>CM038671.1:859014377-860491877 GCA_021605145.1 Aegilops bicornis | reverse complement strand
AGTAAGAAGATGTCAGCGACAAACAAGATAAATGCTGCGAAGAAGGAGCATCACCATCGCACAGGGTCAGGTGGCTACCTCAAAGCCCAGCCGTTGTGGGCCAAGGTTGAGAATGACCTGCTTGATAAAGGGGTCAAACCAGAGACATTGAACTGGCCAGACCGTTCAAGGACTTGGTTCTTCGGGGTTGGCGGAACCTTGGACCCTGTAACAGGGAAGTGCGTTTGGACGAGCAAGCAACTGTGAATACCCATCAAGAAGCTTCAACGCTATATTAATGCAGCACAGGAAGGGGCGTTCGTTCCAGACAGAGAGAAGGACGAGCTCACAATGGCCCTCGGGAATCCTGAGCACCCTGGACGGACACGAGGCACGCCAGGCACCGTTCCGTGGAAGGCTGGGTTTACGGGCCTTGGCGGTTACAAATGCCAAGAGGAGGAGGAAAGTGGAGCATACCGAGCTGCGAAGCTGCGCCAAAAGGCCTGGCGCTAGAGGAAAAAGAATCAGTTCGAAGCAAGCGACCTGCCGAAGCTACCCTGCCATCTCAGCAGAGAAGTAGCATGGCTTCCACCGAGCTGCTTCAGCTGGAGCGTGTCTTCATGGCTCCTGCTAGCTGCCCCGTGGATGCTATCACGGAGCCTCAACATTGCCACCTTATGACGCAATGGCAGAATTACAAAGTCAAGGCGGCTGTCGACTCTGTTCGACCTCCTGAACCCGGCGCAACTTTTCACTGCTTTCCAATTACAGAAGGATATGCTAGGGTGACGGTGAATGAAATAATGGAGGGATTTGAGGAGCTCGTGCTTGACCACCCTACCGGTGAAGGGGAGACTCTGTTGGGTTCTGCTCTGCAGACTCCATGCCTATGGCGGAAGGAGCTCATCAACCTTCTGAACTGGACGCCTCCGCTTCCTCCTCCTCCTCCTGCGAGTCAGGGCACTTCGCCTCCTCCTCCGCCCGCTCCTCCGGCGAGTGATCAAGGCACTCTGCCTCCTTCTCCGGCACGTGGCGGCACTCCGCCTCCTTCTCCACCTGCGCCTGCGCACCCAGGCAGCCAGCCTCCTCCTTCTCTGCCTCGTCAGCAAGGGCGGAAGAGACCCACCACCGCTCCGGCTACTCTGGCGCATCGTAGTCCTTCTCCTCCACCTCGTAAGCAACGAAAGAAGACAGCCGCAGCCGCTCGGCCTACTCCGGCGTCTAGCAGTACAGCCAGAGGCGGGAGGCAATACAGATTCGGTCCATCTCTCAAGACTCCAGAGAAGTTATCATACGAGATGGCCGTGTTGGGGAACGTTGCAGAAAATAAAAAATTTCTACGCTTTCACCAAGATCAATCTATGAGTTCATCTAGCAACGAGAGAAAGGAGTGCATCTACATACCCTTGTAGATCGCGGCGAAGCGTTCAAGAGAATGGGGTTGAGGGAGTCGTACTCGGCGTGATCCAAATCACCGATGATCCTAGTCTTTGAGCAGATGACACCTCCGCGTTCAACACACGTGCGGTTGAGGAAGGCGTCTCCTCCTTCTTGATCCAGCAAGGAGGGAGGAGAGGTTGGCGGAGATCCAGCAACACGACGGCGTGGTGGTGGATGCAATAGTGATCTCGGCGAGCTTAGAGCTTCTACGAGAGGGAGAGGTATAGCAAGGGGGAAGGGAGGCGCCTATGGCATGGGTGCGGCTGCCCTCCCTCACCCCCTTTATATAGGCCCCCCTAGGGGGGCGCCGGCCCTAGGAGATGAGATCTCCAAGTGGGGGGCGGCGGCCAAGGGGGAGGCTTGCCCCCCAAGGCAAGTGGAGGCGCCCCCCCCCCCCACCCTAGGGTTTCCAACCCTAGGCGCAGGGGGGCCCAAGGGGGGGCGCACCAGCCCACTAGGGGCTGGTTCCCCTCCCCACTTCAGCCCACGGGGCCCTCCGGGATAGGTGGCCCCACCCGGTGGACCCCCGGGACCCTTCCGGTGGTCCCGGTACAATACCGGTGACCACCGAAACTTTCCCGATGGCCGAAACTGCACTTCCTTTATATAATTCTTCACCTCCGGACCATTCTGGAACTCCTCGTGACGTCCGGGATCTCATCCGGGACTCCGAACAACTTTCGGGTTACTGCATGCTCATATCTCTACAACCCTAGCGTCACCTAACCTTAAGTGTGAACACCCTACGGGTTCGGGAGACATGCAGACATGACCGAGACGCCTCTCCGGTCAATAACCAACAGCGGGATCTGGATACCCATGTTGGCTCCCACATGCTCCTCGATGATCTCATCGAATGAACCACGATGTCAAGGATTCAATCAATCCCATATACAATTCCCTTTGTCAATCGATGCGTTACTTGCGAGGCTCGATCGTCGGTATCCCAATAACTCGTTTAATCTCGTTACCCGGCAAGTCACTTTACTCGTACCGTAATGCATGATCCCGTGACGGACACTTGGTCACATTGAGCTCATTATGATGATGCATTACCGAGTGGGCCCAGAGATACCTCTCCGTCATACGGAGTGACAAATCCGATCTCGATTCGTGCCAACCCAGCAGACACTTTCGGAGATACCCGTGAGTGTACCTTTATAGTCACCCGATTCGTTGTGACGTTTGGCACACCCAAAGCACTCCTACGGTATCCGGGAGTTGCACAATCTCATGGTCTAAGGAAATGATACTTGACATTTAGAAAAGCTCTAGCTAAACGAACTACACGATCTTTGAGCTATCCTGAGGATTGGGTCTTGTCCATCACATCATTCTCCTAATGATGTGATCCCGTTATCAATGACATCCAATACCCATAGTCAGGAAACCATGACTATCTGTTGATCAACGAGCTAGTCAACTAGAGGCTTACTAGGGACACGTTGTGGTCTATGTATTCACGCGTGTATTATGATTTCCGGATAACACAGTTATAGCATGAATAACAGACAATTATCATGAACAAAGAAATATAATAATAACCATTTTATTATTGCCTCTAGGGCATATTTCCAACAGTCTCCCACTTGCACTAGAGTCAATATTCTAGTTACATTGTGATGAATCGAACACCCATAGCGTTCTGGTGTTGATCATGTTTTTCCCTAGGGAGAGGTTTAGTCAACAGATCTGCTACATTCAGATCTATATGTACTTTACAAATATCTATGTCTCCATCTTGAACATTTTCACGTATGGAGTTGAAGCGACGCTTGATGTGCCTGGTCTTCTTGTGAAACCTGGGCTCCTTGGCAAGTGCAATAGCTCCAGTGTTGTCACAGAAGAGTGCGATCAGCCCCGACGCATTGTGTATGACTCCTAGGTCGGTGATGAACTCCTTCACCCAGATTGCTTCATGCGCTGCCTCCGAGGCTGCCATGTACTCTGCTTCACATGTAGATCCCACCACGACGCTTTGCTTGCAACTGCACCAGCTTACTGCCCCACCATTCAAAATATACACGTATCCGGTCTGTGACTTAGAGTCATCGGATCTGTGTCGAAGCTAACATCGGCGTAACCCTTCTGACGAACTCTTCGTCACCTCCATAAGCGAAACATATCCTTAGTCCTTTTCGGGTACTTTAGGATGTTCTTGACCGCTGTCCGGTGTTCCTTGCGGGATTACTTTGGTACCTTCCTACCAAACTTACGGCGAGGTTTACATCAGATGCAGTACTGACATGGCATACATAATAGACCCTATGGCTGAGGCATGGGGATGACACTCATCTCTTCTTTATCTTCTGCCGTGGTGGGGCATTGAGCCGAGCTCAATCTCACACCTTACTGTCTGAGGCAAGAACCCTTTCTTGGACTGATCCATATTGAACTTCTTCAATATCTTATCTAGGTATGTGCTTTGTGAAAGACCTATGAGGCGTCTTGATCTATCCCTATAGATCTTGATGCCTAATATGCAAGCAGCTTCTCCAAGGTCCTTCATTGAAAAACACTTATTCAAGTAGGCCTTAATGCTATCCAAAAGTTCTATATCATTTCCCATCAAAAGTATGTCATCTACATATAATATGAGAAATGCTACAGTTGAAAGGACATGCGGTGCCCCCATGTGTGGTTTTGGTAATTGATGACATTCTCTATGGACTAATGGTTGCCTTGAGTTTATTTGAAGGTTTTGTCCATAGGCTTTTCTTGGAGTACATGTGTTGGTTTCAAGGAGAGTTTTGTGTCGACCAAGGTGCTATTCAAGGAATTATCCAAAGATTGGTCATGTGAGTGTTGAGCTTATTGCAAGCATGTCTTGAAGAATAAGATTGTGTGATCATTCATGTCCACCTTCAAGACATCATCCAAATGAAGAGAGTTGGAAAGATTCAAGGTTGATCAAGACTAGGTCAAGAGTGAATCAAGTTGATCAACTCACAAAGCGTAGAAGATGTACCGAGAGGGATCAAGTGATCCCATGGTATGGTAAGCATTGTTCATTACGCTTTGTGTGCTAACCCATGTCTTCGTGAGAGTTCTTTGTGGGGTTAGGTTGCGGTGTGCAAGTTCAAGTGATGCATCACGAAGAGATCAAGTGCTTGAAGCTTGCCGTCCATTGTGGTGACAATGGACTTGTGAAGATAATGGAAGAGAGGCTCACCCACGGTAGAGTATGGGGAGCAATCAACTAGTCTTCATCCGCCAATGCAATCAAGAAAGGTGGTCCAACTTGAGGGAGTCAAGATCGTCATCATCTAGCTCAAGTGGACCATGTGCAAACAAAGGTTTTCCCTTGATAGGTTTTCTATTTTACGGTCTCATGTGGAAGACCGGGTTATAGGATCGTTTGCCGTACTATCAAGGGGGCTCTCGATGAGTTGCTTGATCGTGTCGTTCGTAGAGAGCTCAAACCATTGCATCCTTGCATCATCTTTATTGGTTCTTGTTTGGTTCTTCTCCTTGTGAGATTTGGAGCTTATGGTCATTTTTATGACAAGCTCGAGTTCATCAACGGAGTTCTCATGCATCTTCTATGATGTTTTTGATGTTGGAGGGTATGCGGTTCTTCTCGGTTGGAGGTTTCACTCCTTTGTTTGCTAAGCATACCTCCCCATTTGTTTTGATGCTACTCGTTGTCTTGTTTCAAACAAGCTTGAGTTTGCTCAATTCAGAGCTCATATGAAGAAGTTATGGCAGTTCTGGTTTTCTTGGAGTATTCTTTGCTTTTCGTGGTTGTGGCTTAAGGCTGGTGCGGCGGTAGTACCGTGACCCTCAGCGGTAGTACCGCGAAGCTCCTGCGGTAGTACCGCTCTTGGGCGGTAGTGCCGCTCAAGCAATGATACCGCTCTCCGAGCAGTAGTACCGCTTGGGAGTTTCGGCCGTAGTACCGCTTGTCGTCTGGGCTACTTCCGCCTCGATTCTCGAGCGAAGTTTTAAATGTCGGGTTTTCTTGGCACTAGTAGCGGCAGTAGAAGCGGTAGTACCGCTCTGAGCGGTAGTACCGCTCTTCCCTAAGCAGTAGTACCGCTCTGGGCCGAGGCCTTGACCTTCTCTTCAGCAGTAGTACTGCATTTGGATAGGAAGCGGTAGTACCGCCCTCAGTGATAGTACCGCCCTTCCCTAAGCGGTAGTACCGCTCTGTCTTGAGGATTTTCGGTGGGAGTAACGGTTGGATTTTCCCCTCCTATAAAAGGGGTCTTCTTCCCCATTGAACCTTATCCTTTGAGCTCGTGTTCTTCCCCATTGTTGACCTTCTCCGAGCTTGCTATCTCTCAATCCCTCCATGGATTCTTGCTAGTTTTTGAGGAAAAGAGAGAGGAGATCTAGATCCACATTTCCACCAATCACTTTCTCCTCTATGTGAGGGAACCCCTTGGATCTAGTTCTTGGAGTTCTTGGTGTTCTCCTTCTTGTTCTTCCTCTCATTTTCCTCCCTAGCATTAGTTGCTTTGGTGGGATTTGAGAGAGAAGGACTTGGGCACTCCGTGTGCCCTTGCCATTGCATTTGGTGCATCGGTTTGAGTTCTCCACGGTGATACGTGGAAGTTACAAGTTGAGAAGCTTATTACTCTTGGGTGCTTGGTGCCCTTGAGCTTGTTCCTCTTGGGTGCTTGGGCGCCCTAGGCAGTTAGTGGTGTTGAGCTCAATCATTGTGGTGTAAAGCTCAAGACAGCGTCGAGTCTCCAATTAGGTTGTGGAGATCGCCCCGAGCAACTTGACGGGTTCCGGTGACCGCCCCCAAGGGTTGCCAAAGTGTACGGGTATCCTATGAAGACGCATTTTTCCGACTTGGGTTCGAGCTTTTCAGGTTGGAGTTTCTTGACATAAGCATCGCATCCCCAAACTTTTAGAAATGACAACTTAGGTTTCTTTCCAAACCATAATTCATACGGTGTCGTCTCAACGGATTTTGACGGTGCCCTATTTAAAGTGACTATAGCTGTCTCTAGAGCGTATCCCCAAAATGATAGCGGTAAATCGGTAAGAGACATCATAGATCACACCATATCCAATAAAGTGTGATTACGACGTTCGGACACACCGTTACGCTGAGGTGTTCCAGGCGGCGTTAGTTGTGAAACAATTCCACATTTCATTAAGTGCGTACCAAATTCATGACTTAGATATTCTCCCCCACGATCTAATCGTAAGAACTTTATCTTTCGGTCACGTTGATTCTCTACCTCATTCTGAAATTCCTTGAACTTTTCAAAGGTCTCAGACTTGTGTTTCATCAAGTAGACATACCCATATCTACTCAAGTCATCTGTGAGAGTGAGAACATAACGATATCCTCCGCGAGCCTCAACGCTCATTGGACCGCACACATCAGTATGTATGATTTCCAATAAGTTGGTTACTCGCTCCATTGTTCCGGAGAATGGAGTCTTGGTCATTTTGCCCATGAGGCGTGGTACGCATGTGTCAAATGATTCATAATCGAGAGACTCTAAAAGTCCATCAGCATGGAGCTTCTTCATGCGCTTGACACCAATGTGACCAAGGCGGCGATTGCCACAAGTATGTGGGACTATCGTTATCAACTTTACTTTTGGTATTCACACTATGAATATGTGTAACATCATGTTCGAGATTCATTAAGAATAAACCATTGACCATCGGGGCATGACCATAAAACATATCTCTCATATAAATAGAACAACCATTATTCTCTGATTTAAATGAGTAGCCATCTCGTATCAAACGAGATCCAGATACAATGTTCATGCTCAAAGCTGGTACTACATAACTATTATTGAGGTTTAAAACTAATCCCGTAGGTAAATGTAGAGGTAGCGTGCCGACGGCGATCACATCGACCTTGGAACCATTCCCGACGCGCATCGTCACCTCGTCCTTCGCCAGTCTCCGCTTATTCCGCAGCTCCTGTTTTGAGTTAAAAATATGAGAAACCGCACCGGTATCAAATACCCAGGAACTACTACGAGCACTGGTAAGGTACACATCAATTACATGTATATCAAATATACCTTTGGTTTTGTCGGCCTTCTTGTCCGCTAAGTACTTGGGGCAGTTCCGCTTCCAGTGACCACTTCCCTTGCAATAAAAGCACTCAGTTTCAGGCTTGGGTCCATTGTTTGACTTCTTCCCGATAACTGGCTTACCGGGCGTGGCAACTCCCTTGCCATCCTTCTTGAAGTTCTTCTTACCCTTGCCATTCTTGAAGTTAGTGGTTTTATTCACCATCAACACTTGATGTTCCTTTTTGATCTCTACATCCGCTGATTTCAGCATTGAATATACCTCAGGAATGGTCTTTTCCATCCCCTGCATATTGAAGTTCATCACAAAGCTCTTGTAGCTCGGTGGAAGCGGCGAAGGATTACATCAATGACCGCGTCATCAGGAGATTAACTCCCGGCTGAGTCAGCGGTTGTGCAACGGACATCTTGAGTATGTGCTCTTGTGAACTATTTTCCTCCATCTTACAGCTGAAGAACTTGCCGGAGACTTCATATCTCTCGACCGGGCATGAGCTTGGAAAACCATTTTCAGCTCTTCGAACATCTCATATGCTCCGTGTTGCTCAAAACGCTTTTGGAGCCCCGGTTCTAAGCTGTAAAGCATGCCACACTGAACGAGGAAGTAATCATCAGCACGAGACTGCCAAGCGTTCATAATTTCTTGGTTCTCTGGGATTGGTGCTTCACCTAGCGGTGCTTCTAGGACATAATCTTTCTTGGAAGCTATGAGGATGATCCTCAGGTTCCGGACCCAATCCGTATAGTTGCTGCCATCATCTTTCAGCTTGGTGTTCTCTAGGAACGCGTTGAAGTTGAGGGTAACATGGGCCTTTTGATCTACAAGACATATTGTAAAGATTTTAGACTAAGTTCATGATAGTTAAGTTCATCTCATCAAATTATTTAATGAACTCCCACTCAGATTAGACATCCCTCTAGTCATCTAAGTGAAACATGATCCGAGTCAACTAGGCCGTGTCCGATCATCACGTGAGGCGGACTAGTCGACATCGGTGAACATCTCCATGTTGATCGTATCTTCTATACGACTCATGCTCAACCTTTCGGTCCTCCGTGTTCCGAGGCCATGTCTATACATGCTAGGCTCGTCAAGTCAACCTAAGTGTATTGCGTGTGTAAATCTGGCTTACACCCGTTGTATTGAACGTTAGGATCTATCACACCCGATCATCATGTGGTGCTTGAAACAACGAACCTTCATAGCGGTGCACAATTAGGGGAACACTTTCTTGAAATTATTATGAGGGATCATCTTATTTACTACCGTTGTTCTAAGTAAACAAGATGCAAAAACATGATAAACATCACATGCAATCAAATAGTAGTGACATGATATGGCCAATATCATATAGCTCCTTTGATCTCCATCTTCGAGGCTCCATGATCATCTTTGTCACCGGCTTGACACCATGATCTCCATCATCATGATCTCCATCATCGTGTCTCCATGAAGTTGCTCGCCAACTATTACTTCTACTACAATAGCTAACGGTTTAGCAATAAAGTAAAGTAATTACATGGCGTTGAATCAATGACACGCAGGTCATACAATAATTAAGACAACTCCTATGGCTCCTGCCGGTTGTCATACTCATCGATATGCAAGTCGTGATTCCTATTACAAGAACATGATCTCATACATCACATATATATCATTCATCATTCATCACAACTTTTGGCCATATCACATCACAATCACATGCAGCAAAAACAAGTTAGACGTCCTCTAATTGTTGTTGCATGTTTTACGTGGCTGCAATAGGGTTCTAGCAAGAACGTTTTCTTACCTACGTGAAAGACATAACGTGATTTGTCAACTTCTATTTACCCTTCATAAGGACCCTTATTCATCGAATCCGCTCCGACTAAAGTGGGAGAGACAGACACCCGCTAGCCACCTTATGCAACTAGTGCATGTCAGTCGGTGGAACCTGTCTCACGTAATCATACATGTAAGGTCGGTCCGGGCCGCTTCATCCCACAATACCGCTGAAGCAAAATAAGACTATTAGTGGCAAGAAAGTTGACAACATCTACGCCCACAACAAATTGTGTTCTACTCGTGCAAAGAGAACTACGCATAGACCTAGCTCATGATGCCACTTTGTTGGGGAGCGTTGCGAGAAAATAAAAATTTCTACTCTTTCACCAAGATCAATCTATGAGTTCATCTAGCAACGAGAGAAAGGAGTGCATCTACATACCCTTGTAGATCGCGAGCGGAAGCATTCAAGAGAACGGGGTTGAGGGAGTCATACTCGACGTTATCCAAATCACCGATGATCCTAGTGCTGAACGGACAACACCTCCGCGTTCAACACACGTACGGTTGAGCAAGACGTCTCCTCCTTCTTGATCCATCAAGGAGGGAGGAGAGGTTGACGGAGATCCAGCAGCACGACGGCGTGGTGGTGGATGCAGCAGTGATCTAGGTAGAGCTTCGCCGAGCTTCTACGAGAGGGAGAGGTGTAGCAAGGGGAAGGGAGGCGCCTATGGCATGGGTGCGGCTGCCCTCCCTCCCCCCCTTTATATAGGCCCCCTAAGGGGGGCGCCGGCCCTAGGAGATGAGATCTCCAAGGGGGGCGGCGGCCAAGGGGGAGGCTTGCCCCCCAAGGCAAGTGGAGGCGCCCCCCCCACCCTAGGGTTTCCAACCCTAGGCGCGAGGGCAAGGCGCACCAGCCACCAGGGGCTGGTTCCCCTCCCCACTTCAGCCCACGGGGCCCTCCGGGATAGGTGGCCCCACACGATGGACCCCCGGGACCCTTCCGGTGGTCCCGGTACAATACCGGTGACCCCCGAAACTTTCCCCATGGCCGAAACTGCACTTCCTACATATAATTCTTCACCTCCGGACCATTCCGGAACTCCTCGTGACGTCCGGGATCTCATCCGGGACTCCGATCAACTTTCGAGTTACTGCACACTCATATCTCTACAACCCTAGCGTCACCTAACCTTAAGTGTGTAGACCCTACGGGTTCGAGAGACATGCAGACATGACCGAGACGCCTCTCCGATCAATAAGCAACAACGGGATCTTGATACCCATGTTGGCTCCCACATGCTCCTCGATGATCTCATCGGATGAACCATGATGTCGAGGATCCAATCAATCCCGTATACAATTCCCTTTGTCAATCGGTACGTTACTTGCCCGAGACTCGATCGTCGGTATCCCAATACCTTGTTTAATCTCGTTACCGGCAAGTCACTTTACTCGTCTGATAATGCATGATCCTGTGACCGGACACTTGGTCACATTGAGCTCATTATGATGATGCATTACCGAGTGGGCCCAGAGATACCTCTCCGTCATACGGAGTGACAAATCGAGTCTTGGTTCGTACCAACCCCAGACACTTTCGGAGATACCCGTAGTGTACCTTTATAGTCACCCGATTCACGTTGTGACGTTTGGCACACCAAAGCACTCCCTACGATATCCGGGAGTTGCACAATCTCATGGTCTAAGGAAATGATACTTGACATTTGGAATAGCTCTAGCTAAGCGAACTACCACGATCTTTGAGCTATGCTTAGGATTGGGTCTTGTCCATCACATCATTCTCCTAATGATGTGATCCCGTTATCAATAACATCCAATACCCATAGTCAGGAAACCATGACTATCTGTTGATCAACGAGCTAGTCAACTAGAGGCTTACTAGGGACACGTTGTGGTCTATGTATTCACACGTGTATTACGATTTCTGGATAACACAATTATAGCATGAATAACAGACAACTATCATGAACAAAGAAATATAATAATAACCATTTTATTATTGCCTCTAGGGCACATTTCCAACAGGACGAACATGAAAATGAGGAGATCTGTCAAGCCCAAGTGAAGGACTACTTCGAAACGCAAAGAGCTAAGAAACATCCACCTCCGGAGGAGAAGATAGATCCGGTGAAAGCGAAGTGCGCTTTGGATGCCCTATAGCGACCACCACCGTCTCCGCCGCAAACCAAATATGAGCGCATTACTGAAAGGACATATAAGTAAGCAAAGCGGTCGGGAAGTACTTGCACTGACAAAAGGTTACAAGAACGAAGAAGTGGGAAAAAAATTCCCTAGCTCGGCGAACAAGCGAACCAATCGTGCCCCCCGCTCAAGGTGTCTAGCGATATCGTCGCTAATCATCCGGGGATCTTGCCCGGTACCAATCCTGCAGATTACATGCCTGACGATGATGCACATTTTGATATAATGGAGGTGGACGAATTCAAATACGAGTACGGGAAGCCTCTCGTCAAAGATGGAACTACTCTAACAACGATGATGGGAAGATTTCATGATTGGTACATGGAAACCTGCAGAAAGTCTGGGAAGAAAATCGATACTTTGACGCTGAAAGTTAAAGAGGATCAGCACGACCTCGTTGGAATTGAGGAGTTGTCTGTTCCATTTTGAGGAGTTCTGCCAGTTTTTCAATCAAAAGGCCGTCGATAAATTAACGGTCACTTGCTACTGTCTGTAAGTACTACGTATGTCATTAAGTCTCTATATATAGCTCAGCTCTTTCATTGCATGTATATATAATTATCCTCACTATATTATGCAGATTGAAGATCGTGAATGCAGAATCTGAAATGTATGATATTGGGTTCATTAACACAAATCTCATAGATGAATATACGGTTACATTTCATGCCAAAGAAACCGAGGGCAACTTGCTATGATCGTTGGTAATAAATTAAAACAAAGATACAATACTCTTTTCTTACAACTTCAAGTGAGTGTTACTGTCTTGTGCATATTCGTTTTCCCTTAATTATTACTCGAGGTTATAGCAATTAATGTAATTGATGAGTTACGCATGCGTGCGCAGGTTTCACTATATTCTCCTAGAGATTAAGCTTGAGCAGGGACTAGTAAACGTCTTAGACTCGAGACGAAAAGATCCCGAGGACTATGCGGACATGTCTAAAATGCTTGACAAGTAAGTTGAATCGATCATTATCGCACCATATCGGCAAATTTGTTCATTTCATGATATCAGGTAATTATTTTCTTTATCTCGCAGGGTTTGGAAAGTATTCACCGCACAAGTTCCGGGACGGCCGCGGGATCTGCGGTGGAAATACCCGAAAGTAAGTACTACTAGCTAGCTAGTTCCGCACATCTCCCGATGATTCTAGATACTTTCATCAATGCCATTTATAATGCTTCATTATCAGTTTGATTGACCTCTATTTCTCGTAAAGTGTTTGTGGCAGGAAGCCGGGAAGAATTATTATGGATACTACGTCCGCGAGTTCATCTACAGCGTGACGGCCAAGAATAGGCGGGGCTACTCTAAAAGACAATATGAAGTGCGTAAGAAAAAATATTCACAAGTTTATTTTATTACCATCATTTCTGTTGAGTTTCATTCATATATATGTATTGACCTCGTTATTCAAATTAGATGTGGCGAATCTTGAATGAACTCCTACCACAAGATCGCATGCGAGCAATTCAAGAGGAATTGGTTGGATTCTTTCTTGACCACGTCATCAATAAAGCCGGAGAATACCATGCATGTGGAAGTTGAGTTCATATGTTAGGGTATTGTAAGAGATCTTACACATTGTATATATATATGTAGCTAGTAGCGTCTATAAGATATACGAAAACTTGTTGTTCGACCAATCTCTCGGAGAAGGAGAGGTCGATCACTTCTCTCTGTATATGTTCATGACGATCTTCTGTACTTAATGGTTTTCTTCATTTGCTTACTAGCTACCTAGCGTGTCGAGTCCTCTCTATGCGTATAGTATGTAGCGTCGACCAAGCACGGAGATCAGAGAGGACACTTCTCTCTATTAGCTAGCTAACACAATATATGAAACCCCTAAATTAACCCTACAAAACCCCCAAACGCCCCTTAGAAAAAAAAAACAAAACCCCAGCCCATGAACTGCTGACGCGTGGAAGCCTTTTGGGCCCGACTGATGGCACCAACCGGGACAAAAGGCCCCCCTGCCTGGGCAAGCCGCAACAGCCACGTGGAGCCCCATCTGTCCCGGTTGGTATAAGAACCGGAATTAAAGGTGTTGGGCTTTAGTACCGACCCTTTAGTCCCGGTTTCCGAACCAGGACAAATGGGCCTCACGAACCGAGACAAATGGGCCTCACGAACCGGGACGAATGGCCCTTTTTCTACTAGTGTATGAAGATTTGATTAAATATTTCATTTCAAGAAGTACTAGAAGAATGCTGCTTTTTGTAGAAAATGAGGTCAGTTTATAAGTGTATTGATTTAGTACCATCTTTACTATTTTAGCGTTAATTGATATATTTCGTAAATATTGTATCAAACAAGACATAATTGAAGTTAAATAATTAAGCGAGAGTATGCTTTACTTACATTAGTTCTTCAGTTGTATGGTTTTATAAAAAAATAGGGCCATGTTTCGATTTTTGTCTCGGCCCCCTAAATTTCTGGAGAAGGCCCTGCTTAAGATTAACAACATTCAAACACGTTGTGATTGTATGAGCATTGAGACTACTGTTGGCGAGGATGAAAATGAGGATAAGTGGCAACACGTATAGGATGCCATGTGTTGAAAGAAAGAACATTGACCTATTAGAGTCTTGATTCATGGTTATTGGGTTAGGGGAGTGTGCTAGTTATTTTCTCTTGTTGCAACGCACCGGAGGTGTGCTAGTTAGGGGAGTGTAGTTGGTCTGGTCAACCGCTCCTCTCATCAGCCGGTATATGAAGATGGCAGCGCATACCAAACCCAATTGCCTCAGTAAGTTTTTTTAAACAATCACCGAGCAGAGTGGATCCTCGTCTTAATGCAGTCCTCAAGTGCCCCAAGACGTAGCAACCAGCTAGAGATCCAGAAGGACAATCATCAACAAAGTCTGTAGTGAATGTATGCCTACTATCATGATTTTTCTGATTTTTCAAACGAGTGTATAAAAAATCCATGCTTTTCTGCTCGGGAAAGGTTGTGTTCCGGGTCTGCCTAAATCCATCCTCTCTGTATGGTCCACGATGTGCAATTTCAACTTCGGCGTGATTTGCACGTATCAATGTACTCAGTGGCGGACCTAAACAGTGAGATTTGCGGGGGTGATTAACGGGTGAGGCGCTGCACTGTTGGAATTTGCTAGTGGGCTTTTGGCCCAAAGCCCAACTAAAATTCTGAAATTCTCTTGGCCCATTCATGCACACATGTGAGTGGAGTGAGTGAGGCTAAAGTTTAGTCCCACCTCCTAAGTTGAGAGAGAGTTGCACCTCTTTATAAGATGAGCTCTTCTACCACTTGTATAAGCATGAGAAGAGTAGACCTACACGCGCGCTCCTCCTCCTCGCTCGCCTCAGCCCGGCCCAGCGCGCGCTTGGCGCCATGGTTGCGGGTTTGGCTGAGCCGAGGGCGGAGCTATGCACGTTGTCTATATTTTGCTGCTCGGAAAAAATTAATGAGTCATTAATTAATAATTAGCAGACGCGTTAATTCTTGAACCGCTTCGATTCTTTTGGATCGTGGCGACTTCGGACGTGGGGTTTACTCCCACGACCTACCCGGCTCGCACTATATAGTCGAGCAGACGTCTACCCTAGCCGCCGCCGCCGTATGGTTTCTCACCGGCGCTCCGGATCATTGCGCCGCCAAGCAAGTCTTCTCCATCCTCCTTTCGGCGTGCACCGGGAGAAGGGACAATGAGCCTCCGGAACCCGCCTCTCGTGATCTGCACGGGAGAGGGCGATCAGGTTTTGGGAGGCGACTTTTCATGCTTATCGCTAGCAGCGACTTCGCGAACGACGACTTCTTCCCCGACCTCGGCAACCTCATCCTCGGCGACATGGGCGACAACGTCAACGCCGACGGTGTTGCTCCCGCTGCACCGTATGTGATTCTGTCCTTCCTGTTTAAGATCCTGATAGAATTCATGTTTTTAGTATGTGCCCTAGATGTGATCAGTTCATCTGCTATGTTAGTTCGCATGATTAGTTTAATCTCTGCTATTGCTGTCATGATCTATTTTCTATTTATTCAGATTAAATCTCGTAGTAGTTTGCTCATATTTCCAACATGCACCAACTGGCCGCTAGGCAGGAGAGGTACCTACAGCGTCGTCCAAGACCTGGGCTGCCGCCCCTGCTCACAGCTCGCCCTCACTGTGAAGATGAATCATGCTTCGATTGGGGTGCCATATGTCTGCCTGTTCTTTAATTATTTTTCAGATAAAAATGCCAGCAAAAAGTCTGGGTGGGACGAGCAGACAGCGGGCATCAGATGCTGCGTGACCTAAGCTGCTTGTGGAGGAATAAGAAGAAGGAAGACTAGGACGGTAGAATCTGGGTCCGGCCAGGGAAGAGGGAGACCGACCGGCCGACGAGGAGCAGCGTGGTGGGCTGTGGCCGGTGGCAAAGCCATTCAAGCTGGCTCGATCTGGTGGACCTTTTCTTCGGCGACAAGCTACTGTTTATTGAATTAATATTGAATTGAAATGGATGGACGGAATCCTGCTGGCTTTCCGGGATCTGGACGGTGTGTTTTTCTTTCTTTCTTTTCGAGCCACGACTTTGGTACATAATAATAATTATTATTACTATCATAGTGATTTTATAATCTGATCGGAGATTCTGTTTTAGTAGCGCTGGAGAGTTGATACGGTGCGTGCGTGCACGTGGCAGCATCGGGGCCAAGTGTGGCGAGGTGACGCACCACCACCAGCAGAGGCATGCGGCATGCACGTGCTGCCGGATTTGGCTGTGGCCTCATGCCTTTACCAAATGAAGGGGGGAGAAAAATCGTTGCAGGCCAGCAAGAGGCCATGACTTGAAGCAGAAACTCATGGTCGTCAGGCATCATGGGTCGACCACGACCTCACTGCTCAATGGCGTGGTTGCACGGATGGTCGCTGATTACTACTACTATCACTATTTTCCTATCTGTCTGTCTGTCTATATTGGCTACTTACTTGGCTTAGGACGCGAAGTATCTGCTCTCGAGCACATATGAGCGCTTTATCGACGCCGTTGCATATCGCACAAGGATCTGTGCCGCACTGTTTTTAGGTGGAATACGGGAGCGCTGAAAATGCGGTGGGGTATTGTGGACGTACGGAGTTGTCCTGTTCTGTGGGCCAGGATAACGGCCTTTGCCCATTTGTCTTGCCGGCGATTCTGACGGCCGTCGATGTGTTTTTGCTGAGCCGTGGCACGGCTCGACAGGTTCGGAGTTGGTCCGTGCATCAGAAAATCCACTTTCCGTCATACGTTTGGTGCAGTTATGGTATATCCCTTCTCTGTAATCCCTCGTAGGTCAGGCAAAGGGTGCTGGTGGCTGGTTCTGGAGACGAGTACGGTCGAAGGAGGGAGGCGACTCCATTTTTCCGGCGATGGAGTTCCTGATGCAGCCGATTAGCAGGTAACAGCATGTTTTTTGTTCTCTGGAGGTTGATGCGGTTGGTTCTTATTTGTGAGTCATTGATTTTCCTGCAGTTGTTCTATGTAGGCCCGGATCCAGATTCCCCTTGGTCGAGGAGGTGGACGAGATCGCAACCCGATGGATCTGGCGGCCTATGGTTCGGGAGGCTCAGTCTAGATTGTGGAAGCGCCCGTGCCCGCCGTGAGCGCCGACGCGCAGATCTGCGAGGGAGAAACGGCCCGGGAGGGCAGGCGGGAATCGTCGCCACAGGCCTCCGAGCTATCGACCGGTAGCATGGTTGGACTAATATAGGTGCGTTCCCCGGACAACGAAGCCTTCTGTGCATTTCTTTTTTGTTTGCGAAAGCGTAGTATGCCTGAATGAGTGTTGCAAGCTTTGCATTCATCGGGTCCTGTGTGGGATTCAGAGTTGTTTTTTTTTAAAACAAGGGATTCAGAGTTGTATTCTCTATGGAAAATTCAGTAGGATGATCTGAAGAGCAACACCAATGGGTGAAACGAAAAACAATAACATGATTCGGTTAGAAATTGCGGAGAACAAGTAGGTTACTAATTCTCAATTCAGTAGTACTAGGCGTCAAAGATGGAGAATTATGGGAGAAGGGCAATGGAGGATTATGTAGCCACTGCCTGACCGCTACTTGCTTTGGCCATGGGGGAGCTTCAGTCTGAAGTATTGTTGTGTGATTAAAGAAAGAGAAGAGAAAATATGCACCAGTAGATGCAGTCATATGTTAATTTAATTTTAGGATGAGTCTGTTCATTGTGAGCTGTAGAAAAATTTGGATGGGGTTTCCTTTGTGTAGGGTAGGGCGGTTGCGCAGGGGGGCCACTAACGTTTGAGGTGCGCAGACCACTCCGCCTGGGGGACTTAGGTGTTCAGGACCTTGGCTGGAGTGCTGGACTGCGATCAGCTTAAGGATCCTTTGGTTGTGGAGGATGTGCACCGACACCCTCCCCCCTTGGAGAGGCCTTGATCTGCAATTCTCAGGGAGGAGCGTGAGGTGTTCGCCACATCACAAATATGGTGATTGGCGACAGTCGCGCCATCTCGGAGATTGCGCTTGAGCTCACTAAGTTGGTCTCGGGCCGCATCAGGGGCTGTCGGCGAGGCTATGGCAGGCCGCCAATGGATCACGGACATCAAGGGAGCCTTGGAGAGAAGTTTTGGAATAAAGATATGGGAGGAGCAGGCTGAACGTTGAGAGAACAAAATGTATGCAGGAAATTATCTGGATGTTCGGTAAGCATCAACCAGAATAATAACAATCAGTCTAGCAGTTGCCTTTTTTTTTCTTCATATTTATTGTTTGTATCTTTTTACCAAGACTATCTCTGATTGCAATAAACCTTGCCACACTGCAGGGTATAGCCGGAGTTCAGAACACTAGGCCCTGTCGCTAGAGTGCCTGCGTTGATAAGATTGCGTAGATCAAAGCACCATGGACGATTCATCTCCAAACACAGGGAGAAGCACAATTACACTAAACCAATGGGATTGAGGATCTCCAAACAGATGGTTGAAAGCGGACTTATTTGCGGACTGAATACAGATCTCCAAACAGATGGTTGAAAGCGGACTGAATACGATGATTCCATTAGCTGGGTTGCTTGCGGAGTGAAGTTAGCCCGATTCAGCTGTGACAGTAGTTCGGGCTGGTAAGTGACTTGCCAGTAATTGTTGTGAAAACCTTTGTAATTTGAGCTGACTTATTTGTAGTCCCATGGATGTTGTGACCTTTAGCTGATGAGAACTACTCCCATTTTAATGATCTAAACGCTCTTATATTAGTTTACAGAGGGAGTACTGTTTGTTAGTGCTTTTACGATGACTTGATGGGCTGTATTGCTGCATTTTGCTCGATGTGAGGCTGGTTTTAGGAATTGCCTGGGATGAATGTTTTGAGATGATCAGGGACTTTTCTCAGGTACGCCTTGTTTGTAGTGGGAGTAGATTTGATTCATGAATTGTGTTTGCTCTGTTGCACATGGTGAGATCAGCCTGTCCTGTTGCCAGTTTGTACTACTAATGTCATGTGTACTGATAGTCTACGTTCTGACCAGACTCCATAGCAAGGCTAGGAGTTTTGAAACTCATTACCTTTGCGATGTTGGATTAGTTGGTGCCGGCTGCCGGGCAAGGATCCTGCAGAGGACTGTTGTAGACGAAGATGAATCTTGCAGAAATTCAGAAATTAAAAAAGAAGAACCTTGCATTTTCTTTTTTGAGGGGATGGTCGGCTGGTGGGTGCAGGGTTTGGTTCACAATGAATGGGCTAGAGTAAACGGTGGCTGTTAGTAGTACAGTGAACAGAGCTGATCTGAGCCGTGGCCCATGGCGTTAGTGCACGTCTGTGCGCGTGGAGATCTAACGCCGACCGTCACATTTATGACCCGACAGTGGTGGGCCTTGGTCCATCAAATATATGCACATGCGATGGACTATACAATGCAATATACGCTGGCTGGTGTGAATCCTGTATGTCAGTGGACGAGCGAGATAAAGAGTGCATCTGCCATCGGGCTCAGAATAGCACTTCCGACTTACTTGTGCATATTTGGGACAAAAACCATACACACAGCAACTAAAAGGTGACCGGTAACCGCTTCATGCATGCATGCTAGCTTCAGTCAGTGGGGTGGGTGGTGGATGGTGGAAACCAAAGATTTATTTACTTTTCTTTCTTTTTGAGTGTTAAAAAAATTCCACTAAACTTGTCGCACAACAATGTCCACTTGCTGTTAAGGCCAACTCCAATGGACGATCCCATTTGGTCCACACGTGCACGTTCGGGTCCAAACGGACAGAAGAAGTGGCCTAACGCGTGAGTGCATCCGCAAAATCGGTCCCCGCGGTGTCCGTCTGAACACATTGTCTTGTCAAACTTGCGCCCGGTCTGCGTCCACCCCGACACGACACGAAACGGAGGCCTGCTCGTCCGTTCAACCTCCACCTAAGGACCCAGCTTTGACCGTCCACCTACTGCCGGTCGTCATATTAAATAGACACGCGTGCGTCTGGCCCCGCATGTCAGCAAAAGTTCGAGGTCTTCGAGCGTCCTTTTTAAGTCAAAGTGCAGTTCTTGAGCTTGAGCAGAGCTGCGCGCCCACGTCGACTACGTAGTGGACTCCTGCACCGGGACGCGTAGTTCGCCAGCGAGCACGAGGCCCAGCATTGTCGGAGCTTGGGTCCTCCTATTGTGCTGTCTGCGCCATTGCCGGTGGTTGTGAAGCAGAGAGAGGGCGGTGAGGCAGAGAGGAACGGTGGGAATAGTGCGGGCGGAGCGATGGCAGAAGAATGGGGGAGTTATGAGACGTCCCCTCTGTCTCCCGCGCTGCCCGAGGCGTGCAGCCTCCTTGCGCGCGTGGCTGCGCCGGACCATTCTGCCGAGCCAGGCTGAGGCCTGCTTTAAGGTTCGTGCGGGCCACGGATCGCATGCAACCCAGTCAACCAAACAGGCCACACACATCCTGCGTGGGCCTGGTTGGCTGCATGCGGGCAACCAAACACGCCCTAATTGATCCATCTGCTTTGTTGCTACCATCTATCCGCGCGTGTAGCTGGTCTGGCCAACCACGCACCGGCAGGGCATATACCAATCATCTCAGTAAGTCTTTTTTAACAATCACCAAGGAGATAGGATCGTCATTTAAATGCAAGAGCAAATACAATAAGATGACATAAGCAGGCTATAAATAATAGAATAATATATCTTTACTTAGTTGGAGGAGAGAGAAGAGAAGCAGACTCTTGGTTAGTAGCCAACTGCAACACGATACCCAAGACGCTTTGTAAGGATGTAAGGTAGACCAATTATTGCTAAATAAGTAACGTCTTACATTATGGGACGGAGAGAGTACTATTGTACATGCGGTTTGCTGTAAATGACATGGCAACTTTTTATAGCCGACCATTGACTGTATTATTAACCATGCTCTTATTCAAAGTGCAAGGGCCACTGTTATAGGAACACGGTAGAGCGCGAGGAGTGGTATTGTTAACATAGCAACCGTCTATTAGTCCAGAAGGACAAATCTCAACAATGTTTCTAAATACATGCCTAGCATCATGGTTTTCTGCTCGGAGCACCAAAGCATGCATCCATCCTCGTTGTATGATCCACGATGTGCAAATTAAACTTTGGTGTGGTTTGCGCGTATCGATGTACTCGGCGGCGGACCTAAACATTGAGATTTGCCACGGAGCACTAGTAAAAAAAGGGCTTTTAGTCCCTGTTCATAAGGGCCTTTAGTCCCGGTTCTGGAACCCGGACTAAAGAGTCGTTACTAAAGCCTCCCCTTTAGTCCCGGTTCTTACACGAACCGGGACTAAAGACCCTCCACGTGGCCGCTGTCTGAAGGTCCATCTTTAGTCCCGGTTGGTAACACGAACCGGTACTAAAGGAAATTTTATGATTTTTTTTTAATTTTTTTTGAATTTTTTTTTATTTTTAAATTTCTGAATTATTTTAACCTTTAGTCTCTAATCATCCCTCATCATTCCAAATCATCTAACTTTCTGAACGGTCACCATCCTCTCACTACTCCAGCCTGAGCACGCTTAACTTCCGGGTTCTATTCTTCCTCGTTTCCAAGTCTGCATTTGTTTTCCTGACAATAGTAAGATGTCAATCCTATTATTTTTGAATTTTCCCAACAACTAGACCACATATCACATGGGAAACTTATTTTCTTTTATTTTTTTGACATTTCCATCATTTTTTTATTTTTTTAAAACTGAAAAGGTGATCCAAGGGGAAGGGGGGTAGAGTTTTAAAATGGGACTTTTAGTACCGGTTCGTGCCATTAACCGGTACTAATGCCTCAAACCTTATTAGTACCGGTTGGTGGCTCGAATCGGGACAAAAGGTCTAACCTTTAGTACCGGTTGGTGCCACGAACCGGTACTAATGAGCATCGCACCCTTTAGTCCAGGTTCGTGGCACCAACCGGGACTAAAAGGTCCAGACGAACCGGGACAAATGGCCCACGTGGCCCGGCCGGCCCCACAGGCTCCTGACAGGACCAATGCCCCATGGGTCTCGATTCTGGACTGAACCGGGACTAATGGGCTAACCCGGCCTGGACCAAAGCCCTCTTTTCTACTAGTGGAGTGGTACCTGCACCGCCACCACGGTTCTCCATTTCCCCGGGTTACAAATGAACGGCGGCACATAATCTTGGTGGCACGAGAAGACAGCGGGCATCGAATCTTTGCTGACGTTCTCGAAGGAATAAGAAGAAGGAAGACTGGGACGGTAGAATCTGGGTCCGGCTGGCGAAAAGGGAGACCGACCGACGAGGAGCACCGTGGTGGGCTGGCGGTGGACGGTGGCAAAGCCATTGAAGCTGGCTCTGCTGGACTCTGTTTATATTTTTCGCGAATCGCCAACAAAGTCATCGAAGCTGTTGTTTAGTGTTTAATATTTGGACGCTGTTCTTTTATTTCTTTTTGGGCCACGACTTTGTTGCCTTTTTTCTTTCCTTAGTAATTAATAACATTAGTGGTACACAATAATAATGCAAGTATTTTCTAATCTGATAGGAGATTCAGTTTTGGCGCTGAAGAGCGATATGGTGCACGTGGCGGCGGGCGAGGCGACGCACCAGTGGAATGCAGATGCTGCCGGATTTGGCCGGCTTCATGCCTGGAACGAAAAAAAAGGTAGAGAGAACATGTCGCAGGCCATGACTTGAAAGAGAAGCTGCGTGCATGGTCATGGGTCGACCATCCACGACCTCAACTGCTCAATGACGTGTCCGCACCACGGATGACACTGAAGAGTGATATGGTGTCATCCGTGGTGCGGACACGTCATTGACACTCTTTACGCTCTCATGTTTTCTTTACGGAGGGAGTACTAGATTTTCTATTTGTCTGAATTGGCTTTTTCTATACATTTTTTGGTACAAAGCATAAAAAGACTGAAACAAAGGGTGTGGCTCGTAATCACACAATCAGAGCATGCATCCTTGCTTCAGTGAGTTGAGTGTGGTGGTGAGGGACGGTTGAGGCCAAAGTTGGAGGTTATGCTGCTGTTCTGTTCTGTTCTGTTATGTGCGACACCACTGTTGAAGTATTGAACGGGCAGGGCCGGTCCTGAGATTTTCGGGGCCCGGGGCGAAACAAAAACTCAGGGCCCTCTAATATAACAACAATAATCAGTGTTACCAATGAAGTTTTTCTATCAGATAAGGTTACACATAGAGATTACCTTAAAAATTTCTTCTAATTCTCAATGCTAAGTCTCTTATGACAGGGTTGATGTCAGTTTCATACATTAATTTCTTTCTGAACTAGCTGTATTACTCTTGAAAATTTTATAAATAGCTTTATCTCCGTGATTGTATCATAGTCAGTGGTAAAGCTAGAAACAAAATATGACTGACTTATAGCATGCGAAAAGTTGTCTAATTGCAACAAAAATGTTACTATAATATAAATTGTATATTTGGCACTAACATACGTACTTATTATATATAGTCCACTAGAGAACCAAAAATAGCCAAGGTTTAAGGTATGAAGGCAAATTCATAAATAAGTAAATAGTATACCCAGATCTCGTTAGGTCCTCTCAATGGTTTTAGGTGATTTGATTATGCAATCATTGTAACCGTGAAGCACGGCAAAATGATGTTCTCTTCATTCTTTGTAAAGATGACTCCCTTAATGCAACAACGGGCCCTTCTTGGCTGAGGAAATTGGTCGGCCTCCACCTTCTCCTTGCATAGTTGCATCACTTTTTTCTAATGTTTTTTAGAAAAAGGAGGATGTCCTCACGTGATCCCAACCGACGATTTAAAATATATTATTAATTATTCACAAAGACCATACAAGATGATACATCAATAAGCCTGAAACCATCATCTTAACAATACCGTTGCTACTTCTATACCCTTGATGAAGACGTGCCGAATGTCCAAGATGATGGGCTCTGCGTCTGGACTTGGACTTGAAGGAAACACCTACCTGGATTTTTCTAATGGGTGCCAAATTATGTTTCTGTGATGGAGAATGGCGGCACCACGTGATTTGGCACCGTCCAAGATGATGGGCTGGCTTTGCTGGCTTCACACCCAAGCTAGCATTATTATTATTACTGTATGTATTAGTACGTATTATTTTTGTGGCGATTAGAAAGGGAAATTCGTTGAGGACATGAGTCGTGGCGCCCGGTCGATTGATTAGGACACCTAACTGCACGCACTCACACCGACCACAAGATATTAGTGACACCTTTTTTTTCCTGAAGTGCTACCAGTACATTCCGGAACATCATCACAAGACAAAAATAAATAAACGTCTCCCGCAAAATAAAATGCACTCGTATGATGGAGTAATTACTTTAAAATGTACTCTCTCCGTTTCTAAATATTATTTGTCTTTCTAGAGATTTCAACAAGTGACTACATACAGAGCAAAATGAGTGAATCTATACTCTAAAATATGTCTATATACATCCGTATGTAGTAGTCCATTTGAAATCTCTAAAAAGACAAATAGTGTTTAGGAACGACAAATAGTATTTAGGAACGGAGGGAGTACACGATATACACGATATTAGGTAAAAAAAACATTTTACCTGAGTAAGTAGTAATAGTACGCTTGACGAGACGGTTCCACTTTTCCGCTCCAAACGTCACCTTCTTCCCACCTTCCTCCTCCGTCCACCCACGCCCACGCCGCCGACGCGCCTCCCCCTCCGCTCCGGTCTACATATACCAGCGCCCTCACCATCCCCCATTTCCTTCCTCCACAATCCCCCGCCCCCCCTCCTACACGACACGCAGTGCCATCTTCTTCGCTCGCTCCGCGCAGGCCAACTAATCTGGTAAGTACGCGCTGGGTTCACCCCGCTCCAATCTCTCCCCTCCCCTGCCCTGCCCGGCCGTCCCGTTTCTCTTCTCGTCGGCGACGCCCCCCGTTCTCCCGGGCGCCGCCGCGCGCTTGGACCTGTAATGCGACGCCGCAGATTCAATTTGTTTAGAGATCTGGACCGCGCCCCTGGCCCTGGCTTGATTCGCTGACTGATTGGGCGTTGGTTCTTGCAGATCGGCCGGCCGGTCGAAATGGGCCACGAGGGCGTCAAGTACGGCGACGACGGCCGCCCCACCTGCGACTGCCTCCTCTTCGGTACTACTACGTCGTCTCTGCCCTCTGCACTCCGCTCTCTCGTGCCGCCGAATCTGTCCGTCAGGCTAAATTCAGTTTCATACTCCCAACTTGGGTGCTTACTGTACGTCTGATACATGCCATGCCTTTGTGCACGTCTTCTTTCGTTTTCAGACCTCGATGACACACTCTACCCGGTTGCCTCCGGCATCGGCCTCGACGTCATGAAGAACATCCAAGGTACATACAGATACATACATAAGCCAAGCTCTGCTTGTTAGTTCTACTGAAAATCTGCACTAGTACACCGGTTTGCCGGGAGAGATGTCAGATGCATGCCTGCTCTGTGTATGTACATATGGTGTTGATGAGTTGTTGCTGCTGTCTCACTAATTGGCTGTCTGGTGCTCCAGAATACATGGTCGAGAAGCTCGGCATCGACAAGAGCGTCAGCCACGAGCTCTGCATCCTGCTCTACAAGCAGTACGGAACCACCATGGCCGGTCTGAGGGTGCGTGTATATGGTCTGAATACACAGTGAAAACTGCTTCTTTTGTCTGTCTCTAGTATTGACCATGTATCCATTTTTGTGATCCTTTCATGTAGGCTGTCGGGTACCAATTCGACTATGATGATTTCCACGGGTACTGCCTGCTGGCTTCTCTCCAAACTTGTTGTTTCAGTGTTCGTTTTGTCCTGTAATTTGGGCAAAAAGAATGGAATTCCGGAGTCTTGACTGTTTCATTTGTTCTGCAGCTTTGTTCATGGTAGGCTGGCCTACGAGAAGCTCAAGCCTGACCCAGTACTCAGGAACATCCTCCTGAGCTTACCAATCCGCAAACTCGTACGCATCGTGAAAGCCCGAAACATTTCATCAGAACACAAGTGTTAGGATGCAACCATAAATAACCATGTAATTTTTGTTGTGTTGCTAGGTGTTCACGAACGGTGACAGGCTCCATGCTTCGAGGGCCATGAAGAGGCTTGGGATCGAGGACTGCTTTGAGGGGGTTCTGTGCTTTGAGACATTGAACCCGCCATCGCCCACTCCTGTGCCATCCAACAAAGTTGAGATCTTCGACATAATGAAGCACCTGGCTCATCCTGAGCCTGGGGTTGAGCTGCCAAGGTCACCAATCCTGTGCAAACCGAATATAGATGCAATGCTGCATGCCCTCAAGCTTGCCGACATCAATCCTCAGACTACTGTAAGTACCAAATAACTCAATGGTGTCATATTCAGAGATTCATAGGTACCTCATGTTGTGTGGTGTGCTAACTGGCTACGAAACACGTACCAGATATTTTTCGATGATAGCGTCAGGAACATCCAAGCCGGGAAGCAGATCGGAATGCACACTGTCCTGGTACGTAAAATCTGACGCCCAGTTACATTGTGCATAAAGCTTTTGTTAATGATCAGAGTTTGCTAATATGAATGTGTTGTCGACCAGGTTGGAACTTCTGAAAGGATTAAAGGTGCTGACCATGCCTTGGAGAGCCTCCACAACATGAAGGAAGCATTTCCGGAACTGTGGGTGGAGGCTGTGAAGGATGAGGACGTCAGGAACTCGAGCAAAGTCGGAATCGAGACATCGGTGATCGCGTAAAATCCTCATGAACTGACTATTCATGGTTTTGGGCGAAGGGCACGTGAGACGACCAGAGGCAATCTTATGCAGTATCTGTTTGTCTGACAGTAGATGTACTGATTAGAACAAAAGAAAATTGTTGTAATCGTTAAGGGAACTGATGCCACTTCCGTTATGTTTGTCCCCTGTAATAAGAAATAAATGTTCTGAACCTTGCTGTAACTCCATTCATCGGGCAATAGACCTGCTGTGCTAGTACTATCTGACATTACAGAGCATCTTGGTTCAGCTTGCATTATGAAATGAGCGAGCTTGATTTGGCTCGAGCTAAAAGTCCGAGTTGCAGGGTGGACTCATACTCCACTTGTAATGATGTTCATGGAGCCCCAGCCGCAAGAGATTGATGAGTACGAGATGTAATGATGTTCATGGAGCCCCAGCCGCAAGAGATTGATGAGTACGAGATGTAGAACGAGACTCAATGTCGAGGAGCAGGAGTGGCTCCTGGCTCAGGAGGAGAAGCTGTTTGAGGCTTCACAAAGCTCTGGCGCTGCCGTTACTTCAGGCACTACAACGATGTAGTGCTTATGAGGGCGACGAGCTCAGCCTGGGGACACGGAGGCCGACTCGAACGATGCGCCGGATGAAGAAGCCGTGTACTTTCTCTGTAAACTAATATAAGAGCGTTTAGATCACTCGGTGGCTCTGATTTAATTATGTGTAGTAATAGTCTTTGTTTAGAGCGCCAGTCTTTTGTTAGAGCTATATTTACGTCAACTAGCTTAAATTAGTAAGTGTGAACTAGGATGGTTAAGGTTGTTTAGTCTTTTATTTTGAGCTATATTTTCTCAAAGGAAAGTGCTACTGCAACATGGTTGAAACTGCAGTTTAATTATGGGTTTATGCAATGGTGTGGATGATCGTAACATTTAATTAGGAAAATCACACCAAAATTTCTATGTTGTTATTCATCGCATACGGTAAATTAGGAATATCGTGTGCATTGACCCGCACACGATTGTTTCGAATGATCGTGTGCGATGACATTTTCCGTGCCTGTTTTCTCCTCCACGTAGCGATTTTTTTTATCAGACGTGCCAATATTCTTCTTTCCCCTTCTTCTTCCCCACAAAAACCCACATTTCCCCGTCTCTAGCTTCATACACACCAATTATACCCAATGAAGCTATTAATGTGATGTTTTTGTGCTATTTAGACATAGTTGACATGGACAATTGCACTGATGATGGATCCATATCACCCCTCATTCAGTTACAACCCATAGATCACACAGAGCAGAAGAGGCGGCGGGAAAGGGAAGGATATGCATAAATGAGTACTGATAAGTAAAACAGACTACTAACAAGAAACATGTTGCATATCAACAAAGGAAATAATTGGCAGCTAATGATTGCACATGTAAATGGTAGATCGTCCAGATTGGACAATTGAGCTATCTTCAATGAACAATGTGAAATCAAGAATGCTAACAAAATCCCTTGACCAGATCGACGAGTTGATTTCTCTAAGAATGCATCTTTACTATAAACTGGTAGACGAAAAAACAAAGAAAAACTAGGGAATCTATATCCAATCTACATCGAATATGCAACCATGAACCAAAATACAATCTGGAGTATGGTGCAGGGTGGGTGTTTCCTTTGTCTGACGAAGTCTACAAGTGTAGGTGAGTGGGCCTAGGGTATCCAGCATGAAACTGTGACATGTTTGCCTCTGTGTCACGTCCCGATGGTCTCGTCGCCATTTTTATTATTTCACTAATGTAGAAATTCTAGAAAGTCAAATTCATGTGGTTTGGACAGATCTCAAAGTAACCTTGCCCCAGTGGATGACTGAGATAAGATATGTACCTGCATGTGTTCGTACATATGCATTTCTATTCATATAAAGTATTAAGTAAAACATTTTTGTTATGATTGTATTTATACAACACTTGGGATAAAGTGGAGACATATTTAACTGGAAATAGATATGTTTTTATTTAGAATATAATGTCTTACAATTTAGACATATTTAACTGGAAATAGACATATTTATACAACGTTTTGGAATTGTGTGACAGCTCAATGTCCCTTGTTGGTTATAACAACTAACAAGTCATCGTGTGCCCAACGGCTAGCCGCGGCCCAGCCCAACTACTAGCCGCCGCCCTCCCCTCAAAACCTAGCAACCACTCAAAAAAGAAGAACTAGCAGCCTCACCCTCGCCTCCTCCCTCGTCTCAAACCCTAGCCTCCGCCTCCGCCTCCCCTCCCCGCCGCCGCGTCCCCATCCTCCGTCGATGTCCCCGTCCCCGTCCGCGAGCGCCGCCGTTCTTCTCTGCCGCTAGAAGCCAGAAGGTGCTCCTCCTCATACTCTTCCTCCTCGCACCTCTTCCTCTTCTCTTAGCACCTAGGGTTGGTATGAAAGAAGTTGTTTCTTTTACAAGAGGATATCCCACCATGGCCCAAGTCAGAATAGTTTCCAGCCTTACTGATGTTGATGTTGTGCTTCAAGATCTGCACATCACTGAGATGAATCAAGATACTCTTGTTCGATTTCAATTGGATGAGAAAGTCCTCCTTCAAGAAGCAGCAAAGATCAATGTGAAGACCCATCCAGGAAGGCATGGATTCATATTGGTTAATCCGGAGTTGTTGAAGTGCAAGTCTAGTGCCAAGACGGCACTAGAGACGTCCTTAAACACCATGCTTGACGCATCCCTAGAGCAGATTGATCAAGAGCTGCAGGGAGTTGAAGCAAGCATCGCAGCACTTGAGGTCCTTGTGCTCTACGATGACAATCAGATGGCACATAATGGACCTCCACTTCTGGAAAGAAATCGGGAAGTAGAACATGCCATCTATCCACACCCTCTAGTACGTTGTTCACTTTCTTTTGGGATAATAAAGACCACTTTAAACCAGTTTTGAGTACATCTTATATGCAATTCGCTTGCCTCCTGTTGGAAATATGCTCTGTTAATATAACATGTTTAGAAAGAATTATGCAAGTGCTTGTTTTGTCTCTGGTTTACTCGTTTCCATGTTATAAGCCATGGTTTTCATGTCACATCGTCTGAATACGTCTACTACTACTTATATTAGGTGCATTTCATTTGTTTATACTGAACTTTTTTAATCCTTTATAATATAAGTTCATGGTTAAATTCTACTACTGCTTAGAATAAAGTGATGTCACTTGTTTATACTGAACTTTTTTAATCCTCTATAATTGCTTTTTCTCGTCACATAGTCTTAATAAAAATATTTATGGTATTATTCATACTAAAATTAGCTAAAGAACCATATTAAAAAAATATTAAGTACAAATTCTTGTTATGATTGTAATTTGGTTATTATAAGAAACTTGTGATGACCTTGAAATGTATTTACTTGTAAAAGTTATGTTTTAATTGAGATTTTTTTGAGATATTTCTAAATACATAATGTTACATAGACAAAAATTTCTTTCTTTGTAAACTAATTTTACCATTTAGATATATTGGTATATTTATTTGTTTTGGCATAACCTTTAATATCTTTGTAGAGAGATCTACAAATGTATATGATTGTCTACCTTACCTCACATGCAAGTAAATAGATAATTCTAGATTGTCTATATAAGTGATGTGTGTGTTTCTCCAAGTGACTTGTTGGCCTAGAATACATGGTCGAGAAGCTCGGCGTCGACAAGAGCGTCAACCTCGAGCTCTGGATCCTGCTCTACAAGAACTATGGAACCACCATGGCCGGTCTGCGGGTCCATATGATTTGAATCCACCGTAAAGCCTAGTTCTTTTGTTTATCTCTAGTATTGACCATGGATGTCTCTTGTGATCTTTGATGCAGGCCGTTGCATAACAGTTCGACTACGATGATTTCCACGGGTACTACCTGCCTGTCGGCTTCTCGCCAAACTTGTTGTTTCAGTGTTTGTTTTGGCCATAATTTGGGCAAAAAAGAATGGAATGCCAGATCTTGACTGTTTCATTTGTTTTGCGGCTTTGTTCATGGACGGTTGGCCTTAGAAAAGAAGCATGACTGGGTGCTCAGGAATATCCTCCTCGGCTTACCTATCTGCAAACTCGTATGCGTCGCGCAAGCCCAAAACTTTTCATCAGAAACCAAGTGTTAGGATGCAAGCATGACCATGTAATTGTGTTGTGCTGCTAGGTGTTCACGAATGGTGATAACCTCCATGCTTTGAGGGCACAAAAGAGGCTTGGGATTGAGTACTGCTTTGAGGGGGTTTTGTGCTTTGAGACACTGAACCCGACATCGCCTACCCTGTGCCATCTGAAAAAGTTGAGATCTTCGATATAATGAAGCACCTGGCTCATCCAGAGCCTGGGGTTGAGCTGCCAAGGTCACCAATCCTGTGCAAACTGAATATAGATGCAATATTGCATGCCCTCAAGCTTGCCAACATCAATCCTCAGACTATTGTAAGTACCAAATAACTCAATGGTAATATTCAGAGGTTTATAGGTACCTCATGTTGTATGGTGTGCTACCTGGCTAAGAAACATATACCATATAGGTACCTCATGTTGCGGAATACTACTAACATAGGAGGACTAATACAGTGGAACGATGTGACAGTGAAGCGACTCCAATCCAACGGGGGACTGCTAGGACACTTCCTAGTTGGCACCCTCGACATCCACAACTACGACTTCTCTTGCATCTTGCATGATAAGCTAGGTGAGTACTTTGAATGTGCTCGCAAGCCCACAAACAATCCACAAGCAAGCAAACAAGCAAGGACAAGGCATTTAATATGAAACAAGTTAAAGACACTAAAGATGATTAGTAGAACGCCTGTGCATTGCTACGGGCCTTTTATTCTTTTTCCTAATTGCATATATGTACACGTATTGTTGTATAAAGCTCAGGAAGTTTTCAGCCCCTTCCGACGACATTGCCTCGGGATCCTTGTCGATGGATTCTTTTTGAACGTCGATATAATCCATATCTCCATCTCTCTCATACTCTGCAAAAATAAACATATATAGAAAATACATCTTTTGTATTATCATGTGCAAAATATATATAGAGAGAGAAATACACTTTTTTTATTATCATGTACAGCATATATACAAGGAAGAACAATTATTTGTATGCATCTCTATGTGTAAAACTCGATGTGTTTTGAATCCATTCCATCATAGTTACGTCAGTGACTTTGTCAATCGACATTTCGAAAGCATACCGTTTTATTCGAATGCATTAGTTTTATCTCAGACCTACAAAAGTGAACATACAAACATATATTTAAAAAAGTATGCTGAATGTTGCTAGCTAAGTGCTCGTGCGTTGCGACGGCATTTAACCAAAATATACACGACACTTCTAATTCAGAAAATGTATGTCAAACATGCCCAGAGAACCATCTGTAACATGCAAGGGAACTTAGAAATTTAATCTATAGTTGTAGTAATTAATTATGGGTCCAGGTATTTTTCTTCGATTGACCAGTTAATCCTGAATACACATCAACTTACGCGCCCCTGGGACCTCCAGAAACCAATCCAATGTGCAAGATGTATGCAATTATATATTTGGAAAACCCATCAATCCTATCAGAAGCCATGGATGCATAGTGTTGGAACTATGACTAAAAGTTCATCTATGATCTATACATAGATGGAAAACCATCAATCCCATCCTCTAAATCAAAGGAACCCTTATGACCGGGAATCTACATGCCAATGCAAACTTAACGTTGACAACCTTGAAGTTGGAATACAAGAACCAATTACTCAGGCACAAGCAAATTAACTTAGGCCTCCCCGGCAGAATACAGAGCCTCGGGGGTGGTGATTACCGATGAATGCAGAGAATTGTTAAGTTCTTTTCGCATGGCGACAATTTCTCATTGTAATCGAGAAGCTAATGTTGCCGCACATGAGCTTGCTCGCTTTTGTTCTAGGTCTAAATTGGAGGAGGAATGGCGGGACGAAGTTCCATCTTTTCTGATCCCTACTATTGTAAAGGACATGATTGTTATTGAATAAAAGTCACCTTAATCTCAAAAAAAAACTTAGGCCTCCCCCGCAAAAAAAAAACTTAGGCCTGGAGTACCACTTGGAATAAGTGGGTAGGTATCTCAAAAAGAAAAACAATCAGTAACTTAGGGCTGGAGAAACATAGGAATTTTAGAGGATATGTTTTCTTTAGGAAAAAAAATCATTTGATAAACTTTGGAACACAAGAATTGCTATTTCAGATTCTCTTGAAATTTCTATGGATTCAAATCTACACGGGTTTAGGAGGAAACTAAACACGAGGGTTCTCTGATGTTTTCCTCGTTTTTTCATGCATAACATCCAAGCAATACTTTCAGAGTTTTCCTTTATGATACATGCCACCTAACTTCCAACGATTTGCATATCTGTAGTTTGAGTTCCGGTGCTTTTATCAAGTACTCCCTCCGTTTCCAAAATGTAATATCATTTTGACATGATTTACATTTTGGGACGGAGGCAGTAGTGACTTGTTCTACGAACTATATATGTCATCTCCTAAACCACATGATACTATTCTTGGGAAACAAGGATCGCAAAGGCGAGTTCAACGAGGGGGGGGCGGGGAGCCATGTGGCCTAGCCCATGCGCTGCCTCTCCCTTTCCCCTATCTCTTTGCACCAGCCGGTTTTGGGCCGCACAATTTTTTTTTCGGAACCGGCACACATGTTTGCTACTCCCTCCGTCCGAAAATACTTGTCTAGATATTCCCTCTGTTTTTATTTACTCTGCATATTAGAGTTGACTGTAGTCAAACTTCATAAAGTTTGACCAAGTTGGTAGAAAACAATATAGACATTTATTATAATAAATCTATACGATGTGAAAGTACTTTTAATAATAAATCTAATGTTGTTGATTTTTATTGTATATCTTAATATTTTTGTTTATAAACTTAGTCAAAGTTTATAAAGTTTGACTTTGAACAAAGCTAATATGTGAACTAAATAAAAACGGTGGGAGTACAACCGACGGGGTAGGGTACATTGCAAGGTTGTAGACGCGTGCTGGAACCGGCGGCCGTCGTGCACCGGAGCCAAGAGAGTTGCAACCACGAGCATGTGCAGAGCTAGCGACCCGAGGCCGGCCGTCTTTTTTTGTCCATGGCACTGCGGAGGAGCTTTTTCTGCGAGCGCAGGCAACAAAATAAGAAAGCTTCAGGGGGAAGGAGGGAATCATGTGGCTCTGGGTTTGTTTCATCGTACGGTTTTGCCCAAATTTGGGCGCGCAGACCTATAAAAAAAACAAATTTGGGCGCGCAGTAGTGGTCAATTTTGCACCCCTGCATGGAACAATGGCAGAGATGGGTTTTTTTTAGCATGACTGGGTAGACCAGGCACTCTATTTTCTCACTAAAGTTTAAAGGGATTCTATCCACATTACAGTTATAGCTCGATGACGACGACGTTGTTCTATATGACCATGCCATTACATCCTTGATAACTAATTTTACAAGATGGTGAACGAAAATTAACAACGAAAATCCAACGCCATGTTTCTGCAGACAGGCCTCTCAGAAGTGAGCCAGGCTGTATACCAGAGTCCACGAAAGCTGCAACCGAGAGAAGAATCTGTTAGTAATAGATGGCACCCAATTTATTCAAAGACGCGAGAACTTAAGGAGTTGATTTGGTGTTACAAGCTTGTGTTGTTTGTTTGACACCTCCTACTGAAAAAGTAGTATAGGTGATAGTGCTAGTTTTATGTGCATGCAGCGGTTGTTAGTTAGGAGGCAAACCGATAACATGTGAAGAGAAATCACTACGAAGACATGTGCATGTGTGGTAGGAATGAATTCGATGTCGTTGCAACTAGGAGGAGGTGATGGAACATAAATGATTATTAATGATGGCTTACCAGGAACAGGGTGAACGAAGCAAAGAGCCCCTCCTGAAGTAGGGCGGCGTGACCCCCAAAGTCTTCTTCGTCAATCTTCAGCAAATGCGCATAGTACAAATGAACTATCACGGTGGAAATAGTAAAGAATCTGCAACAAAGAAAAACAAAATATGCCACATGGTCAATTTGACTGAAAAAGGTAAAGCATTCTGCATTTATCGAAAGAGTGCATAAAGTTATCCTAAGACAGCATGCAGATTATTGAAATCATGGACCCTGTTATTAAATTCTCTGGCTAACTTGTAACAAGTCATACGAGTTATGATAGTCCTGAATTGCTGATACTAAAATACAATCGTAATCCAGTATGCCACGCGCTTTAAGCAAATGGGCATAGTACTGGCCATGGGAAATGTCAAGCCATGATTTCTAAGTGTCCGGATATAGAAAATGCTCAGGTGTTCAACAAAGATGAGCAATCACGCAATATCACTGCTCACAACACAATTTTGCACTTATCCCCTGCTGAAGGGAGCAGATAAATATACTCTCATGGACTGAAGAAAAAGTACAATTCATATCTAAATGTCAAAGTTTGCATTTTGTTTGAGAGTGTTCATTTTTCCAAGGAACTCTAGCAAGGTGAACAGAACCGGCCAATCATACATTAGCAGCGCTTTGCCAATTTATTCACTAATGAACACCTAGAAACTCAGAGCAGTTCATATCCCACTGTGAGGCAATTGTGTTTGTATGCTAATGTTACAAATGAATTATCACGGTGGAAACAGTAAAAAGTCTGCAACATAGCAAAAGAAAATACGTCACGTGGTCAAATTGGCTGAAAAGAGGTATATCAGTCTTCATTTATCGAAAGGGTGCTAAAGCTATCCTAAGACGATATGCAGATCTTCAAAATAGGCACCATGTTACAAAATTCTCCAGCCAACTTGCAATAGACCATCTATGTTATGATAATCATGAATTTCCGGTACCAAAAATACAATCGCAATCCAGTATGCTACGTGATGTAAGCAAACACGCATACTCTTGACACATAAGAAATGTAGAGCCATGGTTTTAAGTGTTTGCATATGGAAAATGCTCGGCTGTTCAGCAAAGGTCAGCAATCAGGAAATTCATGACTCACAATGCAATTTTGCACCACAAGCAACTACATATACTCTCATGGACTGAATAAAGGGCACCCCATATTTGGTTAGAGAATGCTAATCTTTCCGAGGAACTTTAGCAAGATGAACAAAACCAGCCAATCATACATCAGCAGCCCTTTGCCAATTTATTCAACTAATGAGCACACAGGAACTAAGAGCAGTTCATATCCCACTGTATATATATGCGGCAATTGTGTTGGTTTACTGACGGCCACGCCAAACAAAGAGCTGATTGAACACCTCATGTCACATCTAGTACCAGACAAAGCGAAGAACCACCGTGATGCTCGTCGCCAAGCTGGTGACCAGTACTCAGAGACGATACGACTGAACCTCCAATTCACAGGGCATCTAACACTCACCCCACCTCCTATGGCCTATCGCGGTGATCAATGAACAGCGGAACAAAGTGGGCTTGTGAAATAATGCAGTTAACAGCATCGCTTAGCCTCACCCACTAATTCATTAATGTGTGACTCGCTAATATTGTAAGTACCACACGGTGGGAGAGAGATCCTGAATCCAGTGTGAGATGAGTTCTTGAATTCAGTTAACAGTGAACCTGAATCTACGCCTATGTCTGAAGGAAAAGAGACCAAGATTGGGGCTTTGAGGAGGGAGGGAGGGAGGGACTGACAGGGCGATCCAGAAGGCGCCGACGAGGGGGACGGCGCCCCAGAGCAGGCCGCAGGCGAGCCCCACCGCCTGCCGGATCCAGTGCACCGCGTCCAGCAGCTGGTCCTGCAAACCAAAACCCAAGCACCGAACCAATCAGAACCCCACGGAGTCGCTAGGGGACACGCCGGCGGCGGCGAAGGCGGTGACGGCAGTGGCACACATACCTTGTCCAGGGACGCGTCGGGGTCGAGGTACCGGGCGAGCCGGGACGGGAGGGCGTGGCCGTTCTGCGCCGCGTGGTGCGGCTGCTTCGCCGCCGCCGCCGCCGCCTTGGACTTCCTCATGCCTCCGGCTCCTCCGCGGCGGCGGTCCTCCACGCGGGCGGCGGCGGTGAGATGGGATCGCTGGTGGGCGTGGGAGAGAGAAAAGACGGAGCTTTGCTCGGTCCGGTCGCCGACGGACTCCTTTTGGCTTCCGTCTTAGCAGGCCGTTGGCGTATTCCAGGACTCCGTTTTTGTTATCCAACAACATCCTTCTCTCGCACGTTCTAATAACTTCTAGTAACTGAAATCACCATTCTCCCTCAAAAAAGCTGAAATCACCATTAAAGATTTTCCTTAGGAAACGTTTCCAGCCGGGGCACCGGCCGAACTGTTACGCCGGTCTCACGCAAGCCGCGAGATGGATCATAATCATGCGGCCAGAAACAGTCACCCCTTTCCTTATCTGCAACACATCTCCTTCTTCCTTCTCCATTGCTCAGCTCCCCCGCCCCATCCCCACAACTCTGTTCCAAGTCCTGCACCACCGGCGTCGCCGCAACTCCAGTCCCCCGTTCCGCACCACTGCCTTCGCTGCTGCGACCCTCCTCCTCCTCCCCCCCCCCCCTCCGCCCTCAATCTCCCTCCTCCTTTTTTCCTTTCTCTATGATGGCCAACGCTCGCCCTGAATCCCGTGATCCCCGACGACCATCTCTCACCGGAGTTGGACACGACGACAAGGGGGAGCCTGCTGTCGCTGCGATCTTGGAACCGACATCTATTTTCTTGCAACTCACGGCCAAAACGCTGGAACCGGCGAGACTAGATGCTACGAGCGGCGAGGTGGAGCTCAGCGACAAGCTTCAAATGGAGGCGACCGGTGCTGCAACCAGCGTGGATTTGAGCTGGAACCGACCGACAAAATAGCTGCATCCAGCGTGGATTTTTGCTACAAGAAACAAGGCGTGTTCCGACCAGCAACAGACATAATGCTGGAAGCTTCAACCGGCAAGGAAAAAGGCTTCAACCGACATAAAAAAAGCTTCAACCATGAAAAATCATAAACAAAAAAGTTTCAACCGGCGACAAAAAAAGTTTCAACCACAGATGACGGAAGCCATGGACGAGGACGAAAAGCTGCAACCAGCTCCGTTGTTTGCTACAACCGGCTTCTTTTTTATACAAACAGAGGATGGTTGTGGGGCACCGACGATGACGACTTTTGCTGCAACCGTAGTCGTTTTTTGGTACTACCGGCGAATTTTTTTGCTACCTCCATCAAGGCAGAGCTACGGCCTCGCGACAACGGGGATGATGATTTTGCTGCAACCATAATCGTTTTTTGCTACTACTGACGAAGTTTTTGCTACATCCATTTTCAAGCGCGACGGAGAGCACGAAAACAAGATGCTGGCGTGGGGTTGCCGCGAATCCCGGCGACGAGAACTAGCAAAGAGCAGGAAGGGGAGGGGCGGTGCTGCGACCTGGAGGGAGGCGGGCAGTAGGAGAGCGCGCGCCCCCGCCCCGGCGAGCTGCGCGAGATGCAGGGGGTTGCGTGCGTGAGATGCGGGGGAGGAGACAAGCGTTTCTGCGAGAGGAAGGAGGGACCTGGGAGAATCGGTTTTTACCTAGATCTGACGGTCTCCATAATTTGATCTGATGGCCCGCGCGCGACCGACTGAAACGTTGGGCCGGCGCGCCGGCGCTGATCACTGCCCTTTTCCTTAACTGATTTGACTGAAATAGAAATACCATGCCCGTTGGTCAGATCATTTGCCTCTTGAAAAGGTCCGTATATTATATTTTTCTTAACTCAAATTGATTCAGCCAGTGTGTATCATCCCCTTTGTGTTGTCGCCTCCTACGACTCAAGCATTTACTCTAGTTTCCCACTCAATCCTTATGGCTCCATTGAACCCTCCGAGCTCGCCTCTAAACAGCTTCCATAAGGTAGCATTGCACAAGGGAACACCTGTCAAGAAGTAAAATTACAAACAAAGACAGAAGAAAATTATGAACTTGACATCAACGCCTGTCACATGGCTCTGGGAGACACCACCACAACAACCATCGAAGAAAAATAACGAATCACCTCCACACCCGAGCTCGGCGCGACTCACTCGCTGATATGCAACTTTGCGAAAATCCAAGGTGGCTCACCAAAGGCGAAACCATTATCGTTGAACGAATCAGACCAGGGCAATGCTCTGGACACACCATCGAACTCCATATCTGACACCCCACATGACTAAGATGCTGGACGAGGAAACCATACCTACCATTCAAGTACCACGAATTGAACACACGATTCACCATCTTCCAGATGTCGCTGATGCAGACCGCAATCTGTATCCATTCCTGGACTACCTCCCAAGCTCCGCGCGGCGCTAGAGCAAACGCCGTCGCAATGGCGGAGCCCGAGGACACAGGTCCACCACAAGAATGCCGCCTCCACCGCACTAGCCTTGCTTGAACAGACCGGATATCAAATCCATCCCAACCACAAGACCGATCGCCCCGATGGAGTAGGATCTAAAGAAACTTTATTCAGCGGCGCCATCGGCGCCACCAAAGCCAAGATGATGAACAACCTAAAAACTAAGCTACTTTGGCCTAAAATTATACACACGCGTAGATTCGGCGACCCCCCTCACCATCGATGATCGAGGTCGTCAGCGAAGAGGAGCCACCAAAGGTCGGCAGCGGAGAAACTCCCTGGTGATGGGCGCTGGCGAGATCGCCTTTTCCTTCGATGGGAAGAAAGAACATGCTGAGTAGCAATGGATTACCAGCAACAAAATAAATGATGCAGCCGTATGTACTACTCCCTTCGTCCCATAGTATAAGAGTGTATTTTACACTAATATAATGTAAAAAACGCTTTTATATTATGAGACGGAGGGAGTAGTGCATAAGGAAGAAAAACAGCTAAGAAATTAAGACGCCAGTCAGTAGTGGCGAGATGGGATCGGAGGTGTCGCCACAAGCAAAAAATAAACTCAGTTGGATCATCACCATCAACGTCATCATTTTATTTTAGAAAAGTTGTGTGGTTGTCCCCCCACCAGACGTCCATGCACCTTCTTATCTGCCCATAAATCTCCATGCATCTACCTATCGGCTGGAGAACCAACCACTGCCTAGCTAGCTACAAATTTCACTTCTCAGTTTAGTTATTATTCCCTCCGTCTCATAATATAAAAGCGTTTTTGACACTACACTATGTCAAAAACGTTCTTATATTATGGGACGGAGGGAGTAGAACACAGTAATGTATTTTTTTTTTTGAAACGGAGGCAAAAGTTTTACCTCATCGATTAATTAAGAAGAAGAGAATTGCCCAGTTAATTTAAGGAAAGCCGGACGAAAACCTACACAAATAGAGCACGGACTAACTACTCACATGGGTTGATGGTGTGGGTTGATGTCACAGGGTGTAGCTAGGTAGCTGTTTAGTTCGATCTCAAAACCGTGTTAATTCATGTTCAGTTTCAAGGCTTAAGTTTAATCATTAATCTAACCAATAAAACCGTGTTTATACGCAAAAGGAATTTATACCGTCGAATTTGTGTTGTAAAGAAGTTACCAGTAATGCTCATTTTATACTGGAGTCCCGAAATAAATATCGTTAATTTAGTACAACTTTATACTAACTTTATACTAAACCAATGACACTTACTGAGGGACGGAGAAAGTATGACATTACTTACATACTATTGATGTAATAGATGACCAACTGAAAAAACTATTTGAAAAAAACCCCGGCGTCACCCTCCTCTGGAGACATCGGAAAACCCTAGCCGCCCCCACTGGCAGGTTGGCTGACGTGTCGCTTCAGCGAGCACGGGCACACTCTCTGTTGCGAGGTTCGAGTATCTGGGGCCAGTGTTGTTTATTCCTTATTTTGGCGGTTTTGGTCGGGTTTTTTCACTTATGTCGCCCGTGTGGGGTAGCCTGCGGGACATGAGACGTGGAAGGGGCGGCCATCCCGCTCCCGCATGCGTGCGGACGCCTACCTAACCCCAACAGGGCCGCAGGGATGGTTGGCTCCCTCTTATCTAATGTCTGCCAGCCTTTTACAAGTGGTCTCTCCTCTCATATATATAGTAGTTTCCCAAAAAAAAAAACATCCACCAGGGTCGACTTAGTTCTCCCCTTTTAGGATGGGTTGTCGAAGATGACCATCTTCTAGGCGTCACATCACCTGACCCTATCCATATGCCATGCCCACTGACGTCAGCCGACTCCGACCATTCTTACCGTACTTGGCCATATATTAAGCACAACTGGACCACCCCTCTTGCCTCCCATCAAGACCACATGATGCTTGTCTGGACGGAACGGGCTCGAGCGGCCGTGACGTGATCTTCGTCACTGTACGGGCCCGCCGAGAGTTGGCCAACCACGTCGTGTCCTATGAGGGACGTCTTCAGGGTCCTTGGTCCCCGGGGGTTCTCTCATCCATTGAGCCTCCGGGTGGCGCCACCCAGTGCCCGTCGTCTGGATATGATGATGACCCGTCTTAGCTGGGGCCCGACCCCTACATTGTTGACAACTTCATAGTCATTATCCTCGGTCTTCACCATCAGCTGGCAGGATTGGTGCTCCATGGCCTAGAGCGTGAGGGAAGGTGGCCCTCTCCGGTGACTTCCCAAGGAGATGATGTTTCATTCTTGGTCGGTGGTCTCGGGTTCGCCTTGTTGGGTGTGGCTACTCACGTACTCTTGCTCCAGTTTGAGTGGGTGGTGTTTTTGCTATTCTCTAGAATGTTGATTTTGTTTTGACCAGCTTCAAAGGATTTCCCCATCACCTTATACCTGTTTGGCCGTTTTGGGCTTTATTTATAAAAGCTAGGTGAAAGCTTGTTTCAAGAATAAATGGTCAAATTTTGAACTCGAGCTACAAGGACAACACATGAATGGAGGCTTCCCAAGGAGGCGATGTTTCGTCCCTGGTCGATGGCCTCAGGATGATTCTTGTTGGGTGTGGCTACTCTTGTACTCTTACTCGAGTTTGATTGGGTGGCATTTTCGCTATTCTCTAGGATGTCGATTTTTTTGACCTGCTTCATAAGAAGATTTCCTCATCACCTTGTATCGCTTCAGCTGTTTGAGCTTTATCTATAAAAGCTAGGTGAAAGCCTGTTTCGAGAATAGATGGCCTAGTTTAAAACTTGAACTCTGAGGGCATTACATAAATGGAACAATTAAAAGACTAAATTTAGGGTTCTAACATTTTCCCAGCCTCCATGAATTCGACTAGGAAATGTCACACCAGTGGGACGCGTATGGAAGACACTCAAGTCAGTCATAAATGGAGGCTTCCCAAGGAGGCGATGTTTCGTTCCTGGTTGGCTACTCTTGTACTCTTGCTCGAGTTCCGGTGTGTGGCGTTTTCACTATTATATATCTAGGATTCCGAGTTTATTTTGGCCTGCTTCATAAGAGGATTTTTCTCATCACCTTGTACCGGTTCGGTCGTTTGGACTTTATTTATAAAGCAAGGTGAAAGTCTGTTACGAGAATAGATGGCCAAGTTGAAAACTCAAACTACGAGGACATCACATAAATGGAACAACTAAAAGACTAGTAAACATGCCATAGCGTAATGGTTACAAGTGATCCTCGTCCGCACTTATTTTGGGACCAACATTTTTCCAGCCTCCATGAATTCAACTGAAAAATATCACACCAACAGGAGGCATGGACACTTAAGTCAGTCATAGACAATTACACATGGTACATTCTACTATTACTACACTAGAGTAGACCATATGGAACGTGAGATGTTGATTGGCATGGCACGAAGTCAATGATCCAGACTTGCAGAGTACTAGTAGAAATTTAGGATAATGTTACAGGAGTATTATACGTTGGCTCACTGATTGCATTATACAGTTATCAATTCCAGCCGTATAGCTTAGCTAGATCTGCACCACATCACGGCCCTAACTAACAAACCCTCTGTATACATATACATACACATATATTATTATATATATATATATATATATATATATATATATATATATAATAGTAGTAAAATAGATCCTTGGGGACCTTGGGTGGTGCATGCGTGGGCCCACACGGCAGCGTCTCCGGCAGATTACGTGGCACATAGAGGTGGTCTAATCCACAAACAAATAAATCCTTATCTCAACAGGGATAGCCTCCCCTACCATGGCATAGCTACTCCATCCATCCATCCATCCATCCACCTCCGATCCTCTCACCGGCCATCATAATCCGTGGGAAAGCATCTCCATCCCCATCATCTTATCCCCATTTGCCATATTTAATAGTGATGCTAAATGTAGTTCGGACCAAAAATTATTATATGTCGGTAGAGAACAAATTTAATTCCCACGCATGCCTGTTAAAACCATTTTCATTAATTAAGAAAAAGAAAACTTCAGCACACCTGTCCAAAATATTAAAAAAGAAGAGTTTCTTTCATCAGAGGGTAGAAGAAAAGATTTGACAATTTTTTTGCTTGCTCTAGTTTATTTCCCGCTTTGCAGCAAAATCTTTCTTGATATTATGGCATAAATAGTCAAAGACATATACTGTATTTAATATTTTTCGTCTCCATAATATAAGAAATTTTTGACACTGCAGAAATGACAAAACGCCTTATATTACGGACGGAAAGACAACGCAAGTATGTGATTCTCAATAAGATGCCTCAAAAAGTTCTTGACCACAAGAACATACCACATTCCATATAACTATTTATTCATGGAGAAACTACACATTATTAGGGAGATAGATTCGTTGCTTGGAAAGCGATGTGCTACCCTTCCTCACCAACAAGGCGCTGTGTGCACTTCCTCAAGTGGAGCACAAGAAAGCTGCATGCTGCTTTGCTCAAGAAAACGCACACAAGAAAAAAGAAGAAATCGGTGGTTTTTGTGATTGGCTACTGACCGATTTTGTTGTTGTGAAAACCAACGCCCGCATTGTGCTCGGCGATTTGCGATCCCTAAGTGCCGCTTTGACACCTAATGCCGTAGATTAATGGCGCTGGATCTTGTTATGCAAACACCGGTTTTGTCTGGCTCGTGTTAGTTAGTTAATGATATGGCTCTGGCAAATCTTGGATCTTAATAGCCTTACAAAACAGCGGCATAGCATATGATAATGTTTGATCAGCAGAGCGCTTTTGTCCCGTGCACTAATGCGCGAGACAGCTTTAAGCAGACCTTTCTGTTCACAAGTAAAACAAAAAATGGACAGAATTGATCTTAAATATTGCATCATGTGTCTTCTTCTCGGCTCGATTCCATATTACTCGTCGACTGTCTAAATCAATGACAAATAATATGGAGCAGGAGAATCTTCTCTATACTCCACATACACGGGATAAAAGATGAAAGTAAAAGAAAGAGCAGAGTTTTCATGGGAAAATTCCACAATTATTTACAGTATGGAAAACCGGGGTTCATGAGTGAGCTAGGCATAGTGCACCGGACGAGACATGCCCATCAGCGGGTTAGGCCTACCATAGGTGGTTAGCTACAGAGACACACTAAGCAATCAAGCCAACCCTGGCCTAATTAGCACTGCAGTACAACAGTCCTCCCCTTTTCATTTTGCTAATTTTAAACATGGAACCCCACATGACATCAGCCTACATGCGTGCGACACGTCATCGCCATCGTCGCCGTCAGATCTGATCTGAGTGAGCTTAGACTAATCAAAAAAAATTACAACCAATTAAGAGGAAGATAAGGGGAGCCAAATGTAGATCTGGATCATACATACATACATACATACTAGAGGCTAGACTAGAGTAATTAAGCAACGGTGGTAGATCTGCTGCGTCCACTGAACATACACACAGTAATACTGTCAAGCAGCAGTTAACAACTAGGTGAGCACGGACGTAATAATTTAAAAAGTATGTAACACTGATGACACAAGAACTGGCGACAAAAAAAAAGAAGAAAGCAGCAGTTTTTAGCAGTTAAAAATGGGAGCTTTTTTGTTACTGCAACTGCTGCTTGCATCTACTGCCCCTGATTCTGAACATTTGATGCAGGGTAAAGCAGGGGAGCGGTTCGGGCGGGGCGGGGCGGGGCGGGCTGGACCGGCGGGCGGGCCGGGGGTGAGGTGTGGGGAGCGGAGAACCGAGGCGTGGGGGAGGGGGGAATTGGGGAGTGGGTGTGGACGGTGGTATAAAGAAGGAAGGAACGAGAGGATAGCCGAGGGTTTAAGCGAGAGAGAGACACAGAGAGAGAGAGAGAGAGAAGCAGAGGCGGGGAGGAAGCAGTTCGTTCCGCCGATCCAGGACCAGGACGGAAACCGCAAGGGTACGTGCCTACCCGATGCATCCATCCATCCATCCATGCCGCCGCCGGAGATCCGGCTAGAGCAGCGGGGAAGCCCCGGGATTTCTGCCGTTTCTCTCTCTCTCTCTTTCGCCGGTCGTCTTCTCCCCCGCCCCTCGTTCCCGCGGGTCCTTCTTCCCGGATCCTCCTCCGGTTCGGTCGCCTGGTCGCTTTGGCGTTCGCCGCGGACCGGGGAGGCGCCGTCCTTCGGGGGCTCCGCCGGATTCGGCCGGAGCCCCGTCGAATTATGCTCTCGGATTTGGTTTCGGCGAGGTGGTCCGGTCGAATTATGCTCCGCGATTTGCTTTTCTGGGGGACGATTCCCCCCCTGCCGGCCATGGCCGGCGGGCGCTTGCTTCTTGGCCCCGCCGGATTCGCTCGCTCCTGTTGCGTGCTGATGCGGGCACATCGGTTCTTGCCATTTCAGACTTTTCCCCCGAGTTGAATTTTGCCATGTTCTTGATTCGTCCCAATATCGCAAAACATCGCTGCCGCTCTCCTCAATCGGGGCTCTGTTGAAGCAGTAGCAGGTGTGGCTCCCCCTTGTTCCATGCGACTGGGATTTTTGGGGTTTTCCCGATTCAGAATTGGGCTCTTCCGATGCAGTTTTTTTTATTTCTGGATCTGTTTGTGTCGATTCAGAATTTGGCTGCCTTGTTTGGTGCGCCAGCCAAAGAATTTTTAGTGCATACTATATCTTTTGTTTCAATTCATGGAGCTGACCGCCAGATTTGTGCTTCCTCTGTCTTTGATTTCTAAGTATTTGTTTGCAGAAACCGATGAAAAGGATTCCTGGGCAGGTGCTCATCGATCTTGGGTGACTCGTTTCAGATGCTCCTTGGAGGTGATCTCACTCCCCTATAAAATCTCCACCGTTTCTTCCCCTACTATGGCTATGGCTATGGCAACTCCTCCTCCTCCATCAAACCACCCGGCTTCAGGTTGCCCTGCCCTGTTGGCATACATACATACATACATACACAAAAACATCTTATAAACTACTGTATTATTATTTCTTTGCTGGGATTTGACGGAAGACGGTGTTTATATATGTGCCCGTTTGTTATTAGTTGGTATTATTATTAGTTGGGAATTCTCATTGAATGCGATATATTTGTTGCAGATAAAGCTTATATATGTGCTCGATTGCTGCCTGCGAAAGCCGTCCTTTGGAGTGAGATCAAGACATGGTGGTGCGGAAGAGGCTGGATTATGGATCTCGCGGCCACCAGGTTCCCGCCATGCCGCGCGTTCCAAGCTCTGCTCGGGTACATACACATTCGATACCCTGTACTACCTGCCATGACCCCCTGCGATTTGCGTGTTGGATATTATGTATTAATGACCGATGGTGATTCAGGGGAAACGCTCGGCCAGGAGAAAGAAAGATGAGATGTCCCCGTTTGATTTGCTCGCGACCGTCGCAGGAACCCTGTTAGTGGATCATGAGAATTCATCTAATGCTCCTGGCATCAATACAGCAGCAGCTTTGACCTATGCCAGGAAAAGGAAACCAGTTAAAGCTGCGCAGTGTGATGACGCTCCGCCGCTGAAAAGCATGGCCGTGGAGAACTGTATAGCGGGTTCTGGTGGTGTGTGTGCCTCTCCTAGGCAAGCTAACATCTGCTTGGCAGAAAACTCGTCGACACGAAATGGTACTGACCCAGTGTTAGAGTCACTAACCGTGAAACCAAACATGTTGGTTAGGGACTCGGTGTTTAGTTGTACAAAGTCATGTAACCGTGCCCATGGTGTTGGCGGAATTCCAGAGTGTGGTTCTTCACGGTCGCTAGAGGCTACTAATCAAGTGCAGGTGCAGCAACCTATGGATGGTGACACCACAGCCTTGTACAGTTTGGTTAGCTCTGTGGATTTGGATGGCAGACCTCCTGCATTGGTTAGCTCTGACAGTAGCTCAGGAGTGCCTTTGTGCATCCATGACAAGGACCGCAACACCTCCCCCTTGTGCCATGCTGAAGCGAGGCATGATGCAGATAGAGATGATGACGAAAATTCTTCCGGGTGCACTCATCCATGCACCGCCGGAAATAATAAAAGCTATATGCCGCAGTATGCAGGCAATAGCAGGATAAGGAAAATGTTTGCCTCCAAGATAAGGAAGGCAGCTCGTAATAAGATGTGTGGGGAGATGTCCAATAAAGGTATGGCGATCCTCATCACAAAGTTAACCTTTCGCTTTTCCACAGGCTTCATAGTTTTCACATTTTTCCACCACCATTATTATGGCACTAACTAAATATTGCAGGAATTGGACTAAATACGGGCTATTGTTTTATTTTTGTTCAACTAGGTAGCAAGCTAAATTTATGTGGAAAAAAGATATCCACCACACGCCAAAGAGTGCAAAGAGCAATGTTCAAGAGACAGAAGCCAGTGCGCCGTCATTTTACGCCATCTTCTGCGAAAGGGATTCTAACTGAAGGTATGCTGCGTCACCAATTCATGTTTACCTCGTACGGTGATACAATTGTTACATTGCACAGAGTCATTTGACACTTGCCTTCTATATGCCATCTGATAGCCTCAATCCTTATTTTGGTATACTTCCTAAAAGAAAATGCCGCTTGCCATTTCAGCTAGCGGGGCATCATTTTCTGTGGAAGGTCAAAATCCATTATGTGGATCTGAGGACTACAATGGTATATTTTGGATATAATAGATTCATTACATACTTCGTCAGCAAGAGAGCTGATCATATCTCTGTTTTCTCCTTTTCCAGTTAAGCTAAGAATCAAGTCATTCACCATCCCGGAACTGTTCATCGAGATCCCTGAAAATGCAACAGTTGGTTCATTGAAGGTAAATGCTATACCGGCTTCTAGAAGTAAACTGGTTGGTGATATTGCATTGCGAACTGTGATCGGTGAAATCTGCAACAGTTCTTCTTTGAACTCTGTTTTGTACTCTGTTCTACATAGTTCTGTACATAATTAAGGAATGCACCAGTTACTTTCTGTAATTGCTGAGTCGATTTCTAAATTTAAGCAACAGAACAAATTCATTACACAGTGAAATTTGTCCCCTCATGACAGTTTTAATTGTTCGCCGTTAATATTCTTCACTTTCTCTACAGAGAACTGTAATGGACGTTGTTACTAGTATAATTGAAAGTGGCCTCCGGGTTGGTGTTCTTCTTCAAGGGAAGAGTATTCAAGATGACAACAAGACACTTCGTCAAGCTAGAATTTGCCACGGAGAAAATCTAGAAAACATAGACTTCACACTGGAATGTGAAGCTGGGCAAAACTCTTCCCCCGGGGTCAGAATACCAGAGGAAATGGATTTTCATGGTGCAGATGCCATGAAACCATTAGCCATGTAAGGCATAATGAAGTTGTTTCTTGTGTCTTTATATGGTAGTTTTGGCTTAGGAAGACAATTGTCAAGATTCGTCTGATAGTTTCTATATTATGTACGCTCTGGATAAACCAAATCTGACGACCATTGATGGTTTTGGTATCCCATGGTTTGCAGGGTAAAGTGTGAAGAGCCTTTCTCTGAGAACAAGGCCGGTTATAACAGCCAGCAGCGTGTGCAGGTTTCTCCACACCGTGTTCAGAGCGAACATGGTTCTGTTCATTCTCTTTTCGAAACGACTGCTCACGAAGCATCAGCTAGTTCACAAGCCATTGTTCCGGTTGCGTCTCCAAGCTCAGAGGCTCTAGCCATTGTGCCTGTTTGCAAGTCAAAGCGGCCCGCTATTGGGCAAAGACGCATAAGGAGGCCCTTCTCCTTGCCTGAGGTGGAGGCGCTAGTGGAAGCTGTCGAACAGCTTGGAACAGGAAGGTTCGTGCACGAATGATTTCTTTCTATTGACATAGGCAAGGTCATTGCTGCAAACATGTTCTCATATGTTGGCTGCTTGGTCTGTTTTGTTCAGGTGGAGAGACGTTAAAATGCTCGCGTTCGATAATACTGATCATAGGACTTATGTCGATCTCAAGGTAATTCAGTAACCACTATTGCATTGCTTTTTATTTCTTTCTGTTTAACATAGATTGTGAACAGTGAGGATTTTCAAATGCGCTAAACTGTGAAACATTTTGCGGGTGAACCAGGACAAGTGGAAGACCCTGGTGCACACGGCGAGCATATCCCCGCAGCAGAGGCGGGGCGAGCCGGTGCCGCAGGGGCTGCTCGACCGCGTGCTGGCGGCGCAGGCCTACTGGTCCCAGCAGCAGCAGCAGCAGCAGCAGATCTCAGGCAAGGCTTCAGGACAGGGCTGCTCCTCCAGCAGCTGAGGAAATCCTTCTCTGCCTTGTCTGCATAGAGAGGAAAAAAAACTGATACTCTGTAAAAAAAAATGTTTAAAGGAGGTTGACTAATTTTCTGTATTTATTCCAAAACTCACAGATCATTTTATTTTCCCTTTCTTCTTCTCTGCTTGCTGCTCAGGCCAGGCACTCTCTTTCCTCTGTCGGTTAATAAGAGAACCTAAACGCCTGGTTTCGACGGCCCCTTTGTAAATGATTTTATAAACTATTTGGAATGTTTCAGTATTTACCAGATGTTCATATAAAAAAACAGTTCATATTCCATTTCTTGCACATTTTCCATTAAGTTAATTATTATTACACTGTCTTGCATTGATGCTCTTTTTTCTTGATAGAAATTGGATTATTATTTTTTTCCTTTGGAAAGATTGGATTGTTATTTTTCCTTGAGTGGCTGGACTTGGTAATTTCTACTAGTAATTTTTTTTAGGAAATGGTACAGTAGTTGCTAGTAGAAAAAATAAGATGAGTTTTTTTTTGAGAAAAAAATGTGTTATACTGTCCCATCTATTTTTTTTAGCGAGTGCTATAATTTTGTTGGTGAGGCCAGGCTGAACTAGCTAGCCCAGTAGATGAGGCCCATTAGCCCAACAACATTCAGCGCTTACCACTCCTCTGCCCCCCTCTCCTGAGCCGGCGGCGGCGCATGGGCGGGAGGCTCGCCCAGCTGCTCCTATCATGCCTCGCCGGCGACCGCCTCCGCCGCGTCCTCCCGCCGGCGCACGCCGTCGCCGTCGTCTCGGCCCTCCTCCCGGACCTCTTCCTCGCCAACCTCCTCCTCCGCGGCTACTCCAAGCTCGGCCGCCTCGGGGACGCCCGCGCCCTGTTCGACGGTATGCCCGGCCGGAACCTCGTCTCCTGGGGCTCCGCCATCTCCATGTACGCGCAGCACGGCCGCGAGGAGGACGCGCTCGCCCTCTTCGCCGCCTTCCGGGGCGCCGCCGACAACGACGGCGAGCCGCCCAACGAGTTCCTGCTCGCCAGCGCCCTCAGGGCCTGCGCGCAGTCGAGGGCGGTCCGCTTCGGTGAGCAGGTGCACGGCGTCGCCGCCAAGCTCGGCCTGGACGCCAACGTCTTCGTCGGGACCGCGCTGGTCAACCTGTATGCCAAGGCCGGCCGCATCGACGCGGCGATGTCGGTCTTCGACGCGCTCCCGGAGAGGAACCCGGTCACCTGGACCGCGGTGATCACGGGGTACTCGCAGGCTGGGCAGGCCGGGGTTGCCTTGGAGCTGTTTGGGAAGATGGGGCTCGACGGCGTCCGGCCCGACCGGTTTGTGCTGGCGAGCGCCGCCAGCGCTTGCTCTGCGCTTGGGTTTGTAGAGGGCGGCAGGCAGATACACGCCTACGCGTACCGAACCGCGGCAGAGTCAGATGCGTCGGTGACCAACGCGCTGATCGATCTGTACTGTAAGTGCTCCAGGCTCTTGTTGGCTCGCAGGCTGTTTGATTCCATGGAGAACCGCAATCTCGTGTCTTGGACGACGATGATCGCTGGCTACATGCAGAATTCGCTCGATGCTGAAGCCATGTCCATGTTCTGGCAGCTGAGCCGGGCTGGGTGGCAGCCGGATGTTTTCGCTTGCACAAGCATCTTGAACTCGTGTGGCTCTTTGGCAGCGATATGGCAAGGAAGGCAGGTACATGCTCACGCCATAAAGGCTGATCTAGAGTCCGATGAGTATGTCAAGAATGCTCTGATTGACATGTATGCCAAATGTGAGCATCTGACAGAAGCAAGAGCGGTATTTGAAGCCTTGGCAGAAGATGATGCGATTTCTTACAATGCAATGATCGAAGGATACGCAAGGCTGGGTGATCTTGCAGGAGCAGTCGAAATATTCAGTAAGATGAGATATTGCTCCCTAAAGCCAAGCCTACTGACATTTGTTTCGCTGCTTGGGGTGTCGTCATCTCGGTCAGACCTTGAACTGAGCAGGCAGATTCACGGTCTCGTCGTCAAATCAGGAACTTCGTTGGACCTATATGCAGGGAGTGCTCTGATCGATGTCTATTCAAAGTTTTCCCTTGTGGACGATGCCAAAGTTGTGTTCAGCCTGATGCACAACAGGGACATGGTAATCTGGAATGCTATGATCTTTGGCCTTGCACAGAATGAGCGAGGGGAAGAGGCTGTGAAGCTCTTTACCCAGCTTCGCATCTCTGGGCTAACACCTAATGAGTTCACGTTTGTTGCACTGGTAACTGTGGCAAGTACTCTGGCAAGCATGTCTCATGGACAGCAGTTCCATGCCCAGATCATCAAGGAAGGTGCAGACAGTGACCCCCATGTTTCAAATGCTCTCATTGACATGTATGCAAAGTGTGGCTTCATCGAAGAAGGAAGGCAGTTGTTTGAGTCAACATCGGGAAAGGACGTCATCTGTTGGAACTCGATGATTTCGACATATGCGCAGCACGGTCATGCTGAGGAAGCTCTTCGTGTTTTTGGGAGGATGGGAGGGGCTGGAGTAGAGCCGAACTATGTGACATTTGTCGCCGTGTTGTCAGCATGTGCTCATGCAGGCCTTGTGGATGAAGGCTTGCAGTATTTTTACTCGATGAACACAAAATACACGGTTGAACCAGGCACCGAGCACTATGCTTCTGTGGTCAACCTTTTTGGTCGTGCAGGCAAACTGCATGCTGCCAAGGAGTTTATTGAAAGGATGCCGATTGAACCAGCTGCGGTTGTTTGGAGGAGCTTGCTGAGTGCCTGCCATCTGTTTGGTAATGTTGAAATTGGGACGTATGCCGCTGAAATGGCACTCTTGGCGGATCCTAAGGACAGTGGCCCCTCTGTTCTTATGTCAAATATTTATGCCTCTAAAGGACTGTGGTCCGATGCACAGAAGTTGAGACAGGGGATGGACTGTGCTGGCGTTGTGAAGGAAGCAGGATATAGCTGGTGAAGGAGGTTCATACATTCTTCGCAAGAGGACGAGAACACACAGAGGCAGAAGTGATACATGCAGTACTGGATGAGCTGACAAGTCTACTACTTAAAAAATTCTGGGTATCTCCCTGATACCTCTGAACTTTACTTTGCTTGATGAGAATGGTTGATGGTACTTACTGAATGATAACCACATAGTTTCAGTGTGTAGACAGATGGTCTTGGATGAACTGTTCTAGCTACGTCCCCACACACAACTAATACTGGGAGGATGATGCTTTGATGTAGTAGTTCTGGCTGTATTCTTTGATAAATGATAACTTTAGTGTGTTTTACAACAGCTTGTCCAATGACTATCTGGCTAGTTACTACTTACTGAAAGAGACCAGAGTTGGAATGACTTGATCAGACCAAATGCAAAATATCCGACCGCGCATGTTCACTGTGGGCTTGACAAATGCACCACTGCACATAGCCATGCTTAGCTCTGATTTGAAGGTTCAGTGTTGTTAGCTACTCATGAGGTAACAGGAATACAATATTTTCCTTGCAGTAATTTGAATCTTCTTGTTTCTTAGGGGAAAAGGGAAACTTGAATCTTCTGTACAGGAAAATGATTTTTCATTGGATAATATTAAACTACTGCTTAACTAGCCAATAATACTGGAACATTAGCGTGATTTGATTCAGGTGAACTTGTTCCTGAAAAAGTGAATTAGAAGTTGCTCTTTATCTATCTAATAAGATGGCGCGCTGGAGGGTTCGACATGGTCTTTTTTCTACTAGACTGCGGCTCCGGCGAGGTCGAGTGCCATGTCGTCTGGGCCAGCATGCTCACAGAGTTCATCCTTGATGGCGATGGCTGGATGGACTTTGACTATGTCAGCCTCGTCGACTGCTACAACATGGCCATGCCATGTTGATGCTAACAAGCGCTGCCCCCTGTGAGCTCTGCTCCAGTTACGAGGACACCATCTCCACGTTCGCTTGCAACCACACCAACTACAGCATGACCTTCTGCCCACATTCCAATCCAAACAGGTGCTTTCTTAAATAATTTCGTGACAAGTAGAGTCCATTTTCATCATCGTGCTGTAAATATCATTCAACTCAATGGGTATCTTGCCTGAGCTAGACACACAAAAAAGAGAGAATTTGATTTGGAATGTAAAATGGGGAAGGAGAAGGAGAGAGGAAGAGACAAAATTAGTCTTCAGCAAAGAAAATAATCTTTGATTGAGTTGCTCTTTCTTGGATCCCCGCCTTGTATGTTGGTCTTGACTAGAAAGCCGCAGTTGTATGATTGGAACCTGGAAAAGCAAGACCACATTATAGAAGTGCTCATGATCATGCGTTTGTTGGTCTAACTCATCATTTGAGGGCAGTGACAATCGATTAACAAAACACTCTTTGTGTTAGACTTCACCTAAATTGCCACAACATAACACTGAAACTGTGGTGCATATGGAGATTTTGCTGGAAGTTCAGTATATTGCTGGCATGTATTCTTGGTTGTACTGTTGATAGAAGCTGCTCCCAGATTATGTAATATGAGAAGCCCCTCAACAGCGTAGCAAGGTGGAAAAAAACACCACATGTTGTTTCTGGAATTGTTGTACAGTTTGCTGTATTTTTTTACCTGTTCATGATCTATTAGCAGACCTGTCCTGCAACTTTTGTGTGCTCATACCTGCTATCCATTCGACAGTCAGTGTGGTCATAGTGTATATTTACGTACCACTGCAGGAAAATTGAGGAGAAACTTTGCCAAAAAGGTGAAGAATAGATTGAACATTTATGTTCAATGAAACAAAAAGGAATTCCTTTTTGTGGGTGAAACAAAAAGGAATCTATCCAGCTTGCTGCGGCTGAGTTTTGTAAATTTTCTAATGCAGGTCTGCATCCATGACAATCCTTTCATCACACTTTTATGTGTTTCTTTCCCTTAGCTGCAACTGTTGTGCCAATTTTTTCCTCAAAAGGAGAAATAGAAATGGGCTGCCTTCGGATGCCTTATCTACTTTTACTCCAACCCAGTAGCTCTGTTTGACCCTTTTGTCACTGTTTATTCCCCATATGAATCAAACTTTGAGATTTTCCTCTTTCTTTCTTTGTGTTCATAACCCTCACTTTGATTGACTCTTTTTTTTCTTCTGATTTTGTATACCTGAAGCATATGGGTATTGATATGCTGAGTACGAGTGGTTACATGTATTCAGATAACTGGACAAGGAGCATGGGAAGAAAGCTATAATTTTCGGTGTTCCGGCTATAGCTGAATGGTTCAGAAGCAAAGTCCATTTTGTGCCATCTGTAGCTGCCCTGGGGTCTGCCCTTTTGGCCGCAGTGAGTTCTTTCACTCTTCTTGGATTGGCATCTGTAGCTATTTCTTGGGTGCTCACTTGGTAATTACAAGTTAACCTCGCCTTGTACTGCATTATCTGTTAATTGTATACATAGTATTTTGCTCTGTCCGAGTTAATTACTCATACAATAGATGCATTTCTAGCGAGTTAGTTTATGCAGCAGCTGTGACCTATGCTCCCAACTCCCTATGGTAATCTACTGTGGTTCCTTGTCTGGTGTTCCAAAATTATGTGGCGTGCTTATATATACTGTCGCTTTTCTATTTTTTTCCCCAGCAACTGTAGTTTTTAGCTATCAATTTAATGTCACTAAACTCAGACATTATGATGAGACATCAGTTTTCAAGAAGGAAATGAAAACATCAGCAATCTTCAAGCGTAACTTAAATTGGACATTTAGACAAGCTTTAACTCCAAACATTAATATTTCTATAACTGCCGTGTCAATGTCAACAAGCTTTTCCTATATATATGAACCATGGAGGATTTGATGATCAATAGGTCACCAAGCCCACTTACAAGAGTACCCCACATTACCTCGGATCCTTAGAACGATGGCTAAGTACATGAGGAACAATGTCCAAGGATTTGTGCTACTTTCTTTCATTCTAGTGGTGTGTTTTGCCTGTCTTGGACACGCACATGGTAATTAAGAAATCAAAAATTGTTTTATTTAGGAATAGATTGTTGGCTTCGTTTTTTTAGGTTGTTTTGTTATTGGCTGTGTCGGGTTTTCTTAACCACAAAACAAAATTCTAGGTGTACATATATATATATATATATATATATATATATATATATATATATATATATATATATATATATATGCTATACATCCTTTTTGTATGTTGAGAGGATATGTCTTTTAATTCTTTCTTTTATGCATGTTAGGTGAAGGCATAAGCAACAAGGAGATCAACAGGAAGATCAAAGTAAGCCACGTAGTCCGACCTCCTTGTTACAAGGACGTGCACCAGGTCCTAGGCCAGCCATTCTGCTGTAAAAAGGATAAGCTGTGCTGGCAAAATCTCGGAGAATGCTTCATAAACTGCCCGTGCAAGATTAATTGCCTACCATCAGTAGCAACACAGCACCACATGATACCAACATCTAAACGCGCATAAACTGTATTAATCCTACGTTCTTGCTAATAATGAAACTAAAATCATAAGCCAGTACATCACTTTATTATGTTGATGTAATGCAAACTGGCAAAGAAACCTACACCATCATGTCATGAGTACTTCTATAAAAGATGCCTGTGAGATTGTACCTTTGCAGTTTGACAATGCCTGAGCAATCTAGACAATTTTGTGTCTGAGAATGAAGGCAGTAAAGTATGCCTTTGCAGTTTGACAGTGTCTGAGCAATCTAAACTAAATCGGGTCTCAACAGTGCCCTTTTTCAAAGTTTCTTTGACAGCCAAAATTTGTGTTTTTGCCGAGAGCTCCCCGAACGTCATTTCACCACGAATTTTTGCACGCACCTTGTGCACTCGAGCATCTTTGATGCCAATTTTTTTTTCAGATTTTTTAATTTGTTTGCTAATTTTTATTAATTTACTGTTCACTGGCTGGAGGCCCCAAGTCGCCGCATTCTTGCCTCTTCTGCTATTCTGCTCAACTTTTGTAAACCATTTTCTTTCAATGTTTTATGCTATTTTGGACTCTTCAAATGTGCAAGTTCAAAAATGTAAGTTCCACTTAATCCTTCAGGAGTTGTTCATTGATATAAACTGTTCGATTTCACACCTAACATTTTCCAATTGATGGGCCGAATGCTGTTCACATTTGTATGTACAGCCCCCCCACCCAAACATGTACAGCAAGAGGAACTGTCACATATCTATTTGTTGACAACTGTATCAAGTAGCACAAGATCATTTAAGTCTGTCCTCTATTCTCTCTCCCTTTCAATACATACTGTTCTTTCTTAAGGTCTCCAATACTATGCACTTACACGGCTCTGTTTCTATCAATCACAATTGTTGATAATTTTATTCTTTCGTTGATCCTATCCACCAAGTGTTCTACTTCTCCAACTGTTGATTAGCATTTGCCCGCATAATTGCATTGACATCGTCATTATAAGTTTTGGTTGGATGAGCATAACTTCTCACTGAAAAGCAGCATTTTAAACATGGCGACCTATTTATTATTGACCAATGTACTTTACATCGCAGATGGTGCTATGGCTTTAGGCCATTAGCTACACCTTTATGTGGTTTTGAGTTAACCAGGGCCTTGTTTCCTGTGTAGGCTCAACAAGGCTTTGCTTCTTAACACAAAAATGCTTATTCTGTCGCAGGTTCAGATCGATATGTTCAGTGAAGTATTGAACTCGACTTATGAGTAACAACCTGCCGGGAAATACTATTTTTTTCCTGCAGATCCATGCACATGTGTTTTTCAAGCTTAATCAGAAGGATACTTGAAATTACGGCTTAAACTTTGCTGTCGAGCAGTCAGTTATTGCCAAGTGCTCAATAAGCTCGATTTAATTATTTGCTGATAAAGATTATCAATGTGGTATTTGTATTCATTTACTGCCTGTCAAAGCTGTTCAAGTGAGATCAAGATAATATGGTATTGTGGATGTTGAATTATGGATCCCGTGGCCACCAACTTCTCGCTATGCTGCATGTCCGAAGCCCCGCTCAGGTACATGATTCTGTGCCTGTCATAAACCATAATTGTCGTATTAAATCTGTATTATGAACTGATGATAACCCAGGGGAGCTGCTCTACGCAAAGAAAGAAATATGTGTGCATTTGATTTTCTTTCTATTTGTTTCAGGAGATCAGGAGAATTCGTCTAATGTTCCCGATGTCAGCAAAGCAGCTGCAAGCTGTGCAGAAATCAGGAACTCAGTCAAAGGCTCAAAGCCAAACAGTTCTATGATTTACTTTTTCACCCCTTCTATTCATTTTTGATGATGTTGATCTCATGACCTATGCCAACCTTATGATAATTATTCATTAACCATGAGCTCACCTGTCTGCCACATTTCATTTTCAGCTATAGTTTGAAGATCTACTCAAATGGTGCACATGCTTCAAGTTGCACCTAAAGCATTAAAATATTTTTATTGTCATGAATAAACAATAGAAAAAAATAAATAGAAAACTGAATCTAAGTGCCAGGTACCTCAGTACTTCACTGCCTTTAACATGGTATATAAAATTCTTCAACTGAGTTTGTGGGGCCTCTGAAAGTCTAGGAAACAATAAATATCAAGAACCTGATGTTTAATCCTACTGGGTTGCTTGTAGAAAATGAATAAAAGGGGAGGAAAAGTAAATCTGTGGAGCTAGCACTTCAAATAAGGTTTTAGAGCATTTTACTTTGCCGCCTTTATCATGATACAAATTTGGTATCTGTACCTTTCTTTTGGAAAGTTCTCTGAAATTAGCAAACCATAAAGTTCAGGCAGAACTGACGTAACATGTAGCCTCTGTTTCCTCACAAATTCAGCTATTAGATGAAAATCTATGATTGTGCACACACTTCAAGTTCCAGCCATAGAATTAACAGCACAAAAATCTTTTGTTGTGATGAATAAACACTACAATATTAGTAGCGAAACAATATCTGTTACTGACCAATCAAAAATTAGAAAGCTACCATAAGACACATTAATGAGGTCAGACCATGTCAAGGGGATCAGACTTGTAGGCTTGAGCGCGCTGAAATATGAGCTTCAATTCAAGACAGGCTTCAGTAACCTGTCTTGAAGCTGAGATTTCCTGTGCAGCCACTTAAGCTAGATAACATATACTTCACACTAGAATGCAAAGCCGTCTTGAAGCTCATCTTCAAGACAGGTTATCTGCGTTGCTCCAGCGTTGGCCAAGCCACTAGTTGGACCGCCAGCAGAGAGCTTGGCGCAGTGGCTGCCAGACGGTGGATTTGACGGGCCAGCAAGGTCCGTCGACAGTCAAAGTGGCACTGTACTTTGTCTGGACTGAGTGTTTTTTGAAGAATATGCATTAATTGTGGGATTAATCTTGACTGGATGGCTGAGTAAGTGACCACTGGAGAGACCAACAGGTGGCACCTTGTTATCGAATTAGACCCCTCTTAGACGGTGCCACCTGTCCACACTAGTCTGAAAGCATGTTAGCCTTACTGAATCAGACTTGCTTTGCTTGATGAGAATCGTTGGAGGAGGATGCATTTTGGTTATACTTGCTCAATGGTTTATTTTATGGTTTTATGTATCTCCTCACACACACAACTATATTTTGGAGGAGGATGCATTGATTTAGTTCAGGACTGTCCTTTATTAGACCGTTACTTTAACTGACTTGACTGGTTACTACTTATTGGCAGATGCCGAGAGTTGGAACGACCAATCAGATCAACTGCAGAATACCCGAGCATGCATTTTTACTGTGGGCTTGACAATGAGTACAAGTTCATAACAGGTGCTTAGCTCTGATATTGAAGGTAACAAGAACATAATAAATTTGAATCTTCTGTATAGGGAAATGATATGTTTTTAGTACATGCTATTAAACTGCTACTTCCTCTGTTCATAAATATAAGACGTTTCAACTTTTTCTGAATCGGATGTATATAGACACGTTTTAGTGTGTTTGTTCACTCAGTTCAGTCTGTATATAGTCCATATTGAAATATCAAAAACATCTTATATTTGTGAATGGAGGGAGTATTTATTAAGCCAACAATCCAGAAACATATGTATAGTTTGATGGCCTTATAGGTGTCCTTATAGCTTGTTCCTGAAGATCTGCCTCAGCACATCACATGTTTATAGCTTTTTAGGCGTCCTAAAGATTACTGTGCCATACTCATGCGGTTTTTAGTTGCATTATGACACAACACTCTAGGTTTGAACTTCTAAAAAACTTTTAAGAATGCGTGCGGTCATCATGGCCAGCTGGTACTAGTCCCACTGTATCCGTTTCACACAACTTTCACAAACCCCAGAAGAAATAGATCTGTTCAAGGCCAAGCTTTGCAAAATCTTATCAAGGTTTGATGCAATGTATGAAGCTTACTCTTGGCTTAGTCTCTTAGATGAAGGAAGCACTTCATCACAAGTTTGGTAGTCCGATAATATTTATTACAGATTCAGAAGTACTATTGAGAAAGCATAACCATAATACAAATTGATGAGGTCAAACTATGCTAAGAAGATCATGCTTGTATTTTTTACCCAGCCTAATTTTGAGCCACCAAATAGGCCATTTTCCCAGCAGCTTAGTGACAATGGGCAACACAGCTGACATAACACAAATTGCAATGGCCAGCCAGTGGAGACGTGGAGCCAACACCATGTATAAACCAGTTGAAAAAGCCGTAGTTGTTGCTGCGTATGCAAACCACAGGAGCTTCTTAGTGAAGAATCTGTAATTGACCAAGATCTCGTCATCTTCCCACCTTGCAATGATGCATATGAAGGCCACACAAAATGATAAGCACATTGCTAAGGTGTCAGAGATCAAGAATGCTATAAATGCAACCTTCCGAGACATGACAGGAAGCCCCTCGCTTTCAGGAGCACTGCTGTATCCTCCAGGCAGAGTGAAAGCAGCGGCAAAGGTGATTGTTGTAATGAGGACCGCCACTAATGAGGTGTTGGTTGTGTCCGTTTTAGTTAGTGACTTCACATTCTTCCTTGATTCATAAATTGCCAGTTGCTTGGCTTCCGCGAGGTAATGAGAAGCGGTAGCATGATGTGGATCAGCTTCCGACATGCGCATGATTACTTCATTCTGCATAAATTCTAGAGATGAGGTACACACACAGAGCTCAAAGTGTAATAATAAAGCTTAGCTGTTCTACCATGTGACTAATAGTGTTATTCACAGTAGGGCATTTAGTCACAGTTCAAACTATCGACCGATATTTAAGTTAATCAGCCAGTTAATCCTGATTCCGTAGGTCACGGATGCCATAACAGCATGTCCTTCGCATTGACTGGTCTAGCGGATTAACTGGCTGTCAGGCCGATTTATCGGCTATACGGCTGCTTAACTGGAGAGAGAAATTTGGGCCCAAAAGTTTGGCCCATTCCCTCCTTTACCCCAAAACTGGGTGTTTAGGTCACAGCCCGTTCCCTCCCTTCTCACCCCGCCTCCCTTCCCGTAGTAGTAACCCTTGTTGGAGGAGGCTGCAGCAGCCGCTGCCGCCCCACTCTCCGAGCAGCAGCAGCCGCTGCCCCTCTCCAAGCAGCAATCTGCTCTATGCTATATGCTGCTGCTTATTGCCTCTCCTTTACTGCTGCTGCTGCTATGCTATATGCTGCTCCTGCTATGTGCTACATGCTGCTGCTGCTGCTTATTGTCTAATGTGGTGTATTTGACTCTAATTAACCTACCGATACATGGGTGGGTTACCGATAACTTCAGTTCATAGGCCGATTCCCCGATTAATCCCTACTCCTCACCCGACTGAGCAGCTATGAGTTACCGATATCCTGAACATTGCATTTAGTTCAGAAAGTGTGGTGTGACAAACTCTAGCCATTTGTATGTAAATTAAGCAATTAAACAATCAAACTATAGCCATTTGTATATTATGGTACTGAATCTGCCTGTGACTTTTTCATTGAAAGAAAAGTAGGAAACATCTTAAACTCACACATTTGCCACCTACATACCTACAAATCACTTTGGTGTTGTCTACTTCTGGCCAGAGCTAGCAGCATTGTTGGCGAGTCCCGAGCTATCGCTCAGTCTCATGGATGGTTTTATCATTAGTTACTTGCATCGGAAAGGGGTACAAACAAGGAGAGTGACGTTTTGGCACATGGGAGCGCGCGCTCCTATGTTCAAGCCACTAAAGTATTTTTCTTATTTATAACAATTTCATATGTTCCAATATATTTGTTTAATTATGAAATATGTACGTACCCAGTTCAAAGTCTTGACAGCACGCATGTTGCTCGACAGCTCCTGGACTGCTGAACCAGAAAAATTGTCAATCACTGTCCTGTCTATATCCTTGTGGGACAGTAAAGCAGCAACCATCTTGGGATTGCACTTCTGAACTGCATAATGTAGAGCGGTTTTTCCACTGCTGTCTTGCATATTAACAACCTTTTGGAGTTGTTTTTTCTTGAGGATGAATTTAACAAATTTCATGTGACCTCCCGTACAGCATGATGAAGGCATGTACAAATCTCTCCACTTGTATTGTGATAAAGAGCATCTGGACAATGCTTAAGAAGCACTTGGGCAACATCAACATGACCTCTATCTGCGGCAGCGCAAAGGAGCGGATAACCTTGTTTGCTTATTTCGTATCCTAAAGAAGAATCATGTTCCAGCAATACTCGCAGTACGGCAACCTTGGCATAAATCACAGCCAGCATTGTTGGAGTATTCCCATCCTTGGCAGCCTCTCTGGCTAACGCAGGTCGTTTCTCCATAATTTCTTTAGCAACGTCTGGAAACAAATCAAAACATGAATGATGGTTCAGAGGAAGTTAAGTGATGAAACGTACCAACTACAAGTCGAAGATCATGGTCAACTACACTAGCTTTAGGTAATTCTCCCCGGAGCTAGTTTTTCGTAAATACCGTAAATACTACTCCACAGATGAACCTCACCTTCATTTCCATTTCCAGCTGCAGCATGCAGAGCATTGCAGCTATTCTTTCCCCCATGAGAAGAATAAGGAATTTCCAGTAGCTTCCGGAAAACTTGCTGAAAATTTCTCATCACGGCGATAAACATGGGTGACTCATTGAAATTGGTCATTGCTTGCGACAGTGCAGGCTCTTTTGCTATCAACTCCAGCGCAAGATCCTTGTGGCCGTTGCGAATGGCATGGTGCAGTGCATTAAATCCATACATATCTTGTTTCAAGATTGCCTGCCTCAATTCTAGCTGATGGCAGCATCCTAGTAAAAAAGAAGCCAGTGAAACATGGCCAAGTGTAACGGCTGTGATAAGTGGAGTCTCCCCCTCAAAATTGACCTTTGCGAGGAGAGACTCATAATTGGCATTTGAGAGGAGAGGCTTTTCCTGTTCCAGGACGTCCTCGCAGAAGCCCCGGTGATCATGAATGGAGGCTATGTGGAGGCAATTGTTCCCCTGTGGAGTTGTTCCAAGTAGAATGCTTGGATTCTGCGCAGCCAATTGCTTCATTGATGTGGAATCATTAGTGGTGACTGCTTCCAGGAGACGCTTGTCCATGTATGCCTGTCTTCCTCCCGGCGAGCTAGTTCTTGGTGTATTGGCTGCCATGCATCTATCAATTGAGTTCACTGCAGAAAAAACCTGCTGGTTAGTATATAGTGCTCCGCTTTTTTGCTTTTTTTTTTTACGATACGATGATGCTTTTCTCTGCAGGTACATCTTTCTGGAACAGCCTAATCAGAATGCGGTTCACAGATTGAACAATACACTGGTATATACTCCCTCTTTCTCAAAATATAAGATGTTACGTCTTACATTTTGAGACAGAGGGAGTACTTGATAAACTGAAATTTTGAAGTTTACTGATATATACCCTCTTAGGTTTATCCTATAGTACTAGCGGGGGAAGGGGGGTGGTGGTAGTTGACCAATTGAATGAGTGCTAGCTAGGACAGTGACCAAACACATTCCACTAAAACAAGGGTAAGTAGAAATAACTGACATTAGGCTGACTGAAAAATAATCAAGCTAACAATGGAAGAAAAGAACGAACTACAGAGAAAACAAGAAAAAATAGAGCATAATGTTCTTGGCTAAATAGCACGTACCTCACACAATAGCAGAGACCGAGAACGTAGTAGCCGCACAATGAAGAGTGCAGCTAGTACACTGATGGCGAGAGAACTTAAAAGACGTTGAACACCAATTCAGTCTTTCAGCTAATTTGGGTATATAAGCTTTTAGGATTAGGCATGTGATGGAGAACCTTTGACAAAGTTTTTGAAATGGGGAACCAGCTTTAACAAAGTAGGATTATCCATACCCTTATAACAGTAAAAAATATATATCATCCATAACCTTTCAGGATTAGGCATGTGATGGAGCGAGCCTTTAGGATTGATTAACTAGCACACAAGATGCATGCCTGCCTAAAATAGATTACTGTTTCATACTGTCGACTTTAGCACGTACTACGTGCTTGCCAGGCATGTTCGCAATATCAGTTCTCTCGTGAATTATTTTAGGTCAGGATCCAACCTTTATGAAGAATTACTTAGTTTTCATACCATAACCATGCCCTTGGTCTTGCTTTGCGTATCAGGTGCAGATGGGCTTCCACATACCCTGTCATAAGAAGGCATGTTCATATAGCCAAGCCTTTCAAAGCTCTATCAAAGATTTCCATCTACTTGGAAGAGACCGGGAATGAGGGATCATATCCAACGCAAGATGATATTTGAATCCTCTGTACAGCAAGATGATATTTGTTCGTCTGTAATATTCAACTAGTACTGTATATTTGTTGAGATGACCCTCCAAAAGAAGAGATTCAGGTGCCAATTCGTAGAACGATAAAGGTAGCAAGTACAATGTTACAAGACCTTATGTAAAGTGCCAACTCCACAGATTTCCTTTTCCATGCCTTTCGAAGCGATCCAATACAAGATTATAACACCATGTTGGTAAGAGTACATACATTTTGACCTGGTATTTGGATTCAGTCGTCTAAACTTGCTTTCTACCAAAATATTTCAGATCTTGGTCATGCCCACAAGAAAAGAGCTACTCATTGAATCTTTTATCCATCCCTAAGACTACTGTCTGCCTACAAAAATGACATATAACCTTGTTATATGCCCTATATTCTTCTTTTTCTCCTACTTTCTAGATATAAGTAGTATATGATATCTCTTGTAGACAGTTTAATGCGCTAATATGATAATATCACAGTCTAGAGTAGCTGCAAATCTGGAGGGAAAATCCACAAGCCACCATATGACCCACCCTGTGTGAAGTATCCTACCGAGATGATCCTCTTCACGTCATCATCATCATCGTCGGTGATGGCGTTCTTCGAGTCGTCTTCCTTGTAGCATGTCATGCTGCTGCTGCCGTTCGAGATTTTCAAGAATACCTTGTCACTAGGGAGGACGGTGTTTCTTCCTAACCAACAATGATGCGAGTAATAGATACGGTTTCTCTCCACGCCGCCGCACATTTTCGCTGGCACATGCACTGCCTTAGAGAACGACTTCCCCAAAAACAATGCGTGGTCATCCAAGCTTGTGACCTCGAGCCACTTGTCCTTGTAATGTGTCCTGCGTTTGCCCATGTGGATGTGGATGTCAACAAGCTTGAACACCTTGAAGAAAGGCGGGATGTTTGGCAACCATCGGGCCTTCAACGCCATCGCAAGCTTGCCCTCTAGATTAAAGATGTAACTAGTACTGTCCCAGTAGTCGTCGTCCGTACCGATGGTGCGGCCGATCCCTTGCATGATGAGCTGGTGTTCCGCGGTGACCATTGCGGCACCATCCTTCTCATCGACACGAATGTCAAACTTAACCAGTTTCCTCTTTTTATATAGGCCATAGAGCTCACCATTGCAAAATGTGATGTCGACAATCTCTCTGATGTTACTATGGCATCCTTGTACCGTCCAGCGGCTGTTCGGACAACCAACTCTGCAGAGCGCGACGCCGCAGTTTTGTGTTACGGCGGCAAGGATACATCGGGGCGAGGTGGGCGGCGCGGAGAAGACGACTCTTGAGATGACCACCTGCGTGCCTGGGGCATGGTCCGGGCTCGGGCAGGCTATCGTCGCCTTCTTCTCGTCGAGCACCACCTCGGCACTGGAGAAAAGGTTGACGATCCTGACCAGACGACCTGATACGGGAACGGCGACCCAGCCGCCGTCGTGGCCGCCGATGATCTGGGGGACCTTTAAGTCCATGAGGGCGCCATCCTCGAGGCAGTAAAGATCCTTCATCGCCATGCCGTCGCGAGGCGGGAGGAGCAACCACGGGAGCATCGGCACAGGTGGTGCCGCGCGCGCGGCGGCGCGCCATGACCGGCAGACGGAGGCGAAGCAAGTGCGGCCGCGTGGGGAGGCGATCATGGTGTAGACGAGGACGAGGAGGTCTTCAGGGTAAGTGGCCGACCAGCAGTGGCTCGCCGTATGCGCGCGCTTGTTTTCCCGCTCGTCGCAGGCGGCGGCGGCCGTCTGCGTCGACATCTATCAAGCCCGTTCACGAGACTATTGTTCGATCACGCCCGTTTACGAGTCCATCGTGGTACTAGGGTTCTTTTGTTGGACCGTTCTGCCGCTGAAGCGTGGGGTTTATTTAGTAACCGAGTCCTACTCCTGCACGAAGCAAACAAATCGCCCCCTTCATATCGCTTTTCTTTCTCACGTTAGCTAGACGTCAATCCACTGACTTTTTTTTAACACAGTACAGACGCAAGCGCCATACATACACGCATACACTCACCCCTATGAACGCACACACGCACACCCTACCCCTATGAGCACCTTCGAGAGACTGAGTCGGCATATCATCTTTAGATTTACGAAGTTACCTTAGACGCCTCGTCGTCGAAGGAAACGTCTCCTCCCACTGAATGCGCATCGCCGGAAATCCTGAAATAAATCCAGGAATAATGCGAGCACCAGGACTTGAACCCTTGTGGGCTGGAGATACCACTGTCCCTCTGCCATCCAACCACATGTTGGTTCGCTCAATCGACTGACTTTTAGCTAATGGGCCAGTCGAATTTGAGATTCCTAGAAATTCGCCTGAGGAAGGCCAGAGGGGAGGAAGGAGAAGGAAGGTGCTCGCCGGATGGCTACCCCGGTATGCTAGGGTTTAGGGTGGGGGCGGTGGTTGATGACGGTGTTGGGTGGTGGTGGTGGGGCTTCGTCGGAGAAAAAAAAGTTGGCAGCAGCGTTGTGGGTGGAGTGGGGGAGGAGGGAGTGGGAGAGGGATGGCCGAGGGCGGCGGAAGACCAGCGGTTGGGGGGGGGGGGTGGTTCTGGGGAGGGCAGGGCGGCGATGGCCGGTGGCATGTATGGCAGGTGGAAGAAGATGTCTGGAGGTAGAAGAAGCAATCTGCAACGTTTATTTTCCATCCAACGGATGAAAAGCATCAACTGACCCAAATTCGTTTTTCAAAGGACTAACGTCTTAGCCGTTGCTCTTCTTTCCTTCCCAAGGAGAATAGAACATGTGATCTCGCAGCAGCCGCCAGGGCGTCTCCTTCCCCCGCTGTCCTCCGGTGGCTCCCCTCCGTCAACGACCTCGGTCATTGGTGGTGAGGGGGTTGCCGGATCCATGCGTGTGGATCTTTTTAGGCCTTCTCATAGTCTAGGTTTTTAGGCTGTTCATCGTCTTACTTCGGCAGCCACGATGGCGATGCTTAAAAAATATTCTTCAGATCCTTCCTCTATGAGGTGATCGGTCCTTTGGTTGGGGATGAATTTGGAAATCAGTCTGTTCAAGTAAGGATGGTGTGGCGGCAACGACATCCTTGTGGCAGCACTTTCGCTGGTTGGATCGGCTCACCTATGACATGGAGTGACTGCGTACCTCTGATCGGTACACTGTCCGCAACCCGGGTCACCGGATGTGGCTGACTACTAGAAGCAGCTTTGGCGACAACAGAGCCTTTCTTCGGCGGCCTCTGCCTTTGCTTCTTCTTTGCTTTAGGTAGTGAGCTTATCAGACCCTGCCTTACCACCGGCCCCAGTGTTGTCGGGCTCAGCACTGCAAGACCCTTGGCTAGTTCACCCTGGGTTGAGGCGGCATCTGGAGGCATGTCCTGTGAGGATTGCATGACCAGAGACTTCTTGCACTCAACCCGAGAACATTCCGGCTCCGGTACACCAGGCATCTCATCTTCACGCTCATAGCCCGAGTCATATCACTACTACAGGATGCTGCTAACGCGACACTACGAACAGAGACCCTTTCACGAAACTGTGTGCGATGCATTAATCGCAGATGGTGGTGTAAAAGAACCATAAAAAAGGTGCAAAACATTTGCGATGACGGATGCATCAAACACGGTTCTGATTTTTGTTGCGTGTGCGATTCAGGGCATACTGTTTAGTTCATTTAACTGTTTGCGATGAGGGTGAACAAAAGAAATGGGCTGCCAGACGAAGGCATGTGCGATATATAGCATACGGTTCACTCGGATGAACTGTTTGCGATTGATGAATTCATCGCTGACGGGTTACCTAGTGCGGTCCGTGTGTGTTGTGATATGCTCTGTCTGCAGAACATCTATGCTCTGTGTACAGAAGAACAACATATATATATATATATATATATACATAACAAATAGATTGCAATACCAAATTAAACATCCAATTACGTTATATAACAAATACCATAAATATTGCAAGGTTCAAAGTCAAAGATTACAACGCCCAAATTCAAACATTGCAAACATCGACATTTCTGCAAAGGGATCAGCCGCTGGCAAGTCATGTGTGGGTTTGACACAATGACTTCCAATTGCTCTGTCATATACTCTTCCAAAACGAAGTTTAGCTTTTTTGGAGCCTCTTCAATTTTGTAGTACCTGCCGGCTCTGATCAACATACCATTCATATTTCCTAATTAAATGCGTGTTCAACCTTAGTATCCTCAACACCTTTGCTCTGGCAAGAAAGAACCTGGCGAGTGTAATCTCCGGTAAGGTCCCTCGGTAGGAGTTCAAAGTAATATTTGAGAGATGCAGATCCAGGCATTCGATGTGATTGTCGTTATAAACATTATCCACCTCCGGGCCTATTATTATCTGCAAAAGAAGAGAACGTGTTAGTGCCTACATGCAATTTTGAACACCACCACACGCCTATTTGGTTGCAGGATTTGTAAAATGCACCAACGTGCCATCTTCGATCTGACATGATTAACATGGGCATTTGATTACAATCTAGAAATATGTAGCCTTCTCCACAAGAGGTTGGATTGGATGAAAAATTCCCTAAGAAAACTAGTACAGATGAATCCAAAGGAGAAATGCTTATGGATTGTAACCATATGAATCAAGCAACCAATATGTGGTGGGGGTGTATGTCCTGAAATCCTTCAAAATTCCTTCAGAAATCGTAGTACATTGTCATTGTAAACTTGGGACAAGGTGCAAAAAATTGAACTCCCTTATGGTTAACATTTAACAGGAAAGGAACATCACCTTGATATACAGCTTCTTCAGGTACGGAAAGCATCTCAGGCAACTGACAACTTGGTCCAGGTTGGGGCCGATAGATTCTAGTGCCAAGACCTTCACTGTGCCCAGAATCTGGGTGAAGCTTTGCTGGATGACAGACGAACATACATCTTCAAAGCTAGAAATAGTGTTGATATCAAGAAAGAGAGGTATAAGGCGACAGTTGTACCTGAAAGTAGTAGTATTTGACACACGAGTAGCCACCATTGCCAATTTCTGCGCAGAAATGACATTGATTCTTGTTGGACCTTGTTGATCAACTACAAGTAATCTCTCAAGTGAAGGTGTGTCCTCAATGACCATATTATGGTCCACCTTTTGTGATCTCTCATTGCAGCACCAGCAACACACATAAATAGTCCGGAGAGTCCTGGAGGGGATGTGGAAGGTACTCGACCAATTCATCGCCTGAAGATGAAGGAACTTGAGTGCAGTACATCTGTGGAGCAGGCGCTCCATGTCATCCTTTGGGATGCGGACGGTGACGAGCTCGAGGTGGTTCAGTCATGGTAGAAAAAGAGCGGGCGCGTCATTAAGGGGGCGGGGATGGCAATTCATGAACTTGGCGAGGCGCAGCATGGGCGCGAAGCAGAGCGTAGACATTGGCATAGAGCGCATATGCCCATCATTAAAACTGAGCTTCTTGAGCTGATCTATGGCGGTGGATCGGAACCACTCGTCAAGCTTGGCTCGGTCCTTGCCACTGGAACGGAACTTTCCCGTGATAAGGCCTCTGATTGGGCCATGGTGACTGCGGAGGATCTGGGAGAATGCATCCAAGCGTTTGCGATAGCCATGGCAGAACTCGTGGGCGTCAAGAGGTCGACAGGGATGAGGAGCCATAGGGGGCGCCACCGTCAGGAAAGGGCGGCTGTCCTCGCCCCATATTTGATTGGGAGGAGGGATATAATGAATCTCAACATATCATCGGGGAGGTTGCTGTTGAAGTCTAGGCCTGCTAGAGTCGCTTGCGGTTCTTTCTCGACCCGCCTCCGCTTGTTGGCAGCCTCGTTCTCAACCTCGTCGGCAGCGACGGAAACCTCTGTCTCCATATTAACGCCGTGGTACAGTGCACTTTGAGGACTGAGAGCGGCGTCGAGGATGCGGGCGGAGAGAGAGAGGATTGTGTGTGTGTGACGAGGATGGGGGTGAGGCCGCTCGGGCGCGCCATTAATACAGACCAGTGGGAGCGAGGCGGGTGGCGGTCAAAGGCTGTCTCGCTTCCCGGTGAGCCTGCGCGGCGGACTTCTGGCATTCATATACCATCATTTCATGGAGCGAGGCAGACACACCATTAATATGGAGGAGTGGGAGCAAGGTGGGCGGCGGTCAAAGGGCTGGCTCGCCTCCCGGTGAGCCTGCGCGGTGGACTGCTGGCACGCCTACCGTCATTTCACACAGCTACTAGCATGCCCCGTACGGTAAGTGCGTAGCGAACACGCGCGTGAATTAGATAGTGGTAGTGATTTTAGCTAGTTGCAAAAATTAGATAGTGCTAGTGATTTTTAGCTCCATATTTTAACAAATCATAGTGTCTCTTGGCTTAGCGCCGAAGTTTGGCTTTAATTTGCTTACCGTATTCAATCTAAGCCGTTTGCGTTGAAGAGATGCACAAATCCTGCGTTGAACAGCTGGCATGCTTCCCGGTGAGCCTCTCGGTCAGCCTGCGCATCGGATTGCGCTCGCACGCCTCTCGTTCAATCAAGCAGCTGTCCGCACGACACCTCCTATAGCCATTAAAACCAAGACACATGGCGTCACGTAAATGGTTAACAAAACGCACACGATTTAAATTATACAAACGTTTGAGATATCAAAGTGGCAGCTATTTGTTTCAAAATGCCTTTGTTGTCTGTTATTCGAGTGCGCCTTCTCTCAAAATGGACACCAAAAATACCACAACATGTCGGGTGCCATTCCATGATAGCATGCCAAGTTTCATGAATTTCAGACGAGTTTTGGATTTACTAGAATTTAAAAACAAAGTATCTCAATGTTTTGCCGGCAATCAACGGTGCCCTGGTGTTTGAAATTCATTCTCATTTCTTGCATGGGACCTAAGCATGCACCCAAGGACACATATATGATTTTCCAACCAATTTATATGCACTGGAGCATGTGCATGTAGTTCATATTTAAATTATGCACATAAATGCATCGAAAACTCAATTAATGCATAAAAATGTCCAAACGAACCCCAAAAAATCCCAAAAATTGACACAACACTCCTGTTGTTCTCTGTTGACACTAGGAAAAAATTGAAATCGAGAAGAGGCAATGGATATCGTTTCGTCCCCAAAGGTGGGACGTTCCCTACCGAAACCATTAGGCTTGTTGTGAGAAGCTCTGTTTTGTGAGAAGCATATCCCCAAATCTAGCCCAAATGGGACAAAAAATTTACCACGACATGTTCATGCCGCTCCATGATAGCATGCCACATTTCATGAATTTCAGATGAGTTTTGGATTTAATAGATTTAAAAACAAGGAATCTCAATGTCTGCGGCCGAGTGACGGTGGCAGGGTGTTTGACATTCATTCCCATTTCCTGCATGGGACCTAAGAGCATCTCCACCCGGCCCCCCGACAGCCCCCCAGGAGCACTTTTTAGCGCCGGTTGTAAAAAAACGTCCCAGCCATGCACCCAGGACCTCATTTTTAGCCGGATTTAGCGAATGTTACGGTCGGCGCGCCCACCCCACACCCAGCTCCCTGGGGGGCAGCTGGGAACGTCGACGCTCGCCTTTTGCATGCGCAGGCCCACTTGCAGCCCCTCTCTCCCCTCTCTCCTCTCTCCTCTCCTTTCTCTCTTCCTTCCACCACCGCCCATCACACATCTCGCACGGTCGATGCAGCCTTGCTCCTCTCCTCGCCGGCCCCCGCCCGCATCTCCCTGCTCGCCGCCTTTCTCCTCTCCTCGTCGCTCCCTGCCTACTCGCCGCCGTGCTGCGTCCGGCTCCACCCGACCAGAGACAGAGGAGCAGAGGGGAGAGGCGAAGCCGGCGACGGGCCGGCTGGCTCCTGCCGAGCTGAGCATACCGACGGCCGCGGCGGGGCCTGCCGCACCCGTTCCCGGCCAGAGGGAGGCGCGGGACGCGGCAACGGGCGGCGCCAGAGGAGAAACAGAGGCGGGCGGGCGACGGTGGTCTTCGACGGTGCGGGCAACTCCGACGGGCTCTGGCTGATATAAGGACACCGACGGGATCGGGGCGACGAGGCACACCCATTCAGAGGCCAAGGGGGCAGTGAGGAGGGATGGAATGGAGGGGAGGCCGCGGCGACAGGAGGTTACAGAGGCGGCAATGGTGGTGATGGTTTTTGGTGGAATAGCCAGCTCCGGCGAGGGCAAGTGGGTGGGGCGAGCTGCGGGAGTTAGGGGGAGCTTGTGGACAGGTTGGGAGGAAGGGAGAGGGGCTAGGCACGTCAGGGTGGACCGAACTTCAGCGATGGCCACGGTGGTCCAGGAAGAAACAACGAGAATTAGCGGCTGGGGAGCACAACGGCTGGAAATTTTTTGCACCCAAAGGCTAAATTACCACCGGGGCCTCCCCAGGAGGCCGAAAAAATGCCTCCTGGGGGGCATAACGGCTGGAGATGCTCTAAGCAGGCAACCAAGGATACATATTTGAATTTTCAACCAATTTATATGCATTAGAACATGTGCTTGTAGTTCAAATTTGAATTATGCACATGAATGCATAGAAAACTCAGTTAATGCATACAAATGTCCAAACGAACCCCGAAAATCCCAAAAATTGACACAACATTCGTGTTGTTCTATGTTGACACTAGAAATTTTGTGAAGCAATAAGAGAGGCAGCGAATATCGTTTCGTCCCCAAAGGTGGGACGTTCCCTACCGAAACCATCAGGCTTCTTGTGAGAAGCTCTGATTTGTGAGAAGCATATCCCGAAACCTGCCCCAAATGGGACAAAAAATTTACCACGGCATGTTGATGCCGCTCCATGATAGCATGCCAAGTTTCATGAATTTCAGATGAGTTTTGCATTTATTAGAATTTAAAAATCAGGTATCTCAATGTTTGCGGCCGAGTGACGGTGGCAGGGTGTTTGACATTCATTCCCATTTCTTGCATGGGACCTAATTAATCATGCAACCAAGGACACAGATTAGAATTTTCGAACAATTTATATGCATTAGAGCATGTGCCTGTAGTCCACATTTGACTTATGCACATGAATGCATAGAAACTCAGTTAATGTATAAAAATGTCCAAGCGAACCCCCCAAAATCCCAAAAATTGACACAACACTCATATTGTTCTATGTTGACACTAGGAAAAAAATTGAAATCGAGAAGAGGCAACGGATATCATTTCATCCAGAAAGGTGAAACATTTCCTACCGAAACCATCAGGCTTGTTGCGAGAAGCTCTGGTTTGTGAGAAGCATATCCCCAAACCTGCCCCAATGAGACAAACAATTTACCAAGGCATGTTGATGCCGCTCCGTGACAGCATGCCAAGTTTCATGAATTTCAGACGAGCTTTGGATTTACTAGAATTTAAAAACCAGGTATCTCAATGTTTGTGGCCGAGTGACGGTGGCAGGGTGTTTGGCATTTGTTCCCATTTCTTGCATGGGACCTAATAAGCATGCAACCAAGGACACAAATTTGAATTTTCAACTAATTTATATGCATATCATGTGCATGTAGTTCAAATTTGAATTATGCATATGAATGCATAGAAAACTCAATTAATGTATAAAAATGTCCAAGCGAACCCCGAAAAATCCCAAAAATTGACACAACACTCCTATTGTTCTATGTTGACACTAGGGAAAAAAATTTGAAATCGAGAAGAGGCAATGGATATCGTTTCGTCCCCCAAGGTGGCACGTTCCCTACCGAAACTATCATGCTTGTTGTGAGAGAAGCTCTGGTTTGCGAGAAGCTTATACCATAACCTGGCCCAAATGGGACAATATTTTTTTACCCTAGCATCTTGATGCCGTTCCATGATAGCATGCCAAGGTTCATGAATTTCAGATGAGTTTTATATTTACTAGAATTATAAAAGCAAGCACCTCAACATTTGCCAGAGAGCCACGGTGCCGTGGTGTTTGAAATTTATCCCCATTTCTTGAATGAGACGTAAGCATCAACCCATGGACACATATATCATTTTATACCCATTTTGGTGCACCGGAGCATGTGCATGTGGTTTAATTTTGAATTGTCCACCTGAAATGCCTAGAAACCAAGTTACCGTATAAAAATGTCCAAATGAACCCTGGATGATTTCAATTTTTTTGACAACACACCTATAGTTGCATGTTCACTACAGATAGAAGTTCTAGTAATTCAAACACCATTATGTAATTCAAATCAAGATGAAAAATTAAGTAGATCCCACACAGTTTATTATCATCAACCATGTGAGATGCAGTATATAATATCCTGGAGCACCGTCGGTGTATAGTACGCCTATGACTTATGCGAGAAGGTGCGTCGGCTACAGGAAAATTGGAACCAAAATTTTTGACGTTCAAACTCATCACACACGGGTTAAGCTATCTGAATCGTTTGTGATGTTCACATATCGTACACAGTTCTGAATAAGGGACCGTGTCTGATGACACTTTGTGCCCCGTTTTTTCGCTGAAGCGATTCCAAATTTTCGGCTTCCGCGGAAATATCTACCTCCCCGCCCCCTCTCCCTTATCAAAAGCCACATTTCCCATGTTTCTGCCTTCCTTTCCAAGTTGAAACCTTCACTCCTTGCTTGCAGCGCTGCCCTCCTCAACGGCGACCCTCCTTCACGCTGCTCGGCCTCGCCTATCCAGGCAGGTGGTACACCCAACCCCCATCCTCCTCCTCGTTCCATATCCCACATGCCCCGACCGCCGGCGCGAGCGTGACACCTTCCACCCAAATCACCGACCCCTCCACCAAATAAGCGCCGCCCTAAGCCATGGTGCACACAATATAGACAGGATCTGAAGGAGCATTTGGCAGCGGAGAAGCAGATCGCGTCCGCACGCGCGGATGATGTCGCGATGGTTGCCATTCATGCCGACCCCTAGATCTTGGAGGAGCATCTCGCCGTCGAGGCCACCGCCGACGCCTCACACGCTGATGTCGCGGCGCGGTTGGCTGCTTTGAACGACAGTTCGTGGCATTTTCTCGAGGCCACCGTCGGTGCCTTTGACGAAGACTACGAGGTATTTTCTCAGCGTGCACGTGCTTACCTGCTACGTCTTGAGCTAGCGTTGGTTTTCCCCGAAGAGGAGAGGGTGATGCAACAAGTGTAGCGTAAGTATTTCCCTCAGTTTTGAGAACCAAGGTATCAATCCAGTAGGAGGCTCCTCAAAAGTCCCACGCACCTATACAAACAAACTGAGAACTCGCAACCAACACAATAAAGGGGTTGTCAATTTCTTCACGGCCACTTGCGAAAGTGAGATCTGATAGAGATAGTATGATAAGATAAATATATTTTTGGTATTTTATAATATATATGCAAAAAGTAAAGATGCAAATAAAGTAGATTGAAAGCAGATATGATAAGAGATAGACCCGGGGGCCATAGGTTTCACTAGAGGCTTCTCTCGAGATAGCATAAGTATTACGGTGGGTGAACAAATTACTGTCGAGCAATTGATAGAAAAGCGCATAGTTATGAGATTATCTAGGCATGATCATGTATATAGGCATCACGTCCATAACAAGTAGACCGACTCCTGCCTGCATCTACTACTATTACTCCACACATCGACCGACTCCTGCCTGCATCTAGAGTATTAAGTTCATAAGAACAGAGCAATGCATTAAGCAAGATGACATGATGTAGAGGGATAAACTCATGCAATATGATATAAACCCCATCTTGTTATCCTCGATGGCAACAATACAATACGTGTCTTGCAACCCTTTCTGTCACTGGGTAAGAACACCGCAAGATTGAACCCGAAGCTAAACACTTCTCCCATGGCAAGAAAGATCAATCTAGTAGGCCAAACCAAACTGATAATTCGAAGAGACTTGCAAAGATAACTCAATCATACATAAAAGAATTCAGAGAAGATTCAATTATTATCCATAGATAAATCTGATCATAAACCCACAATTCATCGGATCTCGACAAACACACCGCAAAAAGAGATTACATCGAATAGATCTCCATAAGAGAGGGGGAGAACATTGTATTGAGATCCAAAAAGAGAGAAGAAGCCATCTAGCTAATAACTATGGACCCGTAGGTCTGAGGTAAACTGCTCACAACTCATTGGAGGGGCAAGGATGTTGATGTAGAGGCCCTCCGTGGTCGATTCCCCCTCCGGCAGAGTGCCGACGAAGGCTCCAAGATGGGATCTTGCGGATACAGAAGGTTACGGCGGTGGAAATTGTGTTTCGTGGTGCTCCTGGATGTTTTCGGGGTCCGTAGGTATATATAGGAGGAAGAAGTACGTCGGTGGCCGCCCGAGGGGCCCACAAGACAGGAGGGCGCGCCCTAAGGGGGGGGGGGGGGCGGCCCCCTATCTCGTGGGGTCTTCGGCAGCTTCTTGGCTTGCACTCCAAGCTCTCCGGATCATGTTCGTTCCAAAAATCACGCTCCCGAAGGTTTCATTCCGTTTGGACTCCGTTTGATATTCCTTTTCTTCGAAATACTGAAATAGGCAACAAAACAGCAATATGGGCTGGGCCTCGGGTTAGTAGGTTAGTCCCAAAAATGATATAAATGTGTAAAATAAAGCCCATAAACATCCAAAAGGGGTAATATAATAGCATGGAACAATAAAAAATTATAGATACGTTGGAGACGTATCAAGCATCCCCAAGCTTAATTCCTGCTCGTCCTCGAGTAGGTAGATGATAAAAAGAGAATTTTTGATGTGGAATGCTACCTAGCATAATTCATAATGTAATTTTCTTTAACGTGGCATGAATGTTCAGATGCAAATGAATACAAAATAAAAGTTCACATTGATAAAAGAAATAGTAACACTTCAAGCATACTAATCAAAGTAATCATGTCTTCTCAAAATAACATGGCAAAAGAAAGTTCATCCCTACAAAATCATATAGTTAGGCTATGCTTCATTTTCGTCACACAAAGATGTTCCGAACTTCTATAACCCCGATGATAAGCCAAGCAATTGTTTCATACTTAAATAATCTCAAACTTTTTCATCCTTCACGCAATACATGAGTGTGAGCCATGGATATAGCACTATGGGTGGAATAGAATATGATGATGGGGATTGTGTGGAGAAGACAAAAACGGAGAAAGTCTCACATTGACAAGGATAATCAACGGGCTATGGAGATGTCCATCAATTGATGTCAACATGAGGAGTAGGGATTGCCATGCAACGGATGCACTAGAGCTATAAATAAATGCTCAACAAAAGAAAACTAGTGGGTGTGCATCCAACTTGCTTGCTCACGAAGACCTAGGGCATTTGAGGAAGCCCATCACAGGAATATACAAGCCAAGTTCTATAATGAAAAATTTCCACTAGTATGAAAAAGACAACTTATGAGACTCAATATATGAAAAACATGGTGCTACTTTGAAGCACAATATATGAGACTCACTACATGAAGAACAAGGTGCTACTTTGAAGCACAAGTGTGGAAAAAGAGATAGTAGCATTGCCCTTTTTATTTATTTCTTTTTTTCTTTCTTTTTCTTTTTCTTTTTTTCTTTTTTTGGGCCTTTTTTTCTTTTGGCCTTTCTTTTTTTTTCTTTGGGCAATGCTCTAAACACTACTAGGAAAAGGGCTATAGATGAAATGGACACTAATGGCGCACCTGTCATGTGGTGCGCCACTACTATATAGCAGTGGCGCACCAGGCACATGGTGCGCCACTAGTAACAATTTTTTTCCAAACATACTAATGGTGCATCATGGCACAGTGCGCCATTACTAGTTCTAACTAGTAATGGCGCACCGGCCACACAGTGCGCCACTACTGTACTTTTTTTATTTTTTTTTGCAAAACTACTAATGGCGCACCGCGGCCTAGTGCGCCATTACTAGTTTAAACTAGTAATGGCGCACTATCCCACGGTGCGCCATTAGAATATTTTTTTATTTTTTTGCAAAACTACTAATGGCGCACCAGCAGCAGGTGCGCCATTATTAACCAGGGTTACTAATGGCGCATTTGCATGTGGTGCGCCATTAGTAACCTGGGACCAACAAGATATTTTGGACAGCCCACCTACCCACTCACTTTCCCCACTTCATTCTCCACCTCCTCCTCCAAGCTTGTCTCGGCTGCCTCCTCCTCCTCACCTCATTTGCACCATAGATTCATCCAAATCAAGTGGTTAAATTACCTTTTTTTATAGGTAAGTAAGGGGGGAAGCTCTCTTTATGTTGTTCTCCCTCTCGAACAACCTGCACATGCACTTTTTGTGGCCTAGCTAGATCTATGTATGTTCGTGGTGTTGCATATGTTTGTGGTGTTGCATATATGTTTGTGTTTGCAGGTACCGGTATTTGAAATGCGATAGTTGCCAATATTTTGCGAAATGTTGATTCATTTCCGTTTCGAGAATTTTGGCACTATGCATTCTTTTTGGTCCTATTTTTAGGAAAGTCATGCCAAATTTTTCTTGGTTCTAAAATATCGTTTTGCTCTAACCCACATGACCATGGTCCATACGATGACCGAAGGCATCGTGAATAGGTTTTTGAGCTCCACGAAGGCCGAGATGCTTCAAAAGAACGAGACGGAGATAAGATGTCCGTGTCGAAGATGCAAGCTGAAGAGCCTTATTGTGGACCCGGATTCCGGGCAGGTGCGGGACCACCTGCTCTTGCATGGTTTCATGGATGGCTATCGGTGGCAAGGTGATGAAGATGACTATGAAGTCGTCCATGGGGGCCGGGCAAGAAATGAGGAAGGGCAGCAAGACAACCACCGCGGCTCAGGCGGGCGAGAAGACGAAGAATCTCAAGGACATGATCACGACGGTGATGCTATACACAGTCATCATGTAGAAGATGCCGGACATGATGATGAGGAAGATGCCTGAGCAGACGAAGGGCATGATCATGAAGATGAAGATGCCGGCGGAGCAGACGATGATGGACCATCGATGGGCTGGGTGCAGGACCCTCATATTCAAGAGCTGCTTCTCAAGCTGCATTTAATAACGCAAGAGCTGCCGCCCGAGAGAAAGCCAAGCTGGATCAACTGGAGATAGACGCGGTTACTCCATTGTATGAAGGATGCAGGCCGAGGATACCCGCTGAAAGTAACGCTCATGGCTCTAGAGATGAAGGTAAAACACAAAATGACCGACGCATGCTTCGACGAGAGCATGTCATTCTGGCACGAACGTCTTCCCAGGGGGAACAAGTGCCCGACCAGTTTCGAGTTGGCGAAGAAAATCGTGTGTCCTCTGGATTTACCGTACGTGAAATACCATGTGTGCATGAACAATTGCATCATTTATCGGGACGAGCACGCGGAGTCTACCATATGTCCGGTGTGCGGCGTCACTCGATACAAGAAGAGGAAGAAAGCTCCTCGAAAAGTGGTGTGGTACTTTCCGATCACTCCTCGTCTGCAGCGGTATTTCGCGGACCCTAAGGTAGCAAAGCTCCTGCGTTGGCACGTGGATAGGGAGGAGAAGAAGCGAGAAGATGACGCAAATGATCCAGAGATAAATAAAAAAGACAAGATGCTGAGTCACCCAAAGGATGCGAGCCAGTGGCAAGCGTTGAACTTCGAACACCCAAAATTTGGGAAGGATCCGAGGAACATCGTGCTGGGCGCGAGCACCGATGGAGTCAATCCGTTTGGCAGCCAGAGAAGCACACATAGCACCTGGCCTGTGTTTGTGTGGATGTACAACCTTCCCCGGTTGTGCATGAAGAGGAAGTACATTCACATGAGTATGCTAAGCTGAAGGGCCGAAACAACCAGGGGAACGACATCAATCAGACCGGGCTGCTGAAAGAGGAGCTAGACACGCCAGGAAAACGCCAGCCAATACGTGGGACGCCGCAGAAAGAATATTTCCCTATGAGAGCCGCACTGCTCACGACGGTGCCACGACTATCTCGATTCACGGATATCTCAAGGCAGGTGGTCCACGGATTTTCTGGATGCATCAGGTGCATGGATGACACAACGTATCGCCAGCTAGAAAGAGATCTCGGGTCTTCGAAAACCGTGTTCATGGGGCATCGAACGTGGCTTCGCGACGATGACCCGTGGAGGTAACGCAAGGATCTGTTCGATGGTGAAACCGAACCCCGAAGACGCCCGCGTACGAGGAGCGGCGAGGAAATAGACGAGTTGTTGAAAAATTGGAAAGATTGCCCATTGCCAGGAAAGAAGCAAAAGGCGCCAGAGCCGGGAAAGAAGCGAAAGGCGCCAGAGCCGCTGCTGAAGGTATGGAAAATGAGGTCTGTTTTCTGGGACTTGCCGTACTGGAAGATCCACCGTGTGCCTCACAGCCTTGATGTCATGCATATCACGAAGAACGTGTGCGAGAGTCTGCTTGGTACCCTGCTCAACATGCTAGAGAGGACCAAAGATGGGCCTAAAGCAAGGGAAACTTGAAATCAATGGGCATCAGGGAGGAGCTTCACGCTAATGATGATGATGATGATGAGGCGAAGCAGGACACGGAAAGTCATCGCAAAGGCAAAAAGGCCAAGAAGACCGGAAATGACTACCCTCCCGCATGCTTCACTCTAAGTCAGGAGGAGATCGAGCAGTTTTTCACCTGCCTCGTAGGAGTAAAACTTCCTTACGGTTACGCGGGGAAGATAAGCAGATACCTAGACCCAGTGAAGCAGAAGTTCAGCGGGATGAAGTCTCACGACTGTCACGTGCTGATGACGCAGATATGCAAGTGCATCTAGTGCCCCTTAGTGATTTTGGTGTATTGAAGACTTATAGGTTAAGGGACTAATGCGTTTGTGAGTGTACACAGGTCTATAAGTTTATGAAGAGTTTGATATTTACACAGAAAGTCGACCCCTAAAAATGAAGTTCTTCGACTAAAGACTTTGATATTCTGAAGACTTTTTGAAGACTTTGAAAGTGAAGAAATTGGTGTGACCTTGAAGACTTGGTATTCATTTGAGGAACATGAAGCGAGAAGACTTTTGTTTTCGTAGTTTCGTTTTCTCTTTCTTGAGTCATAGGAAACACCGTCTTTGCTAAAGGGGGTCGAGGAAATACTAAGGAAAAATTTCCATGTGATGCTCAACTCAAAATCCTACACCTACCAATCCCTTCGAGTGAAGCCTTTGGAAATCTCATACAGTTCAGTCAATTTCTTCAGTGACAAAGACGAAGTTCTTCTGGTCATTGAGGAATTTGTTCTGACTGAGGAGTTAGGAATTCGCTAGTGCGGATTGCCTACACAGTGAGGAACATGATAGCCCTGAGGAATTTGGGAGTCAAATTTCCGACCATTGCTTTATCTTCTTGGCATGACTGTCCCAAAATATCTTATCCACCTAACGGTCATATCATTGAAGGGCATTTATGTCTTATCATGTCGGGCTGCTCCCTAGGCTATAAATAGCCGCCCCCTACAACCACTAGCTGGTTGGCTGCTCCGAGAGAACTTGACACTTGTCATTTGAGAGCAACCCATCCTCCGAGGACTTTGAGCAAAAATCATCGAGTGATGAAAAACCCAAAAACCAATCCCCATAAACCCAAAGTGATTGAGCATCAAGGGATTGATCCTGCGTGGATCCGACGCTTGTTACCTTTGAAGACTGTGCTTCTTCCAGATGGTTAGGCGTCATGGTCTAGAGCATCCAAGAGGAATTGTGGATCGCCGAGTGACCAAGTCTGTGAAGGTTTGGAAGTCACCTGAAGACTTACCACGAGTGATTGGACGAGGTCTGTGTGACCTTAGTTCAAGGAGAATACGGTGAGGACTTGGTGTCACGAGCTGCGTGCTCGGCCGATCGGGTGTCCGGGACTGTGTGTCCTCGAGTTTAAATACTCGGCCGCTCCAACCAGACGCATAACCGAGACAACAGTTGGAACTGGTCTACCAAATCGTTGTCTTCACCAATCTTACTGGTTCTATTTCCTCAACTCTTTCATTTCCTCATTCTTGTGTTGAGTGTTTGTTCATATCTGTTTGAAGACTTTGATCAAGACTTTCTCAATTTCCTCAGTTCAATTTCTTGATCTGTTTGTCTTCATCTTGTGTTATCCTGTGTTTACGCTTTACGTACTCTGTGATTGTCTTCATTTCATCATGATGACCATGCCCGCATTCTCGTTATGCTTACTTCGAGTACTTATTCCATCGCAAGTAGTTCTTCACTTAGGAATTTCCTCACCGCAAAGTCCTCATTGAAGAATTCATAAAAATCGCCTATTCACCCCCCCTCTAGTCAATATAATGCACTTTCAATTGGTATCAGAGCAAGGTACTCCCTTGTTCTGTGTGATTTTGGTTTAACCACCTGGAGTTTTAGTTATGTTGACCGCAGGTATGAAGAAAATGACATGCCCTATCTTTGACGGTCATGATTATCCCAAGTGGAAGGCCATGATGAGGAAGCGCCTCATGGCAATGAACAGCAAGCTGTGGACCGTCACTGAGATTGGTCTTACCGATCTATGCAAGAAGGCGAGCACTGATGACATTCGCAAGTACACTCAACTTGACATCATGGCAAAGGACATCATCTGTTCCTTCCTATCCAGAGATGAATTCAGGCATTATGCATCTTTGCAATGCAAAGCTTATCCGGGACCGAATCTAAGTCTATGAAGGTCATCAAACTCGTCATGATCCCTGGTTTGAGGATTTCAAAGAATCACTCAAAACGATGACTTCGAACCGTAATCATCATCTTCTGCATCATGTCTCATGGCAAAGGGTGACAAGGTAACCGAATGTTCCTCATCCGAGTTTAGTGACGATGAATCTGATGATGATGGATCTGATGTTGATATTGAACCTAGCTATACCAAGCTTGTTTGTATTGCCACCAAACAACAACATGCCTTGGAAAAGATTCAAAACATGCTAGATAAAAGCGATGATATGTTGGGTGAAGAAATGGATCGCACTAAAGCCCTGACTGAAAATCTTCAGAGACTTGGTCTAGGTTTGACAACCTTCAAGGTCATCATAACACTCTCTTGTCTCGATCATGAGAAACTTTCTTATGAATTTCTTCAAAGAAAGCAAGATCTTGAGAAGCTAAGAGTGAGTTATGAAGATCTTCAGAAGGAGCGCGATTCATTACTTGCTCAACAAATCAGCGCTTCTCAGGAAGAATTTGTTCCTCCATGCCGAAAGTGCATTGAACATGAATCTGCTAATTCTTCACCGGAATGTTCAAATGCTTCAACTGTTACAAATTCTTCACCTGCCTCTGCTATTACTAATTCCTCATTTGAGGACATTGCTAGTATCACTGACAATGCAGGGTTGAAGGAATTGTACATGACAGGTATGTACAAAAGCCTCAAAGGGCACCAGACTCTTTGTGATGTGCTTAAAAAGCAGATCCTCAACAGGAACCTTAGGAAAGAGGGTATTGCCTTTGAGAGGAAACTCAATGCTGATGGAACATATTGGAAGCCTGAGCAGTACCCCAAAACCTCATGGGCTGCAAAGGGACCTCCAGTTGATCCATCTAACTTATCTGGCTTTACATGTGAATCTCCTCATTCTTCTGATGAGTCATTTGACTCCAACTATAAACTGTTTAAAAATCAGAATGGTGAAGTATTTGCTAGATATGTTGGCACTAACTGCAGGAACGGTTCTCCTATGAAGAAAATCTGGGTTCCCAAAAGGTGCCTTGAAAGTCTTCAGGTGAATGTCCTCATGACACCACCTGTGAAGAATAGGAACCCCAGATCAAACTCTTCATATGGACCAAATTCTTCAGATGGATCCAAGTCCTCATACGGACCAAATTCCTCACGTGGATCAAATTCCTCATATGATTATCATCGTGCTAACAACTCGCTTTAGAGGGTAGAGCTAAGGGCTATGAATATGTGCATTATTCTTCAAACCAATATGTTCATAAGTCCTCGAAGAATTTCTCTGCTTATTCATATGCTTACCCTAACCCCTCTTATGTGAAACGAAATGGATTGGCATCTATGCCACCATTCTCATATGGAGCTCGCAGAGTGATGAAATCTTTGCCACCCCTTCAGATGTGGGTGGTGAAGAAAAAGAACTAATTTCCTCTGCAGGTTCAGGTCTCCAGACGTGCTTTAACGTCTGAAGAATTTGCTGGGGACCTGACAATACTGCTTGAAAGGACGCAGGCTAACTATGAAGAAATGAACTTTCATTTCACACGTCCTCATACTGCTTGTCTGTTATACTGCCTGATGAAATTCATCTGATGAAATTGATATCATATTCTTCACTGATAAAGTATATGAGATCGTAAGTTGCACTAATTCATCTGCAGGATGATTGAAGGAAATATGCCCTAGAGGCAATAATAAAGTTATTATTTATTTCCTTATATCATGATAAATGTTTATTATTCATGCTAGAATTGTATTAACCGGAAACATAATACATGTGTGAATACATAGACAAACAGAGTGTCACTAGTATGCCTCTACTTGACTAGCTCGTTAATCAAAGATGGTTATGTTTCCTAACCATAGAGATGAGTTGTCATTTGATTAACGGGATCACATCATTAGGAGAATGATCTGATTGACATGACCCATTCCGTTAGCCTAGCACTTGATCGCTTTAGTATGTTGCTATTGCTTTCTTCATGACTTATACATGTTCCTGTAACTATGAGATTATGCAACTCCGTTTACGGAGGAACACTTTGGGTGCTACCAAACGTCACAACATAACTGGGTGATTATAAAGGAGTACTACAGGTGTCTCCAAAGGTACATGTTGGGTTGGCGATTTCGAGATTAGGTTTTGTCACTCCGATTGCTCGGAGAGGTATCTCTGGCCCTCTCGGTAATGCACATCACTATAAGCCTTGCAAGCAATGTAGCTAATGAGTTAGTTACGGAATGATGCATTACGTAACGAGTAAAGAGACTTGCCGGTAACGAGATTGAACTAGGTATTGGATACCGACGATCAAATCTCGGGCAAGTAACATACCGATGACAAAGGGAACAAAGTATGTTGTTATGCGGTTTGACCGATAAAGATCTTCAGAGAATATGTAGGAGCCAATATGGGCATCCAGGTTCCGCTATTGGTTATTGACCGAGAATAGTTCTAGGTCATGTCTACATAGTTCTCGAACCCGTAGGGTCCGCACGCTTAAGGTTTCGGCGATGCTTATATTATGAGTTTATGAGTTTTGATGTACCGAAGGAGTTCGGAGTCCCAGATGAGATCGGGGACATGACGAGGAGTCTCGAAATGGTCGAGACGTAAAGATCGATATATTGGACGACTATATTCGGAGTTCGGAAAGGTTCCGAATGATTCGGGTATTTTTCAGAGTACCGGAGAGTTACGGGAATTCGCGGGGAGAATTATTGGGCCTTATTGGGCCCTGCGGGAAAGAGAGAGGGCTGCCTAGGGCAGGCCGCGCGCTTCTCATGGCCTAGTCCGAATTGGACTAGGGGAGGCCGCACCCTCCTTCCTTCCCTTCTCTCTTCCCTTCCTTGTCTCCTACTCCTAATACATGGAAGGACTCCTAGTTGGACTAGGAAAGGGGGAATCCTACTCCCGGTGGGAGTAGGACTCCCATGGTGCGCCCCTACTAGGGCCGGCCTCCTCCTCCCTCCCTCCTTTATATACGGGGGCAGGGGCACCCCATGGACACACAAGTTGATCTACGGATCGTTCCTTAGCCGTGTGCGGTGCCCCTCCACCATATTCCACTTCGGTCATATCGTCATGGGCTTAGGCGAAGCCCTGCGCCGGTGAAGTCATATCGTCATGAGCTTAGGCGAAGCCCCGCGTCGGTGGAGCATCATCATCATCACCACGCCGTCGTCGACGGAACTCATCCCCGACACTTTGCTTTGGATCGGAGTCCGGGATCGTCATCGAGCTGAACGTGTGCAGAACTCGGAGGTGCCAGACGTTCGGTACTTGGATCGGTCGGATCATGAAGACGCACGACTACATCAACCGCGTTGTTATAACGCTTCCGCCACGGTCTCACGAGGGTACGTGGACATACACTCTCCCCTCTCGTTGCTATGCCATCACCATGGTCTTGCGTGTGCGTAGGAAATTTTTTGAAATTAATACGTTCCCCAACAGTGGCATCCGAGCCTAGGTTTTTATGCGTTGATGTTATATGCACGAGTAGAACACAAGTGAGTTGTGGACGATATAAGTCATACTACCTACCAGCATGTCATACTTTGGTTCAGCGGTATTGTTGGATGAAGCGGCCCGGACCGACATTACGCCAGACGCTTTACGCGAGACTGGTTCTACCGACGCGTGCTTTGCACACAGGTGGCTGGCGGGTGTCGGTTTCTCCAACTTTAGTTGAACCGAGTGTGACTACGCCCGTCCTTGTAACGTTAAAACGGAGTCTATTTGACAAACTATCGTTGTGGTTTTGATGCGTAGGTGAGAACGGTTCTTGCTAAGCCCGTAGCAGCCACGTAAAATTTGCAACAACAAAGTAGGGGCGTCTAACTTGTTTTTGCAGGGCATGTTGTGATGTGATATGGTCAAGACGTGATGAGATATAAGTTGTTGTATAAGATGATCATGTTTTGTTGAAGTTATCGGCAACCGGCAGAAGCCCTATGGTTGTCTCTTTGTTGCATAAGATGCAAGTGCCAAATAATTGCTTTACTTTATCGCTATGCGATAGCAATAGTTGCAAGAGCAATAGTTGGCGAGACAACCATGTGATGACACATTGATATAGATCAAGATGATGAAGATCATGGTGTCGTGCCGGTGACGATAGAGATCATGACAGTACTTTGGGGATGGAGATCAAAGGCGCAAGATGATCATGGCCATATCATGTCACATATTTTGATTGCATATGATGTTTATCTATTATACATCTTATTCTTGCTTTGATTGACGGTAGCATTTTAAGATGATCTCTCACTAAAATTATCAAGTAGTGTTCTCCCTGAGTATGCACCATTGCCAAAGTTCGTCGTGCCGAGACACCACGTGATGATCGGGTGTGATAAGCTCTACGTCCATCTACAACGGGTGCAAGCCAGTTTTGCACGCGCAGAATACTCAGGTTATACTTGACGAGCCTAGCATATGCAGATATGGCCTCGAACGCGGAGACCGAAAGGTCGAGCGTGAATCATATAGTAGATATGATCAACATAAGATGTTCACCATTGAAAACTACTCCATCTCACGTGATGATCGGTTATGGTTTAGTTGATTTGGATCACGTGATCACTTAGATGACTAGAGAGATGTCTATCTAAGTGGGAGTTCTTAAGTAATATGATTAATTGAACTTTAATTTATCATGAACTTAGTCCTGGTAGTATTTTGCAAATTATGTTGTAGATTAATAGCTCGCGTTGTTGCTTCCCTATGTTTTTAGATGTGTTCCTAGAGAAAATTGTATTGAAAAATGTTAGTAGCAATGATGCGGATTGGATCCGTGATCTGAGGTTTATCCTCATTGCTGCATGTAAGAATTATGTCCTTAATGCACCGCTAGGTGACAGACCTATTGCAGGAGCAAATGTAGACGTTATGAACGTTTGGCTAGCTCAATATGATGACTACTTGATAGTTTAGTGCACCATACTTAACAGCTTAGAATCGGGACTTCAAAGACGTTTTGAACGTCATGGACCATATGAGATGTTCCAGGAATTGAAGTTAATATTTCAAGCAAATACCCAAGTTGAGAGATATGAAATCTCCAACAAGTTCTATAGCTAAAAGATGGAAGAGAATCGCTCAACTAGTGAGCATGTTCTCAGATTATGCAGGTACTTCAATCGCTTGAATCAAGTGGGAGTTAATCTTCCAGATAAGATAGTGATTGACAGAATTCTCTAGTCACCAACACTAAGTTACTAGAACTTCGTGATGAACTATAGTATGCAAGGGATGACGAAACGATTCCCGAGCTCTTCGTGATGTTGAAATCGATGAAGGTAGAAATCAAGAAAGAGCATCAAGTGTTGATGATTGACAAGACCACTAGTCTCAAGGAAAAGGGCAAAGGGAAGAAGGGGAACTTCAAGAAGAACGGGAAGCAAGTTGCTGCTCGAGTGAAGAAACCCAAGTCTGGACCTAAGACTGAGAATAAGTGCTTTTGCTGCAATGGAACTGGTCACTAGAAGCGGAACTACCCCAAGTATTTGGCGGATAAGAAGGATGGCAAAGTGAACAAAGGTATATTTGAGATACAGATTATTGATGTGTATTTTACTAGTGTTCGTAGCAACCCCTCGGTATTTGATACTGGTTTAGTTGCTAAGAGTAGTAACTTGAAACGTGAGTTGCAGAATGAACAGAAACTAGTTGAAGGGGAAGTGAAGATGAGTGTTGGAAGTAGTTCCAAGATTGATATGATCATCATCGCACACTCCCTATACTTTCGGGATTAGTATGGAACCTAAATAAGTGTTATTTGGTGTTGAGCATAAGTATGATTTGATCATGTTTATTGCAATACGATTATTCATTTAAGTAAGAGAATAAATTGTTGTTCTGTTTACATGAATAAAACCTTATATGGTTACACACCCAATGAAAATGATTCATTGGATCTCGATCATAGTGATACACATATTCATAATATTGAAACCAAAAGATGCAAAGTTAATAATGATAGTGCAACTTATTTGTGGCACTGCCGTTTAGGTCATATTGGTGTAGAGCGCATGAAGAAAACTCCATGCTGATGGACTTTTGGAATCACTTGATTATGAATCATTTGATGCTTGCGAACCGTGCCGTTTGGGCAAGATGACTAAAACTCCGTTCTCGGGAACAATGGAACAAGCTACTGACTTATTGGAAATAATACATACCGATGTATGCGATCCAATGAGTGTTGATGCTCGTGGCAAGTATCGTTATTTTCTGACTTTCACAAGATGATTTGAGCAGATATGGGTATATCTACTTGATGAAACATAAGTCTGAAATAGTTGAAAGGTTCAAAGAATTTCAGAGTGAAGTGGAAAAATCATCGTAACAAGAAAATAAAGTTTCTGCGATCTAATCGCAAAGACGAATAATTGAGTTACGAGTTTGGTCTTCAATTAAAATAATGTGGAATAGTTTCACAGCTCACGCCACCTGGAACACCACAATGTTATGGTGTGTCCGAACGTCGTAACCGCACTTTATTTGATATGGTGCGATCTATGATGTCTCTTATCGGTTTACCACTATCATTTTGGGGTTATGCATTAGAGACAGCTGCATTCACGTTTAATAGGGCACCATCTAAATCCGTTGAGACGACACCATATGAACTATGGTTTAACAAGAAACCTAAGCTGTCGTTTCTTAAAAGTTTGGAGTTGTGATGCTTATGTGAAAAAGTTTTCACCTGATAAGCTCAAACCCAAATCGGAGAAGTGCGTCTTCATAGAATACCCAAAGGTAACTTTTGGGTACACCTTCTATCACAGATCCGAAGGCAAGTTTTTCGTTGCTAAGATGGATCCTTTCTAGAGAAGAAGTTTCTCTCGAAAGAAGTGAGTGGGAGGAAAGTAGAACTTGATGAGGTAATTATACCTTCTCCCTTATTGGAAAGTAGTTCATCACAGAAATCAGTTCGATGATTCCTACACCAATTAGTGAGGAAGTTAATGATGATGATCATGAAACTTCAGATCAAGTTGCTACCAAACCTCGTAGGTCTTCCAGAGTAAGATCCGCACTGAGTAGTACGGTAATCATGTTACGGAAGTCATGTTACTAGACCATGATGAACCTACGAACTATGAGGAAGCGATGATGAGCCCAGATTCCGCGAAATGGCTTGAGGCCATAAAATCTGAGATATGATCCATGTATGAGAACAAAAGTATGGACTTTGATTGACTTGCTCGATGATCAGCAAGCCATGTTAAATAAATGGATCTTCAAGAGGAAGACGGACACTGATAGTAGTGTTACTATCTACAAAGCTCGACTTGTCACAAAAAGGTTTTCGACAAGTTCAAGGTGTTGACTACAATGAGATTTTCTCAACTGTAGCGATGCTTAAGTCTGTCCGAATCATGTTAGCAATTGCCACATTTTATGAAATCTGGCAAATGGATGTCAAAACTACATTCTTTAATGGATTTATTAAAGAAGAGTTGTATATGATGCAACCAGAAGGTTTTGTCAATCCTAAAGGAGCTAACAAAATGTGCAAGCTCCAGCGATCCATCAATAGACTGGTGCAAGCATCTCGGAGTTGGAATATACGCTTTGATGTGTTGATCAAAGCATATGATTTTATACAGACTTTTGGAAAGGCCTGTATTTACAAGAAAGTGAGTGGGAGCACTACAGCCTTTCTGATAAAGTATATGTGAATGACATATTGTTGATCGGAAATAATGTAGAATTATTCTGCTTGAAAGGAGTTTTTTCAAAGAAGTGTTTGAAAGGAGTTTTTTCAAAGAAAGACCTCGGTGAAGCTGCTTACATATTGAGCATCAAGATCTATAGAAATAGATCAAGACGCTTGATAAGTTTTTTCAATGAATACATACCTTGACAAGATTTTGAAGTAGTTCAAAATGGAACAGTCAAAGAAAGAGTTCTTACCTGTGTTACAAGGTGTGAGATTGAGTAAGACTCAAAACCCGACCACGGCAGAAGATAGAAAGAGAATGAAAGTCATTCCCTATGCATCAGCCATAGGTTCTATAAAGTATGTCATATCATGTACCAGATCTATTGCATACCCTACCACTAAGCTTGGCAAGGAGTGCAATAGTGATCTAGGAGTAGATCAATGGACAGCGGTCAAAATTATCCTTAGTAGAATAAGGATGTGTTTCTCGATTATGGAAGTGAAAAGGTTCGTCGTAAAGGGTTACGTCGATGCAAGTTTTAAACACTAATCTAGATGACTCGAGTCTCAATCTGGATACATATTGAAAGTGGGAGCAATTAGCTAGAGTAGCTCCGTGCAGAGCATTGTAGACATAGAAATTTGCAAAATACATACGGATCTGAATGTGGCAGACCCGTTGACTAAACTTCTCTCACAAACAAAACATGATCACACCTTATTACTCTTTGGGTGTTAATCACATAGCGATGTGAGCTAGATTATTGACTCTAGTAAACCCTTTGGGTGTTGGTCACATGTCGATGTGAACTATGGGTGTTAACCACATATAGATGTGAACTATTGATGTTAAATCACATGGCGATGTGAACTAGATTATTGACTCTAGTGCAAGTGGGAGACTGAAGGAAATATGCCCTAGAGGCAATAATAAAGTTATTATTTATTTCCTTATATCATGATAAATGTTTATTATTCATGCTAGAATTGTATTAACCGGAAACATAATACATGTGTGAATACATAGACAAACAGAGTGTCACTAGTATGCCTCTACTTGACTAGCTCGTTAATCAAAGATGGTTATGTTTCCTAACCATAGAGATGAGTTGTCATTTGATTAACGGGATCACATCATCAGGAGAATGATCTGATTGACATGACCCATTCCGTTAGCCTAGCACTTGATCGTTTAGTATGTTGCTATTGCTTTCTTCATGACTTATACATGTTCCTGTAACTATGAGATTATGCAACTCCGTTTACGGAGGAACACTTTGGTGCTACCAAACGTCACAACGTAACTGGGTGATTATAAAGGAGTACTACAGGTGTCTCCAAAGGTACATGTTGGGTTGGCGTATTTCGAGATTAGGTTTTGTCACTCCGATTGTCGGAGAGGTATCTCTGGGCCCTCTCGGTAATGCACATCACTATAAGCCTTGCAAGCAATGTAGCTAATGAGTTAGTTACGGAATGATGCATTACGAACGAGTAAAGAGACTTGCCGGTAACGAGATTGAACTAGGTATTGGATACCGACGATCAAATCTCGGGCAAGTAACATACCGATGACAAAGGGAACAAAGTATGCTGTTATGCGGTTTGACCGATAAAGATCTTAAGTAGAATATGTAGGAGCCAATATGGGCATCCAGGTTCCGCTATTGGTTATTGACCGAGAATAGTTCTAGGTCATGTCTACATAGTTCTCGAACCCGTAGGGTCCGCACGCTTAAGGTTTCGATGACAGTTATATTATGAGTTTATGAGTTTTGATGTACCGAAGGAGTTCGGAGTCCCGGATGAGATCGGGGACATGAGAGGAGTCTCGAAATGGTCGAGACGTAAAGATCGATATATTGGACGACTATATTTGGAGTTCGGAAAGGTTCCGAATGATTCGGGTATTTTTCGGAGTACCGGAGAGTTACGGGAATTCGCCGGGGAGAAGTATTGTGCCTTATTGGGCCCTGCGGGAAAGAGAGAGGGGCTGCCTAGGGCAGGCCGCGCGCCCCCCCATGGCCTAGTCCGAATTGGACTAGGGAGGCCGCACCCCTCCTTCCTTCCCTTCTCTCTTCCCTTCCTTGTCTCCTACTCCTAATACATGGAAGGACTCCTAGTTGGACTAGGAAAGGGGAATCCTACTCCGGTGGGAGTAGGACTCCCATGGTGCGCCCTACTAGGGCCGGCCTCCTCCTCCCTCCCTCCTTTATATACGGGGCAGGGGCACCCCATGGACACACAAGTTGATCTACGGATCGTTCCTTAGCCGTGTGCGGTGCCCCCTCCACCATATTCCACTTCGGTCATATCGTCATGAGCTTAGGCGAAGCCTCGCGCCGGTGAAGTCATATCGTCATGGAGCTTAGGCGAAGCCCTGCGTCGGTGGAGCATCATCATCGCCACCACGCCGCCCGTCGGCCGACGGAACTCATCCCCGACACTTTGCTGGATCGGAGTCCGGGATCGCCATCGAGCTGAACGTGTGCAGAACTCGGAGGTGCCGTGACGTTCGGTACTTGGATCGGTCGGATCGTGAAGACGACGACTACATCAACAGCGTTGTTATAACGCTTCCGCTTACGGTCTACGAGGGTACGTGGACATACACTCTCCCCTCTCGTTGCTATGCCATCACCATGGTCTTGCGTGTGCGTAGGAATTTTTTTGAAATTACTACGTTCCCCAACAATGATCAACCCAAAGCCAATGAGTGGGTCCTCGATAGTGGATGTACAAATCACATGACTGGTGATAAAAATCTATTGATGGATGCTCCCTTATCACCGTCACATCTGAAGCATATCATCTTTGCTGACAAAGGCAAAAGTCAGGTATTGGGTCTTGGTAAGGTTGCCATCTCTAAGGACATACACATGGACAAAGTCATGCTTGTTGAGTCCTTAGGATACAACCTCATGTCAGTCTCAATGCTTTGTGATCTTGATATGGTTGTTGTCTTTGGCAATTATCGTTGTGTTGTGATTATGGAAGCTGACAATTCCAAAGTCTTCGAAGGATTTAGGAGAGGAGACTTGTATATTGTTGATTTCTCTACAGGACCACAACCAGCCGTGTGTCTACTTGCAAAAGCTTCAGAAGGCTGGCTATGACATCGACAACTTGGTCACGCAGGCATGAGGAATTTGCACACGCTTGCGAAGAAGAAGCATGTCATTGGCATTGAAAATGTCAAATTCCTCAAGGATCACTTGTGTGGAGCCTGTGAAGCTGGAAAAATGACCAAGGACAAGCATCCGTGAAGACTATCATGACCACTACTCGACCATTCGAATTGCTTCACATGGACCTCTTTGGTCCTAATCATTACTCAGCAGTCACTAATGATGCATCTCTATATGGCTTTGTTATTTTGATGATTACTCTCGTTACACATGGGTACACATTGTTACTTACAAACATGAAGTGCAGGAAGTCTTCAAACGATTTTCCTCGAGGGCTTCAACCAACTTTGGTGTGAAGATCAAGCACATCAGGAGTGACAATGGAACTGAGTTCAAGAATACTGGTCTTGATGACTATATTAATGAACTTGGTATTACTCATGAGTTATCTGCTCCTTATACTCCTCAGCAAAATGGCATCGTGGAGCGCAAGAACAGAACTCTTGTTGAGATGGCTCGCACTATGCTTGATGAATACAAAACGCCTCGTCGTTTTTGGATTGATGCAATTGATACCGCGTGCCACATCATCAATAGAGTATATCTTCACAAATTCTTCAAGAAGACTGCCTATGAACTCCTCAACGACAAGAAACTCAATGTGAGTTATTTCAAAGTCTTGATTGCTAAATGCTGGATTAGAGATCCTCATTACAATGCTAAATTTGCACCGAAAGCACATGAAGGTTTTATGCTTGGTTATGGAAAGGACTCGCACACCTACAGAGTCTTCAACATCGCTCTTCACAAGATTGTTGAAACTGTAGATGTGCGGTTCGATGAGACTAATGGCTCGCAAAGAGAGCACCTACCTTCTGTGATAGATGAACCAGCACCTGAGGAATCTATCAAGTTCAAGGCGACTGAGGATGTCATTCCTACTGAAGAATCTGCTGAAGAATTCATTCCTGAACACGAAAAACGTCGAGCTGATGCACACGAAGATAATCTTTGAAGAAAATGGTCTTTGAAGAAAATGTTGATCAAATTCCTCGACGACAACCAGCTCATCCTCGCGTTGCAAAAGAAGTGCAAGTTGACAAGATCATCAATGACATTGAAGCACCAGGTCCTCTCACATGCTCAAAAGCTTCACATTTATCTAACTTTTGTGGGCAATATGCTTTTGTCTCTGTCACAGAGCCCACTAAGGTAGATGAAGCATTTCTGGAGCCTAAGTGGATTCAGGCCATGCAAGAAGAATTACATCAGTTCGAGCTCAACAACGTCTGGGAACTGGTCAAACGTCCAGATCCTCGCAAGCATAATATCATTGGCACAAAGTGGATCTACCACAACATGCATGATGAAAATGGCCTTTTGGTGAGGAATAAGGCACATATGGTAGCTCAAGGCTACACACAGGTTGAAGGAATTGATTTCGATGAAACTTTTGCACCTGTTGCTAGACTTGAGGCTATCCGCATATTACTTGCTTATGCTAACCATCATAATATCACTTTATATCAAATGGATGTGAAAAGTGCATTCCTCAATGGTAAGCTTGAGGAAGAAGTATATGTTGCTCAACCCCCAGGTTTTGAAGATCCAAAGAATCCCGACAAAGTCTTGAGACTCAACAAGGCCCTCTATGGACTCAAACAGGCCTACCAGGCGTGGTATGATACATTGAAGGAATTCTTCGTGAAGAATGGCTTCACACCCGGTTCACTCGACCCTACTCTCTTTAGTAAATCATATGATGGTGAACTGTTTGTGTGCCAAATATATGTTGATGATATTATCTTTGGGCATCTTGACCAACGTTATAGTGATGAATTTGCCTATATGATGAGTGAAGAATATCAAATTTCTATGATGGGAGAATTGAAATTCTTCTCAGGTCTTGAAATTCGTCAACAACACAATGGCATATTCATATCTCAGGAGAAATACCTCAAAGATGTTCTGAAGAAATTCGGCATGCAAGATTGCAAAGGCGTCAAAATTCCTATGCCCACAAATGGCCACCTATGCAATCGATGAAAATGGTATTGACTTGATCACAAGGTATACCGCTCCATGATTGGTTCTTTATTGTACTTATGTGCATCTAGGCCAGATATAATGCTTAGTGTTTGCATGTGTGCCCGATTTCAAGCTACAGCGAAGGAATCACACCATAAGGCTGTGAAGCATATTCTTCGATATCTAGCTCACACACCAACACTAGGATTATGGTACCCCAAGGGTTCTACTTTTGATCTCATTTGATATTCTGACTCTGACTATGCTGGTGATCGTGTGGACCACAAGTCAACATCTGGTACTTGTCATTTCCTCAGACGATCTTTGGTCTGTTGGTCCTCGAAGAAACAGAACTGCGTATCACCGCTTCATCTGCGGAAGCTGAGTACATTGCTGCTGGCTCTTGCTGTGCTCAATTGCTGTGGATGAAGCAAACTCTGAAGGACTACGGCATCAACGTGAAGAATGTGCCTCTCTACTGTAACAATGAGAGTGCCATCAAGATTGCTCACAACCCAGTTCAGCACTCGAAGACAAAGCACATTCAGATTCGTTATCATTTTCTTCGTGATCATGTGTTGAAGGGCGACATCTCCATCGAGCATGTGAAGACTGAAGAACAGCTAGCCGATATCTTCACAAAGCCCTTGGATGAGAAGAGATTTAGCAAGTTGCGGTGTGAGCTAAATATCTTAGAATCTTGAATGTTCTTTGAAAAGGACACACATCCGACACTTATGCAAAATTGATGACTTAGATGTGCAACACATGAAGAAACGTTTTTCTTCAATCAATGAAGAATAACACTCTAAGTGTGAAGAAATTAATGAAGAATATGATTCTCAGAACCCTACGACAATTGTACGCGGTGTCTGAAATCATCATTCTTATACGGTGGGTCACGCCACCACCAAACTTGAAAATCTTCAATTTGAGTTTTCCTCAGTTTTGAAATTCTTCAGTTTTTCAAATTCTTCAACTTTGCAAAATCTTCACTATTTCCGTCGTTTTTCTTCATTGGCTATATTTATATATATGGGTTTATGTCCTCTACAGCATTCACTTATGGCTATTTCTTCAAGTTGCTTTTTCTGCTAAGTGAATGTGGTCGGACCCTTCCCCCTCTATGCTATACTCAACCCAATCTATTCACAAATTCTTCATGTGCGTTCTATTTGAAACTCGTTCAAAATCTTCACTTTGTCCTTGTCAGCTGAAGAAATTGCGAACGGAACTTATCTTATCCAAATTTTTGGCTTTGCCGCTCAATCCATTCCGCTTCGTACGTTAGACTTATCTATTCACCCACAATCTAACACGATCTCCACTTTTCAGTACGTGGGTGACACATGTCAAGCGAATGAGAAGGGTCAGGGGCACGTTCGCCCAAAATCTTCGGGCGGACAGTTTTTCACCGTGGCTATATATACACCCTCTCCCCTTCCTCACTTCCTTTACTCCGCTCGACCGCTCTCTCTCTCGCTCGCTCGAGCTTCTCAAACCCTAACGCCGCCGCTACTCCATCGTCGCCGGTGAGGAAGAGCTTCACTGCCTCGACCTCGTCGCCGTCGTACTCGCGCCGACCGCGGAAATCTTCACTCCGCCGCCGCCGTAGCTGTCTTCCTCCGCCGAGTTAGGGCGTGGGAGATCTGAACTGACGAACTTCTAATCTACACTTCTCAGTTCGTCGTGTTCTTCAGTTCGGGTAATTAAAAGTTACTTTTATTACTCGCTTTGATTCTCAAACCTTCCTGAAAATCTTCAAAGGTGTTTATTCTTCAAATCTTCACACATATGAACACCTCAAATGAAATATGCTCTTGATTCGTTTCTCTAAGCAATGATTTTTCTTCAAGATTCCTCAATTGTGTGGATCCTCGATCTATACAACTCTGGGACCTAAGACAAAGATCGCCTAGTGAAATTCTTCAAGGCTCATCTGGTCAAATTCCTCAAACTTGTTCTTTTTGAAAAACCTTCTGAGAACGCATATGATCTCTCCAAAATTCCTCGCAACTATACTATGTTCACAGGTACTCATGTCCGCTGCTGAATCACTAGGTTCTCATCAACTTAACTCATTTGCAGTGTTCCTTGAAGAAAAGTTGCATACTTCTTCAGAGAATTCGATTCTTCAAATTCCTCAGCTGAAGAATATGGCAGAAGGAAAGAAGCCACAGAAAGGAGGAAAGAGGCCTGAGGTCATGACTGCTTTCGAGATACCTGAGGAAATATACACTGACTATTGCACACCTGATGAAGCCAAGTTTGGCAAGGAAAACAAAAATCAGCGCAAGGTGCGCATTCTGAGGATTGAAAGGAGATGGGCAAGGGAATGGAGGGAGTACAGTATGTTACTCCAAAGTACATGAAGAAATTGACCTTGAATCCTCCATGCCCAAGAGCTCCACCGGCACTGGCCAAGAAGCTGACCCCACCGACATCAAGCGTGGTGAGGACTTTCTGAAGAATGGGCCAAGCGCCAAGCCAAGTTAGCGAGACAAGCCAAAGAAGCGGTGAGGAAATTCAATGAAGACTACATCTGCTGCTGCCACTGAGGCCCCTGTCAAGCCCAGAAAATCAATGGCAAAGAAGCCAGCGCACAAGCCAAGTGCTTCACAAACAGTGCCCTCACGGCCAAAATCCTCAGCAATGCCCTCACGACCAGTTCCTCATGCTACTCCTGCTCCTCCAAAATCGTCAGCTCCTCCTCCAAAGTCCTCAGCAGCTCCTCCAAAGTCCTCAGCACCTGTGCATCTGGCCACGTGCCAAAGGACTGCAGGCATCTCTATTGCCTCTGGTGTCTCAGCAAGTTCCTCAGCTGCACCAAATTCCTCATCAGGCCTTTCTGCTTTGAAGAAAAAGGCAAGCGCTTTGGGCGAGGTCCTCGGCCAAGTCCGAAGAAGAAACAGGTTGCCTTCCAAGTGCCATCTGATGATGAAGCTGATGATGATGAACTTGCAGAAATCATCAGAGACCGACAAGTTAGGGCCGCTAGAGCCAAAGGCACACCTGTGCCACTGCTTTTGGATCCAAGGGCGATCCTTGAATACATTGATCTATGGCACAAGGATCCAGAGACACCTATGCCTGATTTTCATTTGACTCCTGGACAAAGTCACATGCTGACCCATTTCATCTCTGAAGAGAAATGGAAATTTGAGAAGGCAAGGTAGATCAAGAAAGCTCAGTTCAGGAAAGAGAAGTTCCTGAAGAAAAACGTTGTCAGAATGACAACTGAGGAACTCCTCAAGATTCAGTCTGAAATTATAGCCCTCAGTGATGACTTTGATGCCTATTATGCTGATTGGCAAGGAGCCAAAGTCAGATTTGTCAATCTGACAAAGAAGTTCACAAATGTTGCAGCCCCAACGCAACAAGAAATTCCTCAGGCTGGAGCCTCTGCTCAGCCTGCTGAAGAACATGCCAGCACCGCTGATGAATTTCAGCCTGCTGAAGACAATGCTAGTTCCAGGGCTGATGACTCCATTCCAGCCGCTGAAGAAATTGCCAGGGCATCCACTAGTGGTGCGCCTGAAGAAACTGAAGAAGTCAGGGCAACTGCATCAGTTGCGCCTGAGGAAATTCAAACAGATTCCTCAGCTCCTCCTGCGCCTACACCAACTCCTATCCTTCCATCTACATCAGATGTGAAGAAGACCAAGGCTACAGAGCGAGCTGCAGTGAAGAAAAGGAAAGCATCAGCTGCGTCAAATTCTTCGGCCCCGAAGAAGATGAAGACAATGACCAGCTCATTTGAAAATCCCATTGATGCTGTTCCAATTTCCTCCATGCCATCAAAGGACCTTGTTCCTTTTGGTGAAGAATATGAGATCCCAAGCGGGCCCGATGAAGAAAATCATTCTGCTGCTTCACGGAAAGCAGATTGATGAAGAAATTGAAGTGGATGCAATCCCTTAAACACCAATCATTTCCTCGCCTATGCCCCAGTTCACAGCTGAAGAGGCCGGTGTTGAGGAAATTGAAGACGAAGACGTGGATATTGGATGCACCACGCCTGTGATGAATGATGACTTTTGGGAAAGTCAGTATCCCAATTCTCCACTCTTCACCCCAATCCAACAAATTCCTCAGTCCCCTGCACCTACAGTTCAAATGGGCTCTGAAGAAACTCATCCCAACTCATCCGTGTATGAAGAAATTCCAGCCACTAGTGCTGAAGAACCTGCTGCTGCTGATCCTATGAACACGCAGACTGCATATGAAGAGGAACCAGAAAATCCTCAGCCTGAAGAACCTGAGATTGTGATTCCTGAGGTCGTGATGCAACTCACTGACACTCCACTGCCAAAGCCAAAGAATCCATTCTCAACGAAGCAAAAGTTCAAGGCTAAAGATTTCTTCGGCGAGCATGTGTTCTTCACTGACTACAACCCTTATGACTCTGCTCGCATAAGGAAGAGGCGTTTCTGGACTGCTAGTCAAGCCAACTTCTATTCCTCTGTGCTATTCAACAAAGACAAAGTCTTTGATCATGCACATATTCCTCACGTGGACATGGAATCTCTGCCAGACTTCGAGCCAGTCCTCAGTGTTCTTCACGATGCAGGATTGCTGAATTTCTGCACTGACATTTGTGATTGGAATGAAGAACTCATTCTTCAATTCTATGCGACGCTGCACATCACCGGAGACTCTGAAGATGCGAACTCATGGGTATTGGACTAGATGACAGAAAATACTCACTACAAGGCACCAAAGAACTGAATTGCTTCGTGCCCTCCCACTCAGTCCTCCCCTTGATGGTGCTCGTTGCATCTACAACGAACCTGAGCTTTCAAATCATTACATGCAAGTGCTGATGAAGCCTTTGAAGCCAGGGCAGGCACCACGAACCAAATTCTTCGTCAAGGAATTACTGTATGTGCCTCGGACTGCCTATCGCATTCTGACGAAGACAATGAGTCCTATCAAAGGCCACGACTCAAATGATGAAGAAGTCGTTGGCATCATGAAGAATATGCTTTTCAATTTCATTCATGGCGTTCCCATCAACTTCCATGATTTCTTCATGAGGACTCTGGCAAACATTGCTATGTCACCTTTTGAGCTGAAGCCTTATGCACCATGGATTATGAGGTTCATCAGGACAAGGTCTTCACTCAATTACAAGGCTAATACTCTGAACCACTGCAGCTACTTGCCTCCAATTGAAGTCCTCAAACGGACATTTTCCTTAGCTGATGACAAGGGCAAGGCTACTGCTGTGATAGATGAAGGCATTCGTCCATTGGATGGTCAATTTCGCAAAGCTGCATCCTACTCCACCAATGATGACTCTGCCACACATGACTCTGCCGCCAATACCTCAGCCAAGCAAAATCCTCAAGCCACAGCACCCAGGGTGATGACTGATCGTGAGTTACTCCTCAGTCTTCATCAGAAGGTTGATCGCAATCATAAATGGGTCAAGCGTCAGTTTGGTTCAATTCTTCACAACATGACCTCAACACACAATGCAGTGATGAAAAACCAATACTACCTCCATGAAACCTTCAACCACACCTGGGCTGTTCTTTCTCATGTCTACAGCGCAGAAGAACTGAAGACAATGGGTCTCAAGGAAGAATTTGACTGGTCTGCACCTCCGCCGAAGAAATTCAAGAAGGTCAACGTTCCTTCCTTGGTGGCCAGCTCCTATTCTTCATCGCGACAACGATGAAAATGAAGACTTGGGCGACAACTGCGGCAGGCCCTACTACGACAACCGACCCGACAACGCTGGCGCTCCTTTATCAACTTGAAATTCTTCAGGGGCGTTAGTCCTCAGTTTCAATCCTTTTGGTCATTCGATGACAAAGGGGGAGAAATTTGAGTTAGTCTTCAAGCGGGTCTACTATATGGGCGTTTTTTGCTAAGTTACAACTCTCGTTCTTCTGAAACTTTATTGGATCGAGTTGTAATCTTAAACCCGATGGTGCTCTGATACTTTCAATGTGTTCCTCTGCATGCTTATTCTCCGTTATGTGTTAATACACGCATGTTGAATTACATCAGTCACCATATTTCATCATGCATTTCAAATTCTTCATATTATATGTCAAATGCATGTATGAATTACAAGATATAGGGGGAGATCTCCATGATTCAACTCTTTAAATGTGCAATGCCTCAAAAGCAAATTCCTCACTATGCACAACTTCAGGGGGAGTTCTTCCATATCTTGCAATCAAATTCCTCAATATCAGTATTTACACTTCATATGTTTATCCCCGTTGAAAAATTAACCTATATTGTCATCAATCACCAAAAAGGGGGAGATTGTAAGTGCATCTAGTGCCCGTTAGTGATTTTGGTGTACTAAAGACTTATAGGTTAAGGGACTAATGCGTTTGTGAGTGTACACAGGTCTATAAGTTTATGAGGAGTTTGATATTTACAGAGAAAGTCGACCCCTAAAAATGAAGTTCTTCGACTGAAGACTTTGATATTCTGAAGACTTTTTGAAGACTTTGAAAGTGAAGAAATTGGTGTGACCTTGAAGACTTGGTATTCATTTGAGGAACATGAAGCGAGAAGACTTTTGTTTTCGTAGTTTCGTTTTCTCTTTCTTGAGTCATAGGAAACACCGTACTGTTAAAGGGGTCGAGGAAATACTAAGGAAAAATTTCCATGTGATGCTCAACTCAAAATCCTACACCTACCAATCCCTTCGAGTGAAGCCTTTGGAAATCTCATACAGTTCAGTCAATTTCTTCAGTAACAGAGACGAAGTTCTTCTGGTCACTGAGGAATTTGTTCTGACTGAGGAGTTAGGAATTCGCCAGTGCGGATTGCCTACACAGTGAGGAACATGATAGCCCTGAGAATTTGAGAGTTAAATTTCCGACCGTTGCTGTGCTGCGCGCCAGCTGTCCCAAAATATCTTATCCACCTAACGGTCATATCCTTGAAGGGCATTTATGTCTTATCATGTCGGGCTGCTCCCTAGGCTATAAATGGCCGGCCCCTACAACCACTAGCTGGTTGGCTGCTCTGAGAAGAACTTGACACTTGTCATTTGAGAGCAACCCATCCTCCGAGGACTTTGAGCGAAAATCATCGAGTGAGGAAAAACCCAAAAACCAAACCCCTACAAACCCAAAGTGATTGAGCATCATCAAGAGATTGATCCTGCGTGGATCCGACGCTTGTTACCTTTGAAGACTGTGCTTCTTCCAGACGGTTAGGCGTCATGGTCTAGAGCATCCAAGAGGAATTGTGGATCGCCGAGTGACCAAGTCTGTGAAGGTTTGGAAGTCGCTGAAGACTTACCACGAGTGATTGGACGAGGTCTGTGTGACCTTAGTTCAAGGAGAATACGGTGAGGACTTGGTGTCCCGAGCTGCGTGCTCAGCGACTGGGTGTCCGGGACTGTGTGTCCTCGAGTTTAAATACTCAGCCGCTCCAACCAGACGTACACCTGAGACAGCAGTTGGAACTGGTCTACCAAATCATTGTCTTCACCAACCTTACTGGTTCTATTCCCTCAACTCTTTCATTTCCTCATTACTGTGTTGAGTGTTTGTTCATATCTGTGTTTGAAGACTTTGACTGAAGACTTCCTCAATTTCCTCAGTTCAATTTCTTCAGTTTGTTTATCTTCATCTTGTGTTATCCTGTGTTTACGCTTTCTGTATCTGTGATTGTCTTCATTTCATCATGATGACCATGCCCGCATTCTGTTATGCTTACTTCTGAGTACTTATTCCGCTGCAAGTAGTTCTTCACTTAGGAATTTCCTCACCGGCAAATTCCTCATTGAAGAATTCATAAAAATCGCCTATTCACCCCCCTCTAGTCGATATAACGCACTTTCAAGATACTTCCAGTTGCAATCCGTGGGGTAATGGACGCGCAGGTCCGTGAAACGCTATTTGGCCTATGCAACTTTTTCGATGTCATCTCTCGGAAGTCGGTTGGCGTGAGGCAACTCAGAAGGCTACAGGAAGAGATCGTGGTGATACTATGCGATCTTGAGATGTACTTCCCGCCCACATTCTTCGACGTTATGGTGCATCTGCTGGTCCATATCGTGGAGGATATCATCCAACTCGGGCCGACGTTCCTGCACAGCATTATGCTGTTCGAAAGGATGAATGGTGTCATCAAAGGATACGTTCGCAATATGTCACGTCCAGAGGGAATCATAGCCAGGGGCTTTCTGACCGAAGAGTGCATCTCCTACTGCACGAATTATCTAGGCATCGAGGACCCCATTGATCTGCGCGTCAACAGGCACCTCGGCAGGCTCGCTGGATGGGGTCACCGTGAGGGTCGCCGCGAAATGCATGTCGACTTCGAGGGTCAACTCACCGACTTGGAAAGAGCAAACCTAGTCGCGCTACAACACATAGACGTGGTCGATCCTTGGGTGGTAGAGCACAAAACCTTTATTGAGAATACGTACAATGACCGAGGCCAACAGAGGACGGACGGAGATATAATCAAAGAGCACAACTCATGTTTCACGCGTTGGTTCAAGCAGAAGCTTCTGTCGTACCCTTTACATGAGGATTCTTCCCCGGAAGAACAACTCATATTCGCCTTGTCACAGGGCGCCGAGCACAACCTGATGACCTATGAGGCGTACGATATCAACGGCTACACATTCTACACCGAGGACAAGGACATGAAGAGCGATGGTTATCAGAACTCCGGGGTAACGATGGAATCCTACACCAGTAACGACAAGGACAGATACTACGGAAGGATCGAGGAGATCTGGGAGCTGAGCTACGTTGGAGAGAAGGTCCCGATGTTCCGTGTCAGATGGGCCAAGAGCGTCCTAAAAGAAGACCGGTATTTCACCACCATGGTTATACCCGAAGCCAAATCCAAGATCATGGGTGCAAAGCGTCACCGTGAAAAATGAGCCATGGGTACTGGCTTCCCAAGTGGACCAATGCTTCTTCATTGCCGACCCGTCAAAGCCCAGTCGTGTTGTCGTGAGGAGAGGCAAAAGGAAGATCATCGGAATGGATAGAGTAGCCAATGAGCAAGACTTCGACAAGTACGGCGACCCGAAGATCGAACATGACGACGACGATGAAGTAGCAACATACACCACAAGAAGAAGCAGGACCACCCTACCTAAAGGACGTCCGTTCCACGAGAAGAACTCCATTTGCGAAAAAGAAGGGCAAGAAGATTGTGACCAGATAGCTAGCTAAGATCGATTGCATTTAAATTGTAGCCGTCATTTCTCGATTGTATTTCATGGGCACTTTAATTTTGAACTCATGAATATTTTTTAAATTTCATGGACACTCGATCTCGATCCCCTCCATCTCGATCGCTATCCCTTTCGCCAGATCCGGTCCCCCTCGCCACGAGCACCCCTCAGACTCTCTCCCCGCCCACCGCCGCCAGATACCCCCGCCTCCCCGCTCCACTGCCGACGACCCACCGCACCTCCCCGCTCCACCGCCGCCATGACCCACCGCACCTCCCTCCACCGCCATCGAGCACATCCCCCGCACCCTCTCCCGCTCCACAGTCGCCGCCGACCGGCCCCCCCGCCCCCCGCCGACAACCCACCGCACCCTCCCGCACCCTCCCCGGCCCGCTCCACCGTCACAAATGAATGCAACCAAAATTGAAAAAAAACAAATTTGATTATATTTTCAAATAATAAATTTGATGATATTTTCAAATAATATATTTGATGATATTTTTTTATATTCATAAATATTTTCAAATAACAAATTTGATGATATTTTAAAAAAAATTATTACTATTTTTATAAAAAATTATTACTGTTTCATATTGATCATATTCATTTTCTTCAAAATTATTAGATGCAACAAAAAATAATTAAAAAAATTACTTATGGCGCACCTATGGCAGGTGCACCATTGCTATATAAAAAAAACATTCTAATGGCGCACCTGCTGGGGGTGCACCATTGCTATGTAAAAAAAACATTCTAATGGCGTGATCATGGGTGCGCCATTAGAAAGCTCCCCACACTAAATCCCCAATCTCTCTAATCTCTCCCCGGCCTCATCGATCTCATCCGCTGCCGCCCGTGCTCGCCGTCCCCCTCGCCGTCTCCCTCGCTGTCCCCCTCGCCTCTCCTGGCTGTGGTCTTGCGCTGCCCCCGACGCCGCCGCCCCGACCCCCGCCGGACTCCACCCCCGCCGCCCCCAGGCCCCCCGGACGGGATTGGCCGAGCGCACGCGCTAGGGTTCCTCACCCCGCCGCCCGCTCCTCTCCTCTCCTCCTCCCTCCGACGAGCGAGGGCCTCCTCCGGCCCCTGCAGCAGCCGGCGAGCGCGGCCCCGTCACGCCCACCCCGCCTGCCCCTGCCATCCTCTGCCACCGGTCACCTCCGCAGCAGCCGGCGAGCCAAGGACGGTGCCGTGATCCTCGCCGCCACCTTCCGCCGCAAACGACTCCCAGATCCTCAGCAGGTATGTATTGTACACCATGTTCCAGAGTACATCAACACTGAAAGAATTTGGATTGGCAACACTTTTTTTACAGTATCATGGCCAATTCATATTAGTACCAATGCTGAATCTTCACCATATTTATGTTTGAATTGGTTCATTGTTAAGTAATTGTTTGGGATTAAGTCAATAGGATTCTTGGTTTAGAACAAACAGCCAAACATATACTGCTGAAATTAACTAGAAGCCACTGTTCTGTTTGACACAAGAACACTCTGCTCGGGAAGTTTCACAGTACTAGATAAGAATAAGATACTCCTTAAACCTAGGAAGATCCACTGACTTTGCAAGGCTAAGTTCAATATTAAAAATTTGTCACCTCCGTGGCTCCGTTCCATCTCGTCGCTGTCCCCGTCCGGCAATGCGTTGCTACAATGCCGGAAAGCAACGGCACAGACCGAACTAGCATTGTAGATTCAACAGGACAAACGAGAAGGAGAAGGTAAAAATCAAGAAGACAAAAACAGCCTCTGAATGTGCTGCTGAGCAAGAAGGGACCATGATCCATGGCCAACGCTGACACTTCACCGTACCGCTGCTGCTGCACGGGCACGACAGTGAGTGAGTGGTCCACCCCTCACCCTGACACGACACGCCCACAACAACGAGACATGACTGACAGACCTGTTCATTATCTTCATTCATCCAGTGAAGTGAAATTATACATACATAAACACCAACAGAACTAGCTAGCTATGCCTCCCTGCCTGTCCGTCACTTCCGTATCTTGTTGCACTGTCTTGCAATACAGCGAGCAGAGCACTAGTGTATGCCATACATTGTGGTAGTATTCCTCTGTACTTTTGGGCTAAACATCACACCTAATGTGCTACTATTACATGAGAACTACTACTAGTGGCTATTATATTGGCGGTGGCTTGGCCTGGCTTGCCAGGAGCTTGGCGGCACATCAATGGGGGGTTGGTGGTGGTGGTAGTATTGGTTGTTGGTGGTGGTACTAGTAGCAGCAGGAGTAATCAACTAACAGTAACTAATGCATATGGTAATGGTAATAATAGGAGGGGCCCTAACGTATCTGACACTCTGTTTTTAAAGCCTTGGGGTTGCTAGTAGTAGTATTTTTTGTCCTTCGCCTCTTTGTGGTCTGAATAAGCTGGTGATACCATCAGCTTGAAGAGAGGTGAAGGGAAAGAAAGTAAAAAAAAGGGGGGGCTGCTGAAACTAAAACTATGCTGCAACTTCTTCACTCTTTTTTCCTATGTTGCACTATTCCTTTTTCTTTGCTGCTAGTATTCCTGCACAGCATAGACAAGGCAAAACACACGGAGGTTCAATATTAAAATATCACCTTTCTAACATCTGCATATTTCAGGTTTCCGAGGAGGTAAAGGAAGTGAAGTTCAGACAGTGCAGCAGCAGCAACACCTCCAAGGTGAGAAATATGTTCCTATTTATCTTTTTTTGCTCAAGTTCTTCAGTACATCATATAATATAGAGCTTATATATACTGATGATGAGTCTTGTTGAAACCTTACATATGTTGGTTCCTGCTTATTTGCTCCAATGGCACAAACTTGAGCTGCTAGCATAAAAAGTGTTGCAGGCGACAGACAGTGAGGAGCTACTGTCAAAAAATTCAGTTAGGTACAGTTAGCATCATGTAAGAAAATGGACAGTTAGCATCTTCGGTGTACTTGACTTTTGAGCCTGCTAGTAGTTTACTTCCATGAGATGTTTTATTGACATGGCACACTTGCAATGGAGTTTTATATATCTTTAGCCACTGCTCATTAACAGCAAGTCATTTTTGCTGCTGTTATGCATGTATTCACTGCTACTGTTGCTGTACTTGTGATTATGTTGTACTTGTGATGATGCTACTTGTGATCTTCTGAAATGACCCATTGGCGACTTCATTACGCGGGGATAATGATTTTGCAAGTACCCCGGGAGGCCATTGAGTTTGCCGGAATGTCGATTAACTTCTGTTCCGGTAAATTCGGGTACTCCATATGTCCTATTTTCAGCAAAGGTCATGCTGAAATTTTCCGTGAATTTTAGCATGACTTTGCTAGAAATAGGACATATGGGGTACTTGCGACTAATGCATGGGCCAGGGTATCTTAGTACTTAGTTAAGTAGGATCAACTGCCCCGCCATTCTTGCTGCATTAAACCATAGGTGGCAATAGAGCCAAGTGATTAGGCCCAACTTAGAATTCTCCTTAGCATCGATAAACCCTAGATGATAAACCCAACATGTGTGGCAATAGAGCCAAGTGATTAGGCCCAACCTAGGGTGCCTCGGCATCGATAAACCCTAAATGATAAAAACTTAACTTAGCATTTAGGGTGCCTCGGCGTCGACAAACCCTAAATGATGAAACCTTGGCTTCTATAGGGTGCCTCGGGGTCGATGAGAACCTAAATGATGTACGCTTAGGCTTTTAGGGTGCCAATAACCTAAATGATCTTGTTCCTTGACAATAACCAACTTTTTGACCAAACTTTTTCCTATTTAGAAGCGAAACATGGCCAACAACGATGAGGCCGGCGGTTGAGGCGGCAAGCAATTCAGGAGCTGTCCCGGAGATGGAGGAACAACCTCACCGCTATGAGGGGCCGCGGAAGACACCGATCCTGACTACACAACCCCTAGTGGCGTTGGGGATGACACCACTGATGGTGCCGCCGAGGATGCCACCACTGATGGTGCCACCGAGGATGCCACCACTGATGATGGCGGCGCAAGCACAGATGGCAACCAATCGAAGAGGCAATGGAAGGATCGGCGCCCGAACGCGCTCCGCACCGTCAAGGAGGAATTTACTCAAGTGGACTTCGACGGGCATCCAACGGAGCCCAAACATATAGTCAAGGGGTACTCGGTTCAGCTCGGGTGCATTCTCCGGAGCACCGTCTCGATCAACACCGAGAACCCTAGGCATAAGGACCGAGGGAATTTGCGCAACCTCCTCTTCACGAAGCTGCACGAACGATACAAGTTCTCCGCTGAATTTGAAAACACACGCCTCTCAGGGAATAAAGTGAACAGTGCCGCCCTCACGAGGATGAGCACGGCCCTGTCTACTTGGAGAAGCGCGGTGAAGAGAATGATTGAGAAAGGTGATAGTTATGAGAAGATCAAGGAGAAAAATCCTTCGATCAGCGAAGATGACTACAAGGAGTTCAAGATCAAGTGCGAGAGCAATGCAACCTCCGAATCAAGTCATTGGGGGAAAGAAATGCGGGAGTTGAACTTAGGGGAACACAAACTCGGTCCCGGCGGTTACAGAGTGGCGGAGCCTATATGGGACAAGGAGGACGCGGAGCATGCCAAGCAAGGCCTACCGCCCCGCTTCGAGAAATACAACAGTGACAAGCAGACCAGGAACTATGTCAGGGCCCGGTACAAGGAGGACCCGATAACAAAGGAGCTTACCACGGATCCGAAGACCAGGGCGCTTGAGCTTGTTTTGGCGAAGGAGACTGAAAGCGATGGCAGCGGGGTCGTCTCGAGCACCCCTGCTTGGGACAGCACTCTAAATAGAGGCGTTGAGCGTAATGAAAAACAAGGATAAGCTCGATGGCCGTCGTCAGCTGGTCGTGTGGCCGGCAAAGGCTTGTCCACAAAATGGTCGTCATACTATACCGCTGGTGGGCGAAAGGAGAAAAAGACCAGCTCGGAAAGCTAGCCACGCGAGGTTCAAGAACTTAAGGCACAAGTGGCGTGGATTCCGGAGATTGTCCAAGAGCAAGTGCAACAACAACTGGGAATGACGCTCACCGCCATGGTGCCAATGTTGATTCATGGGCTGACGACGTGGATTGCGGGTGGCCAACAGGGGCCGCCCCCGATTCCCAGCTTCACGGCCAGCAACTCGCACAACACGTAGGCGGTTCCATTGGTGTCTCCGGAGGCGGCGGTATTGGTGTCTCCGACGCCGGCACGGCCGGCATTGGAGCTTAATGCACCCGGGTGTACGCCGGCCGGCACCTCGGCAGCAAGCGGCCCCTCCGTCAGTTGCACGCCCGCCGTTGGCGGTGCCTCGACATTAGCCGAGCTCGACGCCATCATCACGGTAACTAATTAAGCCTCTCGGTCGAGGACTTCATTTCCTTTTGCCTTTGACTAGGAATCCCTGATGCCCTACATGTTTTCGCAGGGCGTCGCCGAGGTTCCGTGCACTCTCCTGCACTTCGTGAACAACGAGTTGGTCGATGTCGCCAAGGGAAAAATCGCTCAACCGGGCAACCCCGTGTTCCACGGTAAACCGATGCCACACACCGTGTATAGGGTTCAACTGGTTCGGGTGCTGCCAGGCTGCGACGAGTTGTTACCTCCGATTCGACCCGCCGGGGCCGACGAAGATGATCTGATGACCCTTAGCACCTGCCTAAGCTAGCCCCTGCTTTGGCCGAACAGCCAGATTCGTTGTGGGCGGGGGACACTACCCCAAAGACAACACCGCCAGTCGTGCCGGCGCCAAGCCATGGCAAGACCGCCACAACGCTACCGTACATGCCGGACATCCCTATGGCACAGGATCCGGACATGCATATGGCACGAGGATGCGGGCGGCGGCGACAACGACGGCGGCCGTACATTTAACAACGTCGATAAGTACTGTGCCGATCATGGGTTCGATGACGAATTCTGCGGGCCTCTTTCTCAAAAACCCAACCCTACAAAAGACGACCGCGGTCTAGCTGGTACGGCGGAGAAACCCAATTGCAACAGGCGTCGTCTGGCGTTTAGTTCTCAGGAGACGCATCCAGCTGCCGACTTCACCGAGCCTCAGATAGCCGAGGTGCCAAATATTATCAGCCCCAACACACTCAAGAAGGCGGTCTGTGAGCAGAACTCGGTTCCATTACAACAGAAGAAGAAGGGACGGAAAAGAAAGAGTAACAAGGGTGCGAGCCAGCCGGCGCAGTACGATCCGTGCTCGGGGCGGGCCACCTTCACCTAAGGATATCTCGAGGAGGGTGCATGTGGCGGGTAGAGGCGATGCTACCGACAAATATGCTCAATCTTGCAACCGGTGCTATGCGGAGTCTGCATGATAGTGTTCTTTCTTTGGAGAAGCGGCGTCTCGAGAGAATGATGTGGCATACCGGTTTTCGTGGCCAAGGTGCGGAGGGCAAGGGCTTTGTGGATGGCACCATCGAGAATGCGATTGTCCTGCGGTTTGATGACATCTTTGCTATGTTTAACCTTCATCCGCTGCACTACACCTTCGTTCGACTGTTTTCGCTAAGTATGGAGATGCGGATCATTAGAGACAAGACCCCGGACATCGTGATAGTCGACCCCTTCTACATGCGTGCCAAGAACTAGTGCAGCGCTGGGGACCGGCATGTCGCGAGTTCTTACCTCGAAGGCGTCATTCTGGCAAACCCAGACAAGGATAACTTCCTCGTGCCTTACTTTCCCGAGTAAGTCATCCCCTAACCGCCCCGTAACATATGATTTCTTAGATTTTGATCGTTCTTTTTTTTCTAACATTCCATGTTCTGTGCAGTGACACACATTGCACACTCATCCTCTTAAGCCCGAAATATTCCATGGCCGCGTATTTTGACCCGGACCGTGACTCCAAGATAGACTACACAAATATCAAGAAAGTTCTTGATGATGTTTTCCCGGGCTACGCCAAATCTGGAGGCACCTTCACCAAGCCAGTTCGTAGGCGGTACGGCGCGCACGTGTTCGCCCACAATACAAAGTTCTCCTGCGTCAAGCAGCCGTCTGGCGGTCAGAAGGATGCCTACTACGCCCTCCATCACATGCGGGTGATCATACGGGACCATCATCACCTTCTGCTACCAGATAATCTCAAAGATTGGGCCGCGAGCTTGTCGGCAATCCAGGGCTTGGACATCAGACAAGAATTCTTTCGCATCCAGTCGGAGTTTGCGGAAATTATCCATCAAGATGTCCTTCGTACCTCGGGGCAGTTCTACCTCAGATATCAACCGTCCAACAGTGAGATAGACACAACGCTACAAATGCAGGCTGACAACACCCGCGATTTCATGACCATCACGACAGACGGCGGCTTCATCCACGCTCCGGTCCCATGAGTCGAGTCGAAAGTAGTGATGCTATGTGTAGTTCTGAAACATTGATTGGCTCATGTTGTAATTAAACTTTAATGAACTTATGCATCTCTTTGGTTTGGACAGTCGTTCAACTTAGATGTAATCGATGCTATTTATTAGTAGGACCATGAATCGTGCTATTAATGTCTTGCTTTTCTCTTCCGATCCTTTTGTTGCATACTTATATATTTCTTATGTATTGTCTGTTGTTTGGCTTGTGCACAGAGATGCCGTCGTGTGTCGTGTACAAGGGTAAGGTTCCCGGAGTCTATGACGACTGGGAGGAGTGTCGGAGACAGGTTTACCGTTTCAGCGGTAACAGTTACAAAGGGTACACCACTAGGGCGGAGGCGGAATCTAGATACGCCCGCTATCTAGCGGGAGAGAGGAGGGAGCGTTGGAGGAACTGGATGAAGACCAGTTTCATCGCGATGATGCTCATCGTGATGACCGGAGCTCTCTTCTATGTGATGGTAGTTTAGGTGATCGATATCGACTTGTAATGTGAAGACAAACTCGCTACTCGCGGTCTCGAGACTTGTAAAGTTCTATCTTTGTTCGGTCTTTTGAATTCGGAGACTAATATGATGAATTGTATTCGGAGACTAATCTTCTATTGTATTCGATGAATCTGCTGTTGCTGTGTGGTGTTGTCTAAATTCTGTTCAATAATATATTTTGTAACCTGTGAAAATATCAGAAAAAAAATAATCCCTAATATTCATACTAGTGGCGCACCACACAAGACACTAATGGCGCACTGTGATAATCACACTAATGGCGCATCACCCACTGGTGCGCCATTAGTATGCCAAAGCACATGGGTACATATGCCCCCCTGGGAGGCATTCTAATGGCGCATTATGGGCTATACTAATGACACACTACATGGTGCGTCATTAGAACACCAGATACTAATGGCGCACCAGTGGTGCGCCATTAGAATTTAATTCTAATGGCGTGATGCTAGTGGCGCACCAGTAGTGCGCCATTAGTAGGCAAAACTGGTGCACCACTAGCATGCATTTTCCTAGTAGTGAAAAATGATGATCATCACACTTTTATTGATTACAACATATGAATTACAACTCGAAACTAGAACAAGATATGACTCTATATGAATGCCTCCGGCGGTGTACCGGGATGGTGCAATGAATCAAGAGTGACATGTATGAAAAATAATGCATGGTAGCTTTGCCACAAATACGATGTAAACTACATGATCATGCAATGGCAATATGACAAAAGTAATGTATGTCATGATGATGATAAACGGAACGGTGGAAAGTTGCATGGCAATATATCTCGGAATGGCTATGGAAATGCCATAATAGGTAGGTATGGTGGCTGTTTTGAGGAAGATATAGGGAGGTTTATGTGTGATAGAGCGTATCGTATCACGGGGTTGGGATGCACCAGCGAAGTTTGCACCAACTCTCAAGGTGAGAAAGGGCAATCCATGTTACCGAAGAGGCTAGCAATGGTGGAAAGGTAAAAGTGTGTATAATCCATGGACTCAACATTAGTCAAAAGAACTCATATACTTATTGCAAAAATTTAGAAGTCATCAAAAATCAAGTACTACGCGCATGCTCCTAGGGGGATAGATTGGTAGGAAAAGACCATCGCTCGTCCCCGACCACCACTCATAAGGATGCACAAGCCAGGTACACTTCATGTTTCAAATTTGTTACACAACTTTAACCATACGTGCATGCTACGGGACTTACTAACTTCAACACAAGCATTCTTTAAATTCATAATCACCCAACTAGCATGACTTTAATATCACTACCTCCATATCTCAAAACAATTATCAAGCATCAAGTTGATCATAGCATCCAATTTACTTCCTATGATAGTTTTTATTATACCCAACTTGGATGCTCATTATTCTAGGACCAACTTTATGATAATAGCAAAAACCATGCTTTTATAAAAGACTCTCAAAATAATATAAGTGAAGCATCAGAGACTAGCAATTTCTTCAAAATTAAGATACCACCGTGCTCTAAAAGATATAAGTGAAGCACTAGAGCAAAAACTATCAAGCTCAAAAGATATAAGTGAAGCACATAGAGTATTCTAGCAAATTGTAATCAAATAGGCTTCTCCCAAAAGGTGTGTACAGCAAGGATGATTGTGGCAAACTAAAAAGCAAAGACTAATATACTACACGACGCTCCAAGCAAAACACATATCATGTAGCGAATAAAAATATAGCTCTAAGTAAAGTTACCAATGAACGGAGACGAAAGAGGGGATGCCTTCCCGGGGCATCCCCAAGCTTAGGCTTTTGGCTATTCTTGAATATCTTGGGGTGCCATGGGCATCCCCCAGATTAGGCTCTTGCCACCCTTTATTCCATAGTCCATAAAAGATTTACCCAAAATTTGAAAACTTCACAACACAAAACTCAACAAGAAATCTTATAAGCTCAGTTAGTGAAAGAAAACAAAACCACCACATAAGGTACTGCAATGAACTCATTATTTATTTATTTTGGTGTTAAACCTACTGTATTCCAACTTCCTTATGGTTTATAAACTAATTTACTAGCCATAGATGCATTGAAATAAGCAAACAACACACAAAAAACAGAATCTGTCAAAAACAGAACAGTCTGTAGCAATCTGTAACTAACGCAAACTTCGGGAACTCTAAAAATCCTACCAAAATAGGACGTACTGGAAAATTTGTTTATTGATCAGCAGCAAAAAGAGTCAATGCAAAAACACGTTTCTGTGATTTACTGAATTTTTTCTCGTGAGCGCAAAGTTTCTGTTTTTCAGCAGAATCAAATCAACTATCATCGTAGTTTATCCTATAGGTTCTACTTGGCACAAACACTAAATAAAACATGAAAACACATCTAAACAGAAAGTAGAAACAAAATTTAACACTAAACAGGAACAAAAACAAAAAACATAAAGAAAATTGGGTTGCCTCCCAACTAGCGCTATCGTTTAACGCCCCTAGCTAGGCATAAAAGCGAAGATAGATCTAAGTAGTGCCATCTTTGGCACTAAATTCATAAGTAGCACGCATGATAGATTCATAAAGTAATTTGAATTTCTTTCTTGGAAAGTGCTCCACGCCTTTCTTTAAGGGAAATTGGAATCTAATGTTCCCTTCCTTCATATCAATAATCGCACCAATCGTTCTAAGGAAAGGTCTACCAAGAATAATAGGGCAAGAAAGATTGCAATCTATATCAAGAACGATAAAATCTACGGGTACCAAATTTCTATTTGCAACAATAAGGACATCATTGATCCTTCCCATAGGCTTTTTAATAGTGGAATCCGCAAGGTGCATTATTTTCACGGAAACTAGAAGAACACACTTTTATAAAGCGTTCTTTTTAGCACGTAATCTAGCGGTTCTTTCCTTGCACTTGTCAATGGAAATTCTCGTTACTTTGAGAGACTCATTGATATCATGCTTAGGAGGGGAAGATCTAATTTTAAGAGAATCAACTTCAAGCGAAAGTCTATCAATGTTCCTAGCCAAATCATCAACTTTGAGCAATTTTTCTTCAAGCAAAGCATTAAAATTCTTTTGAGAAATCATGAATTCTTTCACAATATTCTCAAAATCAGAGGGAATCTTATTAAAATTACCATGAGAATTATTGTAGGAATTTCCATAATTCTTAGAGGAATTACTAGGGAACGGTCTAGCATTAAAATGTCCTCTATAAGCATTGTTTCCAAAATTATTCCTACCAACAAAATCACATCCATAGATTCATTATTATTCTAAATCAAGGAAGAAAAAGGCATATCATTAGGATCAAGAGGAGTATTTTTAGTAGCAAACATCTTCACAAGTTCATCCATATTTCCACTCAAAACATTGATTTCTTCTAGAGCATGCACTTTTTTACTAGAAGATCTTTCGGTGTGCCATTGAGAATAATTAGCCATAATATTATCAAGAAGTTTTGTAGCATCTCCTAACGTGATTTCCATAAAGGTGCCTCCTGCGGACGAATCTAAGAGATTTCTAGAAGCAAAGTTCAAACCGGCATAAAATTTTTGTATGATCATCCATAAATTCAAACCATGAGTAGGGCAATTGCGAAGCATCAATTTCATTCTTTCCCAAGATTGGGCAACATGCTCATGATCAAGTTGTTTAAAATTCATGATATCATTCCTAAGAGTGATAATCTTAGTGGGAGGGAAATACTTAGAGATAAAAGCATCTTTGCACTTGTTCCAAGAATCAATACTATTTTTAGGCAAAGGCGAAAACCAAACTTTAGCACGATCTCTAAGTGAAAACGGAAATAACTTCAATTTGACAATATTGTTATCCGTATCTTTCTTCTTTTGCATATCACACAAATCAACAAATTGTTTAGATGAGTAGCGGCATCTTCACTGGGAAGGCCGGCGAATTGATCTTTCATAACAAGATTCAGCAAAGTAGCATTGATTTCACAAGACTCAACATCATTAAGAGGAGCAATCGGAGTACTAAGGAAATCATTATTAGTGGTATTCGAGAAATCACACAATTTGGTATTATCTTGCGCGCCATGGCAACAAGTAATCCAACACACAAGCAAACATAAAAACAGCAAGCGAAAAGAGAGAGGAGATTGGGAAAGAGAGGGCGAATAAAACGGCAAGAGTGAAATGGGGAAGAGGAAAACGAGAGGCAAATGGCAAATAATGTAAATGCGAGGGAGATGAGTTTGTGATGGGTACTTGGTATGTCTTGACTTGAGCGAAGACCTCCCCGGCAATGGCGCCAGAAATCCTTCTTGCTACGTCTTGAGCTAGCGTTGGTTTTCCCCGAAGAGGAGAGGGGGATGCAACAAGTGTAGCGTAAGTATTTCCCTCAGTTTTGAGAACCAAGGTATCAATCCAGTAGGAGGCTCCTCAAAAGTCCCACGCACCTACACAAACAAACTGAGAACTCGCAACCAACGCAATAAAGGGGTTGTCAGTCCCTTCACGGCCACTTGCGAAAGTGAGATCTGATAGAGATAGTATGATAAGATAAATATATTTTTGGTATTTTATAATATAGATGCAAAAAGTAAAGATGCAAATAAAGTAGATTGAAAGCAAATATGATAAGAGATAGACCCGGGGGCCATAGGTTTCACTAGAGGCTTCTCTCGAGATAGCATAAGTATTACGGTGGGTGAACAAATTACTGTCGAGCAATTGATAGAAAAGCGCATAGTTATGAGATTATCTAGGCATGATCATGTATATAGGCATCACGTCCATAACAAGTAGACCGACTCCTGCCTGCATCTACTACTATTACTCCACACATCGACCGACTCCTGCCTGCATCTAGAGTATTAAGTTCATAAGAACAGAGCAACGCATTAAGCAAGATGACATGATGTAGAGGGATAAACTCATGCAATATGATATAAACCCCATCTTGTTATCCTCGATGGCAACAATACAATACGTGTCTTGCAACCCTTTACATCCTTTGGGTAAGAACACCGCAAGATTGAACCCAAAGCTAAACACTTCTCCCATGTCAAGAAATATCAATCTAGTAGGCCAAACCAAACTGATAATTCGAAGAGACTTGCAAACATAACTCAATCATACATAACAGAATTCAGAGAAGATTCAGTTATTATCCATAGATAAATCTGATCATAAACCCATAATTCATCGGATCTCGATAAACACACCGCAAAAAGAGATTACATCGAATAGATCTCCACAAGAGAGGGGGAGAACATTGTATTGAGATCCAAAAAGAGAGAAGAAGCCATCTAGCTAATAACTATGGACCCGTAGGTCTGAGGTAAACTACTCACAACTCATCGGAGGGGCAAGGATGTTGATGTAGAGGCCCTCCGTGGTCGATTCCCCCTCTAGCAGAGTGCCGGCGAAGGCTCCAAGATGGGATCTCGTGGATACAGAAGGTTACAACGGTGGAAATTGTGTTTCGTGGTGCTCCTGGATGTTTTCGGTGTCCGTAGGTATATATAGGAGGAAGAAGTACGTCGGTGGCCGCCCGAGGGGCCCACGAGACAGGGGGCACGCCCTACAGGGGGGGGCGACCACCTATCTCGTGGGGTCCTCGACAGCTTCTTGGCTTGCACTCCAAGCTCTTCGGATCACGTTCGTTCCAAAAATCACGCTCCCGAAGGTTTCATTCCATTTGGACTCCGTTTAATATTCCTTTTCTTCGAAATACTGAAATAATAGGCAAAAAAACAGCAATACGGGCTGGGCCTCCGGTTAGTAGGTTAGTCCCAAAAATGATATAAATGTGTAAAATAAAGCCCATAAACATCCGAAAGGGGTAATATAATAGCATGGAACAATCAAAAATTATAGATATGTTGGAGACGTATCATTACCTCATCTCGAGAGCCAGCAGGTTGGTGCACGGAGCAGCTCAGGCAACTCACCACTACTACAAGGGCACCCACGATGCGGAGGCCTCGCCCTCTTCCACGTCCAAGGAGCCAATCGTCATCGATATCTCCGACAATAATTAACTTGTCTTATTAGCTCACTATAAGGACCCTTGTTCAGTTTGCTAGCTACTTCCTTTACTTAACAAATTCTAGTGAATTGTGCTATCTACTTTTACCCTCTGTTGCAAAAGGCAGTGCCTAGGAGGCGCTTAGGCACGCCTAAGCACTAGGCAATGGCCAAACGCCTTGCCTAGGGCATAAATGGTAGTCTAGGCAGTGCATGCAACAAATTGTTTATCCAAGCGAGAAATCATGCCATATTGCATTGAAATGTGAAACATCACATATTCAAATGGTAGTAGCTAGTAGTGAACTTATTTGTCTGCCCTAAATTAACATCAGTACACATATAATAACCACAAATACACCCTGATAGTAGAATCTATATTACCGCCTAGGCTGCGCCTAGGGCGCTTAAGCACCGCCTAGGCACTAGGCGAAGGCCAACCGCCTCGCTTACGCCTACCGCTTTTTCCAACCTTGTTCTACCATGCAATCTTCTGCTCTAGTGTATATGTTCTGTATGTCATGCATTGTGGTGTTCAGTTAACTGTTTGGTTCAATTCTGCAAATGTGATGTTCAATTGTTTGGGGTGCAATTTTCCAAGTTGCCAAGCATGCTTGGTTTGGTTAACTGTCTGGTCTTCTATTGGGAGTATGTTATATTGTGCAATGTGGTGCTCAGTTAACGTTTGGTTCATTTGTTGTGGTGTTTAGTTAACTGTTTGGTTCAATTCTGCAATGCGATGTTCAATTGCTGTGTGTGCATTCTATTATTGTATACCATGTGAGAAATAAATCGAATTTGGTTGTACTAAATATATGAGAAACAAATACAATTGCTATATTTCCAAGTTGTTAAGCATGCTTGGTTTGGTTAATTGTCCGATCTTCTATTAGGAGTATGTTATACTGTGCAATGTGGTGCTAAGTTAACGTTTGGTTCATTTGTTGTGATGTTTAGTTAACTGTTTGGTTCAATTCCGCAATGTGATGTTCAATTGTTGGGTGTCCATTCTGTTATTGTATACCATGTGAGTAATAAATCGAATTTGGCTGTACTAAATACATGAGAAACAAATACAACTGCTATATTTCCAAGTTGTTAAGCATGCTTGGTTTGGTTAACTGTCCGATCTTCTATTAGGAGTATGTTATTTGTGCAATGTGGTGCTCAGTTAACGTTTGGTTCATTTGTTGTGCTGTTTAGTTAACTGTTTGGTTCAGTTCCGCAATGCGATGTTCAATTGTTGTGGCTGCATTCTGTTATTGTATACCATGTGAGAAATAAATCAAATTTGGCTGTACTAAATACATGAGAAACGAATACAATTGTTATATTTTTAAGTTGTTAAGCATGCTTGGTTTGGTTAACTGTCTGATCTTCTATCAGGAGTATGTTATATTGTGCAATGTGGTGCTCAGTTAACATTTGGTTCATTTGTTGTGGTGTTTAGTTAACTGCTTGGTTCAATTCTGCAATGTGATGTTTAATTGTTGTGGCTACATTCTGTTATTGTATACCATGTGAGGAATAAATCGAATTTGGATGCACTTAATACGTGAGAAACATATACAAGTGTTATATTTCCTAGTTCTTAATCATGCTTGGTTTGGATAAATGGATTTTCCATGTGGCTTGAATTAATCTGATGAATCTGCAGTGTGCTTATTTTCCATCAACATATTTTCTATCTATATACCACTATATAGTGTGCCAATAGCTTCAAATATTAGTCGTTGGATATGCCCATCCAACGGTCAAAGAGACGGCAAATCCAAGAATTATCATCCATTGGATATAGTTTTTAACTCATAGTATACTGCCACGTGGCCTTCTAATTGAAAACCCAACTCTATCATCTCATGTGTTCTAGAAGTATCTGTCCACATGCTTATCCGATACTCCAATAGAAAGAGGCTAGAACAATCTGGATTCTTGAGAGGTAAGAACCAAGTTGGACCTTGTCTAGTACGATTCTAGAAAAGAAAATACATATTCAAATGTATTTTCCATGCTATATATATATATATATATATATTTAAAAGACGTGCAAAGCACGTACAATTTACTAGTACTGATAGCATGCGAAGCCTTACTTAACTTGGTGACTAACTACCTTATACGTGTTGCAGGGAAACAATGGGAAGCACTAAGGTTTATAAGATGGTACTAACTATTATACCTTGTCTTTTTTTGTTCCTTTGCCCCATTTCCAATATAGAGAAGATATTTATGCACATCCTTGTTTTCAGGCCTTTTCAAAGCAGTTCACTGATGATTACCTGTCTAACCACCTCTATGGTCAGGAGGCGAGGAAAGTTTTCATACAACACCCACGATTCAATATTGAAGTGTTTTCATACAACACCCACGGTCAATCATCCACATGCATTGGCCAAAAGTTGCAAAGACCTTCAACATGAATGAAGGCTCAATATTCGCCTTCCACTTCAGCCGTTTTCCAGATGACATGCATCTGTCTATGTACCGTATATGAAGCTAATTTTTAAAGGTTCTAGATGTTGCATGTGAAACTTGATGCTCGTGCAGTTGTGTAATGGGGTAGCTGATTGCTGAAGCTATATCATGTTATACTATGATGTATTTCAATTATGAAATCCTGATTCCTTAATATGGGAATGAAATATATTATGTGTTTAATATGAATGTCAATTAGATTAATAAATGGATTATTAATAATAGAGCAATTAGCCTGCTAATTGGTTTTTGCTATTGCAAAGGGTTATTGAGAAAATACCGTGGGCGATGACCTAAGGCAATGCACACAGTTTCTAGGAATAAACCGTGTTAGATCGATGAACAATCACACACAACATTCTCTTCCAAACTGTTTGTGTTAGGCCACCTTCCGCAAACGTTGACCGCATAAAAACGGTGTGTGATGGACAACCTTTGCCACACAGTTTCTTCTACGCACCGTGTGTGATGCATTCAATAAAGCAAATGATAAAGTTGTTAATATTGTGTGCGATGTCAACGCTATCACAAACGATTTAACGGGGGAAATTGTGTGTGATGTACATGCGAACGAAAACGTTTTCCTTGAAGCGACTGTGTGGGATGTATATACGAACGAAAATGTTTAGCGGAGACTGACTGTGTGGGATGTACTTACGACCGAAAATGATTTCGCCTGTATAATTGTATTTTCTGAGCACTACTGTACATATAACCGTATTTGCTCGCTCCCGGTCGCACACGACCTCATTTTGCCGAGCGTGTGTGCCAGGAGGGCATACCCTTGACGGTTTCTGGGTCGTGTGGGAAGGACCCCCCTATCGCCCATACTCACTTGGCGACGGTTCCAAGTGCCGTCGCGGAAAGGGGTTAAAAACCGTTTGTATAGCACCGACGCGTACCAGTGTATGGCTGACTCATCAGTCCTCCGTCATCATAGCCGATATTGATGTACCGGAGAGGGTCATCCTCCTCCCTGTCATCATCCATATCTTCTTTCATGGGGGCGATGTGATCACCCACTGGAATGGTTGGAATCCCTTCCCTGCATCGCCCGCTCTCACCCAACACGACATACGATGATAATTGCATGTGTGGGGTGGTGGTCATACCTTGCATCAATGCTCTTGTCGTTGGTGTGCATCCGGCCGCCTCCATATGAAGTAGATTCTTCGGCCCCAGCAGCATCCAATTCTTCCATTGGACAAGCTGCGTCGGGGTCTCGTCGTCCTCTCCCCTGATTCTTATATGAGGAGCCAAACCCTTGTAGCCTGCTTTCACACTCGCCACGGAAACCCTTAAGGCGTTACCGGGTATCTGTTGGCTATGGAACAAGCGATCCTCGGGTTTCATTATCGTACCCTTTCCCAGATCCACCAATTGGCCGTTGCTGTGGTAGAGTAGGGTACAGGGTTGTTGTCGGCCTGCGAAGACATGTGTGCAGCGTCAGAGATCCAAAAGGCAACGAAAACTGAAGATTAAATATGTTGATGAGGGTGCGATACATAATTATTGTGAGGGCATCGAGGTCAGCTAATGACGAAGCTCCTCCAAGCATGCCAGAGACGGAGAACAGGCTGCTATAAGCGGTGGTGGCGGGCGCGGGAGCAGGTGCGGCTGTGGATGCGGTGTTCACCGAGTTGCTCCTGGCGAAGCTGCAAATGGGAAAATCTTCCGCCTTCGCGTCTGGATTTTTTTTCACGCAGTTGACAATAGCCGGAATCAAGGAAGTAAACGCAGCTGTCATATCACTTCTGCACGCAGCTACCGATGCCTGCATAATCTCAGCTTTGGTATCAACTTTGGATTTCTCGACTGCTAGCGCCACCTTCTCATTGATAGTCACTTGGCTCAACCTCTTGCTGTGCCTTTTTGCCTCCTTGTCCTCGTGGTAGTAGTACTTCCACGTGGTGTCGTTTGCGGCACCATGCACACATCCATACTGCGGCCGCTGGTTCACCGGTTGTCCCTGCATTATGTTAATGGCTCGATTAAAACAGGTGTTGTCATGGTTTTGTCACGGCAGATGTCCTCGTGAAAGGTCTAAGTCTCGAGGCCATCACAACTTGGTGGTTGTTTGAATGGGGTTGATCGGGAACGAAGGACACAAGTTTACCCAGGCTCGGCCCCTCACGGTGGAGGTAAATACCTACTTTCTTCTTGATTGATATTGATGATGGTCTTGATTAGAAGGATGCCGATTCGCTAACCTAGCTTTTGAGGGATTGCAACTTAGTCTTTTAATCCTAGGGGCTCCCCTTTATATAACAGGTTGAGTCCCTAGGTTTACAGAAGATTCCGAGTCACACTGCTAACCCATATCCTACTCTAACTCTTATTGGATTTGTTCTCTAACTTTGGATAACTTCCCTTCTGGGCTGTCTTCTCAAGCCGGCCGGTAGTGGTTCCTCCATGAGCCGGCCTTTTTGCTGGTTCTCCTTCTGGGCCTTTGGGCCCTTCTTGTTGCCTCACCGTGATTCTTCGGAAAATAGAATGACCCATGGAGCCTAAATGCTCCTGGTCGGGTCCTATATTTGGCCGGGTCTCAATCGTGGGGAACATCCCCAACATTAGTCCCTAGTTCAATTTGAATTTATCCATGCTAAAATCTACCCTGAAAACAAGACAAGGAAAAAAATGAGAAGGATTAAGCTCCGGGTCTAGATTTCTTTGTGAGCCGGCATCTTTTCATCATTTTTGTGAAACATCCAGCCAGTCAATCCATTAGCTGGGTCGCGCAGCTTGCTCCTCACTTAGCATTTTTCTGCTATCCCATATTGTGACATCACCCCACTCACTTCGGATATCCATGCGTGATATCTTTGGGTGGATATGTCAGGTCTTGTCAATCACGCAAATCGAGGCATCTTTTTGGCCTAAATTTACTGTGCCCCCTGGGATCTCGCCCCTGCCGTTTCGGGTTCCTCTCCCCTTATAAATAGAGCAGTGCACCCCGGGGCTCACCTTTTACCCTCTCTGCCTCTTGCTACTACTTCTCCCTCTCCCTCGAACTTCGTCGCGCCTCCTCAAGCTCTCCGACCTCAAGGACAGCAACTGCAACATAACCAACAGCGTCGCGGGGATCTACCAAGAACACCGCGGCCGCGCTCGCAAGTCCCGAAGCCTGCAAGCTCTTCCTCGCAGATCTGTGAGTGCACCATTGCATCTCTGTGATTTTCTTTATCGTAGTTCTTCATTAGTTCGTTGGAGTTTATCCGTAGTTCATTGTAAGGCACGACTGTAGTTTATATCCCAAATGGACTTGCATCCGTAGATCCTTGGATTTCTTTTGTAGCGTAGTTATTTTCCTTATAGATCCCCTTTTTGTCTCCTGAATGAAATCCAATGCTTCTCCGTAACAAACCATGTTTGCAAACGTAGGTCTTTTATTTTCTCTTTTGCAATCACTTTCTAGATCGATATTGATGTTGAATCTGTTCAATAGTTTCTTTGAAGCTGTCTTGATTCGGAACCTGCTTCATAACACATGCCGGGTCACAAACTGTAATGATACCTTTGCCGGGTTATGATTACTCCGGCTCATCAGCTCTTGAGTCATAAAAATCCATAGTGATTTAGACATTTATAGTACCCTGAATAATAACTGTTATGACCCGGAAAATAGCTCTTGTAATCCTCCGCCGGGTCTTGGGCCTCAATGACATTTTTGTCGGCTTGTATCTATTTTGCCAGCTTGTACTTATCTTGCCAGCTCTCAAATTGCAGTAATTCACAATTACTTCCCACTTGTAGGTATCCATCTTATTTTGACTTTCATCATCCATGTGCATATAGGCGACTTATAATTTATTCTCCTCATCTTGTAGTTGAGCTTTATTGCATACCGTAGTCATGGCCCCCAAAGTGGCAAAAGCAGTTAAATGGACCAAGTCGAACATGTCACATCTTAAACTCGACGACTTGGTGACCTCTGGTCCGCTGCCGGCTCAGGACCAAATCGAATGGCGGGTTCCAAAGGAAGAGACCTGGCCTGCACCGGGCCCAAATGAAATCATCATCTTTGCCGATCATTTGGACAGAGGCTTTCACCCGCCGGGTTCCAAATTCTTCCATGATGTCTTTCACTTTTTTTGGCCTCAGGCCACACGATCTCGGTCCCAACTCGGTGCTCAATTTGAGTAACTTTCAAGTTTTTTGTGAAGTGTATCTCTAGATCGAGCTGTCCGTCAGCTTGTTTCAAGAAATTTTCTACTGCAACTGCCAGACAGAGCACAAAGGAGGGCCAGCGTAGAACTGGGAGGATTAACCATTCAAAGGAGGAGGAATTATGCTTTCCCTGAGATGGCATTGGCGAGTCATCCTAAAGGATGGCACAAAACCTGGTTTTACTGCAAAGACACATCTCCAAATCAGCAAAATCAACTGCCGCGTTTCAGATTAGACCATCTTGAAGTTTCAAAGAAGTTTGATGCTTATGCTTCTGCTGAAGAGAGGGAGACACTGAAGCCTCTCTATTCCAGAATCAATGCTTTAATAGCGCATGGACTTTTTGGGGTTGATTTGACCCGGTGTTGGATGAGCTGGAGGATCCGGCCTCTAAGTCTCAGAGGCCTACTCATGCATCAGTACTCAGGCGAGTTGACTGACGACTTACGCTTCAGTGAACATGGCTTGTCTGCCAGTGATTGTATGAAGGCCGTCAAGAAGCTTCTTAGCGAGACCCAGGAGACAATCACCATTGTGGGTCTCGCCCCTTTTTATGCTGGTAACTCGGCACCTCTGGTAAGTAGCCATTTACCTGTTCATTCATATTGCCTAACAACTGTGCTCTTTGCCTTTGTTTAATACGCCGACTTGTCTTTTGCATAGGAGGACTCTGAATGGTGGAAGACTGAACCTCAAGTCCCTACTCCACCTAAGGATGGAAACCTTGCAGAGGAAGAGGAGGAAGAAAATGAGGTAGAAGAACTTGACTTTCTTGGTCGTCTCTTTAATGAACTTGTTGACGCCGACACATCTTTGGAAAACATCGGGACCAGCAGAGCCGGCGAGGCAGAGGCAATTCCATCTCCTTACAACTTAGAAACATTAAGCCAAAGAAAAACCCAGTGTGCAGTCCGAAAGTTACCATTCCCACACCTCCCCTTGTCGGGGAAGAAGGAAAAGAAAGTCCAACACCAGAGGAGCTAGCTAGAAAAAGGATCTTGATGATCGTTGGGAGGCTCCCGAAGGAGCGCTCGTCAACTAGTTGCTCTCCGGTGTTTGTGATGGTTTGTTGGGCGATCACTTTGCTAATTGTAATCATCCCAAAAAACTGACAATTGCAAGATAATAGAGACCTCCTCCTATGTGGCGCTTCAGGCGCTGACCGGGGCTCTAGCACTCACACGCGTCTCGCTTAGGGTCGCCCCATTAACACTTTGCACCATTGACACCCTGAGAGCTCCTATGTGGCGCCTTAAGCACAACTTGGAGGAACCGGCACCCACACACCTGCTAGTCTGGACAATTCCAACAAAAAACGATCGCTCATGTGCCCCCGGTCCGCGCTCTCGCTCTCTCGGCCAGTTTCGTTCGAGACTTTTACTCCGGCATAGATAGTTGACTACTAATACTTGCTAAAACAAAACAAACTTGACAGCTAATCAGTTGACCAATACCTGCTGACCTTTGACTGGATGACTGCTGATCATGACTTCAAAAAAGTTAATAGACTTGAACAAATTTCACGAGGTTTGAAAAAAGGTTCATGAATTAGAAAAAGATTCGTGGGTTTGCAAAATCGTCACAAATTTGACAAGAGTCCATGAATTTGACAAAAAAGTTAAACGGTTTTCGAAAAAAGTTCATCAAAATTTGGAGAAAATTCATAAATCTGATTTTTTTTGGAAATTTGGTAAAATGTCATCGATTTTTTTTAAAAAGTTGATCAAATTTGGAATAAAGTTCATCGATTTTAAAAAAAGTTCATCAATTTTGAAAAAAATGTTGATCAAATTTAGAATAAAGTTCATCGATTTTGAAAAAGTTCATGAAAATTTGAAAACAGTTCAAGAATTCAAAAATTAATTCACAGGATTTTCTAAAAAGTTCATGGATTTGAGAAAAAATTCATCAATTTGATGAAAAAAATTCATTAAATTTTCAATAAATATTCAAAAATTCAAAAAGGTTCATCAGATTTGAGAATAAGGTCACCGACTTGATAATAAAGTTCACAAATTTGGAAAAGGTACATCGATTTTAAAACACGTTCATGAAATAAAAAAACTGATTTCAAAAGAAAGTTCAAGAATTTGATAAAAAGTTCATGATTTGAATAAAGATTCGAATTTGATAAAATTCACGTATTTTAAAAATAAAATAAAAAGTAGCAAGATAACAGAAAATAGAAAGTAAAAACCCGAGTACAAAAACCAATGAAAAACCAGCGAAACAAATAAGGGGAAAAAGGGTCCCGGAGGCATAGAAAATAAGAGAAAAAGAAGTATTACTAAGAATAGCTGGTTAGGGTATCGACAACGCGGGGCTCTTATGACTGGCGCTAGGGTTCAGTTCCCGGTAGTTTCCTGTCAATCCCGTCTGATCCCAGGATTTGGGTTGGCATCGATGCCAAGCCTGCGGTCAGGCGCTACATCTCGTTTTGCATAGTATTCTGCACTTTTTTTCATCACGCAAGCGCCTGCAGCGCTGCAGCCATGGATGCTTGCACCAAGGCTACCACTTAATTAGTCCATCAAATGTTTGAACAAGCGGCGTTGCATTGGGTATGCTCTACAGTTTAGAAAACATGGATGTTCCGAGTTCGAATTTGACCACTCGCGGCATTTTTTGATGGTCGAAAAAAAGGAAAAGGGCCGAGCACATGATAGGGGGGGGGGGGGGGTATTCGCCGGTATATCTAGTGGCCTCCAACCAGCTCTAAAGGCACTGTATACGACACGACAGACATCCCTAACAAGAAAGCACCTGGACCGGTGGACCATTGACCATTGCCTTTTGAAAGAAGACTCTAAAAAATTCTTAAATTAAACAAAAGGTTTGCAAAAAAGTTTATTTTGAAAAAAATCCCATAAATCATGCGAAAAATTAACACAATTTGAAAGGTTCATGAATGTGAAAAAGTTCATAAATTTAAATAAGTTAATCATTTTTGATTTTTTTTAAAAAGCACAAATTTGAGGGAAAGTTCAAAAAAGTTGGAAAATTTTCGTGGGGTTTGATTTATTTTCCACATATTTGAGGAAAAAATCCATGAATTTTAGAAAAAACTTTCAATCGAAAAAAGTTCAGAATTCTGAGATTGTTCTTACGAAATTTCAAAAAAGTTGCGAAATTTTTCATGAATTTGTTAAATATCCGTGAATTCAAAAAATATTACTGAATTTAAAAGAAAATCACGATTTTGAAATTTAAAAAGCGAAAAATGAAAAAAAAGAAATGTAAAAAATAAAAAGAAAAAAGAATGAAAAACGAGCAAAAGAAGTACCAAAAAACCAGCCTAGAAACCGAAAGGAACCTTCTGGAAGTTGCCGAAAACCGGTGTTGAGAGAAATGCGTTTTGGGCCGGCCCATTTAGCTACCGAAGGAAAACATGTAGGCCCCAACTAGCAAAATACACTGTAACCGGCGCAGTGAGCATTAAATAGGAATAGAGAAGATAACAAGGAACATGGCTGTAAGCTTATTTTAGTATTGCAATCTTGTTCACTAATTTGGTTGATTAATCCTCTCTTTATTATTATGTTCTTCATTAATTTGATCTTGGTAACCATTGGAAAAAGACGTTGTGGCTGGGATCTTAGTCTTAGTTGCTTTGTGCACCATTTTCACCACGATAATGATACCATTAAAAAAATCAAACTGTATCATGCAGAGCTATTTTTTGTTTGTTTTTGACATAATGCCCTTTGAGACTTTGCAAGAGCAAATTGTGAGGTAAATAGAAGAACGCTAGCAGAGAATCTCATCATGTAGATCACAAGGACCCTGTCTGCGTGTTTTTGCATATGTGTGAGTTGGTGTTGGCTGTGTGCATCCTAACTACGCAGAGATTTTCTTCTCTTATGCCGAACGAGAAATAATGATATACAAGAAGAACCATGAAATTGGAAGGAATTATATATATTGGTAATATTTCATTAATCAACCATTATAAATGCCTTAAATATAATATTGACATGCACTATTTGTAGCAACCCAAGCGATATTTTTTAGACGTGGCACTAAACTTAGACATTATGATAAGGAAGTTTTAAAAAATATTACAAGGCCGCATCCATCTTTAGAAGCGGAATAAAAGTTGGATGTTTAGAAAAGCCTTGACTCTAAACATGAATGTTTTTTACAAGTGTGCGTGCCAAGATGAGCATGGCGTCTTCTGTATATATGAACCTTGGAGCAAGAATTCCTTGGACATACATTCATCAATCCCACTTACATAATATACTATCTCCGTCCGAAAATACTTGTCATCAAAGTGGATAAAAAAATGTATCTAAAACTAAAATACATCTACATACATCCTTTTTTATTCATTTTGATGACTGATGACAAGTATTTTCGAACGAAGAGAGTACCATACACTGCCTTCGATCCTAAAGTAAATTATTGCGAAGCACACAAAGAACCATGTTCATCGAGTTGTGCTACTATCTTTTGTTTTTCTGATGTCTTTTGCCGGTCTTGGATGCACATATGGTAACTAATTAACAAATCAAAGTCCATTTACTGTTAAATAGATTGTTGACTTCAATTTCTATGTCATTTGTATCAATTGTATTGGGTTGTCTTAATAAGAAAAATAGAGAGAGAGAGAGAGGGGTACTCCATGAGCGGATCTGCATCGACGGCATTTGGAATATGATGGATCTGGGTTCGTGGCAGGCAGGTATTGTTTCCTCCTCCAACGTCTTAGTTGGGCGGGGCTGTCAGATTTGGAGTTCGATGTCGTGTCCAGGGTGTTGCCCCGGTCTGATTCGTTCAACGGCAATGACTTCGCCTTTATTGGCGAGCCACCTTAAAGGTCCGCAAAGCTGCATATCAGTGATGGAGCCGTGTCGAGCTCGGGTGTGAAGGTGATCAGTCATTTTCTCCTTTGATGGCTGCTATGGTGGTGCTAGAGGCATATGTGGAAATTTTGGTCGGCGCACAGCCACCGCCGCCGGCGGCGCGTCTGCCACCGCTGGAAACATCCAAAGTCGGCACGGCGGCGGCCGATCCCGCCATTGCTCGTGCTCCTCGCTCCACCACGGCTTCGTTCCCACCAGGTAGTACTCCACTATTGTAAGACTCGCGCATGTGCTGTCGTCCTTGCTTCGCCTGATAAAGAACGGCCACCGGGAAGTCGTCGCCGATGCGGCCGCGGCCAGATCCACATCCACCAACCACCGCCCCACCCGGCCTTCCCCTCATGCATCCCCTCTCCTCCTCCGCCGCGCCGGCGACGCACCGCCTGCGCCTCTGGTGGCGCCGCCTCGGCCGCCGCGGGGCCGCCGCGGCCGCGGCGTTCGTCTTTGCGCTCCTTGCCGCCGCATTCTTCCTCACCCCCTCCGGCGACGCTTCCGCCCGGTCCACCGCATCCTACCCGTCCTACGGCCACCGCCTCCCCACGCTCGTGGACCTCACCCTCGTCGCCGGCGCCAGGGAGAGGGGCGCTGTGTGCCTGGACGGGACCCCGCCTGGGTACCACTGGCTCCCGGGGTTCGGGGAGGGGTCCGACAAGTGGCTCCTCCACTTGGAGGTGCCGGCTAGCGTCTCGCCGGCCATCTGTTCGATGTTATGCGTCAACAGAGATAGCTGAAGCTTTTGGTGCTGGTCTGCAGGGTGGAAGCTGGTGCAGGAACCTGACATGGTGTGCTCAGCGTAAAGAAACAAATTTAGGTTCCTCTGACCACATGGAAAGGCGTGCCGAGTTCGTCGGCATCTTGAGCGACGACGAACTGCAGAATCCAGGTACATTCTAGTGCCCTATACGGGCTGCTGAATATGCAGCACCCATTCCAGTGTATAAATGAGCAATGACTTGTTCCGACATTATGAGCTTCCGTGTATGCATGAGCAGTTTACAGGGATGGTTATCTGGCATACCTGTACCTTCATCCTAGTTTTTTATTGATTTATGATCACCGTGATAAATTATAGCGAGGATTGTCAATGGTTTACTCTGAGTAACTTTCAGACCTTTTTTCCGACTGTAGCTGATGTTGCACGCACTGTAAATTATTGCTGCTCTGTTTGAAGTAATCCTTCTTTCAGTAACTGCGTGGGAGCAATCTTTCTGATACACTCCCTATAGTGATACACTCCCTATAGTGATATCATAGAGGCACCACGCTTTGGCATCCGCTAAGAAACATTTCATGTAAACTTGCAGATTTTTACAATTGGAAGAAAGTAAAGGTAAGGTATTGTGATGGCGCGTCATTTTCTGGGAACGTCAAAGAGGAGTTTCAGGTTGGTAGAATCTTATGTAAATTATTTGTCAGTTCCTACTTTATACGGTTCAGTTCCTTAGCAGGTTTCCTGAGTAATCCTCTGTGATCTATGCAGGATGGCACCCCTTTCTTTTTCAGAGGCCAGCGTATCTGGGAAGCAGTCATGAGTGAACTTTTATCGAAGGGTCTATCCCGTGCTAAAGAGGTAGCCTTCCTACAGAAATGGAAGTGATAGAAGCAATGTTTTAATTTGAACTGTGCATGTGCCATAAGATTTCTTGTTGTTGCCATATTAACAGATCAGTTGTACTGGTCACACGTACAACTAGCCCCACCCAGCAAATAAATGAAGAAATAGATTAGCAACTTGACAGCAACCAAGCACTAGATAGTATGACATCATATATATTCATATCAGGTTATTTTGTCCTGAATGGATATCTTTGTGTTTTGTTTAAAATCTCGAGTCACTCTGTGATATGCATTTTGGATGCAGTGATGATGATTCAGGCCGTATGGAGATATTGAAATATTATTTCTGTATGAAATTTGATCTTCACTCTTGTCTCATCCAGTCATTTGTTTATAAATTCATATTACTTCTTTGCTCACTCAAACAATGTAGTGTGTAATATTCTTGGACTCTTTATGCTCACTCAAAGAAGAAAACATTAGCTGGGCCAGGAGATTGGTGTCGTTTATCGTTTTGGTGAATATTTAATTTATGGTGGAGTTGAGAATTTGTGATGAGGGTCACTCGCTTTTATGAGTTTATCTTCGTACTTCTCGTTTTCATTTATCGTGTTATCTCTGTAATGCCATTGTTATTCTTCTTTTTCTTGTGATACTCTGCTGATCATTTCCTACAAGGCTTTTCTTACCGGCTGCTCGGCTGGTGGTCTATCCACTTACATTCACTGTGATGACTTCGGTGCACTTGTACCAAAGGCGTCTACTGTTAAGTGTCTTGCCGATGGTGGTTTTTTCCTTGACGTGTATGTGCTTTGTGTGATTCTGCGGTTACTGTATTTCATCATTGCCCACCCAGAACCCATCCCTAACCAATTGCCCTAGCGTATTCAGCAGTTAATTTTTCATTGTTATATCTCCTACAGTTTAGTATAAGCAGGTGGCTATCAATTGTCACATGCTACATTTGGAAAACTTTATCTTGATGTTAATTTACAAAGGCTTGGTATTGGCATGATCATACTCAGTGTTAGTTTTGATTGCCCAAAATGTTTATATCTGAAACCACTTGTAAAAAACCATCCAAAAGAGATTGTCATCTGTTCTGCTCACCTGAGATGACTCAGTGCTGGTTCAAGATAAGTTCATTGTTTGCCATTTCTGACCATCTAAGTAATCTCCAGTAACCCAGAGTTAACATATCCGCACCCTATGTTATTAGTTCTTTTGAGTAACAAATACTATTAGCTCTATTTGACTAGTCCTTCCTTCGGTTCATTACAGGGAAGACATTTCTGGAAGAAGATACATGCGTGGGTTCTATAATGACGTTGCTCGTCTACAGGTCTCCCCTCTCCCTCTCCCTCACCCTCTCTCTAGTGCAGACAGTAGTGTTCTCCTCCCTCCAGTTGACCATTTCTTGCATTAACTTTTACCCATATGTGGAAGATTCATGTTTTCTCTGAATGTTTTGTTGCAGGATCTGCGGAAAAAGCTTACTCATTGCAGTTCAGATATGGAGCCAGGGCAGGTTAGCCTTTAGTTTGTTTCATGTCACAGTTATGGTATTAGTACCATTTGTGTAGCCATTACTATCAAGCTGCATGCTAAGTACTGCTCTATCCTGTGCCTGCCAGTGCATTTTTCCACGGGAAGTTGCAAAAGGCATCCACACCCCAATGTTCATTCTCAATCCAGCATATGATGTTTGGCAGGTACAGGACTGCATCTGTCGTAAACCTTTCCAATGTTCCTGTAACAACATCAGTATGAGAATGATACACTTGCCGCTCTTCTGTTTTCCAGGTGGAGCACGTCCTGTCTCCAGAAGGATCCGACCCTGAGCGCTTGTGGCAAAATTGCAGGTTGGACATTACCAAATGTGATTCAAAGCAGCTGGAAACTCTCCAAGGTTATGATAGAACAAACTCATGATGTGTGCTCCTGCCTTCTTTTCGGTAACATGTGTCGCCTCCATGTCACATCTACATGTCACTGGCTTAACAAGAATTTAATTTGCAGGTTTCAGGAAAGAGTTGCTTGATGCTATAAGTGAATTCAAGAAGAAAAAGGACTGGGGCATGTTCATTGACTCCTGCTACATACACTGTCAATCAATGAACTCCTTGACTTGGCACTCTCCATCTGCCCCTAGAATTAACAACAAGGTAGGCCCCACCTCTCATCTGTACAGGGACTGTGTAACATAGTTTGCATTCACAAGTATATGGATCGTCTTGTCGTAACTAGCATAATCTTGAGCGTCTAAAAAAAAAATTATGTCTCAGAAACTAGCATGTTTTTTCTAAAGGAGTCTTAGAAATTAATGACGTGGTTTACTGTAATAACGTTAGTGTGAGCTACACAAGTATCCTAGCATGCTAAACATATACAGTATTTCATAGAAGGAAAATTGATGTTGTGAAAGTACTGCGTATCTACCAATATTCCGAGAATAAACAGTATCCATCCATTACAACCCTGTCAGTTCAGTTATGCGATCACTGGCATATACTAACTCAATTTCAATCATGTTGAACAACAGACAATCGCTGAATCGGTGGGAGACTGGTTCTTTAACCGGAGAGAGGTGAAGGAAATCGACTGTGAATACCCCTGCAACCCGACATGCTACAACGCAGTCCTCGATCAACCTTACAAGGAGGAATGACAGACATTTTCCGCCAAAGCATTTTGGTGATTTTCAGCACATGCTGTGCTACGTGTGGTGTGCTCTGAAATGGGCAGCTGTAAGTTTTTGTTTTTTGATTCAAACATGTAGTCGAGAAGTGTTGAAATATAGAAGCTGTAGATTTGCAGAGAGGGACAGTTGATAACTGATGATATGATACTGGCATGCATGTATGTATGTATGTACTCCCTCCGTCCGGAAATACCTGTCATCAAAATGGATAAAAAGGAATGTATCTAGAACTAAAATACATCTAGATACATCTCCTTTTATCCATTTTCATGACAAGTATTTCCGGACAGAGGGAGTGTGTATGTATGTATGCCCTTGTGGAGAAGCATGAGCCTGTCAGTGGGCATGTATTTTTTTTCTCAAACAACCATAAAAGCCGTCTTGTAATTAACAGTGTACTCCCTTTGTCCCAAAATTCTTGTCTTAGTTTTGTCTACATACGGATGTATCTATTCATGTTTTAGTGTTAGATACATCCGTATCTAGATAAATCTAAGACAAGAATTTTGGGACGGAGAGAGTAGAAAGCAGATTTATGCACTTCAACAGCCATGGAATTCATGGAAGATATTGAGTGGAACAAATATCTTCATAAAGTTCTACAGGAATAAGGAGTCAGAAGAGTAGGTGTTTCCTGTTGTCGCGGCGCTGAATGCACCACCCTTGAGCCTGGCCTCCTCGGCGGCGATGAGGTACGGCGTGTCCTTGAGGTAAAGCTCGGGGACGTGGACGTAGCCCCTGGAGAGCAAGTTGACGCGGATCTTGGCGAGCAAGACTCGGACGTCGCGGCCGGACTTGCGCTTGTGCGGCTGAATCTCGTCGTCCAGCTTTTTCCTCTAATAGTAGATCCAGTCTGGCATGTCCTTTTGAGCATGTTTTAGTCATTTCTGGAGATAGCTCAGTGTTCATGTTTTATCATACTTTACTTGTACATCACGTCTATGCCTTTTGTAATTATGTTAAGATGCTGTAGCTTGTTGTTTAGGTGCTTGCAATATGCCTAGTTGCTGTTTTGGACAGATTGTTGCTATAACTTGTTTCATGTGTATGTGTTGAACCGTTGCTCCGTTTTGAGTGTGCTCTATATGAAACTTGCTTAGATTTGCATATAGTTTTATATTATCATGTTGCATCCTTGGTTTGAGAGGGTTTGCTTGATGTTTGTATGCATTTTGCATCAATGCCATGTTTAACTTGTTTTGCTCATATCTTCTAGGCCGTAGCTCCGAATCTAATGAACTTTATATGTAACTTGACTAGAATTTCGTGTAGATCATCTTGGTGCATTTTAAATTGCTGTTTAACAACTTGAACATAAAGTTATTCAGATCTGGACCAATTTCAAAATTTGCATATGAGGACTTACCGGAATTGCTCTATGTTGTTCCCGGCCCCATTTAAACTTGCCTTGATGTGTTGCTCTTATTTGCATCATCTCTTGCCGTGAGTAGCCTCATCTAGATTTGTCATGCATCATGTTTGTTGTGCATCTTGTCATGTTCATGTGTGGTGTGTTTACCTTGTTGTGTGCTTCTTCTCGATAGTTCCCGTTTCGTTGCGATCGTGAGGTGGAAGGCTCAGCCTTATGCCTGGTGTTTTGTTCCACTCTTGCCGCCCTAGTTTCCGTCATATCGGTATTATGTTCCCGGATTTTGCGTCCCTAACGCGGTTGGGTGATTTATGGGACCCCCTTGACAGTTCGCTTTGAATAAGACTCCTCCAAAGAAGGCCCAACCTTGGTTTTCCATTTGCCTCACCACCACCTACTTTTCCCTTGGGAGTCGCGCTCTCGAGGGTCATCTTTATTTTACCCCCGGGCGGTGCTCCTCCAGTGTTGGTCCAAACTAAAGCACCGTCGGGACCATTCCTTGGCAACTTGGGTTACGTCGGTTCAGACGCTTCGCTCATCCGGTGTGCCACGAGAACGAGATATATGCAGCTCCTATCGGGATTAAATCGGCACATCCGAGGCGGCTTTGCTGGTCTTGTTTTATTCTTGTCGAAATGTCTTGTAGCCGGGATTCCGAGACTGATCGGGTCTTCCGGGAGAAGGAATATCCTTCGTTGATCGCGAGAGCTTATCATGGGCTAAGTTGGGACACCCTGCAGGGTTTGAACTTTCGAAAGCCGTGCCCGCGGTTATGTGGCAGATGGGAATTTGTTAATATCCGGTTGTAGTAAACTTGAAGTAAACTCTTCTAAAATACACCAACCGTGTGCGTAACCGTGAGTGTCTCTTTTCGGGGTTGATCGAGAAGTGAACACGGTTTTGGGTTATGTTTGACGTAAGTAGGAGTTCAGGATCACCTCTTGATCATTGTTAGCTTCACGACCGTTCCTTTGTTTCTCTTCTCGCTCTTATTTGCGTATGTTAACCACCATATAAGCTTAGTCGCTGCTGCAACCTCACCACTTTACCCCTTCCTTTCCCATTAAGCTTTGCTAGTCTTGATACCCATGGTAATGGGATTGCTGAGTCCTCGTGGCTCACAGATTACTACACCAATAGTTGCAGGTACAGGTTATGGGATGATCATGACGCGAGAGCGATGTTTGCTTATTTTGGAGTTCTTCTTCTGCTTCTTCGATCAGGGGATAGGTTCCAGGTCGGCAGCCTGGGCTAGCAGGGTGGATGTTGTTTGAGTTTCTGTTTATGTTTCATCCGTAGTCGGATGTTGATCTCATGTAAGATGATGTTGTATTCATGTGACATTGTATGTATTGGATGTATCCCCACTATTATGTAATGTTGATGTAATGATATCCACCTTGCAAAAGCGTCTTCAAGATGCGCTTCTATCCTTGGTGGGACCTTCGAGTTCCTTTAGGATAGGGTCGCATCTTGGGCGTGATATTTTCATTGATCCAGTGCACAAATCTCCGCGAACAGCGACATTGACACATCACCCTCCGGAGGCGTTCGATCCGAGACACCATTCGAGCAAACGAGGCAACGATGTAAGGAGATATATATTGGCTATAATATATACATAAAAATGGTCTTCGGGCTTACATTTTGATTTTCTTGTGCCTATTTGCGTAATGAATTAGTATGAACGTAAATATTTGTATACCAAGCGTAAATTCTGAATGCAACAATGTAAGAAAAACCCTTAGATGAGAAATAACATATTTTGCATCCTAGGTGATGAATATCATTTTGAGAGGATAAATATATTCTTTATTTTATGCATGTTATGCGAAAGAATAAACGACAGGGGGAGCAATAATAAGGTCAAGATATACCAAGTAGGCTACAAAGCCCACTTTGTTATAAGGACGAACACAAGATTGTAAGTAAACAATTATATTTCAAAAAGGGTAAGCTAGGTTGGTTAAAGCTTAGAGTGAGCATTAGAAACTGTCTGTGCAAAGGTTGATTGCCCACAACTACCATCGAAACAACAATTGTTTTCACTCCTTTCTGCAAATAAATCTCAACCTTACTGGTCTCGAAACAAGGATGTGTTGATTAGATAGCATTTTTTCAATGTTTCATGAGTGTATGTATCATTTTAATAGTTTATAAAACTAGTGCTTAACTGCGTAATTGCGTAGATTTGTCACATAGTTTACATATTTAGTATTGTTGTTGCCCATATTTTTATTTAGCCACTCCTACGTCTGTTGATTGTTATAGAGTTCATTTTCTTTCATCCCTGTTATACACATTAAGATCATACTAAAAATTATCATTAAATGCATTGCATTGCATTTTTTATGAACGCCAACTTTGTAATAGACCGTGAGAACATGTTGTACTAATTCAAAATATGTTTAGCAAGTATATAACCTCTACATAGGTAACCCAACCAAAGTTAGTTGATTTCTCCGGTTCAAGCACTGGGTGTATGGTATATAAAAATTCTTGTGTTTTAACATTACTATTTGCCCACAAATGTCAACAATGTCAAGTTAGCTTAGCTATGGTTCATATGATGCAAGACACCGTTAAACTATGTCAAAATCTTTTGGTGGACGGAAGTCAAACTATTTCTGTGGGTGTTTGTGGGGGGAGGGGGGGGGGGGAGACCACCATAGATGTGGCATGGGTCTGTTGCGGTTTGTACAGCTAATCACGTGAATATCCTTTATGAGATGGTACCCTGAAGCTTGACCGCCAATCATAGGTTGGAGGAATCCCTTGGTTTCATGCACAAATTACTACGTATCTACAATGCTTGGTGCCGAGATTGTTCTTGGATGATCCACCATAACAACATGTGATTTTAAATGATCTCAGAATGTGATTGGGCAAATTTGTTTGTTAGCTAGCTATACATAAATATCCACTTTGATACTAATCTAATATCTCACCCGGTCAACCCACACACAAAGCTCTCTTGATCGATCTCATGCGTGCACAACTATATTTGTTCCCTCACATGTCAGAAATTTATGAGTCTCCGATTCACAACATAAAGACGTCTTCATGGACCATGTGGGTCACATCAGAGGCACAAAAAGAGAGAGACGAAGACTTTTGAGTGTACAACGAGTGCCGCCTGATCAACCATGGAATGGAGTTCCTCACGTTTTTTTGCCTCTGCAATTGCTTAGACCTAGTACTTACAATGTACTTGCAATAATTATTTGCACAAGGCATCATCGTTGAGCATAGATAGTTCATAGATTTTACCTTGTTTTTTCTGTCAATGCAGACGAGCTTGACGCATGCTTCGAAATTCATATCCTTAGCTATTTGCCCACCTTCAAAAAATGAGCTCATCGAAAAGGGGGATAAGGGACTGAAGCAGAAACCGAGAGGTGACGCCTTGGAGAAGAAGTGCAATGCACCAGAGGAGAATATACTGCTAATGTTCGAGCAGGTGTTGCAATACTTTTGCATGTTGATCAAGCTGGCAATGGTGTAGGTCAGTGTTAAGCTGACACACCTCTCAGCCTTTTTATAAGGACGAGCATGATGTTCTACTCAAACAATCCGTTTTCAGTTGATAGAATGCAAACAAATCAGCTGCAAAAAGGACAAGCGTGTTGGTCAAATTTTGGAGTATGCTATGCAAAGATTGATTGCCCAACACCACCAGCAACACAATAATTTTGTTGTATCTCTTTTGCGCAGATAAATCTCAACCTTACCGGCCTCTAAATAATGATGTGTAGCTAGCAAATTTCATATGTTTTAGAAAATGTGACGTGTCATTTTAATTATTAATAAAACTAGTGGGTTGCCTATGTAAATCCATTGCTAGATTTATCACATATCATTTACATATTCAATTTTCATGTTAGCCACATTTTGATTTTTTCACCTGGTAGGTCTATTGATTGGGAACCTATGATGGACACCGAAAAATACATATTTCAGTATCTCTCCCGTCCCTTTTATACACATTAGATCACATAGATAATTTTCTCCGTATGCATTGTTTTTTTGTGAGCAACAACCTTTTAATAGATTGTGAAGGACTCATCATTCTATTTGTAAACATGTTTAATAAGGATAATCAACTATATAGATCAAGCATGGTATATATAGATTTAAAAATTAGATATGTAACCCAACCAAACTAATCATTGGTTTCTTCGGGTCAAGCGTTTTGTGAATGTATTATTGTTTTAACACTACTTGTTCCCATAAATCTCAAAGCGGGTCAAATTGTCTTAGCTATGGTTCATGTGCTGCTAGGTATAAAGAGAGCAAGAGTACCGATATAGAAACAAACTATGGTCTATCTCTAATGGGCAAGAGTAAAACAATTAGAAATATGTCAAAATCATTTGGTGCATGGGAATCAAGTCACCACATATAGATATAACTATTCTTGGGGGGTGGGGGTAGGAATCAACCACAAGAGATGTGGCATGGACCACTTGCAGTTTGTAGAGATAATCACGTGAGATCTCCCTTATGAGTAATGGGTAGGATGCTTACGGTTTCATAGACCAATTAATAATTGAAATTCCTCGGTGCTGAGATTGTTTTCAAAAGATGATCCACCATAAAGGCATGTGATTTTAGTTGATATCTGAATATGATTACTCAAATTTGCTAGCTAGCTATACATAAATCTCCATTGTCCCACTACTCTAATATCTCACCAGGCTAACCCACACAAAAGCTCTCTCGACCGATCTCATACGAGCAGATCAATCTATTTGATCTCTCACATGGCAAATGTTCAGGAGCCTTCAATCCACAACATCAAGAGTTCAAGACATTGTCGCGGACCACGTGGTTCACATCAGAAGCACAGAAAGTGCACGATGAAGACTTACGAGTGTGCAGCGAGTGCCACCTGATCAATATTGGAATGGAGTTCCTCAATCCTGGCCATGACACAGAAGTCACTGCAGATGACTATTGTTTTGCCTCTACTACTGCTCATGGTTGGTACTTACAATATTCTTTGCACAACGCATCATCACTGTGGATAGAAAATTCATAGATTTCACCATTTTTTCTTTCAATGCCGACATGCTTGACTCGTACATGCAATTCATATCCTTCAATATTTCCTGCCTTGGAAAATGAGCTCATCGTAAAGGCGAGAGGGAACTGAAGCAAAAGCCGGTGGTGACGCTGGGAAAAAGAAGTGCGATAGACCAGACGAGAAGCCAATGCTAATGTTCAAGTCAGTGTTGTAGTACTTTTGCATGCTGATCAAGCATGCATGAGGGGAGGTCAGTGTTGGGCTAACACACCTCAATAGGAGGTGTCGGGAACTCAGGATTTTGTGGTGGTCGCACCAAGGTATAGAGCCCGGATATATCATCATAAGAATGACAATTTCCCTCTTCTATTCATCTAGAATGTCCATATCCTAAATTCTGGATTTACTTGAGCCTATTTCTCCACTAGTGGTGTGGTGCCAATTTTTTCCCTCCTCCACATTTGAAATTATGAGAGTGGTGAACTTGGATCAATCATGTCCAGCAGGAGTTTTTTTTGAGATAGCCCCGCAAGAGCTAGAGAAGCCTAAGATTGAAGTGGGGAAGCTGAAGAAGAAGGTTGAGACAAAATCAGGCCAAAAAAGAAAAAACCATGATTATCCATGTATTTGCCTTTTTCTGGAACACCACATATAGATGCATATATTGTTGGAAATTCTTTCACATATACTACACATTTATATGTATTTGTACATATTTTCAGAATTTTATGAAGTAGAAAAATAATGATTTTCATTTTCTTAAAGAGAGCCCGAGCTCTGAATTATTTTTCGTGATGCCGGATCATTATTTCAATGGGAGGGAACTTCAGACATAATTCCGCCACTGATCAGTATAGTTAGTTTTCTTTTGATTATTTTGATGTTTTTTTCCTTCCAAATTTATTTCCATGAGAGAGAGGGGTGGAAGGACGGACGGCGTAAGTGTGGCTTTATAGTAGAGATAGAGACTAGAAGTAAATGGAAGAAAGACAAATATTCAATTTGGTGCCCAGACTCATCTGCACCCGATGAACAGTAAATTCAAAGAAAACTAGACAATTCTGAAAAAAAATTAGGTGAAAGATGTTCCATTGCAGGATGTTCGTGCCAAATTGCATCTTGTTCGGATATCTGAGGAGCTCATGGCAAAAAAGACAAAATCGGTCAAAACAGTACGTGAACAGTAAACTTTCGTATAGCTCCAAAAATTGTCTTTTTTGTTGAGAGCTACCAAAATGTCCAAACTCCATGAAATTTGGCACGGACTACACATACATGAGCATCTAGCATCACAAATAAAATCGGATTTTTTGAGTTTTTATATAATAAACGAATTTACTGTTCATCTCGGGTGCATAAAACGCCGCGTAAAAGAGATATAAAATAGAGATAGATGATAGATAGAGATACAAAATAGAGATAGAAGATAGATAGTGATATAAAACAGAGACAAAAGATAGAAGCTAGATAGAGATATAAAACAGAGATAGAAGATGGAAGCTAGATAGAGACATAAAACAGAGATAGTAGATAGAGATATAAAACAGAGATAGAAGACCGAAGATAGATAGAGATATAAAACAGATAGAAGATAGATAGAGATATAAAATAGTGTTAGAAGATAAGATAGAGATGACATGACATCATTTAAATAAAAAGAAACAAGTTGAACTAAAATTGAACGTTTGGACAGTGCGCGTCAATGTCAACAATTTTTTCTATATATATGAACCATGGAGCAAACATTCGATTGTGATCCAGGCAACAGTCTCAATTGAAAAAAAATACCGCACATCACCTCTTATCAGGCACCGCACATTACTTTTGATCCTTAGTAATGATGGCCAAATACATGAGGAACGGTGTCCAAGCAGTTATACTAGTTTCTTTTGTCCTTGTGGCGTGCTTTGCCTGTCTTGGATGCGCAAACGGTAATTTATAGTTAAAGTTTGTTTCATTCGGAAATCTTTGTTCATGTCAAGAGGATGAGTTTAATCTTTGTTTTGTGTTAATCAGGGGAAAGCATCAATGACAAGGGGAGCAACGGGATGATCGAAGTAGTCCGCCCCCCTTGTTATAAAGACCATCAACAGCCCCCAAGCCTGCAATATTGTTGCCAAACGGATAAGATATGTTGGGTAAACCTCGGAGAATGCTTCACAAACTGCCCGTGCAAGATCAATTGCCCACCGCCACCAGCAACACACTAGTTGTGCCATCTCTCATTCTTTGGGTTAATAAATCCCAACCTTATGGGTCCGGAGATAATCATGTGTTGATCAGCTAGCAAATTTGCTAGACAAAATTCCAGAAATTAGATCTGCCGTTTAAATATCTAATAAAAAGCTAGCGAGTTGCGCTCCTTAATTGCACCTATAGATTGGTTATCATTTTACATATTCCATACTTTTATCTCCACATTGGCTTTAATTGCTCTCCCAAATGGACCCAAATTGAGTTTTTGGTAGTCATCGATCGCTGTTCGATAGCTCTGTCGTCCCTTCCGCGTGTTCATCTAGTTTGTGAGACGCCGACACGGACGCATCACTTGGTACAACTTCTTCATTTTCTAGCCCTTTTCTCATCAATCCGTCGGCTAGAGACGGCCCTGCACATTGACGATGTGGAAGCCTCTCAGCACCGGTGTAGCCGTGAATCACACGAGCCCATATGATCGCCGGTAATGATGTGGCCTTGAGGGAGTAGATTTTGTACCGCACGTGGTACTTGTCCATATGTATGTCATAATCATAAGGAGCAGAAATGATGGTGTGGCATGTGTACTTCATCTAGCACCACGGGCGGACTACATCGCCGTGACCTAGAACTCAGACCACATGGACACGTCTACCCGGAAATCTCTTCTGGCGCTCCCCTGCCGGTTTACGCGACAGCACCATTCGTATGCTGGCGATGGGGGCGCACGACGGATGTGATGGGACTGTGGGAGACGTTGGAGGTGCGGCTCTTGGCTCTCTTCTCACACTCCAACCGCCCCAACGCCTGTGTCGCAGCTATTCTCCCGCGCATTGAGAACCACCTCCAGCACGGGCTTTCCGCGGTTCCGCGCGCTGAGCTTGGCAATATGTGTGTGCACGCCCGCGTCATGTGGGCTCTGCTCTGGCCATGCCGGGTGCGCCTGCTACCGCATCGGTGGAAGAGAGGTGCCTCCACAGACCACAGCGTCCCCGACCTTCCACTTCAATCTCGCTTGCCTGCCACGGTCAGCATCATCATTTCATCCTATGAAACGTCTGGAAGAGTCACAACGCCAAGGTCTTCCGTGATAAGCATTCCGCCCCCTCTGTTGTTGCACGCAATATCGCCGTCCTGCTGCGGAGGTGGCGATGCTCTCGTTCGATCTGTAAATCGATCCTGGAACGACCATGGGCATAGAGTTTCACGGCGCTGCCCTAGAGTGCCGCCTGTGGCCTTGATTGGCCCGGTTCCTGCTATCATGCTGAGTGACGCTAACCTTTTAACTCTGGCAATTTGTTGATATATCGGCTAAATAAAAATTCAGGTGGGCTTTTGCTCCCGGTGACGTTTCCAAAAAGAAATTTAGTCTAGGGACTCAGAAAAAAATAATAATGGTGGCAATATATATATTTAAAATGAGAATGGGGAAACTGTAATTCATATGTGTATTTTTTTGCATGGTAACACGTGTTTCATTTATATCATATAAGGATCATAGCACAAGTCGACCTGACAAAACTGAAATGAACGTAATACGCAAAGCCTCTGTATGGAAGAACACCATCCAAGAAAGAAAGTTACAATCAAGACCGAAGAATCCTCTAAGCTTGACACCAACGCCCGTCACTTGCCTCTGGCCGTCACCACATCAATCACCAAAGCAAAAAGAATGACGGATTACTTTCTCACCTGAGCTTGATGCGGCTCTATCGCTGATATGTAGCTTTGCGGACCTCCATGGTGGCTCACCAAAGGTGAAACCATCACCGTTGCATAAATCAGACCGGAGCAACACCCCGGACACGTCATCGAACTCCAGATTTGGCACCCCTACATGACAAAGATGTTGGAGGAGGAAACCATACCTTCCATTCACAAACCAAAAACTTAGCACACGATCGACCATCTTTCAGAAGCAGTCGATGTAGACCACAATCTGCATCCGCTCCTAGACTACCTCCCAAGACCCGCACCCGCACTCGAGCAAACACCGTCACAATGGCGGAGCCCGTGGACACAGGTCCACCATGAGGATGCCGCCGCAGCCACGCCATACTTGTTTGAACGTACAGCTTTCCAAACTCATCCCCAACCGTCGGACTGATCGCCTCATCGAGGAAGGACCTGAAGAATATTCTATTCAATGCCGCCATCGCCACCGCCGAAGCATGACGATGAATAGCCTAAAAACCTAGACTATAAAGGCCTAAAAATATTCACACGTGTGGATCCGGCAACCCCCTCATCACCAACGACCGAGGTCGTCGATGGAGGGGAGCCGCCGGAGGACGGCCGTGGAATAAGGAGACGCCCTGGCGGCTGCCGCGAGATTGCCTGTTTTTTTCCTAGGAAAGAAAGGAACCCCGAAAAAAAGGCATCTCCTTATTTACATCTATGGCTGCAAACGAGTCGAGTTCGAGCGAGCTGGTCTACGCTCAGCTCAACTCATACTAAAATTCGAGCGAGCTCAAAATGTAAATGTGCGAAGCTGAAGGTCGAGATGCAGAAAGTGGCTTGTGCTCAGCTTATAATGATCTCGAGTCAATCTTGAGCTAGTTTCGAGCTAAATAAAATGATTTTAAGACAAAATTGAAAGCAAGATAGGCCACAACAGAACAGAAAAATCACTATAAATTCGACTTATTCTTTCTCAAGTGAAGACTAGTATTTAATAACAAGAGATCATGGATAGAACGTGACAAAGGTGCACCAGCTCTCAAACTTTGACCAAAATAACAAGATATTGAACACATGGTTGGCCACGTGATGAGAATAAATTTTCTCCGTACTTAATTTTCATGTTTGCTAGTAGGTAAAGCGAAGAAAAAACATCATATATAACATATATGGAAATGAATGATCCTAATTCTTGGCAATATATATGAAGGTTATTTAATATACTTATATGATATCAGCTAAAATCGAGCAAACCAATGCTGGCTCAAGATCGGCTTGTTTCTTTTTTTTCTGCGAGAAAATTTCCGATCTATTCATCTTCAATCATGGCAGTACAACGAATACCAGAAATAATAGAAATCACATCCAGATCCGTAGACCACCTAGCTACAACTACCAGCACTGAAGCGAGCCGAAGGTGCGCCGCCGTCATCGCCCCTCCATCACCGGAGTCGGGCACAATTTGTTGTAGTAGACAGTCGAGAAGTCGCCGTATAAGGCCCGTGGACCAGCGCACCATAACAGCAACCGCCGCAGATGAAGAATAACGTAGATCAGAAAAATCCAATCCGAAGACACACGAACGTAGACGAACAACGACGAGATCCGAGCAAATCCACCAAAGATAGATCCGCCGGAGACACACCTCCACACGCCCACCAACGATGCTAGACGCATCGCCGGAACGGGGGCTAGGCGGGGAGACCTTATTCCATCTTCAGGGAGCCGCCGCTGTCTCGTCTTCCTAAGCAGGACACAAATCCTAGCAAAACTGAAAGAAACGATTAAAAACGGAGCCCTCCCGCCGACCCTTACCGAGATCCACTACGCTCCCATGGCCCTAAGGCCATCAGAGAGGAGGCGGACCTGCGGCGGCGGTGGCGGGAGGCAAAAACCCTAGCTTTTTGTGGAGGAGAAGGAGGAGGCGGCGGCTACAAAGGACCGTACATGGCTGAGTCCAAGCTGTTGATTAATTATTTGGGGCAGCCATGTGTCGCCATGTCTCGGCTATATAAAGTGTTGTTCATACTCAGTTCACTAATTTTTGAGTCGATCTCGAGTCGAGCTAAAATACGAGTCAATTTCGAGCGGCTCACGAACCTTGAACTTTTCGTACAGCCCTATACACCCGAGATTGCCTTCGTTTAGGAGTAGGAGTCGGACACTTGGTTACCAAATAAACCCGACGCGTGCTTATTTACACCGTACGCGTCAGCGGTAGAACCCAGCAAAAGAAACCTAGCTAGTAGAGTACTTACTAAGTAGACTCGTAAACGGGCGTGATCGAAAAATAGACTCTCGTAAACGGGCGTGATCGATGTCGGCGCAGATGGCAACCGCCGCCTGCGACGAACGGGAAAACAAGCGCGCGCATACGCCGAGCCAGTGCTGGTCGGCCACTTTCCCTGAAGACCTCCTCGTCCTCATCTACAACATGATCACCTCCCCACGCGTCCGCACTTGCTTCGCCGCCGTCTGCCGGTCGTGGCGTGCCGCCGCGCGCACGGCACCACCTCTGCCGGCGGCCCCGTGGTTGCTCCTCTCGCCTTGCGACGACACCAGGATGAAAGCTCTTTACTGCCTCGAGGATGGTGCCCTTATGGACTTACAGGTCCCCAAGATCATCGGCGGCCACGACGGCGGCTGGGTCGCCTTGTCCGTATCAGGTCTCGTCAGGATCGTGAACCTTTTATCCGGCGTCGAGGTGGCGCTTGACGAGAAGAAGGCGGCGATAGTGTGCCGGAGCCCGCACCATGCCCGAGGCAAGAAGGTGGTCATCTTGAGAGTTGTCTTCTCCGCGCCGCCTACCTCGCCCAAATGTATCCTTGCCGCCGTGACACAAAAATGTGGCATCGCGCTCTGCGGACTTGGTCGTCCGAACAATGGCTGGACGACACAAGGATGTCACCAGTATTATAACAGAGAGCTTGTCGATATCACATTTTGCAATGGTGAGCTCTATGGCCTATATAAAAAGAGGAAACTCGTAAGGTTTATGATTGGTGTGGATAAGGATCGTGCCCCAATGGTCACCGCGAAACACGAGCTGGACATGCAATGGATCGACCGCACAATCCCTCTGGACGACTGCTGGGACAATACTAGTTACATCTTTAAGCTAGAGGGGAAGCTTGCGATGGCGTTGAAGACCCGGTGGTTGACAAACATCCAACCTTTCTTCAAGGTGTTCAAGCTTGTTGACATCTGCACGGGCAGGCGCAAGACACCTTACAAGTGCAACTGGCTCGAGGTCACAAGCTTGGATGACCATGCATTGTTTTTGGGGAAGTCATTCTCTAAGGCGGTGCATGTGCCATCAAAAATTTGCGGCGGCGTGGAGAGAAACCGTATCTATTACTCGCATCATTGTTGGTTAGGTCTAAATACCGCCATCCCTAGTGACAAGGTATTCTTGAAAATCTCAAACGACAGCAGCAGCATGACGTGCTACAAGGAAGACGACTCGAAGAACGCCATCACCCACAATGATCATGACGTGAAGAGGATCATGTCGGCAGGTTACTTCGTGCAGGGTGGTTTAGATGGTGGCATGTGGATTCTACCCCCATATATCTAGCTAGTCTAAGACTGTGCTATTAGCACATTAAACTGTCTATAAGAGACATCATGCACTTATCCAGAGAAGTAGTAGAAAGGAAGAATATAAGACATATAACAAGGTTATTGGTCATTTTGTAGACAGACGGTAGTCTTATAAATGGATAAAACATTCAACGGTTAGCTCTTTTTTTGTGAGTATGATGAAGATATGGAATATATATTTTGGTTGAAAACAAAATCTGTGGAAAACTGAATCCAAATACTGGGTCAAAATCCTTGTACTCTTACCAACATGGTATAAAGTACATGAACTTCATTTGTGGGGCTTCTGAGATTTTCCAAAACAATAGAGCTCAAGAATCTTGTATTGGATCGCTTCGAAAGGCATATGGAGGATGACATTTGTTGAGTTGGCACTTTACATAAGGTCTTATAACATTGTACTTACCACCTTTACTTTATCATTGTACAAATTGGCACCTGAATCTCTTCTTTTGGAGGGTCATCTCAACATTAGTCAAGCATAAAGTTTATGAAGAGCTGATGTACCATGTACTGTAGCATTTTTTTTTCTCTCACAAATACAGTGTGATCACGAGTCACTGCAGGACACTGTTGCGGGAGTTAGTGTGCAATCTAGCAAAAGTCAGCGGGAGGGGCAGTGCCTAGGCACAAGTACTGTACTACTAGTGACCTTTAATGGTGATTTCCCCACCTGGGATAACGATCGGCAGCAGCACCTTCACCAACGCGCTGACTCTCGGATCATCTTTGCCACAGTAGATCACGGTCCTCTCGATGCTAGGAATAGGATAGCCGCCCGACGACAATTCCTCCCTTGGTGATGGATTATGGTCAGCATCCTTGCATTCTCCACACTGCCCCTGTGTTCAGCGTGTCAAAAGGCAGCAGCGTAGCACATTAGCTCAAGGTTCCTGGAAAGAAACAAAACCCACACTACATAGGCATATTTATCTGAAACAACAGTGGTACCGTTCTGAGCTTCAAGGTGAGGTTCTTCAGTTTAGGCGAGCATTGGAGAAAGAGCAGCAGCGTAGTGAAGTCATAAGCCATGCACCATTCGCCTAGCACCAGGCTTGTGAGGTTGCCGAACACCACCGGGCATGTTTGCAAACCCCTCCCACGTGTGGGCCTCTGTGTTTATCATAGATGAAATTAAACAGAGCTAGTTAACACCAGGCTTGTGAGGTTGCCTGATGACTTGACGAATCCACGTACAACATTTATGGAACTGGACAACGGTGTCGACATTTTGTCAAACAGCGGGCTGCATGAATGCGACAAGGCTAATCATAATTAATCAAATGCACACTGCAGAAATATTCAGAAGACGTGCATGTGTACGTATTGAAACACATTAATAGGATTGCCGATGTACTGCAAGGAAGAAATAGAAAAAAAAAACGGCGTCAGTTATTTTGTTTGGTACCATCGGTTCACCTAGTAAATTAATTTTTTTAAAAGTGCTGTTAGTCGACAATAGGAGAAGACTTCAGTTCTAACAACAGTTTTTCTTTTCAGTCGTCAAGCAGCGATCCGTAAAAACAAACTGAACATCCTCAGAAAAAGTGCCATCACCTGTCCTAAAAATGAAAGTATAACTAATTTACCGTAATTGTCAAAAGATACTCGACAGTAGTTAGTAATAGTTTCACTCCTTTAACATGGAAAATCATTAATAAGACTACCCAACTTGTTTGACCTTGCCCAGGAGGAGGAAGAAGACTCACGCACACAAGCTCGAGGAAGAAGAAGATACACACACTTTGGCACGCGCACATAGTGCCTATTCTCTTGTATTTCCCTTCTCACCACACAATACACTGGGAGGATAACAAAGGCTTAAGTAGCCGGAGTAACCTTAGCACACATGCACCCACTAAGCCCACGCACCGGCTGATCCTATTACTACTCTCCACTAACTAAATGCATGCACACGTTTGCACTTGTGCGGCAACTCCACAACGGCGGTACTAAAATGTATCCAAGCATCCTTTTAGTCTCATGACTAAAAGTAGTGGGACTAAAACTTGCTAGCCTCACCCATGCTTAGATCCAAATACTAAAGAGACTAAAATTAAGTTAATGAACATTTATTATCCTCCAAACCCTCCAATCCAGAACTCGCCTGTGTTAAAGGAGATGAGTTAAATGAGGAGAAAGATGAATAATTCACATTTTAGTAGGGGTACCCCTGACTAAAAAAATTAGAGGGTGCTTGGATCCAAGAGACTTATTTTAGTTTGACTAAAAATAGTCTCATTAAGAGGCTTAAGTTTCAAGCACCCCTGACTAAAGAGAGGCTAAAACTAGTCTTGAGACTAAATTTTTTTAGTCGGGGGTAGCCCTACTAAAATATGGATTAGTCTCTCTCTCCTCATTCTCTCCTTTAACATAGACGAGTTCTGGATTGAAGGGTTTAGAGGAGCTCATTAACTTGATTTTAGTCTCTTTAATATTTGGATCCAAGCATGGTTGAGGCTAGCAAGTTTTAGTCCCACTACTTTTAGTCATGGGACTAAAACGTATCCAAGCACCCTTTTAGTCTCAACACTAGTTTTAGCCCCTCTTTAGTCAGGGGTGCTTGGAACTTTAGCCGCTTAAAAAGACTATTTTTAGTCAGACTAAAATAAGTCCCTTGGATCCAAGCACCCTCTAAATATGCTGGGAATCACACAAAATTGTAGAATTACTGGTAACAATACCATATAGAAATCTCTACTTATTACTACAATATAACCCCAATGAAGACATACCTCCTGCCGCACGGTCTTCAGCCCTAACCCCAATCGGGAGCGAATCCCGACGATAACAGTAACCTGGACTGGCTTGTCGCCGTAGGCTAGTGCCCCCAGACGAGCTGTTCTCAAACGGATAAGCTGTGTTTGGTAGATCTCAGAGAATGGTTCACAAACTTCCCGTGCAAGATTAATTGCCCACCACCACCGGTGGAACACTAGTTGTATGATTTCTCCTAGTGCGTGGATCAATCTCAAACTTATGGGTTTGAGAGATAATTATATGTTGATCAACTAGCAAATTTGCTAGTTCCAGAAATTGCATTTGTCATTCAAATATTTAATAAATAGTAGTGTGTTTGTGATGCTTAATTGCGCAGTTAGATTGGTCACCTGTCATTTTTGCACACTCCATGCGTATTTTTTAATGCACTTTTGTTTTATTGCCCCCTCAAAAGGACCAAAATTGAGTTTTGGTACTGATTAATGGATTTATTCAGTCGCCATCGCTGTTCGCTATGTCGTTCCTTCCACCCGTGCATCTACCGTTTAATTGTTCGCCCCGGCCCTGCCGACTTGGATGCATCCCGTCATCCAACATATCTCCATTTTCTAGCTTTTTTCTTATCAACTTTTGGTCCACTTATTATCTTCTTGGCCGATTCGTAGTACAATATGTGACGCCCCTTTACGTTCAACAGTGTCAGACGTAATGGAAGCCGTCACTTCAGAGTTGCGCCAGGATCAGTTAAGAAAAACAGTATCATGTACAAGACGGAGCAGCTGCCATGAGTAGGCAAGCTTTTATTACATAGACACCTCAAGTGTCGACTAAGTCTAAGCGACCATAACGATAGATCATCACCCGCTTCTAGTGCGAGCCTTCTAGACCAACCATGGAGGGCATCTACTCTTCATAGACTTGATTGCCAACATCCTCATAATCATACTCCACTTCAGAATAATCAAAGTCGTCAAGATGACCAGATTCATCATAAATACCATTCTCTAGTGCCTCAGAGTTCTCATAACTCCCTTGTTCTGAAAAACAATGTAAGTGCAGATGAGTACGTATAAAATACGTACTCCGCAAGTCGCCGGGGAAAGTGGATGCATGAGTTTTTTTTAAAGAGGAAAAACTTTATCGGCCACGGCTACCACCACCTAGCCATTAGCTCAAAATACTTTGTAGGTAAAAAAAATTATTTTCCCTTAACCCATTTTGTTGAAAATCAAATTTTATTTATAAAATCTACTGGCGAGAGAGCGATGTGGGATCTTACATCCTGTGTTGAGGAAAACCCACACAACGCACTTCCAAACCCGGAAGCTGGGAGTGATATCACATTTATTCTGATCAGAGGTGTACTGCTTTGCCCATAGCATCACTTTGTCCAAGTCCTCCATGCGCTACTCGTGCACACAACTAGACCAAGGGACCAGAACCTTTAACCAGCCCGTAGGCTATCTCTGCTTTTCCACCTTGCCTTACTATAGGCCCGCGGGTCGAGACCCCTGACCGGCGGTCCCGCCCTAGGGTGACTGTACCTACCCGGCTACAGCCACCTTCTCACCCACGCAGAGGCAGCTACTTGGCATGGGTAGTCGGTTCAGCCCGTCCCATTCCAGGTCTATGGTCAGTAGGGTTTGCGCCACTTTTGACGTAAGCGCCTGTTGGTTGTGTCCTAATGTGATACCCTATGTAGAGGAGTCGGCCATCCAAGCCAACCCTACATGGGTTGCCTTCACCAACATGAGCTCCCCTACCCACCAAATATTTATTTATAATGCCCTGCCCGGGTCACGACTACTTAATACAGATACTTCACCTGATCTGATCCAATTGCCAAATCAGTGGATCCACCTAATCCAAATTTCATTTTATTTATGGAAAGTATTTATTTTTAACTCTTATGCAAAATTTTGCAAATGACCCATAGCCCGGAAAACATTTATCAAGACATGATCAAGGAGATGACGACTTGCCGGGTAGCGCTCCGACCAACTCGGAACCACCAGATGTGGGTCGTCCTATGGGTCCGAGATCGACTCCTGATAATTATTTAACAAAGAAGTTTATATTTTCCCTAATCACGATCCAAGCATCAAGCAAAATGCATATAGCACATCAAAAAGTAGTACGCACGTGCACATCACAAAGAGCAAGCAAGCAAGCTCAAAAGGAAAAACGTGTTTAGCTGGTCGAACCCAACCCCGGTAGAAATATCATTTCTTTTTTCTCCAACTAGTCATCTTCCCCAGCTCTCTTCCTCTCTCTCTCTCACTGTCACTGTCACTGTCACTGTCACTGGTATGCTCAGCCACGAACAGAACCAACTCCATCTCTCTCTCCCTAACTACAGAGCAGGCCGCCGCCGGCCATCTCCGGCGACACCGGGGACACCCACAGAATCCCCTCGACTCCCTCTACCATATCCCCCATTTATTTGATCCGCCGCTGCCAAAATCGCCGCCACCCTCAAACCCCAGTGCCGTCTGCATCGGGTCCGATGGGTTCACCACGGGCCGCAGCAGCAACGGCATCTCCCTGCCTACAACCTCCTCCAGCAGAGCTGCACGCACGAGGCGTGCAACTACGGCCGTCAGGCGCGAGCATCTTAACCGGCGCGGCTCCGGCAACATGGCCGCTACCGGCGCCCGGCTCGCCTTTGTCTACTGCTACTAGTGTAAGTGCCAGTCCAAATTTCTCTTTGTGCAGTGTTCTTACCTCTACTGCAAGTGTTTGTGCTATGACTCCCCTTACTGCCATGCTTCTTGTTAATCTCAAGACCAAGGAATTAATCAAGCTCTACTCTATGGTGTGGACGTGGTCTCCAGATTTATTCTATATTGTTTATTCAATTTTTAGCTCTACTACACTATCCTCGCACTACTATGATTCTTTTCTAATTATAAGCTCATAACTAGGAATTAACCAGTGAATTCCTACTGTTACCGACTTGATTAAAAAGCGACAAGTTCATTGCTTGTGATGGTTAGGTGCTGCCACAAACTAAATCTCAATGTTGCTTCTACTGTGTGCGCGCGCGCACTCATTTCTGCACCCTACAACAGTCAAGTGAACATTGACATTGATCACTCAGAACATACTTAGAAAGGGGATCAGGAAAGGGAAAAATAAGAGGATAGCAGGAATTTATTTGTACAAGATTTCCACAAAGTATGTTTATTTTTTATTTTATTTTTCAGAATGAGGCATGTGCAAATGAGACATGGCAAACATTAGCCAAACAGTGTTCAATACAACTAGGAAGGGATCATTAAGATGAGTAGCATACACAGGAAGCTTGAGCTATTAGCTGTACATGTAAATCTTAGCAAGTTAATATTTGGGATTTAATTCTCAGCATGACATGTCTATTATATACATAGATCTAGTACAAGACAGAGATGGACATGCACAGTACACATGCATCACTAAACCACCATGTGCCAATTTGTCTTCATCTAATTTATGTGCTTTCTTTTCTAACCATCATTCTTCTTTTTACAGAGTAACTAGAGCCCAGAAGATCAGGTGTTCATGTTCTAAGCAAAGGTGAAGATGGATCAAGCAAACAAAGTTGCAAAAGCAAGGCACTTGAATAGTACCTGATGGCAACTCAGCATCCGACCAAAAGAGTGGATGGGGATGGTGGGGAGAGCTTGGTTCTCTCTTGTGCGTGTTGTGTGCAGTAGAGGAAGTGAAAGGTGAAAGGAAGAGGCTGCTATTTATAGTAGTGTAGGGTGCTGGGTCGGTTTGGTAAAAGAGAGATGTGGCTGACATGCATGGTTGCATGAGCACGCAAGCCTCCACATGCAATCATGTGAGTTGTACAACGGACAAGTGTATAGTGCATGGACGAGTTGGCATATACTTTGTGTGTAAGGAATGAGACAAGGGCCCAATTGTAAATCTGCAAACTTTTTTGATTGCAATAAATTTTTGATATTAGTGTTGTGGTTAATTATAATTATTTAACTAACTATGCCTTCTGACACCGGTGTAACATAGCGCCGTCAAATATATCGTTATCTAATTTTGAGGGTTTTTACACAATCAAATGAGTTTTTTTCTCTATATATACTGCATTTACCACCGGCCCTCAAATTCCAAGAGACATCAACATTAAAATACAAAATATGTGTACACAGTAGAGATCATGAAGTAGAGATAAACGTCTTAGACAGCGTGTTTGGCAGATTAAGGTCAAGGGAATGGGAATTTATGAGAGGGAGTTGGCCATGGGATTATACTTGGGAATTGGACTGTTAGTCCCTGAAACAATCAACGGACTTTAGTCTCACCAATATTAAACTCCCATTCCCTCCACCAACTCCCCCCAACCAAATACGCGGAGAGCACTCCACGTATTCCCCCAATTGCATACCATTATATATACTTGCCCTTGAGACTTAATAACCGAAATAACAAGTTTTGTATATTTATCTCATTTTACAACAACATACAGGTGCCAAGCTTATTGTTGTGATATACTGTCTTCCAAGTTGTGGTAAACAAATTGATAGTACTCCCTCCGTTCCGAATTACTTGTCTTAGATTTGTCTAGATATGGATGTATCTAGCACTAAAATGAGTCTAGATACATCCGTATCTAGACAAATTCAAGACAAGTAATTCGAAACGGAGGGAGTACATACAATGTGGTAATACTAATAGTCACAAGATTACATGCGTGTTTACTCCATACATGGGGAAAAATTAATTTGGAGTGGATCTCTCTCGGGTGTGTCATGTCACGCCTCACTGTGCTTACATGTGCCGGCATGGGGTGGGCACCAGCACGAGCGGGGTCTTGAGGAGGGGGATAAGCTTGCCTTCCTCCTCCATGCTCACTACCGCCCCCTTCGGGAGCGCCCAGTCAAAACAGTACAACAGGTTGGCTAGCGTGAACTCCACAGTAGCCGTGCTCATAGACAGCGCAGGACATATTCGCCGCCCTGCACCGAACGGAGTTAGCTCAAAATGGGCGCCCTTGAAGTCTATCTCGCTCGTCTCAAACCTCTCTGGCTTGAACTCCTCCGGGTCATCAGGCCAGCTTGTTGGGTCCCTGCCAATGGCCCACGCGTTCACATAGATTCGCGTCTTGGCCGGCACGTCATAGCCACCAATCTGGATATCCCGCATGGCCTCCCTTGGCAGCAGCATGGTCGCTGGCGGATGCAGCCGTAGGGTCTCCTTCACCGCCATCTTGAGGTAGCCTAGCTTTACTAGGTCATCCGGTTGCACCCTCTCGTTACTGCCCACCACGAATCTGATCTCATCTTGCACCTTCTTTAGCAGTTGCGGCTTACGGATCAGCTCCGCCATTGCCCATAGGATCGTCACCGAGGCCGTGTCCGATCCACCAATGAATGTGCCCTGCAGGGTGGTGAGTGATGTGTGTTAGTTGATATTTTTTTTTCTCAATCGGGACAGGACATGATGTGGATGCAACGAATATAACATACAAAGATGATGCCCTTGACATGGTCTCTCGTGATGCTGAGGGTGCCATTGTTGTCCTTCCAGAGACCGATGAGGCGGTCAACGAGGTCACCGTTGGGAGGCTTGACGCGTTGAGGGTCAAGATGCTGCTCAATGATGATCTCGAAGAAGGTATCAAGCTTCTTGAAGATCCGCTCGCGGCGAGCGGCGAGGCCGGTGATTTGGTCGACTAGGCGGCCAATGATGTTGGGGAAGTAGTCCTCGGCGGAAAAGCTGGCCTGCGCGTGTGTGGCCTCCTCGAGCACGTGCTCCAAGTTCTTGTGGTGTGGGAACTTGTCGCTGTTGTACATATCGCCAAACCCCAGCATGCCGATGATGCCGTCGGCCAGGCTGAAGATGTGCTCCTTGAGTGCTACCGGCTCTCCGGCCAAGCCGCTCAAGGTGCTCATTAGTTTCTCCACCTTATTATAATTAATAAAACCCATGAGGTTTCTACCATGCACAATATATATCCACCATCTCTGATTTTATCATGTGTGTGCCGTAATAATGGACTGAGATATGTAAATGGCATATATATCATGGACGCGGATTTGATGAATAGCAAATTCAGATCCATTATTGCGGCACATCTCTTATGAATAGTAAATTCAAAAAAATTAGTAGAAAAATAAAAGAATCTGAATACTTTTTGTAACATACTTAGTCAACCGATATACCCGCGTATAGAGTTTCACAAAGAAATTACATCCTTGTTGTTCTGGGCAAAAATAACAAAATTAAAGCTATATTAAAAAAACACTGTTTAATAAATAGTAAGGTCTCAATTGTACTTTCTTCGCTGAGAATATCACGGGTGTCAATGCTTCATGAAACTTCACACATGAGTAGAACGGCCGATCAAGTTTGTTACCCCAAAATTTTAGAATTTTTTTCAATTTCCTAGTATTTTTTAATTTACTATTCATGTGATGCCTTGTGAACCATGTTCACCTTTCTATTTTTGATATATCATCTCTTATTTCGTGTCTGTATGATAGCTAGTTGTTTCACAACAATTTATTTTGCTTCTGTGTGCTTCAAACCAGTTTTGTTGGTTTTCATCGTGTTTTGGAGCGCACTACGAAATCATTTTGTCTTTGCATGTTGCATTATTTTGCCCCTGCTCTTATGTGCACCACAATGTTATATTGTGTTTTGTGCTTAAAAAATACACAATGCAAATAGTACAAGAGAACACATCAATCGCCAAAATAAATGCAAGAGAATACGTTGGAGTGGAGATAAGGAAGGCCCAAATCACCAACGCAATGGGACGATCCATACCTGATATTGGCGTGCGTGCCATGCGGCCTTGACAAGGCGCACACCGAAGAGTTCGACCAGAAGGAACTTGCGCATCGCGCTCCAGTAGGGACCGTACGGGGCGAACCCGACATTGTTGAGGCCGTAGGATAGCCACTTCATTCCCGGGGACACGGGCCGGGTGCAGCAATCCTCATCGTGCGTCTTCATCACCTCCCGCGCCGCCTCAGCCGACGACACTACCACCGTTGACACGGTGCCGAGCTGTAGCTGCATCACTGGCCCATGCTGCCTCGCCAGATCCCGTAGGCTCTGGTGCGGCAGCAAGCCTAGCTGGTGCAGGTTCCCCAGGATCGGAGCCTGGGCTGGGCCGGGCGGTAGTCTGAGCCCTTTGTTGCTCAGTCTCCTCGTCAAGAGGACAAGGGAGACGAGTGCCAGGAGGAGGAGGAGCTGCCATTGTTGGAGCAGGGAGAGGAGCTTCGAGCTAAATGAGATGTCCATTGATTTTATTAGTCGTGTGTTTGGTGATGCGCTGTTGCTACTTATTCGTGTGTTAGTGGCCTTTTATACTGCGATGAGGCCGGGTGGCACTCGACTCTGGATGTGGAGGATGGTAACATTTATTCGTCTAATTATTACTGCCTCTGTAAAAGTTTATAGAAGTAGTAATTTTTTTAGAGCATTGGATATTTCATTGATTGATACAAAGTTACACTCGTTCATTACAAAAATATGCTCAGGTGTAACCCCGATCGAAACACCGAATAAACCGCACACGTGCTCCTACAGCCAACTCATAGGCTAACATGTTACAATTTGTCTTTATCACATGCACTGAGTGTAGTTTAGGTGGCAAGATTTCTTGTGATGGAACCAGTTCATCCAGGTGTACACTCATTTTTTTAAGATTTATTTCAGACCTTCTTAAGATGTTTGTTCAATGAGAGATGACGTTCCCATCGACTATGAGACACCTAGTCTATAAATTTCTTTTTTTTGAAACGCGGTTCCTTAGGGCCCAATTCATTAAATACGCTCGAAGAGAATTGCCCAGTTAATAAACGGAAAACCGGGCGAAAACCATCACAACTGGCCCGCAGAAACAAGACGCACAAGGCGATATGGCAACCCACACAAGAACACACACACGCCGCCGAGGGGAAGCGTCGAGGCTTGAGCCGGCCGATGCCAAACAGTCAGCCACACGCGCCGGCGATCAGGCAGCTCCGACTCTGTCGACGAGCATTGCGGGAGAAAAGCGTTGGGCTTGCGCCGTGCCAGCGCCAGAGCGGCGACTCCTCGACGCTGCAAGGGAATCGAGCCTCCCCACCCTGAGATCCCGTAGCCTGGCGAGAGGAAGCCGACCCTGCCGCCGCCGTCCGCCGCCCGGGCTTAGCCCGGCGGCCTCCTCCGGCGACGGCGAGGGGAGGAAGGGGGGCGGGAGGGCAGCCCGGCAGCGCAGGCTGGGATCCGCCCGTGTCGCCTCAGCCGAGACAACGCGGCGATAGAGCATGCGTGTAAGGGTTTATAGAGGTGAGTATACGTGCGTGTTCATACTAGGTCTGCATTTTATACTGTGTTTCTTTAAAACAAAGTCTTTTGACCACATAAACCGGCAACGATTGTCTAACTCATTGCCTACTTAGTCCACTTTAGACTACTACGACATTATCTGTGGATCACATATACTCCCTCCGTTCGGAGTTACTTGTCGCAGAAATGGATGTATCTAGACGTATTTTAGTTTTAGATACATCCATTTCCGAGATAAGTAATTCCGAACGGAGGGAGTATATGGACCAGGTAGCACTTATATATTCCTCCAAAAAAAGAGTATTCATATTTTTAGGGAAAAATATGATTAGTAAAAACAGTGAGTCAATTGCATTAGGGTCCATCAACTTGTCCTACGGGTTCAGTTTAATCCAACTTGTGAAACAATATTACTAGTCCACATAGCTTGACTAGTCAGCACTAATATATTCCTCCGGAAAAAAAATTATAACAATACATTAGGGTCCATCAACTTGTCATACGGTTTCAGTTCAGTCCACTAACCTATAATTCGGCAAGAATCATCCAGGTTATGACACATGTTGCTTGTCGGACCTCGAACAGTATAGCCTGGGGTGGGCTCCGGCGGCGGTAACCTTGACCTTCGTCGTGCGTCCTAGGGCGACAGCCTCCACATGTTGGGCGGCCACATGGACGTTCACCACCTTCCATCGTTGGGGTGGTGCGTCGTGGTCTAGGCTGCCGCTAGTGATGCCCTAGCCGGCAATGGCGGCACTCGAGACGATCTAGTCATTCACAATGCCCGACCGACTGACGAGGCTATGGTGAATGGCAAGGACGCCGTAGATGAAGTTAAGGCCTCGAGTTTCGCCAAGCATAACGATGTCCTCACTATTTCCTCATGCTACGAGGATGAGTAGTCTAACTTGGGTCAATTAAGCTCTATTTTTTTCTACTTTTTTTTTGAGAAAACTTTCGATCTATTCATCATCAATCATGACAGTACAACAAACAACGGAAACAATAAAATTACATCTAGATCCGTACACCACCTAGCGATGACTACAAGCACTGAAGCGAGCGGAAGGCGCGCCTCTCCCTCGGCGGAACCAGGCAAAACTTATTATAATAGACAGTCGGGAAGTCGTCGTGCTAAGCCCCATAGGACGAACACACCAGAACAACAACTGTCGCCATTAAAGAGTAGCGTAAATCGGAGAATCCAATCTAAAGGCACACAAATGTAGACGAACTACGACCATGGCCGAGCAAATCCACAGATCCCTCGAAGACACACCTCCACACATCCACCGACGATGCAAGGTGAACCACCGGGACGGGGGCTAGGCGGTAAGAACATTATTCCATCTTCAAGGAGTCGCCCCCATCTCGTCTTCCTAAACATGACACAAACCTTAACAAAACTCATCGGAACATCTAAAAATGGAGCCCTCCCGCCGGCAAGCGCCAAGATCCACCGCGCCGCTATACCCCTAATGCCACCGGAGATGAGGCGGACTGGCGGCGGCACCGACGGGAGGCAGAGAAACCCTAGTCTTTTTATAGGGGAGGAGGCAGCTGCGTTAATTAAGCACTATGTTGAGTTTAATTATACTCTAGGTTTAGTTGAATTATGCACTATGCGATGTTTAAGTAGTTTGTTGATGAAGTTGGAGTTTACTTGGTTTTTAAATATGGCAATTAAGTATAAATTGTGCTTGAGATGTACTTTCATTGCATTGGTTGTTAAAATGAACAATCAACATTTCACATCAAAGAAAGGGTCTGTCATTGTTGGATGTGATATTTGGAAAGAAAGGAACGAGCGTGTCTTTAGAAATAAAGCGGCACCGGTGGCCGTGATTGTTATCCTTATTAAAGATGAGGCATCGTTTGGGCTATTGTGGGTGCCAAGCTTTTGAGTACTGTAATGCCGCAAGAGTAATTAGTTAGTGTTCTGCCTCTTGAGTAATGTATCTCACAAAATTTTCTCTTAATCAATGAAAATGTCAAGTCTTTGCCTTGTTTCAAAAATGGTTGTTAAAAGGTTTTTTTTCGGAGAGCTAAATTTAGGCAAGGAGTAGCGGTTAGAAGTTAAATTACAGGGAGATGCTCCGACACTGCACATCTGGATCGAAGCTGCTCTAAAGAAGCCTCATGGCTACGCTCTAAAGAATGCACATGCAGATCGAGTTGGTTGCTCTGCGAAGAGCAAGCACCAAATGGATATTCGCGTGCATGCATCTTATCGAGGAATAATTCAGAGAAGAGTACTAGTTAATTAGGCTGCGCTGGAGAATCAAACAAACGGCACATGAAGGAAGCAGCCGTCGCGCAAAAAATAAAATAAAAATAACAATAAGATGAAAGAAGCAGCCTCCTGATAATGTTATGAGCTGACAGGTCAGCCTGCCGGCGGCTTCGTGTTTCTTAATTAATTAGGCAAAAGCGCAAAGCGTAGCAGCCGCCCGGCTGTTGCTCTCGTCATTTCTTAATTAATCCATGAGAGATGGCTGGTTTCATGGCGAATATCCAATTCTGAGCTCGGGCTCATCTGCACCTGCTCAAGAAAAAAATCATAAAAAACTCAGGGAAATTCAAAAAATTAAAAAAAATTATGCAAGGTAGATAATTTGGTGCGTGAGGTGCACTTTAAATTTCAGAACATTTGGACATTTAATTAGCTCTCAACAAAAAAGACAAATTGGATCAGAACAGTATATGAACAGTACATTATTTAACATACCCTAAATTTGTCTTTTTTGCCGAGAGCTACTCAGATGTTCAAATGCTCTGAAATTTGGAGCAGACGTCACGCACCAAATTATCTATCATGCCAAAAAAATTGGAATTTTCTGAATTTTTCTAGTATTTGTTTTGATTTTTTATTAAGCGCAGGTGCAGATGATCCTAGAAACCAAAACGTCACACGCGGTTTCATGGTGGCTATTATAGGTCATCTACAAAAGATAGGTTCATAGACCTAACATTTAGGGCCCACCTAGGGTCTCACATCAAAATTGGAAGGTCTTCGGGCCATAGGCACATTCGAGTGTGCACTCTAGGGTGTCCACTCGAATGCGGTCCAGCCACTCAGACGTCTTCCCACCATTCGGCCTGACCAACACCACTCGGACACAGGAGGCACAGAGGCGACATGGGAGCTGCAACGTTCGGGTAGCTTAACGTTGGACTTCAAGTGTAGTCATCACATCAGCTTCCAGTAATGCCCGTAGTTACTCCCCTTCTTATCTCCTCTTGTAACATAGCACGTCTTCGGTGGCTTTAGGGTCATGACCGCGTGGTGGATCCCGGCTCTTGCCGATGGGAGGGCTTCGTTTTTAGACGTTTTTTCAAGTTTTATTAAGGCTTGTGTCCTGCTCAGGAAGACGAGACGACGGCGGCTCCCTGGAGATGGAATAAGGTCTTCCCCTCCTAGCCCCGTTCCGGTGGTGTGTCTAGCATCGTCGGTGGGCATGTGGAGATGTGTATCCGGCGGATCTATCCTTGGTGGATTTGCTCGGATTTGGTCGTAGTTCGTCTACGTTTGTGTTTCTTCGGGTTGGATCCTTCTGATCTACACTACTCTTTATCGGCGGCGGTTGTTGGTCTGCTGCGCTGGTCCTATGTGGCCTTAGCACGACGAGTTCCCGACTTTCTACTACAATAAATTTTTCCTGACTCCAGTGAGGGAGGGGCGATGACGGCGACGCGCCTTAGGCTGGCTTTAGTGCTTGTAGTCGCTATTAGATGGTCTACGGATCTGGATGTAACTTTTATTATTTCTGGTGTCCGTTGTATTACCATGATTGAGGATGAATTCATTGAAAGTTTTCTTGCAAAAAAAGGAGACGGGTAAGCGCTCTAATCCTTTTTTTTATGAGATTCATTTTATTTTCCTAAGCTTCAATCTCAGCATCTTGGGTCGAAGATTTTTGGAGCTGTGCCCTAGAGTTGCGCGCTCTCTTCGATGGAGGTAGAAGAAGTACAGAACAATTAGTTATGGCGCCGAACACCCTGGCCACTGAACAGCCTGTTTCTAGAATACACCATGGCAGCGTGGTTTATTTCTAACAAACCCCACCTAAACAACGACCTAGCCACGCGGCCTGCCCTGCAGGAGAGCCGGCTAGGCGGCGGCGGCGGCATCGGCGAGCAGCGCCTCCTCCTTTCGTGGCTTCCTGCACTCTCTCGAGAAGTGGCTGCGGACGCCGCAATTTAGTACTTCCCTATCTTTCCCGGAGACTTGAGCTTCGCACGAGCGCCACTGTATCAACGTCGCAGAATTGTTCAATCCTGGCCACCACAGAGTACAGCCAATCGGGCATTGGCACGGTGTCGAGGAACTTCTTCACCATGGCAGCTGTCATATCAAGCGTCGAGCCAATGCTCTATGAAAGAAGAAGAGTGTCAGTGTCAAAACCGGCGGATCTCGGGTAGGGGATCCCGAACTGTGCGTCTAGGCGGATGGTAACAGGAGACAAGGGACACAATGTTTTACTCAGGTTCGGGCCCTCTTGATGGAGGTAAAACCCTACGTCCTGCTAGATTAATATTGATGATGTGTGTTACAAGAGTGGATCTACCACGAGATTAAAGAGGCTAAACCCTAGAAGCTAGCCTATGGTATATGGTATGATTGTTGTTCGTCCTACGGACTAAAACCCTCCGGTTTATATAGATACCGGATAGGGTTAGGGTTACACAGAGTCGGTTACAATGATAGGAGATCTACATATCCGTATCGCCAAGCTTGCCTTCCACGCCAAGGAAAGTCCCATCCGGACACGCGACGAAGTCTTTAATCTTGTATCTTTATAGTCTTTGGAGTCCGGCCGATGATGATAGTTCGGCTATCCGGACACCCCCTAGTCCGGAACTCCCTCAGTAGCCCCTGAACCAGGTTTCAATGACGACGAGTCCAGCGCGCATGTTGTCTTCGGCATTGCAAGGCGAGTTCTTCCTCCAAATAATTTATAGAAGATTGTGAACACCAGGATAGTGTCCGGCTCTGCAAAAATAAATTCCACATACCACCGTAGAGAGAATAATATTACACAAGATCAATCTGCTGACGTATTTTGTGGCGTGACGTCGCACCACTACCAAGCCTTTACTCAAATTGTTTTTATTGTTCCACCTCAGCGTGTTTAGCGAAGCGGTTTCCTTGGCACGTCTTGTCGAGGCAGAGATCGTGTTCCCCTTATTCTGGGATTCCCATCAATACGGACGTGGGTAACCCAACCGCGCCATGGATTGTGGCGCTTTGGAGATAAGCGAGTTTTACCAGGCCGGTGGGGACACATGTTTTTGTCCGCCCATATAAGGGGATAAAGATCCAACCTTTTTACCTGCGCCTTCTTCCTCCTTGGCTTATCCATCTCCGCGAACTCAAGCTCCAGCGCCCAAGTCCGCACTTCTCTCACCTCAACCTTCTCCAACTATGTCCGGAGCGGGAGGCAAGTGGATGGCCTCCTCCGTCACGGAGGGGCAGATCCAGAAGCTGCGCGACGCCGGATATCTGTCCAGCAACATCGCGCATCGGCTCCCCGGACGAGGGAGAGCTCGCCCCCAACCCTGACCCCATGAGAGGGTAGTATTTCTTCCCCATTTCCTCCGCGGACTGGGCTTCCCGCTTCATCCCTTTGTCCGGGGGCTCATGTTCTACTACGGCCTAGATTTCCATGATCTGGCCCTGAATTTCATCCTCAACATCTCGGCCTTTATCGTCGTGTGCGAGGCATTCCTCTGCATCCAGCCCCATTTCGGCTTGTGGCTCAAGACCTTCAGTGTCAAGCCGAAGGTTGGGAAGGGCAGCCAAGCGGAGTGCGGAGGCGCCATGGTGGGCAGAATGTCCCACGTTACGTGGCTGGAGGGCACTTTCGTGGAAACCATCAAGGGATGGCAATCGGGGTGGTTCTATATCACCGAGCCGCGTGACCCTGCTGGGCAGCGGCCCCCGAATTCAGATCTGGCATCCCCACACGGCTCACCTCCTGGAAAGAGAGTGGCCGAATTTGGGGGGATTCGGAGGAGCTGACCGGACTCCAAGCCTGTATCCAGAAGCTGGTGGACAAGAAGCTCAAGCTTGTCAACGTAGTCCAGGTCATGCTCATCCGCCGGATTCTCCCGTGCCAGCGACGGGGCTTTAATATGTGGGAGTTTGATCCGGCGCAGCACCAGACCCTGAGCGGGCTCTTTGACACTACGTACGAAGATGTCTGGAAGGTGCTGTTCAAGGGCGCCGAAGCTCCCGCATCCGCTATCGAAGATCGCGGATTCTGCTCGCAGCGTCCAGCTGACGAGGTAAGTGATTTCACCACTTGTTTTCCATAGTTTGGCTCTATGCGGGATCTAAACTCCCTTTACCTTTGACAGGAATGGCTGGCAAAGGCCGAACGGATTACCTGTCCGGCCCCATTGCGGAGGACCGGCGGACGCCCGCCTAACGGGGCTGCTGGCTCCGGCACCCCACGTGGTGCCGGAGAAGAAGGCCAAGAAGACGGCCACGGGGACTTGGAAGAGTTCCCGTTTTCAGGTGCTATCGGATGATGAATCCGAATCTTCTCCTGAAGACGAGGAGGAAGAAGAAGAAGCTTCTCCCCCAGTGGGGGAGGAGAGGAAAAGGAAGGCCGCCTAACCGGGAGGCCGGAGGGTCCAAGAAGGAAGAACCCTTCCTCCGGACTTCTCCACCAACGCCGACGACGAGGGGATTGGCCTACGAGGGCCAAGCCTGGCGAGATCGTAAGTGTCCGGATACCCATGGCTTTTTATTATTGCAGAGTGTTCTCTAATGTCGAACAATCGTGCAGCCCGCCTAAAGGCGAGTTCGCCGATTCATCGGCGGGTCCACAGGCTCGTCGGAATTGAGAGTACTTCGCTTCCGACCGCCTCCTCGCCTCATGCTGCGGACAACGCCGCGGCGGGGCTCCAAAGGGGGCTTGGTCACGAGGAGGTGGCGCAGGTGTTGGGGAACGTGGTAATTTCAAAAATTTTCCTACGCACACGCAAGATCATGGTGATGCATAGCAACGAGAGGGGAGAGTGTTGTCTACGCACTCGTGAGACCAAGCGGAAGCAATCACAACGTAGAGGAAGTAGTCAGACGTTCTCCTCGCGATCCAACCGATCCAAGCGCGTTACTCCGGCACCTCCGAGTTCTTGGCACACGTACAGCTCGGTGGCGCTCCTCGGGCTCCGATCCACAAAGCTCCGGGAGAGAGAGTTCCACAAGACGACGGGCGTGGTGACGATCTTGATGTTCTACCGACGCAGGGCTTCGCCTAAGCACCGCCACGATTTGACCGAGGTGGAATATGGTGGAGGGGGCACCGCTGCGGCTAAGGAACGATCTCAAGGATCAACTTGTGTGTTCTAGGGTGCCCCCTGCCCCGTATATAAAGGAGCAAGGGGAGGGCGGCCCGGCCCTAGGAGGCGCGCCAAGGGAGGGAGTCCTCCTCCTAGTGGGAGTAGGACTCCCTTTCCTAGTCCTACTAGGAAGAAGGAAGGGGAAGGAAAGAGAGGAGAGGGAGAGGGAAGGGGCGCGCCCCCTCCTTGTCTAATTCGGACTCCCCATGGGGGGGGGGGCGCGCCACCTCCTGGTGCAGCCCTCTCTCTCCCCTCTTGGCCCAATAAGGCCCATTACTTCCCCGGGGGGTTCCGGTAACCCCTCCAGAACTCCGGTTTTCTCCGGAAACTTCCGGAACCTTTCCGGTGTCCGAATATAGCCGTCCAATATATCAATCTTTATGTCTCGATCATTTTGAGACTCCTCGTCATGTCCGTGATCACATCCGGGACTCCGAACTCCTTCGGTACATCAAAATACACAAACTCATAATATAACCGTCCTTGAAACCTTAAGCGTGCGGACCCTACGGTTCGAGAACAATGTAGACATGACCGAGACATCGTCTCCGGTCAATAACCAATAGCGGGACCTGGATGCCCATATTGGTTCCTACATTTTCTGAAGATCTTTATCGGTCAGAACCGCATAACAACATACGTTGTTTCCTTTGTCATCGGTATGTTACTTGCCCGAGATTCGATCGTCGGTATCCAATACCTAGTTCAATCTCGTTGCTGGCAAGTCTCTTTACTCGTTCCGTAATACACCATCTCACAGCTAACTCATTAGTTGTAATGCTTGCAAGGCTTAGTGATGTGTATTACCGAGAAGGCCCAGAGATACCTCTCCGACAATCGGAGTGACAAATCCTAATCTCGAAATACGCCAACCCAACATCTGCCTTTGGAGACACTGTAGTACTCCTTTATAATCACCCGATTACGTTGTGACGTTTGGTAGTACCAAAGTGTTCCTCCGTAAACGGAGTTGCATAATCTCATAGTTATAGGAACATGTATAAGTCATGGATAAAAGCAATAGCAACATACTAAACGATCGGGTGCTAAGCTAATGGAATGGGTCATGTCAATCAGATCATTCAACCAATGATGTGACCTTGTTAATCAAATGACAACTCCTTTGTCTATGGTTAGGAAACTTAACCATCTTTGATTAACAAGCTAGTCTAGTAGAGGCATACTAGTGACACTCCGTTTGTCTATGTATTCACACATGTATTATGTTTCCGGTTAATACAATTCTAGCATGAATAATAAACATTTATCATGATATAAGGAAATAAATAATAACTTTATTATTGCCTCTAGGGCATATTTCCTTCAGTCTCCCACTTGCACTAGAGTCAATAATCTAGATCACATCACCATGTGATTAACATCGATAGTTCACATCATCATGTGATTAACACCCATAGTTCACATCGCCATGTGACCAAGACCCAAAGGGTTTACTAGATTCAGTAATCTAGTTCACATCGCTATGTGATTAACACCCAAAGAGTACTAAGGTGTGGTCATGTTTTGCTTTGTGAGAGAATCTTAGTCAACGGGTCTTTCACATTCAGATCCGTTATGTATTTTGCAGTTTTCTATGTCTGCAATGCTCTGCACGGAGCTACTCTAGCTAATTGCTCCCACTTTCAATATGTATCTAGATCGAGACTTAGAGTCATCCAGATCAGTGTCAAAACTTGCATCGACGTAACCCTTTACTTACGAACCTTTTTCCACTTCCATAATCGAGAAATATATCCTTATTCCACTAAGGATAATTTTGACCGCTGTTCAGTGATCTACTCCTAGATCACTATTGTATTCCCTTGCCAAACTCAGTGTAGGGTATACAATAGATCTGGTATATAGCATAGCATACTTTATAGAACCTATGGCCAAGGCATAGGGAATGACTTTCATTCTCTTTCTATCTTCTGCCGTGGTCGGGTTTTGAGTCTTACTCAATTTCACACCTTGTAACACAGGCAAGAACTCTTTCTTTGACTGTTCCATTTTGAACTACTTCAAAATCTTGTCAAGGTATGTACTCATTGAAAAACTTATCAAGCGTCTTGATCTATCTCTATAGATCTTGATGCTCAATATGTCAGCAGCTTCACCGAGGTCCTTCTTTGAAAAACTCCTTTCAAACACTCCTTTATGCTTTGCAGAATAATTCTACATCATTTCCGATCAACAATATGTCATTCACATATACTTATCAGAAATGTTGTAGTGCTCCCACTCACTTTCTTGTAAATACAGGCTTCACCGCAAGTCTGTATAAAACTATATACTTTGATCAACTTATCAAAGCGTATATTCCAACTCCGAGATGCTTGCACCAGTCCATAGATGGATCGCTGGAGCTTGCGTATTTTGTCAGCACCTTTAAGATTGACAAAACCTCCTGGTTGCATCATATACAACTCTTCTTTAAATCCATTAAGGAATGTAGTTTTGTTTATCCATTTGCCGGATTTCATAAAATTGCGGCAATTGCTAACATGATTTGGACAGACTTAAGCATCGCTACGAGTGAGAAAATCTCATCGTAGTCAACACCTTGAACTTTGTCAAGAACCTTTTTCGACAAGTCTAGCTTTGTAGATAGTAACACTACTATCAACGTCCGTCTTCCTCTTGAAGATCCATTTATTTTCTATGGTTTGCCGATCATCGGGCAAATCCATCAAAGTCCATACTTTGTTCTCATACGTGGATCATATCTCAGATTTCATGGCCTCAAACCATTTTGCGGAATCTGGGCTCATCATCGCTTCCTCATAGTTCGTAGGTTCGTCATGGTCAAGTAACATGACCTCCAGAATGGGATTACCGTACCACTCTGGTGCGTATCTCACTCTAGTTGACCTACGAGGTTCGGTAGTAACTTGATCTGAAGTTACATGATCATCATCATTAGCTTCCTCACTAATTGGTGTAGGAATCACTGGAACTGATCTCTGTGATGAACTACTCACCAATAAGGGAGAAGGTACAATTACCTCATCAAGTTCTACTTTCCTCCCACTCACTTCTTTCGAGAGAAACTTCTTCTCTAGAAAGGATCCATTTTAGCAACGAAAAACTTGCCTTCGGATCTGTGATAGAAGGTGTACCCAATAGTTACCTTTGGGTATTCTATGAAGACGCACTTCTCCGATTAGGGTTTGAGCTTATCAGGATGAAACTTTTTCACATAAGCATCGCAGCCCCAAACTTTAAGAAACGTCAACTTGGGTTTCTTGCTAAACCACAGTTCATATGTTGTCGTCTCAACGGATTTAGATGGTGCCCTTTTAATGTGAATGCAGCTGTCTCTAATGCATAACCCCAAAACGATAGTGGTAAATCGGTAAGATACATCATAGATCGCACCATATCCAATAAAGTGCGGTTACGACGTTCGGACACACCATTATGATGTGGTGTTCCAGGTGGCATGAATTTGTGAAACTATTTCACATTGTTTCAAATGAAGACCAAACTCGTAACTCAAATATTTATCTCCACGATCAGATCGCAGAAACTTTATTTTCTTGTTACGATGATTTTCCACTTCACTCTGAAATTCTTTGAACTTTTTAATTATTTCAGACTTATGTTTCATCAAGTAGACATACCCATATCTGCTCAAATCATCTTGTGAAGGTCAGAAAATAACGATACTTGCCACGAGCATCAACACTCATTGAATCGCATACATCGGTATGTATTATTTCCAATAAGTCAGTAGCTTGTTCCATTGTTCCGGAGAACGGAGTTTTAGTCATCTTGCCCAAAAGGCACGGTTCGCAAGCATCAAATGATTCATAATCAAGTGATTCCAAAAGTCCATCAGCATGGAGTTTTCTTCATGCGCTTTACACCAATATGACCTAACCGGCAGTGCCACAAATAAGTTGCACTATCATTATTAACTTTGCATCTTTTGGTTTCAATATTATGAATATGTGTATCACTATGATCGAGATCCAATGAACCATTTTCATTGGGTGTGTAACCATATAAGGTTTTATTCATGTAAACAGAACAACAATTTATTCTCTTACTTAAATGAATAACTGTATTGCAATAAACATGATCAAATCATATTTATGCTCAACACCAAATAACACTTATTTAGGTTCCACACTAATCCCGAAAGTATAGGGAGTGTGCGATGATGATCATATCAATCTTGGAACTACTTCCAACACTCATCGTCACTTCCCCTTCAACTAGTTTACATTCATTACGCAACTCCGTTTCAAGTTACTACTCTTAGCAACTGAACCAGTATCAAATACCGAGGGGTTGCTACGAACACTAGTAAAATACACATCAATAATCTGTATATCAAATATACCTTTGTTCACTTTGCCATCCTTCTTATCCGCCAAATACTTGGAGTAGTTCCGCTTCTAGTGACCAGTTCCATTGCAGCAAAAGCAGTTAGTCTCAGGCTTAGGTCCAGACTTGGGCTTCTTCACTCGAGCAGCAACTTGCTTGCCGTTCCTTTTGAAGTTCCCCTTCTTCCCTTTGCCCTTTCCTTGAGACTAGTGGTCTTTGTCAATCATCAACACTTGATGCTCTTTCTTGATTTCTACCTTCGTCGATTTCAACATCACGAAGAGCTCGGGAATCATTTTCGTCATCCCTTGCATACTATAGTTCATCACAAAGTTCTAGTAACTTAGTGATGGTGACTAGAGAATTCTGTCAATCACTATCTTATCTGGAAGATTAACTCCCACTTGATTCAAGCGATTGAAGTACCCAGACAATCTGAGAACATGCTCACTAGTTGAGCGATTCTCCTCCATCTTTTAGCTATAGAACTTGTTGGAGATTTCATATCTCTCGACTCGGGTATTTGCTTGAAATATTAACTTCAACTCCTGGAACATCTCATATGGTCCATGACGTTCAAAACGTCTTTGAAGTCCCGATTCTAAGCCGTTAAGTATGGTGCACTAAACTATCAAGTAGTCATCATCTTGAGCCAGCCAAACGTTCATAACGTCTGCATTTGCTCCTGCAATAGTTCTGTCACCTAGCGGTGCATTAAGGACATAATTCTTCTGTGCAGCAATGAGGATAAACCTCAGATCACGGATCCAATCCGTATTATTGCTACTAACATTTTTCAATACAAATTTTCTCTAGGAACACATAAAAACATAGGGAAGCAACAACGCGAGCTATTGATCTACAACATAATTTGCAAAATATTACTAGGACTAAGTTCATGATAAGTTAAAGTTCAATTAATCATATTACTTAAGAACTCCCACTTAGACAGACATCTCTCTAGTCATCTAAGTGATTACGTGATCCAAATCAACTAAACCATAACCGATCATCACGTGAGATGGAGTAGTTTTCAATGGTGAACATCACTATGTTGATCATATCTACTATATGATTCACGCTCGACCTTTCGGTCTCCGTGTTCCGAGGCCATATCTGCATATGCTAGGCTCGTCAAGTTTAACCTGAGTATTCTGCGTGTGCAAAACTGGCTTGCACCCGTTGTAGATGGACGAGAGCTTATCACACCCGATCATCACGTGGTGTCCGGGCACGATTTAACTTTGGCAACGGTGCATACTCAGGAGAACACGTCTTGATAATTTTTAGTGAGAGATCATCTTAAAATGCTACCGTCAATCAAAGCAAGATAAGATGCATAAAGGATAAACATCACATGCAATCAATATAAGTGATATGATATGGCCATCATCATCTTGTGCTTGTGATCTCCATCTCCGAAGCACCGTCATGATCACCATCGTCACCGGCGCGACACCTTGATCTCCATCATAGCATCGTTGTCGTATCGCCAACTATTGCTTCTACGACTATCGCTACCGCTTAGTGATAAAGTAAAGCAATTACATGGCGTTTGCATTTCATACAATAAAGAGACAACCATATGGCTCCTGCCGATTGCCGATAACTCGGTTACAAAACATGATCATCTCATACAATAAAATATAGCATCACGTCTTGACCATATCACATCACAACATGCCCTGCAAAAACAAGTTAGACGTCCTCTACTTTGTTGTTGCAAGTTTTACGTGGCTGCTACGGGCTGAGCAAGAACCGTACTTACCTACGCATCAAAACCACAACGATAGTTCGTCAAGTTGGTGCTGTTTTAACCTTCGCAAGGACCGGGCGAGCCACACTCAGTTCAACTAAAGTGAGAGAGACAGACACCCGCCAGTCACCTTTAAGCAACGAGTGCTCGCAGCGGTGAAACCAGTCTCGCGTAAGCGTACGCGTAATGTCGGTCCGGCCGCTTCATCTCACAATACCGCCGAACCAAAGTATGACATGCTGGTAAGCAGTATGACTTATATCGCCCACAACTCACTTGTGTTCTACTCGTGCATATGACATCAACGCATAAAACCAGGCTCGGATGCCACTGTTGGGGAACGTGGTAATTTCAAAATTTTCCTACGCACACGCAAGATCATGGTGATGCATAGCAACAAGAGGGGAGAGTGTTGTCTACGTACCCTCGTAGACCGAAGCGGAAGCAATCACAACGTAGAGGAAGTAGTCATACGTTCTCCTCGTGATCCAACCGATCCAAGCGCCGTTACTCCGGCACCTCCGAGTTCTTGGCACACGTACAGCTCGGTGACGCTCCTCGGGCTCCGATCCAGCAAAGCTCCGGGGAGAGAGAGTTCCGTTAGCACGACGGCGTGGTGACGATCTTGATGTTCTACCGACGCAGGGCTTCGCCTAAGCACCGCTACGATTTGACCGAGGTGGAATATGGTGGAGGGGAGCACCGCACACGGCTAAGGAACGATCTCAAGGATCAACTTGTGTGTTCTAGGGTGCCCCCGGCCCCGTATATAAAGGAGCAAGGGGGAGGGCCGGCCGGCCCTAGGAGGCGCGCCAAGGGAGGGGGGAGTCCTCCTCCTAGTGGGAGTAGGACTCCCCTTTCCTAGTCCTACTAGGAAGAAGGAAGGGGGAAGGAAAGAGAGGGAGAGGGAGAGGGAAAGGGGCTGCGCCTCCTTGTCCAAGTCGGACTCCCGTGGAAGCGCGCGCCACCTCCTGGTGCAGCCTCTCTCTCCCTCTTGGCCCAATAAGGCCCATTACTTCCCGGGGTTCCGGTAACCCCTCCGGCACTCCGATTTTCTCCGGAAACTTCCGGAACCTTTCCGTGTCCGAATATAGCCGTCCAATATATCAATCTTTATGTCTCGATCATTTCGAGACTCCTCGTCATGTCCGTGATCACATCCGGGACTCAACTCCTTCGGTACATCAAAATACACAAACTCATAATATAACCGTCATCGAAACCTTAAGCGTGCGGACCCTACGGTTCGAGAACAATGTAGACATGACCGAGACACGTCTCCGGTCAATAACCAATAGCGGGACCTGGATGCCCATATTGGTTCCTACATTTTCTATGAAGATCTTTATCGGTCAGACCGCATAACAACATACGTTGTTCCCTTTGTCATCGGTATGTTACTTGCCCGAGATTCGATCGTCGGTATCCAATACCTAGTTCAATCTCGTTGCTGGCAAGTCTCTTTACTCGTTCCGTAATACACCATCTCACAGCTAACTCATTAGTTGTAATGCTTGCAAGGCTTAGTGATGTGTATTACCGAGAAGGCCCAGAGATACCTCTCCGACAATCGGAGTGACAAATCCTAATCTCGAAATACGCCAACCCAACATCTGCCTTTGGAGACACCTGTAGTACTCCTTTATAATCACCCGATTACGTTGTGACGTTTGGTAGTACCCAAAGTGTTCCTCCGTAAACGGGAGTTGCATAATCTCATAGTTATAGGAACATGTATAAGTCATGGATAAAAGCAATAGCAACATACTAAACGATCGGGTGCTAAGCTAATGGAATGGGTCATGTCAATCAGATCATTCAACCAATGATGTGACCTTGTTAATCAAATGACAACTCCTTTGTCTATGGTTAGGAAACTTAACCATCTTTGATTAACAAGCTAGTCTAGTAGAGGCATACTAGTGACACTCCGTTTGTCTATGTATTCACACATGTATTATGTTTCCGGTTAATACAATTCTAGCATGAATAATAAACATTTATCATGATATAAGGAAATAAATAATAACTTTATTATTGCCTCTAGGGCATATTTCCTTCAGCAGGAGGTGTCACAAGGCAACCTCCCGGACTCCAGGCGTGTGGGGGGCAAGACCCCCAGGGGCTCTAAGCCCGACCCTTGTCCGGACTCCATGTCGGAACCTTCAGTGGTTCCGGAGTTCGGTAAGCGATCCCTTCGCAAGAAGGGTAAGACGCCGGTGTCCTTCGTCCAACCGGAGGCACCGGATAGCTTACTGGAGGCGCTCAACGGCGCCTCCATCGAGGAGGAGCACCGCACTGTTATGAGTGCGGTGACCCGGACAGTTCAGTCCGCCAAGAGCGGGCTGACCGAAGCCTGTACCAGTCTTCTAACAGGCTTTGAGGTAAGAAATTTCAATATATGTAAAATGGTACCGCATAGACAGTAGCCCCTGATGCTCGGTTCGGTGTTCGGAAAGAAAAGCCGGACTGAGGATCTTTAGAAAGATAAACGCAGGAGTCATATAAAAAATATGTCAATATGGGAATGCAGGCTGTGCTGCTGACCTTCGCCGCACTGACTGCGGAGGTCAATACTTTGAAGGAAAACCTCGAGCGGTCCGAGAATGAGCTCGGCCATGCCAAGAAGCAGCTCGAGGAAAAAGAAGGTGAGTAATACCTTATGAAAATTGTACCTTACAGAAAAGGATTTGGTTGCAAGAAAAATGACAAGGATAACGTGGGTATTGTAGGGGCCACTAACGAGGTGGCGACCCTGAAGGAGGCGGTGGCCGCGGCCGAACGCAATGCGGCCGCGGAGCGCACCGAGCGAGAGAAGCAGGAGGCGCGGGTGGCGGAGGTACATCAAGAGCTCCAGGATCTCGTGAAAAAACATGAGAGCTTGGAGCGTGACTCGAAGACTCGAGAGTCCGAGCTTGCAACGGCTCTTGAGAGTGCCAAAGCCGCTAAGGCCGAAGCCTACAAGGCCCTCCAGGAGATTGAGGCGGTGCAGAAAATAGCAGCGGGTAAGGCATTTTTCATGCAGAGTAAGCATGTGAGTGTTAATTACCTGTTGCTTACCCGAATTCGGAGCTCTCCAGGGGCATTCGCAGATCTTCCTCGCAGCGTGTCCGATGCTGCCGCATTCTACCGGGCCGAGGAGGGGAGCTCGACAGAGAAGGTCTTACGGTCTCGGTATTGAGGCGGACATCCGGTGCTTTTAGCGACCAGCTGAAGCAGCTGGTCGAGCTCCACAAGGCGGCCGAACAGGCCATGAAGGGCCTCATAGTTCGGCTGTGGCCTAAGGAGGCCATGCCTGGGAGCTACTTCGGCCTGGTGCGGCTGCTGATGGATGCGTGCCCGTGGGTTGAAGTGATCAAGCATTCCGCTTGTATTGAGGGTGCCCGTCGGGCCCTTGCCCGCGCAAAGGTGCACTGGGGCAAGATGGATGCCCAGAAGCTTGTGACGGACCCACCACCAGAGGGCAAGGAGCATCGCACGCCCGAGATGTATTATAAGAGTGTGCTGAAGGGCGCCCGCACTATTGAGTGTGAGTGCTCCAAAGATGTAATATTTGAGTAGACTCGCATTTTGTTATCCTGTGCGCTGAAAACTTAGTTCATATGCGCTAAGCAACGCTTGTTAATTTAAAATATTACCTTCTGTGCGGCTGTTTATCAAATCGAGAGATGGCAAGTCGTCGGCTTCAGCCCCCATGCCACGAAAGTGCCGGGGTGTTCGGGATAAACTTGAGCGCTCTTGTTCCCATTTTTGGGTCCATCTAGGGAGGCGCTCAACACAGTGAACAAGGCAACCGGACTTATAATGCTTGAACACTCTCACTTAGCCATAGAATTCTATAATTTTAAATTTCAGCGAAGCCCCTAGTCTTCCGAAGGCCGAATTTGGGGCGCTATCCACGCCTTGGCCGGACAGTATCCGGCTCCTCGCTCTAAGCGGCATAAGTCTTTAAGGACTCGCAAAAACCTCTCGAACAGCGACGGTCTCTCGCCTCATCATGACGGTCAGTTTTAGCTTTCTCCATCGAGGCGTTAACCCAGCCGGCTGGGGCGGAATCGCGATGGTTCTCCGGTGCTACCTTAGACGATATAACGGAACGTAAGGTACCAAAACACGGGAGCCGAGCAAACCCAACTATTGACCCAAGACATGATTCAGAGCCGATGCATATAGTGCTATAAGTTCGGGGTGCCGCACTTGTGAAAGTGTTCGGACTCATCATACCATAATGCGGGGAACATAAGCCCCTGGTGTATATTAGCCATACCAAAGTGTACGGATGCAACATGTCGTGAATGAACATATGTATGAAAAAGAAATGCAATTATAAGCAAAAAGGTGCTGCATTGTTTTATTCAATAAGTGCTGCTCTGAATGCGTAACGATACAAATAGTGCGATAAGCAAGGTATGAGACTGTTAAACAGGTCCCCTCCGTGGGTAGGCTACAGATTGGTGTATGAAAATGCTCGTAATGGAGACCACCTGTATATTCGTTGTAGCCTTTATCATTCCCTGGCTGTTGCATCGTGAGTTCGGCAGGTCTGCTGCCGGACAGGGCTTCTGACAAACGGAGTCCTGTGGGTAAAAAGTAAAAGGTAAAAAGAAAAGAAAAAGGAACGACACACTTGAGAGCCCCTGGTGTGGTTGAGCCGCAGTCTGGGTTTATCGTGGTCGTGCCCCTCTCCCCATGCCCATGGTATCTTCAGAGCGTAATGGTGTACGCGAAGGACCTGCTTTGACGTTTCGCAGGAGCTGGGGTTGGGGCCGCATTGCTACGCGTTCTCAGAACGTGCCAGGTGGTCTTGTTGTAAGTTACTCCGGGCGCGCTTAGCTGTGTCCGGCCGCTTAACGGCCGGACTCGAGAATTGCCTTAAGAGGCTGCATTGCACTTCTGCCGCGAGAGCCGCCAGATGTTCCTCCGTGCGGAGAGAACGTTCAGTGTTTCCGTTGACCGTAATGACTCCTCGAGGGCCTGGTATCTTGAGCTTGAGGTATGCGTAGTGCGGCACCGCGTTGAACTTTGCAAACGCGGTGCGTCCGAGCAAGGCATGATAGCCGCTGCGGAACAGGACTATGTCGAAGATTAACTCCTCGCTTCGGAAGTTATCCGGGATCCGAAGACCACTTCGGTGTAATTGAGCCTGTACAATTGGCTTCTACACCTGGTATGACGCCTTTAAAGGTCGTTTTGGTAGGTTTGATCCTTGAGGGTCTATGCCCATTTTGCACACTGCTGTATCCTGGTAAAGCAGGTTCAGGCTGCCGCCGCCATCCATCGGGACTATGGTTAGGTGAAATCCATCGACGATTGGGTCTAAGACCAGTCTGGCGAATCCGCCGTGGCGGATGTTTGGTGGGGTGGTCCCTTCGGTCAAAAGTGATCGGGCAGGAGGAACATGGATTGAACTTCGGGGCAACTGGCTCCATCGCATAGACATCCCGGAGTGCACGCTTCCGCTCCCTTTTGGGTATGTGCGTTGTGTATATCATGTTCACCGTCCGCACCTGTGGGGGGAAACCCTTCTGTCCTTTATTGTTCGGTGGTTGGGTCTCGTCCTCGTCATCGCTATGCAGCCCCTTGTCATTGTTTTCGGCAATTAACTTGCCTGCCTGCTTGAATACCCAACAGTCCCTGTTGGTGTGGTTAGCTGGCTTTTCGGGGGTGCCGTTTATCTGGCACAAGCGGTCGAGTATTCGATCCAAATTGGACGGACCCGAAGTAGTTCTTTTGAATGGCTTTTTCCGCTGACCGGGTTTAGAGCCTCTGAATCCGGCATTGATTGCTGTATCCTCAATATTGTCGCCGTTAATGTGGCGTTTGTTTTTGTTACGACGCGGCCTGCCATTTCGGTCCTTGAAGTCCGGACTGCCAGAATTTTTGCTGAGGTTGTTGCTGCCTGCTAGCCAGCTGTCCTCACCCGCGCAAAAGTGGGTCATGAGTGATGTGAGGGCTGCCATGGATTTCGGCTTTTCCTGTCCTAGGTGCCGGGCAAGCCATTCGTCGCGGATGTTATGCTTGAAGGCCGCGAGGGCCTCCGCATCCGGACAGTCAACGATTTGGTTTTTCTTGGTTAAGAACCATGTCCAGAATTGTCTGGCCGATTCGTCTGGCTGCTGAATTATGTGGCTTAGGTCATCAGCGTCTGGTGGTCGCACATAAGTGCCCTGGAAGTTATCGAGGAATGCGGCTTCCAGGTCCTCCCAGCTCCCAATTGACTCTGCTGGCAAGCTGTTGAGCCAATGCCGGGCTGGTCCTTTAAGCTTGAGGGGGAGGTACTTGATGGCGTGAAGATCATCACCGCGGGCCATGTGGATGTGAAGGAGATAGTCTTCGATCCAAACCGCGGGGTCTGTTGTGCCATCATAGGATTCAATATAGACGGGTTTAAACCCTTCGGGGATTTGATGATCCATTACTTAAATGCATGAAGCATAGTGGGTGTCGGCGCCTCAGATCGGGCGATATCACGACGGAGCTCAAAAGAGCTTTGTCTGTTTTGTTCTCCCCGGCCGGACTTACTGTGTCCGGCGCGACGGTTGTCGTCACGTACCGTGGGGCGCCCAAGCGATCCATAGATCGATCTTGATTGTCTTGCCTTGTCCTCCAATATATCTCGCAGGTCCGGAGCGTTCCCCTATGGCCGTGTGCTTTTTGAGCGATGCCGGGGTACGGTTCTAGTGAAAGGCCTAGCGGCCTCTCTGTCGCAACCACGGGGTGGTCGGTCAGCCGTATTGTCTCCTGGTGATGCGGGTTCATAAGCCTCATCCTCTAATCGGGGGAGCAGCTTGCGTTTAGGGTAGCTTTTGGAGGGGCGTTCGAGCTCATGCTCTTCGGCCGCGAGGACTTCAGTCCATCTGTCGGCTAGCAGATCCTGATCAGCTCGAAGCTGTTGCTGCTTTTTCTTGAGGCTGTTCGCCGTGGCCATAAGCCTGCTTCTAAAACGCTCTTGTTCGACGGGATCCTCAGGCACGACGAATTCATTGTCGTCGAGGCTTGCTTCGTCTTCGGAGGGAGGCATATAATCCTCTACCTCTTCTTCTGCCGCTCTCTCTTGAGGGCTGGCGTCTCCATCCTCCTGCGCTGGATCTTGCTGGAGTGGATTGTCTTCGGCACTGTCCGGTGTATTGTTATCTCCGGTGCCGGAATCTTCATTCTTGCTGTGGCGGGATTTAGAGCGGCGCCGCTGACGCCGGCGCTTGGGCTGCTTCTTGGAGGGGTCATCCTCCGTTGTTCCATCGCCGTTCCCATCTTTTGGGATGTCCACCATGTATATGCCGTATGACGTAGGTGGCCTTCCAGCCCTGTAGGGCGCTGGGTCTTGGTCGTCTCCGGCATCGTCGTCCATACCGTCGATGTCTTCGGAGTCGTAGTCTAGCATGTCGTTTGATCGTCGACAGCGGCTACCAAGTGGGTAGTGGGTGGGCGTTGAATTTCTTCGTCGTCCGCATCCCAACCTTCCTGACCGTAATCCGTCCAGGGCTCTGCGGATAAAGAGAGAGACTTTAGTGAATTCAGGATGTCGCCAAAGGGCGAGTGCTGAAAGATGTCCGCGGCGGTGAAATCCATGACGGGCGCCCACTCGTATTCGTTTGGCAATGGCGCGGAGGGTTCGGTGTCCGGAGAGGAGTCCGCACCGGAGTCGAGGTCTTCGCAAAGGACAGGGATAGAGTTCGGCTCGATCGCCGTAGAGATTGTAGCCCCCGAGGCGGTGTCCAACCACTCGTCCTCGATCAGGGAATCCGGCTCCGGATTAAGGGCCGGAGCGGATGCAGGTGCGGCCTCCAGGGCACTGTTCGGCTGCAGAGCTAGATCATGCCCGTCGAAACAGTGCGGCACGCTTGGCTGCGGCTTGAATCCGTCGAAGATCAAGTCTCCACGGATATCAGTCGTATAGTTCAAACTTCCAAATCTGACCTGATGGCCAGGGGCGTAGCTTTCGATCTGCTCCAGATGGCTGCTTAATTGGCCCGCAGTGCAAAGCCGCCGAATACGAAGATCTGTCCGGGGAGAAAGGTCTCACCCTGGACCGCGTCGTTGTTGATGATCGAAGGAGCCATCGGGCCTATCGGTGATGACACAGAGGAACTCTCAATGAAAGCACCAATGTCGGTGTCAAAACCGGCGGATCCCGGGTAGGGGGTCCCGAACTGTGCGTCTAGGCGGATGGTAACAGGAGACAAGGGACACGATGTTTTACCCAGGTTCGGGCCCTCTTGATGGAGGTAAAACCCTACGTCCTGCTAGATTAATATTGATGATGTGTGTTACAAGAGTGGATCTACCACGAGATCAAAGAGGCTAAACCCTAGAAGCTAGCCTATGGTATGATTGTTGTTCGTCCTATGGACTAAAACCCTCCGGTTTATATAGACACCGGATAGGGTTAGGGTTACACAGAGTCGATTACAATGGTAGGAGATCTACATATCCGTATCGCCAAGCTTGCCTTCCACGCCAAGGAAAGTCCCATCCGGACACGGGACGAAGTCTTCAATCTTGTATCTTCATAGTCTTTGGAGTCCGGCCGATGATGATAGTTCGGCTATCCGGACACCCCCTAGTCCGGAACTCCCTCAAGGAGAGATAAGATAAGCGGGTTGTAGTTTTACAACCGGCTATAGCACAGGTTTCAATAAGCTTTTTGAGAGTGTAATTAAGGTGGGTCATACTATATAGGTTAGCTATTACTCATGAATAATGTTCATAAATTCAGAGTGCGAAGGTGTGGGCGCCTCTTATTATGCTTTTAACATTGACAACAATTCATCAAATTTTGCATAATGTTTAGAAAGTCACTAAAAATGTTTGGAATACAAATTATTTTAGCATTTAAAAATATGTTCATGAACACAAAAATAATTACAAAATTTTACAAACAACTCATTAATTTGAGAAAAGTTCCAGGAGTTGAAAAATGATTTCGGATTTCGAAAAATGTTCCAAAATTTTCACAATATTCACATTTTTAGAAGAAAACATAATTTCAGATAAACAATCATGAATTTTTCAAATATTCCTGGGTATCAAAATAGTGATCTAAATTTGCAACATTAAAGAATTTGAACATATTCTGGATTTAAAATATTATCTTTGAATTTGACTTCTGTGATAAAAGAAAAATTTTGTTCAAATTTTAAAAAAAGATTAAATCTATCACTCCCAACAGTTTATATAAATTGAGCTGCAAGATTTAGACAACAAAATGTATGTATTATGGTCGATAGGGACGTGGTTCACTCACGATTAGATCATGTGTTCTTTTTTTTAGGGTTACGTTTAGATCATCTGTTCGATCCTACTCATGCACACTTTTTTGGTAGTTTTTATTTATGTTTTGCTGCTGTAGTTTCTTTAATAATTGTGCTGTTATATGTGTGCGAAAGTGATTGTGTTGCACTGGCTAGCAGCTTCCGCTTTCTTGCTGTAGTTCTCGGTTTCAATTCCCACATGGGGCGCAATTATTGTGTTATACAAAGAGAATAAAATACAGTGCTAGCTACTGGCAAAAAATAGAGGTAAACTGGTATAGCAACAACAAGCAAAGATCCTCTAGAATGGCCTTTCATAAGACTACTTGACTACTTGCAGACTTTCAATCAAGAATACTTGGCTACCCGTAGACTTGTTTTTTCCTGTCAAATAGTCCTCTTGTAAAGGGTTACCTCCTTCAGTAGTTTTACAATAGTTCCACCAATTGGATCATTTTTGTGTTTTGTCAATCCCATCAATCTTCATAGCTAGTCAATTGATTACTCCCATGTGACCATCCATCCATGAGTGACAGACCTGTAATTGAAAAGTTTTCTGAAAGAGGTCAAACTCACGAAATTGAAAACACACTGCATTATCAGGAGATCTATCATCTAACCAAGCAGCAGTGGGGGGAAACACCACCCCAAAAATCATTTTTCAAGGTCCTCCTCGTACCAACTGCCCATGATGCTTACCTATTTAGAGAAGAAGTGTCAAGAGATGCTTATCTGTTGTGGTACTAAACAAAAAGATGATAAAAAAATAGGAAGAAATTCTAGGTTGCTACATGCTTCCCATTAACCTCCTCCTCTCCTCATCAGGTCACCAATCCCTGCTTCCTCACGCCGCCGAGACTGCATACTCCCTGGTTGGTTCTATCAATGCATGGCAACAAGAGATGGTTATGCTATTAATATTCCTACAAACTAAAATATCTGAGAAACTGCGGGCATGATTAATAACATATCACAATTCAAAATTAACTTCTAGCTTGCACACATCAACCCTGCACACAACTGCTACCTCCACCCAGGCTTAATCCATCTTAGTGAACAAAATTAAGTTAAGTTAAGAAAGCATCACTCATGCATACAATCTTCTGCTCCTTCTTCTGTACTTGCACCATCTCGGGAAGAAACTTAACAAGTTAGCATGTCCGCAAGAGTTGAGACATTTTGGTTAAGCAACCATCACTCAAAAAAAATAAACAAGTAGCACAGGTCTGCATTAATAATCATATACTTCGTACCAAATAATAAATAATGGTTAAGAGGGCTCCCTGGTACTCATATCTAACATGATTTCAATATGTGCAATAAATTAACATGTCGTTGTCAACCTCAAGCTACTAATTATTCTACTAACCAACTAAAATTGCAAAGTAGACATCACCATCCGTGAGCCTATAAATTATACAATGTCTAGAGCGAAGAATAAACATACGTTTTCTCGACCTTGATGGGAATATAGGCACCAGCAAAAATATTAAGGCTCAGCGGAAATGTTTAAATACTATACCTTTCAACAAATGCTAGCTAATATTTGGCGCCCCATGTGCTCAATTGCTGATGCCTGTGAGTTTAATTATTAGTGGACCATCAGGCACAATTACAGAAATATCACATGAGTACACATACCTTTGATTCTAGGTTCGCCTAGATTGCTGATTTCGCTAATGCTTTAGCACGGCCTGGTTGGGTTTGGTCAACTGCAATAAAAAACGAAGTTTCAGCCAATAAATGAACCATAAGAAACTCAATGGCTGATGAATATATATGCCCTGAATATCGAATGTGAAGATTAACTTCCTTTTCTTGGCTTCTTGTCGCCCTGCATACTCTTGAAATTGCATCTAAACTTTTTCTTGGCTTCTTGATGTCTCACTGTTAGCAGTCATAGAACATGGCAAATCAATTAACTGAATAAATAAATAACATTGGGAGAAGGGCATGGTAGGAACAGCTGCACATCGGCTCCAAACGACAGCACAACAGGTCAAAGAAGCAGCTTGCAAATGTTCTACTGATCATCAGAAGTCCACAAAGGAAAACATCACAACAAAACAAGAATAAAAAAGATCTTATTTTTCTGGCATATCTCACAAGCCACAAAAGACACGCAATCACAAATACATCAGTCAGAGCACATAACAAAGTGCCAGAGTCCTACATATATGAAACAGACATGCATGTTCATGGAAGTTAATCACTAGATGAATGATAGCTTAATAGCATGAAGCGTTCACGCAACCGCCTTGCTCGTCGGTACATCGATGCCACCATTTTGTCTTCCTGCCATCGAACAACATTCAGACACTATTTCACACAACTCATATAATACTATATCGTCAACGAATGTTAAGCGTGCAGACCATACGGGTTCGAGAATGATGTAGACATGACCGAGATGCTTCTCGGGTCAATAACCAATAGCAGGACCTCGATGCCCATATTGGTTCCTACATATTCTACGAAGATGTTTATCAGACGAACCTTTATGACAACATACATAGTTCCCTTTGTCCGTCGGTATGTTTCTTGCCCGAGATTCGATCCTCGGCATCTTCATACCTAGTTCAATCTCGTTACTGGCAAGACTCTTTACTCATTTCGTAATACATCATCTCGTAACTAACTCCTTAGTTATTTTGCTTGCAAGCTTCTTGTGGCGCTGTATTACCGAGAGGGCCCAGAGATACCTCTCCAATACACGAAGTGACAAATCTCAATCTCGATCCATGCCAACTCAACAGAGACCTTCGAAGATACCTGTAGAGCATCTTTATGATCATCCAATTACGTTGTGACGTTTGATAGCACACAAGGTATTCCTCCGTATCAGGGAGTTGCATGATCTCATGGTCGGCGGAATATGTATTTGACATTAAGAAAGCAGTAGCAATAAACTGAATGATCATATGCTAAGCAAACGGATGGGTCTTGTCCATCACATCATTCTCCTAATGATGTGATCTCGTTATCAAGTGACAACACATGTCCATGGTTAGGAAATATTAATCATCTTTTGATCAACGAGCTAGTATAGTAGATGCTTACTAGGGACACGATATTTATTTATGTATCCACACATGTATTTAATTTTGTGATCAATACAATTCTAGCATGGATAATAAACATTTATCATGATTAAGGAAATATAATAATAACCACTTTATTATTGCCTCTAGGGCATATTTCCAACAGTCTCCCACTTGCACTAGAGCCAATAATCTAGATTAGATAGTAAAGAATCTAATACCCATGGAGTCTTGGTGTTGATCATATTTTCCCCCGGAAGATGTTTAGTCAACGGGTCTGCCACATTCAGATCTGTATGTATTTTGTAGATTTGTATGTCTCCATCCTTGACCTTTTCATGAATGAAGTTGAAGTGTCTCGTGATGTGTTTGGTTCTCTTGTGAAACCTGGTTTCCTTTGCTAAGGCAATTGCTCCAGTGTTGTCACAAAAGATTGTCATTGGACCCGATGCACTGGGTATTACACCCAGATCGGATATGAACTCCTTCATCCAGACTCCTTCATGTTCCGCTTCCAAAGCAGCTATGTACTCCGCTTCACACGTAGATCCCTCCACGAAGCTCTGCTTGGAACTGCACCAATGACAGCTCCACCATTTAATATAAATATGTATCCGGTTTGTGACTTAGAGTCATCCGGATCTGTGTCAAAGCTAGCATCGACATAACCCTTTACGACGAGCCACTACTAGGAAAGGGCTATAGATGGAATGTATACTAATGGCGCACCTGGCATGTGGTGCGCCACTACTATATAGCAGTGGCGCACCATGTGCTGGTGCGCCATTAGTGTGAAAGACACCACTGGCGCACCAGACACATGGTGCGCCACTAGTAACAAATTTTTTTAGTTATTTTTCCAAACATACTAATGGCGCACCAGCGCACAGTGCGCCATTAATACTTCTAACTAGTAATGGCGCACCGGCCGCACAGTGCGCCACTACTGTTGTTTTTTTATTCTTTTTTTGCAAAACTACTAATGGCGCACTGCATATATATATATATATATATATATATATATATATATATATATATATATATATTGCAAAACTACTAATGGCGCACCACCAGCAGGTGCACCATTAGTAACCAGGGTTACTAATGGCGCATTTGTAGGTGGTGAGCCATTAGTAACCTGGGACCAACAAGATATTTTGGACAACCACACCTAACCACTCACTTTACCCACTTCATTGTCTCCACCTCCTCCTCCAAACTTGTCTCGGCTGCCTCCTCCCCTCACCTCATTTGCACCATAGATCCATCCAAATTAAGTGGTTAAATTACCTTTTGTTGATATGTAAGTAAGGGGGGAAGCTATCTTTATGTTGTTCTCCCTCCAACAACGTGCACATGCACTTTTTGTGGCCTAGCTAGATCTATGTATGTTTGTGGTGTTGCATATGTTTGTGGTGTTGCATATATGTTTTTTGTTTGCAGGTACCGGTATTTGAAATGCGATAGTTGCCAATATTTTGCCGGAATGTTGATTCATTTCCGTTTCGGCGAGAATTTTGGCACTATGCATTCTTTTTTGTCCTATTTTTAGGGAAAGTCATGCCAAATTTTTTCTTGGTTCTAAAATATCGTTTTGCTCTACCCCGCAGGCGACCATGGTCCGCACGATGACCGAAGGCATGGTGAATAGGTTTTTGAGCTCCGCATCGAAGATGCAAGCTGAAGAGCCTTATTGCGGACCTGGATTCCGGGTAGGTGCGGGACCACCTGCCCTTGCATGGTTTCATGGATGGCTATCGGTGGCAAGGTGATGAAGGTGACTATGAAGTCGTCCATGGGGGTCGGGCAAGAAATGAGGAAGGGCAGCAAGACAACCACCGCGGCTCGGGCGGGCGGGAAGACGAAGAATCTCCAGGACATGATCACGATGGTGATGTTACACAGTCATCATGTAGAAGATGCAGGACATGATGATGAGGAAGATGCCGGAGGCATTTAAGGGCATGATCATGAAGATGAAGATGCCGGTGGAGCAGCATTTACGATGGACCATCGGCGGGTTGGGTGCAGGACCCTCATATTCAAGAGCTGCTTCTCAAGCAGACGGATAACGCCAGAGCTGCCGCCCGAGAGAAAGCCAAGATGGATCAACTGGAGATAGACGCAGTTACTCCATTGTATGAAGGATGCAGGCCCGAGGATACCCACCTGAAAGTAATGCTCATGGCTCTGGAGATGAAGGTAAAACACAAAATGACCGACGCATGCTTCGACGAGAACATGACATTCTGGCGCGAACGTCTTCCCAAGGGGAACAAGTGCCCGACCAGTTTCGAGGAGGCGAAGAAAATCGTGTGTCCTTTGGATTTACCACACGTGAAATACCATGTGTGCATGAACAATTGCATCATTTATCGGGATGACCACGCAGAGTCTACCATATGTCCGGTGTGTGGCGTCACTCGATACAAGAAGAGGAAGAAAGCTCCTCAAAAAGTGGTGTGGTACTTTCCGATCACTCCTCGTCTGCAGCGGTATTTCGCGGACCCTAAGGTAGCAAAGCTCCTGCGTTGGCACGCGGATAGGGAGGAGAAGAAGCCAGAATATGACGCAAATGATCTGGAGATAAATAAAAAGACAAGATGCTGTGTCACCCTAGGGATGGGAGCCAGTGGCAAGCGTTGAACTTTGAACACCTTGAATTTGGGAAGGATCCAAGGAACATCGTGCTGGGCGCGAGCACCGATGGAGTCAATCCATTTGGCAGCCAGAGAAGCACACATAGCACCTGGCCTGTGTTTGTGTGGATGTACAATCTTCCCCCCTGGTTGTGCATGAAGAGGAAGTACATTCACATGAGTATGCTAATTGAAGGGCCGAAACAACCAGGGAACGACATCAATCTGTATCTGGGGCTGCTGAAAGAGGAGCTAGACACGCTATGGAAAACGCTAGCCAATACGTGGGACGCCGCACAGAAAGAATATTTCCCTATGAGAGCCGCACTGCTCACGACGGTGCATGACTATCTCGGTTACGGATATGTCGCGGGGCAGTTGGTCCACGGATTTTCTGGATGCGTTAGGTGCATGGATGACACAACGTATCGCCAGCTAGATAGAGATCCCGGGTCTTCGAAAACCGTGTTCATGGGACATCGAAGGTGGCTTCTCGATGATGACCCGTGGAGGAAACACAAGGATCTGTTCGATGGTGAAACTGAACCCCGAAGACGCCCGTGTACGAGGCGCGACAAGGAAATAGACGAGTTGTTGAAAAATTGGAAAGATTGCCCACTGCCAGGAAAGAAGCAATAGGCGCCAGAGCCGAGAAAGAAGCGAAAGGCGCCAGAGCCACTGCTGAAGGTATGGAAAACGAGGTCTGTTTTCTGGGACTTGCCGTACTGGAAAATCCACCGTGTGCCTCACAGCCTTGATGTCATGCATATCACGAAGAATGTGTGCGAGAGTCTGCTTAGTACCCTGCTGAATATGCCAGAGAGGACCAAAGATGGGCCGAAAGCAAGGGCAAACTTGAAATCAATGGGCATCAGGGAGGAGCTTCACGCTAATGATGATGATGATGAGGCGAAGCAGGACACGGAAAGTCGCCGCAAAGGCAAAAAGGCCAAGAAGACCGGAAATGACTACCCTCCCGCGTGCTTCACTCTAAGTCAGGAGGAGATCGATCAGTTTTTCACCTGCCTCGTAGGAGTAAAACTTCCTTACGGTTACACGGGGAAGATAAGCAGATACCTAGACACATGAAGCGAAGTTCAGCGGGATGAAGTCTCACGATCGCCACGCGTCGATGACGTAGATACTTCCGGTTGCAATCCATGGGATCATGGACGCGCACGTCCGCGGAAACGCTATTTGGCCTATGCAACTTTTTCGACGTCATCTCTCGGAAGTCGGTTGGCGTGAGGCAACTCAGAAGGCTACAGGAAGAGATCGTGGTGATACTATGCGAGCTTGAGATGTACTTCCTCCCGCATTCTTTGACGTTATGGTGCATCTGCTGGTCCATATCGTGGAGGATATCATCCAACTTGGGCCGACGTTCCTACACAGCATGATGCCGTTCGAAAGGATGAATGGTGTCATCAAAGGATACGTTCGCAACATGTCACGCTCAGAGGGAAGCATAACCAGGGGCTTTCTGACCGAAGAGTGCATCTCCTACTGCATGAATTATCTAGGCATCGATAATCCCATTGGTCTGCCCGTCAACAGGCACCTCGGCAGGCTCGCTGGATGGGGTCACCGTGAGGGTCGCCGTGAAATGCATGTCGACTTCGAGGGTCGACTCGCCGACTTTGAAAGAGCAAACCTAGTCGCGCTACAACACATAGACGTGGTCGATCCTTGGGTGGTAGAGCACAAAACCTTTATTGAGAAGACGTACAATGACCGAGGACAACAGAGGACGGACGGAGATATAATCAAAGAGCACAACTCATGTTTCACGCGTTGGTTCGATCGGAAGCTTCTATCGTACCCTTTACAAGAGGATTCTTCCGCGGAAGAACAACTCATATTCGCTTTGTCACAGGGCGCCGAGCACAACCTGATGACGTATGAGGCGTACGATATCAACGGCTACACATTCTACACCGAGGGAAAGGACATGAAGAGCGGTGGTTATCAGAACTCCGGGGTAATGATGGAATCCTACACCGGTAACGACAAGGACAGATACTACGGAAGGATCGAGGAGATCTGAGAGCTGAGCTACGCTGGAGAGAAGGTCCCGATGTTCCGTGTCAGATGGGCCAAGAGCGTCATAAAAGAAGACCGGTATTTCACCATCATGGTTATACCCGAAGCCAAATCCAAGACCGCGGGCGCAAACGTCACCGCGAAAAATGAGCCATGGGTACTGGCTTCCCAAGTGGACCAATGCTTCTTCATTACTGACCCGCCAAAGCCTAGTCGTGTTGTCGTGAGGAGAGGCAAAAGGAAGATCATCGGTATGGATGGAGTCGCCAATGAGCAAGAATTCGACAAGTATGGCGACCCGAAGATGGAACATGACGACAATGATGAAGTATCAGCATACACCACAAGAAGAAGCACGACCACCCTACCTAAAGGACGCCCGTTCAAGAGAAGAACTCCATTTAGGAAAAATAAGGGCAAGAAGATTGTGAACAGATAGCTAGCTAAGATCGATTGTATTTAAATTGTAGCCTTCATTTCTCGATTGTATTTCATGGGCACTTTTTGAACTCATGAATGTTTTTAAATTTCATGGACACTCGATCTCGATCCCCTCCATCTTGATCGCTATCCCACCTCGCCAGATCCGGTCCCTCGCCACCGAGCACCTCAAGACCCTCTCCTCGCCTCCACCGGCCGCCACCGCCGACCCTCGCACCTCCCCCACTCCACCGCCTCGACGACTCCACCGCACCTCCCCGCTGCACCGCCGAGCACCCCCGCACCTCTCCCCGCACCTCCCGCCCGCTCCACCGTCACAAATGAATGCAACTAAAATTGCAAAAAAACAAATTTGAATATATTTTCAAATAACAAATTTTATGATATTTTCAAATAATAAATTTGATGATATTTTTTCATATTCATAAATATTTCCAATTAACACATTTGATGATATTTTTTAAAAAAATATTACTGTTTTTATAAAAATATATTACTGTTTCATATTCATATTCATTTTCTTAAAAATTATTAGATGCAACAAAAATAATTAAAAAAAATTACCTATGGCGCACCTCTGGCTGGTGCGCCATTGCTATATATAAAAAAAGACTACTAATGGCACACCTCTGGCTAGTGCGCCATTGCTATATAAAAAAAAGATTACTAATGGCGCACCGACGGGGGGTGCGCCATTGCTATCTAAAAAAAAGATTACTAATGGCGCACCGCTCGGGGGTGCGCCATTAGTAATCTTCCCCCCTAGCTCTAACTCGCTCGACCCCTTCTTCCTCTTGCCAGATCCACTTCCCCACCCGCGCGCTGCCCCGACGAACCACGACGACGCCGCTTCACGTGGCGCCGTCGCGCCTCAGCGCCATCGCCGATGCCTCCGTGACCTCGCCGTCGCCGACAGCCTCCCCGCGTCGGCCCCTGCCCTACGCCGCATCCCCGTGTCGGCCCCTGCCCTGCACCACCTCCCCGCGTCGGCCCCTGCCCTGCGCCGCCGACCCCGAGCCCAACCCGACCCCGACCCTCCGGCGACCGGCAGCGCCCGCCTGTGTACCTCTCCTCCTTCCTCCTTCCTCCCTCTCCACCCTTCCTCCCCATTCCTCCCTCCTCCCCTTCCGCCGCCTTCCACCTCCCCTCCGCCCTCCTCCCCACCGTCTGCCCCGCGCCCCTCCGATGTCCTGCTCATTCAGCTCTGGATCGATAGGGCAACTCAATCCTGTTGTTGGAGAGGAAGACGGGGCGCTTCCACTGTATATGAACGAAAGTAGTAATTTTCAAGTGTTGTCAAGTGTTCATACAGTAATGGCCAGGAAGGATGTGCTCCAACTGAGTGCTGCTAGGCATAATACTCACTGCCAGTATCAGATTTTAGTTTCTTATCACAATACATACACTGTATAAAGTGTTGGAAATATGCCCTAGAGGCAATAATAAAATGGTTATTATTGTATTTCCTTCTTCATGATAATTGTCTATTGTTCATGCTATAATTGTATTAACTGGAAACCGTAATACATGTGTGAGTACATAGACCACAACATGTCCCTAGTGAGCCTCTAGTTGACTAGCTCGTTGATCAATAGATGGTTATGGTTTCCTTACCATGGACATTGGATGTCATTGATAACGGGATCACATCATTAGGAGAATGATGTGATGGACAAGACCCATTCCTAAGCATAGCACAAGATCGTGTAGTTCGTTTGCTAAAGCCTTTCTAATGTCAAGTATCATTTCCTTAGACCATGAGATTGTGTAACTCCCTGATACCGTAGGAGTGCTTTGGGTGTACCAAACGTCACAACGTAACTGGGTGACTATAAAGGTGCACTACAGGTATCTCCGAAAGTGTCTATTGGGTTGGCACGAATTGAGACTGGGATTTGTCACTCCATATGACGTAGAGGTATCTCTGGGCCCACTCGGTGATGCATCATCATAATGAGCTCAATGTGACTAAGTAGTTAGTCACGGGATCATGCATTACGGAACGAGTAAAGTGACTTGCCGGTAACGAGATTCAACGAGGTATTGGGATACTGATGATCGAATCTCGGGTAAGTAACGTACCGATTGACAAAGGGAATTGTATACGGGATTACTTGAATCCTCGACATCGTGGTTCATTCGATGAGATCATCGTGGAACATGTGGGAGCCAACATGGGTATCCAGATCCCGCTGTTGGTTATTGGCCGAGAGCTATCTCGGTCATGTTCAAGTGATTCCCGAACCCGTAGGGTCTACACACTTAAGGTTCGTGACGCTTAGGGTTGTAGAGATATTAGTATGCGGTAACCCGAAAGTTGTTCGAGTCCTGATGAGATCCTGACATCACGAGGAGTTCCGGAATGGTCCGGAGGTGAAGAATTGTATATAGGAAGTCCAGTTTCGGCAACCGGGAAAGTTTCGGGGGTCACCGGTATTGTACCGGGACCACCGGAAGGGTTCCGGGGGTCCACCGGGTGGGGCCACCTATCTCGGAGGGCCCCATGGGCTGAAGTGGGAAGGGAACCAGCCCCTGTGGGCTGGTGCGCCCCCCTTTGGGCCTCCCCCTACGCCTAGGGTTGGAAACCCTAGGGGTGGGGGGCGCCCCACTTGGCTTGGGGGGCAAGTCCCCCCCTTGAGATGGGATCTCTAGTGGGCCGGCGCACCCCCTAGGACCCCTATATAAAGAGGGGGGGGGCGCACCCTAGTCCCAGGCGCCTCCCTCTCCCCCCCACCCCCCGCAACACCTCTCCCTCTCGCTGAGCTTGGCGAAGCCCTGCCGAGATCGCCGCTACTTCCACCACCACGCCGTCATGCTGCTGGATCTCCATCAACCTCTCCTTCTCCCTTGCTAGATCAAGAAGGAGGAGACGTCTTCCCCAACCGTACGTGTGTTGAACGTGGAGGTGTCGTCCGTTCAGCACTAGGATCTTCGGTGATTTGGATCACGACGAGTACGACTCCCTCAACCCTGTTCTCTTGAACGCTTCCGCTCGCGATCTTCAAGGGTATGAAGATGCACTCCCCTCTCTCTCGTTGCTAGTCTCTCCATAGATTGATCTTGGTGATGCGTAGAAAATTTTGAATTTCTGCTACGTTCCCCAACATAAAGTTGCTAGGTTTCCTGTCTTAGCAAATGTTCATCTCATAGGCGGGTTTTGGCGTCTGAACCTTAGACAAAGTGCCCAAAAAACACACTGTCAGACTTTGGTTCCTGCACTGCACCATAGTCAAGATTGGTGTGCACTGACATGTGGTAGGGTTCATTCAATCATATTTACAGTGTGCGCCATGAGTAGAGCAGAGTGGAGTAGGGCAATGTCAGCAGCAGAATCTAATGCGGGTTGACGGCCATACCGCGTTCGCAGCAGCTGGCCAGCCCATTCCCACTCACATGTCTCTTTCTATCCCCTCATACCCAGGGAACCCGAATTATTTAGCCTGTCACTGCTCTCCTTTCTCTTAAGTATATAAATGCCGTATCAATATACATGTCCATGTGGAGAATTTAGAATGGTCTGCGTTGGTATTGGATGTGATCGAGACTAGGAAAAATTCGTAGCAATAATTAGGTAGGCAACAACAACATGTTAATGACAAGTTCCAAGTAGGAATAAGATGGATTTGATAGACTTGGGTATTGTGGTAGTTACCCATCCACGGCATAGTATTAGGCCCCATCAGATTCATGATAAAAAAATACAAATCTGTACGCCTACCCTGATTTGGCACTTGTTTTTTTTTTCAGTAGACTACCAAATACTTTGTCTTGCTGATTAGACTACCAAATACTAAAATCTAAGTCAAATCGTTTGCTTACATCTCCCAGGTTACAGGACTTCTGAAGTTATTTCACTTGTGTTGACGAGAAAGAAAACAGAGTTAAACTGCTGATTGTCAAGGTAGTGGTCAGTACTACATGCTTGTTCTCGTTTAATATTGGTTGATTTCTCAAATATATTCTATGCATGTCTTGTTTTCTGGTCTGATAATGCTTACCTAAGGTTTTTATTATTTTGCTGTTGTGATTGTTTTTTGAGCTCTTTCTTTTTCATTTCCTACTATCCTTATCCTAATTATCTTAAATTGTTATGCTGTGTGTAACAGGATTAGATCTTGGATTTGCTAGTGGACTTTGGGAGTTTCTTAGCCAGCTTGGTGACTCCATATTTTTCACTATTTCAGCAAGCCTTTTGTAAGCATTAAACTTTCAGCACTACATTTTTATCTTATGTGTACATCTGTTTGCTTCCAATTGCTATATATGTACTGTTGTTACTAAAAATGATGAAGCTCCTGTCAATTCCTTTCCTAAAAGTTAGATTGCCATATGTAGTTCAGAACTGACCTAGCTAAGGTTGTTTTCCTACTGAATGATGATATTATTATGATGATATTTTCCTACTGATTATAATTTGTACCTGTGTACTAGCACTATGTCATATTCTTCCATTACAAGTAGTACAAGGCTAGTACTAGTAGTGCTACTCTCTTACTGCCAGTGACAGTGTCGTTGTTTTGTCACGGAAGATGTCCTTAGTGTTAGGACTTAGTCGCGAGGCCAACACATCTATGTGGTAGCTTGAGAGGGGTTGAGCGGAATCGAGAGACGCAACACAAGACAGGGATTTAGACAGCTTGGGCCCCGGAAACATCATCCGTAAAAACCCTACATGCTGTTTGAGGCTAGGTCTCATTATCATCACGAGGGAGTCGCCGTAAACCGGCTCTCCTCTTTGTCTCTAGCCCTAAGATTGTTTCTTCTTGCTTGTAGCTTGTCCCTCTTTGGGGAGCCCTACCCCTCCTTATATATGTTGAAGAGGCGGGTTACATGTAGAGTCCAACTCGGACTTAAGACTTAACTATTCTAACTTATCTTCATGATCTTCATAACGTCTTGGGCTTCATAACCCCTGGCAACCCAGTTATCACTGTTTGCCGGTTTAACATTGTCTGCCGGTTTAACATTGTCTGTCGGTTTAACATTTTCTGCCGGTTTAACATTGGCTGCCGGTTTAACATTGTCTGACTTAACTCCTGCCGGTTTACCACCTGCCGGTTTACCGTCTGTCATAGCCATCTGTCTTAACTGTCTGTCTTAACTGTCCGCCGGTTTAACATCCGCCGGTTTACCAAGTCCCAGCCGGTTTACAACTCCGGCCGGGTCATACCGCGGGGTATATCCCCGACATTAGCCCCTAGTTTAATTTGGATTTATCCATGTTAAACTGATCCTGATCCTCTTTAAATCCTTGTCATTTCCTTCCAGAAAATCCGGGTCAATAGGCCAGCTTCATAATTAATTTGCTGACATTGGTTTGTCACAGAGAAATATTGTGAAGAATAACTCCTTTAACTTAGCTCCCAATGCTTAAAAACAATATTGGTCCTTGAAATACTCATCCGATCTTCAGCCGGTTTAAGGATGTAGAACTTGCCGGTTTATCATTGCCAAGATCACCGGTTTATAAATATTGATAGCACTGGGTCATACTTGTAGTTAACATCCATCTTGAAAATATACCTCTTATATACCTATCACTTATAGCCCCCAAGTCTTAAGAAGGTAGCATAGCAATAGCTTAAGACTTGCTTCAATATAAATATCACAATCTTGAAGAAATCCAGGTTGTTCATCTCAATCACTAGTCGAGTTGAGTATTCCACATATGTAGCCCCCAAGTGCCGGGTTGTCATGCTTGCAGCAACCTGGGACTTGATATATACTTCAATGAAAATAACATCATATGATATAACCCCCATCATGGGGCTTGAATCCACGTTCACAAGGTTAAGAGCCTTGTTCTTTACCAACTGAGCAATGTATCCTTCAATATAAAGGATAAAAAGCTTTGTACCTTGAATTGTTGATAGGAGCAATTGGTAGCCCCCAAGAGCCGGCTCATTATAATGTGATGGGCGGGTCTTCAATAATATGAGCAAAAAATGACTTTGCATTAGCCCCCAAGTGTCATGGTGCATGCTTGCAGCGACATGAGACTTACATATTTGATGTAATCTCAACTTAAATAATGTAGCCCCCAAGTGCCGGGTTGTAAGCCTGTAGCAACTCGGGACTATGCCTTCAATTGTAGAATAAATCATATCCTATTGACAATATGATAGCCATTGCGCTAAAGCGACTTTGAAAACCTTAACCATAATACTGGTTATTGATAACCATAATAGAAATCCAGCCATGTTGGCTATTTGAAGATTTGAATAATATAATCCAATGATTTATGAGCGCATGATTCCAATGGTGCAATCCAAATATATGCTGGCGACTTATAGTCGAAACCAGACCGGGCTGATAGTGTCCAGATTATGATTTAATCGTGTTCCGTCAATCAGAATCGCAGTTGAACCGGATTTAATAATGTTGGTTGAAAACGCAACAGAAAAAAAGTATTTTATCAAAAGAAAAACAGAAGCAAAGGCAAAGATAAAACCATTGCAAATGAGGCTTTGAGCCGATCAAGTGGCATTACCATGGTCGGACAAGACCATGCCCCCAAAAAGGCGTAGCTATGGTTCAAGTCAGCCAGGTCCCCAAATGATGCGCTGGCATTACGCCGATCAAGAGGTGTAGCGATGGTTCGGGTTCACCAAAGCCCCCAAGTGATGCTGTGGCACTAGGTCGATCAAGAGGCGTGACTATGGTCTCGCATGACCAAGTCCCCAAGTGATGCCGTGGCTTTTCGCCTACCAAATGGCGCTATATGGTTCGGACACGACCAAAGCCCCCAAGTGATACTGTGGCATTGCGCCGATCAAGAGGTGTGACTATGGTTTAGACATGACCAAGCCCCCAAGTGATCAATAATATGATAAGACAATAAGGCATGATACCCATGTTTGAACCGCGCATCATGGCAGCAGGTCCCCTTTGGCACCCTTTAACTTTTTGCAAGAGATAAATCCTTCTTGAACCGGACATTAAACCGGATATTTAGAGCTTCAAAGCTTTGTGGGAGACAGATTTCCCTTGAACCGGATTATAAACCGGAATCTTCATTTTCAGCCGGAAATTTTCTGACGGCCTTTAAACTCGGACTTGTGAGAAGTTAATTTCTTTTTGAACCGGTGATATTTTTAAACTGGATTTGAACCAGATACTAAGGGCTTCAGCACTGTATGGGAGACGGGATTCCCCTTAAACCGGACTATAAACCAGCAGCATCATTGTGAGTCGGAATATTTCTGACGGTCTTTAAACTTTCATCAATATAATAGCAGCCTCCGGGACCGGGTTTCCCTTCAACATCCTGGGGCACTTGAATTTCCTGAAACTGGCAAGACTTGCTGCATCATATCATCGTAGCCCCCGAGTCTTAAGATGACTCAAGGAGTTGTCTTGAGATTCTCCGTACTTTGACCATAACAGAAGGTACATATCATTGGTGTTGATAACGCGATGTAAATCCACAGAAGGCTGAGGTGACTGCGGCGGGTTATCAGTGATCCCGTATGAGCTGTGTCAGCAACTCGCCAATGATTCCTTTCAACCGGCTATTTGAAGTTGACCAAACTGTAGTGGCAGCGATTTGTGTGCATGTCTATTGAACCATCAGTGCAGACGGCGGCTGATGATAACTTGCCTCCAATTTGCTGAAAGAAAACCGGGCTAACCAAGTTGTGACTTGCTCATACGCAATAAATAGCTCATGCAGACAGGTGCATCCCGGTATGTTGATGTTGTAGACCGGGCCGCGAGAGACGGACAACAAAGATGACCGCAGCATCAGAGGCAGCTCGACAGCGACATTGTAAGCCGGTGCGGACGGAGAAAATCAGCACCAATGTCGTAAACCGTCACGGACGGGCGAATTAACCGCGGGCGCGGTCCCGACAAGCTAATGTAAACCGGACCACCGGGACAGCAATTTGCGCACGTTCATTCACCGGGTGGTTGACACGGACGAAAACGCCGGTGCAGAGCATTGCTAGCGCGTGCTCCGTGCCCGTAATATAACTCCTCATTTGTAATGAACAATTGTCCTGCGTCAAAAATATCACATTCCAAAGTAATTGTTTCTTGACAAAAATAATATGCGCTAATAAAATAGGCCTTAGATGGATATCACCTCATTTGTCCACACGACGGATGATCCGTATTCAGTGTTCATGAATAATCTCCAGTAGATTCAACAGCGATTTAGCCACTTTCTCGAGACCGCGGCAGCTCACATCAGACTCGCGACGGCTCAGAATAAGGCCAGCCAAAGGTGGCTTAGCACAAGGTCCCAGTGGCGACGGCTCGAAGATGATGGCTTAAAGCCTGACCGTGGCGGAGCCCGGAATCGGGCGGCTCAGCACGGACCCTCCGGGTCATTTTTGACCAATGCTTTTTTTATCAACTCGGTCACAGGCTCACAGTAGGGATGCAAACTTCAGAACTGTACCAACGACCGCAGCTAGCTTTGAGACTTTCAGACTTGCTCCAAGCATCCAGAATACTGACATATGTCGTCACACGTACTCTATATGCCCTTAGATGAGTTCTTCAAATATTTGATATACCTCCATTGCTTTGTCTGCATTGCTCATATCCAAGAATCCTCATCATTCTTTTGCTGACCTCAAACCATCAACGTGCTCCTCAAACGAGCATGTATAGCCTGCCCTGTATCTTCTTAATCATATCCAGTGCAGTATAATGATACTCCCATAACACATCGTAGAACACCTGCCACTTCAGTTCCCGTTGTTTGACAATAGGCCTCGGTGGCAGAAGCGGTTTGAGGCAGAGGTGATCGCAGCGATAGGCGGCCGCGGTGACTCGCAACAGAGACGAGGAAAAAACCAGCGGCTGCCGACGATTGAATCGGCCCCGACAGCGGGAGCAGCGACTCGCAGGTAAGGCGGAGTCCTTAACGACTCGCAGCAGCAGTTGGGCATGATAGATTGAGATATTGGAGAAGTAATTGTTGTATTGATCGGGGCCTCAAGGGCTGTTTATATAGATTACAAAGCTTGGGCTCCAAGACTAGACTAATAGAGATAGATTACAATACGAATAGACATATACTCTAAGATCCCCCGCAGTCTCAACGTCGGGTGAAACAATGTTGAGACTGGAGCGTATGTCGGTGAACGATGCAATCGGGAGTCCTTTGGTAAAAATGTCAGCAAATTGGGCACTTGTAGGAACATGAAGAACGCGAACCTCACCAAGAGCCACCTTTTCACGAACAAAGTGAATGTCAATCTCAATGTGCTTTGTGCGATGATGTTGAACTGGATTGGAAGCCATGTAGACTGCAGAGATGTTATCACAGTAAACAATGGTAGCACGTGGGAGTGGACGATGAAGTTCAATGAGAAGCTGCCGTAGCCACACCGCCTCGGCCACAGCGTGAGCAACCGCCCTATACTCAGCCTCAAAGAAGACCTGAAACTGTTACCTGCCTTTTAGAACACCAAGAAACAATATTATCACCCAAATAAACGCAAAATCCGGATGTAGATCGTCGAGTATCCGGACAACCTGCCCAGTCTGCATCGTAATAAACTGTCAAGCTTGTAGGTGAAGAAGAATTAATAAGGAGACCGTGATCAAGAGTGCCTTTTAAATAGCGGAGAATGCGTCCGACATGAGCTGATGAGGAGCACGAGGATCATGCATAAAGAGACAAAGCTTGCTGAACAGAATATGAGATTTCGTGACGAGTAAGAGTGGCATATTGAAGAGCGCCAAAGGATGCTACGATATAAAGTAGGATCAGAAGAGGATCACCATCTGCCGACAGTTTAGCACCAACGTCGGCTGGATTACGAGAGGGTTGACAATCAGTCATACCAGAACAAGATAGCAAGTCCAAATTGTATGATCGTTGAGAAAGAAAGAGGGAAGATGTTAAAGTAGAAACATGAATACCTAGAAAATGAGGAAGAGGACCAAGATCTGTCATGGAAAACTCCCGATTGAGAGAAGAGATGGTATGTTGAAGAAAAGAATCAAAACTAGCCGTGAGAATGATATCATCAACATAAAGCAAGAGGTAGGCAGTGTGAGTAGGAGACTGATAAACAAAGAGAGAAGAATCGGATTTGGAGGGAATAAAGCCTATGGTTTGAATAAAAGTAGCAAAGCATTGAAACCATACACGAGGAGCTTGTTTAAGGCCATAAAGAGATTTGTGGAGGAGACAAACAAAATTTGGAGAGGAGGGATTCTCAAAACCAGAGGGTTGCTGACAATAAACAGTTTCATTGAGAGTGCCATGAAGAAAAGCATTTTTAACATCAAGTGGATGTATAGGCCAAGAAGAGGAAACAGCAAGACTAAGAACAAATAGTGCTTCGTTTAACAACAGGAGAAAAAGTCTCATCAAAGTCAATACCATGCTGCTGGGAGAAACCACGACACACCCAACGAGCTTTGTAATGAGCGAGAGTGCCATCGGAATGAAATTTATGACGAAAAACCCATTTGCCAGAAACAATGTTAACACAAGAAGGTTTGGGAACAAGAGTCCATGTATTATTTTTCTGAAGAGCTTCAAATTCATCACGCATAGCGGAAAGCCAGAGAGGGTCAAGAAGAGCTCGCTTATAACTGGTTGGAATAGGAGAGATGGTTGGGGTGGCGGTAAGATTGAGACGTTTGGTGGGGAGAAGAAATCCTCGTTTTCCAAGGGTGCACATGACATGATCATTGGTGAGCGGTGGTATAAGAACGGCATTGGGTGGCAGTGGGTTTTCGGTTGAAGAAGACGGTGAGGAAGAAGAATCAGAGGTGGTGGGTGTCGAGGTGGTTGCCATGGTAGGATGTGGTGAGGGAAAGACGGATGGGGTAGAGGAGGCTGTTGGGGGTGAGGTGGGTGACGGGGCAGGAGGGTGGCTGACGGTGGGCGATTCTGGCGGAGAGACGGAACAAGATTCCATGGCAGCAGAGATGACTGAAGGACGAACTAGGGAAGGGGTTTTGGTGGTGGTGGATTGTGGTGGAATTGGTTTTGTGGTTGTAGTGACAGAAATAGGAAATGTTTTTTCATCAAATGTGACATGACGTGAGAGAATGATACGACCATAAGATGGATCGAAACAACGATATCCTTTGTGATCATCAGAAAGACCAAGGTGAATGCAAGGTAGTGAGCGTGGTTCTAGTTTGTTGGAGGCGGTAGAGGCGATGTTGGGAAAGCATAGACAGCCAAAAACACGCAGAAAAGAATAGTCGGGGTGGGAGAGAAAAAGAGATTGGAAAGGCGAATAAAGAGGGCAAGTTTTAGTTGGTCGAATATTAAGAAGTAGTGTGGCGGTGCGAAGGGCTTCAACCCAAAAACGGGAAGGAAGAGAAGCTTGTAAAAGCAATGTGCGAAGAACATCATTAATAGAGCGAAGACAGCATTCAGCTTTACCATTTTGAGAAGATGTATAAGGGCATGAAAAACGAAGAAGGATGCCTTGAGAGAGAAAGAAGGTGCGGTTTTGGGTGTTATCAAATTCACGACCGTTATCACATTGAATAAATCGAATTGGCAAGCCAAAGTGTGTGATTACATATTGTCGAAAGTTGAGAAAGATTGCAGGTACTTCAGATTTAGCGCCAAGAGGAAAGGTCCAAGTATAGTGAGAATAATCATCCAAGATCACAAGATAATATTTATAACCAGAAACACTAGGGACTGGAGAGGTCCATAAATCACAGTGAAGTAACTCAAAAGGAAAAGTACTAATGGTAGTAGAGGTTCCAAAAGGTAATCTAACATGTTTGCCACATTGACATGCATTACAGAGAGAGGGATTATGAGGACTGCTAGAACTAGGGATACAAAATTCTTGGAGTAAAGACGCCAAAGTGTTTTTGCTGGGGTGACCGAGACGACGATGCCATAGATCAACAGAGGCGAGCATGGCACGAGAGGTGGATGTGGGCGCCATGAAGAGGATAAAGATCGCCTGCTATTGTACCGAAAGTGAGGACCGCCTCGCTGTCGATCTTTCACAGACAAACCAAAAGGGTCAAAGGCCAGGATAACTTTGTTGTCAGTGCAAAATTGTCTAACAGAGATAAGATTTTTGATGATGGAAGGAACCACAAGAATATTGCGAGAAGAAAATTGGCATGAGAGGAAGGGATGTAAGAGTGACCAGTGCATGAAACAGGGATGGTGGAGCCATCGCCAATGGTGATAGTGGAAAAGCGAGAAGGAAAACAAGCTGACAATAAATTCATATTTGAAGACATATGCATTGATGCACCAGAATCGAAAATCCAATCCGTACTCGTCGTTGAGGACAAAATTGTTCATGGCGTTGATGAAGGCGGCTTGGTCCCAAGCCGCTGTTGGGGAGGAGTAGAGGGGCCAGGAGCTTGCATATTGACGTAGGGGATAGCGGATGGGTAGTATGCGATTGGGGCCTGCATGTTGCCGTAGAAGGCCGGCATGGTGTTGTAGGTCGACGGTGGTCCTGGCGTGCTGGTAGGCAGAGTAGGAGTGGCAGTGTAGACGTGCGCCGGCGGCCTGGGTCCAAGGAGTCCTGGAGAGCCTGTGGCTGGACGAAGACCGAGGCTCCACGTGCCCGTGTACGCAGGAGGAGCACCATACGGTGAGGGGCCGACCATGGCATCGACCAAGCCTGGACGAGGCCAGTCCAAGGATCATACTGAGGAGGCCATGGCGACGGAGCTGGTGGCGCGGGAGCGGTGGATGACGAGGCTGGTGCAGGTCCGCAGGACGAGATGCAGGAGGCCGGTAGACGGGATTCATGCCCTTGTAGTTGTGGATGCCGAGGTCTAATGAGATTGGTATGAAGGGAGAGACGACGGCAATGGTGTCGGCTAGGGAGAACATAGGGTTTGGAGGGGAGGTGTTTGAGTAGTTGTAGAGGAGGAGGTAGGGGTGGGGCATCAGCGGCACGGAACTCGGCCATGGAGAAGAGGGGCTGAATCGGCCGGGGCGGCGGCGCAGGTGGCGGAGCCATACCAGATGCGGAAAACCTAGGCGTCGGATACCATGATAGATTGAGATATTGGAGAAGTAATTGTTGTATTGACCGGGGTCTCAAGGATTGTTTATATAGATTACAAAGTTTGGGCTCCAAGACTAGACTAATAGAGATAGATTACAATACGAATAGACTTATACTCTAAGAGGGCAAGCCGGGTCAGCAGGAGCTGAAGCCGGTTCACGGCGAAGGTGGATGGCGTCCGCGGCAGCCCGAGGGCAGCGTGCTCGTGATGCGACGCACGGGTTATGGAAGGGGCAAGCGGGCGGCCCGAGCTGCGGTGGCGGTTTTTAGGCGAGGGCGCGGGGTGACTCGGAGGAGGCGAGGCCGGTTCACGGCTGCGGGGCAAGTGGCAACAGCAGCCCGCGGTGCAACCCGACGGGTCAATAGAGCTAAAGCGAGATACGGCAGCGACTCATGGTTGGGTTGCAAGGCGGTTACACCGCAGCGGCGGTGCGAAGATGAACACGGCAGCTCTGTAGTTGGAATCCGGTTCATCGGCTAGGCGGAGTCGCGGTCGCAGCGGCGATGCCCGGCGGCGGTTTGGAGCGAAACCAAGCGTGGCTTGGCATTGACTCGCCATTGGGGAGGCGGCAGGATCTGGTTCAAGGCCGCGCCGGTTTACGGTGGCTCGCGCTGAGGCGGAGATGATACGGCAACGAGGTAGCCAGCGGCGAACGGAGCGAGATAGATTGCAGCGGTGGGCGGTTTGGAAGTACGAGAAGCCAGCGGTCAAAACAGGGCGGCGTGATGACTCGGCCGCTGCAGATGACGATGGAGGTGGCTCGGCATGTGACCAAAACCAGTGTAACAAAGCGGACGACGGTTCAAAGAACAGCAGCCCGACGCAGAGCGACCCGGAATCGGAAACTGTGGAATACCGGCCGCTGGGTCGCCAACTCAGTTGAGCAGCAGCTTGGCGGCGCAACCGCAGCCGGGAAGCGGAGCTGGTGAGGGCGGGTCATCGTCCATAGCGTGAGGGGAACAAACCGCGGTTGCGGGGCGAGGGCGCCGACTCGAATTGTATCCCGACAGGCGGAGGGAACTCGCGGCGGATCGACGGCAGATACGAACCGTGCGGCTCGAGGTTGGTCTTGCAACTTGCGGAGGGGCCGGCGCGGAACCCCGCGCAGAAGCGAGCGCTTGACCCGGGATTGGGAGCACCGCGGAGATGACCCGGGGGCGGTTTGGTGGAGACGAGGGTGCAGATAAGGCCTACAGCAGAGGAGCAGCCAACCACGGCGGGTTAGCAGATCTTGCGAAGTAGCATCCGGAGGTGAACCGGCAATGGCGACTTGACACGGGACGAGCCTGCAACGAACCAGGCGGTGATTGGAGGCCGTGAAGATGAGGTCGGGGGGAGTCACGCAGAGGCGGAGCCCAGCGACTCGAAGACGAAGTTGTGGGGGCGACTCTGGCGTGGCCGGTTTGATGAAGATGGTGGTTTAAAGTGGGGCGACGCCGGCGACTCGGGGTCACGGCAGATAGCTGTAATTTGACTGACGTCCGATTCGTGATTTGATGGCCCGATTCAGACTAATCCTGTGTTCGTACAGTTGGTAGTGATTCGTCCGCTTGCTCAAACGAGCGGCGGCGACTTATTTTGAAATATTGTACCGACTTATTTTGAAATATTGTACTATCAGATCCAAAAACTGTCTGGCGAATTGTTTTACCCCTGGCTACGGTTCTACTGAAGATTATTCCGAGCCGGATTATCCTGTGATTGTTCCATGCCAGAGCTTTACGAACCTCTTCATCCAAAAACTTGCAAATTTCTCGAACCCTAAAAAAGACCCCTCCAAGAACTCAACACCACCGTGCATCAGGCCCCACGGTGGGCACCAACTGTCGTGGTTTTGTCACGGCAGATGTCCTTAGTGTCAGGACTTAGTCGCGAGGCCAACGCATCTATGTGGTAGCTTGAGAGGGGTTGAGCGGAATTGAGAGACGCAACACAAGACAGGGATTTAGACAGCTTCGGGCCCCGGGAAACATCATCCGGTAAAAACCCTACATGCTGTTTGAGGCTAGGTCTCATTATCATCACGAGGGAATCGCCAGTAAAACCGCTCTCGCCTTTTGTGTCTAGCCCTAAGATTGTTTCTTCTTGCTTGTAGCTTGTCCCTCTTTGGGGAGCCCTACCCCTCCTTATATATGTTGAAGAGGCGGGTTACATGTAGAGTCCAACTCGGACTTAAGACTTAACTATTCTAACATACTTTCATGGGCTTCATAACGTCTTGGGCTTCATAACCCCTGGCAACCCAGTTATCACTGTTTGCCGGTTTAATATTGTCTGCCGGTTTAACATTGTCTGCCAGTTTAACATTGTCTGCCGGTTTAACATTGTTTGCCGGTTTAACATTGGCTGCCGGTTTAACAGTCTGACTTAACTCCTGCCGGTTTACCACCTGCCGGTTTACCGTCTGTCATAGCCATCTGTCTTAATTGTCCGCCGGTTTACCAAGTCCCAACCGGTTTACAACTTTGGCCGGGTCATACCGTGGGGTATATCCCCGACAGACAGTCTATCGAGGTCATTAACTCCAACTCAAGTGGGCATAATTCTCTGCAGTAGTATAGCACTTGCAGTAGTATGGCACTTGCAGTAGTGCGGGACAGCAGTAGTTTAGTGCAAGTTTCAGTTAATTAGCTGGATTAAAAAGATGCTTGGGGATCTGCAGGAGTAGGACAAGTAAATCTGCTTGAATATTTGTTTACTGAAAGTAAATGAACATTTTACTGCTAGTGTACTGATAGTGTAATCTAGCTATTGAACTGATATTTCTGTTTCTTTGAACATTTTACTGTCAATAAAAATGATGTACTGCTAGTGTACTGCTGCTTTCAGTTAATTCAAATTAGCTAAAACCTTTTACTGTCAAATAGTGATAATGTTTACTCTATGAAATAAACTACTCCATGTCAAATAAACCTTGCTAGGTGAATCTTGTTTGCATTAGGAGTAGTTGCTGGAAATTTACTGAATTTTGTTTCCAGTAGATGCAATCGTATTTCATGTAAAGAGTACTCGAGTACATGGAGTTGATGCACTGAATTTTACTGAATTTTGTTGATGCACTGAGATGGTCTCTGCATCACCACAAAAGTGCAGATACAAAGCCAGAGGACCATATGGTCTATGGCCTTTTCATCCATATGAAAGTAGAGGCACATTGTGGTGCTAGTTTACTGGGTTTTGTCTCCGACCTTTGTGTCGTGATGATTTTGCAGGTACCCCGAGATGCCCTTGAGTTTGCCGGAATGTCGATTAACTTCCGTTCCGGCAAATTCGGGTACTCCATATGTCCTATTTTGAGCAAAGGTCATGCTGAAATTTTCCATGAATTTTAGCATGACTTTGCTAAAAATCGGACATATGGGGTACTTGCTACTAATGCATGGGCGGGGTATCTTAGTACTTCATTAAGTAGGATCAACTACCCCTTTATTCTTGCTGCATTAAACCATAGGTGGCAATAGAGCCAAGTGATTAGGCCCAACTTAGAGTCGACAAACCCTAAATGATGAAACCTTGGCTTTAACGGTGCCTCGGTGTCGATGAGAACCTAAATGATGTACGCTTAGGCTTTTAGGGTGCCTCGGTGTCGACAAACCCTAAATGATAAAAGCTTAGCTTTTAGGATGCCTCGATGTCGACAAACCCTAAATGATGAGACCATGATCTTCTTCCTTGATAATAACCAACTTTTTGACCAAACTTTTTTCCTATTTAGAGCAAAACATGGCCCACAACGATGAGGCCAGCGGTTTGGGCGGCAAGCAATTCTGGGAGCTGTCCCAGGAGATGGAGGAAGAACCTCTCCGCTATGAGGACGCCGCATAAGACACCGATCCTGACTACACAACCCCTAGTGGCGTCGGGGATGACACCACTGATGGTGCCGCCGAGGATGCCACCACTGATGATGGCGGCGCACACACAGATGGCAGGCAATCGAAGAGGCAACGGAAGGACCGGCGCCTGAGCATGCTCGGGACCATCAAGGAGGAATTTACTGAAGTGAACTCCGACGGGCATCCAACGGCGCCCAAAGAATTAGTCAAGGGGTACTCGGTTCAGCTCGGGTGCATTCTCCGGAGCACCGTCTCGATCAACACCGAGAAACTAAGGCATAAGGACCGAGGGAATTTGCGCAGCCTCCTCTTCACGAAGCTACACGAACGATACAAGTTCCCCGTTGACTTTGCAAACACACGCCTCTCAGGGAATAAAGTGAACAGTGTCGCCCTCACGAAGATGAGCACGGCCCTGTCTACTTGGAGAAGCACGGTGAAGGCAATGATTGAAAAAGGTGATAGTTATAAGAAGATCAAGGTGAAATATCCTTTGATCAGCGAAGATGACTACAAGGAGTTCAAGATCAAGTGCGAGAGCAGCGCAACCTCCTAATCAAGTCAGTGGGGGAAAGAAATGCGGGAGTTGAACTTAGGGGTCCACCAACTCGGTCCCGGCGGTTACACAGTGGCGGAGCCTATATGGGACAAGGAGGACGCGCAGCGTGCCGAGCAAGGCCTACCGCCCCGCTTTGAGAAATACCGTGGCAAGCAGACCAGGAACTATGTCAAGGCCCGATACAAGGAGGACCCGGTAACAAAGGAGCTTACCACGGATGCGAAGACCAGGGCGCTTGAGCTTGTTCTGGTAAGGAATACACGCCCGCGTAATTAGCTCCATATAGTTGCATTCTAATTAATCCCTAATATTTCTAAATGGTTCATGTTCCTTCCGCATGAAACTAAAAGCAGTAGCGCGGGGTTGTCTCAGAGCTCCCCTTTCGACACCCCTTTAAATAGGGCGTTGAACATAATGAAAAACAAGGATAAGCCCAGTAAGCCGCCGTCAGCTGGTCGTGTGGCCAACAAAGGCTTGTCCACAAAATGGTCATTATACTATACCGCTGGTGGGCGAAAGGAGAAAAGACCAGCTCGGAAAGCCAGTCGCGCGAGGTTGAAGCACTCAAGGCACACGTGGTGCGGATTCCGGAGATTATCCAAGAGCAAGTGCACCAACAACTGGGAATGACGCTGACTGCCATGGTGCCTACGTTGATTTAGGGGCTGACGACGTGGATTGCGGGCGGCCAACAGGGGCCTCCCCCGGTTCCCAGCTTCATGACCAGTAACTCCCACAATGCGCAGGCGGCGCCATTAGTGTCTCCGGCGGAGGCGGTATTCGTGTCTCCGGCGCCGGCACGGGCATTGGAGCTTAACGCACCCAGGTGTACGCCGGCTGGCACCTTGCTAGCAAGCGGCCCCTCCGTCAGTTGCACGATCGCCGTTGGCGGTGCCTCGACATTAGCCGAGCTCGACGGCATCACGGTAACTAAGCCTCTCGGCCGATGACTTCATCTCCTTGCCTTTGACTGGGCATCCCTGACGCCCTACATGTTTTCGCAAGGCGCCGCCGATGTTCCTTGCACTCTCCTGCACTTCGTGGGCGGCAAGTTGGTCGATGTCGCCAAGGGCAGAATCGTTCAACCGGGCAATCCCGTGTTCCACGGTAATCCGATGCCACCCACGGTGTATAGGGTTGAACTGGTTCGGGTACTGCCAGGCTGCGACGAGTTGTTACCTCCGATTCGACCCGCTGGGGCCGACGAAGAAGATGAGATGACCCTCAGCGCCTGCGTAAATTGGCCCCTGCTTTGGCCGAAGAGCCAGATTCGTTTGGGGGCGGTGGACACCACCCCACAGACAAGACCGCCAGTCGTGTCGGCGCCAAGCCATGGCAAGAACACCGCAACGCTACCGGACATGCCGGACATCCCTATGGCACAGGATCCGGACATGCATATGGCACAGGATCCGGACGACGAAGACAATGACGACGGTACATTTACCAACGTCGATAAGTACTTTGCCGAACATGGGTACGGTGACGAGTTCTGCGGGCCACCTTCTCAAGAACCTAACCAAGACGACCGCGATCTAGCTGGTACGACGGAGAAATCCAATTGCAACAGGCGTCGTCTGGCGTTCAGTTCTCAGGAGACGCCTTCAGCTCGCGCCTTCACCGAGCCTCAGATAGCTGAGGTGCGAAATATTTTCAGCCCCAACACGCTCAAGAAGGCGGTCTGTGAGCAGAACTCGGTCCCATTACAGCAGATCAAGAAGAAGGGACGGAAACGAAAGACTAACAAGGGTGCCGGTGCGAGCCAGCCGGCACCGAGTACGATCCGTGCTCAGGATGGGCCACCTTCACCTAAAGATATCTAGAGGAGGGTGCATGTAGTGGGTAGGGCGATGCTACCGACAAATATGCTCAATGCTGCAACCGGTGCTATGCGGAGTCTGCATGACAGTTTTCTTTCTATGGAGAAGATGCGTCTCTCCCAGAATAATGTGGCATACCCGGTTTTCGTGGCCAAGGTGCCAGAGGGCAAGGGCTTTGTGGATGGCGCCATCGGGGGTACGATCGTCCTGCGGTTTGATGACATCTTTGCTATGTTTAATCTTCATCCGCTGCACTACACCTTCGTTCGGCTGTTTTCGCTGAGTATGGAGATGCGGATCATTCGAGACAAGACCCCCGACATCGTGATAGTCGACCCCTTCTACATGCGTACCAAGATCTTGGGCAGCGCTGGGGACCGGCAAGTCACGAGTTCACACCTCAAAGGCGTCATTCTGGCAAACCCAGATAAGGATAACTTCCTCGTGCCTTACTTTCCCGAGTAAGTCATCCCCTCACCGCCCCGTAACATATGATTTCTTAGATTTCGATCGTTCTTTTTTTTCTAACATTCCGTGTTCTGTGCAGTGACACACATTGCACACTCATCCTCTTAAGCCCGAAATATTCCACGGCCACGTATTTCGACCCGGACCGTGACTCCAAGATAGACTACACAAATATCAAGAAAGTTCTTGATGATGCTCTCCCCGGCTACGCCACATCTGGAGGCACCTTTAAGAGGTCAGTTCTTAGGTACAACAGGCACATGTTCACCCACAATACGACGTTCCCCTGCGTCAAGCAGCCGCCTGGCGGTCGAAGGATGCCTACTACGCCCTCCATCACATGAGGGCGATCGTACGGGACCATATTCACCTTCTGCTACCAAATAATGTCAAAGATTGGGCCGCAAGCTTGGCGGCAATCCAGGGCGCGGACCTCCGACAAGAATTCTTTCGCATCTAGTCGGAGTTTGCAGAAATCATCCATCAAGATGTCTGTCGGTGTCAAAACCGGCGGATCTCGGGTAGGGGGTCCCGAACTGTGCGTCTAGGCGGATGGTAACAGGAGACAACGGACACGATGTTTTACCCAGGTTCGGGCCCTCTTGATGGAGGTAAAACCCTACGTCCTGCTAGATTAATATTGATGATGTGTGTTACAAGAGTGGATCTACCACGAGATCAAAGAGGCTAAACCCTAGAAGCTAGCCTATGGTATGATTGTTGTTCGTCCTACGGACTAAAGCCCTCCGGTTTATATAGACACCGGATAGGGTTAGGGTTACACAGAGTCGATGACAATGGTAGGAGATCTACATATCCGTATCGCCAAGCTTGCCTTCCACGCCAAGGAAAGTCCCATCCGGACACGCGACGAAGTCTTCAATCTTGTATCTTCATAGTCTTGGAGTCCGGCCGATGATGATAGTCCGCTATCCGGACACCCCTAGTCCGGGACTCCTCGGTAGCCCCCGAACCAGGCTTCAATGACGATGAGTCCGCGCGCATGTTGTCTTCGGCATTGCAAGGCGGGTTCTTCCTCCGAATAATTCATAGAAGATTGTGAACACCAGGATAGTGTCCGCTCGCAAAAATAAATTCCACATACCACCGTGAGAGAATAATATTACACAAGATCAATCTGGCGACGTATTCTGTGGCGTGACGTCGCACCACTTCCAAGCCTTTACTCAAATTGTTTTTATTGTTCCACCTCGGCGCGTTTAGCGAAGCGGTTTCCTTGGCACGTCTTGTCAAAGCAGAGATCGTGTTCTCCTTATTCCAGGATTCCCATCAGTACGGACGTGGGTAACCCAACCGCGTCATTGAGTGTGACGCTTGGGAGATAAGCGAGTTTTACCAGGCCGGTGGGGACACGTGTTTTTGTCCGCCCATATAAGGGGATAAAGATCCAACCTTTTTACCTGTGCCTTCTTCCTCCTTGGCTTATCCATCTCCGCGAACTCGAGCTCCAGCGCCCAAGTCCGAACTTCTCACCTCAACCTTCTCCAACTATGTCCGGAGCGGGAGGCAAGTGGATGGCCTCCTCCGTCACGGAGGGGCAGATCGAGAAGCTGCGCGACGCCGGATATTTGTCCAGCAACATCGCGCATCGGCTCCCCGACGAGGGAGAGCTCGCCCCAACCCCAGGCCCCATGAGAGGGTAGTATTTCTTCCCCATTTCCTCCGCTGGACTGGGCTTCCCGCTTCATCCCTTTGTCCAGGGCTCATGTTCTACTACGGCCTAGATTTCCATGATCTGGCCCCAATTTCATCCTCAACATCTCGGCGTTTATCGTCATGTGTGAGGCCTTCCTCTGCATCCAGCCCCACTTCGCTTAGGCTCAAGACCTTGAGTGTCAAGCCGAAGGTTGTGAAGGGCAGCCAAGCGGAGTGCGGAGGCGCCATGGTGGGCAGGATGTCCCACGTTACGTGGCTGGAGGGCACTTTCGTGGAAACCATCAAGGGGTGGCAATCGGGGTGGTTCTACATCACCGAGCCACGTGACCCTGATTGGGCAGCGGCCCCCGAATTCAGATCTGGATTCCCCCCACGGCTCTCGTCATGGAAAGAGACAGGCCTGAAGTGGGGGGATTCGGACGAGCTATCCGGACTCCAAACATGCGTCCGAAACCTGGTGGACAAGAATCTCAGGCTTGTCGACGTAATCCAGGTGATGCTCATCCACCGGATTCTCCCATGCCAACAACGGGCCTTCAATTTGTGGGAGTTTGATCCGGCACAGCACCGAACCTTGAGCCGGCTCTTCGATACTACGTACGAAGATGCCTGGAAGGTGCTGTTCAAGGGCGCCAAGCCCCGTGATCCGCTAACAAAGATCGCGGATACAGCTCGCGCGTCAAGCCGCGAGGTAAGTTATTTTACCCTTTACGGGAATCTTTTTTCATAGATTGACTCTACGTGGGATCTAAAAACTCCCTATTCTTCGACAGGACTGGCTGAAGACGTCTGGACAGATTAACTGTTCGGTTCCTTTGCCAGAAGACCCAGCGGATGCCTGATTGACGGGGCTGGTGGCTCCGGCACCCCATGTGGTGCCGGAGAAGAAGGCCAAGAAGGAGGCCACGGGAACTCGAAAGAGCTCCCGACGCTAGGTGCTGTCGGATTCTGAAGTAGAATATTCTCCTGAAGACGAGGAGGAGGAAGAAGAAGCTTCTCTCCCGGCGGGGGAGGAGAGGAAAAGGAAGGCCGCCCCAACCGGGGAGGCCGGAGGGTCCAAGAAGGGAAGAACCCTTCCTCCGGACTTCTCCACCAACGTCGACGACGACGAGGAGGATTGGCCTACAAGGGCCAAGCCCCTGGCGAGATCGTAAGTATCTGGACTCCCGAATAACTTCAAGGTTTATTTCTTTTCGCCATATAATGTCTTTCTAATGCCGCATACAACACTGCAGTCCGCCCAAGGATGATCTTCCCGTTTCGTTGAGCGGGTCCTTGGGTGCATCGGATATGGATTCCCTTCCGACTGCCTCCACCCCCCGTGCCGCGGACTACGCCGAGGTGGGATCCTAGAAAAGGACCTACCAGGAGGAGGAGGCCTAGGTGTCACAGGACACCCTCCCGGACTGTGCACCGGACTCGGCCCCGGAGGCCACAGTGGCTCCGGAGTCCGGCGGGCGACCCCTTCATAAGAAGGGAAAGACCGCGACGCCGGCTGCCTCCGTCCAACCGGAGGTGCCGGATAATTTGCTGGCCGGAGGCGCCAACGACGCTTCCATTGAAGAGGAACACCGCACTGTTATGAGTACGGTGATTCAGAAGGTTCAGCTCGCCAAGAGCGGGCTGACCGAGGCCTGCAGCAGCCTTCTAACATGCTTTGAGGTATGAATTTCAATTATGTAAAATGGTACCGCATAGACAGTAGCCCCTGATGCTTGGTTCGGTGTTCGGAAAGAAAAGCCGGACTGAGGATCTTTAGAAAGATAAACGCAGGAGTCATTAAAAATATGTCAATATGGGATTGCAGGTTGTGCTGCCGACCTCCGCCGCACTGACTGCGGAGGTCAATAATTTGAAGAAAAACCTCGAGCGGTCCGAGAACGAGCTCGGTCATGCCAAGAAGCAGCTCGAGGAAAAAGAAGGTGAGTAATACCTTATGAAAATTGTACCTTACAGAAAAGGATTTGGTTGCAAGAAAAATGACAAGGATAACGTGGCTATTGTAGGGGCCACTAACGAAGTGGCTACCCTGAAGGAGGCGGTGGCCGCGGCCGAACGCAATGCGGCCGCGGAGCGCACCGAGCGAGAGAAGCAGGAGGCGCGGGTGGCGGAGGTACAGCAGGAGCTCCAGGATCTCGTGAAAAAACATGAGAGCTTGGAGCGTGACTCGAAGACTCGAGAGTCTGAGCTTGCAACGGCTCTTGAGAGTGCCAAAGCCGCTAAGGCCGAAGCCTACAAGGCCCTCCAGAGATTGAGGCGGTGAAGAAAATAGCAGCGGCTAAGGCATTTTTCATGCAGTAAGCATGTGAGTGTTAATTACCTGTTGCTTACCCGATTCGGAGCTCTCGAGGCGTTCAGAGATCTTCCTCGCAGCGTGTCCGATGCTGCCGCATTCTACCGGGCCGAGGAGGGAGCTCGATGGAGAAGGTCTTCTGGTCTCAGTATCTTGAGGCGGACATCCGGTGTTTTTGGCGACCAGCTGAAGCAGCTGGTCGAGCTCCACAAGGCGGCCGAACAGGCCATGAAGGGCCTCATAGTTCGACTGTGGCCTAAGGAGGCCATGCCTGGGAGCTACTTCGGCCTGGTGCGGCGGCTGATGGATGCGTGCCCGTGGGTTGAAGTTATCAAGCATTCCGCTTGTATTGAGGGTGCCCGTCGGGCCCTTGCCCGCGCAAAGGTGCACTGGGGCAAGATGGATGCCTGTAAGCTCGTGGACGGACCCGCCACCAGAGGGCAAGGAGCATCGCACGCCCGAGATGTATTATAAGAGTGTGTCAAGAGCGCCCGACTATTGCGGGTGAGTGCTCCAAAGATGTAATATTTGAGTAGACTCGCATTTTGTTATCCTGCGCGCTGAAAACTTAGTTCATATGCGCTAAGCAACGCTTGTTAATTTAAAATATTACCTTCTGTGCGGCTGTTTATCAAATCTGAGAGATGGCAAGTCGTCGGCTTCAGCCCCCATGCCACGAGTGCTGGGGTGTTTGGGATAAACTTGAGCGCTCTTGTTCCCATTTTTGGGTCCATCTAGGGAGGCGCTCAACACAGCGAACAAGGCAACCGGACTTATAATGCTTGAACACTCTCACTTAGCCATAGAATTCTATAATTTTAAATTTCGGTGAAGCCCCTAGTCTTCAGAAGGCCGAATTTAGGGCGCTATCCACGCCTTGGCCGGACAGTATCCGGCTCCTCGCTCTAAGCGGCATAAGTCTTTAAGGACTCGCAAAAAACCTCTCGAACAGCGACCGGCTCTCGCCTCATCATGACGGTCAGTTTTAGCTTTCTCCACTGAGGCATTAACCCAGCTCAACTGGGGCGGAATCGCAGTGGTTCTCCCAGTGCTACCTTAGCCGATATAACGGAACGTAAGGTACCAAAACATGGGAGCCAGGCAAACCCAACTACTGACCCAAGACATGATTCGGAGCCGATGCATATAGTGCTACAAGTTTGGGGTGCCGCACTTGTGAAAGTGTTCGGACTCATCATACCATAATGCGGGAAACATAAGCCCCTGGTGTATATTAGCCGTACCAAAGTGTACGGATGCAACATGTCGTGAATGAACATATGTATGAAAAAGAAATGCAATTATAAACAAAAGGTGCTGCATTGTTTTATTCAATAAGTGCTGCTACGAATGCAGAACGATACAAATAGTGCAATAAGCAAGGTATGAGACTGTTAAACATGTCCCCCTCCAGGGGTAGGCTGCAGATTGGTGTATAAAAATGCTCATAATGGAGACCACCTAGATATTCGTTGTAGCCTTTATCCTTCCCTGGCAGTTGCATCGTGAGTTCGGCAGGTCTGCTGCCGGACAGGGCTTCGGACAAACAGAGTCCTGTGGGTAAAAAGTAAAAGGTAAAAAAGAAAAGAAAAAGGAACGACACACTTGAGAGCCCCTGGTGTGGTTGAGCCGCAGTATGGGTGTATCGTGGTCGTGCCCCTCTCCCCATGCCCATGGTATCTTCAGAGCGTAATGGTGTACGCGAAGGACCTGCTGTGACGTTTCGCAGGAGCCGGGGTTGGGGCCGCACTGCTACGCGTGCTCGGAACGTGCCAGGTGGTCTTGTTGTAAGTTACTCCGGGCGCGCTTAGCTGTGTCCGGCCGCTTAACGACCGGACTCGAGAATTGCCTTAAGAGGCTGCATTGCACTTCCGCCGCGAGAGCCGCTGTATGTTCCTCCGTGCGGAGAGAACGTTCAGTGTTTCCATTGACCGTGATGACTCCTCGAGGGCTTGGCATCTTGAGCTTGAGGTATGCGTAGTGCGGCGCCGCGTTGAACTTTGCAAACGCGGTACGTCCGAGCAAGGCATGATAGCCGCGAACGGGACTATGTCAAGATTAACTCCTCGCCGGAAGTTATCCGGGATCCGAAGACCACTTCCAGTGTAATTGAGCTCGTACAATTGGCTTCTACACCTGGTATGACGCCTTTAAAGGTTGTTTTGGTAGGTTTAATCCTTGAGGGTCTATGCCCATTTTGGCGACCGTATCCTGGTAAAGCAGGTTCAGTTGCTGCCGCCGTCCCATCAGGACTCTGGTTAGGTGAAATCCATCGACGATTGGGTCTAAGACCAGTCTGGCGCGAATCCGCCGTGGCGGATGCTGGTGGGGTGGTCCCTTCGGTCAAAAGTGATCGGGCAGGAGGACCATGGATTGAACTTCGGGGCAACTGGCTCCATCGCAGAGACATCCCTGAGTGCACGCTTCCGCTCCCTTTTGGGTATGTGGGTTGCGTATATCATGTCCACCGTCCGCACTGTGGGGAAACCCTTCATCCTTTATTGTTCGGCGGTTGGGTCTCGTCCTCGTCATCGCTATGGATCCCCTTGTCATTGTTTTTCGCAATTAACTTGCCTGCCTGCTTGAATACCCAACAGTCCCTGTTGGTGTGGTTAGCTGGCTTTTCGGGGGTGCCGTGTATCTGGCACAAGCGGTCGAGTATTCGGTCCAAATTGGACGGACCCGGAGTAGTTCTTTTGAATGGCTTTTTCCACTGACCGGGTTTAGAGCCTCTGAATCCGGCATTGATTGATGTATCCTCAATATTGTCGCCAGCACGCGGGCGTTTGTTTTTGTTACGACGCGGACTGCCATTTCGGTCCTTGGAGTCCGGACTGCCAGAATTTTTGCTGAGGTTGTTGCTGCGTGCTAGCCAGCTGTCCTCACCCGCGCAGAAGCGGGTCATGAGGGATGTGAGGGCTGCCATGGATTTCGGCTTTTCCTGTCCTAGGTGCCGGGCAAGCCACTCGTCATGATGTTATGCTTGAAGGCCGTGAGGGCCTCCGCATCCGGACAGTCGACGATTTGGATTTTCTTGGTTAAGAACCGTGTCCAGAATTGTCTGGCCGATTCGTCTGGCTGCTGAATTATGTGGCTTAGGTCATCAGCGTCTAGTGGTCGCACATAAGTGCCCTGGAAGTTATCGAGGAATGCGGCTTCCAGGTCCTCCCAGCTCCCAATTGACTCTGCTGGCAAGTTGTTGAGCCAATGCCGGGCTGGTCCTTTAAGCTTGAGGGGGAGGTATTTGATGGCGTGAAGATCGCCACCGCGGGCCATGTGGATGTGAAGGAGATAGTCTTCGATCCAAACCGCGGGGTCTGTTGCGCCATCATAGGATTCAATATTGACGGGTTTAAACCCTTCGGGGATTTGATGATCCATTACTTCGTCTGTGAAGCATAGTGGGTGTCCGGCGCCTCTGTACTGGGCGATATCACGACGGAGCTCGAATGAGCTTTGTCTGCTTTGTTCGACCCGGCCGGACTTATTGTGTCCGGCGCGATGGTTGTCGTCACGTACCGTGGGGCGCCCACGCGATCCATAGATCGATCTTGGTTGTCGTGCCTTGTCCTCCTCTATATCTCGGAGGTCCGGAGCGTTGCTCTGTGCCCGGGTGCGTTTTGAGCGATGCCGGGGGTACGGTTCTAGTGAAGGGCCTAGAGGCCTCTCTGTCCCGACCACGGGGTGGTTGGTCAGCCGTATTGTCTCCTGGTGATGCGGGTTCGTAAGCCTCCTCCTCTAATTGGGGGAACAGCTTGCGTTTAGGGTAGCTTTTGGAGTGGCGTTCGAGTTCATGCTCTTCGGCCGCGAGGACTTCAGTCCATCTGTCGGCTAGCAGATCCTGATCAGCTCTAAGCTGTTGCTGCTTTTTCTTGAGGCTGTTCGCCGTGGCCATAAGCCTGCGTCTAAAACACTCTTGTTCGCCGGGATCCTCAGGCACGACGAATTCATCGTCGTCGAGGCTTGCTTCGTCTCCGGAGGGAGGCATATAATCCTCTACCTCTTCTTCTGCCGCTCTCTCGTGAGGGCTGGCGTTTCCATCCTCCTGCGCTGGATCTTGCTGGAGTGGATTGTCTTCGGCACTGTCCGGGGTGTTATTATCTCCCGTGCCGGAATCACCGTTTTTGCTGTGGCGGGATTTAGAGCGGCGCCGCTGACGTCGGTGCTTCGGTTCCTTGTTGGAGGGGTCATCCTCCGTTGTTCCATTGCCGTTCCCATCTTTTGGGATGTCCACCATGTATATCTCGTATGACGAGGTGGCCTTCCAGTGCCCTGTAGGCGCTGGGTCTTGATCGTCTCCGGCATCGTCGTCTATACCGTCGATGTCTTCGGAGTCGTAGTCTAGCATGTCGGTTAGATCGTCGACAGTGGCTACCAAGTGGGTGGTGGGTGGGCTTTGAATTTCTTCGTCGTCCGCATCCCAACCTTGCTGACCGTAATCCGGCCAGGGCTCTCCGGATAAAGAGAGAGACTTTAGTGAATTCAGGATGTCGCCAAAGGGCGAAAAGCCGAAAGATGTCTGCGGCAGTGAACTCCATGAAGGGCGCCCAATCGGATTCGATTGGCAGGGGCGCGGGGGGTTCGGAGTCCGGAGAGGAGTCCGGCACCCTGGAGTCGAGGTCTTCGCAAAGGACATGGATAGGGTTCGGCTCGATCGCCGTAGGGATTGTCGCCCCCGAGGCGGTGTCCAACCACTCGTCCTCGATCGGGGAATCCGGCTCCGGATTAAGGGTCGGAGCGGATGCTGGTGCGGCCTCCAGGGCACTGTTCGGCTGCAGAGCTAGATCATGCCCATCGAAACAGTGCGGCACGCTCGGCTGCGGCACGAATCCGTCGAAGATCAAGTCTCCGCCGATATCGGCCGTATAGTTTAAACTTCCAAATCTGACTCGACGGCCAGGCGTAGCTTTCGATCTGCTCCAGATGGCCAAGCAAATTGGCTCGCAGTGCAAAGCCGCCGAACACGAAGATCTGTCCGGGGAGAAAAGTCTCACCCTGGACCGCGTCATTGTTGATGATCAAAGGAGCCATCGAGCCTATCGGTGACGACACAGAGGAACTCTCAATGAAAGCACCAATGTCGGTGTCAAACCGCGGATCTCGGGTAGGGGGTCCCGAACTGTGCGTCTAGGCGGATGGTAACAGGAGACAAGGGACACGATGTTTTACCCAGGTTCGGGCCCTCTTGATGGAGGTAAAACCCTACGTCCTGCTACATTAATATTGATGATGTGTGTTACAAGAGTGGATCTACCACGAGATCAAAGAGGCTAAACCCTAGAAGGTAGCCTATGGTATGATTGTTGTTCGTCCTACGGACTAAAGCCTTCCGGTTTATATAGACACCGTATAGGGTTAGGGTTACAGAGTCGGTTACAATGGTAGGAGATCTACATATCCGTATCACCAAGCTTGCCTTCCACGCCAAGGAAAGTCCCATCCGGACACGGGACGAAGTCTTCAATCTTGTATCTTCATAGTCTTGGAGTCCGGTCGATGATGATAGTCCGGCTATTCGGACACCCCCTAGTCCGGGACTCCCTGAATGTCCTTCGTACCTCGGGGCAGTTCTACCTCAGAGATCAACCGTCCAACAGTGAGATAGGCACAACGCTTCAAATGCAGGCTAACAACGCCCGCGACTTCATGACCATCACGAAAGACGGCGGCTTCATCCACGCTCCGGTCCCATTAGTTGAGTCGAAAGTAGTGATGCTATTTGTAGTTCTGAAATATCGATTAGCTCATGTTGTAATTAAACTTTAATGAACTTGTATGTCTCTTTGGTTTGGACAGTCGTTCAACTTAGATTTAATCGATGCTATTTATTAGTAGGACTATGAATCGTGCTATTAATGTCTTGCTTTTCTCTTCCAATCCTTTTGTTGCATACTTATATATTGCTTATGTATTGTCTGTTGTTTGGCTTGTGCATAGAGATGCCGTCGTATGTCGTGTACAAGGGTAAGGTTCCTGAGTCTACGACGATCGGGAGGAGTGTCGGAGACAGGTTCACCGTTTCAGCGGTAACAGTTACAAAGGGTACACCACTAGGGCGGAGGTGGAATCTAGATACGGCCGCTATCTAGCGGGAGAGAGGAGGGAGCGTTGGAGGAACGAGATGAAGACCAGGTTCATCGCGATGATGCTCCTCGTGATGACCGCAGCTCTCTTCTATGTGATGGTAGTTTAGATGATCGATTTCGACTTGTAATGTGAAGACAAACTCACTACTCGCGGTCTCCGAGACTTGTAACGTTCTATCTTCGTTCGGTCTTTTGTATTCGGAGACTAATATGATGAATTATATTCGGAGACTAACCTTCTATTGTATTCGATGAATCTGCTGTTGCTGTGTGGTGTTGTCTATATTCTGTCCAATAATATATTTTGTAACCTGTGCAAAAATAAGAAAAAAAAACTAATATTTATACTAATGGCGCATCACCCCACAGTGCTCCATTAGTATGCCAAAGGATACTAATGGCGCATCACCACACAGTGCGCCATTAGTATGCCAAAGGATACTAATGGCGCATCACACCACAGTGCGCCATTAGTATGCCAAAGCACATGGGTAAATATGGCCCCCTGGGAGGCATACTAATGGCGCATGTTGCTCTATACTAATGGCGCACGGCGTGGTGCGCCATTAGTATATCAGATACTAATGGCGCACCAGTAGTGCGCCATTAGTATATAATACTAGTGGCGTGGTACTAGTGGCGCACCAGTAGTGCGCCATTAGTAGGCAAAACGGGTGCGCCACTAGTAGGCCTTTTTCTAGTAGTGAGCTCTTCGTTACTTCCATAAATGAGAAACATATTCCTTTTCATGTATTTTAGGATATTCTTGACCATTGTCCAGTGATCCACTCCTTGGTTACTTTGGTACCTCCCTACCAAACTTATGGCAAGGCACACATCAAGTCTGGTACTCAGCATGTCATACATAATAGAACCTATGGCTGAGGCATAGGGAATGCCTTTCATTATCTCTCTATCTTCTACCGCGGTCGGACTTTGAGTCTGACTCAATTTCACACCTTGCAACACAGGCAAGAACTCTTTCCTTGATTGGTCCATTTTGAACTTCTTCAGAACTTTGTCAAGATATGTGCTTTGTGAAAGTCCTATTAAGCGTCTCGATCTATCCCTATAGATCTTGATGCCCAATATATAAGCAAATTAACCGAGGTCTTTCATTGAAAATTCTTATTCAAGTATCCTTTTATGCTATCCAGAAATTCTATATCATTTCCAGTCAGTAATATGTCATCTACATATAACACCAGCAATTCTATAGAGCTCCCACTCACTTTCTTGTAAATACGGGCTTCTCCGTAAGCTTGTATAAAACCATATGCTTTGATCGCATCATCAAAGCATATATTCCAACTCTGATATGCTTGCACTAGTCCATAAATGGATTGTTGGAGCTTGTACACTTTGTTAGCACCTTTAGGATCGACAAAACCTTCTGATTGCACATATAAAACTCTTCTTTAAGAAATCCGTTAAGGAATGCAGTTTTGACATCCATTTGCCAGATCTTGTAATCATAAAATGCGACAATTGCTAACATGATTCAGACAGACTTAAGCATCGCTACGGGTGAGAAAGTCTCATCACCGTCAACCCCTTGAACTAGTCAAAAACCTTTTGCGACAAGTTGAGCTTTGTAGACAATGATATTACCATAAACATCCGTCTTCTTCTTGAAGATTCATTTATTCTCAATGGCTTGCCGATCGCCGGGCAAGTCCACCAAAGTCTATACTTTGTTCTCATACATGGACCCTATCTCAGATTTCATGGCCTCAAGTCATTTGTCGGAATCTGGGCTCATCATAGCTTCTTCATAGTTCGTAGGTTCGTCGTTGCCTAACAACATGACTTCCAGGACAGGACCTGCGAGGCTCAGTAGTAACTTGATCTGATGTGAATGTGGTTATCTCGAATGCATAACCTGAAAACGATAAAGGCAAATCGATAAGAGACATCATAGAACGTAACATATCTAATAAAGTAGGGTTACGACATTCAGACACACCATTATACTGTAATGCCCCAGGTGGCGTGAGTTGTGAAACAATTTCACATTGTTTTAAATGAAGGCAAAACTCATAACTCAAATATTCGCCTCCGCGATCAAATCGTAGAAACTTAATTTTCTTGTTACAATGATTCTACACTTCACCCTAAAATTCTTTTAACTTTTCAAATGTTTCAGACTTGTGTTTTACCAAGTAGATATATCCATGCCTACTTCAATCATCTTTGAAGATTAGAAAATAAGGATACCCGCCACGTGCCTCAACACTCATCGGACCGCATATATCGGTATGTATTATTTTCAATAAGTCATTAGCTCGTTCCATTGTTCCAGAGAATAGAGTTTTAGTCATCTTACCCATGAGGCATGGTTTGCAAGTATCAAATGATTCATAATCAAGTGATTCCAAAAGTCCATCCATATGAAGTTTCTTCATGCGCTTTACACCAATATGACCTAAACCTCAGTGCCACAAGTGTGTTGCACTATCATTATCAACTTTGCATGTTTTGGCATCAATATTATGAATATGTGTATCACTACGATCGAGATTCAATAAGAATAGACCATTCATCAAAGGTGCATGACCATAAAAGATATTACTCATATAAATAGAAGAACCATTATCCTCTGACTTAAATGAATAACCATCTCGCAATAAACAAGATCCAGATATAATGATCATGCTTACCGCTGGCACCAAATAACAATTATGCAGGTCTAAAACTAACCCCGAAGATAGATGTAGAGGTAGCATGCCGACGGCGATCACATCGACCTTGAAACCATTTCCGACGCACATCGTCACCTCGTCCTTAGCCAATCTTCGCATATATAAAAAAGTTTGACCATGTACTCATAAAATGTTAAACAGATATTTGGAAAATATTAATGAAGCATCTGAAAATGTTTAAAAATGTGTATAGAAAAAATTCGACCATGTTTAAAGAAATGTTAGATTTGTATTTTAAAAATGTTAAAAATATTTTAGAAAAATAAATTATATATATAAAAACGTGTAATAGAAAAGCAATGAAAACCCGAGGGAAAAGAAAAAGAAAAAATGAAACAAATTTAGAAAAACCTAAATAAAATGATATGAAAATGAGAAAAAAAAGGAAAGTAACGAAAAGGCTTTTAAAAACCAAGAAACAAACAAAGAAAGCAAACAAAGAAAATAAAATAAAATACCAGTAAAAACAGAGAAAGAAACAAAGAAAAGCAAGTGAAAAGAAGAAAAAACAAAAAAAAGACCCAGAAAGCAAGTGGAACCGGGTCTTCAGTTTGGTACGCTGTAACGAGGAGATTGTAGGATAAAACCTTGCGCTCTACCTTTTCTTTACTCTATTTCTTTTAAGTGCGCTAAAGGGCCGGTCTGTTAGTGTAGACACTCGACACAAGAGAAGACACCGTCTCGCTATAAGCGAGACATAGTTCTAGCTGCTCAAAAGCCGACAGGGAGCTGGTAGTCGGCCGGGCCAATAGACATGTGTGTTCGACAAGCTGATGGAATTTGTTTTCAACTGTCCATTGCACATTTAAGAAATGTTCTTGTAGTGTAAAAAGTGTTTGGTCTACAGTTAAAACAATATTTTAACTATTAAAAAAAGTGTGTGAGACTTAAAAAATGTTCATGCATTTTCAAAAATTGAATCTGGCATTTTGAAAATGTTAGAAAATGTAAAGAAAGTGATTACATAATCCAAATAAATATTTGGATCATTCAACAAATGTATGTTACATTTTAAAAAGTGTTCACTTGTTTTGAAAATATGTTTTTGGCTCTTTTAAAAAAATTATACATGCCAAAAAATATTCGTAAGTTTAACTAAAATGTTTTGTATCATTCAGAAAAGGTTTTAACGTGTATTTGAAAAGAAAAAATTAATCATATATTTTGATGGACTGATCTTAGAATGGCGGTAGCATCCATATCTAGCGTGATAGGTGGGTACCCTGCGCCTCCCTCCGGCGAGCTGATATCCACATAGGGTACCTTCCGGCTACAACAGGTGGCCGAGCTCCACGATGATCATTGCTCCTGGCGCATTGATCCTCTGCATCCCTATTTCCACCCAGTTGATGTCCAGCTCATGAGTAACATATGGACATCCCCGCGCCTCTCTGACAACATCCTCACATGGACCTCGGAGAAGAATGATATCTTCACCGTTCGGTCAGCATACCGCTTCGCGATGGAGCACAACCTTCCATTTGCTAGCACATCTACCAGGGCACCGGATGATTATTGCGCCATCCGAAAGACCATATGGGGGTCCCCTCCCACCCGAGGTACGTGTATTTTCACTAGTAAAAAAGGGGTCAAAGGTCCAGGCCAGGTCAGCCCATTAGTCCCGGTTCAGTCCAGAACCGGGACCCATGGTTGCATTGGACCCGGTTCGTGAGCTCCGTGGGCCGGCCGGGCCACGTGGGCCATTGGTCCCGCACTAGTAGAAAACAGGGCATTTGTCCCGGTTGGTGAGGGCCTTTTGTCCCGGTTCTTGAACCGGGACTAAAGGGTCGTTACTAATGCCTCCCCCCTTTAGTCCCGGTTCTAACATGAACCGGGACAGATGGGCCTCCACGTGGCCGGTGCGCTGAGCCCAGTAGGAGGTTTTGGTCCCCAGTGGCACCAACCGGGACCAAAAGGCATCCACGCGTCAGCATTTCAGTGGCTGGGGTTTTTTTTTGAAGGGGGGGGGTGGGTTGTTGGGGGTTTTGGGGGGTTAAGTTAGGTGTTTCATATATTGTGTTAGCTAGCTAATTAATAGAGAGAAGTGTCCTCTCTTATGTCCGTGCTTGGTCGACGCAACGTACTGTACATAAAGAGGCCCTCGACTCGCTAGCTAGTAAGAAAATGAAGGGAACCATTAAGTACAGAAGTTCGTCATGCATACTGAGAGAAGTGATCGATCGACCTCTCCTTCTCCGAGAGATTGGTTGAACAACAAGTTTTCGTATTATCTATCCGACGCTACTGGCTACATACATATACAATATGTAAGATCTCTTACAATCCCCTAGCAATTGAAAACAAGTTCCACATGGTATTCTCCGGCTTTATTGATGACGTGGTCAAGAAAGAATCCCGCCAATTCCTCTTGAATTGCTTTCATGCGCTCTTGTTCTAGGAGTTCATCCCGCATCTGCTACGTCTAATTTGAAGAAGGGGGTTAATACATATATGAATGAAACTCAACAGAAATGATGGTGTAATAAAATGAAATTTTGAATATTATTGCTTACGCACTTCATATTGTCTTTTAGAGTAGCCCCGCTTATTTTTCAAAGTCGCGTTGTAGTTGAACTCGCACACGTAGTATCCACAGAAATTATTCCCTACTTCCTGCCACAAGCACTTTACGAGAAATAGAGGTCAATCAAACTGATAATGAAGCATTATAAATGGCATTGATGAAAGTACAGCTGTAGAATCAACGGGAGATGCGCGCAACTAGCTAGCTAGTAGTACTTACTTTTGGGTATGTATATCGCAGCTCCTTCGGCAGTCCCGGAACTTCTGCGGTGAACTGTTTCCAAACCCTGCAAGACAAAGAAAATAATTATTATTACTTGAGATATCAGGAAATGAAGAAAAAGTTGCCGATATGATGCGATAATAATCGATTGAACTTACTTGTTGAGCATTTTAGTCATGTCCGCATAGGTTTCGGGATTTTTTCGTCTCGAGTCTAAGACGTTTACTACTCCCCGCTCAAGCTTAATCTCGAGAAGAACATAGTGGAATCTGCGCACACATGCATAACTCATCAATTACATTACTATAACCTCGCTTGAGTAATAAGGGAAACCGAATATGCACACGACAGTAACACTCACTGGAAGTTGTAAAGAAAGAGTATTAAATCTTTGTTTTGATTTTTGATCAACGATTGTAGCAAGTTGGCCTCGGCCTCTTCGGCGTGCTTTGTAACCTGAATTTCATATATGATATTTGTGTTAATGAACCCAATATCATACATTTCTTGTTTTTTGCACTCGACGATCTTCAATCTGCATAATATAGTGAGGATAATTAATTATAAATACATGCAAATGAAAGAGCCGAGCTATATATAGAGACTTAATGATAGAAATAGTACTTACAGACAGTAGCAAAAGACTGTTAATTTATCGAGGGCCTTTTGATTGAAGAACTCGAAGAACTCCTCAAATGGAACAGTCAACAGATCAGTTCCAACGAGGTCGTGCTCCTCTTTAATATTCAGATACAAAGCATTCGTCCCCCCAGATTCTCTGCAGGTTTTCATGTACCAATTATGGAATCTTCACATCATCGTTGTTAGAGATTTTTCATCTTTGACGAGAGGCTTCCCATACTCGTATCTGTGTTCGTCCACCTCCAAGAAATCAAAATGTACATCATCAGGCAGGTAATATCCAAGATTGTTATAACCGGGCACCATCCCCGGAGCATTAGCGACGATGTCGCGAGACACATTGAGCGGGGGGCACAATTGCTTTGCTTGTTCGCCGAGCTAGGCAATTTTTTTCCCAGCTGCTCGTTCTTTTAACCTTTTATCACTGACAGTACTTCCCGACCGGTTAGCTTCGAGATATATCTTTGCAGTAATGCGCTCATAGTTGTTTTTCGGCGGAGACTTTGGTGGTTTCCTCAGGGCACCGATAGTGCGCTTTGCTTTCACCGGATCTACCTTCTCCTCCGGAGGTGGATGTCTCTTTGCTTTCACCCCTTCAAAGAAGTCGTTCACTTTGGTCTGCACGATCTTCGCATTTTCCTCCTCGGTCCTCTCGTACGGTAACTTCTCTAGAGGCTTGAGAGAAGGACCGTATCTGTATTGCCTCCCGCCTCTCCTGCCTGTACTGCTAGACGCCGGAGCAGACGGAGCGGCTGCGCCCTCTGTCTTCTTTCGTGCTTGCTTATGAGGCGGAGGAGAAGGACTACGACGCGCCGGAGCAGCCGGGCGGTGGCGAGCCGGAGAAGGAGGAGGCTGCCGGCTGCTCGGGCGCGCCGGCGCAGGCGGAGAAGGAGGCGGAGTGCCACCACGCCCCGGAGAAGGAGGCCGAGTGCCCTGATCGTCACTCGCCAGAGGAGGAGGCGGTGGAGGAGGCGGAGTGCCCTGACTTGCCGGAGGAGGAGGAGGAGGAGGCGTCTAGTTCGGAAGCTTGATGAACTCCTTCCGCCATATGCATAGAGTCTTCAGAGCAGAACCTAGCCGAGTCTCCCCTTCACCGGTAGGGTGGTCAAGCTGGAGGTCCTCAAATCTCTCCGTTATTTCATCCACCGTCACCCTAGCATATCCTTCTGGAATCGGACGACAGTGAAAAGTTGCGCCGGGTTCAGAAGTTCGAACTTGGGCGACGGCCGCCTTGACTTTTAAGTTCTGCCATTGCGTCATAAGGTGGCAATTTTGAGCCTCCGTGATAAAATCCACGGGGTAGCTAGCAGGAGCCGTCAAGACATGCTCCGGCTGAAGTAGCTCGGTGGAAGCCACGCTGCTTCTCCGCTGAGATGGCGGGGTAGCTTCGGGGGAAGCTTCGGCTGGTCGTTTGCTGCGATCTGCTTCTCATTCCTCTAGCCCTTGTACCCTTTCGTGCAGCGCCTACAGTTGGCTCTGCTCTAGTTTCTTCCTCCTCTCGTGGGTTTTGTAACCCCCTGCGTCCCGAAAACCAACCTTCCACGGAATGGAGCCTGGCGTCCCTCGTGTCCGTCCAGGGTGCTCAGGATTCCCGAGGGCCGTTGTGAGCTCGTCCTTCTCCCTGTCTGGAACGAACGTCCCTTGCTGCGCTGCATCGAGTGCCGAAGCCTGTTGACTGGTGTTTTCAGTTGCTCGTCCGTCCAACGGCACTTCCCTGATACAGGGACCAAGGTTCCGCCAGCCCCGAAGAACCAAGTCCGGCAACGGTCTGGCCATTTCATTGTCTCTGGTTCGATCCCTTTATCAAGCAGATCATTCTCAGCCTTGGACCACTTAGGCCGGGCTTTGAGGTAGCCACGACCCCGCATGCGATGGTGAAACTTCTTCTTCGCAGCATTTTGCTTGTTTGTCGCCGACATATTCTTACTCTTTTCCGATGTTAGGCCACAAATGCGGGCCAGTGATCTCTGATCTTCTCATATTTGCCGATGAATTCTGGTGTCTCTTCTTTGTCGACAAACTTTTTCAGCTCTTTCCTCCACCTCCTGAATAGGCCTGCCATCTTCTTAAGAGCAAAAGACTTGATTAATTGCTCTTTAACTGGCTTCTCCGGATCCTCCTCTGGCGGTAGGGTGAAATTTGCCTTCAGCTCAGTCCAAAGATCATCTTTCTGCATATCATTGACATAAGACACCTGAGGGTCTTCCTCCTTAGGCTTATACCATTGGTGGATGCTGATCTTGTCCCTAGCAAGAACCCCCGTGACCGAGCAGCAAATGCGTTTCTTTGTCCGGATGGGTTCAATCGGTTCGCCGTCATGCGATTTCTGTGATCTCAAACCTTTCATCCGAGCTCAACTTTTTCTTCGGGCCTCGTCTCCTTACCGAAGTTGTGCCCGATCCGGAGGGCTAGAAAAAAGAAGAAAGACGAGAGTTAATTAATATGTGTACATATACCAAAGCAATGAATGCATCAATTAGCTAGTCAGCACAGGCTTAACAAACATATATACCTGGCCAGACTCGGTTCGGTCACCGGAGCCGTCATCACGGTCTCCTTCTTGCACCACCATTGCATAACCGGAGCCGTCCTCATGGTCTCCTTCTTGCACCGGCATTGGGTCAAAGGAGCCATCATATTCATAGCCTGCTTCTTCACGCAGTCCTTCCAGACCATCGGTGTCATTCAGAAATGATAAGACGACATCACTTCCTTCTGCGATTATCTCCCCCAACATTGCTTCTGTTGCTTTGTCTCGGGGGGTGTCCATAGTTTCTACAAATATTTACAACATGGCAATTATTATTCAAACCTGACAGATATGGAATCATATTAATTAGTGGCCTCGATGCTGCTTCTCTAGGGTTTGGGGTGGCCTCGACAACGCTTCAAGGGGGTAGTATCGACAACGACGAGATACATACACGGGAAAATAAATGTTATCGGGGAGGGGGTATATCGACCCCCCCCCATGTGTTGAAGTTATCGGGAGGGGGTATATAGACCCCCCCACGTGTTGAAGTTATCAGGAGGGGGTATATCGACCCCCCCCCCCATGTGTTGAAGTTATCGGGAGGGGTTTATATCGACAACGACGACATACGTACATGGAAAAATAATATTATCGGGGAGGGGGTATATCGAATTTCCACGTGTTGAAGTTATCGGGAGTTTATATCGACATGACATACGTACATGGGAAAATAATATTATCGGGGAGGGGGTATATCGACCCCCCCCTCGTGTTGAAGTTATCGGGAGGGGTATATCGACGACGACAGAGGAGAAGATCGAAGAAAAAAAGAAGAAGAAAAAAGAGGAGAAGAAGAAAAAATAGAAAATATTCTATTTTTTCTTCTTCTCCCTCTATTCCTTTCTTCTTCTCCTCTTCTTTTTCTTCTTTTTTCCTCTTCTTATTTATTTCTCCTCTTCTTCCTCTCCTCTTCTTCTCCTTTCTTCCTCTTTTTATTTTCCTTTTTCCTCTCCTTCTTTTTCTTCTTCTTCTTCTTCCTTCTTCCTATTTTCTTCCTTTTCCTTATTTTACTTTTTCCTCTACACTAACCTAAAATGCACTAACCTAAAATCGATATCTACTAACAACCTAAATAAAAAATTAATACATATATGAAAAAACATATATATACAAAAAAATGCTATGAACATTATATTCATACATACATAGCCACATCCATTCATCATATAGCTACCACATACATATATACATTATATATATGAAAAAAATGCAATGAACAAAAAAATACACATGTATATATATGAAAAAAAGCACACTGAACACAGAGTCCCTGATGGCGGCGGCTCACATCGGGGCGTCCGTGGCGACGGCGGGCGGCGAGGGCGTCGGCGACCACGGTGGCGGGCCGGGCAGGCGTGGCCAGCGACGGCGGCAGTGGGGGGGTGGGTCGGGGGCAGGGCGCGACCGGGCGCGCCGGGCGGCGGACGGCGACGGCGTGGGTGGCGACGGCGCGTTGGCGTGGGCTCGGTGCAGCGGACGGCTGGCGGGTCAGGCGTGGCCGGTGATGACAGCGACAGTGGGGCGGGTGGTGGGGCAGGTGCGCGACCGGGCGCGCTCGGGGGCGGCGGAGGGCGTGGGTGTGGGATCGGGGGCGTCGGACGACGTCGGCTCGGGCTCGGGGGCATGGGCGACAGTGATGGCGGCGGGGCAGCCTGGCGGCGTCGAGGAGGTCGTCGTCGTCGTCGGGGGCAACTGGCGAGGGAAATCTGAAAATTTCCCAAGTGTTGTTTATATAGCAAAGGCTTTGGTCCTGGTTCGTGGCACAAACCGGGACCAATGCCCCCTTTACTCCCGGTTGGTGCCACCAACCAAGACCAAAGCCCTCTTTTCAGCAGCCCAAAGGGCGGGAAGTGGCGGCCTTTGGTCCCAGTTGGTGGCACGAACCGGGACTAAAGTGGGGGCATTGGTCCCGGTTGGTGCCACGAACCGGGACCAAAGGGTGGAATTGGTCCCTGTTCGTGCCACCGACCGGGACCAATGGCCTTGCACAGTGGCGCGGTGGTGGGAGTTTAGTCCCACCTCGCTAGTTGAGAGCGTCGACCACCTGCTTATAAGCATTGCTGCCTCCTCTCTCTCGAACTCCTCTGAACTGCAGGCCTATGGGCCTAATCTGACAATGTTTTGCTCAGGCCTGCTGGCCTTCAAGGGCCTGAATCCTGGCCCATGGTCGGGTTTCTAGTCGTATTCAGGCCGTGGGGGCCCAGTAGGAGGCACTTTTCAGGTTTTTTGTTTTCTTTACTTATTTTTGCTATTTTATTTTATTTTCCAGTTTTTTTGTTTTGTTTTCTGCATTATTTATTTTCTTTTGTTTTTTTCTTTATTTTTTAATTCTTTTTGCTTTTAGTTTTAGAAAAATTATAAACTTTCTATTAGTGCCATTTGTTTTCAAATTTGCAAACAATTTTTTTTGTTTTCTTTCTTGCTTTATTTATTTTATTTTGTTTCTACTTACAACAAAATACTTATTGTTGCTATTATTAATTTTTTTTCTAGTTTTTTGTTTTGTTTTCTGCATTATTTATTTTCTTTTGTTTTTTCTTTGATTTTTAATTCTTTTTTGCTTTTAGTTTTAGAAAATTTATAAACTTTCTGTTAGTGCCATTAGTTTTCAAATTTGAAAACACTTTTTTTGTTTCGTTGTTTTCTTTGTTGCTTTATTTATTTTATTTTGTTTCTACTTACAACAAAATACTTATTGTTGCTATTTTTATTTTGTTTCCAGTTTTTTTGTTTTGTTTTCTGCATTATTTATTTTCTTTTGTTTTTTGCTTTATTTTTTGTTCCTTTTGCTTTTAGGTCAGCAAAATTATAAACTTTCTGTTAGTGCCATTAGTTTTCAAATTTGAATAGTTAAAATTTGAATTCTTTAAAATTTGTGTGAATCACACGTTTGTGATTAACTTTACTAAAAAAATGAACATAGATGCGCCTATAGAGAAAATTCAACCTAAATTCATAATAATTTTCTATGAATTTCAGAGAAATTCACTATGAATTAGGTCAAACTCCCTGTATAGGGGCATCTATTTTCACTTTGAGAGGAGCTCAACAAGGCAGAGAGGGACGGGCTTATAAACCGGTGTGAGCGCCCTTCGGTTGGCGAGGTGGGACTAAACTCTGAGCGCAACGAGGACCAACCCTTTAGTGCCGGTTTGTGGCACAAACCGGGACTAATGGTCATGGGCCATGGGCGAGGCGCATTGGTCCCGGTTAGTGCATGGAACCGGGACCAAAAGGTCCAGACGAACCGGGACCAGTGGCCTACGTGGCTGCCCTCTTGAGAGTGTTCTTGGTGAGAACATAGTTGACAAGGAGCGAACCGGGATTAATTGTATTACGAGGGCCGAACCATAAGACATTAAAGCGTTTCAAATGAACTATGAAAAAGTTGAAAGTTGGCATGGTATCATAATTTCAACCACATAGCATGTGCATGTACAAAACGGACAATGGTATCATACTCGTCTGTTACAAAGTTGGCATGGTATCATCATAATAGTTGCGGGAGAAAGTCTTCACTTTTTCTTCGCTTGAGTCATTTGCTTATTGCGCCTTAACCATGGATAATCTTCATCGTTTATCAGGATGCTGGTGTCAGCCTTGACTTTGAAGGGAGGAATTTCATGAAACTTTTCATAATCTTCAGACATGTCTGTCTTGCCCTCCACTCCCATGATGTCCCTTTCTCCTGAAAGAACTATGTGGCGCTTGGGCTCATCGTATGATGTATTCTCTTCCTTATCTTTTCTTTTTCTCGGTCTGGTAGACATGTCCTTCACATAGATAACCCGTGCCACATCATTGGCTAGGACGAACGGTTCGTCAGTGTACCCAAGATTTTTTAGATCCACTATTGTCATTTTGTACTGTGGGTCTACCTGTACCCCGCCTCCTGACAGATTGACCCATTTGCACTTAAACAAAGGGACCTTAAAATCATGTCCGTAGTCAAGTTCCCATATGTCCACTATGTAACCATAATATGTGTCCTTTCCCCTCTCGGTGGCTGCATCAAAGCGGACACCGCTGTTTTGGTTGGTGCTCTTTTAATCTTGGTCAATCGTGTAAAATGTATTCCCATTTATCTCGTATCCTTTCCAAATCAGAATCGTCAAGATGGTCCTCGGACAACAAGTACAGCTCATCACAAACAGTGTTGTCACCTCTCGAGACGTGTTTCCAACCAACTGCTGAAAGTCCTGATGTGTTCACATGTAATCCAGCCGTCAGACCGCTCCGGATGTTTGGAGCGCAGATCGTTGTTGTGTTCATCGACATAAGGGGTCACCAAGGTAGAGTTCAGTAGAACTGCGGCAAAGGTGCTTGAGACCAAGAATATCCGTCCCTGCATATTGTTGAGTCCCTTCCAAGCGTGCCTTTTCCAGTCAGTCTCCCCTCATATCACGATTTAGGGAGACCTATCTTCTTAAGGCCAGGAATGAAGTCGACACAAAACCCGATGACATCCTCTGTTTGGTGGCCCATGGAGATGCTTCCTTCTGGCCTAGCGCGGTTACGAACATATTTCTTTAGGACTCCCATGAACCTCTCAAAAGGGAACATATTGTGTAGAAATACGGGCCCTAGGATGACAATCTCATCGACTAGATGAACTAGGACGTGCGTCATGATATTGAAGAAGGATGGTGGGAACACCGGCTCGAAACTGACAAGACATTGCGCCACATCACTCCTAGCCTTGGTACGTGTCGGTGTCAAAACCGGCGGATCTCGGGTAGGGGGTCCCGAACTGTGCGTCTAGGCGGATGGTAACAGGAGACAAGGGACATGATGTTTTTACCCAGGTTCGGGCCCTCTCGATGGAGGTAATACCCTACTCCTGCTTGATTAATATTGATGATATGGGTAGTACAAGAGTAGATCTACCATGAGATCAAGGAGGCTAAACCCTAGAAGCTAGCCTATGGTATGATTGTTGTTCGTCCTACGGACTAAAACCCTCCGGTTTATATAGACACCGGATAGGTTAGGGTTACACAGAGTCGGTTAGAATGGCAGGAGATCTACATATCCGTATCGCCAAGCTTGCCTTCCACGCCAAGGAAAGTCCATCCGGACATGGGACGAAGTCTTCAATCTTGTATCTTCACAGTCCAGGAGTCTGGCCAACGGTGATAGTTCGGCTATCCGGACACGCCCTAATCCGGGACTCCCTCAGTAGCCCCCGAACCAGGCTTCAATGACGATGAGTCCGGCGCGTTGATTGTCTTCGGCATTGCGAGGCGGGTTCTTCTCCAAATTCCATATACTTGTCGAATAGTGTCCGGCTTGTGATAAATGATGCGCTCCTTGGCTTCGACGCCCAATAATGGCCATCTTTCACGTGTTTGAATGAATGCGAAAAGCCATGTTATTTTTTGAAGGAAATATGCTCTAGAGGCAATAATAAAGTTATTATTTATTTCCTCATATCATCATAAATGTTTATTATTCATGCCAGAATTGTATTAACCGAAAACATGATACATGTGTGAATACATAGACAAACATATAGTCACTAGTATGCCTCTACTTGACTAGCTCATTAATCAAAGATGGTTATGTTTCCTAACCATAGACATGTGTTGTTATTTGATTAATGGGATCACATCATTAGGAGAATGATGTGATTGACATGACCCATTCCGTTAGCCTAGCACTTGATCGCTTAGTATATTGCTATTGCTTTCTTCATGACTTATACATGTTCCTGTAACTATGAGATTATGCAACTCCTGCTTTGGAGGAACACTTTGGGTGCTACCAAACCTCACAACGAATCGGGTGATTATAAAGGAGTACTACAGGTGTCTCCAAAGGTACATGTTGGGTTGGCGATTTCGAGATTAGGTTTTGTCACTCCGATTGTCGGAGAGGTATCTCTGGCCTTCTCGGTAATGCACATCACTATAAGCCTTGCAAGCAATGTAGCTAATGAGTTAGTTACGGAATGATGCATTACGAATCTAGTAAAGAGACTTGCCAAGAACGAGATTGAACTCGGTATTGGATACCGACGATCAAATCTCGGGCAAGTAACATACCGATGACAAAGGGAACAACGTATGTTGTTATGCGGTTTGACCGATAAAGATCTTCGTAGAATATGTAGGAACCAATATGGGCATCCAGGTTCCGCTATTGGTTATTGATCGAGAATAGTTCTAGGTCATGTATACATAGTTCTCGAACCCGTAGGGTCCGCACGCTTAAAGTTATGATGAAAGTTTTATTATGAGTTTATAAGTTTTGATGTACCGAAGTTTGTTCGGAGTCCTGGATGTGATCACGGACATGACGAGGAGTCTCGAAATGGTCGAGACATAAAGATTGATATATTGGAAGCCTATGTTTGGACATCGGAAGTGTTCCGGTGAAATCGGCATTTTACCGAGTACCGGAGGTTACGGAACCCCCGGTGACCTAATGGGCCTTAGTGGGCCTAGTGGAGAAAGAGGAGAATGGGCCAAGGGCAGCCGCGCCCTCCCCCAAGTCCGAATAGGACAAGGAGGAGGGCGGCGCCCCTTCCTTTTCCCCTCCTCCTCCCCTCCCCCATGTCCTAGTCCAACTAGGAAGGGGGAGTCCTACTCGGTGGGAGTAGGACTCCTCAGCGCGCCTCCTCCTAGGGCCGGCCGCACCCCCCCCCTTGCTCCTTTATATACGGGGGCAGGGGGGCACCCCATAGACACACAAGTTGATCGACGGATCGTTCCTTAGCCGTGTGCGGTGCCCCCCTCCACCATATTCCACCTCGGTCATATCGTCGCGGAGTTTAGGCGAAGCCCTGCGCCGGTAGAGCATCATCATCTTCACCACGCCGTCAGGTCGACGGAACTCATCCCGACACTTTGCTGGATCGGAGTCCGGGGATCGTCATCGAGCTGAACGTGTGCTGAACTCGGAGGTGCCGTACGTTCGGTACTTGGATCGGTCGGATCGTGAAGACGTATGACTACATCGACCGCGTTGTGACAACGCTTCCGCTTACGGTCTACGAGGGTACGTGGACAATACTCTCCCGTCTCGTTGCTATGCCATCACCATGATCCTTGCGTGTGCGTAGGAAATTTTTTGAAATTACTACGTTCCCAACAGTGGCATCCGAGCCTGGTTTTATGCGTAGATGTCATATGCACGAGTAGAACACAAGTGAGTTGTGGGCGATACAAGTCATACTGCTTACCAGCATGTCATACTTTGGTTCGGCGGTATTGTGAGAGATGAAGCGGCCGGACCGACATTACGCCAGACGCTTACGCCGAGACTGGTTTCACCGTTGCGAGCACTCGTGCTTAAAGGTGACCGGGCGGTGTCTGTCTCTCTCACTTTAGTTGAACCGTGTGTGGCTACGCCCGGTCCTTGCGAAGGTTAAAATAGCACCAACTTGACAAACTATCGTTGTGGTTTTGATGCGTAGTTAAGAACGGTTCTTGCTCAGCCCGTAGCAGCCACGTAAAACTTGCAACAACAAAGTAGAGGACGTCTAACTTGTTTTTGCAGGGCATGTTGTGATGTGATATGGTCAAGACGTGATGCTATATTTTATTGTATGAGATGATCATGTTTTGTAACCGAAGGTTATCGGCAATCGGCAGGAGCCATATGGTTGTCGCTTTATTGTATGAAATGCAACGCCTGTAATTGCTTTACTTTATCGCTAAGCGGTAGCGATAGTCGTAGAAGCAATAGATGGCGAACGACAACGATGCTACGATGGAGATCAAGGTGTCGCTACCGGTGACGATGGTGATCATGACGGTGCTCCGGAGATGGAGATCACAAGCACAAGATGATGATGGCCATATCATATCACTTATATTGATTGCATGTTATGTTTATCCTTTATGCATCTTATCTTGCTTTAATTGATGGTAGAATTTTAAGATGATCTCTCACTAAAAATTATCAAGAAGTGTTCTCCCTGAGTATGCACCGTTGCCAAAGTTCGTCGTGCCCAGACACCATGTGATGATCGGGTGTGATAAGCTCTACGTCCATCTACAACGGGTGCAAGCCAATTTTGCACACGCAGAATACTCAGGTTAAACTTGACGAGCCTAGCATATGCAGATATGGCCTCGGAACACTGAGACCGAAAGGTCGAGCGTGAATCATATAGTAGATATGATCAACATAGTGATGTTCACCATTGAAAACTACTCTATCTCACGTGATGATCGGTTATGGTTTAGTTGATTTGGATCACGTGATCACTTAGATGACTAGAGAGATGTCTGTCTAAGTGGGAGTTCTTAAGTAATATGATTAATTGAACTTAAATTTATCATGAACTTAGTACCTGATAGTATTTTGATTATCTATGTTTGTTGTAGATAGATGGCTCGTGTTGTTGTTCCGTTGAATTTTAATGCGTTCCTTGAGAAAGCAAAGTTGAAAGATGATGGTAGCAATTACACGGACTGGGTCCGTAACTTGAGGATTATCCTCATTGCTGCACGGAAGAATTACGTCCCGGAAGCACCGCTGGGTGCCAGGCCTGCAGGAGCAACGCCGAAGTTGTGAACGTCTGGCGAGCAAAGTCGATGACTACTCTATAGTTCAGTGTGCCATGCTTTACGGCTTAGAACCGGGTCTTCAACGACGTTTTGAACGTCATGGAGCATATGAGATGTTCCAGGAGTTGAAGTTAATATTTCAAGCAAATGCCCGGATTGAGAGATATGAAGTCTCCAATAAGTTCTATAGCTGCACGATGGAGGAGAATAGTTCTGTCAGTGAGCATATACTCAAAATGTCTGGCTATAATAATCACTTGATTCAACTGGGAGTTAATCTTCCGGATGCTAGTGTCATTGACAAAATTCTCCAATCACTGCCACCAAGCTACAAGAGCTTCGTGATGAACTATAATATGCAAGGGATGAACAAAACAATTCCCGAGCTCTTCGCAATGCTAAAAGCTGCGGAGGTAGAAATCAAGAAGGAGCATCAAGTGTTGATGGTCAACAAGACCACTAGTTTCAAGAAAAAGGGCAAAGGGAAGAAGAAGGGGAACTTCAAAAAGAACAGCAAGCAAGTTGCTGCTCAAGAGAAGAAACCCAAGTGTGGACCTAAGCCTGAAACTGAGTGCTTCTACTGCAAGCAAACTGGTCACTAGAAGCGGAACTGCCCCAAGTATTTGGCGGATAAGAAGGATGGCAAGGTGAACAAAGGTATATGTGATATACATGTTCTTGATGTGTACCTTACTAATGCTCGCAGTAGCACCTGGGTATTTGATACTGGTTCTGTTGCTAATATTGCAACTCGAAACAGGGACTATGGATTAAGCGAGCACCGCCAAGGACGAGGTGACGATGCGGCGTGGGAAACGGTTCCAAAGTCGATGTGATCGCGGTCGGCACGCTACCTCTACATCTACCTTCGGGATTAGTTTTAGACCTAAATAATTGTTATTTGGTGCCAGCGTTGAGCATGAACATTATATCTGGATCTTGTTTGATGCGAGACGGTTATTCATTTAAATCGAGAGAATAATGGTTGTTCTATTTATACGAGTAATATCTTTTATGGTCATGCACCCTTGAAGAGTGGTCTATTTTTATTAAATCTCGATAGTAGTGATACACATATTCATAATGTTGAAGCCAAAAGATGCAGAGTTGATAATGATAGTGCAACTTATTTGTGGCACTGCCATTTAGGTCATATCGGTGTAAAATGAAGAAACTCCATACTGATGGACTTTTGGAACCACTTGATTATGAATCACTTGGTACTTATGTAACCGTGCCTCATGGGCAAGATGACTAAAACACCGTTCTCCGGTTCTATGGAGAGAGCAACAGATTTGTTGGGAATCATACATACAGATGTATGTGGTCCGATGAATGTTGAAGCTCGTGGCGGATATCGTTATTTTCTCACCTTCACAGATGATTTAAGCAGATACGGGTATATCTTCTTAATGAAGCATAAATCTGAAACATTTGAAAAGTTCAAAGAATTTCAGAGTGAAGTTGAAAATCATCGTAACAAGAAAATAAAGTTTCTACGATCTGATCGTGGAGGAGAATATTTGAGTTACGAGTTTGGTCTACATTTGAAACAATGCGGAATAGTTTCACAACTAACGCCACCTGGAACACCACAGCGTAATTGTGTGTCCGAACGTCAGAATCGTGATTTCTTTACTAGATATGGTGCGGTCTATGATGTCTCTTACCGATTTACCACTATCGCTTTTGGGGTTATGCTTTAGAGACGGCCGCATTCACGTTAAATAGGGCACCATCAAAACTGCTGAGACGACACCTTATGAACTATGGTTTGGCAAGAAACCAAAGTTGTCATTTCTGAAAGTTTGGGGCTGCGATGCTTATGTGAAAAACCTTCAACCTGATAAGCTTGAACCCAAATCGGAAAAATGTGTCTTCATAGGATACTCAAAGGAGACAGTTGGGTACACCTTCTATCACAGATCCGAAGGCAAGACATTCGCTTTAAGAATGGATCCTTTCTAGAGAAGGAGTTTCTCTCGAAAGAAGTGAGTGGGAGGAAAGTAGAACTTGATGAGGTAACAGTACCAGCTCCCTTATTGGAAAGTGGTTCATCACAGAAATTGGTTCCTGTGACACCTACACCAATTAGTGAGGAAGTTAATGATGATGATCATGAAACTTCAGATCAAGTTGTTACTGAACTTCGTAGATCAACTAGAGTAAGATCCGCACCAGAGTGGTACGGTAATCCTATTCCGGAAGTCATGCTACTAGATAATGGTGAACCTACGAACTATGAAGAAACGATGGTGAGCCCAGATTCTGCAAAATGGCTTGAAGCCATGAAATCTGAGATGGGATCCATGTATGAGAACAAAGTGTGGACTTTGGTTGACTTGCCCGATGGTCAGCAAGCAATAGAAAATAAATGGATCTTTAAGAAGAAGACCGACTGATGGTAATATAACTGTTTATAAAGCTTGACTTGTTGCGAAAGGTTTTCGACAAGTTCAAGGGGTTGACTACGATGAGACTTTCTCACCAGAAGCGATGCTTAAGTCTGTCCGAATCATGTTAGCAATTGCTGCATTTTATAATTATGAAATTTGGCAAATGGATGTCAAAACTGCATTCTTGAATGGATTTCTAGAAGAAGAGTTGTATATGATGCAACCAGAAGGTTTTGTTGATCCAAAAGGTGCTAACAAAGTGTGCAAGCTCCAGCGATCAATTTATGGTGCAGTGCAAGCCTCTCGGAGTTAGAATAAATGCTTTGATAGTGTGATCAAAGCATATGGTTTTATCTGAGACTTTTGGAGAAGCCTGTATTTACAATAAAGTGAGTGGGAGCTACTGTAGCATTTACGATATTATATGTGGACGACATATTATTGATTGGAAATGATATAGAATTTCTGGATAGCATAAAAGGATACTTGAATAAAAGTTTTTCAATGAAAGACCTCGGTGAAGCTGCTTACATATTGGGCATCAAGATCTATAGAGATAGATCAAGACGCTTAATTGGACTTTCACAAAGCACATACCTTGATAAAGTTTTGAAGAAGTTCAAAATGGATCAGGCAAAGAAAGGATTGTTACCTGTATTACAAGGTGTGAAATTGAGTCAGACTCAATGCCCGACCACAGCAGAAGATAGAGAGAAAATGAAAGATGTTCCATATGCTTCAGCCATAGGCTCTATCATGTATGCAATGCTGTGTACCAGACCTGATGTATGCTTAGCAATAAGCTTGGCAGGAAGGTACCAAAGTAATCCAGGAGTGGATCACTGGACAGCGGTCAAGAACATCCTGAAATACCTGAAAAGGACTAAGGATATGTTTCTCGTATATGGAGGTGACAAAGAGCTAGTCGTAAATGGTTACGTCGATGCAAGCTTTGACACTGATCCGGACGATTCTAAATCGCAAAACGGATACGTGTTTTTATTAAACGGTGGAGCTGTTAGTTGGTGCAGTTCTAAACAAAGCGTCGTGGCGGGATCTACATGTGAAGCGGAATACATAGCTGCTTCGGAAGCAGCAAATGTAGGAGTCTGGATGAAAGAGTTCACTTCCGATCTAGGTGTCATACCTAGTGCATCGGGACCAATGAAAATCTTCTGTGACAATACTGGTGCACTTGCCTTGGCAAAGGAATCCAGATTTCACAAGAGGACCAAGCACATCAAGAGACGCTTCAATTCCATCCGGGACCAAGTCCAGGTGGGAGACATAGAGATTTGCAAGATACATACGGATCTGAATGTTGCAGACCCGTTGACTAAGCCTCTTCCACGAGCAAAACATGACCAGCACCAACACTCAATGGGTGTTAGAATCATTACTGTGTAATCTAGATTATTGACTCTAGTGCACGTGGGAGACTGAAGGAAATATGCCCTAGAGGCGATAATAAAGTTATCATTTATTTCCTCATATCATCATAAATGTTTATTATTCATGCTAGAATTGTATTAACCGGAAACATGATACATGTGTGAATACATAGACAAACATATAGTCACTAGTATGCCTCTACTTGACTAGCTCATTAATCAAAGATGGTTATGTTTCCTAACCATAGACATGTGTTGTTATTTGATTAATGGGATCACATCATTAGGAGAATGATGTGATTGACATGACCCATTCCGTTAGCCTAGCTGATCGTTTAGTATATTGCTATTGCTTTCTTCATGACTTATACATGTTCCTGTAACTATGAGATTATGCAACTCCCGTTTACCGGAAGAACACTTTGGGTGCTACCAAATGTCACAACGTAACTGGGTGATTATAAAGGAGTACTACAGGTGTCTCCAAAGGTACATGTTGGGTTGGCGTATTTCGAGATTAGGTTTTGTCACTCCGATTGTCGGAGAGGTATCTCTGGCCTTCTCGGTAATGCACATCACTATAAGCCTTGCAAGCAATGTAGCTAATGAGTTAGTTACGGAATGATGCATTACGTAACGAGTAAAGAGACTTGCCAAGAATTGAGATTGAACTAGGTATTGGATACCGACAATCAAATCTCGGGCTAGTAACATACCGATGACAAAGGGAACAACGTATGTTGTTATGCGGTTTGACCGATAAAGATCTTCGTATAATATGTAGGAACCAATATGGGCATCCAGGTTCCGCTATTGGTTATTGACCGAGAATAGTTCTAGGTCATGTCTACATAGTTCTCGAACCCGTAGGGTCCGCACGCTTAACGTTACGGCGACAGTTTTATTATGAGTTTATAAGTTTTGATGTACCGAAGTTTGTTCGGAGTCCTGGATGTGATCACGGACATGACGAGGAGTCTCGAAATGGTCGAGACATAAAGATTGATATATTGGAAGCCTATGTTTGGACATCGGAAGTGTTCCGGGTCAAATCGGCATTTTACCGGAATACCGAGAGGTTACCGGAACCCACCGGTGACCTAATGGGCCTTAGTGGGCCTAGTGGAGAAAGAGGAGAAGGGGCCAAGGGGCAGCCGCCGCCTCCCCCAAGTCCGAATAGGACAAGGAGGGGCGCCCCTTTCCTTTTCCCCTCTCCTCCTTCCCCCAAGTCCTAGTCCAACTAGGAAAGGGGGGAGTCCTACTCCCGGTGGGAGTAGGACTCCTCCGGCGCGCCTCCTCCTAGGGCTGGCTGCACCCCCCTTGCTCCTTTATATACGGGGGCAGGGGGGCACCCCATAGACACACAAGTTGATCTACGGATCTTTACTTAGCCATGTGCGGTGCCACCCTCCACCATATTCCACCTCGGTCATATCGTCGCGGAGTTTAGGCGAAGCCCTGCGCCGGTAGAACATCATCATCGTCACCACGCCGTCGTGCTGACGGAACTCATCCCCGACACTTTGCTGGATCGGAGTCCGGGGATCGTCATCGAGCTGAACGTGTGCTGAACTCGGAGGTGTCGTACGTTCGGTACTTGGATCGGTCGGATCATGAAGACGTACGACTACATCAACCGCGTTGTGATAACGCTTCCGCTTACGGTCTACGAGGGTACGTGGATAATACTCTCCCCTCTTGTTGCTATGCCATCACCATGATCCTTGCGTGTGCGTAGGAAATTTTTTGAAATTACTACGTTCCCAACATTTTTACACTTACCCCCATAGCTGCGCAGATGAGCTGCCTATAAAAGGGGTGAGGATCTAGATCTGAGCCACACCATTCCCCCTTCGCGAGCTTTCGTCGGAGTGCCTCTGACCAAAGCCCATTCCATCATGGACAGTCGACGCGGCTCCTCCTCTCGCGCTCCCGGCCCTTAGCCTGGAAATTGGGAGAGATGCTCAGTCCCGCAGAGCGAGCTAGTTATACTCTAAACCAAGGGATTTCTTCCCTCGGCCTTCAAGGTTCCGGTTCGAGCCGGACTTGCCACCTACAAGGGCGGAAAGCAAGCGGAGGGTGTCCCCGATCACTCTAAAGGAGAGCGGGTATGCTTCATCTCTTATCTAGTAAGAGGACTCGGATTTCCAGTCCATCCGTTTATCCGGGGGCTCTTGGAGTTCTACGGCCTCCAGTTGCACCACCTTACGCCTGCCTCCATTTTGCACATCGCGGGCTTCGTGGCCCTTTGCGAACTGTTCTTCGGCGTCGAGGCTCATTTCGCACTGTGGAAGAGATTATCCTGCCTAGTACCCCGTTCTCATGAGGGGTCAATATATCAAGTGGGTGGAGCCGAACTATGGCGCATCGCCGGGACTGGATATCTATCCGGAACCCCGAAGAAGGCGTCCGAAGACTGGCCTTCGGAATGGTTTTACATGGAGGACGTCCCGCTCCCGGATCCTGTTCGGATCGGCCTTCCCGAGTTTAGCAATGCTCCTATGAAGAAACGCCTAAGCTGGCGCCCTCGGAGCCCCCAGAGGGAAAATGACCTGGATGTCCTTTATTTGATGAGCCGAATAAGATTACTGGCTCATGCCCGATTGACCGTGATTGGAGTCATGGCAATCTGCATTATGAGGGGTGTGCAGCCGCTCCAATATAGGGGCCACCCCATGTGGGACTTCAACGGGGAGGACGATGCCACCCGCCATGGCCGCAAAGGGCCGGATCGGTCAACGAATCGGTGAAGACCTTATCTGCCATGTATAAAGGGAGGAGGAGGATTTTCTCGCGTCAACCCATCGAGCGAAGTTTTCTTGAATAATCCTTGAAGTTGGGTAAGCAAACATCTTTGTGGCCTGTCCGATCCATGTTCCGTGATTAAATATCTCATTTCATGGTTTCTGCTTGAGGAACTGCGCCGGGCCGTGGAGAAGATACACAGCCCAGCCCCACAACCCGAGGATCCGGAACGGTCCCTCGATCCGGCCTTCGAAGAGGATCCGGATATAAAGGTGGAGTTGATCGATGGGGTGTTCTACCAACTTAGCATCGACAATGCTTTGGTTGCCATTACGGCCGATTACCCCGGAATACTTCCACCGCAGTAATCGAGACCGAGGTCCCAATACTCTGATAATGACCCATCCGTGCTTATTTCTTGATCACCGTATACCAATGGTGTTTCGCAGGGGGTACCTTCGAGGCAGGAAGCCGAGCCCGCGGCGGCTAGCCAACAAGGGGTAGTACGGCCCCACAGGCTAAAAATAAGTGCGGTCCGGATCGAAACTCCGCCGCAACGGTATGGCGTGTCACCATATTCCCAGGATTGATTCCTGCAAGGCGTACTAACGTTGATGCTCTTTTCAGGAAAAAGAGCGCTCGCCGGACTGAGTCCGGAGAGGTCGCCAATCGAACCTCCGCCAGCCAGGCTCCAAAGCCGGGTCCGGAAGCGGAGACGAGCACGAGGCGTGTGCCGGATGCTCCTCCGACAGAGGATGCCGACAGATTGTCCGCCACCAACTCCGAGGTGGAGAGCACCATGAATCACAGGCGCCGCCGGACAGTTCTTCGTGACGCATGTTTCTCCCAAGAGGCCTTGAATGCCTTCAATTCGGGAGATGCGCACCTTCGTGCCGCTCAAGATGGTCTAGCCAGAGAAACGGAGCAGTATGTAAAGGACATACGGGTGAGGAAATTTGACAGTTATATATGCTAGTAGCCCCCGAGACTTAAAATAGTTAGAATAACTGATTTAAGGATCATTTGTTATGCAGGATCTTACAAAAAAGAGTACCCGACTGTCCCAGGAGCTTGAAGAATGCAAGGCCCAACTTGAGGCCGCACTAGCCGCTACAGGGGGAGCCACAGAGACCCCCTCTGGTAATATATGCTTCAAAAGATAAATAGTTTATGAAGTGCGGCGGGTGTGTAAGTCTGACAAAAATATTGCAGATGGCGCCAGACTAGATCCGGACAAGCAACAGCTCTTGCGCCAGCTAAAAGCTGGAGAGAGCGTGCTTACGAGGGTGCGGCAGGAGAAAAATAACCTCCAAGATGCCAACACCAAACTGGGTGAGGAACTAAAGGATGTTCGTGCCCAGTTGTCTGACCAGAAGGAGAATCGACGGCCGTCGCGGCATTTTTAGTAAGTGCTTGGCGAACTTTTAAAGAATTGGCGAGGAAGGCGACTAACATAAACATGTATGTAGGTTTGCTCACAGGTCGCCCCGAGGAGGAGATGCCCAGTTCTTCGGGTGATCTTCTTCCCAGATGCGTCGGCCACCTGCATGAACGAGTTCAGCAGGTGACGAAAGGCGTCGGCCAGGCCTTGTGGCCATCTATCTCCCTGCCCGAAGGCATTGGGGAGCTGGCAGAGCGGCCTCAAGGAGCACGGCGGTGCTTCCGACTATGGAAGATATCGGCCTGCCGTCAAGGCGCCAGGGAGGCCTGGGCCATGGTAAAGACGCGGTACACGGTTGCTGACCCAAAACACTTGGACGAGGTCGGACCTGTGGGGCATGATGGGAAGGAGATCCATGTAAGCTTAGTGTACGACCAAGTAGAATTGGCCGCCAAGTATTCCCAGCAAGATTGTAAATTAGATAGCCTATTAGATGGCATTGAGGAGGAATACAATGAGTCGAGTTGACTATGTAATTGAATATGACATAAAAAATGTCTTCTAGCCGGATTGTAGATCGTTTGTCATAGTGGACCTTTTCGCTTCGACCTCGGGACCCAACAGTCCGGAGTGTGTCCAAATACCCTCGCGGTTATATAAGAACCGGGGCATGCGTGGAGACAAGGCGTAGGGGTCATTATTGCTGTATCAGACAAGTGCCCAACTAGTTATGTTATATTACATGGATAGTAAGAAACATCTTCTAGGGAGAATAGTTCCGTTAAGGGTTCCTATTGCTGGGAGGCATGCCCTAAAGTGCATGTCCAAACTGCTAAGAAAGCAGAAAATCATCTGGGGCAGATGGATAAATAGTTAAAAATCATCTTTCAGTTCACCGACCGAATATTCCCTTAAGAACGCTAGCTTTCGGCTTCACCCAGTCCGAGGTACACATCCGGCTGACCCGGCAGTAACAATCGCAGAGGTGCTCCCTTTACCACCTAGCCGAACAATCGGGAACGTAGGGGTAAGCACAGGAGCCAGGCAACCCAGCTTGGACAAAACTTAAGTCGTATCGATGCATATAATGGTGAATAAAAGGTACATGCGGAAGTTTGACACATGTGTTGGGCATGAAGCCCGTATAAATAAGCTTCTGTGAAAGAAGCCCCCAGGTATAATGAGCACGGACAGCGCGTCAAAATATGTGCGAACAAAGCGCGAACGAGCCTCTAAAGGCTTCAAGAAGGAGGAAGAAGGAGAGAAATAAAAGACAACAAAAAATAGAAAATGTGGACGGAGGAAGGAGACGAACTTGGAGTCCGGCGCTTAGGCGTAGAATCTTCGCAGACGGGCTACGTTCCATGGGTTCGGCTCGAGTCAGCTATCCGATGCGTTTCGCAGACGGTATGCTCCGCCGGTCAGGACCTGGTCAATGATGAAGGGACCTTCCCATTTGGGCTTGAGTTTGTCCTTTTTCTTGTCCGGCAGGCGTAGAACTAGTTCGCCAACGTTGTAAGCTTTGGCCCGTACTTCCCTGCTTTGATATCTTCGAGCCTGCTGTTGATAAAATGCGGAACGAACTTTTGCCACATCGCACTCCTCCTCCAATGCGTCCAAACTGTCCTGCCGATCGAGCTTGGCTTCTCTTTCTTCATACATGCGCACGCGAGGTGAGTCATGAATTATGTCGCAGGGCAGGACTGCCTCTGCACCGTACACCATAAAAATGGTGTGAATCCGGTAGTACGATTCGGCGTGGTCCGCAGCCCCCAGAGTACGGAGTCGAGCTCCTCAACCCAGTGCGTGTTAGATTCCTTGAGGGACCGCACTAGTCTGGGTTTAATGCCGCTCATGATTAGACCGTTTGCTCGTTCGACTTGGCCGTTGGTTTGAGGGAGATAGACTGAGGCGTAATCGTGCTTGATGCCCATGTTTTTGCACCATAATTTGACCTCATCGGCCGTGAAGTTGGTGCCATTATCAGTGATGATACTGTGGGGGACACCGTAACGGTGAACTACCCCTGATATGAAGTCTATCACCGGTCCGGATTCGGCCGTTTTAACAGGTTTGGCCTCTATCCATTTGGTGAATTTATCCACCATGACCAATAGGTATTTTTGCTTGTGGGTTCCTCCCTTAAGGGGTCCAACCATGTCAAGCCCCGGACATGACGACCAGGTGATGGGTATAGTTTTGAGGGCGGTGGGTGGCATGTGGCTTTGGTTAGCAAAAAGCTGGCAACCGACGCATCGTTGGACTAAATCCTGCGCATCTGCCCGGGCCGTCGGCCAATAAAATCCTGTACGGAAGGCCTTGCCTACAAGGGCCCGGGCTGCGGCGTGGTGCCCACCCAGTCCGGCATGAATTTCAGCCAGGAGGTTTCACCCTTCCTCTTCGGAGATACACCTTTGAAGGACTCCTGTTGTGCTTTTCTTATAAAGCTCTCCCTCATGGACTTTATAGGCTTTAGATCGACGTACTATGCAGCGAGCCTCATTTTGGTCTTCGGGGAGTTCCTGCCTAGTTAGGTAGGCTAGGAATGGCTCCGTCCACGGGGTGATAACCGCCATTATTTCGTGGGCGGAGGGTGTTATCTCGGTGGCAGAGCCTCCGATTGTGTCAGAGTGTTCGGCGTCAGGCAGTGCGGTTGGGTCCGGATTGTTATTTCCGGACTCCCCTTCCCATAGTACGGATGGCTTGAATAGCCGTTCCAGGGAGATTGTGGGCGGGACGGCATCGCGTTTTGCACCGATGCGTGCCAATATGTCCGTCGCCTGGTTGTTATCTCGGGCTATATGATGAAATTCGAGCCCTTCGAACTGTGCTGACATTTTTAGGACCGCATTGCGGTACGCTGCCATTTTCGGATCTTTGGCATCAAAGTCTCCGTTTATTTGAGATATCGTGAGGTTTGAATCCCCGCGCACCTCTAGGCGTTTAATGCCCATGGAGACTGCCATCCGAAGGCCGTGCAGAAGGGCCTCGTATTCGGCTGCGTTGTTGGAGTCCGTATACATTATCTGAAGAACGTATTGGACCGTGTCCCCGGTTGGGGACATTAGGATGACGCCAGCCCCCAGGCCGGCCAACATTTTGGAGCCGTCAAAGTGCATGATCCAATTGGAGTATGCGCCGTACTCTTTAGGGAGTTCGGCTTCAGTCCATTCGGACACGAAGTCGGCAAAAACCTACGACTTAATAGCTCGTCATGGCTTATAAGTTATGTCGAATGGAAGGAGCTCTATGGCCCATTTAGCAATCCGGCCCGTCGCGTCGCGGTTGTTTATAATGTCGTTAAGAGGTACTTCGGAGGCTACCGTTATCGAACACTCTTGAAAGTAGTGTCACAGCTTCCGGGATGCCATGAACACCACGTATGCTATCTTTTGATAGTGTGGGTACCGGGACTTGCATGGAGTTAGGACAGTGGACACATAGTAAACCGGTTTTTGAAGAGGGAACGGTGTCCGTCCGCTTTCGTTCGACGACGAGCACCGTCTTCGACGACTTGATGTGTTGCGGCGATATATAATAGCATTGGTTCGCATACGTTGAAGCGGCAAGGACCGGATTTGTTGCCAATATGGCTTTTATTTCTTTGAGTCCGGCCGTGGCGGCATCCGTCCACTCGAAGTGTTCGGTGCACCGGAGGAGGCGGTAAAGGGGTAACGCCTTTTCCCCCAAACGGGAAATAAAGCGGCTTAGAGCCGCTACGCATTCAGTCAATTTTTGTATTTGTTTGAGGTCTTTTGGAATATCCAATTGTGACAGAGCTCGGATCTTGGCTGGGTTTGCTTCAATTCCTCTACCGGGCACAATGAAGCCCAGGAGCTTTCCGGCTGGAACGCCGAAGAAGCATTTTTCCGGATTGAGCTTAATGTCGTATTTTCGGAGATTGTCGAATGTGAGCCTCAAGTCATCCACTAGAGTTTCGACATGCTTGGATTTGACGACCACGTCATCTACATATGCTTCTACTGTTTTGCCGATCTGGTTTGCCAGACATGTCTGAATCATGCGCTGATATGTTGCGCCGGCGTTTTTGAGCCCAAAGGGCATTGTGTTGAAGCAGAATGGGCCGTATGGAGTGATGAATGCTGTTGTAGCTTGGTCTGGCTCCGCATCTTGATTTGGTGGTAGCCGGAGTACGCGCAGAGGAAGCACAATAAGTCGTGTCCTGCTGTAGTGTCGATAATTTGATCAATGCGAGGGAGGATAAGGGATCCTTTGGGCAAGCCTTATTAAGGTCTTTGAAATCAACACATAGGCGCCAGGATTTATCCTTCTTTGGTACCATCACCAGGTTTGCTAGCCAGTCCGGATGTTTTATATCTCTGATGAATCCGGCTTCAGAAGTTTGGCTAGCTCTTCTCCCATGGCCTGTCTCTTGGGTTCGAAAAGCGCCAAGAGCCTGTTTGGTGGCTTGAATCCTTTTAGGATATTTAGGCTGTGCTCGGCCAGCCGACGTGGGATTCTGGCATGTCTGAAGGGTCCTGCAAAATGTCCCGATTTTCGTAGAGAAATTCTCGTAGTACGGCGTCTACATCAGGGTTTAATTGTGCCCCAATGGAGGCCATCTTAGCAGGGTCTGTTGGGTGGACTTGGAATTTGACTATTTCATCCGCTGGTTTAAAAGAGGTGGACTTGGATCTTTTATCAAGTATCACATCGTCCCTGTTCACCGTGGAGCGCATCGCAGTGAGTTCCTCGACCACTAGGGCTTCGGATAGTGCCTCGAGGGCTAGTGCGGCTGTCTTGTTTTCGGCACGGAGTTCTATGTTCGGATCACTAGCGAGAGTGATGATTTCGTTAGGTCCGGGCATTTTAAGCTTCATGTACCCATAATGGGGTATAGCTTGAAAAATTGTGAATGCCTCTCGCCCTAATAAAGCGTGATATCCGCTGCTGAACGGGGCCACTTGAAATGTGACCTCCTCGGACCTGTAATTGTCCGTGAGCGAATACTACGTCGGTGTGATTTTTCCTGTGCAGCATGCTTCCCGGCTAGGGATTATTCCTCTAAAGGTTGTGCTGCTTCGCTCAATGCGGTTCTAGTCTATTTCCATTTTCGGAGGGTTTCCTCATAGATGAGGTTTAATCATTGCCGCCATCCATGAGTACCTTAGTAAGGCGAAAGCCGTCCACTATCGGACCGAGGACCAATGCGGCTGGTGCTCGGGCTGTTCGAATTTAGGTTAAATCGCGGCATTAAAGGTAATAGCCGTGTCACTCCATGGATTTATTGTTGCTACTTGGTAGACTTCGGCAAGGTTGCGGAGTGTTCGTTTTCGCATGTTATTTGATGTGAAAGTCTCGAAGACTGTTAACATCGTACTGGTGTTGCTGGGCTGGGATTCTGAAGCTAGAAGCTCTTCGCCACTTTTGGCCACCTGCCATAGTATCCAACATGCTCGAAGGCTATGAGTTGGAGTGGCGCCCTCTGTCCTATGAATTTTGCAGGGTCCGTTTAGCCAATCCTCCAGTACGGTTCCGTACCCTTTAGGGGGTTTTGGTTTTTTGGTGTTTAACCCAGGTGCTTGGTAATGATGCACCCTTTTATTTCGGACTAGGGATGTATTCGGGGCGGATTATCCCAAAATTTACTTTCGGTTTTCCAGCGCTCTCCATCGCACAAAGATTTTTGTACTATGGTCACCAAGTCAGCAAAGCGTGTAATTTCGCGACGACTTATGGCATTTAGGATTCCCTTGTCCGTGCAATTATTGCAGAAAAGTGGGATTGCGTCCTCCTCTCGGCAGTCCTTTATCCTGTCCATAACCAGGAGGAATCTGGCCCAGTAATGATGTACTGTTTCAGCGGGCTCTTGCCGAATTCGGGATAGATCGCTAATGTTTGGGTGGGCGGGTGGAACTGGATCCGGAACCCCGTCCAATTTAGGTTTGGATTTTTGAATGCTATCCAATGAATCCATCCCGTCGCCTGACTTTAAGTTCAAGGCTTGATCGACATCCGTCCCTCTACGGGAATCCGGCATGGAGGGATCGGGAATCCGGACATAGCTAGTCCTTAAGATAGAAGAAGAATCGCCGCATTGCTCCTCTATCACAGCAACATGATGGGTAGCCTGGGGAGAGTTGATCTCTCTCAGATCGGTTTTACGCCCAATCCGGTCATAGTCTGTGGCGACTCCCAGGGCGGCGATGCGGTCCAAGAGCTCGTTTACAAAGGAGAGCTCGATCGGATCTAACTGTTCGGCAAGTTCCGAATTAACGTGAAGGTTGGTTTCGATGACTCGAGAAGTCATCATCGGCGCGGTGGCCGAACTGGCGGTCATAAGAAAACCACCTAGCCGAAGAGTCTGACCAGTGGCCGAGGCTCCTTTGGCAATAGTATCGTCTTTAAAGACGGGATGATGCATCCTTCCTGACGGGGACGGCACAGAGGAACTCTCAATGAAAGCACCAATGTCGGTGTCAAAACCGGCGGATCTCGGGTAGGGGGTCCCGAACTGTGCGTCTAGGCGGATGGTAACAGGAGACAAGGGACACATGTTTTTACCCAGGTTCGGGCCCTCTCGATGGAGGTAATACCCTACTCCTGCTTGATTAATATTGATGATATGGGTAGGTACAAGAGTAGATCTACCACGATATCAAGGAGGCTAAACCCTAGAAGCTAGCCTATGGTATGATTGTTGTTCGTCCTATGGACTAAAACCCTCCGGTTTATATAGACACCGGATAGGTTAGGTTACACAGAGTCGGTTACAATGGTAGGAGATCTACATATCCGTATCGCCAAGCTTGCCTTCCACGCCAAGGAAAGTCCATCCGGACACGGGACGAAGTCTTCAATCTTGTATCTTCATAGTCCAGGAGTCCGGCCAACGGTGATAGTTCGGCTATCCGGACACCCCCTAATCCGGGACTCCCTCAGTATGATTTATGGATCGATCACCTTCTGAGAGATTGCATTGAGGAATGCACATAGATTCACAATGGCTAATCGGACGTTTTCGGTAGCAGCCCCCTCAATGCAACCGGAAGCAGTTGCGTCATAATCACGTGGCAGTCATGAGATTTTAGGTTCTGAAACTTTTCTCTGCCATATTTATTATTCCCTTTATATTCGACGAGAAGCCAGTCGGGACCTTCATACTAAGCAGGCATTCAAAGAATATTTCCTTCTCTTCTTTGGTAAGAGCGTAGCTGGCAGGACCTTCATACTGCTTCGGAGGCATGCCGTCTTTTTCGTGCAAACGTTGCAGGTCCTCCCGTGCCTCAGGTGTATCTTTTGTCTTCCCATACACGCCCAAGAAGCCTAGCAGGTTCACGCAAAGGTTCTTCGTCACGTGCATCACGTCGATCGAAGAGCGGACCTCTAGGTCTTTCCAAAGAGGGTAGGTCCCAAAATATAGATTTCTTCTTCCACATGGGTGCATATCCCCCAGCGTCACTCGGAACAGCTAGTCCTCCGGGACCCTTTCCAAAGATTACGTGTAAATCATTGACCATAGCAAGTACGTGATCAGGGGTACGCATGGCGGGCTTCTTCCGGTGATCTGCCTCGCCTTTGAAATGCTTGCCTTTATTTCGACATTGATGGTTGGTCGGAAAAAATCGACGATGGCCCAGGTACACATTCTTCCTGCAGCTTCCCAGGTATATACTTTCGGTGTCAAGTAAATAGTGCGTGCATGCGTGGTACCCTTGTTTTTCTGTCCTGAAAGGTTACTGAGAGCGGGCCAATCGTTGATGATCACGAACAACAACGCCTTTAAGTCAAATTCCTCCTGTTTGTGCTCATCCCACGTACGTACACCGTTTCCATTCCACAGCTGTAAAAGTTCTTCAACTAATGGCCTTAGGTACACATCAATGTCGTTGCCGGGTTGCTTAGGGCCTTGGATGAGAACTGGCATCATAATGAACTTCCGCTTCATGCACATCCAAGGAGGAAGGTTATACATACATAGAGTCACGGGCCAGGTGATGTGATTGCTGCTCTGATCCCCGAAAGGATTAATGCCATCTGCGCTTAAACCAAACCATACGTTCCTTGGGTCACGTGCAAACTCAGCCCAATATTCTCTCTCGATTTTTCTCCACTGCGACCCGTCAGCGGGTGCTCTCAACTTCCCGTCTTTCTTACGGTCCTCACTGTGCCATCGCATCAACATGGCATGCTCTCCGTTTTTGAACAGACGTTTCAACCGTGGTATTATAGGAGCATACCACATCACATTCGCAGGAACCCTCTTCCTGGGGGCTCGCCATTAACATCACAAGGGTCATCTCGTCTGATCTTATACCATAATGCACCGCATATCGGGCATGTGTTCAGATCCTTGTACGCACCACGGTAGAGGATGCAGTCATTAGGGCATGCATGTATCTTCTGCACCTCCAATCCTAGAGGGCATACGACCTTCTTTGCTGCTTATGTACTGTCGGGCAATTCGTTATGCTTTGGAAGCTTCTTCTTCAATATTTTCAGTAGCTTCTCAAATCCTTTGTCAGGCACAACATTCTCTGCCTTCCACAGCAATTCCAGTATGGTACCGAGCTTTGTGTTGCCATCTTCGCAATTGGGGTACAACCCTTTTTTGTGATCCTCTAACATGCGATCGAACTTCAGCTACTCCTTTTGACTTTCGAATTGCGTCCTTGCATCGACAATGACCCGAAGGAGATCATCATCATCGGGCACATCGTCTGGTTCCTCTTGATCTTCAGCAGCCGTTCACCACAGCATCATCGCACATCGTCTGGTTCCTCTTGATGTTCAGTAGCATCACCATATTCAGGGGGCACATAGTTGTCATCGTACTCTTCTTCTTCGCCGTCTTCCATCATAACCCCTATTTCTCCGTGCCTCGTCCAAACATTATAGTAGGACAATTACGTACCATTAATTTCATCCTCTCCCAAGCTTGTGCAACATGTTCATGATCAAGTTGCTTAAAATTCATAATATCGTTCCTAAGAGAGATAATCTTAGCGGTAGGAAAATACTTAGAGACAAAAGCATCTTTGCACTTGTTCCAAGAATCAATACTATTTTTAGGCAAAGATGAAAACCACACTTTAGCACGATCTCTAAGCGAAAAAGGAAATAGCTTCAATTTAACGACATCATTATCGACATCTTTTTTCTTTTGCATATCACATAAATCAACGAAGCAATTCCGATGAGTAGCGGCATCTTCACTAGGAAGGCCGGCGAATTGATCTTTCATAACAAGATTCAACAAAGCAGTATTGATTTCACAAGATTCGGTATTAACAAGAGGAGCAATCGGAGTGCTAAGGAAATCATTATTATTGGTATTGGTGAAGTCACACAATTTGGTGGCATCTTGAGCCACCGCGACGAACAAGCAAACTAACACACGAGCAAACAAAAGGCAAAGGGAAAAAGAGGAGGATATTGGGAAAGAGAGGGCGAATAAAACGGCAAAGGTGAAGTGGGGGAGAGGAAAACGAGAGGCAAATGGCAAATAATGTAATGTGAGAGATAGGGATTGTGATGGGTACTTGGTATGTTGACTTTTGTGTAGACCTCCCGCAACGGGCGCCAAATCCTTCTTGCTACGTCTCGAGCTTATGTTGGTTTTCCCGAAGAGGAGGGATGATTCAGCAAGATGGCGTAAGTATTTCCCTCAGTTTTTGAGAACCAAGGTATCAATCCAGTAGGAGGCCACGCGCAAGTCCCTCGTACCTGCACAAAACGATAGCTACTCGCAACCAACGCGATTAGGGGTTGTCAATCCCTTCACAATCACTTACGAGAGTGAGATTTGATAGAGATAATATTTTTGGTATTTTTGGTATAAAGATGCAAAGTGAAAAGTAAAAGCAAAGCAAGTAAATAAAGTGATGGAGATTGATATGATGAGAATAGACCCGGGGGCCATAGGTTTCACTAGTGGCTTCTCTCAAGGGCATAAGTATTCTACGGTGGGTGAACAAATTACTGTTGAGCAATTGACAGAATTGAGCATAGTTATGAGGTTATCCAGGCAATGATCATGTATATAGGCATCACGTCCGTGACAAGTAGACCGAAACGATTCTGCATCTACTACTATTACTCCACTCATCGACCGCTATCCAAAGATGCATCTAGAGTATTAAGTTAAAAACAGAGTAATGCCTTAAGCAAGATGACATGATGTAGAGGAATAAATTCATGCAATATGATAAATACCCCATCTTTTTATCCTCGATGGCAACAATACAATACGTGCCTTGCAACCCTTTCTGTCGCTGGGTAAGGACACCGCAAGATTGAACCCAAAGCTAAGCACTTCTCCCATTGCAAGAACTACCAATCTAGTTGGCCAAACCAAACGGATAATTCGAAGAGACTTGCAAAGATAACTTAATCATACATAAAAGAATTCAGAGAAGAACCAAATATTTTCCATTACTTAAGAACTTCCACTTAGATAGACATCTCTCTAATCATCTAAGTGATCACGTGATCCAAATCAACTAAACAATAACCGATCATCACGTGAAATGGAGTAGTTTTCAATGGTGAACATCACTATGTTGATCATATCTACTATATGATTCACGCCGACCTTTCGGTCTCGGTGTTCCGAGGCCATATCTGCATATGCTAGGCTCGTCAAGTTTAACTCGAGTATTCTGCGTGTGCAAAACTGGCTTGCACCCGTTGTATATGGACGAGAGCTTATCACACCCGATCATCACGTGGTGTCTGGGCACGATTTAACTTTGGCAACGGTGCATACTCAGGGAGAACACTTTTATCTTAAAATTTAGTGAGAGATCATCTTATAATGCTACCGTCAATCAAAGAAAGATAAGATGCATAAAAGATAAACATCATATGCAATCAGTATAAGTGATATGATATGGCCATCATCATCTTGTGATTGTGATGTCCATCTCCGAAGCACCGTCATGATCACCATCGTCACCGGCGCGATACCTTGATCTCCATCGTAGCATCGTTGTCGTCTCGCCAACTATTGCTTCTACGACTATCGCTACCGCTTAGTGATAAAGTAAAGCAATTACAGGGCGATTGCATTGCATACAATAAAGCGACAACCATATGGCTCCTGCCAGTTGCCGATAACTCGGTTACAAAACATGATCATCTCATACAATATAATATAGCATCATGCCTTGACCTTATCACATCACAACATGCCCTGCAAAAACAAGTTAGACATCCTCTACTTTGTTGTTGCAAGTTTTACGTGGCTGCTACGGGCTGAGCAAGAACCGTTCTTACGTACGCATCAAAACCACAACAATAGTTCGTCAAGTTAGTGTTGTTTGAACCTTCTCAAGGACCGGGCGTAGCCACACTCGGTTCAACTAAAGTTGGAGAAACTGACACCCGCCTGCCACCTGTGTGCAAAGCACGTCCGTAGAACCAGTCTCGCGAAGCGTCTGGCGTAATGTCGGTCCGGGCCGCTTCATCCAACAATACCGCCGAACCAAAGTATGACATGCTGGTAAGCAGTATGACTTGTATCGCCCACAACTCACTTCTGTTCTACTCGTGCATATAACATCAACGCATAAACCCAGGCTCGGATGCCATTGTTAGGGAACGTAGTATTTCAAAAAAAATTCCTACGCACACGCAAGATCATGGTGATGCATAGCAACGAGAGGGGAGAGTGTGTCCACATACCCTCCTAGACCAAAAGCGTAAGCGTTAGCACAACACGGTTGATGTAGTCGTAGGTCTTCACGGTCCGACCAATCAAGCACCGAAAGCACGACACCTCCGACTTCTTGCACACTGATACGTCTCCAACGTATCTGTAATTTATGAAGCATTCATGCTATTTTATTATCTATTTTAAATGATTACGGGCTTTATTATACACTTTTATATTACTTTTGGGACTAACCTATTAACCAGAGGCCCAGCCCATATTGCCTGTTTCAGTATTTCGAAGAACAAACGGAGTCCAAATGGAATGAAACCTTTGGCAGCGTGATTTTTGGAAAGGATATGATCCGGGAGACTTGGAGTTCAAGTCAGGGAAGGCTCGAGGAAGCCAGGAGATAGGAGGGCGCGCCCACCCCCCTGGGCATGCCCCCTGTATCCTGGGCCCCTCGAGGCTCCCCCGACTGACTTCTTTCGCCTATATAAGTCCACGTACCCTAAAAACATTGAAGACGAAGATAGATTGGGAGTTCCGCCGCCGCAAGCCTCTGTAGCCACCAAAAACCTCTCGGGAGCCCGTTCCGGCACCCTGCCGGAGGGGCAATCCCTCACCGGTGGCCATCTTCATCATCCCGGCGCTCTCCCTGACGAGGAGGGAGTAATTCACCCTCGGGGCTAAGGGTATGTACCAGTAGCTATGTGTTTGATCTCTCTCTCTCTCTCTCTCTCTCTCTCTCTCTCTCTCTGTCTCGTGTTCTCTCTATGGCACGATCTTGATGTATCGCGAGCTTTGCTATTATAGTTGGATCTGATGATGTTTCTCCCCCTCTACTCTCTTATGATGGATTGAGTCTTTAAGGATTTGAGAACACTTTATGTATGTCTTGCCGTGCTTATCTGTGGTGACAATGGGATATTCACGTGATCCACTTGATGTATGTTTTGGTGATCAACTTGCGGGTTCCGCCCATGAACCTATGCATAGGGGTTGGCACACGTTTTCATCTTGACTCTCCGGTAGAAACTTTGGGGCACTGTTTGAAGTACTATGTGTTGGTTGAATAGATGAATCTGAGATTGTGTGATGCATATCGTATAATCATACCCATGGATACTTGAGGTGACAGTGGAGTATCTAGGTGACATTAGGGTTTTGGTTGATTTGTGTCTTAAGGTGTTATTCTAGTATAAACTCTATGATAGATTGAATGGAAAGAATAGCTTCATGTTATTTTACTACGGACTCTTGAATAGATAGAACAGAAAGGGTGACTTTGAGGTGGTTTTGTACCCTACCATAATCCTTCGTTTGTTCTCCGCTATTAGTGGCTTTGGAGTGACTCTTTGTTGCATGTTGAGGATTGTTATATGATCTATCTATGTTATTATTGTTGAGAGAACTTGCACTAGTGAAAGTATGAACCCTATGCCTTGTTTCCTAGCATTGCAATACCGTTTGTGCTCACTTTTATCATTAGTTACCTTGCTGTTTTTATAATTTAAGATTACAAAAACCTATATCTACCATCCATATTGCACTTGTATCACCATCTCTTCGCCGAACTACTTCACCTATACAATTTACCATTGTATTGGGTGTGTTGGGGACACAAGATACTCTTTGTTATTTGGTTTGCAGGGTTGCTTGAGAGAGACCATCTTTATCCTATGCCTCCTACGGATTGATAAACCTTAGGTCATCCACTTCGGGGAAATTTGCTACTGTCCTACAAACCTGTGCACTTGCAGGCCCAACAACGTCTACAAGAAGAAGGTTCTGTAGTAGACATCACACACGTTCAGCTTGATGACGTTCCTCGAAATCCGATCAAATCGAGTGTCGAGGGAGAGTTCCGTCAGCACGACGGCGTGGTGACAATGATGATGTTCTACCGACGAAGGGCTTTGCCTACGAGGAGGACTATGGTGGAGGGGGGCACCGCACATGGCTAATAGATCAATGATCAATTGTTGTGTCCATGGGGTGCCCCTGCACCCGTATATAAAGGAGTAACGGGGAGGGCGTGATACGTCTCCGTCGTATCTACTTTTCCAAACACTTTTGCCCTTGTTTTTGACTCTAACTTGTATGATTTGAATGGAACTAACCCGGACTGACGCTGTTTTCAGCAGAATTGCCGTGATGTTGTTTTATGTGCAGAAAACAAAAGTTCTCGAAATGACCTGAAAATCCACGGAACACCTTAGAAAAAATAATAAAAAATCCTTGCCAACGATGAAGACCAGGAGGGCCACACCCTACTCACGAGGGTGGGGCGCCTCCTCCCGGGCGCGCCTCACCTCGTGGGCCCTCGGTGGCCCTCCGACGCCAACTCCAACTCCATATATTGGCTTTCGGGAGAAAAAATCAGAGAGAAAGTTTCATCGCGTTTTTACGACACGGAGCCGCCGCCAAGCCCTAATCTCTCGGGAGGGCTGATCCGGAGTCCGTTCGGGGCTCCGGAGAGGGGATTCGTCATTGTCGTCATCATCAACCATCCTCCATCACCAATTTCATGATGCTCACCGCCGATGCGTGAGTAATTCCATCGTAGGCTTGCTGGACGGTGATGGGTTGGATGAGATTTATCATGTAATCGAGTTAGTTTTGTTAGGGTTTGATCCCTAGTATCCACTATGTTCTGAGATTGATGTTGCTATGACTTTGCTATGCTTAATGCTTGTCAAGACGCCCGAAAGTGCCATGATTTCAGATCTGAACCTATTATGTTTTCATGAATATATGTGTGTTCTTGATCCTATCTTGCAAGTCTATAGTCACCTACTATGTTTTATGATCCGGCAACCTCAAGTGACAATAATCGGGACCACTCCCGGTGATGACCATAGTTTGAGGAGTTCATGTATTCACTATGTGCTAATGCTTTGTTCGGTTCTCTATTAAAAGGAGGCCTTAATATCCCTTAGTTTCCAATAGGACCCGCTGCCACGGGAGGGTAGGACAAAAGATGTCATGCAAGTTCTTTTCCATAAGCACGTATGACTATATACGGAATACATGCCTACATTATATTGATGAACTGGAGCTAGTTCTATGACACCCTATGTTATGACTGTTACATGACGAACCACATCCGGCATAATTATCCATCACTGATCCGGTGCCTACGAGCTTTCCATATATTGGTTTACGCTTATTTACTTTTCCGTTGCTGTTACAATCACTACAAAAATACCAAAAACATTACTTTTGCTGTCTTTACTTTTGTTACCGTTACCGCCACTATCATATTACTTTGCTACTAAACACTTTGCTGCAGATACTAAGTTTCCAGGTGTGGTTGAATTGACAACTCAGCTGCTAATACATGAGAATATTCTTTGGCTCCCCTTATGTCGAATCAACAAATTTGGGTTGAATACTCTACCCTCGAAAACTGTTGCGATCCCCTATACTTGTGTGTTATCAAGACCTTTTTCTGGCGCCGTTGCCGGGGAGCATAGCTCTATTCTTTGAGTCACTTGGGATTTATATCTGCTGGACACTATGAAGAACTTGAAAGACGATCGAACTACTATTTTGCCCTCAACTACGAGGGGAGGTAAGGGACTGCCATCTAGCCTTGCACTAGATTCTCCTTCTGTTATGAGTAAGTTTGCGACACCTAAACCTACTACTGCTATGAATTCTGATATGTCGCATGTTATTGATGATGCCACTTCTGCTATGCATGATACTTATGATGAAACTACTTCTATGCTTGATACTACTGTGCCCCTTGGTGAATTTCTTGATGAGCAAATTGCTAGGGTTGGAGAAAAAGAAATTATTGAACCTGAATACAATGATGAAAGTGATGATGAAAATATGCCTGCTATTCCTGAGGGTTATATTTTTGATGTGGAATCTTCTGCAGCTATTCTTGCTTGCCAGGATAGACTTGAACTTAAGAGGTTGCTAGTTAAATGGAGTAAAGAATCTTTTAGAGATAGGATGAAACCCGACCCTGCCTTTGCTACTTCACCTACCTGTGTTCCTGATCAGGATTATTATGATTTTTCTGTTGATCCAGATATAATTACTTTGGTTGAATCTGATCCTTTTTATGGCTATGAATTTGAAACTGTTGTGACACATCTTACTAAGTTAAATGATATAGCTGCCCTGTTTACTAATAATGAGAGATCGTGCTACCTTTATTTACTCAAAATATTTCCGTTCTCATTAAAGGGTGATGCTAAGATATGGTTTAATTCTCTTGATCCTGGTTGTGTGCAAAGTCCCTGTGATATGATTTATTACTTTTCTCGCTAAATATTTCCTGCTCATAAGAAACAAGCTGCTTTGAGGGAAATATACAACTTTGTGCAGATTGAAGAAGAGAGTCTCCCACAAGCTTGGGGGAGGCTTCTCAAGTTACTTAATGCTTTTCCTGATCATCCTCTTAAGAAACCTGAAATATTTGATATCTTTTATAATGGACTAACTGATGCTTCCAGAGATTACCAGGATAGTTGTGCTGGTTCTCTTTTCAGGGAAAGAACACCGGATGACGCTGAAATTCTATTGAATAATATGTTGGCAAATGAAAATAATTGGGCACCTCCCGAGCCAGCTCCTGAGCCAATTACTGAGCCTATTCCTAAACCAACTCCGAAGAAGAAAGGTGTTCTATTTCTCAGTCCCGAAGATATGCAAGAAGCAAAGAAATCTATGAAATAAAAAGGTATTAAAGCTGAAGATGTTAAGAATTTACCTCCTATTGAAGAAATACATGGTCTTAATTTACCGCCTGTTGAGGAAGTATATGATCTCAATTACTTATTTACTGAAAACCTCCCGATATACCGACACAGGTAGTAGAGGTAAATTCTCTCTATAGATATGATAAAGCTGAAGTCCCTCCTACTAAAATTGCTAGTCAGTGCTTGGATGAGTTTGATGACTTTATGTTTAAGCAAGATGACTTTAATGCTTATTTTGGTAGACAATTTAAACAGAATATCTTTATGATTAAACGCTTCAGTGATTATATGGCTAATATTAGAGGTGAACTTAAACTTATTAGCAAACATGCTTATATGGTTACCACTCAAGTAGAACAAGTACTTAAAGCTCATAAAGAAGTGCTTGATGAAATGAATAGTAAGAAAAATGATTATGCTGTTAGAGTGGCTACTAGAACTGGTAGAATGACTCAGGAACCTTTGTATCCTGAAGGCCACCCTAAGAGAATCGAGCAAGATTCTCAGAGAAATAATATTGATGTACCTAGTTCTTCTAAGAGGAAGAAAAAGAAAAATGATAGGACTTTGCAAACTTCTAGTGAACCTATTGCTGAACAACCCGAGAATCCAAATGATACTTCTATTTCTGATGCTGAAACACGCTCAGGTGATGAACATGAACCTAGTGATAATGTTAATGATAATGTTCATGATGATGCTCAACCTAGTAATGATAATGATGTAGAAGCTGAACCTGCTGTTGATCTTGATAACCCACAATCAAGAAATCAACGTTATGATAAAAGAGACTTCGTTGCTAGGAAACATGGTAAAGAAAGAGAACCATGGGTTCAGAAACCCATGCCTTTTCCTCCCAAACCATCCAAGAAAAAGGATGATGAGGATTTTGAGCGCTTTGCTGAAATGATTAGACACATCTTTTATGTATGCGATTGATCGATATGCTCAAAATGAATCCTTATGCTAAATATATGAAAGATATTGTTACAAATAAAAGAAAGATACCGGAAGCTGAAATTTCCACCATGCTTGCTAATTATACTTTTAAGGGTGGAATACCAAAGAAACTTGGAGATCCAGGAATACCCACTATACCATGCTCCATTAAAAGAAATTATGTTAAAACTGCTTTATGTGATCTTGGAGCCGGTGTTAGTGTTATGCCTCTCTCTTTATATCGTAGACTTGACTTGAATAAGTTGACACCTACTGAAATATCTTTGCAAATGGTTGATAAATCAACTGCTATACCTGTCGGTATTTGTGAGGACGTGCCTGTTGTGGTTGCAAACGTTACTATTTTAACGGACTTTGTTATTCTTGATATTCGAGGATGATAGTATGTCTATTATTCTTGGAAGACCTTTCCTTAATACTGCAAGGGCTGTTATTGATTGCAACAAAGGCAATGTCACTTTTCATGTTAATGGTAATGAGCATACGGTACACTTTCCGAGGAAACAACCTCAAGTTCATAGTATCAACTCTGGAAAAATTCCATCGATTATATTTGGAGGTTTTGAATTTCCTCTCCCTACTGTCAAGAAGAAATATGATATACTTATTATTGGGGATGTTCATATCCCCGTTGAGGTAAATATAGTGTTATTCAAATTTCTCCGGTTCCATGATTATCGGAATGAGTTTGTTAACAAGACTTGATCAACCTTGTTAGTGGATTCTTTTTATGACCATGAGATGGATGAAACTAGAAGCACAACCTTACACCCTCTTTATATTTTCTGTTACTTAGTAGAAATAAAGTAATATAGTATTTTTCCGTCTGCTTCCTGATTTATCCGTGCAATATAAAAATATCCCGAAAATAAAAGTCCTCGTAATGCCATGCCAATTTAATATGATTTTTCGGGAATATTTGAGGATTTTAGTGCAAAAATTACATGGGAGCTGCCACCTGGCCACGAGGGTGGAGGGCGCGCCCTACCCCCTGGGCGCGCCCCCTACCTCATGGGCCCACGGTGGCCCTCCTCCACTTATCCCTGCACCCATCTTCTTCCTCTGCCTCACACAAACCCAAAAAACCAACTCAAGCTCGTGTTCCAGCCGCTTTTGCTGTGATTTTCGATCTCCTTGCTCAAAGCACCTCTCGCAAAACTGCTTGGGGAGATTGTTCCTTGGTATGTGACTCCTCCATTGGTCCAATTAGTTTTTGTTCTAGTGCTTTATTCTTTGCAAATTTGTGCTGCATAGGTGACCATGTTCTTGAGCTTGCATGTCAAATTTATATGGTTCCAAGTAGTTCTAATGCTTGATATATGCTCTAGGCACTTGTATGAGTAGTTGCTATCAGTTTTATTGAAGTTGGTTCACTTTTGTTTGAAGTTACTAAAAATTTCAGAATTATTTTACAGAGAAAACAATATGCTTAGGAAGATGTTCCAAGGTGGTTCTTCAAGGAAGCTAGGTCCTGTGCTTGCAATACGTGATCTTGATGAGGAACCACCAAGAGACGCTCTTGTGAGGCCTCGTGAATGGCCTTCTGAAAATTTTATGGATCAAAGGGAATTAAAGAAGAATTTAATGCATATTTATGCATCGCCGGTCTTGAGGACTTTGAAGTCGACAAATGCCCCTCAGATCGTGATCTCACAAGTTCATTTGTGGGGAGGTTTGAGTTTTCATCTTGGCGTAATTCTCCTTCACCATGTTTGACCTTTATGACAAATCTTATACCATGGACTTAGAGGATTTCACTTTTGCTTGCAAACTTCCATCTTGGGGTAGTGTCGTGGATCCCCTAAATCTGAATATAGAGACTTTCTTGCTAGAATAACTGTGGGGGAATCTAGAGATATAACGCAGGCCACTATAGGGAGCATTCACTTTCTTGCTATACATTATTTTGCTCTCTTCATAGGCAGATGCATAAATGCTATGAAGCATGTCACATATGTGCTCCTGATCTCAGCATTCTCAGAAGTGCTATGTTAGGAGACCAATCTTATCATATGGGAGCCATTGTAGCTTGTAGGTTGCATCTTAATAGACATAACGGAGATTTCTTTGGAGGAATTTATGCAACCCGCTTAGCTAATTTTCTTGATATAGACATTCGTGAGGGTGATATGGAGTTACCCCTACTTATTTAGATTTTGATTCTATGGTTTCCCACAAGTTTGTTGAGAGGATGGACCACCTCTCCAAAGATCGAATAATCTTTAACAAACGGCATGTTGTCCATATTACTCTTCCTGCTCCCCGCCTTCTTTGATTTTCGCATGAAGGAGATATATTATTACCAGAGAGGAGGCAGATGAGTACGAGAGGAGAGCGGAGGCAGCTCGACGCCACACTGCAGCTCAGGAGGCGATAGCCGCTGCATCGCAGTACGACCCCAGCTACACCTATGGGTATCAGCCAGGCTATCCCTGGCAATAGACCAACTTAGGCCAAAAGCCTAAGCTTGGGGGAGTACGTATTTCCCACCGACATTACATTCATGTTCACACACACTCATTGCTAGATGTTGGTGCTCATACTCTTTCACTGTAATATCCATGCTAGTTTATTTCTTTTCCTGCTTTCTTCTTCTGTGTTTGATAAACCTTAAGAAAAACCAAAAAATTAGTAGTAGTAATAATTAAAAAGAAAACCCAAAAATATTTCCCGTTCTTCTTTTGCTTGTTGGGAGCTTTCCCGTGTAAATAGTTTTTATTTTCTTTTCTTTGGGGGTCAGTAGGAGAAGACCATGATTAAATTGTTGAAGTGGCTCTTATATGTTTTATTGTTGATTTAACCAAGAGCCCATATTGCCTTGTCTGCTCCTGTTTATTGAATGCTCGCAAATTCCAGCTTAGTCCAATGCACGTGCACTCTTATTATTATTCACATCGTTCGGTCGTGCAAGTGAAAGGCAATTATGATGATATGTGATGGACTGACTGAGATGGGAAAAGCTGGTATGAACTCGACCTCTTTTGTTTTTGTAAATATGATGAGTTCATCGTTCTTGATTCAGCCTATTATGAATAAACATGTTTGCAATGACAATTAGAGATCATAGTTGCTCGTGCCATGCTTGATTAGCTATGAGTTATAATGGTTTACCTTGCGTGCCAACATGCTATTAAAATGGTTGTGATGTGGTATGATGGGTTGGTATCCTCCTTTGAATGATTTAAGTCACTTGACTTGAAACAGGTGATGTGACTCAAATCTTTCTGAGCCGGGGCAGGACGATGCTGGTTGCCATTGCCGTTTCCATTGCCATTTCCATTGCCTGACTTGTTGTCCTGGTTGCGGTTGTTCCCATTTCCTCCATGGTTATGTCCTCCATGGTTGTGATGGGTATGCCCTCCTGAGTATGGGGCATATCGGGGCTTCTGCTGAGCTCCAGAGTTGTACTTCCCCTGACCATACTTCCGCTTGCGGCTATCAATCTGCTGCTGCTTGCCTTCAAGTATGGTGGCCTTGTCTACCAGCTCCTGGTAGTTATTGAAGGTAGCCACCATAAGCTGCATTCCCAGCTCGTCATTGAGTCCCTCGAGAAACTTTTCCTGCTTTGCGGCATCTGTGGCCACATCATCCGGGGCATAGCGAGCTAACTTGCTGAACTCATCCACGTACTGCCCCACAGTACGGTTCCCCTGGCGTAAGTTGCGGAACTCACGCTTCTTCAGACTCATGGCTCCAGCTGAGACATGAGCGGTGCGGAAAGCCTGCTGGAACTGATCCCACGTAATGGTGGCGATGGGATAAGTGGCGGTGTAGTTCTCCCACCAAGAGGCTGCAGGTCCATCAAGCTGATGTGCGGCAAAGCGCACCTTCTCTCAGATCTGCATCCAACAAAGTGACTAACTCCTTCCGACCTTGCGGAGCCAATCATCGGCCACAATCGGCTCAAGGTTGCTAGAGAACACTTGGCGGATTCAGCCTTAGGGATCGAGTCAAGTTGTCAACAGGGGTGGTGGCGGTGGATTGTTGTTGTTGTTGTTACGGTTACGGATGAGCATCCGCATGAGGGCATTCTGCTGCTGGATCAGCTGGGTGAGCTCGGCGGGAAGTTGAAACCGGGGTCACGTCTCGGAGGCATCCGGTGTTTTGGAGTGGATGAGAAAATTAGAATAGAACAAGGGTCTAATGAGAAAATATCACTACCCATATGAATGCACAATCATAATCACACCAATCATTTATTCAATCAACTCAAACATGGTTCAATCTCGATTACAAATTCTCACGACTAATCGAAAATAACGGCCTAACTGATCGACGAAAATAAAATAACATGGTGGTCGACTAAATGTCTTCATCAATTATCCTTGCGTCCTCTGATGCGGCGTCCTCCGGTGTGGCGTCCTCACGATGCGGGCGTCTCCTCTTGCGGCTTTCTTCAGTGGAGCTCCCTTCATAATCCTGGTCATTGCTCACGAGAGGTCCGTCATCTCCACTCGGGAAAAGGTCTTCTCCCAAGTCCATCTTTTCCTCTAATGCGGCAACATCCATCTTCAGCTTGTCGACTCTCTCCATGAAATCTGCGATTTCTTCCTCATGGTCAAGGAAGTCTGCGTGTGCCTTCTCCTCCAGTTCCAGTTCACGGAACAACAGCCTCATGTGTACCTTCGAGTTACGGCGAGTCTGGATCTCCCGTTTCCTGAGGAGACACTCCAAGTCTTGGACATATGAGAGAATGGAGTCGTCCTCTACGGTTCCTAGCTCTGCGAGAAATCATGGCGAGATCTGATGGATCGAGCTCGGCCTTGTACTCTTCTCGGAGATGTCCAAGTGCACGATAAATTGCCATGTCTCTTCCGAGGATCCAATTGAAATCGGTAAACTCAAAGTCAATAGGCTCTGTATTTCCTACGAAGGTTCTCCCTGGAATGTGCACCTCAATCCTGTAGCGGGTATCCGTCGGAAGCGCATTAGTAGGTTTCCCGGTGATCGATGGCAGAGCAATCTTCAGCTTCTTCACGATCTGGACCAGCTTCCTGCCGAAAGGCATCATCTCATATGGCTGGCAAAACTCCGGTAGCAGAACTGGGGTGAATTCGGCGGCCATCTAGAATGTTGAAAATCGGAGAGAAGTCAGAAATGAATAGGGGAGAATTACGGAATAATAAGGACATAAAATAATAGTCTCTTCCTATGGCTTTCCGATCCTAGGGGTTACGTCCTACGGTCAGCGTGTGCTCTGAATACCATCTCTGTAGCGACCCGACCTAAAATCGGTCAAGTCTACGTGGTTCTGTACCATCCCAAGATCATCTTTGGCACACACAAGACATTGATGAAATAATCAAAGTTCAATCACACCTGAATTTATTACACGATTCTCATGTCGAGTCTTTATTACAATAGAATAAATTCGTCAAGGCCAACTCATGAGAAATAAACTAAGTAAAGCTGCAGAAGCGTAGAAGAATAGCGAGTCCATCCGACTCCAAAGGGCAATCGCCAAGCGCTGATCGTAGCCTCACTCCTGGTCGGAATAATCCTCTGCAACATAAGACGTTGCAGCCGTGTAGGTCAGCAGTTTGAATATGCCGGCAAGTCATGAAGAAAGAACAATAATAAAATTACTAACACTATATGCAATTTGTCTGTGGGGCTCTAAGTTTCATTGTTTTGCGAAAAGCCGCTTTTTCCTACAACAAGGACTTGCTTGTAAATACTACAAATTGTTGGTAGTTATTGAGATGGTTCCGCCAACCAATGTCTCATTCCCAATTATTAAATAATAACCCCCTCAATTAATTTATTAATTTTAGTGTTGAGATTTCCGAAATACTTCCAAGTTCCAGAGGCTCAATTTGTCCGTAACCGGGGACACGGCTAATCGATTAGATTTTTTCTCTGCAGAGTTTTGCGCACTTTACCCGCAAGAATCGTTCCCTCCTTTTAAGTCTTCGCACTTCATGGTGTTTGAAGACGGACGAGCAAACATGGTCTTCCGAAGAGTTCCTCTGGCCAGTGCCGGTACCCATCCAATCCTACCGTTCTTCTACATCTCGTAGCACCGTCCCGCCAGAGTCACACCTAGGGTTGACCAAGCCAGAGCCCATAATGGCTTGCGGCTGCACAGTAAGCTTCCGGTCAATGGGGTATACATCCGTCTCTTCGTGGCTGGGTGAAGCTTTCCGCAAGATGTCATGGTGCTTCTCCATGCATCCCGCCAACCACTGGGTTCTCCAGGTGCCCACAACCGTCCTCCACCCAGTAGTGAGTTTTGAAGTCCATCTTGAGCTTGAAGTTCATGGGGTTGTCATCATCTTGACTCTCACATCTCCCTTATGATTCACTCAACCAACCCCGTCTACGAGCATAGCAAAATAACCTACTTCGTCCCGAGCAAAGGTAACAAGGGGGATTGGGTTCATCCTACCTCATGATACTACTCAAGAACATAACTTCAAATTCACCTACTGCATGCATGGTGGGGAGGTATAATTCTAATGCAATAAAAATCATAGGTATTGTAAAGAAACATGATCAATGACTTGCCTTGGTCGACGATCTTGAAAGCTAGGGATTCGTGGTAGCAAGCTTCGCACTCCGGAAATTCTACCGAGGCAAACAACAATCATAATAAGCATACAACATATGATCCCTTAACACAATAGCATGCTAATACGAAACACACAAAACAAACGAATCAAAACCCAAAGAAAACTCGAAGAAATCCAACTCAATGTTTTCCTACATCAAGCAACAACTAAGAATATTTTTACATATCAAAATTTTTCTTAACAGAACCTAAGCATGGGTATTTGCTAACTTAACAGAAAAGAATTCATCATGCAACTAGGAGCAACAAGAATCACATTAAAATCTATTATAGAACTCCTATTATGCCTAAAACAATCCTAGTAAGAAGAATAAAATAAAAGTTTTATTTATAGCAAATAAAAGTTCCTGATCTAAAGTTATAGAAACTAACTTAGAATAAACTATCACCTAGGTGAAATAAAATTATTTGCTATATGAAACAATAGGAAAACAGTAGCTAGTTAAATAAATAGGAATAACATGGTTCTGGTTAAAACTATTTTTTTATTAATTTCTAAAATGCCCAAATAAATTCCTTCGGTTAGGCAATGTCAAAACAAAGTTGTGACAAAAATAATCACTAAAAAATAATATTCCTAACTCATTTTATAGCAGAATTACTATTCTGTCTAAATCTAAAATAAAGCAATTTTAAATAATTTTAACATGACTAATTATATTTTCTACAGAAACTACAATAAATTTGCAAACCAAAAAAAAGAATCACTTAAAAATATTAAGTAGATTAAAAGATATGAATTTTACAAAACTGAAACTATTCTGTTAAAACAGAAAACGAAAAATAAAACTAAAACGAAAACCGGCGCTTAATGGGCCTATCTAGCGCTCGGCGTAATATAACTAAATCGTGCCCACGGTTTAACAGAAAACAAACCGCGTCGGCCGGTCCAACTAAACCCTAATAAAAACCGAACTAAACCGGAATAAAAACCGGTTCACTTAAACTAAACCTACCGCTTCGGGGATTCTAATCTAACGCGTTCGTTCTAGATCGGACGGCGGAGGGGAGTCCGGCAACTTACCGCGGCGGCGACGGCGACGGCAGCTCGGGCGGCGACGGTGCGGGGGTCTCCGGTGGTCGGGGACGACGGCGAAGGCCTCCGGCGAGTGCGGCGTGGCGAGGGGGTTCGGTTGGTGGAGTCGGGCGAGGTCGAGGTGGTCGGGGGTGGCCGGTGCGGCGACAATGGCGCGGCGGCGCACTCGGGCTCCGGCGACGTATCGCGGGCGAGGGGAGGGGTTAGGCGAGGGGACGAGGGGAGAAACGGGGCGAGGGGAGGGGTATTTATAAGGGGGGGCGACTTGGACGAGGGGGCGCTCGAGGCGAGGAGATCGGGAGGATCCCGGATCTCGCGGGATCCGGCGAGCGGCGGCGCGGGCGTTGCTTGGGCGAGGGGAAGACGAAGGTGGGGGTCCACCCGTCGGTGAGAGAGGGGAGAGGCGTTGCGGTCGGGCGACCGGTGCGGAAGAGGTTCGGCGGGGCTCGGTTGGCGGTCGGTGGCCGGGCTCGGCTGGGCCGGGCCGATGGCTCGAGTCACTGCGCTGGCCGGGCCGGTTTGGCCGGCGCACTGGGCTTTCCTTTTTTTTTTTTGAATTTTTAGAGAGGAGAAAAATATAAATATAAATATTTTATATAGGACATATATATATCAAAATGATCAGGGGAATATTCCCTATAATTTGAACATTTTTCCAGGGGCAAATATCAAACTTTATAAAAAAATCAATTTTTTTTAAATTCCAAATAAAATCCAAATTTGAATTCAAACTTTTTGGCAATGCTTTTCATCTGACATATTTGGAGTGTCATGTTTACTCCTCTCATACTTTACTTCAAGTATTTGTCAGGCATTGTTTTTGCAACAATTTTCAAATGCCAAGTTGAATTCAAATTCCAACAACTCCAAAAACTTCTGAAACTTCAAATGCCACTCAAATTCAAACAAAATGCATAGATGCTTAGCTATAATTGTAAAACATTCCAAATAGGAAATTTGGGATGTTACAAACCTACCCACCTTATGATGAATCTCGCCCTCGAGATTCGGGTTGGCTAGCAAATAGGTGCTGGTGGTCTCGAAGGAGGTCTTCTTCTCGCTCCCAGGTGGCTTGCTCCTCGGAGGTGATGACTCCACAGCACCTTGCAAAACTTGATGATCTTGCTGCGGGTGACTCTGTCATAGTCCTCGAGAATTCGGACGGGTTTCTCCTTATAAGTCTGATCCTTTGTCAAGCTGTATGGCCTCTAGGGGCACCGTGTGTCTCTCAATGGAATATCGGCCATGTCGGCATGACACTTCTTCGTGAGAAACATGGAAGACATCATGAACTCCGGACAATCCTTCCGGCAATTCCAACTTGTAAGCAACTTCTCCACGACGTTCGAGGATTTTGTAGGGGCCAATGAACCGGGTGCTAACTTTCCTTTGACACGAACCTCTTAATTCCACGGCGGGGACACACGAAGATATGCTCGGTCTCCCGCCGTAAGTTACTTCCTTATGCGTTCTTTGTCGGCATAACTCTTACGCCGATTGAGCTATCTTGAGCCTATCTCGAATTAGCTTGACTTTCTCTTTGGAATCTATGATAAGATCGGAACCGAAAAGTGTTCGATCTCCTACACCATCCCACAGCAATGGTGTTCTGCACCTCCTTCCGTATAGAGCTTGAAGGGGCCATCTTCGCATCGGGTCCGATAACTGTTGTTGTATGAGAACTCACGTATGGTAAATTATCATCCCAGCTAGACCCATAGTCTAGCACACAAGCTCTCAACATGTCCTCCGTAATCTGGTTGACTCTCTCGGTCTGTCCATCCGTTCATGCGGATGAAAGGCTGTCTTGAACTCCAGCCTGCACCCAAAGTTTCATGCAACTGATTCCAAAACTTTGAGGTAAATTGTGTTCCTCTATCTGACATGATACTCCTCGGAACTCCATGCAGACATACGATCCTGGTCATGTATATCTTGGCTAACTTAGCACTGGTATAGGTAGTCTTCACGGGAATGAAATGAGCTACCTTGGTCAAACGATCAACCACTACCCAGATGGAATCATAACCTGAACGGGTTCTGGGTAATCCTGTGATAAAATCCATTCCAAGTTTTTCCCATTTCCACTCGAGAATCGGCAAAGGTTGAAGTAACCCTGCTGGCTTCTGATGTTCTGCTTTTACTCGTTGACAAACGTCGCATACTGCTACGTACTCGGCAATATCCTTCTTCATACCTGTCCACCAGAAACTTTCCTTCAAATCCAGGTACATCTTGGTGTTACGGGGTGAATCGAGTACGGTGAATCATGAGCCTCCTGAAGAATTAGCTTCCTGAGTTCGGGATCATTAGGTACATAAATACGATCCTCGAACCATATAGCTCCGTATTCGTCCTTACGAAACCCTTTAGCTTTTCCTTCATTCATCTTTTTCTTTATCTCATCAATTTCCTTGTCCGACTTCTGGGCTTCACGAATCCTTTCGGCCAAAGTGGACTGAACTTCCAGAGTTGCAACAAATCCTCTCGGAACTATCTCGATCGGAGATCTACGAGGTCATCGACTAACTCCTGGGTAATCCTCCCGCTATAAGAGTATTTACATAACTCTTACGGCTCAAAGCATCTGCTACAACATTAGCCTTTCCGGGTGGTAATGCAATTTCATGTCATAGTCCTTGATTAACTCTAGCCATCTCCTCCGCCTCGAGGTTCAACTCTTTCTGCGTGAAAATATACTTCAAGCTCTTATGATCTGTGTAAACATCACAACGGTTTCCGATGAGGAAATGTCTCTGTGTCTTTAGTGCATGCACTACCTGCTAACTCCAAATCATGTGTGGCATAATTCATCTCGTGTGGTCGTAGCTATGCGGAGGTATAAGCTACAACTTTTCCTTCCTGCATGAGTACTCCTCCGAGTCCTCGACGAGAAGCGCCACAATATACCTGGTAATCCTTGTGTATGTCCGGCAAAATCAGTATCTGGGCTGTAACCAAACGCTTTCTTCAATTCCTGAAATCGGCTTCATAATCCTCGGTCCAAATGTACTTGGCCTCCTTCTTCAACAGCTCAGTCATGGGCTTGGCAATCTTCGAGAAATTCTCAATAAACCTCCGATAATATCCTGCGAGTCCGAGAAAACTGCGGATCTCCTTGATCGTGGTAGGGCGTATCGCCAATCGGTGACTGATTCAACCTTGGCAGGGTCAACTGCTATTCCTTCTCCTGAAATAACATGTCCGAGGAATCCGACTTCCTTCAACCAGAATTCACATTTGCTGAACTTGGCATACAACTGATGTTCTCGGAGTTTCTCCAGAACTAGACGCAAATGTTCCTTATGCTCTTCCTCGTTCTTGGAGAATATCAAGATATCATCGATGAACACCACGACAAACTTGTCCAGATATTCCATAAATACCTTGTTCATCAAATTCATGAAGTATGCAGGGCATTAGTCAATCCGAATGACATGACGGTATACTCATATAAACCATACACGGTGGTGAATGCTGTTTTGGGTATATCCTTTTCACGGATCTTCAATCGATGGTACCACGATCGAAGATCGATCTTGGAGAATACCTTGGCTCCAACTAGCTGATCAAATAGATCATTAATCATCGGTAGAGGGTACTTGTTCTTGATGGTCACATCGTTCAACGAACGATAATCCACAACCATTCTCAGGGTTCCATCCTTCTTCTCTACCAAAAGAACTGGGGCTCCCCAAGGTGATGAGCTTGGCCGAATATATCCTTTCTCCAATAGCTCATTAATTTGGTTCTTGATCTCTTTCAAATCGTTCGGGGGCATCCGATAGGGTCTCTTGGATATTGGGGCTGTGCCGGGCAATAACTCAATCAGAAATTCAAGGTCTCTCGCTGGTGGCATTCTCGGTAATTCCTCCGGAAACACATCGGGAAAATCTTGCACCATCGGCACTTCCTCCTAAACAACTCCCGTGAGGGAATGCACTGATTCTTCACCGGGATAAATGCGGATACATACTTGATCCTCTTACGCTCCGGGGTGGTGAGCGTAATCAACTTCTTGGGCACAGTCTATGTTTCCTTCAAACCGTCCAACCAATCCATGCCTAGGATCACATCCAAGGTCCGGGTTTCCAATACTATGAGGTCTGCGGAAATTTATGGTTTCCGATGTTGAGGGTTGCATGACAGCCTAAGCTCGCCATCATTTCTCCTCTGCTGAACCGACGTGAAGAGGGCTTCTAAGGGTTCTAGTGGGCAACCCGTACTTTTCCACAACTACCCTTGATATGAATGAATGCGTTACACCAGAATCAAAGAGTACCAATACTGAACGTGAATTCAATAAAAACTTACCAACCACATTGTCTGGCTGATCATAGACGTCCTCCACGTCAATGTGGTTCACCTGAGCTCGAGGAAAAGGATTGGGCTTCTTTGCTGAGCTTCCATTGCCGTTTCCATTCCTCTGCTTGGCCTCCGGGCAGTCGGTGGCATAGTGCCCTGTTTTCTGGCACTTGAAACAGGTGATGTGACTCAGATCTTTCTGAGCCGGGGCAGGACGATGCTGGTTGCCATTGCCGTTTCCATTGCCATTTCCATTGCCTGACTTGTTGTCCTGGTTGCGGTTGTTCCCATTTCCTCCATGGTTGTGATGGGTATGCCCTCCTGAGTATGGGGCATATCGGGGCTTCTGCTGAGCTCCAGAGTTGTACTTCCCCTGACCATACTTCCGCTTGCGGCTATCAATCTGCTGCTTGCCTTCAAGTATGGTGGCCTTGTCTACCAGCTCACGGTAGTTATTGAAGGTAGCCACCATAAGCTGCATTCCCAGCTCGTCATTGAGTCCCTCGAGAAACTTTTTCCTGCTTTATGCATCTGCGGGCCACATCATCCGGGGCATAGCGAGCTAACTTGCTGAACTCATCCACGCATCGCCCCATAGTACGGTTCCTCTGGGCGTAAGTTGCGGAACTCACGCTTCTTCAGACTCATGGCTCCAGCTGAAACATGAGCGGTGCGGAAAGCCTGTTGGAACTGATCCCACGTAATGGTGGCGATGGGATAAGTGGCAGTGTAGTTCTCCCACCAAGAAGCTGCAGGTCCATCAAGTTGATGTGCGGCAAAGCGCACCTTCTCTGCATCTGTGCATCCAACAGTGACTAACTCCCTTCCGACCTTATGAGCCAATCATCGGCCACAATCGGCTCAGTGCTGCTAGAGAACACTGGCGGATTTAGCCTTAGGAATCGAGTCAAGTTGTCAACAGGGGGTGGTGGCGGTGGATTGTTGTTGTTGTTGTTACAGTTACGGATGAGCATACGCATGAGGGCATTCTGCTGCTGGATCACCGGGTGAGCTCGGCGGAAGTTGAGACCGGGTCACGTCTCGGAGGCATCTGGTGTTTTGGAGTGGATGAGAAAATTAGAATAGAACAAGGGTCTAATGAGAAAATACCACTACCCATATGAATGCACAATCATAATCACACCAATCATTTATTCAATCAACTCAAACATGGTTCAATCTCGATTACAAATTCTCACGACTAATCGAAAATAACGGCCTAACTGATCGACGAAAATAAAATAACATGGTGGTCGACTAAATGTCTTCATCAATTATCCTTGCGTCCTCTGATGCGGCGTCCTCCGGTGTGGCGTCCTCTGATGCGGCGCCTCCTCTTGCGGCTTCCTTTGGTGGAGCTCCCTTCATAATCCTGGTCATTGCTCACGAGAGGTCCGTCATCTCCACTCGGGAAAAGGTCTCCTCCCAAGTCCATCTTTTCCTCTAATGCGGCAACATCCATCTTCAGCTTGTCGACTCTCTCCATGAAATCCGCGATTTCTTCCTCATGGTCAAGGAAGTCTGCGTGTGCCTTCTCCTCCAGTTCCAGTTCACGGAACAACAGCCTCCTGTGTACCTTCGAGTTACGGCGAGTCTGGATCTCCCATTTCCTGAGGAGACACTCCAAGTCTTGGACATATGAGAGAATGGAGTCGTCCTCTACGGTACGGATGATATCTCCATTCCTAGCTCTGCGAGAAATCATGGCGAGATCTGATGGATCGAGCTCGGCCCTGTACTCTTCTCGGAGATGTCCAAGTGCACGATAAATTGCCATGTCTCTTCCGAGGATCCAATTGAAATCGGTAAACTCAAAGTCAATAGGCTTTGTATGTCCTCCGAAGGTTCTCCCTGGAATGTGCACCTCAATCCTGTAGCGGGTGTCCGTCGGAAGCGCATTAGTAGGCTTCCCGGTGATCGATGGCAGAGCAATCTTCAGCTTCTTCACGATCTGGACCAGCTTCCTGCCGAAAGGCATCGTCTCATCTGGCTGTCAAAACTCCGGTAGCAGAACTGGGGTGAATTCGGCGGCCATCTAGAATGTTGAAAATCGGAGAGAAGTCAGAAATGAATAGGGGAGAATTACGGAATAATAAGGACATAAAATAATAGTCTCTTCCTATGGCTTTCCGATCCTAGGGGTTACGTCCTACGGTCAGCGTGTGCTCTGAATACCATCTCAGAGCGACCCGACCTAAAATCGGTCAAGTCTACGTATGCATACCATCCCAAGATCATCTTTGGCACACACAGTACATTGATGAAATAATCAAAGTTCAATCACACCTGAATTTATTACACGATTCTCATGTCGAGTCTTTATTACAATAGAATAAATTCGGCTGAAGGCCAACTCATGAGAAATAAACTAAGTAAAGCTGCGGAAGCGTAGAAGAATAGTGAGTCCATCCGACTCCAAAGGGCAATCGCCAAGCGCGGAGCGTAGCCTCACTCCTGATCGGAATACTCCTCTGCAACATAAGACGTTGCAGCCGTGTAGGTCAGCATTTTGAATATGCTGGCAAGTCATGAAGAAAGAACAATAATAAAATTACTAACACTATATGCAATTTGTCTGTGGGGCTCTAAGTTTCATTGTTTTTGCGAAAAGCCAGTTTTTCCCTACAACAGTAGACTTGCTTGTAAATACTACAAATTGTTGGTAGTTATTGAGATGGTTCCGCCAACCAATGTCTCATTCCCAATTATTAAATAATAACCCCCTCAATTAATTTATTAATTTTAGTGTTGAGATTTCCGAAATACTTCCAAGTTCCAGAGGCTCAATTTGTCCGTAACCGGGGACACGGCTAATCGATTAGATCTTTTCTCTGCAGAGGTTTGCGCACTTTACCCGCAAGAATCGTTCCCTCCTTTTAAGTCTTCGCACTTCATGGTGTTTGAAGACGGGACGAACGAAACAGGGTCTTCCGAAGAGTTCCTCCGGGCCACTGCCGGTGCCCATCCAATCCTACCGTTCTTCTACATCTCGTAGCACCGCCCGCCGAGAGTCACAACTAGGGTTGACCAAGCCAGAGCCCATAATGGCTTGCGGCTGCACAGGTAAGCTTCCGGTCAATGGGGTATACATCCGTCTCTTCGTGGCTGGGTGAAGCTTTCCGCAAGATGTCATGGCGCTTCTCCATGCATCCCGGCCAACCACTGGGTTCTCCAGGGTGCCCGTCAACCGTCCTCCACCCAGTAGTGAATTTTGAAGTCCATCTTGAGCTTGAAGTTCATGGGGTTGTCATCATCTTGACTCTCACATCTCCCTTATGAATTCACTCAACCAACCCCGTCTACGAGCATAGCAAAATAAACTACTTCGTCCCGGGCAAAGGTAACAAGGGGGATTGGGTTCATCCTACCTCATGATACTACTCAAGAACATAACTTCAAATTCACCTACTGCATGCATGGTGGGGAGGTATAATTCTAATGCAATAAAAATCATAGGTATTGTAAAGAAACATGATCAATGACTTGCCTTGCTGACGATCTTCGAAAGCTAGGGATTCGTGGTAGCAAGCTTCGCGCTCCGGAAATTCTACCGAGGCAAACAACAATCATAATAAGCATACAACATATGATCACTTAACACAATAGCATGCTAATACGAAACACACAAAGCAAACGAATCAAAACCCAAAGAAAACTCGAAGAAATCCAACTCAATGTTTTCCTACATCAAGCAACAACTAAGAATAGTTTTACATATCAAAATTTTTCTTAACAGAACCTAAGCATGGGTATTTGCTAACTTAACAGAAAAGAATTCATCATGCAACTAGGAGCAAAAAGAATCACATTAAAATCTATTATAGAACTCATATTATGCCTAAAACAATCCTAGTAAGAAGAATAAAATAAAAGTTTTATTTATAGCAAATAAAAGTTCCTGATCTAAAGTTACAGAAACTAACCTAGAATAAACTATCACCTAGGTGAAATAAAATTATTTGCTATATGAAACAATAGGAAAACAGTAGCTAGTTAAATAAATAGGAATAAAATGATTCTGGTTCAAACTATTTTTTTATTAATTTCTAAAATGCCCAAATAAATTCCTACGGTTAGGCAATGTCAAAACAAAGTTGTGACAAAAAGAATCACTAAAAAATAGTATTCCTAACTCATTTTATAGCAGAATTACTATTCTGTCTAAATCTAAAATAAAGCAATTTTAAATACTTTTAACATGACTAATTATATTTTCTACAGAAACTACAATAAATTTGCAAACCAAAAAAGAATCACTTAAAAATATTAAGTAGATTAAAAGATATGAATTTTACAAAACTGAAACTATTCTGTTAAAACAGAAAACGAAAAATAAAACTAAAACGAAAACCGGCGCTTAATGGGCCTATCTAGCGCTCGGCGTAATATAACTAAATCGTGCCCACGGTTTAACAGAAAACAAACCGCGTCGGCCGGTCCAACTAAACCCTAATAAAAACCGAACTAAACCGGAATAAAAACCGGTTCACTTAAACTAAACCTACCGCTTCGGGGATTCTAATCTAACACGTTCGTTCTAGATCGGACGGAGGGGAGTCCGCAACTTCATCAAGGGCGGCGACGGCGGCAGCAGCTCGGGCGGCGACAGTAAGGGGTCTCCGGTGGTCGGGGACGACGGCGAAGGCCTCCCATGAAAAGTCTGGCGTGGCGAGGGGTTCGGTTGGTGGAGTCGAGGTCGAGGTGGTCGGGGTGGCCTCGGGCGACAATGGCGGCGGGCGCACTCGGCTCAGCGATGTATCGAAGCGAGGAGGTTAGGCGAGGCGAGGTGAAACGGGCGAGGAGGGGTATTTATAAGGGCGACTTGGACGAGGGGCGCCGAGGCGAGGAGATCGGGAGGATCCCGGATCTCATGGGATCCGGCAGCGGCGCTGGGCGTTGGGCGAGGGAAGACGAAGGTGGGGTCCACCGTCGGTGAGAGAGGGAGGCGCGTCGGTCGGGCGACCGGCGGAAGAGGTTCGGCGCTGGGGCTCGGTCGGCCGGCCGGTCGGTCGGGCGGCTACTGGCCGGGCCGCTACGCTGGTTCGGGCCGCCTGAGTGGCCGGGCAGTACTGGCCGGGCTTTCCTTTTCTTTTTTTTTGAATTTTTAGAGAGGGAGAGAAAAATATAAATATAAATATTTTATATAGGACATATATATATCAAAATGATCAGGGGAATATTCCCTATAATTTGAACATTTTTCAGGGGCAAATCTCAAACTTTATAAAAAATCATTTTTTTTTAAATTCCAAATAAAATCCAAATTTGAATTCAAACTTTTTGGCAATGCTTTTCATCTGACATATTTGGAGTGTCATGTTTACTCCTCTCATACTTTATTTCAAGTATTTGTCAGGCATTGTTTTTGCAACAATTTTCAAATGCCAAGTTGAATTCAAATTCCAACAACTCCAAAAACTTCTGAAACTTCAAATGCCACTCAAATTCAAACAAAATGCATAGATGCTTAGCTATAATTGTAAAACATTCCAAATAGGAAATTTGGGCTGTTACATTTTGCATGCTCGAATAGCTCATATATCAACTAGTGTTGCCCTTATCTTCCGTGTTAGGCGGGTTATTCTCAAGAGGAGTGGACTCCGCTCCTCACTCACGAGAAAATGGCTGGTCACCGGGATGCCCAGTCCATGCTTTATGCAAACTAAATCAAAATAATTGCAAACAAAACTCCCCACAGGACCCGTTGAATGTTGGAGGCACTTTCGTTGTTTCGAGCAAGACATGGATTGATGCTTGTGGAGGAGGGGGAGTATAAACTTTACCATTCTGTTTGGAAACCGCCTATAATTTGTTTAGCATGGAAGATATCGTCATCTCTTAGTTGTTATGTTGACAATGAAAATATGCCGCTCAAAATATAATTAATCTCTATTTCAAAATCGAGCTCTGGCACCTCTATAAATCCCCGCTTCCCTCTGTGAAGGGCCTATCTATTTACTTTTATGTTGAGTCATCACCCTCTTATTAAAAGCACTAGCTGAAGAGCACAGCTGTCATTTTCATTCATTATTGTTAATTTATATCGGGTATGACTATGATTGGATCTCTTTCACCATGAATTACAATGTCTAGTCAGTCCTTGATCTTTGAAGGTGCTCTGCATTTATGTTTTGCGGTCTCAGAAAGGGCTAGCGAGATACCATCTTGTTATATCATATTATGATTGTTTTGAGAAAGTGTTGTCATCCGAGATTTATTATTATGGCTTGCTAGCTGATTATGTTATTGATATGAGTAAACATGAGACCTGAGAATTATTGCAAATGTGGTTAGTTATGATCTTTGCTGAAAACCTGAATGCTGGCTTGACATAAGTACAACAACAAGAGCAAACAGAGTTTGTAAAAGTTTTTGTTTTTCTCTTTCAGTTTGTCAACTGAATTGCTTAAGGACAAGCAAGGGTTTAAGCTTGGGGGAGTTGATACGTCTCCGTCGTATCTACTTTTCCAAACACTTTTGCTATTGTTTTGGACTCTAACTTGTATGATTTGAATGGAACTAACCCGGACTGACGATGTTTACAGCAGAATTGCCGTGATGTTGTTTTATGTGCAGAAAACAAAAGTTTTCGGAATGACCTGAAACTTCACGGAACACCTTAGAAAAAATAATAAAAAATCCTCGCCAAAGATGAAGACCAGGGGCCCCATACCCTGCTCACGAGGGTGGGGGGCGCGCCCTCCCCCCCCCCCTGGGCGCGCCACCTACCTTGTGGGCCCCCTGGTGGCCCTCCGACGCCAACTCCAACTCCATATATTGGCTTTCGGGGAGAAAAAAATCAGAGAGAAAGTTTCATCGCGTTTTACGATACGGAGCCGCCGCCAAGCCCTAATCTCTCTCGGGAGGGCTGATCTGGAGTCCGCTCGGGGCTCGGAGAGAGGATTCGTCGCCGTCGTCATCATCAACCATCCTCCATCACCAATTTCATGATGCTCACCACCGTGCGTGAGTAATTCCATCGTAGGCTTGCTGGACGGTGATGGGTTGGATGAGATTTATCATGTAATCGAGTTAGTTTTGTTAGGGTTTGATCCCTAGTATCCACTATGTTACGAGATTGATGTTGCTATGACTTTGCTATGCATAATGCTTGTCACTAGGGCCCGAGTGCCATGATTTCAGATCTGAACCTATTATGTTTTCATGAATATATGTGTGTTCTTGATCCTATCTTGCAAGTCTATAGTCACCTACTATGTGTTATGATCCGGCAACCTCAAGTGACAATAATCGGGACCACTCTCGGTGATGACCATAGTTTGAGGAGTTCATGTATTCACTATGTGCTAATGCTTTGTTCTGGTTTTCTATTAAAAGGAGGCCTTAATATCCCTTAGTTTCCAATAGGACCCCGCTGCCACGGGAGGGTAGGACAAAAGATGTCATGCAAGTTCTTTTCCATAAGCACGTATGACTATATACGGAATACATGCCTACATTATATTGATGAACTGGAGCTAGTTCTGTGTCACCCTATGTTATGACTGTTACATGACGAACCACATCCGGCATAATTATCCATCACTGATCCGGTGCCTACGAGCTTTCCATATATTGGTTTACGCTTATTTACTTTTCCGTTGCTACTGTTACAATCACTACAAAAATACCAAAAACATTACTTTTGCTGTCCTTACTTTTGTTACCGTTACCGCCACTATCATATTACTTTGCTACTAAACACTTTGCTGCAGTTACTAAGTTTCCAGGTGTGGTTGAATTGACAACTCAGCTGCTAATACTTGAGAATATTCTTTGGCTCCCCTTGTGTCGAATCAACAAATTTGGGTTGAATACTCTACCCTCGAAAACGGTTGCGATCCCCTATACTTGTGGGTTATCAGGGCGCGCCAATGGGGGAGTCCTACTCCCACCGGGAGTAGGACTCCTCCTTTCCTTGTTGGAGTAGAAGAAGGGAAGGGAGAAGGAGAAGGAAGGAAGGGGGCGCCCCCCTCCCTAGTCCAATTCGGACTAGTCCATAGGGAGGGGTGCGGCCACCCTTTGGGGCCTTTCTCTCATTTCCTGTATGGCCCATTAAGGCCCAATACGAATTGCCGTAACTCTCCGGTACTCCGAAAAATACCCGAATCACTCGGAACCTTTCCGAAGTCCGAATATAGTCGTCCAATATATCGATCTTTATGTCTCGACCATTTCGAGACTCCTCATCATGTCCCTGATCTCATCCGGGACTCCGAACTACCTTCGGTACATCAAAAACCATAAATTCATAATATAACCGTCATCGAACTTTAAGCGTGCGGAACCTACGGGTTCGAGAACTATGTAGACATGACCGAGACACGTCTCTTGTCAATAACCAATAGCGCAACCTGGATGCTCATATTGGCTCCCACATATTTTACGAAGATCTTTATCGGTCAAACCGCATAACAACATACGTTGTTCCCTTTGTCATCGGTATGTTACTTGCCCGAGATTCGATCGTCGGTATCTCAATACCTAGTTCAATCTCGTCAACGGCAAGTCTCTTTACTCGTTACGTAATGCATCATCCCGTAACTAACTCATTAGCTACATTGCTTGCAAGGCTTATAGTGATGTGCATTACTGAGAGGGCCGAGAGATACCTCTCCGACAATCGGAGTGACAAATCCTAATCTCGAAATACGTCAACTCAACAAGTACCTTCGGAGACACCTGTAGAGCACCTTTATAATCACCCAGTTACGTTGTGACGTTTGGTAGCACACAAAGTGTTCCTCCGGTAAGCGGGAGTTACATAATCTCATAGTCATAGGAACATGTATAAGTCATGAAGAAATCAATAGCAACATACTAAACGATCATGTGCTAAGCTAACGGAATGGGTCAAGTCAATCACATCATTCTTCTAATGATGTGATCCCGTTAATCAAATGACAACTCATGTCTATGGTTAGGAAACTTAACCATCTTTGATTCACGAGCTAGTCAAGTAGAGGCATACTAGTGACACTATGCTTGTCTATGTATTCACACATGTATTATGTTTCCGGTTAATACAATTCTAGCATGAATAATAAACATTTATCATGAAATAAGGAAATAAATAATAACTTTATTATTGCCTCTAGGGCATATTTCCTTCACAGGAGCCATATGGTAGTCGCTTTATGGTATGCAATGCAATCGCCATGTAATTGTTTTACTTTATCACTAAGCAGTAGCAATAGTCGTAGAAGCAATAGTTGGCGAGAGGACAACGATGCTATGATGGAGATCAAGGTGTCGCGCCAGTGACGATGGAGATCATGATGATGCTTCGGTGATGGAGATCATGAGCACAAGATGATGATGGCCATATCATGTCACATATTTTGATTGCATGTGATGTTTATCTTTTAAGCATCTTATTTTGCTTAGTATGGCGGTAGCATTATAAGATGATCCCTTATTAACTTTCAAGGTATAAAGTGTTCTCCCTGAGTATGAACCATTCCTACAGTTCGTCGTGCCGAGACACCACGTGATGATCGGGTGTGATAAGCTCTACATTCACATACAACGGGTGCAAGCCAGTTTTGCACACGCAGAATACTCGGGTTAAACTTGACGAGCCTAGCATATGCAGATATGGCCTCGGAAAACTGAGACCGAATGGTTGAACGTGAATCATATAGTAGATATGATCAACATAGTGATGTTCACCATTGAAAACTAATCCATCTCACGTGATAATCGGACATGGTTTAGTTGATTTGGATCACGTGATCATTTAGATGACTAGAGGGATGTCTATATAAGTGGGAGTTCTTAAGTAATATGACCAATTGAACTTTAATTTATCATGAACTTGTTGGGAAACGCAGTAATTTCAAAAAAATCCTACGATAACGCAAGATCTATCTAGGTGATGCATAGCAACGAGAGGGGAGAGTGTGTCCACGTACCCTCATAGAACGAAAGCGGAAGCGTTATGACAACGCGGTTAATGTAGTCGAATGTCTTCGCGCTCCAACCGATCAAGTACCGAACGCACGGCACCTCCGCGATCTGCACACGTTCAGCTCGGTGATGTCCCTCGAACTCTAGATCCCGCTGAGGCTGAGGGAGAGTTCCGTCAGCACAACGGCGTGGTGACGATAATGATGAAGTTACCGGCGCAGGGCTTCGCTTAAGCACTACGACGATATGACCGAGGTGGAAATCTGTGGAGGGGGGCACCGCACACGGCTAAAAGATCAACTTGATCAACTTGTGTGTTCTAGGGTGCCCCTACCCCCGTATATAAAGGAGGGAGAGGGAGAAGCAGCCGGCCCTAGGGGGCGCGCCAAGGTGTGGAGTCCTACTAGGACTCCCTAGTCCTAGTAGGATTCCACCTCCCATACGGAGTAGGAAAGGGGGAAGGGAGAAGGAGAAGGAAAGGTGGGGCCGGCCCCCTTCTCCTAGTCCTAATCGGCCTCCTGCCCAAGGGAGGCGCACCAGCCCCTTGTGGGCTGGTGTGCTTCCTTTTTATGGCCCATAAGGCCCATAACTTCTCCCGGGCGAATTCCCGTAACTCTCCGGTACTTCGAAAAATACCTGAATCACTCGGAACCTTTCCGATGTCCAAATATAGCCTTCCAATATATCAATCTTTACGTCTCGACCATTTCGTGACTCCTCGTCACATCTGTGATCTCATCCGGGACCCCGAAGAAACTTCGTTCATCAAAACACATAACTCATTATACATATTGTCATCGAACATTAATCGTGCGGACCCTACGGGCTCGAGAACTATGTAGACATGATCAAGACACGTCTCCGGTCAATAACCAATAGCGGAACCTGGATGCTTATATTGGTTCCTACATATTCTATGAAGATCTTTATCGGTCAAACCGCATAACAACATACGTTGTTCCCTTTTTCATCGGTATGTTACTTGCCCGAGATTCGATCGTCGGTATCACCATACCTGTTCAATCTCGTTACCGGAAAGCATAGATTAAAATTGCGGGGATTTCACGGCGGCCTCTCCGAGCAGCTATAGCGGCTGCCATAGCGGGCAATCGCGGCAAATAGCGGAAATTTTTCTAGTGGGAGAGATGATTTCTGGAGGGTTTTGCTCATTGTTCAGCCATTTAGAGGGATTTGTGGATGATTTCACGGCAGAAGCCACAGCGTAGCGGCGAGGCTCCCGGGCAGCTATAGCGCAGCTATCGTGGCTATTTCGCGGGCTATTTTAATCTATGCCGGCAAGTCTCTTTACTCGTTTCGTAATACTTCATCCCGCAACTAACTCATTAGTCACAATGCCTGCAAGGCTTATAGTGATGAGTATTACTGAGAGGGCCCAGAGATACCTCTCTGAAACAGGAGTGACAAATCCTAATCTCGATCTATGCCAACCCAACAAACACCTTCGAAGACACCTGTAGAGCACCTTTATAATCACCCATTTACGTTGTGATGTTTGGTAGCACACAAAGTGTTCCTCCGGTATTCGGGAGTTGCATCATCTCATAGTCTGAGGAACATGTATAAGTCATGAAGAGAGCAGTAGCAATGAAACTGTAACGATCATAATGGTAAGATAACGGATGGTTCTTGTCCATCACATCATTCTCCTAATGATGTGATCCCGTTTATCAAATGACAACACATGTCTATGGTCAGGAAACATAACCATCTTTGATTAACGAGCTAGTCAAGTAGAGGCATACTAGGGACACTTTGTTTTGTCTATGTATTCACACATGTACTAAGTTTTTGGTTAATACAATTCTAGCATGAATAATAAACATTTATCATGATATATGGAAATAAATAATAACTTTATTATTGCCTCTAGGGCAATTTCCTCCAGTCTCCCACTTGCACTAGAGTCAAATAATCTAGATTACATAGTACTCAGTGATGAATGTTATTATTTATTTCCTTATTTGATGATAAATGTTTATTATTCATGCTAGAATTGTATTAACCAGAAACTTAGTACATGTGTGAATACATAGACAAAACATATTGTCCCTAGTATGCCTCTACTTGACTAGCTCGTTAATCAAAGATGGTTATGTTTCCTAACCATAGACATGTGTTGTTATTTGATGAATGGGATCACATCATTATGAGAATGATGTAATGGACATGACCCATCCGTTAGCTTAGCATTATGATCGTTACAATTTCATTGCTACTGCTTTCTTCATGACTTATACATGTTCCTCATACTATGAGATTGTGCAACTCCCGAATACCGGAGGAACACTTTGTGTGCTACCAAACATCACAACGTAAATGGGTGATTATAAAGGTGCTCTACAGGTGTCTCCGAAGGTGTTTGTTGGGTTGGCATAGATCGAGATTAGGATTTGTCACTCCGTGTTTCGGAGAGGTATCTCTGGGCCCTCTCGGTAATGTTAATCACCATAAGCCTTGCAAGCATTGTGACTAATGACTTAGTTGCGGGATGAAGTATTACGGAACGAGTAAAGACACTTGCCGGTAATGAGATTGAACTAGGTATAATGATACCAACGATCGAATCTCGGGCAAGTAACATACCGATGACAAAGGGAACAACGTATGTTATTATGCGGTTTGACCGATAAAGATCTTCGTAGAATATATAGGAGCCAATATGAGCATCCAGGTTCCGCTATTGGTTATTGACCGAAGATGTGTCTTGGTCATGTCTACATAGTTCTCGAACCCGGAGGGTCCGCACGCTTAACGTTCGATGACGATTTGTATTATGAGTTATGTGTTTTGATGACCAAAGTTTGTTCGGAGTCCCGGATGAGATCACGGACATGACGAGGAGTCCCGAAATGGTCGAGACATAAAGGTTGATATATTGGACGACTATATTTTGACACCGAAAGTGTTCCAGAGAAGTTACGGATAAAACCGGAGTGCTGGAGGGTTACCGAAACCCCCAAGGGGAACTAATGGGCCTCATGGGCCTTGGTGGAGAGAGACAGAGTGGCGGCCAGGGCAAGACGCGCGCCCCCTCCCCCTTGGGTCTAAATTGGACTAGGGAAGGGGGGCGGCGCCCCCCTTTCCTTCTCCCTCTCCCTCTCCTTCCTTCACCCTCTCTCCCTCTTGGTGAAATCCTACTAGGACTAGTAGTCCTAGTAGGACTCCCCTTGGCGTCCTATGAGGGCCGGCCGGACTCCCCCTTTCTCCTTTATATATGGGGGCAGGGGGGCACCCTTGAACACACAAGTTGATCTTTTAGCCGTGTGCGGTGCCCTCCTCCACAGTTACACACCTCAGTCATATTGTCGTAGTGCTTAGGCGAAGCCCTGCGCCGGTAACTTCATCATCACCATCGCCACACCGTCGTGCTGACGAAACTCTCCCTCGGCCTCAAGTGGATCAATAGTACGAGGGACGTCATCGAGCTGGACGTGTGTTGAACGCGGAGGTGACGTAGGTGCTTGGATCGGTTGGATCGCGGAGACGTTCGACTACATCAACCGCGTTAACTAACACTTCCGCTTTCGGTCTACGAGGGTACGTGGACACACTCTCCCCTCTCGTTGCTATGCATCTCCTAGATTGATCTTGCGTGATCGTAGGAATTTTTTTGAAATTATTGCGTTCCCCAACATTTACTCCCTCGTAGTCTAGGTTTTTAGGTTGTTCATTGTCTTTGCTTGGGCGGCGACCATGACAACGTTGAATAAAGATTCTTCGGATCCTTCCCTGGCGAGGCCTTCGGTCCTATGGTTGGAGATGGTTTTGGAAACCAGTCTATTCAAGCAAGGATGGCGTGGCGGCGACAGCACCCTTCTGGTGGACCAGTGTCCTCGGGCACCGTCGTTGCGACAGCGTTTGCTCCAACATCGGCGCGGAGCTTGGGAGGTAGTCCAGGAGCGATACAGATTGTGGTCTGTATTGACGACATCTAGACGACGGAGCATGTGATGGGCTTGTGGTTCGTGGATGGCAGGTATGGTTTCCTCCTTCGGCGTTTTAGTCATGGTGGGGTGCCAGATCTGGAGTTCGATGACGTGTCCGGGGTGTTGCCCCGGTCTGATTGGTTCTTCGGAAGGGCTTCACTTTTGGTGAGCCACCTTGGAGGTCCACAAAGATGCATATCAGCGATGGAGCCGCGTCGAGTTCGGGTGAGGAGGTGATTCGTCATTCTTTTCTTCGGTGGCTGCTGTGGTGGTGCCGGAGGCAGGTGACGGATGTTGGTGTCAAGCCCAGAGATGTTCTACTATCTTTTTATTTTTGTCATATCGGTCTTTATGTAACTTGTACTTTGTTCTTTATGATATGAATGAGACACGTATTACCATGCAAAAAAAACAAGTAGGACTTTTCTCTAAAACAAAGGCTAGCTCATGTGATAAATGAGCAGCGCAACACCTAAAGAAACCAAATAGCGGGAAAAACTTGAAACGTTTGCGAAAATTCCCAAAAACTAAAAGTCCCTGTGAGGGATCAAATGGAGGACCTCTGGCTTGTGAAGCAGGTAGCTAGCCACTTTAACACCTGGGAATCTACACCTTATACAGTAGCCTGTTCTATTTGAACTATAAACAGCAAACATACTTAGACTTTTTTGAAGTATTGAATGTGATTTATTTTTGTAAAAGGTAAATCTTTTTAGAAACGTGAAACTATTCAAAATTATGAAAAAAATAGAAATTCAAACATTTTGTGAAAAAGCGAACAGTTTTGGGGTGTGTCAAACATTTTTCGAAAAAAGTACAATATGGAAAGCAAGAGCAGTTTTTGAAATTATGAACAGTTTTTTAGAAGACGAAAACATTTCATGTAAACAGGGATTTTTTTAAATGAGAACATTCTCGAAATTGTGAACAAATTTTCCAAAACATGAACATTTTCTTAATTTGTGAAAAAAATTGACAGCATGAATATTTTTTGAATTTCTGAACAAATTCGGAAAGTAGGAACATTTTAAAAATTCTCTGAAGTTGTTGAATTTGCGAAAATAAATCCATGTTTCTCTGTGAACAAAATTTGAAGTGGGGACATTTTAAAAAATTGTTCAGGAACATTAATGTTTCCAAAATTTGTGATAAAATTTGAAAGTGGGAACATTTTTCGAAATTGCCGAACAAAATATGAAAGTGGGAACATTTTTTGTATAAGAAAGCAAACCAAAAATTTGAAATTCTAAACTTTTTTTGAACATTAACATCTATTGATTTGTAAACAAATTTTATGAACTGGCCCATTTTTTCAAAATGGCGATTTTATTTGAAATTATGATCATTTTTTACAAAAACCTGAACATTTTATGAAATTTCCCGAACATTTTCAAAATTTGCGAACAAATTATAAAAACATGAACAACTTTTGAATTACTGAACAAATACGCAAACAGGAACTTTTTTCAAAATCGTGAACATTTTTTGAAATTATGAACATTTTTGTCCAAACCGCGAACATTTTATCAAATTCCCCGAACAGTATACGAATTTGCGAACAAAGTTTGGAAACATAAACATCTTTTGAATTTGTGCACAAGTATTGAAAACAGGAAGATTCTGAAATTCATGAAAATCTATTGAATTTGTGAACAAAATTATAAAATGCAATTTTTTTAATTTTTAGAATTTAAACTTTTTGAATTTTGCGAACATTTCTTTAATAGAATCAAGCAAATTTATAATTCTAAACTTTTTTAAATTGCTGAACCAAATTAAAAAAACAGAAACATTTTTCGGGAAGAAGAATAAAAAATGAAAATTAAAAAATGAAAATGTAATAAAAACGAAATGAAAATATAAAAATGAAAATTAAAAAACAGAAAAATAAAAACTTGGGTTGGGGAACATTCTAGAACGTTGCCAAAACCCGGAAAAAACCAGTTGGAAACATTCAGAATGTTCCCAAAACCGAAAACCGAAAAGTTCCCGTACCGCTACACAATGGGCTAGCCCATTGTGATCGATAGTGTGTTACAGCGACACTTTACCGCAAATAGGAAATTCTTATGGATCGTTCACGTACTGGTTTTGGCAACCTTCTGGAGAATTCCCAGCCGGTTTTTATTGGTTTTGGGAATCTTTTAAAAGGTTCGAAACCGTTTTTATTTTCATTTCAATTTTTCGTTATTCCTTTCCTGCACTTTTTCTTTTTCTGTCCTTTCTCTTTTTTCTTTTCTTTTTAATTTTCTTTCATATTTTTTATTTTTTTACCAAATTTTCATATTTCTTAAAATTTGCTCATTTTTATCACATCTTGTTCCTGTATTTGAAATTTCTTCCGAATTTCCATAAAAGTTTCGTACTTCAAAGTTTGTTCACTTCTTTACACAAAATGTTCGAAGATTCAAAAAAGATTAAAATTTCAAAAAAGTTTTGTATTCGCGAATTTGTTCACTTATTTTGAAAAAATATTCGAAAATTCACGGAAATTTAAAATATTTAGAAAAACAATTTTCGAAGTTTTGTTCACAAATTCAAGGAATATTCGTGAATTATAGAAAATTATCCTGTTATTTTTTTCTCAAGTTCGAAAATGTTCAATTTTTCAAGAAAAAAATCACAGAGTCAATTTGTTTGGGAATTTCACAAAATATTTGCTTGTTTCAGAAAATTTTCCTGGTTCTAAATTTGTTCCCAAATTCAAAAATGTTAATGTTGTTAAATTTTGTTCGCACATTCAAAAATATTTTGGGCAATTTTCATAAAATGTTTGTGTTTTTCAAAAAAAGTTCACGTTTTCAAAATTTGTTCTCAAATTCAAAATTGTTCATGTTTTCATAATTTTTTCATAAATTTGAAAAAGTTTGGGTTTCCCATTTTTGTTCCAGCTTCGGAAAATGTTCGCATTTTCAAAAATTTATTAGTAGTTTAGAAAAATGTACTCGTTTTCAATTCTGTTCCATTTTCAAAAAATATTTGAGATTTCCAAAAAATGTTCGAGACTCACAAATTTTGTTCGACTTTGAAAAAATGTTGACTTTTGTGAAAAAGAAAAATTTTGTTCAAAATTTCGAAAAAGATTAAATTTGTCGCTCCCTACAGTTTATATAAACTGAGCTGCCAGATTTAGACAACCAATATTGTGTATTATCATCGGTAGGGACGTGGTTCACTCACATTAGATCGTTTTTTCTTTTTTTTTAGGGTCATATTTGGATCGTGTGTTCGATCCTACTCATGCACACTTTGTTTGGGAGTTTTTCTTTAAGTTTTTCTGCTGTAGTTTCTTTAATAATCGTGCTGTTATATGTGTGCGAAAGTGATTGTGTTGCACTGGCTAGCAGCTTTTGCTTTCTGGCTGCAGTTGTCGGGTACAATTCCCGCCTGGGGCGTAATTATTTGTTCATTTTTATCACGCACATGGTCCACTAAGCCCGCCAACAGGTTCTTGTGCGAAACCACGGTATCCTGACGCAGAACGCGTCAGATAGGACACGTCATCGTTCAAGTGTTGTTCCCTTGCCAACTTGAACATGTGTTGTGGGATTACCAGCTTGGGCCTTGCATGCTAGCTATTTCTTTGTCGAGGTATGCTTTGGGGGTTCGCTCATAGGAGTGTTGGCATGGGCTGAGGCCCAGTAACGTAGGTGACGAGCGGGAATTGGTCATTGCATCCGTTTTTTTAACAGTTTGGTTTCACGCCGGTCGTTTGTTCAGATTTTTGTGTGGCTGGATTCTCCTTTGTGGGGAATGATGTATTTAGTGTTTGATTTTTCACTTCTGTTTTTGTGTTTGGTTTTTCCTTTTTTTAGAGTTTATTCTTTTGGTATGTTTAATTTTTAGTTTGTCCTGTTTATTCTATTCTGCCTGTTTCTTTTTCAATGTTTCGACTTTTATGTTTCCCATTTTCCTTCACAGGACCTGCGGAAGCGTGTGCAACCGACTGATCAGGTCAGTCGCACAGCGGATGGAGCAGATCGCGGCGAGCGGGTGATCAATCCGATCACACATGAGGTCAGGGACGCTGCTTAGTGATGATGACAGTGTCACATGCGGTGAAGCGGGGTGGTCGAGCAGACCAAGGTGACGATGGCTGGTGGGGCGTGCAAACGAGCGCGTCCAGCACTTGGCGCCCGAACGGCCAACGCAACACCGACGCTCGAGACAGCCGTACGGCGGCGGCGGAGATGATACGTGATAGGAGTCCTGCTCGGAGCAGGGCGGCGACGGCCAGACACGCGGACGATGGCCGCCGCGTCGCCCGAGGCCGCTTGGTCGAAGAATAGGCCCGGTGGTCGCGCCGGTGTCGGAGTAGAGCCGCACAGGGTCGACGCAAGCTGATATTAGATCGGAAAACCAAAATCAAACGCCGATCAAGACGACCAGCGAGAGAGAAGACCCGGATAGGCGATCGAGAAGAACCCTCTTTAGGGCAGCCGGTCAACACAGTCAGCGGACGAACCCTAGATACGGGTGACGGGGCCCCCGGTGGTGGTTACGGACACCGACCGCCCCGGAGACAGTGCGGAGGGGAAGCGGCGGCGGCTAGGGTTTTGATTTGTTAGGCTAATATCATGTTAGAAGGGATAGTGGAAGAGGTTTCACGTAATGCGTTGGATGTTGTATTGAGCCTCACGGGTGAGTATATATAAGAGTACAAACTTATAAAGCTAAGATCGGTCTTCCACAACACTCGATTAAACAAAAGAAGACAGCACTAACTGTTTGCTATTTTTTACTTATAAAGTGACAGTACATAAATTATCTGCTCAAACACTCGTGATCTGCAATTCTGCATCACTTTTGTTCCCTCTTCGATGAGCTGGAGTCGCGATCTTCACTTCTACAATAAAAAGTTGTATCCATCAGCAACACCTTACTTTCCTGTGTGGGAAAAAATACAAATTCGTACTACAACACTGTGGAGTTGTGGAACCCTGCCTGCAAATTCGTACCGCGTCGATTAATTCACACTGTCTGCTGCTCCATCTGCCGCGTTAGACAAGGAGCATCCACCATCCACCACCTTCGGTACGAAGTCCTCGCGCCAGGCCCAGGTCGACGTGGTCGTCACCGAAAGTGCAATCCCGTGTCAGCCTGAATCATTGTTCCGTGGGCCGTTCATTGACTGGCATCGATGAGTCTTTGTACACCGTGTTGCAGTGGGCAGCATCCACAGCGTGAACATCATGATTTGTCCTTGCCAAGACATTCTTGATGAGAACAAAATAACTCAATGTCTTGCTGCACTGGATGCTCACAGAGTGTGACCACTGGTCTGCGAACTTGGACCTTTAGCTCAAGCTAGCTAATTGCACATGCGTTGTAACAGGAACATACATATTTTAGTGATCGTCCCATCCAACGCTCGATGGTAAGTTTCCTAATTAATCAGATCCTTTTATCAAAAGAATGATACCCTTTATAAGTAACATGATCCTCCCGTCTAAATAATGATACTCTTCAGAATTAACGTTTTCCATCAGTCCAAAAAATTATTTTCTCTATAATTAATGTGATCCTCCCATCAAGAATGATACTTTTTATAATTAACGTGAAACCAACAAACATACAAAACCAAACCGTTTATGCCAAGTTCTAGCACCATCGGTGTAATTGACTCAAACCAAATCATGACGTACCATACGACCACGTACTCCACTTTAATAACAGGGACTAGACAGATACATACTATAGCCCCAATCACTTGCACCGGTAATCCTGGGATGAGCCCAACCTCATCTACTTTTAGTGAACAGTAAATGCCAACATAATAGTAAACAAACTAAAAAGAGAGAAATTTTTAGGCATCCAAGATGCTCAAGTGCGTTAGGAGCATATACTAAATTTGAGGTCAGATGACATCTGAGGAGCTTGTGAAGAAAAACCTGGTTTGCACAATGTTGTTTTTCAAAGTTTCTTTGATAGTCAACTTCTTTTTCATGAGTTCCTCGGATGTCATTTAACCATGAAAATTTGCATGCATCAAGCACAACTGAGCATGTTGGATGCCTAAAAATGTCATATTTCTTTTTGAACCATTTCAAATTTATTGTTCATGGGCAGGTGTAGATGAGCCCAGGCTCCAAATCACTGCTTTCCAATCGCACATACTAAAGAGAAATGGTGTGTGATGATTGTGTTACCTACTTTCACAGAGGATCACCTCTACCGATCGCATCGGTGCCCGCGTTCTCGCGCGTGCCTTTTTGGCCACAAGCGGTCGTAGTCCTGCAACTGTTGATATGCGCATGTCCTCCTCTACCACTTTTGTAGGCCAAAGAAGTGGTGTCAAGCACTTGACGATTTCTAAAATGCGGGGAGATAACTTCCGCTAGTGTGGACATTAGAGAGGGAAGGAATCTCTTTTCTATGAGTATCGTCATTTCAGATAAGTACCACGTCGACATCCACAGTTTCAGGTCAACAGTGGCGGTGAAGGGACCTCATAATGTCCATCATAGACCTCTCGTAGAAGGACTTAAAAACGACATTCCCGAAACCATACCATGACTACTAGGAGTGGAAGCTGTTTCTACTCCGTTACACCTAACCTATGCAGGGAAGGATGCCTACGGGAGCTATGAGATTTATCCAGCGATTTTAACCATAAAGGACGGGTTGCATCACCATCCAGGACTAAACAACGGAGTATTTATTCGACCATCCTTGAGGGAAAGACTCCTACCCCGAAACAAGGAAGACGGGGGATCATCAAGCGGTTACAAATGCCAGAAGGGAAACTATAGGTGATAGGTAGGTTCTTTTTAGATGTCTATGCTTAATTGGAATGTTGGTTTATTTTCAGGAGTTATATTTGTACAATATTCAAATTAGGTCAACATGTTGTTTGTATAGTATTTTTCAATTGCACAGAACCACACGGTTCCTATTTGTATTGGCTCATGTATATGTTCAGGGGGAATGTGTGATGTTTATGGAAAAATATGTGTGGTTTACGTAAAACACATGTGAAAGGTTGTGACTACATAATTTATCAATGCTTTTGGAAATAATCCAAGTGCTTTCACAGTTATTCAAAACCGTTATTGATAGTAGATCAGCCACTCTCAAAATTAGCGATGAAAACTTTCGAAACTACTCTGAGCACTTTGAGGAATATTCGGTGACGCTTTCATGGGTTGTTTGAGCACCTTCAAAAAATGGTTTCGGACACCTCAAGCACAAGTGATTTTATCATGAATTGTATCATACATATTGCCATGGCAGTTGACATTATAAGTTCATATTGTAGGTTGTCATGTCGTAAATTAAGATCATACTTTACGAACAATTCATATTTTTCATATAGTTTATCTAACTTCTCGATTGCATTTGGCATGTGCGCCATGGGTGCAATAACTCATCTACTAGTAATTAAAAATGGGTTGTAAAGCTATGACGGGGAGAATCCAAATGGCCTCTAGTAGACATGGGGCCAGCGCCGTATACAAACTAGTTGAATAACTCGTAGTTGTTGCCATGTATGCAAACCATGTAAGCTTTTAGTGAAGAAGATATAATAAGTCGTGAACTTATCGTCCTCCTCTCTTTCCGCGAGGCACATGAAGGCCACACTAAATGAAGAGCACATTGCTAAGGTATCAGAGACCAAAAAATACTCAAAATGCGATATTTCCAGACATGATGGGAAATCCGTGCTTCAAGTATCACTACTATATCCTCCTGGCAGAGTGAAAGCAACGGTGAAGATAATTGTCAGAAGGAGCACTACCACTAGTGATGTGTGCCTTGCGTATTGTTTTAGCAAAAATTCTAGACTCACTGATCTTTATGGGGATAGTACGGGCTTCATTCAACTAATTAAACCAGCCCCCACTACTAGGGAAAACCCTAGCAGTAGCGCTGGTTTTGTGCTCACTAGTAGCGCAGGTAGGCGCGCTATTAATAAGGCGCTACAGCTATTGCTTAGCAGTAACGCGTGCCGGGGCGCACTACTGCTACGACGAATAGCTGTAGCGTTTGTTCACCCCCACGCTACTGCTAATGAAACTAGTGGCAGCGCGTTTTCTGTCCATCGCTACTAGTATTCATTTTTTATTTTTAGTGTATTTATGCGGTTTTCTCTCCATCATACAAATATTGGTACAATACCAGTTATGGGGTTTACATCATTATGTCCAGTATGTCAAATGAAGGTGGATTAGGTTCAAGTGGAGGCAATATGTGGTGCATGTCAAAAGTATACTACTAATCCAAACTTGATCTAGTTTGGACTAGTAGTACTTTCGATGTGCACCACATGTTGCCTCCACTTGAATCTAATCCGCCAGCACAAGCTATTTAATCATCACCATAGTAATTACCACCAACATTATTTATTTAATCACCACTAACACTAGCTAATAATAATCATCATAGTCATTACCACTAACACTAGCTATTTTATCATCATAGTAATAGTGTAGCACATCATCATCCTCAAACTCATTTCTAGCTAGCTAATCACTCCTGCTGCTCTCTCTTAGGTAAAATAACATAAAACATGTGTAGCTCTCCTCCTTGATCAAGTTGGAGCATGCAGATGAACCTGTCTCCTAATCGTGGGATGCGCTTCTGTTTGCTGCCCCCTAGTACTTCTCTGCGCTCCCCCATCACATATTTGATCCAGTCTTGCACTATTAAGCATCCGTCGCTAATCTTGAATGCACTACAGTAATCTGTAGGATATCTTGCCGTAAGCTAATAATACTCATGGTACCTTTAGTCTCGATCCCATAAGGCACAACATTCATCGGGACTCCCTGTTGAAGAATATCGTATGGTAACATACTTAGCAATGAAGTTTAGCAAATACCGAAATCCTTTTCATCGCCAGACATTTCCTATGTTCATCGGCTAAACATTAATTGAAAATCGATCGAAGACAAGTACCAGGATACTCAACACACAAATCCGGGGCACTCGATATTTCCTACATATTCTGACACAAGTCATGCCAAAATTCACGAAAAAATCCGGCATGACCTTTGCTAAAATAGGACATATCGAGCGCCTGAAATTTGCCGGAACGGAAATGAATCAACACTCCGGCAAAACATAGGCCACTCGGAGGTGTAACCTGCAAACATGACCGGCCACTTGGGCAAGCACATATCATATTTGAGCAACACAAGATATACATTTCAAAATATCTTATAGGACTCAAATTAGCACGCATTGAATAAGCAAAAGTAAATCATCTCATGCGTGTTCGTACATCATCGAATATTATCACTAAATACATCCTGAATAGTGTCATACATATAACATCACTAATACAACTAAAACCCTAGCACACGACGGGTATCGGCGCGGGCGGTGGACACCCACAGAGAAGGAACCATCATGGGATCATAGCTCCAGTGAGATCCCTGGAGAACCTGCCAGGTATTGGAGAACCTGTGCTCCAACACAAACAAGTAGCGACGGACGTGCGCGTCCTCCTCACTGAGACGGTGACGCAACACCTCCGCGGGGTCCTCGAGCCTCTGGACCGTCACTGGCCCACGCGACCGCCACCAGAGAAGGTTCGGGTCAACGACAGGCTGGCTCCTCACCAACCTGCGCCCCCCGTTAGGTAGCGCCTCCCAGTACCACCCAGTGAGCCCGGTCCGGACATGGTCCATCTGGTCAAGCAGGTGTCGTCCTCCACCGACTCACGAGCGAGGATGCGGGATAGGCATCGATCCCACGTCGATGCGGGAAAAATTGCTTTAACTAAAAAAATAGCAACAAGTTCTTACTAACATGTTCTATTAATTCAATTAGTTCTTACTGAAAATAAACTTACAATAAATAAAAATAAACTAGTACCTAGCTAATTAGTACCTAGTTCTTACTAACTTATTAGTACCTAGGAACTACTGCTAAGGGTTCATACTAACTAACTAACTAACACTAAATTAACTAACTAACACTAAAAATAGCCTAGGGTTCATACTAACTAGCACTAAATAGCTAGGGTTCATACTAAGCAAATTAACAAGAGGGATCGGAAGGGAGAGTGCTTACAGAGGGCAGGGAGAGAGATGGGGTCGGGGAGACGGGCGAGGCAGTGGTCGGGGAGACGGGCGCAAGGCGGGCCGGGGAGACGGCGCCGAGGCGGGTCGGGGAGACGCGACGAGACGGCCAAGTAGGCGGAGGCGACGAGGGGAGAAGAGAGTGGTGAATTGGGGAGGAAGAGGAGGAATCAGGCCAGCAGAGGGTTAGGTGAGAATAGATTTAACAGTAGCGTGGGAGGGGAAAACGCGTTGCTGCTAAAATCGGTAGTAGTAGCGCCGTTTCTAGAAGGGCGCTACTACTATACCTAGCACGTCGGGAATGGTGTGGCAATTATAGTAGTAGTGCGTACAGTTCCTTGGCGCTACTGCTAAGGGGTAACGATGGCAGCGGTTTTGGCAGACGCTTCTGCTAATTAGCGATAGCGTCTCATTTTAACACGCGGTACTGGTAAGATTCTGTTTATAAGGTTTTCCCTTGTAGTGCCCCCCCCCCCCCCCCTAATTTCCTGGGGCGTGTGGGCCAATTTTCCCTAATGGCCAACAACAAAGTGCCAAGTGGATCAACCCCATAAAATCCCCGTAAAGACCCCGTATGTGCAGCTTTACTGTTGTTTTAGTTAGTAACTCCCTCTACCTTCTTGATACAATAGCTTTGCATTGCCAGCATAAGGACGTGTAGTCCCTTCTGCATGAATTCAGATTCAAATGGACATACAAATTAACTAGCTCATGGTTGTACTCCACACCAAGCTCGAGTGGCGTTTAAGGAAGGGCAGGACATCTTCGCAGCATAACTCCCCCGGCGTGCGACTAGCAAGGGGGTGGAGGTGGGTCCTGCTGCCACTCCACGCCGGCGCATATCGACCTGCAACATCCACCGTCATGAGATTGTAGGTGATGCGTCAAATTTGAGTAGAATACAAGGATACCAATACAATGTCTTGTCCCAAGTGTGAAGGAATAAAAAAAATACACTAATTTGTCCCGGTGAGTTAGCAATCCAAAATAAAGTAGCCGAACAATATGTTGATTACATATAAGTAACAAATATTAAATAATTGAGTAGCCGAACAATATGTTGATTACATATAAGTAACAAATATTAAAAAAAAATCTTCGCTAGAAAAACAAATATTAAAAAATAAATAAGAAATACCACACTGGCAGAGTCGCATCATGTCAACGAGATTGGAGTTGAACATATTACACAATTTAAATTTGAGCCTCGAGACAAGCCATCCATTACAAGTGTTACATGCATTGAGTTATTTGGTTTGGTGGCACTTGACAAATCCTACTTATTAATTATTGATTGCTTCCAAATTCCATATAAAAATGTTTCTTTTGCTAGAATAAATGTATAACACATCATATATTTCAAAGGTGTTGACATTAAACCTGTCAAAATATTATTATTTTTCTATCCAGTTATACTTACCATCTATAGATAGCCAAATTTATGCTTGGTAAGCCGATGAGTAGATAAAATTTTCAGTGGTAGCATCTTAAAATTTCGGTTCTACTACACAAGGGGGTCAAGTACTGTCCATGATCTCAATTCCGCATAGGTCTATCAAAAAAATAGTTCTTGAAAAATGCTCCATCGATAGCAGTAACAAAATATGCCGCCCAACACATTTCTTTTGCATGCATACACATTCAGACCACTGCCAAATATTGTCCATAAACTCAAACCCCTACGCTAATAACGTTTGATGCTGAAAATCGGAAGAAGCACCCACATCAGCGCGCTCACCTTCGGTTCATCTTTGCTACAAGCCTACAATAGATTATGGTTCTCTCGATGCTAGGATAGCCCCCACAACGTCGATTCCTCCCTCGGTGACCGATTACGCTCAACATATTTGCATGTCTAATGCTACTTCTACATTTTTTGTTGCTCCTCCCTCGGCGTCATCACCAATGGCTTAACCGACCAGGGCTACCACACCCTTACTCTTGACCACAATGGCTTCAACAACAATGGTTATCACGTCGCTTGAGCAACTTTGATGATTTCTACTCCAGCCAAAAGTGTCGGCGTTGCCACTACTGTTCATGATGCTCCTACAACTTCGAACACACACGGGGTCATCAAGACAGCTCATGACCCGGCAATGGAAAGGTGGCCGAGGCATACACAAGCAGTGGCTTACACGTGTACGATGCCAAAAGCTGCATGAAAGGCAGCTTATTCATCTTTTCTAATTATGTTCAGTCTTAATGGTGTGTGTTGCCACCACCATGACTCAAGGGGGATGTTAGAATACAAATATGTGTTTAGTTTTAAACAGTAGATATTATGAAGTCTAGAAATAAACATCTATAACACTCCTAGGCTCTAGGCTACTTGTCCACTAAGTTTGTACCTCTATATGTAAGGGTGGAATTCGAGCCGAGTCGAGCCAGCTCGACTCGACTCGCTAAAGCTCGTTTCATTAACGAGCTAGCTCGACTCGACTCATTACTATAACGAGCTCAAATCCAAGATTGGCTCGCCTCGTATAACTCGCGAGCTGGCTCGTTTAGCTTGTTAAGCTCGATAAAAATATGAACATAAAAACCTTACGAATATGACAAAAAGATTAACTATGAATTTAACGTGGACATATATGGTCATGTACGTGCGAGTCTCCTAGGTAACTAGGCCATGAGCGGTTGGGCCTTGTGCTTGGACGCAAGGTGTTTAGTGGCTGTTTTTTTACTATCCATCAAGAAACACTGATTCTTTTACCGAGCCTAACGAGTTATATGAGTACTTGTGAGATCGGCTAGTTTAACTCGTCCTGTAAACGATTTTAAACTAAACCTCGGCTCCACTCGTTATTGTTCGAGTTCGAGTCAATTCGAGCCGAGTCACGAGCTACTCGTTTAGCTCACGAGCTACTCATTTAGCTCACGAGCTTCGAGCTTTTTTTCCAGCCCTATCTATATGTACTTGCCCTTGAGGCTTAATAATTAAAAAATGTTTCTTGTATATTCATCTCGTTTTACAACAACATGCAGGTGCCAAGTTTATTATTTAGATGCATTGTCTTTCAAGGTAATAGACTGTTACTACATACAAAGTAGATAATAGTGGCAAGATTACATGCATGTTGACTCCATACATGGGGGCAAATTAATTTTGAGCGGATCTCTCTGGGGTGTGTCATGCCATGCCTCGTTGTGCTTAGATGTGCCGGTATGGGGTGGGCACCAGCAAGAGCGGTGTCTTTAGGAGGGGGATAAGCTTACCTTCCTCCTCCATGCTCACTACAATCCCCTCCGGGAGTGCCCACTCAAAGCTATATAGCAGGTTGGCCAGTGTGAACTCCACCGTGGCCGTGCTCATAGACAGTGCGGGGCATATCCGCCGCCCTGCGCCAAATGGAGTTAGCTCGAAATGCCCTCCCTTGAAGTCTATCTTGCTCGTCTCAAACCTCTCTGGTTTGAACTCTTCCGGCTCGTCTGGCCAGCTTGCTGGGTCCCTACCAATGGCCCACACGTTCACATAGATCCGCGTCTTGGCCAACACGTCATAGCCCCCAATTCGGATGTCCCGCATGGCCTCCCTCGGCAGTAGCATCGTCGCTGGTGGGTGCAGCCGTAGGGTCTCCTTCACCACCATCTTGAGGTAGACCAGCTTGGCCAGATCATCTGGTCGCACCCTCTCGTTGCTTCCCACCACAGCCCTGATCTCGTCTTGCGCCCTCTCCAGAAGTCGAGGATTCCGGGTCAGCTCTGCCATCGCCCATAGAATTGTCGCCGAGGTCGTGTCCGAGCCACCAATGAACGTGCCCTGCATGCATGCATGGTGGTGAGTGATGTCAGTCAGTTCTTTTTTTCCTCAATCCAGACATGACATGATGTAGAGGCAACTAATATGACTTACAAATATGTTGCCCTTGATGTGGTCTCTTGTGATGTTGAGGGTGCCACTGTTGTCCTTCCATAGATCGATGAGACGGTCAACGAGGTCACCGTTCTGAGGCTTGACACGCTGAGGGTCAAGATGCTGCTCAATGATGACCTCGAAGAATGTGTCAAGCTGCTTGAAGATCCGCTCACGACGAGAGGTGAGGCCGGTGATTTGGTCGACTAGGCGGCCGACGATGTTGGGGAAATAGTCCTCGGCCGAAAAGCTGGCCTGCACGTGTATGGCCTCCTCAAGCACGTGCTGCAAGTTCTTGTGGTGTGGGAACTTGTTGCTGTTGTACATGTCGCCAAATCCAAGCATGCCGATGATGCCATCGGCCAGACTTAAGATGTGCTCCTTGAGCGCTACCGGCTCTCCAGCGAAGCCGCTCAAGGTGCTCATCAGTTTCTCCACCTAATCGACCATGGGTCCAATACAGTATACATGAGGTTTTATACTATGCACAACTTGTATCCGCAATCTCTTATTTTATTAGGACGTGTGCCACATTAATCCACTGAAATATGTAAATAGCATATACCATCTCTTATTTTCTGTGCGTGGGCCTTGTTCTTCTATGCAAGTTGTACTTTATTCTTCTATGCACCAGAACAGTATGTTTTGCTTCTGTGTGTTTGTTTTGGAGCGAGCACATTACAGTGTTACATTTTGTGGTTGCTTGTCGTGTTTCCTTGTGCTTACAAAATACACAATGCAAATAAGTACATGAGAACACATTAACCGCGATAATTTTTTGCAGGAGAATATGTTGGAGTGAAGATAATTCTACACATAATGCCCTGCAATGGGACGGTTCGGACACATGCACGGTGTATGCACTAATTCTACACATGCTGCATGCTTGTCCGTACCTGATGATGGCGTGCAAGCCATGTTGCCTCGACATGGCGCACGCCGAAGAGCTCGACCACGAAGAACTTGCGCATGGCGTGCCAGTAGGCACCGTATGGCGCGAACCCGACGTTCTTGAGGCCGTAGGACAGCCGCTTCATCCCGGGGGACACGGGCCGGGTGCAGCAGTCCTCGTCGTGCGTCTTCATCACCTCGCGCGCCGCCTCAGCCGACGACACCACCACCGTCCGCACGGTGCCGAGCTGCAGCTGCATCACCGGCCCGTGCTTCCGTGCAAGATCCCGTAAGCTCCGGTGCGGCAGCACGCCTAGCTGGTGCAGGTTCCCCAGGATCGGAACCCGGGCTGGGCCTGGTGGTAGCTTGAGCCCTTTGTTGCTCAGTCTCCTCGTGAAGAGCACGAGGGAGACGAGTGCCAGAAGGAGGAGAAGCTGCCATTTTGGGGCTGGGAGAGGAGCTCCGAGCTGAGTGAGATGGCCATTGATTTTCTTAGTTGTGTGTTTGGTGATGTGCTACTCCTGCTGCTGCTTCTTATACATGTGTTGGAGCCTTAGAGGCCTTTTAAACTCCTTTTGCTGCCTATGTTTTGCTCCTGCGTGAGCGTCCCCTTAGAAACTTATTGCTCGCTTGTGAACCTGTTCTCTTATGGTACTGTTTTCTGAGACGTTGGCTAGCCAGGTGTCGTCGAGTTTTCACCCCAAAGCAGGTGTCTCGTGGGCGAGCTCCTGTGGTGGGTTTTCACGCGATGCTTTGGACTCGCTCTCCCTTTCCCGTCTCCTTAAACTCTGGATGGTTTTGTATTTTCGTTATTCAGTTAATGGAAATGGGTCATACTGGTATGAAAAATATAATGAAAATAAATAAATAAAGGCATTGGATATTTCATTGATTAACATAAAATTTTCAATGAAGCACACAACCATTTCTAAATTTGATGTTAATCAATGAGGATCCTGGCCTTGGCCGGCTGGAGGGCTCATGCTTCGTTTTTAGGTGTTTTTTTAGTCTTTTTAGTTTTGTGTTATACTCGGGAAGGTAAGGCCGCGATAGGTCCCTCAGGATGGAATAAAGTTCTCTCTGTCTAACTCCATCACGGCAGTGCATCTCACATCATTGGAGGGCGTGTGAAGATGTGTCTCTGGTGAATCTTGCTGGATATGTCAGTGTTTGTCCTTGGCGGATCTGTGTGTATGCGGTCTTCATTTGTCATGTTCATGTGTCTACAAGTTGTATCCTTCTGATCTATGCTTCTGTTCATGGGGCGGTGGTTGCTATTCTGGTGCGCTGATCTTTTGGGTCCTTAGCATGATGATTTTCTGACTGTCTACTACAGTAAAGTTTGCCAGGCTCCAGTGAGGAAGGGGTGATGATGATAACACGGCTTCGGTTCGCTCCAGTGCATGTAGTTGTCGCTAGGTGATCTACGGACATGAATGTATTTTTTATCGTGTTCTTCGTACTGCCATGATATTTTATGAAGATATATTGAATTTTGCCATACAAGGAAGAAAGGTCTGGTAAAAACATATATCAAACAACCTGAGCCACCACTCCACACCTACAAACTACTCCCTCCGTTCGGAATTACTTGTCACAAAAATGGATAAAAATGGATATATCTACAACTAAAATACATCTAGATACATTTATTTCTTGGACGAATAATTCCGAACGGAGGGAGTAGACAATAGGAATGCCATCACAACACTTCACTATCTAGATCAGCAGGGTCATCACGAAACCACCCGCATGGCGTACCGGGAGCACATATCCAATCCAGCAGACCCTAAGCATGTACCACATGCACATGCTTCAGAAGTCGCCACCACCATCGAACAGTCGACACATCTTTTGGATAGAGATCCGCATTATCCTTGCTAGGCCAGCTGCGACAGCGCCAAACAACACCACCACTCTGCGCTCATCCATCAAGATGCATCGGCCACCGAGACTCCGCTGCGGCATGCCGCTGAGACCCGCTGTCATCGATGTGGTGTTTAGGACACAGCTCCACCTCCATGCCCCTCCCCTCCAGCGGCTGCTCCAAAAAGATGCCCCCAAGAAGAAGAACGGTGCCAAGCGTCGCCGTTGTTTGATCTGGAAGACCCATATCTAGGGCTTCCATCGGAGTAGCCCGAGCGACGAGACGGGACCTGCAGTGACTATGCCGTTGTCAGGGTAAGGGCGCGTAGACACCACCGTCCCCAGTCATGACCGAGTCCGCTCATTTTTCACAGACGGTCGGTCCTCCCCTTCCTCGCCTCCTCACTGCCCTAAACCACGCCAGCCAGCAAAACGGACCAGCGGGAAGCACCCAAGACCTCGGGGCACCACCCGACACCAAGGCACCGCCCTGCCCACCACCACGACGATCGCACGCAAAGGCCTAGGGTTGGCGGCCCTGCCGCCGAGACCGTCTAGTTCATATAACAACGAGTCACATGCATTAGGGTCTTTCCTCTTCACTCTTAAGCTACCTCCATCCTAGTTCGTCCATTCTTAAATATTTGTCTTTCTAGAAATTTCAACAAGTGACTACATACATGGCAAAATGAGTGAATCTACACTTTAAAATATGTCTATATATATATCTTTTTTTGAAAGCAAGTCTATATATATATATCTGTATGTGGTAGTTCATTTGAAATCTCTAAAAAGACAAATATTTAGGAAGCGGCGGAGTAGAAGAGATGTGGTTGCTGTGTTATTCCGCTGGGACCTGAGGTCATATCGCCCTATCGCTTCTACTGTAAAATGTTGTATTCGATCGGCAGGAATTTTTTTTGTGGGAAATATTACTAGACTGTGGAGTGGTGGATTCTGCCCTGCAACTTCGTCACCATGTCCATTGATTCACACTGTCTGCTCCGAGCATGTGACTGTCAGCCGTCGTGTTTAACAAGGGACGTACAAACACCTTTCATGCAAAGTCCTCGCGCCAGTTGCGCCCTGGTCGTCACGCCATGGATGGGATATGCACCGAAAATGCATCTCCGTCAGAGCTTGAATCATTGCAACACCGATTGCTGGTTGGGAAGGTTCATGGTAATCTACCAGACAGCCACACACGCAATTTCGTGACCGCCGCAGGCTGTTCATTGACTGGCATCGTTGAGTCAAGAACGTCAGGCCAGAGTTTTACACCTTGTTGAGGTGCAGCATCGAGTCATCGACATCATCATTTGTCCTTGGGAAGACATGACAGACCAACGTCTGTACACCATGTTGCAGTGCAGCATGCATGAACAGCTTGATTTGTCCTTGTGAAGACATTCTTGATAGGAACAAAGAACTCAAAAGTCTTGGTGCATGCGGCGCTCACAGACGTGACCACTGGTCCGCAAACTTGGACCTCCACCGGTAAGTAAATGCACAAAGCCTCCAATCAAACATTAATTATTTAGAAAAGATTCAAATCTATTATAAAAAGTTTATTAGAAGTACAAAACATCTTAAACATAATAGCGATTGTACTCAACTAGACATCGGCGAGTAAATGGCGAGATACTCGACCTGACAACCAGACACACAATTTCATGACCGGCATCGACGAGTCAAGGATGTCAGGCTAGAGTTGTACACCGTTGCAGTGCAGCACCTAAAGCATGATCATCATGATTCCTCCATGCAAAGACCTGACATGCCAGCGCTTGTACACCGTGTTGCAGTGCAGCATCGGCGACGTGAACATCATGATTTGTCCTTGCGAAGAAATTCTTGATGTGAACAAAAGAAGTTCATGTCTTGGTGACTGGTCCGCGGACTTGGACCTTTACCTCAAACACAGGTACGTACTATAGCCCCAATCGCATGCAAAATTGTCTGCACCCCACAAACATAATTGATCTCATAGATGTTGGTATAGGAAGTGATATTTCTTCTAGTTAATGGTATTATACTACCATTTGTGTAGTCAAAATCTAATAAATGTTAGTATGGTTCGATTCGAGTAAACCTTGTTTTAAATAGTACTTCCTCCGTTTCAAAATATTTGTCTTTTTAGAGATTTTAACAAGTGACTACATACGGAGCAAAATGAGTGAATCTACACTAAAATGTGTCTATATACATCCGTATGTGGTAGTCCATTTGAAATCCTAAAAAGACAAATATTTAGGAATGAAGGGAGTAGTTTTCATGAGACTACCCTGATCCTTGGTTTGTGGTTGTATTATGGACTTCACTATACTACTGAACATGTAAATGACAGCGTGTTTTCTCTTTTTCTTTTTGTCGGAAAGTTCAGGTAAACTTGTTCGTGGAATATACAAGCATTTATCATAAGGTGTAATTGGTGCCCAAGAGGTTATTTTGCTCCTTGGCTCTTGAATGTCTTCTTTGACGGCAAGCATACGATTGTGGTTAGTACGATTGTGGTTAGTTTTTCTGCCCGGGCAGTCACCGGGCAGGCCGCCCGAACGTATGTGGCGGATATAGCCCCTCCGGGTGTAGATGCTCTTATAGCCAACTCTGTTGTATGAGTAATAATAAGGCTTACTTTTGACGACATATCAGTTTTATATAGTTATCTGTTGGCTCTACTATCGTTCTTGATCTAACTGTTGCTATTGTTTATAGAACATGACAGTAAAATCTTTGCTTAAAACACTCGTGATCTGCATCACTTTGTTGCCTCTTCATAGGTGATGAATCTCTTTCTTTTTCCATTCCTTCCCCGTCATGCAAGACGCTTTTCTGGCACAAACCTAGTAGTTATTTGTCCTGCTGATCTTGGGTGAATTGATAAAACTGCTGCTCCAAGACCAACCTTGTCCGTCTGAGGAAAGAAAGGGATGACGAGACAGCGACCCAAAGGTTCCCGGTGAGGAGGCCCGATGCAATGTTAGAAACTGTTGTTTCAGTTGTTTCTGTATGAGGCTGCCTACGTGCCCTTTACGCCCAGATATGGCATGGAGTTAGGCGGGCTCACGGCAGTTCTCTCCTCTAGAGTGTAAAATCATGGATGGAGCTTGATGCAGTTACTTCCATTGCAGAGGAGATGTCGCTGCTGTGATATTCCATTGGGACATGCGGTCATATATTCCTATCACTTTATAAAATGTTGTATTCCATCGGCTGCATCCAATTTTTCTGTGTGGGGAAAATTGCTGAATTGTGCAGATGTGGAATCCGCATTGCAACTTGTCACTGCGTCGTTTTTCTATGTGGGGGAAAATTACTCAACTGTGCAGATGTGGAATCCGCCCTGCAACTTCGTCACGGCGTCGGTCAATGCACACTGTCATAACCTTGGTACGAAGTCGTCGCGCGCTGGTCGTCACGCCATGCATGCATGCATTTGCACTGAAAGTGCATGCATTTCACTGACAGCCTGAATCATTGCTCCAGTTCAGTGAATGCCGCCCGCTTCACGGGAAAAACAACCACACACGCAATTTCGGGACCGCCATTCATTGACTGGCATCGACGTGTCAAGAGCATCAGGCCAGCGTCCGTACACCGTGTTGCAGTGGGCAGCATCCACATCGTGAACATCATGATTTGTCCTTGCCAGGACATTCGTGATGAGAACAAAACAGCTCAATATCTTGTGCATAGAGCGTGTGACAGCTGGTCTGCGAACTTCGACCTTCGCTATTAAGTAAATGGACAGTAATGATTGTGTGCATCGCTCGATGTAGAGGCCTGAAATTATTCTTCTTCTCAAAAGAAAAGTAAATGGGTAGTAAACAACTCACACTACTCCTATTTGGTAGCAAATTCGGCCCTTCAAATGCCCGCGGACGCGTTCGGGCACGTCCGTGGGCACTTACCAGGCACACCACATATTTGTCACTCTGCATCTGCGTATCTCATAGCAGGGGCTGGGGGTTATCCTCCTTTTTTTTAAAAAAAATATCCATATTACACATGCAACGTTGATCTACTCTACGTGATCAAACAACAAAAAACAAAAATCGGTTTCAAACAAAAACAAAATCGGCTGCAAACAGACATTATCAAACTTCGCTACATCCAAAATATCATCTTAGTTCGTAGACAAGTTCTTAAACTTCTACAGTTAAAAATGATATAAACATTGAAGGGGGGGGGGGGGGGGGATCACCATTTCCTCGCCGGGCCTTTGCCCTTCCGGTCGCCGGCGCTGTTGTAGACGTCCGTGGCTGGTGGAGGGTCTTTGTCGTCCGAGGAGGAGGTGCAACTTTCACCATCATCCTCGTCGGAGTCAAAGAGGACGATGAGCCCCTTCATCCGACGGACCGCCCTATCCTGCTCCCGCTTGACCGCTTCATCTTCGCGACCCGAGCCGCCCCCATTGCTGCCTCCGTCGCCTCACGCTTCGACTGCTCAATAGCAAGATGGAGCGCCTTGACGTTCTTTCGTCGGAGGCTATGAGCGTCCATCTCCGCCATCGTGAGGGACCGGTAGGAGACCCATACGAGGACCCGCGCGTCCTCGTCGGGGTCCGACGCAATCTCACGGCGGTGGCGCGCGGATTGCTCCGCCGCGTCCCCCTCCCGTGCACGCTGCCTCTCGCATCACGCGGTGGCGCCTCCGATTCCGGAGTGCGTGTGCGGGCCGTTGAGACCGGAGAAGAAGAGGCCACTGACATGCTCGCTCCGTATGACAGACTCTAGCTACGTTTTTTTTGTCAGAATTGTCCTAACGACAATTATTAAGTCAATTTTCCCAATATTGAGACTCTCCTAGAGGTTCTTAGGACTCGGAGCCCACGCCTGCCGGCCAGTAACTTTATTTGGAATCTGCTGTGTTACTAGCAAGGTTTCTTTGACAGGTTTGTTTATATATCGAGAACGTGATTCACGCATGTCCTGCTCACATGTTGGAATGTCGGCACTCATGCAAAATTCAGAGTGAGTACCACGCTACATGTTCTGCCTGCTCAATTATTATCTTGGAATCCTGGCAGTCACAAAATTCAGATCGAGCATCATGCCACATGTACGGCCTACTCACATGTCAGATTTTGGGTCAAAATGTAACATTATATTCCAGCTAGCTTGTGTATTCTACCACTTTTACCAATTTATTGATGTGAAGTTGGGCCATTGTTTGGACACCAAAATAACCAAATGAACATGATGACGGTGTCCTGGATTATGGATGCACACCAGGTCGGCCTTGCATTCATGGGCCGGGCCGAGGACCCGTCTACAGTTGAAGAATGGGCGACAGGGCGGTCCGACGGACGAGAGCATCTGGTGGTCACGTACGCCTCCCTCCGACCACACCGCAACTCATCCCGGTCACTTTTCACACTCCACGGGGCACACAGCCTGTTCGATAGAATATGTTGACAGCTGGGCTTGCCCCTTTGGTACCATGGTACACGTTTTTGACAGATGGGGAGGACATTTGAGATGCCCTTGGTTCTCACTTGTCGAAAATTACTTTTACCTTGATAGCTGGACCTAGCACGTAGCAGGTGCTGCTCCGGGCAAGCAGAGTGTGCGCCATCTTTATAAGCCGGCCCGGCTGGTGAGCGATGCATGGTTCAGGAGCTAGCTAGCTAGGCACACAAGCTCAACCACTCAATGGCGCACATAACAACTATCTTGGGGGTGGTGATGGTGGCCACAGCAGGTGCAATGCTGACGTCACCGCTCCTCGCTGAAGCAAAAGTTTCTCCGGTGGAGGCGCAAGGGATGCCCAACTGCGACATCACCTGCGGCAACATGAGCGTACCGTACCCGTTCGGCATTGGCCCGGCCAGGTGCTACTGGCCGGGGTTCAAGCTCACCTGCAACCGCACAAGCGACCCGCCGCGGTTGCTGCTCGGCGATGGCACCCTCCAAGTCCAAGAGCTCTCCCTCGTGCCGACATTTGTGGCCGTCATACGCATCGGCGACATAAAAGTTGATGGCAGTGGTGATGGCACGCTCGGTGGCGGAATTACGACCAATGGACCCTACATGATTTCATCTAACCAGTTCATCCTGGTGGGCTGCAACGTTCAAGCCACGCTCAAGAACGGCGACATGATCATGAGCAGCTGTTCATCTGTTTGTGAAAACAGCGATGGACTCTCGGGAGCGCAATCCACACTTGAAGCAGGCATGCAATGCTCTGGCACTGGCTGCTGCCAGTCGGACATTGTCCCCGACCCTTCGGAGGTAGCAGGAAGGCTTGCCAATAGCATGTCCTACGATGTGCAGCTCAAATGGTTCGGCTGGAACCGCAGCACAGACCACGCACTTGTCTTCGTCGCGAGTAAAGGCTGGTTCAACCGTACACCTGTCTTCCACGAGCTGTTACGAATAGACGCCCCTGCGTCAGCAGATGCAATGCAAGTTCCCTTCGGGCTGGACTGGGAGGTGGTTAGCCATGGCGCAGAATGCTCCAACGTCTGCAAGAGCAAGCACAGCGGCTGCAAAAAGGGTAAGAGAGGCTACACATGCTTCTGCAAAGACGGTTACCATGGGAACCCCTACATCACCGATGGATGCAAAGGTCTGGTCTTTGTTAATACCTTCTTTTTCTGATTTGGGACGAGAAATAAATTTTGGGGGTTTCTGTTTGCTTTAATGCTACCATGTGTTGGTTCGGCTATGTGCAGATATCGACGAGTGCAACGAACGGTACGCCAAGTGCTATGGGGATTGTACCAATTCGGATGGATCATATGATTGCCGGTGTCCGCTAGGAACCCATGGCGACGCTACCCTTCCAGGTGGCTGCCTCAGTTCCGTCTCCGTCTCAGGTAAGCAATATTTCCGCAACCTCATTATATTTTTACTGTGGAGATGAAGACAAATGAAGGATGAACAAGAAAGAACAGACCATATCCATCCCTTAACAAGTAAAAAAAAAGGTAAAACACGTGGATACATTCAATTATGTGCGCAGTTAAAGGATCTGCAACCAGGCAGCCACCTACTAAGTTGGCAATTAGTTATTTGGTGCCATTATCTTAGAGAACAAATGCAGGGCTAAAAAGGATATTGATGAAACAGGTTTGCCCCACTTTATATATAAAGCAACAATCACCACAACAAGTAGATACGAACACTACCATACACAACCTACATACCCAAGGCAAGATACAAAGGTGCCGGGCACCGACACACCACCCCAACGACGACCAAATAATCTAAGGATGAGCGAAGAAGAACCACTTGGGCCATCGGAGACCACCAAGATCCACCGAGGAGAGGTGAGACTGACAAGGCTGGAGCAAGGACTCCAAGACGATGTCTTCAAGAAGGATACAACCACAGATAGCTGCCACTATCTGATCTGAAAATCAAGTTTTCACCCGGAGCGTCACAAAAGGAGTGGGAACAACACGACGGAGCCTGCAGGGAGGATAACGACGCCCACAGATGCCTCCTCCCTCGTTCAGTAGGGGACTGAGCAAGTCGTACACCCTGTTGCTCCTACCCCTCTGTCGCATCCCTGCTTTGCGAACCACCCAAAGCCATGCCGCCCAAGCGACCATGGCTGCCCGCTCGCACCCGAGCCGCACGATCAGCCCACGACCAACACGTCTCTCACTGCCAGGTCCGCCGCCCTGCAACTAGCCCACCCCGGGAACCACCAAGGACGTGACATTGACCCGATCCACACCCCAACCGCCGTCGCGACCGCCGGCAACCTCCGCACCTGGAGCAACACCGGAACTGAGAGCAGAGAAACCAGGACGGGGAAAGGGGCGGACGAGGAGTGGCCCACGGCCACGATCGGCACCCCCTCTGCAGGCGATGGGCAACACGACAGCGGAGTCCCTGTCCCTCCAACCAGCCCCCCTCGGAAACCACCATGTTTCTCCCCACCCTGGCCGCTGGCTCAGACCAGCGCTAGACCACCGGTAGCTGCTCGTCGCCGAAGAGGAGGTGGGCAGACCATTCGCCACCACAACCATGGATTGCCACAAGGGAGCCCTCCCATGTCATGTGCCACCATCTAGCCGCAACGGGAACAAATAATAGGTGGACTAGAAAAGAACATGAATCATCAAGGGATTAGCACGGTTCGTTCCAGTTTCACATATCTACTGCTGAACAACGTCATTTTGTTACAGAACTACTCCCTCCATTCCTAACTATAAGTCTTTTTAGAGATTTCAATATAGACTACATACGGAGCAAAGTAGGTAAATTTACACTTTAAAATATGTCTATACACATCCGTATGTAGTCCGTATTAGAAACGGAAGAAGTATGACTTTAGACTTCCCTCCAGAACATCAAAAGTGCAGGTTCGCTTCAGAATTCGAAGATGATACTGAAATGTTCTTTCCCTGACTTAAAAAAATGAACGCAAATGTTTTCAACAGCTCATCACTTATGCAAACCAATTGACCATAAAAACCATATTGCCAGCAAATCTGTGAAAATCATTTTGCAGATAATACTTCTGGCAAAAAAATATTGCCAGCAATGCTATTTAAATATTCATCCGATAAACCACACGTACACATTTTGCATCATTTAAGTATAATTAGGATCATTTAGTTGAATTTTTTCTTTCTAAAAATACAGACAAACTCCACTGGGTCTCCAGCAAAGCTCCATTTGGGACATACCCAAAATGAAAAGAAATAAACTACAGGCAACAGCAGCAGTAATACGAGAAGATGAGATCTACCACTCATGCAACATATACAATGAGTGTGAGAAACAAAAGACATAAAATGAGCAAGGAAAATAATTCAGTCCGTATCATGATCACATTAGACCCTAATTACACCTCTCCGCATGTGCTTCATGAAGAACAAGAGAGCCCAAAATCCATCAGAAATTGAAGTTAATGAATAATGACGTTGCTACTTTCTCAAATAGGTAACTGCATCAGGACGTGTGGCAATGTAGACGTGCCGTACCCCTTCGGCATTGGCTCTACCGACTGCTACTGGCCAGGGTTCAACCTCACCTGTGATACAAGCCAGCACCCAGCAAAGCTACTCATTGTCCTCCGCGACCTCGTCCTTGACATAGAGGACACCTTCCCCATCATGGAGATCGGCCTCTGGGACAACACGGTGCACATCCTCCACACCAACGCCATCATAGATATCAGCCCCGGAGACTCAACTAGTTTCTTAGTATTTGGCAACTACTCAGAGGCACCCTACGCGCTATCGACCGGCAACGAGTTCATCCTATCGGGATGCAACCTTCAGGTGACATTGAACGTGGATGGCCCCGAGGTCATCAGCAGTTGTGCCTCCTTCTGCCCCTCCAACGTCAGTGACACCTACGTCGAGACATCACTGCAGCATAGAGGCAGAAACTGCCAGGCACATATCTCCATGTCCTCCAACGGATTGCCCACGTCATTAATGTATCGAACTCTCAACAAGAACGGTGAACAGGAGGTGATTTCGCAGCCCCCGTACGTGCTAATCGCAGAGGAGGGGTGGTTCGATCAAGAACGATTGTCCAAGGAGATAGCAAGGCAGAAGAAATCCGAAATAGCCAAGGTGCAGGTTCCCCAAGTTCTGCAGTGGGAGGTGATGCAGGGCTTACCGCGACCAGCCGACATGAAGGCGCATCAGGGCTGTCCAGCCGAGGTAACCCGCAAGCTGTGCAAGAGCAAGAACAGCTACTGCGAACAAGGGAGCAGAGGCTATTTATGCCAGTGCATGGTTGACTACCAGACGGACGGCAGCAACCCCTACCTTGTCGACGGATGCAAAGGTTAAAACATTTATCTACGATTCTAATATATGTGTTTACGCTATTAATTTACTTTTTCTTCTATAGTTTTTAACCTAGTGTATTTCACTTTTGCCTCCAGCTTACAAGTCCTTATCTGTAGGTGCGCAACTCTGCAACTCTATGAGGATCCCTCTGCTCTCCTGTTTAATTTCACATGAAGACAAGTATTGTATTGCCCACCATGCGCTAGTCTAGAAGAGCACTTGGTATTTGTTTCAAGCAATACAAATTCGCATTTTCCTATGCTTGTTACTCGTATGAACCAAAACTGATGTAGTCTATTTCTTGCTCCAACTTGAACTCTACATTTAAATTATTTATCTCAAACCCTCAACTTTCTGAAACCACTTTCTTGTAACATGAACTCACGAAGCGAAAAAGATACTTGAGCGAACTTTGTTGATTACTCCTGCTGCTAAGTCCTCATGATATACCAAATGAATAATACCATGCATGTACATCTTTGTAGGATACCTAGTCGCAGTAATTGCTGTTGTGGCAGTCATCATACTATTTGTTCACGCTCATAAGAAATTCAAACATCGAAGATCACTGATGCTGAAAAAGAACTTCGAAAAAAACCGAGGACAATTGTTGCAACAATTGGTATCACAAAGAGCTGATATTGCAGAAAGAATGATCATAACCTTAGATGAGCTTGAGAAGGCAACAAACAAATTTGATAAGGCTCGTGAGCTTGGTGGTGGGGGGCATGGTACAGTCTACAAAGGGATCCTATCAGATCTCCATGTTGTAGCTATCAAGAAACCAAAGGCAGTGATTCAAACGGAGATTGATGAATTCATTAATGAGGTTGCTATCCTTTCACAGATCAACCATAGAAATGTGGTAAAACTCTATGGTTGTTGCCTTGAAACAGAGGTCCCCATGCTGGTTTACGAGTTTATATCGAATGGTACCCTTTATGATCATCTTCATGTTGATGGACCAAAATCATTGTCATGGAATGATAGGCTACGAATAGCAACTGAGACTGCCAGATCTTTATCCTATCTTCACTCAACAGCTTCAGTACCCATCATCCATAGAGATATCAAGTCTGTTAACATACTTTTGGATGATACTCTAACAACAAAGGTCGCAGACTTTGGAGCTTCAAGATATGTTCCAGTGGATAGATCAGGGATCACAACAAGAGTGCAAGGTACAAGAGGATATCTGGACCCCATGTATTTCTATACCGGGCGTCTCACGGAAAAAAGTGATGTGTACAGCTTTGGTGTCCTGCTTCTGGAGTTGTTGACTCGAAAGAAACCATTTTCATACATCTCTTCAGAAGATGAAGGACTTGTCACACATTTTTCTACCTTATTCGCACAAGGCAATTTGTCAGAGATACTAGATCCGCAAGTTATGGAAGAGGGAGGCAGAGAAATGGAAGAAGTCGCAGCAATTGCAGCATTGTGTATAACATTAAGAGGACGCCCGTCCATGAAGCAAATGGAGATCAAACTTGAAGGAACTCAAGCATCCAGGGGACATGAGAGCGGTAATGTAAGAAACTGTCCACCGACTGCTGATGGAAGTAGGAGCAAGGAATTGTCCAGACAGTATAGTATGGAAGAGGAATTTGCGTTATCTTCAAGGTATCCTCGTTAGTTCTGCATAAGCCCTCATCAGGGGATTATTTTTAAACATTACGTTTTCAGAGATTCTCCTTTGCATTCATTTGCCTTGCTTTTTAGTTTCTTTGCTTCTATGGCAACTCCTTTTCTGCATCCTGTTTTCTTAAATAAACTTAGTGTTAACACTCGTTGTAATGTTATAAACTTGTTGTAACCGGGTGCTTAGCCAGGCGGCAACTACCATCTGTGAAGTAAAATAATGTAATGAGCTCGCTTTGTTCTGATTGATTGTTGTTTCTTTGTGTTTTTCCTGGAGCTAAACTAACCTAATTAGCTTACTTATAAAAAATGTCAGGAGAATCAAACAGGATAATTCCATTTATCGAAGTTTGTGTGTTTCTTCATACTCCAAAATGTTATGGATTACAGCAACATGACCAACACCCACTACAGATGAATCAACTCTAACCGCAAGAAAGCTCTTATAGATCTGCAGATTCAGCTCTGATGATGAGTCGGCAGAAAAAGTGCTGAACCTAAGCCACCAAATTGGTAGGAATACGTAAGGGTTTGATATGTTTTCCATAATAACAGCGAAGATGCTGTTATAGGAAATGATACCATTTGTCTAGCCAAAAATTCAGAAACGTTAGTAGGGTTTGATTCAGGTAAACCTTGTTCCGAAAAGTAGTTTCCAAGAGACTACTCTGATCCTTCGTCTGTGGTTGTATTATGGACAGCACTTCACTACTGAACATGTAAATGACCGCATGGTTTGATTGAGATAACCTCTTCCTGCAAGTACAAACATTTATCAGCAGGTTTATTGTTGTCCAAGTCTCCAAGAGGGTATTTGGCTCCTTGGTTTGATTCTCTTATTTGACTGCGTGTTTTTTTTTTTTTTTTTTGCAAACTATTTGACTGCTTGTTAGTACTGAACTTGTGAATGACTGATCCTGGACGAGAGCTGCGGGGATCAGTTCAGGTTGGCTCGCCTGCGTCCTGCAGCAAAGGCAGCCACCGCGATATGGTGGGTTGCAACATCAACGATGCTGCAACCTCGGCAACTTTCGGCTCGCCTCTGGCCTGTAGCAAACCATGCTTGCTGCGATGAGGTGGGTTGCAGGATGGTACGACAAGATGGGTGGCAGGGCTGGTGCCAGAGTCCCGCGAAGCGGTGGCCGTAGGTTCTCCTGCAGCACCGCGCCTCTGGTGGCAATGGTGGTCGCCTTTGGGTGGTCCCCTGGGCTTGCAGCAACGGTGGCCAGAGAGGGTTGTTTGGTGAGAAAACTCTGTCCAAGGAAACAAACAAACTCGAGGAGAAACAAGTGGATGGGGCAGGCTTCAAGTGATAAGGATAGCAGTGGGGATGGACCCCACAGGGACACGTTTACCGCAATGGAGGTGGCAAGCGAAGCGATCAACCTAGAGATTTTTTGAGTGTTTTTCATTTTCTGGTTCAAACTCAATACCTGGTCATTGTACTTGCTGTGCTATTATGCTGCTAGCTTCCTTAACTTTATAGTTTATATATAAAGTGTAGTTGCGAAATTGTTGTATAATACCCAGCGATACTCGTACCTCTCCAAAATAACCACACTGAGGTATGGCCTCTCTGAGGCTTGTTGAGGGCCGGCAAAATAATAGTAAGCACATGACATTTTGGCTTTCTAAAAGGAGGACTTACCTTGGGGCTCTGCATCACACAATACTCAGAGTCATGAGGCAATTTCATTTCATTAGCAAGCTTGTTCCTTGCCATTGATAATGACTTATGGATGGTGCAAGACATATCTAGCTACATGTATGAAAGCTAGAACGCCACGCTCAGAATAAAATCCACACGACACAATCACCTTCCGTCGTCACAAACTTTGATATTGAAATCCTGCTAGTCCGCTACACGTGTGGTGGGACAAGCCACATGGCAGCTTGAACACCACGCTCGCCATAAAATCCTTTTGACATAATCACCTTCCCGTCGTAGCAAACTATTTCATCATCGTCGTAGTACACGGCACGACCATCGGCCATTTTTGTGAGATACCTCTTATGAGAAGGAAGATGGCCATATCTTTCGTTGGAGTAATAGATGTGGTTTCTCTGCACGCCACCACGCCCTTCTACACACACCTCCACAGCCGTTGAGCACGTTGGGCCCAAGAACAGTGCGTAGTCATGCAAGCTTGTCATCTCTTCCCACCTATAGTGTGTGTTGACATCGACGACTAGGCGGACTAGCTGAAATAGCCTGAAGAAATACTCCCCGGTCTTGACCGCCATCGTCAGCTTGTTGCCCATCTCGAAGATGTAGATGGCATGCACAGGCGCATAATCGTCATCCTCCCACAAGAGATAAGGAAGGCTTTGGGTGACAACTGCCTCGATGATCGTGACCAGTACAGGTTCATTTGCGCCGCCGCCTATGTCAAACTTGAGCAGTCTGACCTCATGATAATCTAGCCGGAGCCCGTAGAGCTCCCCATGGAAGAAGGCTATATCCTTGAGGATTCCCGTGCCACATGCTTGCACGGTCCACCCTTTAGCACAATTAACTCTGCAAAGCGCGACCATGCAGCCATGGGTGATGGCGGCGAGGATGCATGTCTCGGAGGTGGGTTCCTCGGAGAAGATGATTTTGGAGACTTTGGAGGGGTCGACGGAGTTATGGCTAGGGTCAATCCTCCTTTTCTCAGTCGAGAGCACCACTTTGGCGCGGGAGAAGAGGTTGAGTATCAGGATGGGCCCAACAACGGACACCATGGCAACCCATCCACCTTGGTGAGATCCGACGATCCACTTGCGGGCCACGCCTTTGGGTGTGGCTGGAAGGCGGAGACGGAGGACCCCTCCGTCCTCAAGGCAGTAGAGGTCCTTGGTTTTGGCGCGGTCGTACGTGGAGAGGAGCAGCATCGGGAGAGGCGGCGGGGGCGGTCGCCAGGATGCGACGGCGCGCCACGCCCGGCAGACGGCGGCGAAGCGCACGCGGCCGAGCGGGTTGGCGATCCGGCGGTAGACCAGGTCGAGGAGTTCATCCGGGAGGTTGGAAGACATCTGCGTCGACAGCACGTACGGCGGGCGGATTGGGTATATGGTGCGGTGTAGATCTCCGGTAATCTATATCGAGGAAGAACGTAGAAGGAGGTACGCTTGCAATGTTTGGGCCGGACCCTTGTTAATGATATTGGACGCAGGGAGCAGAACAAGCTAGGACTCGTACGTCTCCTCTGTACGTACGACCTGCTTCGTTTTTTTCAGACATGAAGAGATTTATTATTGATCATTATAATCGGGGTTACAATCAAACTGCAAAGCATATGCTACAGTAGTTTTTTTTTGAACAAAGGTGATCCAAAGACATCTACGTCTAGTAGTATTTGCTTGGCCCAAATATGTGCCACCAATTTCCTTCTCTCCTGATGTAATTTTGTTCTTTTTTTTGCGAGGGCTCTCCTGATGTAATCAACAGTGAAAGAATCAAAACTTGCACTTGACTCTTTTACCTCCCGGCATACAAAGCTCTAGGTATCTCCTGATGTAATCAACAGTTCACAGATCGGAAACCAATATCATGGGCCAGACGAACCCTATCCCAAAGTGCATATGTGATGACCCAAACACATACTGCCTCCGTTCGAAAATAGATGACTCAACTTTGTACTTTAGTACAAAGTTAGTATAAAATTGAGTCATCTATTTTGAAACGGAAGGAGTACATGGGATGAACAATCAGATCAATGCCAATTCTGGATACAAGAGAAGAGATTTCAGATGAGAATCAGCAAAGCAATGAGGAGAGATACAGGTAGGTTGCAGAGGATGAGGAACAGGAGAAGGGTGAGAAGCCGAAGATGTTTACCAAATCATTCGCTTCTGTTCTCGTTTACTGCTGCTTCTTTTATAAGATCTATCAACATGGGATCTATCAACATGGGTGAGAAGCCGAATCGGTTTTTTCGTCTGGTTTTTTTGGCCGGTTTTTCGTAAAAAAAAAGTTCGCCAAAACCTATCAACATGGGATCTAGTTTTGAAGATCTCGACGCGATGAATCCAACGGTGAAAGTGGTTTGAGATTTGGACGCATGGTTTGAGAGATAAAACGTTTTGAATAAACGGATCTAGAAAAAAGGAAAAACTCCCAGGTTGCGACAAGTGGCGTGTTGCAAGCATGCCACTTGTCGCAGGGGAGTTGGAGTGATCTTTGCAACGAGTACTCCTCAACTAGTGATTTCGTTCTTTTATAAGCCAGCCACTCCAACAAGTCCAAGCCCAGTACTAACTCCAGCCCATGTCATGTCTTGGCCCATTGGATTCTCCGTGGCCAAGGTCATGACAACATACGACCTCGGCGATTACCAGAGTGAGGAGACAATCATACCAGATGGCTTGTCCTCTAATCGTGTTACCCATATGATCACAGATGATTACGCCAGTGCTGTCTTGATAATCACTCTTGCAGAAACTCACATCAACATTCAGTTTCAGTGTCCCCATCGCATGGCATGGGAAAGTTTCAGTGTCCGCCACTTAGCTATGGTCTTGGTAGGTTTCACTCCATTCTCCCTTCCTGTTGTGGCGAGATCAAGTGTTGTGTCTAGCGCCCATTTGACAGGTTGTCTATTTGACGGCCTGCTTCGATTCGCTTGTGTTGTCGAGTATGCATGAAACCTCTCAGGCGCACGTGTTAGATTTTCCTCATTTTCTAACTCTTTTGATGCATGGCACGTACGCGAAAACAAAGAAAATAAAGAAACGAATCGTGTTGACGCCTGATGAATTTTCTTCGTTGCAACAAAGACTCCAGTCTCCTCTTTCTTTCCCAACGAAACATTTTTTTAACCGAGTTACTCAAGGAAAAAATTGAGGACTCTGCGCTCGCCGGAGGAGGGAGCCGCTATGCCGAGATCAAACCATACTTGAGTGAGGAATGTGTTTGATACTACTATTGACCTTTGATGCTAATTTCCCCGCATGGGATGACAATCGATAGCAGCACCTGCACCAATGCGCTCACCCTTGGATCATCTTTGCCGCAGTAGATCACAGCCCTCTTGATGCTAGGATAGTTGCCCAGTGACGATTCCTTTCTCGCTGACAGATGACGCTCAACATCCTTGCATGTTCCACACTGCTCCTACATTCGGTGTGAATAGAGACAGCTGGGTAGCACATTAGTTCAAGGTTCCAAACTACATAGGCATATCTATCTTAAAAGAGTATTACCATTTTGAGCTTAAAGGTCAGATCCTTCAGTTAGGGGAGCGCCGGAGAATTTGAAGCAGCAGAGTGAAGTCGGAAGCAATGCACCATTCCTCCAGCACATAGCTTGTGAGGTTGCCAAACACTGGGCATGTTTGCAGACCCCTCTCGAATGTGTGCTTCATGTTCATCAAAGCTGAAATTAATTCAGCTAGTTAGAATAGCAACATGACAAACGGAAGGGGTAAAATAGTTGGTTAAACAATAAAATAGATTGTGTCTATTGGTGTGAGTTGGGATTTATATATCTGTAAGAGGGCTGAAGTGTAAAATGTACAGATAATATAGATAGAGAATAGAGAGATGGATCCTGATGAGATCCAGAAAATTCCCCATTCATCGCATCTGCCTCTCTATCTCTGTTCTCCAACCTAGCTCACTCAAATCTGCATGATTTTCGTATGAAAATCAATATGGTATCAGAGCCAGGTTCGTTCCTCCGTGTTTCACCCGGAATTTTGAGCTAAGATTGGCCGTCGATGAGGTGTTGTTTCTCTATACTCTGGAGCTTGCGGTGCTGCTATCGTGTGTAGTAGTGACTTTGGAGCTTGCGGTCGCTGCTGTCATGTGTGCTGGTGTGGTCTCTCCGAATCCCCGTCTTCATCCCCGCTGCAGTCCGCCGGTCGACCCGGACATAGGTCTGCAGCGTTGCTCCAGTTTGGTGAGTGGTTTGTGGCGAGGTCAACTTCATGGTACCTATCACTCCAATAACTAGTTCATCTCCAAGTTTGTTTGTCGGTTGCTATTCTCCTGTGTGAGATCTCCATTACAAGCAGTGGAGAGGCCAAGTTAAATCAGGCTCGTGTACTACAACAAGTAGCACCTTGTGTGGTGAGTCTTACAATTGTTGAGTGTGCTTGGGGCGTTCTTTTTCATTGGAAATGTCAGAACAATCTAAAGACAAGTCAGGGGATGCAGGTATAGAAAAAATGTACGAAATTTTTAGTAAATTGCTTGAGCAACAACGGCTTAAAGCAGTCCCAGAGACAGTTAAGTATGCCCTGGAACCAAATCCAGTGAGGTTGTCAGGTCCTGGCAACTATATCAGTTGGGAACGCCATGCTCAATTGATACTGAGTTCCCATGGCTATGAGTACTTGCTTGTTGATGATGAAGAAAAGCATAGAAGTAGTGATACTCACACAAGACAGATCAATGATAGAGTTCTAGTATAGTTGTTGGGAAGCATGGATCCAATAGTGCGACAACAGGTCGAAATAATGTCAACCGTGTCTGAAGTGTGGACCGCCTTGGAGAACCAATTCACTGGGAAATCAAACAAAATGCAGGCAACCCGCATTATGGAGGAATTAACTCATCTAAATCAGGGCACAAAGTCTATAACAGAGTATGCTGGTGAATTGAAACGGCTGTACAGGGACCTGCACTACTATCATCCTTTTCAAGCAGTTGACCAGAGAGATCTAGCCATTCATCACCAATGGTTTGAGACGATTGTGGCCAAGCTGTTTCTAGATGGATTAAACCAGGAGCTTAACCTTTGGCGACAACTCATATTCTCTCAGCCAGAATGGCCAAGTCTCGATGATATTATTTCCAATGTGCTCGAGGAAGAAAATCGGTTGGCTCAACCTAAGGAGGATGATCTGAAATGTGGAGACGACCGTGCAGCTTTATCTATGCAATACCACTGTACTCCCAAGCCCTTTGGCAAGATAGACAAAAACAAGTTGTTTTGTGATCATTGTAAAAGAAAAGGACACATAAAGGATGGATCTTTTGAGTTGCATGGATATCCATCTTGGTGGTAAAAAGGAAAACCTCGGGCAGGGGGAGTTCAATGTGTGAATAGAAGGCAAGCTAACCACACCGCGTTTCTACGGGGGCCACCAGTGGTAGATGTACAAGCTCTTGAGGAGTTCAACTCCAAGCTTAAACTCTTAGAAAGCTCATCTTCCCCCCAAGGCACCTCTAAGGTTGATTCCAATCTAATTGCCAGTTCTCACCAAGGTATGAACCTTTATCAAGGGAACACTACCACCAAATCAAAACCTTGGATTATTGATACGGGAGCTACAAATCATATGACAGGGGATTCAGACATGTTTGTATCTTATACACCTTGTTTGGGTAAAGACAAAGTTCGTGTAGCAGATGGATCTATGGCATCTATTGCAGGACGTGGATCCATCTGGTGCACCAAGTAATTGTGTTTACCTCATGTTCTACACGTTCTCAAGTTCCCAGTGAACCTATTATCTGTTAGCTCTATCAATAAATCTCATGACTGTAGAAGCTGGTTTGATCCTACTTGTGACTTTTCAGGAGCTAGGGACTGGGAGACAATTGGGGACTAGGACCGAGCATGAAGGACTTTATTATCTTGATGATGGAAGTGATGAAGTGTCTTTTCCATCATGTTTGTGTTCCTTTCAAGAGTTATTGTTGCATCACCGCAGGCTTGGGCATCCTTCTTTTGCTATTTTATCCCGTGTTTATCCTGCTTTATTTAAGTTATGTCCTAAAGAGGCTCTGGTATGTGATGCTTGTGAGCTAGCTAAACATACTAGGGGCTCTTATCCTAGTATTGGTCTTAGAAGTGAAAAACCATTTGAAAGAATTCACTCTGATGTTTGGGGACCCTGTGAGGTTCACTCAGTTTCTAGGCATCGGTGGTTTGTCACCTTTATTGATTGCTTTAGTCGATACACTTGGCTCTATCTTCTGAAGCATAAGAGTGATGTATTATCGGTTTTCAAATACTTGTGTGCCCTTATTAAAAATCAGCATGCAGCTACTGTTAAAATTCTATGTACGGACAACGATTAAGAATATGTTAATCATGAGTTTAAATTGTTTTTTGCTTTGAATGGTATTGAACATTAGACATCATGTGTTAATACACCAGCAAGATGGTGTTACTGAACGTAAAAATAGGCATTTGCTCGAAGTTGCACGTTCATTGATGTTTACAATGAATGTGCCCAAATTCCTTTGGGGCGAGGCATTTAAAACTGCAACTTACTTGATAAATAGCATGCCTCCTCGTGTTTTAGGTTACAAAAACTCATGTTGAATGCCTTTCAAATTCTAATGAATTTGTGGTTCCTCCAAAAGTCTTTGGGAGTGTTTGTTTTGTGCATGACTATAGAAATTTGGTATGAAAATTGGATGCTCGTGCTCTTAAATGTGTGTTTATGGGTTATTCTCCCTCAGAAAAAGGCTATAGATGTTGGTGCCCTTCAGAGCATCGTTTTTTGTGAGCATGGATGTAACTTTCCGTGAAAATGAACCATATTATGAATCAAATGTTGGGTTTGGTATTTCATTGTCACCACCTGATGAGCAGCAAAAAGGGGGAAATGAAGGGCCTGTCCTTGTTCTTGCTGCCACTTCAGGTGATTCTCTGTCTACTAATAGCACTCGAAATCAGGGCGAGGAAAATGATGGTGTTAGTGATGATAACTCTTGTCATGGAGACGATGATGATGACATAGGACACTTATCACTTCCATCTCAAGGGGAGGAGTCTCAAATGCATGAGGACCCAGGTACCAATACCATCTCTTATGATTCTATAAATCCTACTAGTACATCAGGGCAGAGTGGTAATCAACCTTCTACTCTTGTAGACACTTTACCCGTTCCCTTACGAAGACCAACTAGAACCCGAAATGCACCAGGATATCTTAAAGACTACAAACATGATATAGCCAATTACATCTTCTACAAATATTGTAGTCCGTCCCTCCAAAGTTTTATTGCTTCTCTAGATCTTGTTTCCATACCAAAAGACTGGAAAATAGCCTTGAAAGACCGAAAATGGAAGGATGCAATGCTCGATGAGATGAGAGCATTGGAGAAAAATAAAACTTGGGAGCTCATGGATCTACCTCTAGGTAAGCAACCGGTGGGATGCAAATGGGTGTTTACTATTAAGCACACGCTAGAGGATAAGATAGACAGATACAAAGCACGCCTTGTAACCAAGGGGTACACGCAGACTTATGGTATATACTATGATGAAACCTTTGCACCTGTGGCAAAGATGAACTCTGTGAGGACTCTCATATCTTGTGCAGTTAATTTTGATTGGAGCATCTACCAGATGGATGTAAAAAATGTATTTCTTCATGGCGATCTTCATGAAGAGGTGTATATGCAAATTCCACCAAGTTTTGATTCCAGCCATAATACAGGAAAAGTATTACGCCTACATTGTTCCTTTTATGGGTTAAAACAATCACCAAGGGCGTGGATTGATCGTTTTAGACAAGCTATGTTGAAAAGAGGCTACCAACAGAGTAACACTGACCACACATTGTGCTATAAACATGCTAATAACAAGGTAGGAATCTTGATAGTTTATGTTGATGATATTGTGATGACAGGCAATGATACCGAGGAAATTGTTGGCCTGAAGCATCATCTCGCACAAGAATTTGAAGTGAAGGATCTAGGACACTTGAGGTACTTCCTTGGCATAGAAATCTTGCGTGGTCCAAAAGGTATATTTCTGACACAAAGGTAGTACATCTTAGACCTGCTCAAAGAAACTGGACTGTATGGTTCAAAACCGGCTGCTACTACCATTGAACAGAAACACAAATTAAGTAGTGATGTAGGGAATCCGGTTAATAGAGAACGCTATCAGAGACTTGTGGGTAAGTTGATTTATCTTTCCCACACTCATCCTGATATTGCATTTGCTGTAAGCGTTGTGAGTCAATTCATGCATAACCCAAGAACGGCTCATTTGGATGTTGTTAATAGAATCATATGGTACCTTAAAGGGTGCCTAGGAAAAGGTCTTCTCTACAAAAAGCAAGGGAATTTACAAGTTAGTGTTATACAGATGCGGACTGGGCTGGTTCTCTAGATGATCAGCGATCCACTTCTGGTTATTGTGTATTTGTTGGGGGATAGTCTCTTGGCGAAGTAAAAAAACAAAATGTGGTAGCTAGGTCAACTGCCGAGGCTGAGTTTAGATCCATGACACATGGCCCATGAGAGCTATTATGGCTGCAGATTCTTCTAACTGAACTAAGGTTATGTCAGAGTAAGCCTTTGATGCTTTACAGTGATAACAAAGCAGCAATTGATATTGCAAATAATCCAGTGCAACACGATCATACTAAACATGTTGAAGTTGACCGTCATTTTATCAAAGAGAAACTGGATAGAGGAGTGGTTTGTATGCCATATGTGACTTCAGCAAGTCAGGTAGCAGATGTTCTAACAAAAACCTACCAGAAAAGTTGTTCTTTATCTTTTTTAGCAAGATGGGTCTATCTAATGTGATTGCCCCATCTTGAGGGGGAGTGTTGGTGTGAGTAGGGATTTATATATTTGTAAGAGGGCTGAAGTGTAAAATGTACAGATAATATAGATAGAGAATAGAGAGATGGATCCAGATGAGATCCACCAAATTCCCTATTCATCGCCTCTGCCTCTCTCTCTCTCTCTCTCTCTCTCTCTCTCTCTCTCTCCCCCCTCTCTGTTCTTCAACCTAGCTCACTCAAATCTGCATGATTTTCGTATGAGGATCAATACATTGATATCAAGAGGTAGCTAATACTAGAAAATCTAGCAATGCAATAAATAATATTCAGCTAAACTAGCATGTCACATAAACGTGAAAAGAGAACAGCCCAATCAATCGTACCTCAGATAATGGTGCATACAACTCCAAGGTTGTGACATGTGAGAGGCCATGGAGTATACCATAATTCAATATTTCTCCTTGGTTGCCTTGGAGGACACCAGATCTTATACTTATTGAAGCTGTAACTAGAGAATGAAAATCCCTGGTTACTAGAAAACATCCATTTGAATAACGGAATGTTGGATCGAGGATAGACAGATGGTTTAGATTTGGAGCACAAATCTCGAGACCTTGGTTGAAATGACAACAGGATATGCGTATAGTCTTAAGAAACCTTGATGACATTTGTTGCGGGTCCCAGGCATCGCAATGCTCCAGCTCTATATGTTCAAGCCTGGAAAATCTATCATCCGAACTGACCTCTTGGAGCTTGATTCTTCTCAGGTGCTAAGAATGAAAAATTGACCTGTTGTCGAATATTGTTGTGATGACGCTAGAACCATAAACATGAAACAAATGAGCTTTATGCCTGATTGCATGTCAAATCCACGTATCACATTTGTTAGCAAAATCACCACCTCTGAAGAAGATCCTAGCCTCATCCAAGGGTAGAGTGCCATCACGCAAGAGTAGCAACTGGTCCCCAAACTTCTGCAGCCTATTCCGATCCACCATTCTCTTCTCCCGGTCAACATCACCATCCACAAAGTCCTTGTAGTCTAGGTGGATGATGTTGGGGAACGTAGTAATTTCAAAAAATTTCCTACGCACACGCAAGATCATGGTGATGCATAGCAACGAGAGAGGAGAGTGTCGTCCACGTACCCTCGTAGACCATAAGCGCAAGCGTTATGACAACGCGGTTGATGTAGTCGTATGTCTTCACGATCCGACCGATTCAAGTACCGAACACACGGCACCTCCGAGTTCAGCACACGTTCAGCTCGGTGACGTCCCACGAACTAACGATCCAGCAGAGCTTCGAGGGAGAGTTTCTTCAGCACGACGGCGTGATGACGGTGATGATGATGCTACCGATGCAGGGCTTCGCCTATGCACCGCTACGATATGACCGAGGTGGATTATGGTGGAGGGGGGCACCGCACACGGCTAAAAGATCAACTGATCAACTTGTGTGTCTATGGGGTGCCCCCTCCCCCGTATATAAAGGAGTGGAGGGGGGAGGGCCGGCCCTCCTATGGCGCGCCCTGGAGGAGTCCTACTCCCACCGGGAGTAGGATTCCCCCCCCCCCCCTTCCAAGAGTAGGAGTAGGAGGGAAGGAAGGAGGAGAGAGGGGGAAGGAAGAAAGGCCCCCCTCCAATTCGGACTAGAGGGGGAGGGGGCGCGCAGCCTGCCCTGGCCGCCCCTCCTCTTCTCCACTAAGGCCCAATAGGCCCATTACACTCCCCGGGGGGTTCCGGTAACCCCCCGGTACTCCGGTATTTGTCCGAACTTACCCGGAACACTTCCGAAGTCCAAACATAGTCATCCAATATATTGATCTTTATGTCTCGACCATTTCGAGACTCCTCGTCATGTCCGTGGTCATATCCGGGACTCCGAACTACCTTCGGTTAATCAAAACACATAAACTCATATTACCGATCGTCATCGAACGTTAAGCGTGCGGACCCTATGGGTTCGAGAACTATGTAGACATGACCGAGACACGTTTCCAGTCAATAACCAATAGCGGAACCTGGATGCTCATATTAGTTCCTACATATTCTACAAAGATCTTTATCGGTCAAACCTCATAACAACATACGTTGTTCCCTTTGTCATCGGTATGTTACTTGCCCGAGATTCGATCGTCGGTATCCCAATACCTAGTTCAATCTCGTTACCGGCAAGTCTCTTTACTCGTTTCGTAATACATCATCCATAACTAACTCATTAGTTGCATTGCTTGCAAGGCTTATAGTGATGTGCTTTACCGAGAGGGCCCAGAGATACCTCTCCGACAATCGGAGTGACAAATCCTAATCTCGATCTATGCCAACTCAACAAGTACCATCGGAGACGCCTGTAGAGCACCTTTATAATCACCCAGTTACGTTGTGACGTTTGGTAGCACACAAAGTGTTCCTCCGGTATTCGGGAGTTGCATAATCTCACAGTCATAGGAACATGTATAAGTCATGAAGAAAGCAATAACAATATACTAAACAATCAAATGCTAAGCTAACAGAATGGGTCAAGTCAATCACATCATTCTCTAATGATGTGATCCTGTTAATCAAATGACAACTCATGTCTATGGCTAGGAAACTTAACCATCTTTGATTCAACGAGCTAGTCAAGTAGAGGCATACTAGTGACACTTAGTTCGTATATATATTCACACATGTACTAAGTTTTCGGTTAATACAATTCTAGCATGAATAATAAACATTTATCATGATATAAGGAAATCTAAATAACAACTTTATTATTGCCTCTAGGGCATATTTCCTTCAGTCTCCCTGAGGGAGTCCTGGATTAGGGGGTGTCCGGATGGCCGGACTATAACCTTTGGCCGGACTCTTGGACTATGAAGATACAAGATTGAAGACTTCGTCCCGTGTCCGGATGGGACCTTCCTTGGCGTGGAAGGCAAGCTTAGCGATACGGATATGTAGATATCCTCCCATTGTAACCGACTCTGTGTAACCCTAGCCCTCTCCGGTGTCTATATAAACCGGAGGGTTTTAGTCCGTAGGACGGACAACAATCATACCATAGCCTAGCTTCTAGGGTTTAGCCTCTCTGATCTCGCGGTAGATCTACTCTTGTACTACACATATCATCAATATTAATCAAGCAGGAGTAGGGCTTTACCTCCATCGTGAGGGCTCGAACCTGGGTAATAACATCGTGTCCCTTGTCTCCTGTTACCATCCGCCTAGACGCACAGTTCGGGACCCCCTACCCGAGATCCGCCAGTTTTGACACCGACATTGGTGCTTTCATTGAGAGTTACTCTGTGCCGTCGCCATCAGGAAGGATGCCTCATCCCGTGTTTAAAGACGGCACTCGTTGCTAAAGGAGCTTTGGCTATCGGCCAAACCCTTTGGCTAGGCGGTTTTCTTATGACCGCCTGTTCGGCCGCCGCGCCGACGATGACTTCTCGGGTCATCGAAAGCAATCTTCACGTCAACTCGGAACTCACCGAGCAATTAGATCCGATGGAGCTCTCTTCTTTAAGCGAGCTCTTGGATCGCATCGCCGCCCTGGGAGTCGCTACAGACTACGATCAGATCAGGCCTAAACCCGATTTGAGAGAGATTAACTCTCCCCAGGTCACCCATCACGTTGTTGTGGTGGAGGAACAATGCGGCGACCCTTCATCTATCTTAAGGACTAGCTATCTCCGGATTGCCGATCCCTCCAAGCCGGATACCAGCGGAGGGGAGGACGACACTCAAGACCTGAACTTAGAGTTAGGCAACGGGCTAGATTCATTGGACAACATCCAAGAATCCAAGCTTTCGAGTTCGGAAACTCCTTGGCCCTTGAGCCTCGGATTGGGTGAGGTTTCGGATCTAATTCCACCCACCCACCCGAACATAGGCGAGATATCCAAAATTAGGCAAGAGCCCGAGGAAGCGATTACATCATTCTTGGGCGATTCCTCCCGGTTATGAGCAGGATAAAGGACTGCCACGAGGAAGACGCAATTTCGTTCTTCTGCAATAATTGCATGGACAAGGGAATCCTCAACGCCATAGGTCGCCGTGAAATTACACGCTTTGCTGACTTGGCATCCATAGTACGGAAGTACTCTGCAATGGAAAGCGCCTGGAGAACCGAAGTAAGATTTTGAGACAATCCGGCCCTGAATACAAACCCAGTCCGAAATAAAGGGGTGCATTATCGCCAATCACCCGGGTTAAACACCAAAAAACAAAAAACCCCTACGGGGCATGGAACCGTACTGGAGGGATGGCTCAACGGACCCTGTAAAATTCATAGTACAGAGGGCGCCACACCAACTCATAGCCTTAGAGCATGTTGGATACTCCGGCAGGTGGCCAAAAGTGGCGAAGAGCTTCTAACCCCAGCATCCACAGAGCAGCAGCCCAGGGATACCAATACGGTATTAACAGTCTTCGAGACTTTCGCATCAAACAATATGCGAAAACGAACACTCCGCAGCCTTGCCGAAGTCTACCAAGTAGCAATAATAAATCCACTGAGTGACATGGCTATTACCTTTAATGCCAGTGACGAACCTAAATTCCGAACAGTCCGAGCACCAGCAACATTGGTCCTCAGTCCAATAGTGGACGGGTTTCACCTTACCAAGGTACTCATGGACGGTGGCAGTGGTTTGAACCTCATTTACGAGGAAATCCTTCGAAAAATGGAAATAGACTGGAGCCGCATTGAGCGAAGCAGCACAACCTTTAGAGGAATAACACCCAGTCGGGAAGCGTGCTGCACAGGAAAAATCACACTGGATGTGGTGTTCGGCACGCCGGATAATTACAGGTCCGAGGAGGTCACGTTCCAAGTGGCCCTGTTCAGTGATGGATACCACGCTCTATTAGGGCGAGAGGCATTCACAATTTTTCAAGCTATACCCCATTACGGGTACATGAAGCTCAAAATGCGCGGGCCCAACGGAATCATCACTCTTGCTAGTGACCCGTACATAGCACTCCGCGCCGAAAATAAGACAACCGCACTGGCCCTTGAGGCACTATCCGAAGCCCTAGCGGCCGAGGAACTGATCGCTATTGCGCTCCACGGTGAACAGGGACGATGTGATACGCGATAAAAGATCCAAGTCCACCTCATTAAAACCAGCGGCACAAATAGTCAAATGCAAAGGCCACCCAACGAACCCTACAGAAACGGCCTCCATCGGGGCATAATTAAACCCTGATGTAGACACCACACTACGAGAATTCCTACGCGAAAATTGGGACATTTTTGCCTGGCACCCTTCAGACATGCCAGGAATCCCACGCCGGCTGGCCGAGCACAGCCTAAACATCCTAAAAGGATTCAAGCCAGTCAAACAGGCTCTTCGACGTTTCTCCGAACCTAAGAGACAAGCCATGGGAGAGGAGCTAGCCAAACTATTGGAGGCCGGATTCATCAGAGCTATAAAACATCCGGACTGGCTAGCAAACCTGGTGATGGTACCAAAGAAGGACAAATCCTGGCGCCTATGCGTCGATTTCAAGGACCTCAACAAGGCTTGCCCAAAGGATCCCTTCCCCTTCCCCCGCATTGATCAAATTATCGACACTACCGCAGAACACGATTCATTGTGTTTCCTCGACGCATACTCCGGCTACCATCAAATCAAGATGGCAGAGCCTGACCAAGCCGCAATGGCATTTATCACCCCATACGGCCCATTCTGCTTCAACACAATGCCCTTCGGGCTCAAAAACGCCGGCGCAACATATCAGCGCATGATTCAGACATGTCTGGCAAACCAGATCGGCACTTTATGTGGAGGCATACGTAGATGATGTGGTCGTCAAAACCAAGCATGTCGAAACTCTAGTAGACGACTTGAGGCTCACATTCGATAATCTCCGAACATATGACATCAAGCTTAACCCGGAAAAATGAGTTTTCGGCGTACCAGCCGGAAAGCTCTTGGGCTTCATTGTATCCGGTAGAGGAATTGAAGCAAACCCAGCCAAGATCCGAACTCTGTCACAATTGGATATCCCAAAGGACCTCAAACAAATAGAAAAATTGACTGGATGCGTGTTGGCTCTAAGCCGCTTTTTGTCCCGTTTGGTTGAAAAGGCATTACCCCTTTATCGCCTGCTCCGGCGCACCGAACACTTCGAGTGGACGGATGCCGCCACGGCCGGACTCGAAGAAATAAAAGCCATATTGGCAACAAACCCGGTCCTGGCCGCGCCCAACATAGGCGAACCAATGCTATTATACATCGCGGCAACTCATCAAGTTGAAGGCGCGGTGCTCGTTGTCGTATGAGAAACGGACGGACACAAGTTCCCCCTTCAAAAACCAGTTTACTACGTGTCCACTGTCCTCACTCCATGCAAGTCACGGTATCCGTATTATCAAAAGATAGCGTACGCGGTGTTTATGGCATCCCGGAAGCTACGACACTACTTTCAAGAGTGTTCGATAACAGTAGCCTCCGAAGTACCTCTTAACGACATTATAAACAACCACGACGCGACGGGCCGGATTGCCAAATGGGCCATTGAGCTCCTCCCGTTCGACATAACCTATAAGTCATGGCGAGCCATTAAGTCGCAAGTTTTGGCCGACTTCGTCGCCGAATGGACTGAAGCCGAACTCCCTAAAGAGTACGGCACATATTCCAACATGATCATGCACTTCAACGGCTCCAAAACGTTGGCTGGTGCAGAAATTTGGCGTCGTTCGACGTCCCCAACAGGAGATACAGTTCAATACGTACTCCAGATAATGTATACGTACTCCAACAACGCAGCCGAATACGAGGCCCTTCTACATGGTCTCCGGATGGAAGTATCCATGGGCATTCAACGCCTAGAGGTGTGCGGGGATTCGAACCTCGTGATATCCCAAATAAATGGAGACTTTGATGCCAAGGATCCGAAAATGGAAGCTTATCGCAACGCCGCCACGAAAATGTCATTTCGGTTCAAGGGCTCGAATTTCACCATATAGCTCAGAAAACAATCAGCAGCAGACGTCTTGGCATGCATTGGCGCAAAGCGCGATGCCGTCCCCAATATCTTCTTAGAGAGGCTGTTCAAGCCATCCGTATTATGGGAAGGAGTCCGGAAATAACAGCCCGGACCCAACAGACCGCCCGACAATCCGAACATTATGACACAATTGAAGGCTCGCCAACGAAGTAACATTTTATTACGTAATAATGGCAGTCATTGCCCCGTGGACGGAACCATTCCTAGCCTACCTAACCAGGCAGGAACTTCCCGATTACCAAAACGAGGCACGCTGCATAGTGCGGCGATCTAAAGCCTATAAAGTCCACGAGGGAGAGCTTTATAAGAAAAGCACGACCGGAGTCCTTCAAAAGTGTATTTCCGAAGAGGAAGGGCGGAATCTCCTGGCTGAAATTCATGCCGGACTCGGTGGGCACCACGCCACAGCCCGGGCCCTTGTAAGCAAGGCCTTCCGTACATGATTTTATTGGCCGACGGCCCGGGCAGATGCTCAGGACTTAGTCCAATGATGCATCGGTTGCCAGCTCTTTGCTAATCAAAGCCACATGCCACCCACCGCCCTCCAAACTGTACCCGTCACCTGGCCCTTCGCGGTCTGGGGGCTTGACATGGTTGGACCCCTTAAAGGAGGAACCCACAAGCAAAAATACCTACTGCTCATGGTGGATAAATTCACCAAATGGATAGAGGCCAAGCCTGTTAAGACGGCCGAATCCAGACCGGTGATAGACTTCATATCAGGGATCGTACACCGTTACGGCGTCCCCCACAGCATCATCACCGATAACGGCACGAACTTCACGGCCGACGAGGTCAAACTCGGTGCAAAAACATGGGCATCAAGCTCGACTATGCTTCAGTCTATCACCCTCAAACTAACGGTCAAGTCGAGCGAGCAAATGGTCTAATCATGAGCGGCATCAAACCCAGATTAGTGCGGTCCCTTAAGGAATCTAACATGCACTGGGTAGAGGAGCTCGACTCCGTACTCTGGGGGCTGCGGACCACGCCGAATCGCACCACCGAATTCACACCATTCTTTATGGTATACGGCACATAGGCAGTTCTGCCCTGCGACATAATTCATGACTCACCTCACGTGCACATGTACGAAGAAAGAGAAGCCGAGCTCGATCGGCAGGACAGTTTGGACGCCTTGGAGGAGGAGCGTGACGTCGCAAAAGCTCGTTCCGCATTCTATCAACAACAGGCCCGAAGATATCAAAGCAGAGAAGTACGGGCCAAAACTTACAATGTTGGCGAGTTAGTTCTACGCCTGCCGGACAAGAAAAAGGACAAACTCAAGCCCAAATGGGAAGGTCCCTTTATTATCGACCAAGTCCAGACCGGTGGAGTGTACCGTCTGCGACATGCATCGGATAACCGACTCGAGCCGAACCCATGGAACGCAGCTCGTCTCCGAAGATTCTACGCTTAGCGTCGGATTCTGAGTTCGTCTCCTTCCTCTGTCTATTTTTACACATTAGCTGTCTTATATTTCTCTCCTTCTCCCTCCTTTTCTCTTACAGCCTTTAAAGGCTCGTTCGCGCATTGTTCGCACACACTTGACGCGCTATCCGTAGGTCATAAGATGTGGGTCATCCCAAAAGTAATGTCGCAAATCATAAAAAAAACTTTTTCTTTTGTTGGTATGTGAAGCTAGGTGGTATAAATTAACAACAATATAATTAGCATAATCAGCATACCATGGAGTGCTTCAAGAAGTGCTTATGACATTTAATTGTTCATCAAGAAAGCTATCATCAATAGGTAGTGGGTCGTCAAGAACATTCTCTAACCTAGATAAGTTATCTGCAACGAGGTTCTCAGCTCCTATTCTATCAACAATATGCAAATCAAATTCTTGAAGCGGGAGAACCCATCTAATAAGTCTAGATTTTGCATCTTTCTTTTCTATAAGATATTTAATAGCAGCATGATCAGTGTGAATAGTTACTTTAGAATCAACAATATAGGGTCTGAATTTATCACAAGCTGTAACATCCCAAATTTTCAATTTGGAATGTTATACTAATAGATTATCATTGCATATCATATTTAATGCATTTTGCTTCGGTCCTAGAAATTCTACGCAACTCAAGGACCCACGGAGAGAGTTGGGGATTTCTATATTTTCATATTTGAGTTTTCTCAAATTTTGGAAGTAGGATCATTTGATTTTATTTATTTTATCTTCAATTATTCCAATTATATAAATTTAAGAGAGGGAATAAAATGACTTTCCCAAAATAAAGAAATATTGAGGATTTAATAAAACAATCAAATAAGATTTTATTTTGGATTTTCTAGTTATTTTATTTGAATTTACGAAAAATGCGTGTTTTCCAAAAATTGCATTTAGGCCCAAATAAATGTTCATCTAAACCGGCTTGATTTTACAAGCCGGGGAAAATTTATTTCGGGATTTTTGGAGTCCGTTTGGTATTTCTTTCGTTTGTTTTTCTGCGCGTCATTATTTAAAAAAAACGCGAACCGCCTTTGGGCCGTAACCGGCCAGGACTCCGCCTGGCCGGGGGTCTTTATAAAGCGCGCCCGGGCCGACCCCCAGCCCAAGCCGCCGCCGCCAGCCCAAGCCGCCACCCCCAGCCCAAGCCGCCGCCACCCCCACCTAACCCTAACCCTAGCCCGCGCCCCGCCGCCGATCCGCCGCCGCCGGAGCCCGACGCCGCCCACTACAAGAAATGTGTTAATACATGACGGATTTCTGGTGACGTTCTCAGAAACCGTCATGATCGATGACGGATTTGTCTAGTTCGTCATGAAATTCATCACGGACTAATGAGACGAGAACGAGGCCAACAACAATGGCGCTCTTATGATGGACCGTCACAAATACTGTCATGAATCGGCTAGTAGTACACCAAACAGACCGTCATGGATAGCTCATGTTGATGTGTCTTGCGTGTCCGACCCACATATGTCAGGCTTAGTTTCTTTTTTGAGTTGTTCGAACCATCACGAACGGCCTTCTGGTGCTTTTTTTAAGGAAAAACGGAATGCTCCTGTTGCTTGTCGTTAGGAAAAAAAGGACGTTGGGCTGCTCTAGGTCTATTTTTTATAGAAAAAGGTGACAGGCTTTTTAAAGGAAAACTGAATGCTGCTTCTGCGTGCCCCGGCTTTGCTACTGCTGTGTAGGGACGACGTGAGGCTGCTCTAGGTCTATTTTTTGGGAGTATATTTTTACAGAGAGAAAAATGGTATGCTTTCTTTATATCTTCAAATTTAAAAAGGTGATGCTGCTAGAGGGATCGAACTACGGACCTCGGACTTCTATACCTATGTCGCTAGGCCTTTTTTTGTTCTTATTGTTCTTTGATAAAACGAGCCAAGTTTTTTAATTAAAAAAAGCAGATTGAACTGGGATTTGAAGCACGTAGCACTAAGCTCTAAGTTCCACCGTATGTAAAAAAAACTCTACGTTCCAACAAGCCAAGTTTTTACATACAACGAGCCATATTTTTCTTATAGTACTTTTCACGCGTAGCCAACAATATGTTTTTTCTTTTGCGAAAAGACAACAATAGTTATGTAATGTACAACATAACGTCAATGTATAGCAAACATTTGTGCAAATCTCCTAAAATTTTGTGTCCATCTTATGAATCAATAATATTGGTCGATGCCCAATGATAAAAATCGTCTACCATATTTGGATATTATTATCATTTTTTCTAATAAGTTGCAAATAGAAGTTTCAGTTATCCGTAGGTATCTTTTGACATATTCGTCTATTTCTAGGATATGAGCTAAAATAAAACATAATTCCTTTAATTTTTTTGAAATGTTTAAACCTTATTTGACTTACATGTACATCAAAATGGCATTACCTCCAGTAAGCACACATAAATTCATTTAAACTATAGAAATAGTTAAATCATCCCTAAAGTCATTGAAACTCCTACAAAATAAAATATATGTACTATAGTACATGTGGAAATTTGATAGGTTACGCCACATGTTTTAATTAAAAAAGAGCAATGCATAAATGGAACTCAAACCCGAGACACGAATTTTGAGCGCTTAGTACCTTCCCACTTGGCAACTACATTGTTATGATATGAATGGACTTTTTTCATTAGTAAAGTATATATAGCCACACTTCTAAGGCTGCGTGTAAACCGTGTCGTGACCGCCGATTTGGTCAGTCCACCGTAAGTTGGAGTGCAAGGTGTTCCTGATAAAAAAATCTCAAGAAATAAAAGTGTGAAGCGAGTATTCAAACCAGGGACCTCCCTGCGGAAAGCACATGGTGCTAACCACTAGGGCAGTTGAATGCAGGTGCCTACATAGGCGGAGCCATATCTTAAAAATCAACCAACAATAGTGTCAAATCCGAAAACTAACGTGAATTTGAAAACAATTCCTACATAGAATAAACCAGTATGAAAAATTATGAGTGTTGTATACAAAAGAGTGAACAATTTCTACGTAAATTTTTTTTTTGAATTTCCGAATAATTGTTCAGAACACAAACCTTTTCCAGCTTAGTTTTTTCTTAAATGCGAACAAATTTCAAAAACTGGGAAGTACTGTAGCGATTTTGTTTTCAGTCTCGTGAAGATTTCTTTAACCCACGAATACTTTTTGAATTGTGAACATTTTTTGTTCACCGTATTTTTGTGAAATGTTCAATGTCTATCCAAATTTCTGTTCAACGTATTTTTGCGAAATGCTCAATGCGCATCCAAATTTTTTCAACATATATTATATTTTGTTCGACACATATTGCAAAAACGTTAAATGCATATTGAAAATTGTTCAACGTATATATTCAAATTTCTCTAAAAGGTTCAAAATACAGTATATGTTTTCTTAAATAGCAATTTCATACTGCATTTTACCTCCATAATAAATATCCAGGAAGTTCCAATAAAGAGCAGAAGGGGGGGGGGGGGGGGGGGCCGCGGTTTGGGCCGGCCTATTAGCACCTTAAGGCGAAGGGACAGCAGTTTGACGCCTATGCGCGTGAAATAAGAGCTCTCCGTCAAGCCGTTCTCTTTGGTATGTGTACATGGCACTTAAGCTCTGAAGTACTAGGCCTGACCAATTAACCCTCCTGCCAACTCTTTTTATAAAATAAAAACTTTCCTTTGATTTGTCTAAATAAAACTAGATTCTTCTGGTTTGGTTTTTATCTATGGATTTTCTACTGGTTTAAATTTTTTTTGGGTTTTCTTTCTTTTTATTTTCCTTTTGGGTTTTCTTTCTTTTCATTTTCATTATTTTTAAAACATTTTAAGTTGGTGAAATTTTTTCAATTCATGAACCTTTTAAAAACCATAAACTTTTATTGAAATTTGCGAGCATTATTTCAATTATGTGAATTTTTTAAAATTCATGAACATTTTTAAAACTCGTGAAAATTTCCAAATGTGCAAAAATAACTTCAAATTCCTGAACTCGTTTTGTATTCGCCAACTTTACTCACATTGAACATTTTCAAGAAAGACATCTAACATTTTTTTAAATACATGTTGTCATATTTCTAAATGCATGACACCATTTTTATTTACATAACAAGTGGCAATGTATAGTCACTTCTGTTAATTTAAACGTGAAAATAAGACTTTGTTCAAGTTTGAAGTGTATATGAGCAATAAAAAGTTTTCTCGTGTATTAACTTCAAAATTTGCCATGAATTATATGGAACGTTTTGAGAGTTGTACACATTTCGAGGGGAGTATTTGAGGTGTGAAGGCGATGCCACGCTTGCTTCATCATTTTACATTCAAACTTTTTGTCTTGAGGTTCTTGAGTCTTTATTTAGGTCTTATCCAATAAATGAAAAGAGGTTTCAAACATTTGGGTGTCAAGACTCGGGCATGAACACGGTGCTTATTGGCGTTTTAGTCTAAAAAATAAAAATGAAGTTTGAAAAACATGAATTTTGTTATGGTCCCATAATATGATCTAAATTGGTTGTGTTAAAATTTTGAAACGGTTTTGTCGTGGTGTTCTCACGGCAGATGTAGTGGGATGGCTTATCTCGAGTGGTTGGGGCCGATGAGCGCCGGTGGCGTCTGGATGCGAGATTGTGCACGATCACTTCAAGACACAGAGACGTACCCAGGTTTAGGGACCTCCAAGGGAGGTCAGTCCCCTAGTCCTGCAGGATCACTATGAAGATCACAAGGAATACATGGTTGCTCCTGGAGCTATTTGGGTGGAGGAGGAAGAGAGTGCTAGCCTGCTCTCTACCATGCATGAGTGTGTGTGTGTTAAGAATGAGTCGACCCCCTCCTAAGGGGGCTCCTAGGAGTCCTTATACTTGGGCCTCCCAGGCTACAAAAATGTAAAGAAAGAGGGGTGGGCCCTGGCTTCCAGCGTCTCTGGACTTCAATGGGGCCCGTCGGCTGGGGGGGCCGGGGGGCGTCGGTTGCACGCCACTGTAGCCCGTAGGTCTTGGCGTCACGGAGTGGTTGGCACTATGCCTCCACAATGTCGGACCGCACTGACGTCGCCCGTCCATGTCGGCGATACTGACGGCACTATGCCTCCACAATGTCGGACCGCGCTAACGCCGCCTGTCCCTGTCAGCGATACTGACGACATGAGAGAGATCTTGTCATATGGTGGGATTGGACAGGCGCTGACCCCGCCGGCTGCCGGCCTCTGGTCAGTGGAGCCGGCTGGAAAGCCAGCCAGCCCGACGGACTTGGGTCGTCCCGATGTTTTAAAATATTGACTGGTTTCCTTGAGCCTACCCGGGGTCTGAAGGAAATATGCCCTAGAGGCAATAATAAAGTTATTATTTATTTCCTTACATCATGATAAATGTTTATTATTCATGCTAGAATTGTATTAACCGGAAACATAATACATATATGAATATATAGACAAACAGAGTGTCACTAGTATGCCTCTACTTGACTAGCTCGTTAATCAAAGATGGTTATGTTTCCTAACCATAGACATGAGTTGTCATTTGATTAACGGGATCACATCATTAGGAGAATGATCTGATTGACATGACCCATTCCGTTAGCCTAGCACTTGATCGTTTAGTATGTTGCTATTGCTTTCTTCATGACTTATACATGTTCCTCGTAACTATGAGATTATGCAACTCCCGCTTACGAAGGAACACTTTGGGTGCTACCAAGCGTCACAACGAATCTGGGTGATTATAAAGGAGTACTACAGGTGTTTCCAAAGGTACATGTTGGGTTGGCGTATTTCGAGATTAGGTTTTGTCACTCCGATTGTCGGAGAGGTATCTCTGGGCCCTCTCGGTAATGCACATCATTATAAGCCTTGCAAGCAATGTGACCAATGAGTTGGTTACGGGATGATGCATTACTGAGCGAGTAAAGAGACTTGCGGTGACGAGATTGAACTAGGTATTGGATACCGTGATCGAATCTCGGGCAAGTAACATACCGATGACAAAGGGAACAACGTATGTTGTTATGCGGTTTGACCGGTAAAGATCTTCGTAGAATATGTAGGAGCCAATATGGGCATCCAGGTCCCGCTATTGGTTATTGACCGAGAATAGTTCTAGGTCATGTCTACATAGTTCTCGAACCCGTAGGGTCCGCACGCTTAAGGTTTCGATGGCGGCTTATATTATGAGTTTATGAGTTTTGATGTACCGAAGGAGTTCGGAGTCCCAGATGAGATCGGGGACATGACGAGGAGTCTCGAAATGGTCGAGACGTAAAGATCGATATATTGGACGACTATATTCGGAGTTCGGAAAGGTTCGAATGATTCGGGTATTTTTCGGAGTACCGGAGAGTTACGGAATTCGCCGGGGAGAAGTATTGGGCCTTATTGGGCCCTGCGGGAAAGAGAGAGGGGCTGCCTAGGGCAGGCCACGCGCCCCCCCATGGCCTAGTCCGAATTGGACTAGGGGGAGGGGCCGCACCCCCTCCTTCCTTCCCTTCTCTCTTCCCCTTCCTTGTCTCCTACTCCTAATACATGGAAGGACTCCTAGTTGGACTAGGAAAGGGGAATCCTACTCCGGTGGGAGTAGGACTCCCCATGGCGCGCCCTACTAGGGCCGGCCTCCTCCTCCCTCCCTCCTTTATATCTGAGGCAGGGGCACCCCATGGACACACAAGTTGATCTCTGGATCGTTCCTTAGCCGTGTGCGGTGCCCCTCCACCATATTCCACCTCGGTCATATCGTGGCGGTGCTTAGGCGAAGCCTGCGCCAGTGAAACATCAAGATCGTCACCACGCCGTCGTCTTGTGGAACTCCCTCTCCCGGAGCTTTGCTGGATCGGAGCCGAGGAGCGTCATCGAGCTGAGCGTGTGCCAAGAACTCGAGGCGCCGAGTAACGGCGCTGGGATCGGCTGGATCGCGAGGAGAACGTCGACTACTTCCTCTACGTCATCATCGACTCGGAGGTGCCGAATGCAGCCTTTGGGATCGGCAGGATCGCGAGGAGAACGTCGACTACTTCCTCTACGTTGTGATCGCTTCCGCTTTGGTCTACGAGTGCGTAGACAACACTCTCACTTCTCGTTGCTATGCCATCACCATGGTCTTGTGTGTGCGTAGGAAAATTTTTAATTTACTACGTTCACCAACAGTGGCATCCGTGCCTAGGTTTTTATGGTTTGATGTTTTGCACGAGTAGAACACAAGTGAGTTGTGGGCGATACAAGTCATCTTGCCTACCGGCATGTCATACTTTGGTTCAGCGGTATTGTGAGATGAAGCGGCCCGGACCGACATTACGCGTGACGCTTCTGGCGAGACTGGTTTCACCGTTCTGAGCACTCGTGCTTAAAGGTGGCTGGCGGGTGTCATCTCTCTCACTTTAGTTGAACCGAGTGTGACTACGCCCGGTCCTTGCGAAGGTTAAAACGGAGTCTATTTGACAAACTATCGTTGTGGTTTTGATGCGTAGGTGAGAACGGTTCTTGCTAAGCCCGTAGCAGCCACGTAAAATTTGCAACAACAAAGTAGAGGGCGTCTAACTTGTTTTTGCAGGGCATGTTGTGATGTGATATGGTCAAGGCGTGATGAGATATAAGTTGTTGTATAAGATGATCATGTTTTGTTGAAGTTATCGGCAAGCTGGCAGAAGCCCTATGGTTGTCTCTTTGTTGCATAAGATGCAAGTGCCAAATAATTGCTTTACTTTATCGCTGTCACGATAGCAATAGTTGCAAGAGCAATAGTTGGCGAGACAACCGTGTGATGACACATTGATATAGATCAAGATGATGAAGATCATGGTGTCGTGCGGTGACGATAGAGATCATGGCGATTACTTTGGAGATGGAGATCAAAGGCGCAAGATGATCATGGCCATATCATGTCACATATTTTGATTGCATGTGATGTTTATCTATTATACATCTTATTCTTGCTTTGATTGACGGTAGCATTTTAAGATGATCTCTCACTAATTATCAAGAAGTGTTCTCCTGAGTATGCACCGTTGCCAAAGTTCGTCGTGCCCAGACACCACGTGATGATCGGGTGTGATAAGCTCTACGTCCATCTACAACGGGTGCAAGCCAGTTTTGCACACGCGGAATACTCAGGTTAAACTTGACGAGCCTAGCATATGCAGATATGGCCTCGGAGCACGGAGACCGAAAGGTCGAGCGTGAATCATATAGTAGATATGATCAACATAGTGATGTTCACCATTGAAAACTACTCCATCTCACGTGATGATCGGTTATGGTTTAGTTGATTTGGATCACGTGATCACTTAGATGACTAGAGAGATGTCTGTCTAAGTGGGAGTTCTTAAGTAATATGATTAATTGAACTTAAATTTATCATGAACTTAGTCCTGGTAGTATTTTGCAAATTATGTTGTAGATCAATAGCTCGCGTTGTTGCTTTCATATGTTTATTTTCATATGTTCCTAGAGAAAATTGTGTTGAAAAATGTTAGTAGCAATGATGCGGATTGGATCCATGATCTGAGGTTTATCCTCAATGCTGCCTGAAGAATTATGTCCTTAATGCACCGCTAGGTAGCGGACCTATTGCAGGAAGCGGAATCACGGGCGTTATGAGCGTTTGGCTAGCTCAATATGATGACTACTTGATAGTTTAGTGCACCATACTTAACGGCTTAGAATCGGGACTTCAAAGGCGTTTTGAGCGTCATGGACCATATGAGATGTTCCAGGAATTGAAGTTAATATTTCAAGCAAATACCGAGTTGAGAGATATGAAATCTCCAACAAGTTCTATAGCTAAAAGATGGAAGAGAATCGCTCAACTAGTGAGCATGTTCTCAGATTATGCAGGTACTTCAATCGCTTGAATCAAGTGGGAGTTAATCTTCGAGATAAGATAGTGATTGACAGAATTCTCTAGTCACCAACACTAAGTTACTAGAACTTCGTGATGAACTATAGTATGCAAGGGATGACGAAAAGCGATTCCCGAGCTCTTACGTGATGTTGAAATCGGCGAAGGTAGAAATCAAGAAAGAGCATCAAGTGTTGATGATTGACAAGACCACTAGTCTCAAGGAAAAGGGCAAAGGGAAGAAGGGGAACTTCAAGAAGAGCGGCAAGCAAGTTGCTGCTCAAGTGAAGAAGCCCAAGTCTGGACCTAAGCACGAGACTAAGTGCTTTTGCTGCAATGGAACTGGTCACTAGAAGCGGAACTACCCCAAGTGATTGGTGGATAAGAAGGATGGCAAAGTGAACATAAGTATATTTGATATACATGTTATTGATGTGTACTTTACTAGTGTTCATAGCAACCCCTCATTATTTGGTACTAGTTCTGTTGCTAAGATTAGTAACTCGAAAAGGGAGTTGCAGAATGAGCAGATACTAGTTAAGGGTGAAGTGGCGATGAGAGTTGGAAGTGGTTCCAAGATTGATATGATCATCATCGCACACTCCCTATACTTTCGGGATTAGTGTGGAACCTAAATAAGTGTTATTTGGTGTTGAGCATAAATATGATTTGATCATGTTTATTGCAATACGGTTATTCATTTAAGTAAGAGAATAAATTGTTGTACTGTTTACATGAATAAAACCTTATATGGTTACACACCCAATGAAAATGGTTCATTGGATCTCGATCATAGTGATACACATATTCAAAATATTGAAACCAAAAGATGCAAAGTTAATAATGATAGTGCAACTTATTTGTGGCACTGCCGTTTAGGTCATATTGGTGTAAAGCGCTTGAAGAAAACTCCATCTGATGGACTTTTGGAATCACTTGATTATGAATCATTTGATGCTTGCGAACCGTGCCTTTTGGGCAACATGACTAAAACTCCGCTTCTCCGGAACAATGGAACAAGCTCTTGACTTATTGGAAATAATACATACCGATGTATGCGATTCAATGAGTGTTGATGCTCGTGGCAAGTATCGTTATTTTCTGACCTTCACAAGATGATTTGAGCAGATATGGGTATATCTACTTGATGAAACATAAGTGCGAAACATTTGAAAAGTTCAAAGAATTTCAGAGTGAAGTTGAAAATCATCGTAATAAGAAAATAAAGTTTCTACGATCTGATCGTGGAGGCGAATATTTGAGTTCTGAGTTTGGTCTACATTTGAAACAATGCGGAATAGTTTCGCAACTCACGCCTCCCGGAACACCACAGCGCAATGGTGTGTCCGAACGTCGTAATCGCACTTTACTAGATATGGTGCGATCTAAGATGGTTCTTACCGATTTACCGTTGTAGTTTTGGGGCTATGCATTAGAGACAGCTGCATTCACGTTAAAAAGGGCACCATCTAAATCCGTTGAGACGACACCGTATGAACTGTGGTTTGGCAAGAAACCAAAGTTGTTGTTTCTTAAAAGTTTGGAGTTGTGATGCTTATGTGAAAAAGTTTTCACCGATGAGCTCAAACCCAAATCGGAGAATGTGCGTCTTCATAGAATACCCAAAGGTAACTATTGGGTACACCTTCTATCACAGATCCGAAGGCAAGTTTTTCGTTGCTAAGATGGATCCTTTCTAGAGAAGAAGTTTCTCTCGAAAGAAGTGAGTGGGAGGAAAGTAGAACTTGATGAGGTAATTGTACCTTCTCCCTTATTTGAAAGTAGTTCATCACAGGAATCAGTTCAGTGATTCCTACACCAATTAGTGAGGAAGTTAATGATGATGATCATGAAACTTCAGATCAAGTTGCTACCAAACCTCGTAGGTCTTCCAGAGTAAGATCCGCACTGCAGTGGTACGGTAATCTTATTCTAGAAGTCATGTTACTAGACCATGATGAACCTACAAACTATGAAGAAGCGATGGTGAGCCCAGATTCCGCTAAATGGCTAGAAGCCATGAAATCTGAGATGGGATCCATGTATGAAAACAAAGTGTGGACTTTGGTTGACTTGCCCGAGGGTCGGCAAGCAATAGAAAATAAATGGATCTTCAAGAGAAAGACGGACGTTGATAGTAGTGTTACTATCTACAAAGCTCGACTTGTCGCAAAAAGGTTTTGACAAGTTCAAGGTGTTAACTACAATGAGATTTTATCAAGCATGGCGATGCTTAAGTCTGTCCGAATCATGTTAGCAATTGCCACAATTTATGAAATTTGGCAAATGGATGTAAAAACTGCATTCTGAATGGGTTTACGGAGGAAGAGTTGTATATGATGCAACGAGAAGGTTTTATCGATCCAAAGGGAGCTAACAAAGTGTGCAAGCTCCAGCGATCCATCTATGGACTGGTGCAAGCATCTCGGAGTTGGAATATACGCTTTGATAAGTTGATCAAAGCATATAGTTTATCTGAGACTTACGATTGAAGCCTGTATTTACTAGAAAGTGAGTGGGAGCACTCTGACATTTACGATAAGTATATGTGAATGACATATTGTAGATCGGAAATAATGTAGAATTATTCTGCAAAGCATAAAGAAGTGTTTGAAAGGAGTTTTTCAAATAAAGACCTCAGTGAAGCTGCTTACATATTGAGCATCAAGATCTACAGAGATAGATCAAGGCGCTTGATAAGTTTTTCAATGAGTACATACCTTGACAAGATTTTGAAGTAGTTCAAAATGGAGCAGTCAAGAAAAGAGTTCTTGCCTGTGTTACAAGGTGTCAAATTGAGTAAGACTCAAAACCTGACCACGGCAGAAGATAGAAAGAGAATGAAAGTCATTCCCTATGCCTTGGCCATAGGTTCTATAAAGTATGCCATCTTGTGTACCAGATCTATTGTATACCCTACACTGAGTTTGGCAAGGAGTACAATAGTGATCTAGGAGTAGATCCTTTGGACAGCGGTCAAAATTATCCTTAGTGGAATAAGGATATGTTTCTCGATTATGGAAGTGACAAAAGGTTAGGTAAATGAGGGTTACGTCGATGCAAGTTTTGACACCGATCTGGATGACTCTAAGTCTCGATCTAGATACATATTGAAAGTGGGAGCAATTAGCTAGAATAGCTCCTTGCGAGCATTGTTGACATAGAAATTACTTAAAATACTTACGGATCTGAATGTGACAGACCGTTGACTAAAAATATCTCACAAGCAAAACATGATCACACCTTAGTACTCTTTGGGTGTTAATCACATAGCGATGTGAACTAGATTACTGACTCTAGTAAACCCTTTGGGTGTTGATCACATATCGATGTGAACTATGGGTGTTAATCACATGGTGATGTGAACTATTGCTTTGTTAAATCACATGGCGATGTGAACTAGATTATTGACTCTAGTGCAAGTGGGAGATCAAGGAAATATGCCCTAGAGGCAATAATAAAGTTATTATTTATTTCCTTACATCATGATAAATGTTTATTATTCATGCTAGAATTGTATTAACCGGAAACATAATACATATGTGAATATATAGACAAACAGAGTGTCACTAGTATGCCTCTACTTGACTAGCTCGTTAATCGAAGATGGTTATGTTTCCTAACCATAGACATGAGTTGTCATTTGATTAACGGGATCACATCATTAGGAGAATGATCTGATTGACATGACCCATTCCGTTAGCCTAGCACTTGATCGTTTAGTATGTTGCTATTGCTTTCTTCATGACTTATACATGTTCCTGTAACTATGAGATTATGCAACTCCGTTTGGGAGGAACACTTTGGTGCTACCAAACGTCACAACGTAATCGGGTGATTATAAAGGAGTACTACAGGTGTTTCCAAAGGTACATGTTGGGTTGGCGTATTTGAGATTAGGTTTTGTCACTCCGATTGCTCGGAGAGGTATCTCTGGGCCCTCTTGGTAATGCACATCATTATAAGCCTTGCAAGCAATGTGACCAATGAGTTGGTTACGGGATGATGCATTCTGAGCGAGTAAAGAGACTTGCCGGTGACGAGATTGAAGTAGGTATTGGATACCGACGATCGAATCTCGGGCAAGTAACATACCGATGACAAAGGGAACAACGTATGTTGTTATGCGGTTTGACCGATAAAGATCTTCATAGAATATGTAGGAGCCAATATGGGCATCCAGGTCCCGCTATTGGTTATTGACCGAGAATAGTTCTAGGTCATGTCTACATAGTTCTCGAACCCGTAGGGTCCGCACGCTTAAGGTTTCGATAGACAGTTATATTATGAGTTTATGAGTTTTGATGTACCGAAGGAGTCGAGTCCCAGATGAGATCGGGGACATGACGAGGAGTCTCGAAATGGTCGAGACGTAAAGATCGATATATTGGACGACTATATTCGGAGTTCGGAAAGGTTCCGAATGATTCGGGTATTTTGAGTACCGAGGAGAGTTACGGAATTCGCCGGGAGAAGTATTGGGCCTTATTGGGCCACGGGAAAAGAGAGGGCTGCCTAGGGCAGGCCACGCGCCCATGGCCTAGTCCGAATTGGACTAGGGGAGAACGCACCTCCTTCCTTCCCTTCTCTCTTCCCCTTCCTTGTCTCCTACTCCTAATACATGGAAGGACTCCTAGTTGGACTAGGAAAGGGGGAATCCTACTCCAGGTGGGAGTAGGACTCCCCATGGCGCACCCCTACTAGGGCCGGCCTCCTCCTCCCTCCCTCCTTTATATCACAGGCGGGGGCACCCCATGGACACACAAGTTGATCTACGGATCGTTCCTTAGCCGTGTGCGGTGCCCCCCTCCACCATATTCCACCTCGGTCATATCGTAGCGGTGCTTAGGCGAAGCCCTGCGTCGGTGAAACATCAAGATCGTCCCTCTCCCCGGAGCTTTGCTGGATCGGAGCCCGAGGAGCGTCATCGAGCTGAACGTGTGCCAAGAACTCGGAGGCGCCGGAGTAACGGCGCTGGGATCGGCTGGATCGCGAGGAGAACGTACGACTACTTCCTCTACGTCATCATCGACTCGGAGGTGCCAGAGTATGCACCTTTGGGATCGGCAGGATCACGAGGAGAGCGTCGACTACTTCCTCTACGTTGTGATCGCTTCCGCTTTGGTCTACGAGGGTACGTAGACAACACTCTCCCTTCTCGTTGCTATGCCATCACCATGGTCCTGTGTGTGCGTAGGAAAATTTTGAAATTACTACGTTCCCCAACAGGGTCACCCCCTGATAGGTTTCAAAAAGTTATGATGTACATTGCTTGAATCTGAACCATCCACGATGAAGACTCATAGTTCAGAAAGGGATGTTTGAAGAGGAAGCAATGATTGCTTTGTCGTTTAACCTAGAAACTTTTTTTACACCCAATATGCACCATTACATGTTCCATGTCATAGTTCGAGATTTTTCAGGGTTCGTTTTCTACTTTTAAGTCATTATTAAGACCATTTCTAGGCATTTAATGGATATACCTCAAACTATAAGCACATGAATTTGTGTAGAAAATGGGATGAAAGTATGCCTAGAAATCCACTTGACTTTAAAATAATGATCAAACACGAAAAAATGCCAAATGTAGATTCACCTTTTTTGTGCACTCCATGCAAAGCAATGTATACTCACATTTTTTTTAAGTTGCCTAAGTTTTGAAGCAAAATCGTGAGGTCAGGACGACACCATACCGCTTTTGGTAAATTTCTAACCAATTTTAGATATCTTGATCGGAAGGTTGCAAATAGAAACCCGAACTATCCGTAACAAGCATTCTATATTTCCATCTGTCTACATGACATCAGCTCAAAAAAACACATACATCTTTGTCTGCATTTATTTTTGAATATTTGAAAACTTATTTTGAGAAACATGTAGTTTAAAATGAAATTAATTTTAATAAGCATGCACAAAAACCATTTAAAGTATAAAAAATATTAAACCATATAAAAATTGTTAAAACTCCTAGAAAACTACATATATGCAGTATATTACATGTAAATAATGTTTTTTGGTACATAAAGTGCATAAATAATGTTTTTGCAAGTTACTCCCTCCATCCCATTTTATTAGGCGTATTAGCTTTTGCATGCAGTCCCAATATATAAGACACATGCAGCCAATTTTCTCTATAGACTAGTCATTGAGGATCCCTAATTTCCTGAAGATGGTCACAAGAGATTGTGCATGCCTCCTTTCCTTTCTTCTGAGTCATGGACGCTTCCTGCTAGGATGGCTCAACTAGGGATAAGTGTTGTGTTAATTTCCGTGCTAAAACTAATATGCCTAACAATATGGGAAGGAGGGAGTACTTCACAAGGAGGCTTTAACTCGTTATTTCTTTTTTATAAAAGAAAATAATAGGCTGAATTCAAGGCCTACCTCACTCGGCTGTGCTGAAGCCCACTAGGGTTCACGATAGAGGAGGCATCTATCCCGCGTGAGGCCGTTCCTGCATCCTGATTGGTTGTTTGCACACTGCCGCGGATCGCACACAGCCACCGTCCGATCGGACGAGATCCAACGTCTGTAATACGGTCCCTCCTCTGTCTTGTGCCTACCGCACGAGCCGCCAACACTCAAACCCCCCCGATTCTTTCTCCCTCGTTCCCGATCCGCCGCCACTCTTCCAGATCCTTCTCCCCGATTCTCCCCTGACTCCTCTAGGCGGTCGTAGGCTGCCGTGAGCCAAGTTCCATCTCTGGTTCATCAGGCCACCATGGGTACCGCCATGGGCCAGGAGGCAGACGGCGCCGACCCGTCGCTGGTTGCCTTCCTCGATCCGTCGCCGAGGAACTCCGCCGGAGTCGACGAAGCCGCGTCGACCCGTCTCTGAGGAGCTCTGCCGATTCGTCGCCGAGGACGTCGCGTTGACCCATCGCAAGGATCTTCGCGCGAGGACGCCGCGTCGACCCGTCGCTGAGGAGCCTCGTCGACCCGTCGCCGAGGAGCTTCGCCGACCCGTCGCCGAGGAGCTTCGCCGACCCGTCACCGAGGAGCTTCGCCGACTCGTCGCCGAGGACGCCGCGTCGACCCGTTCACTGAGGGGCTCCGTCAACCCATCGCCGAGGAGCTTCGCCAAGGACGCAGCGTCGACCCGTCGCCGTGGTGCTGTGCCGGTGCTGTGCCTCAAATTCTGCAATGGCCTCCACTTCCCATGTGGTGAGTTCCACGTTGTTGACCACGGTGGTCAACGCTCCTGCGCGTTTGCTTGTTGCCCGAGGTTGCACATGCCCGACTCGTCATCCACCACTTCACGTACGTTGTACAGAACCATGCGGACGATGGAGATGAGAGCCGCCATCTAGGATACCGGAGCTGCACACCGGTCGGTCGTAGGGTCTCATGCAGGCTCTTGGCGCTGCTGGACGGTGATGGGATGGCGACAGCTATGGCTGCAGAAGGTTGTTTGTCTGTAATTTTAGTTTTTTGAGTAAGGTGCATTTTGTTTTTGCTCTTGCTGTAATGAGTGCTTCCATAATTTGTATTTCTATTGAACTATATATATTATGGGAATTTGTATGGAATGATATATGCGCACAAATCCTATTAAATTGATTGTATAAAATTCTGTATGGGCCAAAATTAATGGATATTGGTTTGGACACAATTTAGTGGGCTGAAGAAATATAGGCCCAACTTAAAATTGTTGGGCCAATGTTACAATGGGATTGTGGGCTGAAACCATAATTGGGCCGACGGCCTAAAACTGAAATTGGTGGGCTATAGTTTAATTTGGGCTGATACTATATAGGCCGCCACGTTAGATCCATGTTGTCTGCCATGTCAGATGATGACATGGCATACAAGTTAACGCCGTTACCTGATAGTGATTTGTAACAGCCTAAGACCGTCATAGATCTATGACGGTTTTGTTGGTCCGTCGTGGATTGTGTGTTGGTCAAATTATGACGCGATATACATGACAGATTTCGAATCCGTCATGAATGCCCTTCGATGATGGTTTTGTGCTCACCTATAACGGTTCAAGTCTGTCATGGATTAACAGATTTCTTGTAGTGGCCCCATCCCGCCGCCGCCGTCGCCGCCGACCGTCGTCGCCGCCGGACCACTTGCTGCCGCCGACCACCGCTGCCCCACGAAGCCGCCGCCATCGCTGACCGCACCCGAGGTTGACCTCGCATGATTTATTTTAGAAAAACCGTTCGGTTTTTCCGTCGGTTTTTTGTCAGTTTTTTAGATTCCGTTTTTTTGTTAGATCGGTTTTCTTCCGGTTTGGATTAATTAGCGAACTTCACTCGTTCGTTCGTTTTTAACGAACGCGTTCATCGTTTAGATCCAGATAACGAACGTTCGTTCGTTAACCTGTTCATCGTTTTTCTTTTTCTGAAATTATTCCACGATTTTCTGATCATGATTTCTGATCCAATTTTTGTTTTAGTATAACTTTTCGCTCGTTTATCGGAATCAGGCGATTCAAGCGCCTAGAGTTTCGTCTCAAAACCCTTTTTCCGAATAATCTACTCAAACCAGTTTTTGCTTCTGTAAAATTTGACTTAGGTCCAGATTAGTAAACGAAGCTTGTTTCATTCGGCGTTTGAGTTTTGTTTCTTTGTTCGATTTGATTCTTTTTGCAAACCGGAGTTCTTAAGTTGAACTTTCTGGTTAGACCTCTTATTTCAGTTTTACCCGTGCATTAGATGAGTACTTATTGTATGCTTGTTTGTTTGTTTGCTTGCGATAGAGTGCGGATTGCGCCGCTTGCTACTTCGAATCCTTAGGTTACGCGGATCATCAGCAAAGCAAGTAACACTTTGATCATACCTCTTTACTACCCAGTTTTTATGCATTAGATCAATCCTCAAACATTGCATGATTAGGATCTAATTAAATTGTGGGTTTTGGGAAGTAGATTGAGGTAGTACCTATTACCTATTTTATTATCAAACCCTTGGGAGTTACTTCTACGTTTGCATATTTTGCCATGATATGCTAGTAGACGTGGATTGGGTGAGTGATTTTTCCATGACAGATGTGAGATTTGTTAATTAATGGTTTATTTAAGGTGGCAACATTAATACACATTTGGGTGGATTGAGGTACCTGGTTATTCCGAGATTGCAGTTTCTTTTGGACCGCCACCCGTGCTCAAAGGGATCGTAAGATTATTCATGCTAGAAACTTCCGTGTGCAGCCACATGCTATTATGGGCTCTAGCATAGTTGATTAAGTCGTGCGAACTCTTACAGTGGTAGACTAGGAGATGTAGGGGAAACTAGATGTACCGGTCTACCCATCGTAAGGTGCTAGCGCTTCTGAAAGACTATGTCTCGGTCATTCGTTTCTCAAACACCATGTAGTGCGAGAAAACCAACGGAGGAGATCGAGTCATGTGGGGAAAAGTCATAACCTCTGCAGAGTGTATAAACTAATCATGATTAGCCGTGTCCCCGGTTATGGACATCTTGAGTATCTGGTACTTGGATTTTCATGTGAATCTCATCATGTTACTTTAATTAATATTGTTGGGTTTGTTTAATGATGATGCTTAATTGGGATTGAGGATGCTCTCAACCATTCTCAATGTTTAACAACCACCATGATAGTTAAATAATTTATTCCTTTGTAGTAGGGAAAAATTGGCTTTACGCAAAAACTGTAACCATAGAGCTATCCACCAAGCCATATATGCATGTAGTATAGCTTTACTCTTTCATTTTTTCTCTATGTGTTACTTTGCCAGCATATTCCATGTGCTGACCCGTTTTCGGGCTGCAACGTTCATGTTGCAGACTTTTCAAACGATGAGTAAGATGCTTTAGGATCGTGGTTCTATACTCAGTGATGCCATTGGAGTTGATGGACTCACTTATCTTCCAAGCCTTCCGTTGTTATCGTTATTAGATGGCCTTAAGCCATATCTATTGTAATAAGTTTCTCTTTGGAGATATTCGATGTAATAAGTGTGTGATTGCTACTCTGTTATAAATACTTCAGAAATCGTATGCGTATCGACATTCTTGATCGAGGATGACAACGATGCACGAGATCGGATTATTTGAGCTCTGGTCGCTACAAGATGGTATCGAGCACAAAGTGGTATGAGACACGACCACTAAGCAAAGACCATAGATCACTACTCTCTCTTCTCATTCTAACTCCTCATATTTTCTATTCTTCTAGGATGGCGGATGCAAGGAACAAGTTCATGCAACCGGATGAAGATACACCCTTTGGACGACACCTGAAGGAAGTAACCAAGTACTTGAAGATCGGAGTACCAAGCTTCACCGGATCCTACAACGCCACCTTACCTGAAGATGAGCGCTGGATGATTCAAGTTCAAGTTCCAGGAAGGACGTTCTAGCCAGTCACTGAGCCTATAGAGTTCTCCTTTGATGCACCAACCTGGAGTTTAGGGACGAGCATGGTAGCTCACATCACCATGGGACGCATTGGAGAAGTTTATCGCCGGGAGCTTAAGGATACTACCTACCAGATTTGTGGGCGCCGAGATGAGCAATGGGAGATGGTCAACACCAGGAAAGGCAGATCAGTTGCATCTTTCATCCAGGAGTTAAACCAACACATTCGACGCCAGGAGAACCAGATGAGTCTTGAGCATGATGGATCTGAAGGAAGCCATGACCAAGATCACGGAACTGGAGGAAGAACTCAAGTCTACACGTGATGGATATGAGGAGGAAATATCAAATCTAGTCGAGAAGAGTGATGATCTGAAGAAGAAGCTAAGAGTGTTCATGGGATTTCCAGCAACTGGAGAAGACAAAGATCGCACTTGTCCCGAGAATTACATCATCAGCGACGAGACCGAGTCGGACGCGGCTGGGCGTGATGATGACTACGTTGATGAAGTCGGGCGGATATCATGGAGTCTTCATCGAGCAGTTTTCTAGTAGACCACCATAAAGTAGTAGAATTTCCCTCCATGTATCTATTATAGTCTGAGCACTTTGTAACGATAGATAGACCGTTGTATGCCCTTGCTTGTTTGAATGAAGTGTTTTGATTGCAATTTGCCTCATGTGCATATGGGTAGTGTTTTCCCTCTAGACCTCATTCTATTATGTATTCTCGTCTTTTCTAAACCTTCAGATGCCTCCGAGACGTGACAACGGATTCGCTTTCCCGCCGGAGCTCACCCAGTTGATCCAATAGCAGAATGCATTGATGCAGATACTAGTCCAGAATCAGAATCAGGGGAACAACAACAACAACAACAACAACAACAACAACAACAACAACAACAACAACAATCCACCACCACCACCACCTGTTGATCGCTTAACCCGTTTTCTTAGACTGAATCCGCCGGTGTTCTCCAGTAGCACCGAGCCGATTGTTGCAGATGATTGGCTTCGCAAGACAACCAGGGAGTTGATAACTGTAGGATGCACAGATGCGGAGAAGGTGCGATTTGCCGCACATCAGCTTGAGGGACCCGCAACATCATGGTGGGAGAATTTCACAGCCACTTATCCAGCAGACAATGTCACATGGGATTAGTTTCAGTAGGCTTTTCGTACTGCCCATGTTTCTGCAGGAGCTATGGCCATGAAGAAGCGTGAGTTTTGCAACTTGCGCCAGGGACGAAGATCAGTTGGCCAGTATGTGGATCATTTCAGTAAGCTAGCACGTTATGCCCCAGATGACGTCGCTACGGATGCAGCTAAGCAAGAGAAGTTTCTGGAAGGGCTGAATGATGAGCTGAGCATGCAGTTGATGGTAGCAAGTTTCAATAACTACCAGGAGTTGGTAGATTATGCTCTCATGATTGAAGGGAAGCAGCAGATTGAAAACCGCAAGAGGAAGTATGGACAAGGGAAGTACAATTACGGAGCTCGTGAAGCCCGTTTTACTCCGAAGTCGGGAGGGCGGTTTGACATACCCATGGAGGAGGTAGCTCGCACAATCACAATGGTCCAAAGAATGGTACCGGGAATGGAGGAAGTAGTAGCCAGAACCGTACCAACCCCTCAACACCAACCAAGAAAGATCTGAGTTAAGTCACTTGTTTTAAGTGCCAAAAGACCGGACATTACGCTAATGAATGTCCTGAAGGCCAGACGGGAAATGGCAATGGAAACTCCGGGAAGAAGCCGCACCCTTTCAACCGAGGACAAGTGAACCACGTTAGCGTGGAGGAGGTTGAAGCTTCGGCCGGATCTTGATAATAGGTAAGTTTTTGGTTAAGTCATTTACTGCACTCGTTCTTTTGATACTGGTGCATCGCATTCATACATATCAAGGGGAATTATGGATAAGTATAGACTGCCCACTAGGGTTTTAAAAACACCCATGCTAGTAACCTCACCAGGAGCAGAGTATATGGCCAGTCGAGGATGTTTTCAAGTTACGTTGGGTATAGGCAAGCATGTTTTTCCCTCGGATTTAATCATTTTGGAATCCCAAGGTTTGGATGTGATTGTGGGTATGGATTGGCTATCAATGTATGGAGGAAACATTGATTGTGCCAGTAAGTCGATTCTGCTTACTACCCCAGAAGGGAAAAAGATAAGGTATGTATCAAGGCATGAGCCGAGGAGGATGCACGTAAATTCCTTATCAAGAGTTGTGCAGGAGGAAGTACCAGTAGTGAAGGATTTTCCTGATGTATTTCCAGAGGAGTTGCCAGGCATGCCACCAGACAGAGACATTGAGTTTTTGATCGAGCTTTTGCCAGGCACAGGGCCAATATCCAAGAGACCATACAGGATTCCCGCAAAAGATTTGGAGGAGATTAAAAGTCAGATTAAGGAGTTACTGGATAAAGGATACATTCTCCCAAGTTCTTCACCTTGGGGATCACCAATACGAAGAAGGACGGATCGTTAAGGATGGTTGTTGATTATCGAGGATTAAATGCGGTAACCATCAAGAATAAGTACCCACTGCCAATGATCAATGATCTGTTTGACCGACTACAAGGAGCAAAGGTGTTTTCCAAGATCGATTTGCGATCAGGATACCATCAGTTGAAGATTCGAGAACAGGATATACCCAAGACAGCTTTTACCACTAGGTATGGGCTATACGACTATATCGTGATGTCATTCGGTCTGACTAACGCACCTGCATATTTCATGAACATGATGATAAAAGTATTTATGGAGTTTCTGGAGAAGTTCGTCGTGGTGTTCATTGATGATATCTTGGTCTACTCGAAGAACGAAGAGGAGCATAAGGAGCACTTGGGTTTGGTATTGGAGAAGCTCAGAGAACACCAGTTATTGAAGGAAATATGCCCTAGAGGCAATACTAAAGTTATTATTTATTTCCTTATATCATGATAAATGTTTATTATTCATGCTAGAATTGTATTAACCGGAAACATAATACATGTGTGAATACATAGACAAACATAGTGTCACTAGTATGCCTCTACTTGACTAGCTCATTTATCAAAGATGGTTATGTTTCCTAGACATGGACAAAAGAGTTGTCATTTGATTAACGGGATCACATCATTAGGAGAATGATGTGATTGACTTGACCCATTCTGTTAGCTTAGCACTTGATCGTTTAGTATGTTGCTATTGCTTTCTTCATGACTTATACATGTTCCTATGACTATGAGATTATGCAACTCCCGTTTACCGGAAGAACACTTTGTGTGCTACCAAACGTCACAACGTAACTGGGTGATTATAAAGGAGCTCTACAGGTGTCTGCGAAGGTACATTTTGGGTTGGCGTATTTCGAGATTAGGATTTGTCACTCCGATTGTCGGAGAGGTATCTCTGGGCCCACTCGATAATGCACATCACTATAAGCCTTGCAAGCATTGCAACTAATTAGTTAGTTGCGGGATGATGTATTACGGAACGAGTAAAGAGACTTTTCGGTGACGAGATTGAACGAGGTGTTGGATACCGACGATCGAATCTCGGGCAAGTAACATACCGATGACAAAGGGAACAACATATGTTGTTATGCGGTTTGACCGATAAAGATCTTCGTAGAATATGTGGGAGCCAATATGGGCATCCAGGTCCCGCTATTGGTTATTGACCGGAAACGTGTCTCGGTCATGTCTACATAGTTCTCGAACCCGTAGGGTCCGCACGCTTAACGTTTAGTTGACGATATAGTATTATATGAGTTATGTATGTTGGTAACCGAATGTTGTTCGAGTCCGGATGAGATCATGGACATGACGAGGAACTACGGAATGGTCAGGAGATAAAGTTTGATATATGGGATAATAGTGTTTGATCTCCGGAAGGGTTCGAATTCACGGAAGGGGTTAGGATGTTTCGAAATGTTTGGAGTGCGAGAACACGTTATTTGGGCCAAAGGGAAATCCCACAATGTTTTGGAAAGCGCAAAAGGAAGTTTCTGCGGAGTCGAGGGCAGACGCTTGAGGTCCACGGGCGTCTGGGTCGAACGTCGGGAACCAGGCGTCTGGCCCGGAGTCCGGAAGGACTCTTGCCTTCGGGTGAAATCGACTTTGTGGAGGCTTTACTCCAAGTTTCGACCCCAAGGCTCAACATATAAATAGAGGGGCAGGGCTAGCACCAAAGAGACATCAAGAAACACCAAGCCGTGTGCCGGCAACCCCGTCCCCTCTAGTTTATCCTCCGTCATAGTTTCCGTAGTGCTTAGGCGAAGCCCTGCGGAGATTGTTCTTCACCAACAGCGTCACCACGCCGTCGTGCTGCCGGAACTCATCTACTACTTCTCCCGTCTTGCTGGATCGAGAAGGCGAGGACGTCATCAAGCTGAACGTGTGCAGAACTCGGAGGTGCCGTACGTTCGGTACTTGGATCAGTCGGATCGTGAAGACGTACGACTACATCAACCACGTTGATAAACGTTTCCGCTTAGCGATCTTCAAGGGTATGAAGATACACTCCCCCTCTCGCTGCTATGCATCACCATGATCTTGTGTGTGCGTAGGATTTTTTTTTGAAATTACTATGTTCCCCATCAGTGGTATCAGAGACTGGTTTTATGCGTAGATGTTATATGCACGAGTAGAACACAAGTGAGTTGTGGGCGATACAAGTCATACTGCTTACCAGCATGTCATACTTTGGTTCAGCGCTATTGTTGGATGAAGCGGCCCGGACCGACATTACGCCAGACGCTTACGCGAGACTGGTTCTACCGGCGTGCTTTGCACACGTGTGGCGGGTGTCTGTTTCTCCAACTTTAGTTGAACCAAGTGCGGCTACGCTGTCCTTGTGAAGGTTAAAACAACACTAACTTGACGAACTATCGTTGTGGTTTTAATGCGTAGGTAAGAACGGTTCTTGCTCAGCCCGTAGCAGTATCGTAAAACTTGCAACAACAAAGTAGAGGACGTCTAACTTGTTTTTGCAGGGCATGTTGTGATGTGATATGGTCAAGACGTGATGCTATATTTTATTGTATGAGATGATCATGTTTTGTAACCGAAGTTATCGGCAATCGGCAGGAGCCATATGGTTGTCGCTTTATTGTATGAAATGCAACGCATCTGTAATGCTTTACTTTATCACTAAGCGGTAGCGATAGTCGTAGAAGCATAAGATTGGCGAGGCGACAACGATGCTACGATGGAGATCAAGGCGTCGGCGCCCGGTGGCGATGGTGATCACGACGGTGCTTCGGAGATGGAGATCACAAGCACAAGATGATGATGGCCATATCATATCACTTATATTGATTGCATGTGATGTTTATCCTTTATGCATCTTATCTTGCTTTGATTGACGGTAGCATTTTAAGATGATCTCTCACTAATTATCAAGAAGTGTTCTCCCTGAGTATGCACCGTTGCGAAAGTTCTTTGTGCTGAGACACCACGTGATGATCGGGTGTGATAGGCTCTACGTTCAAATACAACGCGTGCAAAACAGTTGCACACACGGAATACTCATGTTAAACTTGACGAGCCTAGCATATATAGATATGGCCTTGGAACACGGAGACCGAAAGGTCGAGCGTGAATCATATAGTAGATATGATCAACATAGTGATGCTCACCATTGAAAACTACTCCATCTCACGTGATGATCGGACATGGTTTAGTTGATTTGGATCACATGATCACTTAGATGACTAGAGAGATGTCTGTCTAAGTGGGAGTTCTTAAGTAATATGATTAATTGAACTTAAATTTATCATGAACTTAGTCCTGGTAGTATTTTGCAAATTACGTTGTAGATCAATAGCTCGCGATGTTGCTTTCATATGTTTATTTTAATATGTTCCTAGAGAAAAATTATGTTGAAAAATGTTAGTAGCAATGATGCGGATTGGATCCGTGATCTGAGGTTTATCCTCATTGCTGCACAGAAGAATTATGTCCTTGATGCACCGCTAGGGTGGACCTATTGCAGGAAGCGGAATCACGAGGCGTTATGAGCGTTTGGCTAGCTCAATATGATGACTACTTGATAGTTTAGTGCACCATGCTTAACGGCTTAGAATCGGGACTTCAAAGGCGTTTTGAGCGTCATGGACCATATGAGATGTTCCAGGAATTGAAGTTAATATTTCAAGCAAATACCGAGTTGAGAGATATGAAGTCTCCAACAAGTTCTATAGCTAAAATATGGAGGAGAATCGCTCAACTAGTGAGCATGTGCTCAGATTATGCAGGTACTTCAATCGCTTGAATCAAGTGGGAGTTAATGTTCCAGATAAGATAGTGATTGATAGAATTCTCTAGTCACCATCACTAAGTTACTAGAACTTCGTGATGAACTATAGTATGCAAGGGATGACGAAAACGATTCCCGAGCTCTTCGTGATGTTGAAATCGACGAAGGTAGAAATCAAGAAATAGCATCAAGTGTTGATGATTGACAAGACCACTAGTTTCAAGAAAAGGGCAAAGGGAAGGAAAGGGAAACTTCAAGTAGAATGGAAAACAAGTTGTCACTCCTGTGAAGAAGACCAAAGCTGGACCAAAGCCTGAAACTGAGTGCTTACACTACAAAGGAAATGGTCCTTTGAAGCGGAAATGCCACGAATATTTGGTGGATAAGAAGGATGGCAAAGTGAACAAGGGTATATTTGATATACAGGTTATTGATGTGTGCCTTACTAGTGTTTATAGTAGCCCACAGTATTTGATACTTGTTCGGTTGCTAAGATTAGTAACTCGAAACAGGAGTTCTGAGAATAAACAGAGACTAGTTGAAGGGGAAGTGACGATGAGTGTTGGAAGTAGTTCCAAGATTGATATGATCATCATCGCACACTCCCTATACCTTCGGGATTAGTGTTAAACCTAAATAAATGTTATTTGGCGTTTGCATTGAACATGAATATGATTTGATCATGTTTATTGCGATACGGTTATTCATTTAAAGTCAAAGAATAATTGTTGTTCTGTTTACATGAATAAAAACCTTTGATGGTCATACACCCAATGAAAATAGTTTGTTGGATCTCGATCGTAGTGATACACATATTCATAATATTGATGCCAAAAGATGCAAAGTTAATAATGACAGTGCAACTTATTTGTGGCACTGCCGTTCGGGTCATATCGGTGTAAAGCGCATGAAGAAACTCCATAAAGATGGATTTTCAGAATTACTTGGTTATGAATCATTTGATGCTTGCGAACCGTGCCTTTTGGGCAAGATGACTAAAACTCCGTTCCCCGGAACAATGGAACGAGCTACTGACTTATTGGAAATAATACATACCGATGTATGCGGTCCGATGAGTGTTAAGGCTCGCGGCGTGTATCGTTATTTTCTGACCTTCACAGATGATTTGAGTAGATATGGGTATATCTACTTGATGAAACATAAGTCTGAAACATTTGAAAAGTTCAAAGAATATCAGAGTGAAGTGGAAAATCATAGTAACAAGAAAAATAAAGTTTCTACGATCTGATCGTGGAGATGAATATTTGAGTTACGAGTTTGGTCTTCATTTGAAACAATGTGAAATAGTTTCGCAACTCACGCCATATGGAACACCACAGCATAATGGTGTGTCCGAACGTCGTAACCGCACTTTATTGGATATGGTGCGATCTATGATGTATCTTACCGATTTACCACTATCGTTTTGGGGTTATGCATTAGAGATAGCTGCATTCACTTTAAATAGGGCACCATCTAAATCCGTTGAGACGACACCGTATGAACTATGGTTTAGCAGTAAACCTAAGCTGTCGTTTCTTAAAGTTTGGGGCTGCGATGCTTATGTGAAAAAGCTTCAACCTGATAAGCTCAAACCCAAATCGGAGAAGTGCGTCTTCATAGAATACCCAAAGGAAACTGTTAGGTACACCTTCTATCACAGATCCGAAGGCAAAATATTCGTTGCTAAAATGGATCCTTTCCGGAGAAGGAGTTTCTCTCGAAAGAAGTGAGTGGGAGGAAAGTAAAGCTTGATAAGGTAATTTGTACCTTCTCCCGAATTGGAAACTAGTTCATCACTGAAATCAGTTCGGTGATGCCTACACCAATTAGTGAGGAAGCTAATGATGATGATCATGAAACTTCAGATCAAGTTACTACCGAACCTCGTAGGTCAACCAGAGCAAGATCCGCACCAGAGTGGTACGGTAATCCTATTCTGGAAGTCATGTTACTATACCATGATAACCTTACGAACTATGAGGAAGCGATGATGAGCTCAGATTCCATGAAATGGCTTGAGGCCATGAAATCCGAGATGGGATCCATGTATGAGAGAACAAAGTTTGGACTTTGGTGGAGTTGCCCGATGATCGGCAAGCCATATTGTATAAATGGATCTTCAAGAGGAAGACAGATACTGATGGTAGTGTTACTATCTACAAAGCTCGACTTGTCGCAAAAATGTTTTCGACAAGTTCAAGGTGTTGGATACCGACGATCGAATCTCGGGCAAGTAACATACCGATGACAAAGGGAACAACGTATGTTGTTATGCGGTTTGACCGATAAAGATCTTCGTAGAATATGTGGGAGCCAATATGGGCATCCAGGTCCCGCTATTGGTTATTGACCGGAAACATGTCTCGGTCATGTCTACATAGTTCTCGAACCCGTAGGGTCCGCACGCTTAACGTTTCGTTGACGATATAGTATTATATGAGTTATGTATGTTGGTAACCGAATGTTGTTCGGAGTCCCGGATGAGATCATGGACATGACGAGGAACTCCGGAATGGTCAGGAGATAAAGTTTGATATATGGGATAATAGTGTTTGATCTCAGGAAGGGTTCCGAATTCACGGAAGGGTTCGGATGTTTCGAAATGTTTGGGCACGAGAACACGTTATTTGGGCCAAAGGGAAAGCCCACAATGTTTTGGAAAGCGCAAAAGGAAGTTTTATGGAGTCGAGGGCGGATGCAAGGGTCCTGGCGTGCGGTCCATACGCCGGAACCTGGCGTCAACCTGGAGTCCGAGAAGGACTCTTGCCTTTCGGGTGAAATCGACTTTGTGGAGGCTTTTACTCCAAGTTTCGCCCAATGCTCAACATATAAATAGAGGGGCAGGGATAGCACCAAAGAGACATCAAGAAACACCAAGCCATGTGCCGGCAACCCCGTCCCCTCTAGTTTATCCTCCGTCATAGTTTCCGTAGTGCTTAGGCGAAGCCCTGCAGAGATTATTCTTCACCAACACCGTCACCACGCCGTCGTGCTGCCGGAACTCATCTACTACTTCGCCCGTCTTGCTGGATCGAGAAGGCGAGGACGTCATCAAGTTGAACGTGTGCAGAACTCGGAGGTGTCGTACATTAGGTACTCGGATCGGTCGGATCGTGAAGACGTACGACTACATCAACCGCGTTGATAAACGCTTCCGCTTAGCGATCTTCAAGGGTATGAAGATACACTCCCCCTCTCGTTGCTATGCATCACCATGATCTTGCATGTGCGTAGGAATTTTTTTGAAATTACTACGTTCCCCATCAGTTATATGCCAAGTTTAGCAGATGTGAGTTCTGGTTGAAGGAAGTTGGATTCCTCGGACGTGTTATATCCCGAGAGGGTATAGCAGTAGACCCCACCAAGTTTGTCACCGTGACTAATTGGGAAGCACCAACGACAGTTGGGGAGATCAGAAATTTCCTTGGACTGGCAGGATACTACCGGAGATTCATTGAGAATTTTTCAAGGATTGCAAAGCCCATGACAGAGTTGTTGAAGAAGGATACCAAGTTCAATTGGACTGGGAAATGTGAGGTCAGTTTCCAGGAATTGAAGAAACGTTTAGTTACCTCACCAGTGTTGATTCTGCCAGATCAGACTAAGGATTATGAGGTGTATTGCGATGCTACACGTCGAGGACTTGGAGCAATACTTATGCAGGAAGGAAGAGTTGTTTCGTATGCGTCACGACAGCTTAAACCTCATGAGTTGAATTATGCCACACATGATTTGGAGTTAGCAGCCGTAGTGCATGCATTGAAGACATGGAGACATTTTCTTATCGGAAATCATTGTGAGGTGTACACGGATCACAAGAGTTTGAAGTACATCTTCACACAAAAAGGGTTAAACCTCAGGCAAAGGAGATGGTTGGAACTCATCAAGGATTATGATATGAGATTGCAGTATCACCCCAGAAAGGCTAACGTAGTAGCCGGCGCATTGAGCCGTAAGAGCCATGTTAATACACTCATGACCGAAGGACTGCCAAAGGAGTTAGCCGAGGACTTTTCGAGCTATGTTTGGAGATAGTTCCGAGAGGCTATGTAGCAACATTGGAAATTCAGTCAACTTTGATGGATAAGATCAGAGAAGCTCAAAAGACCGATAAGGAGATTGCAGAGATAAAGGAGAGGTTGAACAAGGGAAAAGCCAAGGGATTTCGTGAGGATGAGCACGATACCCTCTGGTTTAAGGACTGCATTTATGTACCCAATGACCCTGAAATCAGGAAGTTGATTTTGCAAGAGGCCCATGATTCGCCGTATTCAATTCACCCAGGGAATACCAAGATGTACTTGGATTTGAAGGAGATTTTCTGGTGGACCGGAATGAAGAAGGACATTGCCGAGTATGTAGTAATTTGTCATGTATGTCAGAGGGTAAAGGCAGAGCATCAGAAGCCAGCAGGATTGTTGCAACCATTGGCGATACCCGAATGGAAGTGGGATAAGCTAGGCATGGATTTTATTACAGGATTGCCCAAGACTCATTCAGGCTATGACTCGATTTGGGTGGTAGTCGATTGTTTGATGAAGGTAGCTCATTTCATTCCAGTGAAGACTACTTACACTGGTGCCAAATTGGCCAAGATTTACATAACTAGGATCGTATGTCTGCATGGAGTTCCAAGGAGCATTGTATCAGATAGAGGAACCCAATTCACCTCAAAGTTCTGGAATCAGTTGCACGAAACCTTGGGTACCAGGCTAGAGTTCAGTACCGCTTTTCATCCGCAGACAGATGGACAGACCGAAAGAGTCAATCAGATTTTAGAAGACATGCTGAGAGCTTGTGCGCTAGATTATGGATCTAGTTGGGATGACAATTTGCCGTATGAAAAGTACTCTTACAACAACAGTTATCAATCCAGGTTGAAGATGGCCCCTTTCGAAGCCTTGTACGGAAGGAGGTGCAGAACCCCGTTGTCTTGGGACGAAGTTGGAGACCGTCAGTTGTTTGGACCAGATTTGATTAAGGAGTCTGAACGGAAAGTGAAGTTGATTCGCGACAGGCTCAAGGTAGCCTAGTCCAGGCAGAAAAGCTATGCTGATGCAAAACGCAAGGAGACAATTTACGATGTTGGGGATAGAGTTTACCTTCGGGTATCACCACTTCGAGAAGTTAAGCATTTTGGTGTTAAAGGAAAGTTAGCGCCGCGTTTTGTGGGACCATACAAAGTTTTGGAGCGTATGGGAGAGATTGCCTACAAGTTGGAATTACCTGAGGGATTGTCAGGAGTTCACGACGTGTTCCACGTCTCCAGTTGAAGAGGTGCCACGCAGAGATGGTGATATACCGCTAAGAGATACCGTGCCGCTAGAGGGGATTCAGTTGGATGCTTATTTGACCTATGAGGAGAAACCGGTCAAGATTCTTGAGTATGCCACCGAGTCACCCAAAGAAAGTTATCAAGTTTTGCAAACTTCATGGAGCCACCACACCGAGGATGAAGCCACAGGGAGTGAGAGGAAGATTTCTTTGAAAGACCACCCTCACCTATTCTCTAGTTAACCCGAATCTCGAGGGCGAGATTCATCTTAAGGGGGGTAGGTTTGTAACATCCCAAATTTTCAATTTGGAATGTTATATTAATAGATCATCATTGCATATCATATTTAATGCATTTTGCTTCGGTCCTAGAATTCTACGCAACTCAAGGACCCACGGAGAGAGTTGGGGATTTCGATATTTTCATATTTGAGTTTTCTCAAATTTTGGAAGTAGGATCATTTGATTTTATTTATTTTATCTTCAATTTTTTCAATTATGTAAATTTGGGAGAGGGAATAAAATGACTTTCCCAAAATAAAGAAATATCGAGGATTTAATAAAAAATCAAATAAGATTTTATTTGGGATTTTCTGGCTATTTTATTTGAATTTAGGAAAAATGCGTGTTTTCCAAAAATTGCATTTAGGCCCAAATAAATGTTCATCTAAACCGGCTTAATTTTTGAAGCCGGGGAAAATTTATTTCGGGATTTTTGGAGTCCGTTTGGTATTTCTTTCGTTCTTTTTTCTGCGCGTCATTATTTAAAAAAAACGCGAACCGCCTTTGGGCCGTAACCGGCCAGGACTCTGCCTGGCCGGGGGTTTTTATAAAGCGCGCCTGGGCCGACCCCCAGCCCAAGCCGCCACCCCCAGCCCAAGCCGCCGCCGCCCCCGCCTAATCCTAACCCTAGCCCGCGCCCGCCGTTGATCCACGTGGCGCCTCTACTGCCTTGGAGCCCGTCGCCGCCGCCCCTCACCGCCCGTCCGCCGCAGCCGTCGCCGCTGGCCACCGCCGCCATCGCCGACCCGCACCCCGAGGTTGACCTCGCCGCCGCATTTTTTTTTTAGAAAAACCGTTCGGTTTTTTCGTCGGTTTTTTAAGATTCCTTTTTTTTTCGTTAGATCGGTTTTCTTCCGGTTTGGATTAATTAGCGAAAGTTCACTCGTTCGTTCGTTTTTAACGAACGCGTTCATCGTTTAGAACCAGATAACGAACGTTCATTCGTTAACCTGTTCGTCGTTTTTCTTTTTCTCGGAATTATTCCGCGATTTTCTGATCACGATTTCTGATCCGATTTTTGTTTTAGTATAACTTTTCGCTCGTTTATCGGAATCAGGCGATTCAAGCGCCTAGAGTTTCGTCTCGAAACCCTCTTTCCGAATAATCTACTCAAACCAGTTTTTGCTTCTGTAAAATTTGACTTAGGTCTAGATTAGTAAACGAAGCTTGTTTCATTCGACGTTTGAGTTTTGTTTCTTCGTTCGATTTGATTGTTTTTGCAAACCGGAGTTCTTAAGTTGAACTTTCTGGTTAGACCTCTTATTTTAGTTTTACCCGTGCATTAGATGAGTACTTATTGTATGCTTGTTTGTTTGTTTGCTTGCGATAGAGTACCCGGATTGCGCCGCTTGCTACTTCGTATCCTTAGGTTACGCGGATCATCAGCAAGGCAAGTAACACTTTGATCATACCTCTTTACTACCGAGTTTTTATGCATTAGATCAATCCTCAAACATTGCATGATTAGGATCTAATTAAATTGTGGGTTTTGGGAAGTAGATTGAGGTAGTACCTATTACCTGTTTTATTATCAAACCCTTGGGAGTTACTTCTACGTTTGCTTATTTTGCGATACTATGCTAGTAGACGTGGATTGGGTGAGTGATTTTTCCATGACAGATATGAGATTTGTTAATTAATGGTTTATTTAAGGTGGCAACATTAATACACATTTGGGTGGATTGAGGTACCTGGTTATTCCAGGATTGCCTGTTTCTTTTTGGACCGCCACCCAGGCTCAAAGGGATCATAAGATTATTCATGCTAGAAACTTCCGTGTGCAGCCACATGCTATTATGGGCTCTAGCATAGTTGATTAAGTCGTGCGAACTCTTACGGTGGTAGACTAGCAGATGTACGGGAAAGTAGGTGTACCGGTCTACCCATTGTAAGGTGTTAAGCGCTCGAAAGACTATGTCTCGGTCATTCGTTTCTCAAACACCATGTAGTGCGAGAAAACCAGCGGAGGAGATCGAGTCATGTGGGGAAAGTGCGCAACCTCTGCAGAGTGTATAAACTAATCATGATTAGTCGTGTCCCGGTTATGGACATCTTGAGTATCTAGTACTTGGATTTTCGTGTGAATCTCATCATGTTACTTTAATTAATATTGTTGGGTTTGTTTAATGATGATGCTTAATTGGGATTGAGGATGATGTCAACCATTCTCAATGTTTAACAACCACCATGATAGTTAAATAATTTATTCCTTTGTAGTAGGGAAAAATTGGCTTTACGCAAAAACTGTAACCATAGAGCTATCCACCAAGCTATATATGCATGTAGTATAGCTTTACTCTTTCATTTTTCTCTATGTGTTACTTTGCGGCATATTCCATGTCTTGACCCGTTTCGGGCTGCAACGTTCATGTTGCAGACTTTTCAGACGACGAGTAACATGCTTTAGGATCGTGGTTCTATACTCAGTGATGCCGTTGGAGTTGATGGACTCACTTATCTTCCAAGCCTTCCGTTGTTATCGTTATTAGATGGCCTTAAGCCATAACTATTGTAATAAGTTTCTCCTTGGAGACATTTGATGTAATAGGTGTGTGATTGCTACTCTGTTGTAAATCCTTCAAGTACTGTGTGTGTCAGCATTACTGATCCAGGGATGACACTGATGCACAGAGATCGGACTGTTTGAGGTCTGGTCACTACACAACCAAATACAACTGCTAAAAGTTCCTTTTCGGTAGTAGCATAATTTCTGTGAGCATTGTCTAGAGTCTTACTAGCATAATGGATAACATTTAATTTCTTATCAACTCTTTGTCCTAGAACAGCACCTACAGCATAATCACTAGCATCACACATAATTTCAAAGGGTAAATTCCAATCGGTGGTTTGAACAACGGTGCGAGACTAATGCTTTCTTAAGTATTTCAAATGCTTCTACACAATCATCATCAAAGACAAATGGTACATCTTTTGTAATAAATTAGTCGAGGCCGAGAAATTTTGAGAAGTCCTTAATGAACCTCCTATAAAATCCGGCGTGACCAAGGAAACTTCTTATACCTTTGATGTCCTTGGGACATGGCATCTTTTCAATAACATCAACCTTGGCTTTATCAACTTCAATACCTCTTTCAGAAACTTTGTGCCCCAAGACAATACCTTCATTAACCATAAAGTGGCACTTTTCCTAATTCAAGACAAGATTAGTTTCTTCACATCTCTGCAAAACTCGATCAAGATTGCTCAAGCAATCATCAAAAGAGGAACCATAGACGGAAAAATCGTCCATGAAAACCTCCCAAATTTTTTCACAAAAATCGGAGAATATAGCCATAATGCATCTTTGAAAGGTAGCAGGTGCATTACATAAACCAAAAGGCATACGTCTATAAGCAAAAGTACCAAAAGGGCAAGTAAAAGTAGTCTTTGATTGATCTTTAGCCGACACAGGTATTTGAGAGAAACCAGAATAACCATCTAGAAAGCAATAATGTGTATGTTTGCATAATCTTTCTAGCATTTGATCAATAAAAGGCAAGGGGTAATGATGTTTCTTAGTAGCTTTATTTAGTTTGCGGAAATCAATTACCATCCTATAACCTGTGATATTTTTTTGCGGGATCAATTCATCTTTATCATTAGGGACAACAGTAATGCTTCCCTTCTTAGGGACACAATGGACAGGACTTACCCACTGACTATCAGCAACGGGATAAATTATACCTGCCTCCAGAAGCTTGAGTATTTATTTTCTTACCACTTCTTTCATTTTAGGATTCAAGCGTCATTTGAGGATCACGGACTGGTTTGGCATCCGCTTCCAAATTTATTTTATGTTGACATAGAGTGGGACTAATGCCCTTAAGATCATCAAGAGTATATCCAATAGCGGCACGGTGCTTCTTCAGAGTTTTCAATAATCTTTCTTCTTCATGCTCTGAAAGGTTAGCGCTAATAATAACAGGATATATTTTCTTCTCATCAAGATAAGCATATTTAAGATTATCAGGCAACGGTTTAAGCTCAAACACGGGATCACCCTTGGGTGGAGGAGGATCCCCTAGGATTTCAACAGGCAAATTGTGTTGCAGAATAGGTTCCTGTTTAAAGAATACTTCATCTATTTCCTTCTTTCATTCATGAACATATCATTTTCATGGTCTAGCAAATAGTGTTCTAAAGGATCACTAGGAGGTACGGCAATAGAAGCAAGACCAATAATTTCATCCTTACTAGGCAATTCTTCCTCACGATGTTGTTTACTAAATTTAGAGAAATTAAACTCATGAATCATATCATCCAAGCCAATAGTAACAACATTCTTTCTGCATTCTATCTTAGCATTAACAGTGTTCAAAAAGGGTCTACCAAATATAATGGGACAAAAGCTATCTTGTGGAGAACTGAGAACAAGAAAATCAACATGATATTTAGTTTTCCCACACAAGACTTCAACATCTCTAACAATTCCCATTGCAGATATATTATCTCTATTGGCAAGTTTAATTGTAACATCAATATCTTCTAACTCAGCAGGTGCAATTTCATGCTTAATTTCTTTATATAAATCATAAGGTATAACACTAGCACTAGCACCCATATCACATAAGCCATGATAAGAATGATCTCCTATTTTAACAGAAATAACAGGCACGCCTACCACAGGTCTATGTTTATCTTTAATGCTAGGTTTAGCAATTCTAGCAGATTCACCACATAATTGAATAACATGCCCATCAATATTATCAGACAAGAGATCTTTAACAATAGCAATATTAGGTTCTACTTTGATTTGCTCAGGAGGTGTATAAGTTCTAATATTGCTTTTACGAACCATAGTTGAAGCTTTAGCATGATCCTTTATTCTAACAGGGAAAGGTGGTTTCTCAACATAAGAGGTAGGAACAATAGGATCATTATAAGTGACAGTCTTTTCCTCAACTTTAATAGGTGCAGCTACTTTTACTTCTATGGGAGGATGATATTTAAACCACTTGTCCTTGGGGAGATCAACATAAGTAGCAAAAGATTCACAGAAAGAAGCTACTATCTCAGAGTCAAATCCATATTTAGTGCTAAACTTACGGAAAATATCGGTATCCATAAAAGATTTAACATAATCAAACTTAGGTGTCATACCTGACTCCTTACCTTCGTCGAGGTCCCAATCTTCAGAGTTGCGTTTAATTCTATCCAATAAATTCCATTTAAGTTCAATAGTCTTCATCATAAAAGAGCCCGGCACAAGAAGTATCGAGCATGGTGCGATTGTTATCGAAAGCCGAGCATAAAAATTCTGAAGAATTGTCACTCTTGAGAGCTCATGATTGGGGCATGAATATAACATTGATTTAAGCCTCCCCCAAGCTTGAGCGATGCTTTCTCCTTCGCGAGGCCAAAAATTATATATATAATTGCGATCACGTTGAACAAGATGCATAGGGTAATATTTTTTATGGAATTCCAATTTCAATCTTTTATAGTTCCATGATCTCGTATCATCACATAGCCTATACCATGTCAATGCGTCTTCCTTCAAAGATAAAGGGAAGACCTTCTTCTTAACAACATCATCGGGTATACCTGCAAGCTTAAATAGTCCACAAACTTCATCCACATAGAGTAGATGTTCATCAGGATGCTTTGTTCCATCTCCTGTAAAAGTATTAGCTAGCAGTTTTTCCATCATACCCAAAGGAACTTCAAAAGGAGTTTCATTTTCAATAGGTTCAGTAGGTTGAGGAGCAACTCTTTGCTCTACTGGACGGGGTGAAGATACCCCGAACAAGCCCCTTAGAGAATTACTTTCCATAGTAATAAGTGACAGTAAATTTCAGCACACTATGTAAATTTTTCCTTACCAAATTCCACCTACCAAAGGCCCTACGCTCCCAGGCAACGGCGCCAGAAAAGATTCTTGATGACCCACAAGTATAGGGGATCTATTGTAGTCCTTTCGATAAGTAAGAGTGTCGAACCCAACGAGGAGAAGAAGGAAATGATAAGCGGTTTTCAGCAAGGTATTCTCTGCAAGAAATCTTGAAATAAGCGGTAACAGATAGTTTTGTGATAAGATAAATTGTAATGAGCAACAAGTAACAAGAGTAAATAAATTGCAGCAAGGTGGCCCAATCCTTTTTGTAGCAAAGGACAAGCCTGGACAAACTCTTATAATAGGAAAAGCGCTCACGAGGACACATGGGAATATCGTCAAGCTAGTTTTCATCATGTTCATATGATTCGCGTTCGGTACTTTGATAATTTGATATGTGGGTGGACCGGTGCTTGGGTGCTGTTCTTGCTTGAACAAGCATCCCACTTATGATTAACCTCTATTGCAAGCATCCGCAACTGCAACAAAAGTATTAAGGTAAACCTAACCATAGCATGAAACATATGGATCCAAATCAGCCCCTTACGAAGCAATGCATAAACTAGGGTTTAAGCTTCTGTCACTCTAGCAACCCATCATCTACTTATTACTTCCCAATGCCTTCCTTTAGGCCCAAATAATGGTGAAGTGTTATGTAGTCGACGTTCACATAACACCACTAGAGGCTAGACAACATACATCTCATCAAAATATCGAACGGATACCAAATTCACATAGCTTCTATTTAGATGTGTTTTTGTGTTTTAATTAGTGTTTGTGCCAAGTAGAACCTTTTGGGAAGACTTGGGTGAAGTCTTTTCGATCTTGCTGTAAAAAACACAAACTTTAGCGCTCACGAGATTTTGTGTTTTACTGGAGAGTGCTATTTAGTTGATTATTTCTGCAGATGATTAATATATAAATTCCTCACGTACAGAAATTTATTTTAGAATTTTTGGAGTTCAGGAAGTTTGCGTTAGTTACAGATTACTACAGACTGTTCAGTTTTTGACAGATTCTGTTTTCCGTGTGTTGTTTGCTTATTTTGATGAATATATGGCTAGTAATGAAGTTTATGAACCATAGAGAAGTTGGAATACAGTAGGTTTAACACCAATATAAATAAAGAATGAGTTCATTACAGTACCTTGAAGTGGTGTTTTGTTTTCTTTCGCTAACGGAGCTCACGAGATTTTCTGTTAAGTTTTGTGTTGTGAAGTTTTCAAGTTTTGGGTAAAGATTTGATGGATTATGGAACAAGGAGTGGCAAGAGCCTAATATTGGGGATGCCCAAGGCACCCCAAGGTAAAATCCAAGGACAACCAAAAGCCTATGCTTGGGGATGCCCCGGAAGGCATCCCCTCTTTTGTCTTCGTCCATCGGTATTACTTGGAGCTATATTTTTATTCACCACATGATATGTGTTTTGCTTGGAGCGTCTTGTATGATTTGAGTCTTTGCTTTTTAGTTCACCACAATCATCCTTGTTTTACACACCTCTTTGATAGAGACACACATTATTCGGAATTTATTAGAATACTCTATGTGCTTCACTTATATCTTTTGAGCTAAACAATTTTGCTCTAGTGCTTCACTTATATCTTTTAGAGCACAGTGGTGGTTATATTTTATAGAAATAATTGATCTCTCATGCTTCACTTATATTATTTTGAGAGTCTTTTAGAACAGCATGGTAATTTTCTTTGGTTATAAATTTAGTCCTAATATGATAGGCATCCAAGATAAAAACTTCCAAGTGCATTGAATACTAAGAGAACTTTGATACTTGATGATTGTTTTGAGATATGGAGATAGTGATATTAAAGTTGTTCTAGTTGAGTAGTTGTGAATTTGAGAAATACTTATGTTGAAGTTTGCAAGTCCCGTAGCATGCACGTATGGTAAATGTTATGTAACAAATTTGAAGCATGAGGTGTTCTTTGATTGTCATCCTTATGAGTGGCGGTCGGGGACGAGCGATGGTCTTTTCCTACCAATCTATCCCCCTAGGAGCATGCGTGTAGTGCTTGGTTTTTGATGACTTGTAGATATTTGCAATAATTATGTGAGTTCTTTATGACTAATGTTGAGTCCATGGATTATACGCACTCTCAACCGTCCATCATTGCTAGCCTCTTCGGTACCGTGCATTGCCCTTTCTCACCTTGATAAGTTGGTGCAAACTTCGCCGATGCATCCAAACCCCGTGATACGATACGCTCTATCACACATAAACCTCCTTATATCTTCCTCAAAACAGCCACCACACCTACCTATTATGGCATTTCCATAGCCATTCTGAGATATTATTGTCATGCAACTTTCCACCGTTCCGTTTATTATGACACACTTTATCATTGTCATATTGCCTTGCATGATCATGTAGTTGACATCGTATTTGTGGCAAAGCCACCATGCATATTATTTATACATGTCACTCTTGATTCATTGTCCTTCCCTGTACACCACTGGAGGCATTCATATAGAGTCATACTTTGTTCTAGTATCGAGTTGTAATCATTGAGTTGTAAATAAATAGAAGTGTGATGATCATCATTAATAGAGCGTTGTCCCAAATAAAAAAAGAGAAAGGCCAAATAAAAAAAAAGGAAGGCCCAAAAAATATAAATAAAAAGGGACAATGCTACTATCCTTTTTCCACACTTGTTCTTCAAAGTAGAACCATAATCTTTATGATAGAGAGTCTCTTGTTTTGTCACTTTCATAAACTAGTGGGAATTTTTCATTATAGAACTTGGCTTGTATATTCCAACAATGGGCTTCCTCAAATGCCGTAGGTCTTCGTGAGCAAGGAAGTTGGATGCACACCCACTTAGTTTATTTTGTTGAGCTTTCATACATTTATAGCTCTAGTGCATCCATTGCATGGCAATCCCTACTCCTTGCATTGACATCAATTGATGGGCATCTCCCTAGCCCGTTGATTAGCCGCGTCAATGTGAGACTTTCTTCTTTTTTTGACTTCTCCACACAACCCCCATCATTATATTCTATTCCACCCATAGTGCTATATCCATGGCTCACGCTCATGTATTGCATGAAAGTTGAAAAAAGTTTGAGATTACTGAAGTATGAAACAATTGCTTGGCTTGTCATTGGGTTTGTGCATGATGAGAGCATTCTTGTGTGACGAAAATGGAGCATGACCAAACTATATTATTTTGTAGGGATGAACTTTCTTTGGCTATGTTATTTTGAGAAGACATAATTGCTTGGTTAGTATGCTTGAAGTATTATTATTTTTATGTCAATATTAAACTTTTATCTTGAATCTTTTGGATCTGAACATTCATGCCACAATAAAGAGAATTACATTGAAGAATATGCTAAGTAGCATTCCACATAAAAAATTCTGTTTTTATCATTTACCTGCTCGAGGACGAGCAGGAATTAAGCTTGGGGATGCTTGATATGTCTCCAACGTATCTATAATTTTTTATTGCTCCATGCTATTATATATTCTGTTTTGGATGTTTAATGGGCTTTATTTATACACTCTTATATTATTTTTGGGACTAACCTATTAACCCAAGGCCCAGTGAAAATTGTTGTTTTTTTTTGCATATTTCAGTGTTTCGCAGAAAAAGAATATCAAACGAAATGAAACCTTCGGGAGCGTAATTTTTTAAACAAACGTGATCCAGAGGACTTGGAGTGGACGTCATGCAATCAACGAGGAAGCCACGAGGCAGGGGGGCGCGCCTACCCCCCCTGGGTGCGCCCTCTGCCCTCATGGGCCCCTCGTAGCTCCACCGACCTACTTCTTCCTCCTATATATACATACGTACCCCGAAACCATCGAGGAGCACCACGAAAACCTAATTCCACCGTCGCAACCTTCTATACCCGTGAGATCCCATCTTGGGGCCTTTTTCCATTCACCGGAGGGAATCGATCACGGAAGGCTTCTACATCAACACCATAGCCTCTCCGATGATGTGTGAGTAGTTTACCACAGACCTTTGGGTCCATAGTTATTAGCCAGATGGCTTCTTCTCTCTCTTTGGATCTCAATACAAAGTTCTCCTCGATCTTCTTGGAGATCTATTTGATGTAACTCTTTTTGCGGTGTGTTTGTCGAGATCCGATGAATTGTGGGTTTATGATCAAGATTATCTATGAACAATATTTGAATCTTCTTTGAATTCTTTTATGTATTGGTTATCTTTGCAAGTCTCTTCGAATTATCAGTTTGGTTTGGCCTACTAGATTGATCTTTCTTGCAATGGGAAAAGTGCTTAGCTTTGGGTTCAATCATGCGGTGCTCGATCCCAGTGACAGTAGGGGAAACGACACGTATTCTATTGTTGCCATCGAGGATAAAAAGATGGGGTTTATATCATATTGCTTGAGTATATCCCTCTACATCATGTCATCTTACCTAATATGTTACTCTGTTCTTATGAACTTAATACTCTAGATGCATGCTGGATAGCGGTCGATGGGTGGAGTAATAGTAGTAGATGCAGGCAGGAGTCGGTCTACTTGTCACGGACGTGATGCCTATATACATGATCATGCCTAGATATTCTCATAATTATGCACTTTTCTATAAATTGCTCGACAGTAATTTGTTCACCCACCGTAATACTTATGCTATCTTGAGAGAAGCCACTAGTGAAACCTATGGCCCCCGGGTCTATTTTCCATCATATTAATCTCCCATTAACTAGCTATTTCTGGTGTCGTTTATTTTGCAATCTTTACTTTTAATCTTTATCATAAAAATACCAAAAATATTATCTTATCATCTCTATCAGATATCACTTTTGCAAGTGGTCGTGAAGGGATTGACAACCCCTTTATCGCGTTGGTTGCAAGATTCTTATTTGTTTGTGTAGGTACGAGGGACTTGCGTGTGGCCTCCTACTGGATTGATACCTTGATTCTCAAAAGCTGAGGGAAATACTTACGCTACTTTGCTGCATCACCCTTTCCTCTTCAAGGGAAAACCAACGCATGCTCAAGAGGTAGCCTATCCAAGTCCATTAGGCTAATCCCATGAGTCTCGTAACATTCAATGGTCAAGTTTATTTCCTTTGGTGTATGTAGTACTTTTATTATTGCTTATGTTTATAAGAGAAACTCTAGTAGAGTCGTCGTATCTTCGGTCATTATATAGGATATGAAGCGCATTTTATATGGATATAGAGGCCATGCTCACTGTGTGCAAACACAGAGTCGTGATAATGGGGTCTACATAGATTTCATTTTATTTGTTCTTCATTTTTCATTTTCTTCAATTTCACGGGAGCAAATTAAGCCCAGATTAGTCTAGTCAAACACATGTATTACAGTGGCGAAAATGCGTCACTTTACATATAATTAGTGACTTGAAATGTCGTTTACCGACATTTCCAAAATAAGGAATGTCGCTTGACCTAGTACTACCTACAGTTGTCGGTGGATGGCGACGTCTAGTGATTGCCCTTCTCATTGCCCTCCTTCTCCTCCAGGAGATCGTCGAAGTAGCCATAGGGGCCGGACTCATGGGGAACAACCATGAGCTCCCACTTCTCCTCCTCATCGGTGCCTCTTGTGCCATAGTTCTAGGGGATGCGCCACTTATTGAGAGCTACGAGGGCGGAGTGCTGCAATACAATGTTGATTGCGTCCTCGAGCTCCTTCTCAGCTCTGGCTTCTACGGGGATGTTCTTGTAGACGAGGTGGGCAGAGGGTCCAACGGGGATGATGTCATACGTCCTCCTCGTTTAATCGAACAAGGGAGATAGATCCGCGGCCGGCATCGACACCACGAGAAGCACTGGATCCCCTGTGGAACTAGATTCGTTGTTGCCGTGGGAGGATGATCCTATAGCTGTCTCGGCTAGTGCGGCATGGGGAGAGTTCGCCTTTGGTTTGCAACATCTAGGATGGGAGGTTTCGCTCTGACACCAAATTTAGCTAGTAGGTTGCGTTCTTGTGCGGCGACATTTTCCCGTGTGGTGGAGGAAATGGGAGGGGATGAGGGAGCGGGAGGGAGAGGCGGCTAGGGCCTTATTGATGGGCACGCCTCATCATTAGGATTTTTTAGCCGGTGATGAAGCCGTGTGACCATCTGACTGACCGCCATGGAAATCAGGGGAGTGTTGGATCCTTTTAATGGATGGGTGATTAGTCGTCCCGTCACCATGGCTCTCGCTGGTGATTATTTTTTCATGTTGGTGCATGTACCTGCACCGCGCAACTTGAAAACCTGATCGTCGTGCGAGGAGGAAGAAGCTAAAACTTCCCTACCCACTAGCGCTTGGGTATGGAGCTAAGTCCATGCTGGATCTCCCCAACCTCCAAATATGGAGGCCACAAGGTTATTTATGGAGTGAGCTCCATCTGGCGACAATGCTAACGTGCCATTTTAGGCCAAGATCAACACCCATCTAGCAAGCTCCAATTTATGGGTCTCGAAACAAAGATGTGTTGATTACCTAGCAAATTTTGTATGTTTCAGAAATTGGAAGTATCATAATAGTAGTTAATAAAATTAGTGGGTTGTATGCGTAATTGCGCTGATTTATTGCATATCATTTATGTATTTAGTATTGCCTTTTCCCATATTTTGATTTTGTCACCTCCAAGGTCTATCTTTTTTTTTGATTGGATCTCTTAGATCCGAAGAGTGTGAACCCATAGTGGACACTCAAAATTATAAAATTTAATCTCCCTTGTGTCCTTGTTACAATGGTTAACATCATACTTTTTTTGTCATATGCATTTGATATCACTTATTTAGGTGAACGATAACTTTGTACCAGCTGGTGAAGCATCCACTATTCTAATTTAAAATATGTTTAGCAAGTATAATCAACTATGCATATCAAATATTGTGTATATAGATTCACAAAATCATGATAGGTAACCCCAACCAAACTCAATGTTGATTTCTCCAGTTCAGGCGTCGAGTGTTTAGTATTAATAGTATTTTAACACTATCTTTTGCCCACATATCTCAAAGCAACTATAATTACCTAAGCTATTGTTCATGTGTTGTGAGGTAGAGAGAGCAAAAGCATCGTCGAGTATAGAAACAAACAATACTCTATCCCTAGCAGATACGAATCAAACTAACAAAATTATGAGAAAATAATTTTGGTAGATGGGAGTCAAACCGCCAAATATGTCAAAAGCAGTGGTGAACGTAAACATGCTAGGGATCACATCGCCAAATATGTCAAAAGCAGGTAAACATGCTAGGAAACACTAAGAGTAAGGTGATAAAATTGTCCAAGAAATTCAGCCATTTTCATAGCATTCTCCCAATCACTATCAACAGGAATACCACGAGCTTTCTCACTAGTTAAATCCAATGTATAGAGTGGATCTTCTTCCTCATACCTCGCAAACACTTTCTCAAAGTTGATTGCGGTTGCTAACATTAGGTATGTGGAATTCCATCTAGTGCATACATCCAAACTCAAGAATGCCTGAATGTCCACCTTTTCTAACTGAGCAAGTTTAGCTTTTGGGGAGTTTGGTCAGATGCTAGGAGGGGGCATCTTTTTGCCTTGGGATATAGTTTGTGCACCAAGGAGTGTAAGTTGTTGCGGGTTTCTCGCTCTGCAATCCATGGAAAACTACTTGGATGCATACACCTTGGGTGACAAGGGCAGGTGTCACCGACACAACATGACCTTGTGGTATTGCCTAAATGGCTCACCGTTGTGCTCATCGATAACAAATTATACGTGGTACCTAACATACTTATACACGAGCTCAATATCGTACCTGGATCAACATGGTGAGAGACTAGATATGTGTACTTTGAGTTGCACGACGGTTGTGCCTTGCAGTGAATATCATGAACTGCCATCGCCGAAAGCTTTGGAGTTCTGAGTCAAGTCAAACTTGCTTGGCTTGAATTAGGTATCTCTAGTTGGAGATGCTCTCATCCGTCACTGGATCAAATTGAATCTTTCCTCCGTCAAACTCAATACATGATCATTGCTGAAGTAGGAATTTCCTATCATTCATGCGACAAACTGTCGGCCAAACGCACAGGTCTCGACAGCTAGGGCACACATGGGCCGACCTATTTAACCTATTCCTTCGTTATGGTTTTGGGAACCTTAGATTTCTTTCCAGTTTTTCCGGTTTTGGGAATCTTATAGCTGAACCCATATTTTTTTCCTTTTACCAGTTTTACCGGTTTCTTTTGCCTTTTTTGTTCTTTGTTTCTATTTTTCTTTCTTGTATTTCTTTTCTTTATTTGTTTATTTTTTTTATTCTTCAAAAATTGTCAAAAAAACTTATCCTCAAAATTTCTTAATATTTTTTCAAATTATTCGCCTTTTTCATAAAATCTTTTAAAATTTACAAAAACATGTATAGTAAAATATGTTCAGAATTTTAAAAATTCATTTTTTTGCTCAAAAGTAACAAGAAATGTTATAACTCCATATTTCTTTGTTCATGCTTTGGAAAACATATTGAATTTCAAATATTGTTAATTTTTTCAAGAAACACATTAGTTTCAAAATTTTGTTCAAAAAACGTTCTTGTTTAAAAAAATATTCCAAATGCTCGTGCTTTTGTAAAAAAAACATAGTTCATAATTTCGAGAGGTGTTCCCGTCTTCACAAATTGTTCGTGTTTCAAGTTTCGGAAGTTTTCAAATAATATTCAAATATTCAAAACAATTGCTCATTTTTCAAATTTTCTTTGGAATTTTAAATAATCGTTAGATTAGAAAAATGTAGACATTTTCAATATTTTTGACAATTTCTAAATTATTGTATGGTCGCATTTTCTTAAAATGTTTGATATTTTTAAATCATTCACAAATTTTAAAAGAGTTTGAATTTCAAAAAATATTCATTTTTTTTAATGCTTCATTGAAATATTGAAAACATTCGGATCAGCTGCTGTTGTTGGTTCTTAATTTATCCCAATGCTATGCAGACACAAACCTTTAATAGTTTCCGAGGTTAGTACGCGTAGTAACAAACTTGATGTCTTGTTTTCGATTCCTCGCGGGCGCTCGAGTTTTTGAGCAGTTTTGCAGTACAATACCCGTATACGCTGTTAGGTAAGCCCACTTGACCGGTGCTATGCGGAAGGTCATCTTATTTGACGCCAAACCTCCCGGGCGCCCCTATGTCTCGCTTATGGGACCTCCTATATGCCGCTCTCTGCGGCAAACAGCTGCAGTTTCGCATAGAGAGGTCTCTTCCTGGGCCGGCCCATGAAGGAAACAAATCGGTAGCGAGCACGTACTGTAGGTAAAAAAGCAAGACGCCCTACGACGGGATCGAACACAGGATCTCACGCAAAAGATCACGCACTCCTACAGTTTGAGCTACGAAGGTTATTGAACATGAAGCAGCATCAATCTTTAAGAACCAACATCCGGCACATATCCACCATATATTTTAGAATTTCTTACGCAATATTGGTTCTGAAAAAACGCTGAGTGGTTTATTGAACACAAACAGTTTTCAACTTTGTAAGCAAATTTTTTAATATTGAAGATTTTCAAAAACAGTAACATTTTCTGTATATCTGAATAAATTTAGAAAACAGGAACATTTTCTGAAATTCCTGAACATATCTTCATTTGTGAACTAATTTGGAAACCTCAACATTTGTTGAATTTGTGAAAATATTTAGAAAATAGGAACAATTTTTTCGAATTTGTGAACAAACTTTTTAAAGATTAAAGTTTTGAATTCGTGAACAAATTATGAAAACGGGAACATTTTTCGAATTCTGAGACCAATATTGAAAACGTAAAAAAAAATTAACACCTGAGCAATTTCTAATTTGTGAAGAAAAAAATTAATACACGATCATTTTTTGATTTTGTGAACAAATTTTCAAATATTAATATTTTCCAACATTTTGAACAATTTTTTAAACCGTGAACAAATTTTTGAATCCAAACATTTCTTAGTTTGTGAACAAAACTTGAAAATGCATACACTTTTTGAAATATAGAACATTTTTCAAAATGAAGCGAACAAGTTTCTAAATTGTAAATTTTAAATAATTTCTGAACTAATTTGAAAATGGGAAAATTTCTGAAAACTTGAAAAAATTTGGAAATTACATTTTTTAAAAGATTGAACAATTTTTAAATTTGTGCACAAATTTCACTACTGGAACAATTTTTAAGTTCCTGAACAAATTTTCAAACATGCGAACAAATTTTGAATTCTAAATACTTTATAAATTTACAAATAAAAACTTAAAACCGGCATAGTTTTTGCAGATTTTGGATTTTTTTAAAATGCAATCTTGTTTCAAAATTCTGAACAGTTTTGAGAAGGAAATAAACTTGAAAAAAAAAGATAAAAGGAAAAGGAAAGGGAAGAAAAAGAGAATAGAAGAAACGGAAAAAATAAAAACGGAAAAACGAAAAAGAAAGAAAAGGAGAAACGAAGAATAAAATACAATAGAAAGTCGAAAGACCGAAAAGGAAACGACACAGGAAAAAACGCAAGGTTCTCAAAACCGGTGGGATGCAGCTGGGTAAATATCGAAGTGGGCCGCAGTTTGCCGCAGCCAGCGGCGAATAGGGATTTCCCTCGCTTATAGCGAGATGTAGGAACCCTCACATCAAGGAGAGCGCCGGATGGGCCGGCTCATCTCGCGGGAGGCCACAACCTCGTTTTTTCTGTTTTTTACGTGTTTTGTTTTGTTTTTTGTTTTTCTTTTTAATTCCCAATATTGTAACGAAATATATTTTAAAAACTTTCAGAAAAACATTTGAAATCATTTCAAAAATGTTAAATCTTTATATAGAAAATGTTTCTCATGTATACAAAATATACAATGTGTATGAAATTTTTTGATCATGTATTAAAAAATGCAAATTAAGAATTTAAAAAATGTTAGACAAGTACTGAAAATTTTTTAATCGAGTATTTGAAAAGTTTTAAATGTGTATAGAAAAACCACTGACCATGTATTCAAAAAATATTAATCTTGCATTTAGAAAATTGTTAATCAAGCACTTGAAAAATGTTAAGCTTCTATAGAAAAAATATTGACGATGTATCAAAAAATTAATCTTTTATTTGAATAATGCTAATCAAGCATTTTAAAATGTTAAAATGTGTATGGAAAAAAGTATGACCATGTATTCAAAACATGTTAATCTATTATTTGAAAAGTCCTAATCAAGCATTTGAAAAAATGCTAAAAATTGATGGAGGAAATGTTGACCGTACATTCAAATAATGTTAAAACTTTATTTAAAAAAATTTAAATGTGTATTAGAAAACAATGCTTCCGTATACTAAAAATTATAGAATGAAAACGAAACGAGACAATGAAAACGCAAAAAAATAACAATTAAAACCGAAAAGAAACAAAGAAAAAAGAAAGAAACAAGTGAAAAATAAGAAAAACAGTGAATACAAAAAGAAAAAAAACCGTTGAAAATTAAGAAAGAAAGAAAAATCAAAGAGTAAAATAAGAAATATAAGGATGAAGAGAAAAGCATGAAAGAAACAAAAAAATTTGTTGAAAAACGAAAGAGAAAAGAAAACAATCTAAGTATAGTGACGAAACGAAGAAAACCGAAGAAGAAATAAGAAAACCAAACAAAAACAACAATAATGAAAAGAACCTGAACGAACACATCAATGAGCAGACTGACGACCATACGAACGAGTAACACACTATTAGGCTGCGCCATACGCGTGTGCGCTGCACGAAAGCTTCGGGCAAGGCGCATGCTAGGCTCGCTATAAGCGAGGCATAGCATTCGCGAGATCGCCCGCTCAAGTATTATACCGCTAGAGCAACACTGGGCCACACTTTTTTGGTGAGATCTGATTCATTTGTTTCTTCACTCTAGAATACATACACCTCTAGAACCGTGATCGTGCAAGCTCGTGATCTCAAAGATGTAAGCGGTATCGACAACCACAAGGAGGGAGGTTTGAATGGCCATGGTCTGGATATTTGTGACAACAGGTTCATTAATATTTTTGTCGATGCCAAACTTGAGCAATCTGCAAACCTCCCCATGGAAAACGGCTCTATCCGTGAGCTTGCCTTACAGTACGGCGATCTCCCGCCGGTACGTGAGCCGGCTGCGTGACGAGGTACGTTTGCAGTCTCGACGAGCGAGCTCTTGCACCTATTTTATTTTCTGATTTTTTATTGATTTTTTATTTTGGTTTTGTGGCTTCTTCTTATATACTAACTTTTTTTACGAGATGGTTATATACCATCTCTGTAACTAAACATAAGGTCTTTATGTACAAAAATACAATGGCGAATATGGTTTCACGCGCACCCATGTGAATAGTAAATTCATAAAAATACTGGAAAATTTTCCAAAAATTCTAAAATTTCGCGATATGAAATTTAGTCGACCATTCTACTCACATGTGAAGTTTCGTGATGTATTGGCACCCATGGTATTCTTAGTGGGGAAAATACAGTTGTAACGATACTATTCATCAAACGGTGTTTTTTAATATAGTTTCGATTTTTTCATTTTGGGATAGATTACTAGGATGTGATTTCTTCGTGAAACTTCATACGCGAGTATATCGGTTGACTAGGTATATTACAAAAATAAATTCAGATTTTTTTGAGTTTTTTTTTTCAAATTTACTATTCATAAGAGGTGCGTGTGAAATCATGTTCATCAAATTCACGTCCCTTTATGTATTTCAATTTTCACAGAGGTAGTAGGACGCAGAGAACGCAACACGGGAGCTCCTATCTGGCGCTCGCTAGGACGCTCAGTTGGGCCGGTCCACGAATTGCACCGAGCACCGAACGCAAAAAATCGCAAACCAAGGCAAAAATAAAGATCTCCCCAGGCCTCGAACTCACGACTACTAGCCACTCGAGCTATCCTGTTGTAAGTGATTAGTAACTGCGGCAACAGCGTAATAAACAATGTCACCATGCTACTTTATTTCTCACAAACATCTATTGTATCGCTTAATTTTTTTTGAATTATTTGGTAAAAAATCATGAATTTGAAAATTTTCATGGATTTTGAAAAAAATGTTCCTTTTGGAAGAAAATTCACAAACCTGAAAAAAGTTCATTAATTGTCAAAAAAAAATCATCAATTTTCATTAAAATTTCATCAACTTGAAAAAATGTTCATGGATTTTACAAAAGAAAAATTGTCAAATTTGAAAAAAGTTCATTGAAATTTAATAAAAATTTGTTGAATGTTCAAAAAACTTTCGTCAAATTTGAAAAATGGGTCACTGATGAGGGGCCCCCACTGATCAAATACCACTTTGACCTCATCCATGTCAGCATCCGCCCGGGGAAAACCAGCCAGGGAAGTTTTTTGACCGTTTTGAAAAAGGTGAGGGGGGTAAAGGAGCAGAAAAATAGATTAGGGGGTAATGTGAACTACCAACTTTGTTCAGGATAGTAAAATGAACTTTTTTTATATAGAAAACCAGAGATGGGTTGGCCCAGCGCAGAAGCGCTTCAGGCGCCCGTTTGCAAAATGCGCGTTAACAGGTGCCTGAAGCGCCAAATAGGAAGTGCCGCACAACATGTGCCCCTACTCGGGTCCGCCTCCTATATGTAGTACGAATCAAACTCATATACGTCTTTTTCTTTTTTGTGGTTGGTGTCACAACTCCATCTTTTTAGAAGGACAACTCCATGTTAATTGGACTCCTAACTGACCTGTGGTTGGATGGTTAAGGGGCAGTGTTATTCCCAGCCCATGAAAGTGCAAGTTCAAGTTTTAGACTATATAGATGCTCGTATTTTTTGGATTTATTTCAGACTTTTCGACGAAGTGAGTTCAATGCCTTCATAGAGCTAATGGGCAGAGCAGTCCAGGCTACTCGGGTCCGCCTCCTATATGTAGTACGAATCAAACTCATATACGCCTTTTTCCTTTTTGTGGTTGGTGTCACGACTCCATCCTTTTAGAAGGACAACTCCATGTTAATTGGGCTCCTAACTGACCTGTGGTTTGATGGTTAAGAGGCAGTGCTATTCCCCAACCCATGAAAGTGCAAGTTCAAGTTTTAGACTATATATTGATGCTCGTATTTTTTTAATATATTTCAGACTTTCCAGCGAAGTGAGTTCAATGCCTTAATAGAGCTAATGGGCAGAGCGGTCCGGACTATCAGAAGAATGCCCCACGGAGTAATTTCTGTGCAGTTAACATGCCCCCATTGGTGATGAAGGCAGGGCCTGCCCTACAACAAAATCTCATTGAAATTGTTACAACTAATTCTCGCAGCAACGCACGACTATCATCTCTAGTTTTGTGTGTTGTTGACAGCCCTTGTCAACGCTGGCTACGTTTCAAGCATTCAATAGTTAGGAGAAATTGGGAGTGTCAACTTTGTTATATTCGACGGCTTGAGTCGGCTAGGGTTCGATCAACGCAGCTCGGTAGTACTAGGATTCATTTCTTGTACGTGCGGCACGAGGAATTAGGAATTTTCGATCGTGGTATCATAGCAGACAATTAGGGATCGGACACCCGCGGGAGCTATATCTTGCTTATAGCGAGATTGTAGCTCCTCTCGCCAGTAGTGTTCACGCAAATGGGTCGGTCCAATAATGTTCGTCCATTCGCTATGTTCGGTGGCAGTTTCTTCTTTCCAGTATTTTAGGTTCCGGCTTTCTTCTTTTGTTTTTTTCTTTCGGTTTTCTTTGGTTTTTCAATTTTTCTTTTTTTTCCATCGGTTTACTTTGTTTTATTCTCGGCTTTCACTATGTTTTTTCCTTTCTTTACTTCTATGATTTGTTTCTGTTTCTTTGTTTCTTTTCTCGAATTTCATTGTTTTTTTTGTTTTTTTACTTTGGCTTTTATATTTGTTATTTATTTATTTTTCTTCATTTTTCTATGTTTTTTTTTATTTTTGTACTCTCTCGGTAAACAAATATAGTCTTTTTGGTTTGCATCAGGAACATGTTTTATATACACGTTTGATTAACATGTTTATTAAAAAATTATATTTACTTTTTCCATACACAATTAACCTTTCTATATATATCAGGATCATTTCTTATATAAATATTTACAATATATTTTTTGTATTCATCAGGATCATTTCTAATTTCTAAATAAAGGGTAAATCATTTTTAAACATATATTTTTATGTGCTACCTTTTCCAACATTCTAATTTTTCAATGCATTAGGAACATTTTTATATACATGTTTAACATTTTCGAAAGACATGATTGACATTCTTGTGTCCATAGGCATATTTTATTTTTGTATACACCAGGGACATTTCTATGTCCATGTTTAACGTTTGCAAATACATGATTATTTTTTTCTGAAAATTTACTTTTATATGTCTACTTTTTCCATACACATTGTACACATTTTTTATATATCAAAAATATTATCACTATACACATTTAACATTTTTGAACTGCATGATTAACATTTTTCAAAAACAATATGTAAAGTATTTTTATAGCATATATATTTAGAATATTTGAATGTATATGTAAAAATAGAAAAACAAAAACAAAATAAAGCTGAAAAAAACAGTGAATCAAACGGGCGCATTTGAGTTCTGTGGCCGAGCGCACACAGGGCCAGCGCGATCTACTGGTCGTTTCAGGCAAGGCTACCCTACGTCTTGCTATATGCGAGACATAGGCTCACCCGACCTTCTAGTCCTCGCATAGGGCAATAGGAACCTATCCAAGGCGTACCCCTGAGCACTTTGTATCTGATCAGTGCGGGGTCACAAAGAGCATGTTTTTTCCTTTCAAGATTCTAGAAAATATGTTTAGATTTCAAAAAATCTTTTGAATTTCACAAAATGTGTGCGAATATGAAACTTAATCCTAATTAAAAAATAATCATGAATTCTAAAATGCTCTAGGATTTGAAAAACAAATCATGAATTTAAAAAATCTCAGATTTCAAAAAATGTTAAAAATATTGCAAAATATTTACGAATTTTAAGAAATACTTTAAAAATGTTCATGAACTTGAAAAATGTTCAGGATGTCAAAAATTGTTCGCAAATTGGGAAATTCTTCCGTGATTGCAAAACATGTTCTAGATTTTAGACAATTTTCATATATTTGAAAAAAGTCCCAGGATTTCAAAAAATGTACATGAATAAGAAAAATTATTCCTAAATTTCAAAATATGTGCGTGAACTAGAAAATAAATTCCAGACTTCAAAGAACAAAAAATGATAAGGCAAGTGGAAAAGAAAACGAAGAAAACAGGGAAAACAATTGAATGAAATATGCAGGATAACCTGGTCTGCAACCTTCTCAAAACTGGATGGGTGGTCTCTGTGATCTAGTTGGATTGGCCCAACTGTACACAGCAGCACGAGCGTTTGGTCGATATCAGTCAACCTATGCGGTGAGTAGGGATTGTCCGGGGATCATTCTAGTGTTGTTGGCTTGCCAGGTTGAACCTGCGTTGTGGGATTATTAGCTTTCCCTTGGGTGCAAGATCATTCTAGTGCCGTTTTCTTTTTCAATGTTCCAATTATATACTTTTTGTTTATTTACTTTATCAACTATGAAAATACGATTTACGTAGTGATCGATCCTATTCATCACCCAGGGTGTAGAATAAGTTATTCTTCACCCGAGGTAATTTTATGATCATTTCATAATTAAATTATGTTTGGAATTCAAATAGTTACATTCCTATTGATTCACTACGTAAAATTTAGCATAAGAAAATAAAAATATAGCTCATAAGACAAGAAAAATTGCAGTTTATGTGTATTTTACACTATGTTTTTACGTCTGTAATTTTACATTACATAAAATATTTTTTATGACGATTATATATTTTCTTACGGTCTCTTTTTACGTCGGAAATAAGAAAAAAACTTACGGAACATAAAATTACTGTGTATTGATGGTAAAATAGAGGGGGTGAAGAATAACTATTCCTCACCCAGGGTGACGAATAGTCAATCCCTATATATATAGCCCACAGGAGTGATGGTATGGGCCGAGTTGCAGCAACATAGTGAACGAGCGGCAGTTGGTCAGTGCGTTCTTGTTTTATCAGTTCGGTTTTACGCTGGTCATTTGTTCTGGTTTAGTGTCTTCTTTCACCTTGTGGGAAACGTTCTATTTGGTGTTTATTTTTTTCTTTCTTGTGTTTTATTTTTCCATTTCCTGGTTTTTGAGTGTCTTCTTTCTCCTTGTGGGAAACGTACTATTTGGTGTTTAACTTTTTTTCTTTCTTGTGTTTTATTTTTCCATTTTTAGGATATATTCTTTCTATGGGTTTAATTTTTATTTTTCTATTTAATTCTTGTTAGCCGTTTTCTTTTTCAATGTTCCAATTATATACTTTTTGTTTATTTACTTTATCAACTATGAAAATACGATTTACATTTTTTAATACACTATGAATAGTTTTTAGCTACACGATGAACAGTTTTTCACACACAGTGAACTTTTTGGAATTACACTAAGAACATGTTTGACATACACAACAAAAAACATATTCAAATACATGATTATAAAATTGAAATACAAAACTAATATTTTTTAGTAAGCAATGCACTAACTCAAACATCGGATCATTCTGGTGGAAGGATTGTTGTGCTCTTATCGATGTTTTCAAATATATGAATAGATTAAGGTACATACTGGTCATACTATCAAATTCGGGGATGACATGTGGCTTGATAAAAGGTTATGCTTGTAAGTCCCGCACTTGCATTCTTTTGCCAAATATAAAGACATTTCTATCCAGATGCTAATTGCTAAAGAAGAATGCAACTTTGGTTACAATGGTATATTCCACTTACCATTGTCAAGCATTGTTGTGCAACAAAGTCAGGAGCTGTTGACCATCGTAACTAGCACTGTATTCTCTCAACAACATGATCGATGGAGCTTCATTTCGAATAACACTAGATACTCTAGTAAGAAAATCTATGTGGAGCTATTGGGACTCCCTCCTTTTTCTAGTGCCCTTTCCATGGATTTGGAAGTCTGCCTGCTTATCCAAACAAAAGTTCTTTTTCTCGTTATTGATCGAAGATAGATTGAATTCAAGGGAGTTACTCATCAGGAAACACTTTTATGTTGAAAATGGCAGTTGTGTCCTTTGCAGTGATAGTGGCATATGGAGGATGGCATGCATCTATTCTTCTCATGTGATTTTAGCCAAAACTTTTGATTGAATTCAGGTATGACATGGAATTCAGATATGGACCTGATTGAGATGCTTATTGCTGGGAAACAGAGAATGGGTTTGATATGTCTTAGAAAGATCATCATCGCTGGATGTTGGAGCGTATAGAATCATAGGAATGACATTATATTTTACCACAAGGTTAAGGAACTTAACTACTGCATTAAATGCTTAAAGGAGCACTTTTGCATGATTATGAAGAGAGCTAAGCCTAGTCTAAAGGATGGTATTCAAGCTTCGTTTGCTGTAACTGTTGACTTTGTGCTTTCCTCCTACTCTACCATTGTAAATATCCACCCATATTAATCAAGCAAGCGGTACAAGTTTTTAATACATGATAAACATTTCTAAATACACCGTCAACAATTTTTTAGATGATGATCTTTTTCAATTACACTATGAACATGTTTGAAATACATGATGGACAATACGTGATGAACATTTTTGGTACCGGTGAGTTTTTTATAAATATCGAATACATTTTTTAATATATGATGAACATTTTTAGAATATTATTTTCTTGGCAAATATATCATTTTAGAATAATTCATAATCTGTCTAAAAAATAAAAATAGAAAAAACAACATCTAACATGTAAGTATTTTAGTGAAACAAAATCATACATAGCCTACACATCAAACTAGCGACATCATACGACATAACAAGTGAGCCCACCCACGCGGCGTGGGCGAGTGCCATGTCTGACCAACAGAAAACCGTATGTAGCCTACAGATGCAACCATTTCTCAAAGTAAAAAAAAATAGCCTAATTGGTTTGATGCCAACATTTGGCATTGCTAATATTTGGCCAACCAACATTTGGCAAAATCAAAGTTATCAAAAATTGGCAACTTTTTGTGAGATTGACAAAAATAGTTGGTAGCAAACAATTGGCATTTGCCAAGTATTGGCATGCCAACTTTCGGCATCAAACCAATTATGTTGATAGATACACCCTTGCATGCTAGTTGGGTTGTACTACATTTTGTAGTGGTAAGACCAACTTTATCCATTAACTGATTAGTTCATAGGGGTAAAAAAGGATTTGTGCAGAGCACCTAGCCACAAGTGGTGACGCTGATCTAGAGAAGCCAAAAATTTGGCCAAAAATGAGCATATCAATTCCACTCCCTACGTTCATGAATGAAATCACAACTAGCAAACTAGTGTCGTCCCTCCTGGATTTCTCAAATAATAGAACCATATCTACCACTAGTTTCATTCTTGACTTCCTCCACTATAGGCTTACAATCACATGAGATAGCCACTTTGTCCAACATAAGAACATGAGCCAGAGCTAGAGCTTTGCGACATGCCAATGCTTCAAGGTATGCAGGATCATTGGTACCTAGGAAAACCATTGTCGGGGAAGATAGGAACACTCTCATATGATCACGACAGACAATAGAAGATGCTCCAACAATACCATTTCTCAACAACCCTCCATCAAAATTAATCTTCGCCACCCCACTTGGAGGAGGAATCCATGCATGAGCCTGCTGAGTTGACGCATGTGTTGGTGGTGCATGAACAACCACACCTAATGGATGTTTAATGCTCTCCAACTCAGCAATATATCGATCAATGAACTGATCTATCGCCCAACGAGTTTGGTATATTTCTTCATGTATCACTTTCCTTCTCACAGTCCAAATGGCCCACAAAGTAATTACCGACCTTATGACGGTGGCATATGGCACTCAATAAAACATTGTAAACAGCCATTGCTTGGCACTAGAATCTCTTGTTGTGATCATATATTCTGTGAAATCATCATCTACCAACACCCGCATGCACCTGGCAGAGGTACACTATCAAGGAGTGGCTAAACCCGAACCTCGGTAGCCGGGCCAAAGCCCGGCCCAGGAAAATAGGTCGAGCTTGTTGTTGGTTCAGGCTTTTTGGCTTCATGTTTTTTTGGGGGGTTGTGCTCAGGCTTGAGAATAGAGTCATTTTCAGGTTTCAGACGGGCTCTGGTTTGTAGTATGGGTTCAAGCATTACCAAAAAAGGGTCCCCCGCTTTGTATTCCAAAGCAAACAACCATTGTACACATCGCAATGCTGGGCGAGCAGCACATCAAGCCCAAAAAAAAATAGATACAAGACCCCGCGACCGCGTCGCCCCCACGGGCGACCGGCCGCGCGGCGACCTCCTCCTCCTGCAGACCCCCCCTCTCCCCTTCCTCCCCGCCACCATCGCCGGCACCCGCGGCCGGCCTGGCCCCGGGGATGCTGGTGGCGGCTGGTTGAAATATGACCTAGAGGCAATAATAAAGTGGTTATTATTATATTTCCTTAATCATGATAAAGGTTTATTATTCATGCTAGAATTGTATTGACCGGAAACTTAAATACATGTGTGGATACATAAACAAATACCGTGTCCCTAGTGAGTCTCTACTAGACTAGCTCGTTGATCAAAAGATGGTTAAGGTTTCCTAACCATAGACATGTGTTGTCACTTGATAACGGGATCTCATCATTAGGAGAATGATGTGATGGACAAGACTCATCCGTTAGCTTACCATATGATCGTTCAGTTTATTGCCACTGCTTTCTTAATGTCAAATACATATTCCTTCGACCATGAGATCATGCAACTCCCGGATACTGGAGGAATACTTTGTGTTCTATCTAACGACACAATGTAATTGGGTGATCATAAAGATGCTCTACAGGTGATATGTCTCCAACGTATCTATAATTTATGAAGTATGCATGCTGTTATATTATCATTTTTGGATGTTTTACAATCATTTTATAGCAACTTTATAAGATTGTTGGGGACTAACCTATTCACATAGTGCCCAGTGCCAGTTGCTGTTTTTTGCTTGTTTTTTACATTGCAGAAAATCCATACCAAAAGGAGTCCAAACGCAGCGAAACTTTTTGAAGATTTTTTTTGGACCAGAAGACACCCGGTGGGCCAAAGAAGTACCAGGGGGCTCCGAGGGGAGACAACCCACCAGGGCGCGCCTGCAGGCCCAGGCGCGCCCAGGTGGATTGTGCCCACCTTGGTGGCCTCCCTCACTGCCTCTTCGCCCTATAAATTCCCAAATATTCCAAAAACCCTAGGGTGTCGATAGATCAGAAGTTCCACCACCGCAAGCCTCTCTAGCCAAAAAAAAAACCAATCTAGACCCGTTCCGGCACTCCGCTGGAGGGGGAAATCATCACCAGAGGCCATCTTCATCAACCCTATGGTCTCCATGACGAGAAGGGAGTAGTCCACCCTCGGGGCTGAGGGTTTGTACCATTAGCTATCTGTTTAATCTCTCTCTCTCTCTCTCTCTCTCTCTCTCGTGTTCTTGAGATGTCACGATCTTGATGTATCACAGGCTTTGTTAATATAGTTGGATCATATGGTGTTTCCCCCTCTCTATCTTGTTGTGAATTGAGTTTCCCCTTTGAGATTTTGTTTTATTGGATTGATTACTTTTGTGGATTTTAGAGCACTTGATGTATATCTTGCTATGAATACCTGTGCTGACAATGGGGTATCATATTGATTCACTTGATATGTGCTTTGGCACTCAACTCGCGGATTCCTGAGGTGGCATTGGGGTAATCTATGCATAGGGTTGATGCACGTTCTCGTCTTTCTTTCTCCGGTAGAAATATTGTGGCACTCTTTGAGGTTCTTTGTGTTGGATTGAGTATTATGAATCTGAAATTGTTTGATGCATATCGTATAATCAACTCACAGATATTCGCGGTGACATTGGAGTATCTAGGTGACACTAGAGTTGGTTGATGGATGTTATTTTAGCACGAACTCTTGGTTAGATCGATCAGAAAGAATAGCTTGGTGTTATTTTAGTACAAACTCTAGGATAGATTGATCGGAAAGAATAGCTTTGAGGTGGTTTCATACCCTACAAACAATTTCTTCTTATGTTCTCCGCTAGATAGGAATTTGGAGTGATTCTTCATCGCACGTTGAGGGATGGTTATACGATCCAATTATATTAGCATTGTTGAGAGATTGCACTAGCGAAAATACGGACCCTAGGCCTTATTTTCAAGCATTGAAATACCGTTTGTGCTCCGTTTTATCAACTGCTACCTTGCTATTTTTACTGTTCGTATTACAAAAATCAATATCTACTATCATTACTACGCTTGTATCACCATCTCTTTGCCAAACTAGTGCACCTATACAAATTACCATTGTATTTGGTGAGTTGGGGACACAAGAGACTCTTTGTTATTTGGTTGCAGGGTTGTTTGAGAGAGACCATCTTCATCCTACACCTCCCACGGATTGATAAACCTTAGGTCATCCACTTGAGGGCAAATTGCTACTGTCCTACAAAACTCTGCGGTTGGAGGCCCAACACGTGTCTACAAGAATAAAGTTGCGTAGTAGACATCAACAGGTATCTCTGAAGGTGTCTGTTGAGTTGGCATGGATCGAGATTGGGATTTGTCACTCCGTGTGATGGAGAGGTATCTCTGGGCCCTCTCGGTAATACAACATTACAAGAAGCTTGCAAGCAAAGTGATTAAGGAGTTAGTTATGAGATGATGTATTACGGAATGAGTAAAGAGACTCGCCGATAACGAGATTGAACTAGGTATGGAGATACCGACGATCGAAACTCGGGCAAGTAACATAATGACAGACAAAGGGAACTATGTATGTTGTCATAAAGGTTCGACCGATAAAGATCTTCATCGAATCTGTAGGAACCAATATGGGCATCCAGATCCCGCTATTGGTTATTGGCCAGAGAAGTGTCTCGGTCATGTCTACATCATTCTCGAACCCGTAGCTATGGTCCGCACGCTTAACGTTCATTGATGATATAGTATTATATGAGTTATGTGAGTTGGTAACAGAATGTTGTTCGGAGTCTCGGATGAGATCACAGACATGACGAGGAGCTCCATAATGGTCCGGAGGTAAATATTGATATATAGGATGATACTATTTGGTCTCCGAAAAGGTTTCGAAATGCACCGGGTATTTATCGGATCACCAGAAGGGGTTCCGGGAGGCTACGTGGAGTTACTGAGCTTAACGGGCCAAAAGAGGGGAGCACACCAGCCCACAAGGAGCTGGCGCGCCCCACCTCATAGGCGCCGGCCATAGGGAAGGAAGGGGAGAGGGCTACTCCCCTCTTACCTTCTCTTCCATGTGAGAAAAAGGAAAGGGGGTGCTCCCCTCCTTTCTTCTCCCCTGCGCCATGGGAAGGTAAGGGGGGCGCACCTAGGGGGGGGGGCAGCCCTAGGGCAGGAACTCATCTACTACTTCGCCTCTCTTGCTGGATCGAGAAGGCAAGGACGTCATCAAGCTAAACGTGTGCTAAACGCGAAGGTGCCGTACGTTCGGTACTTGATCGGGATGGATCATGAGGGTGTACGACTACATCAACAACGTTGATAAATGCTTCTGCTTAGCGATCTACAAGGGTATGTAGATGTTCTCCCCCTTTCGTAGCTATGCATCTCCATGGATAGATCTTGCGTGTGCGTAGATTTTTTTCCATGCAATATTCCCCAACAGTGGCATCAGAGCCAGGTCTATGCGTTGATGATATGCACGAATAGAACACAAAGGAGTTGTGGGCGGTGATGTTCATACTGCTTACCACCAACATCTTATTTTGATTCGGCGGCATTGTGGGATGAAGCGGCCCGGATCAACCTTACATGTCCACGCACATGAGACCGGTTCCAATGACTGACATGCAACTTGTTTTGCATAAAGGTGGTTGGCGGGTATCTGCTTCTCCTACTTTAGTTGAATCGAATTTGACTACGGCTGATCCTTGCAAAAGGTGAAAACAACAAACTTGATAATCACCGTTGCGGTTTTGCATAGGTAAGAACGGTTCTTGCTAGTTGCCTGTAGCAGCCACGTAAAACTTGCAACAATAAAGTAGAGGACGTCTAACTTGTTTTTGCAGGTCATGTTGTGATGTGATATGGTCAAGATGTGATGTGATATATGTTGATGTATGAGATGATCATGTTTTGTAATAAGTTCACGACTTGCATGTCGATGAGTACGACAATCGGCAGGAGCCTTAGGGTTGTCTTTAATTATTGTATGACCTGCGTGTCAATTACTAAGCACCATGTAATTGCTTTACTTTATCACTATGCGTTAGCAATAGTTGCAGTCTTGTAGAAGCAATTGTTGGCGAGAGAACCCCAACACAACGCGGCGGCCCCCTGACCTTCCCCTCCCGGTTGCTCTCCAGCACGGGGCAGAGCTGCACCGGGGGGTGCTCCTAGGCGGTGGCGGTCTGGCTGGCGGCGGGGTTCCCCGACGCGGTGTGGGCGGGCGGCTGGGCGGTGACGCCGTTGTTGGCGGCGGGGTGGCGTAGCGGCGCGGCCTGGCGGCGGCGCTCGGCCCAGATCTAGGCCCTTAGGGCCCCATCTGGGCCTGGGCGGGCCGGCAGCGGGGCGGGTCTGCGGCGTGACTCCTGGGATGCGGGGTAGCGGCGATGAACGACAGAGTGCTGGCGGTGCCGACGCAGCCTGCTGCAGTGTGTCCGACGGGGCTTAGCGGGCCCGTTCCAAGCCTGGCCAGGCTAGGGGTGGCCTGGTATGCCTCGCTGCCGTGTCCGCACGGCTACCGCGACGGTGCCGAAGGCGCGGGCCTCTCGCACTACGGCAGTGGAGGTGGTTCCCTTCTGCTCGGCCTTGGTGCTGATGCTCCGGTCGCTTGGCTCTTCTCTCCGGTCTTCTTGGCCTTGTGTTGGTGCTCACAATGAGACGGCGTGGGTGGCGGCGCAACCGTGATGGCGCATGGTGTTGGGCGGTGGTTTGGCTGGCCGGCTCCGGTTGGGCGATGGGGTTTGGAGTGCAGGAGAAATCCTTAGCCGGTTCGTCCGGCTCCGATGCGGTGACACCGGCGGGTGCCACTATTCCTACTTGGAGGGTGTCAGTAGTAGCCATCCCCCACCTCCTTCCGCGTACTTGGGGAAACCCTAGGACTTGTCCAGGCAGCAACGTCGTTGGCGTCACATCCCTTCTTGAAGGTGCTGCTTAGTTTCCGGTAGATCGGAGCTTCGGGCTGTGCTGGTTTGTTTCCGGAGGGTGCAGCTGTTGCGGGTCTTCCGCGCTATGTCAAGCTACCGCTGTTGGCATTTGTTTCTTCTTCTTTTTCTTCTGGGCTTCAAGCTTTCCCGAGCCTGCCCAACATATGATCAAGTTTAACATGGGCTTGAGTTCCTGGCGAAATCCCACGGCGGTCCATGGACAATCGTATTGTCACACCAATGGGCATTTACAACAGTTGGAACTTCGGAGTCGGTGCACCTCCTAATTTGGCGCTTAAGCCCCGACGGTAACCCAGTAGCTCTCCGCTCAGCTTAATTTTCTTTCTGTCGCGCTAGATTCTAAAAAACTATCAGCAATTGTTGGCTAAACATAAATCCGCTCTCGGCTTATTGACAAACTTGAAAAGTTTGCTATCACAGAAATATTCATGGGTTTTAAAAATATGTTCACAAAATTTAAAAAAGGACCCAAATTTAGGAAAAATTAAGTTAAAAACTATTTTCGAATTTTAAAAATTCTCAATTTTTTGGGAATTAAGAAAACAAAAGCTTAAATTTTTATTTTGAAAATATTCACGAATTATGAAAATATTCATGAGTTTTAAAACGTCCAGTGATTTTAAGAAATATTTAATAATATGAGAATAAGTTCTTGTAATTGAAAAAATATTTAAATTTTGTAATTCTCTCAAGTTTTAAAAGTAAAGATGAAAAAATTATAAAAGAACATGGAAAAAGATAACCACTAAACCATAAAACACATAAAGGAGACAAATTAGCCAAAAGTTTCTTGAAGGTTCCCAAAACCCAGAATAAGTTGCAAGTGTGTGTGTATGTGTTTTACCATTACCGAACTATTTATGATATTCCGAATGTATCACCTTAATTATTCCACACGGTAACACTAAATAGTTTATTGGATTACCATTTGCCAGTGCTTTGTTTCATTTGTGATCTTTTTTCAAGCATCTCCAACAGTTTCTATAATAAAACTCCCCATAAAGATGGTTTTACGGGTTATCGATATAATTTAGAGATCATTTCGGAGTTCCAGTAAACACCTTCCCCTAAAATATGTTTCTTTTCTATTTCCCATTAAGCAAGCATATAAATGCACATGCATATCTGTAGTATCAACATAATAATGTAAAAGATGCTATATTGAACACGCATACTTGATAATCATTTCAAATCCACAATTTATCAACATAACAAACGGTTACAATCATTCAAAGTAGAACATAATAAGAAGTTTATTGACCATGAAGCAACCACAAATGGAGCCTCGTCGAAGAAAATTGGGATATATGAAAATTTGGGTGAAGAAATTTGTCGAAAACCTTGGGGACGAATGGAGTCCAGTCGTGTCCATGAGGCAGGGGTTGTTGGTGGGGGAATCTAGAATGCGTCATAGATTGGTATGAAGAGGCAACAACATTGCAAAATCTAGCGAGGCAATCACAAATATCAGCTAGAATAGCAAGGATGTAAAAAAGATAACAACCCAATTGGTAATGGTGCATGTAACTGATTGTCGTTGTCTCCATAATTGCTGGGGTAGAGGGAAGAGAGTAAAGTCGGCGGAGAAGGGGAGAGGAAGCAACATACAATTCTTAGTATTAACAAGTACACATCGCTGCTCATTCACCTAATAGCACGCAACCAGGAGGTGGGACATCGGCACCGGGGTCTGGTGCGCTCAATTGATCGGTGACGAGCGAGCTCAAGCCGACAAGGGGGCGCGACAAGTAGCGAGAAACAAGTAGCATCTTGGAGTTTCACTCGGACGACACTGACGGCAACTTGGTATGATGGGACATGGTAGGCCCTGTGTTTGAGCCTACTAGGCTATGGTATGCCCAATGGCCCGGTAACTATGATACTTTCATATGAACCCCGCAATTGCTTTACGTGAATGCTATATCTCGCTTATAGAGAGCTTAATATACGTCTCGTCTGTAGGAACCACATATAGGCCAACCCATTTGCTTTGGTCGCTTGCTCGCTTACTGATACGTTTTTTCTTCTTCTTTTTGGTTATCTTTTCTTTCTTTGCCGTTTTATTCGGGTTTTTACATTTCTTTCTTTTTTGCGGTTTTATTTGTTTCTTTCATGATTTTCTTCTTCTCTTTTATGGTTTTACTGGTTTTCTTTTCTTTCTTCTTTTGTTTCTTTTCTTGGTTTTCACTATTTTTTTCTTTTCTTTCTTTTGATGTCAACCCTTTTACATACACATCCAACATTTATTGTATACATCAGAAATATTTTTGATGGACAAAAAGCTCCCCTGAAACAAGCCAGGCGAGGGGCCATCAAGCGGTTACAAACGTCGGAAGGGAAACTACATGTGGTAGGTTGCTTCTTCTATGTCTTCTGTGCTTCTTTCTAGATTACGCTCAAAGAAAAGACCACCACAAAATTGTTTCTGCATAACACTCATGTCAGGCCGTTGTGGTGAATACAGAACATGATCAAAGCAAAATATCTCAAGATGGCAACATTGGAGCAACAGAAGACTGACGAAAATGTCCTGAAGCTTGTGGAAAAACACAAGGTTTGTGCCTTTATAACACTGAAGATCTACTGAATTTTAGTGAATGTGAGATGTTTTGATCTGAACTAGCTATGTTACAACAACCTGACAAAATACTCTGAAAGATGTTTGAGATCTTTTGATCTGAACTAGCTATGTCAGAGTCTAACTGATTTGGTGCTTCTTCGAAGGTCATGTATGTTTGTTTTTGGGCATCTGCACATCAGGCCCTAATAGTGCAACAAGTCATGGTTTTCCCTTTTTGAATTGAGATATTTGACATAAAGCCTCTGTGGTCATCTCCTATCACCAGTAATAGTTCTGGTCTAAATTTGGTTCGGAGAGTTGAATCCCAGTTTAAATAGAGGCTTTATTTCCTGGTACTAGGAAAATATCCTAGGTACTGGTTGTTGTGATGCAGCTATATCTTCCTTGTGAAGTTAAGCAAAAGCAGATCAAGTGCTCTGTTTTTTTCCTAAAGGATTCTGCAGTGTCATCATATCTGAACTAAATCAAGGAAGTGCTAGATTAAATTCTTAATGATCTTGCTTTAACTTCTTCTCGGGGATCATTTCTGATCACAAACAAGTACCGGCCACCCAGTGTCCCAAGATCATTTGCAAACCTTTCAAAGTGCCCAGGTTTCAGTGAACTAGTCTCAAGCTTGAAATTTGGTTCAGTTAACTCCATACAAGGGTCTCTTTTTGGTTCAGTAGTGATTAGAAGATTATGTACTGATGATATGGGATTAGCAAAGGCCTTGCTTGCCAAGCATACAGATTAGCAAAGGCCTTGCTTGCCACTAACCTTAAAAGTATACTGATTGTGACATTAGCATGCCTCATTGAAATAAATCCAAATATTTTAAATTAATTCAAATAACTAAAATTAATCCAAATTAATTCAAATAACTAAAATTAATCCAAATCAATTCAAATAAATCCAAATAACCCAAATTAATTCAAATAACCTAGATAATTCATTTAATCCAAATAACCCAGATAATTCCAATAAATTCCAACAAGGAGTTGATATGCAAGGATTAGACAAGGCATACACAAGGGCATGCCATAAGGGCATCTTTGTCCCCTCTTGACACAAGATTACACAAGACATACACAAGGAGCACTGACTACATGACATAAGGGCCTCTTTGTCCCCTCTTGACTACATTCTTTCTCCGCCACTTCTTCCTTCCCTTCCCATTACTTTTCTTTCTTTTCCCTTCTTTAGCCAATTCCTTCCTTTCATTTTCTTTTCCTATTGCAATTTCCATTTCTTCTATAATGGCCCTAGTATTAACAACTACCTGACTGTGGCAATATAAACTGATGATTTCCCTGCCAGCATTCTGAATGCGATCCTTGTGCAAGTGTGGCAACTTATATTGATTTCCTCCTTTGTCTTTCATAACTTCAAACATAACTGCTTCTAATGTGATAAAGCTTCTGTGCAACTTGTCGGGATCGTAGTTCTCGAATTCCTCTTCCACGCCCTGTACCAGTTCCTGGATGTTTGTAGGTGACCTGCAGTCGATTAGAGACTGGAGAGAGTTATGGAAGCAGAGGTCCAAACAATTTAACTCAGGGATATTTGGGGGCTGTTGTAGCAATCGGATGTCAAGATCAGTTTGTTCCACAGCTTCTCGAAAAGCTACATCATTGGGAAGAACATGAGGCTTTGCATTATCCTGTTGGATGAATATTGTTGCTCCCTCATCATCGTCAGGCCACTTATCCTGAATTGCCGGGATAACCTTATTGATTAGATAATCTCTGCACACAGGCCCAGTTACTTTCACTGATGTTAACACTTTTGTTCCCTTTGTTCTGTTTTGACTTGTCCGCTTCGCCTCAGTCTCTTCGACGAATGCCCAAATGCCGATCTTCCCGTCGAATGTTAGCTCCCCCTCATTGTTATATCAAGGCCTGGCAACAGCTGTTAGGAACATTACCTTCCCAATGTTGTGAGTGTTTGACACGGTGCGCTTCGGTTCAGGTTCTCCTGGAAGTACATAGTAACTATTCTTCACTCTCGTCATGTCAAACCATTTCTCATCGATGTGAACCATATTCGTCATTGGTTTAAACATAGCCCGAGAAGTTGAGATTGAATTGTCATCGACCATGGACATACAAAATTTCAATCTTGCAAGCTTGTTCTCTAGCTTGAGGTGAGGCTTCACGGTGCTTGTGATGCAGTTGAGCTCATTCAAGCTGGAACCTCTTATGTAGGGTCGATCGGGCCACACCTAGAGACCGTGCGAGATCGAATTGTCCTTCTTTTATTTAGTGGGATTGTTGAGGTCCTCTCTAGATCCAGCTCCTTTCTCTTTCGGTCGGATCTTCCTGGCTTCTTGCTTGAGACATCTACTTCTTTGCCATCGGCAATTTGCTTTAGCCAGTTCCCATTCTTTCAACAGATCGTACACTTATGTCCAACAGGTTTGAGACTAGCAGCTTGTAAATGCGGTTGAATGCAGACCCATCTCTGAGCTCGATTACCAGCAAGGCAAAGTAAACACAATGCCTCTCCTTATCTGACAATTCTCTTCTTTTATCTTGAAGTATCCAATTCATAACTTCATCCTCTTCCTCTTGAGCTTCATCCTCTTGAGCTTCATCTTCTTGAGGCATCCAATTCATAGTTCATCGTCTTCCTCTTGAGGCATCAAGTTCAAATCCATATCTCCATTCTTTGCCACTTGAGGTTCCTCCTCTCCAGGGACCAAATTCAAATTAATGCCTTCATCGTATTCCTCTTGAGGCATCAAGTTCAAATCAATGGTTTCATGTTCTTCTGAGGCATCAAGTTCAAATCCATATTTATGTGTTCCTGCCATCAATGACAAAAGATGAGTACACCATGGTACCATAACAAGAATATACACACAGAAAATGAGTATGCAAGTCAAACAAGAAATAGGTGCCATGGCACCATTTCTAGTTTGGTTGCCACAGTACCCAAACAAGAAATGGTGCCATGGGACCATTTTACAAATGGCTGCCATGGCATCATTTATAGAAAGGCTGCCATGGCAGCCAAACACTTTGCTCTAACCATAAGCTATTTTCTCTAGTTAGAGTAGTTCACAGAATTTTACTCTAGTTAGAGTAGTTTTGCTGAATTTTACTTGCTCATAGTACCATGCCTATGGTAGAAAAGTGTCAAGAAAAATATACTCCTGTCAATAGAATCAAAAATGATTTATTACCTTTGCATATAAACTACTCCTAGTGAAACTACAACACATTCCAATCAATTTATGTTTGCTTATTTTGTTTTTTTCTCTCTCTACATGAAATACTTTGGCATGGTACAGTTTGACCAGCCACAAGACCAAATCAGTTAACCTACTCCCTTTAGTCTGCATCAAGGTACATATCTTTTAACTGAATTTTAACAGTCTGGTGATGTTTTCACTGACATCACAAGTTAAATGTTTCCTTGCATGTTCAACTGAATTATGGCCGAGTTTAGATATTTAACAAAATTATGACATCTTGTGAGGTGGTGCCTTATTCAGCATGTGCAAGCTTGTGATTTCCTATGCTGTATGTAAACTGTAATCATCTTCAGCCTACTTCAATACAAACACCTGACTGACTCTTCAGATTGTGATTCGATTTTCGCAATTGATAATCACCATAGTCAGCAAGCAATTCAACATCATTTGGGTTTCTGTATGTAAACCTAACAATGGAGTTTGTGACCTGCATTAGATTATTAGACATCTTTCATGTGTCATGTTTTGGACAGTTCTATTAGAGTTTTGCTTTGGTTCATGCTATTCAACTTACATTCCTTTTTTTTAAAGAAAAGCTTACATTCCTTGATATAGCTTGATAAGCCAGCTTCGTAAAATAGATCTGACATTCAGACATGTCGGGGAAAATTCTACTAGCACTTGATGAAATGGCATAGTAAATGGCAGTTAAGCATGTACTCCAAATATTCAGGACAGATCATTCATTCAGATTTAACAAGAAGCTAGTAAGAGTCCTCCAAAATGTATGTGAAATGTATCTAGTCTGCACTTGCACAAGTAGCCAGTCTGCACTTGCAAATAATAGGCTTACTCTGCTCTAACAAGTAAGCAAATAACTCCATGGAGAAGTCAGCAAGAAGATTTCAGGTTCTGAAACTGAAACAAAGCACTGCACAAGTAGCCAGTCTGCACTTGAAAATTCACAATTTCATTTGGATCGAGCAGCCGATCCCCACATGGTGAACCAGCCGATGTAGCACTTGCAAACCCACAATAAAAATGATGTCTAGCGGCTGATTTACACAAGCATAATTCAGTAGCGCCCACATTGACTTGTAACCTGAAATCTTCAAGCTACTTTCATTTTGTTCTTTGTTCTTCAGTTTTTTTTAGGGTTAACGACAGTGGGAGAGGCTCCCACTGACTTTTGTATTACTCACCAGAGAACGGTTACATGTGTGTTACAATGGGTTTTAGGCCCCCCGACCGTAGAAGCTACAAAAGAACCAAGACTAGCGTCCCAAACTTACAATGTAGTCAGAGAGAAAAGGATGATATTTCTCTGGACAGTTATGAACTACCAGCTTCAAGAGATTTTTGAATCTAGCTAGCCATGCCTCGAAGGAATGCGGAATCCCCCTGAAATGTTGGTTTTTCTCTCCATCCATAGGCTCCAAGCAACAAGCAAAAAACATCCATGAATAGGGGTCGATGCCAGCTATCTTTACCCCCATGCAATAGGGCTAATCTGTTGGCTCCCCCCGGCCATGACATCCCAACCTTATTCCAGCACCGCTGACTAAAGGGGCATGTAAAGAAGAGGTGCTCCACAGTTTCCTGGGGGGGGGGGGGTTCTGACAGAACATGCATGCATAATTATCCCCGGCCACAACAAAGTGTCGCCTCCTTAGCATGTTCCTGGTGTTCAAGCGATCTACCATAAGCAGCCACCCGAACAGTTTGAACTTGATCGGGCTTTTGGATTTCCAAAGGCAACAAAACGCTTCATCAGCCACAATCTGCTTGAAACAGTGGTTGTAGTACCTTTTGGAAGAAAAACACCCTAGGGTACAGACCCAAGTGTCGGCACAGTCATTGACCACCCGGACGTGCATAGACCCATGCTGAATCTCTCTGATCTCCTCCACGGCTCGGATCGAGAGGCAGGCTGAATATCATGGCGGATCAAGCGCTCATGAGTACTTTGGCAATGGAGTCATCCTCGTTCAAGGCGAAGGAGAAGGCTCGGGGATACGTGTCCATCGGTGTGGAGTCATTGTCACCAAACCAGACATCTTTCCAAAACAAAGAGCTAGAGCCATCCCCTGGGATGACTTTGGCGATCCCCTGGAAGACCCCGCTGAGCTGCATTACGTCCCTCCACCAGAAGGAACCAACTAATTCAGCAGCATGCGGTACTTTATCTGTGTAATATGCATCCTGGACCAGCTGAACCTGTGGTACATCCTCACGATTGTAGAACTTGAACAAGTGCTTTAAGAGGAGCGCAGTATTTTGTGTCTTGATATCAATAACACCAAGGCCACCGCATCGTTTTGGTCGAGAAACGAGCTCCCAGGCAGCAAGGGAGTTGTTTTTGACCCCATCGTCAGAATTTTTCGCCCAAAGGCAGTATCGGCGCAGTTTGTCGAGATGTTCAATCACTTTGGGGTGCAGCTTGATTGTACACATTGCATAGATCAGCATGGAGGTCACTACCGAATTGACCAGAGTCAATTTTGCCCCTGACGACATCAGTGATAAGGCAGTGGAAGTTTTCCTTTCAACCGATTGCACCAACGGCATGAGATCAAGAACACTCGGTCTCGTTGTCCCCATGGGGAGACCGAGGTAAGTGAACGGCAAGGTGCCAACAGAGCAGCCAAAAACCTTTGCTAGCTCACTAGCATGTTGGTGATCAATGTTAATGGGTATAAGGGTTGATTTATGGAAATTGATCTTAAGTCCGACCGAAGCTGCATAATCCTCCAAGATAAGTTTCATGCGGGCAGCCTGTGTACGACAAGCTTGCATAACCAAGATTGTATCGTCTCCGTATTGCACCCCCGGGAAATCACCTGCATTTTCACGAGTTAGGGGAAGCTCCAGTAGACCCTGGGCGTAGGCGTCGTTAATTGCAGCTTGAAGAAGGTCAGCTGCAAGAACAAAGATCAGTGGCGAGAGAGGGTCACCACAGACACCACATTTGCATTTGAATTTCCGACCAGGAACACCATTTAGGAGAACAGATGAAACTCCCGAGCCAAAAATCGTTTCCATCCAACCTAGCCATTTGTCATCAAATCCCATGTGTTTCATGATCTCCAACATGGGGGCATGTTCAATCGTATCAAAAGCCTTTGCAAAGTCGAGCTTAAGTAAGACAATCTCTCTCGCAGACGAGTGGCATTGATGAATATATTCAAACGACCACGCAAGGCAATCCTGAATGGTCCTTCCCTTAATAAAACCATATTGGTTCCTGTGGATGATTCTGAGAATAACTTTCTGCAGTCGGTTAGCCAGGATCTTTGTAATGATTTTCAGACAGCAATTCAGTAAGGTAATTGGTCTAAAATCATTAGCAGTTTCCGGAGAGGATATTTTTGGGATCAGGGTGATGTATCCCTCACTAATGCTAGTGATATCAAGCCCACCCGCATGGAAAGCACGACACAACTCGTAAAAATCCGTCTTGATGATTTGCCAGCAATTTTTGAGAAAGCAACCATTGAAACCATCTGGGCCGGGGGCTCTGTCATTTGGCATTTCCTTAATAACAGCATCGATCTCTTCATTAGAGAAGGGCGCAGTCAGTTGATCCAACCCATCAACCCGGCGGATGATCCTAGAGAGATCAAACCGCATGCTGGTGGGTTTAGAAGAACCTAAACGTTCCTTGTATGTATTGAAAAGCACCCCCTCCTTGCCAACATGGTCATGGATTTCCACATCCCCAACTCTAAGCATGGCAATAGCATTGTGTCTATATCTCTCCGTGGCCAGAGATTGGAAGAGCTTAGTGTTCTCATCAGCAAATCTGAAATACCTGATAGTACACCTCTTCCTCCAATATTCATTCTGGTATTTGAGCAAGGCCTGTAAATGTGATTTCAATATCTTCCTGAAGTTTGATTCCTGGACGTATAACGGTCGTTTATCTTCAAGAGTGTCCATGAGAACCAGAGCCTCGTTACTGTTTTGAATCAAAATTTTGAGTTTTGAGATACCCTTGCTCCATCGCTTAAGATCATATCTCAGGGTTTTAAGCTTTTTGCATATACGTGCGGCAGCATTCGGGGCGTGACATGTCTTAGACCAGGAGTTAGCAACAACCTCCATGAACCCTTCATGATTAGTCCAATAGTTCTCAAATCGAAAAAGCTTGGACCTGGGGATACTCGATTCAATTGTGACCACACACGGGATGTGATCGGACACCGGCTTTCCCAGAGGCAGGACCATCGTGTTTGGATAGGAGGTAGTCCAACAAGATGACGAAAAGAACCAGTCCAACTGCTCCAAAGAAGGGATCATCCTGCATATTGCTCCAGGTATAGGCTCTGCCTTTCACTGGTAGCTCCATTAGCGACTGTGCACGGATGAGCTCATTAAACAACAACATATCCGCAGCGTTTCCCCCAGGTTTGTTTCTATTATTCGTGGATCGAATAAAATTAAAATCACCAAGAATCAGCCAGTTTTCATCATCAGGAATATTCAGGTCAAAAAGCCAATTGGTAAAGTCCACTCTACGCTGGCCGGAGCAGGGGCCATAGACATTGATCAGATTCCAAGAATCATTCGATTGCGTAGCAACAAAAGAAACCCCCACCGCAAAAGAATCCACATACCAAGGCGTGCCCATAAACACAGAACTATTCCAAATAATAATGATACCACCCGAGGCACCCACTGATGGTGCAAAAACAAACTTATCGAAACGCTTAGAGCAGAAAGTTTTAATAAAAGCGAGATCAAAGGATTCACGTTTAGTTTCCTGGATACACAGCACAGAACAAGCACTCGAATCGATCGCATTCCTAATAGCCAAAAGTTTTGCATCAGAGTTTATGCCTCTGATGTTCCACGAAAGCACGTTCCACAATTTATTCATCAGACAGGAAGACTTCAGTCTTCTGCATCCACAGACGAGCGCTGGTCATCCAGCAGCTTCTCGTGGGGGAGGGCTTGCTGAGCAATTCCACAATTGCTTCCCATCTGTTGAAGATCTACAATCGGTGTCGGAGGGGGGCAAGTAGTAGTGACCACCTGCACAGGAGCAGCAACCAAAGAAACAGTAGTGACAAAAGGAGTCTCTCGTGGTTTAACCCTTGACTTGGAACGCTTAGTGTCAGAAACATGATTGACCTTGAATCCATCATACTTGTTTGATCTAGTGCTTCGTCTGACAGCAGTGGTGTCCAAAGGCACTAGCACATTGTGGGGTTGTGGAGCATTGAACAGAGAGGAGGAAGAAATCACCTGAAGAGCATTATGCGGGTCTGACGGAGGTACTAACTGAGATTCCACATCTGCAGAGACAAGCTGTGTGATCGCCTTGAGGCCAGGAGAACGAGCAGGCAAATCCCAGTCCGCAGCTGACAGCCGAACCCTGGGCTCAGAAGACAACAAAGACGATGGAACGAGAACTGCTCCCCACTGAAATGTAGCAGTAAATATCGTGGAGAGGACATCAGGTTCAGGTGCCATGTTTTCAATCCAGGCTGCAGCGACGACGTTAAGGTGGTTCTGAACGAGCTTGAAAGGGTTTAGAGGCAGCATCACAGGCACAACATGTTGGAAGGTGATAGCTGGTGTATATATGCGCTTGAGCATCCTCCCGATCCAAAGCAGGAATTCCTGATCAGCAGCAACCAGAAAATTAACAGAGCTACCTCCGGCTCTGACGAACGCCAGTCTAGCAGCAGGACTTCCATTCACAAATCCGTCGGCCAAAGCTTCCACCGCCTGAAACTCAGAATCAGAAGACCAAATATCAGACAAGTTGTCTTGCACATTATGCTCCGGATCCACACCATCCATGAGTGACGGTCCATCGTACTGAAAGAAAGACCTGAAACTGAACCCAGTGTATGGTGGAGGGATCACAGGCCACACACCCCAACCATTTTCCTGAACGTGATCTTGAGCAGGTTCAGGGGCGTTCCAGGCCGCCTCATTGAGAGCATCTTGAGCAGCCATCTCATCAATTCGTTTTGCTGCATGAGGGTGTAGATAACATTGGAGAGTACAGTATTCAGTTAACATTGTTCTTCCTGACGGAACACAAGGAGCAAAGGAGCAACTCCTTACAGTACCTTCTTTTTTCTGACGAACAGGAGCCGTGGCGGCAGCTGGGCAGACGAGCTGCAGCAGTATGGGCAGAGGAGCTCCACCGGCGGGGGAGAAGCAACAGCAGTATGGGCAGAGGAGCTCCACCGGCGGGGGCGCGGGCAGGGAAGAAGGAGCAGCACGGGCTCGCGCGGGAGATTGAGGAGGACGAGCTGGAGATCGAGGAGGAAGCGCGCGAACTCCTAGTCCACCGGATCGTGGAGGCAGTTTCCGGCGAAGCCCGTAGGGGATCGCGGCCAGGAGGGATTGCGGCAGCGCACGCGCGGAGGATCGCGGCCAGGAGGAATTGCGGCAGCGCACGCGCGGAGCTCAAGGAGGATGCGCGGGAGCTCGAGGAGGACGCGCGCGAGCTCGAGAAGGACGTGTCGGGAGGTTCCGGCGACGCCAGTTGGTAATTGCGGCGGCGCAGGTCTGGGCGACGGCGGCGGAGCAGTACCTGGCAACGAAGGCGGCGGAGCAGGTACTTCGCGATTGTGGCGGAGTACTTCCCGGTGGGCGGCTAATCGCGCAGCTGGGCGACACCGGCCGCTGGCGACGGCGGAGGAGGAAGACGGGGGCGGGGACTTGTTTGATATGGTTTTGAAACCACAAGGGTGTTTCTGTAAAAATGCGAATGAACTGTGCTCGCGACATGTTTTTTGGGACGGAGGGAGTACGTACGTATGTATGTAGTTATCTCCTCAGCTCATCTTGCGATGAAGCATGATTGTTTAGAAGAAAAACCCATAATTAATTGGTAAGATAACTCCATCTTGTGTTCTTGTGTGCAGTACAGGGCTGACTTTTTTTTGTAGTACTACTGCTTGACAGTACAACTCGATCGCCCGTGTGTAGTACAACAAGAACTAGTCATTGTCAACGCTACTCTACGTTATGTTTGATTGACACTTTTTTATGTCTCAATCAATTCTTAAGAAAATGCAACTTCAGTTTATTTAGTTTAGTGAGAAGACCGTAAGAGCAACTCTAGCAGACCCTGCATCCGCCCCCGACCCGCAAAATAACCGTCAAAATGCGGGTACGGGCCGAAAAACCTGCCCGACCAGACCCCGCATCCTACCCCGGCCCGCAAAATATTTTGGATGGCGCGGCAAAATCCCGACCCCAACCCGGGAAAACGCGGGTTTCCCCCTCGCGGGTGCGGTGCCCTGCATCGGAGAGAAGCAGTTGGTGGAAGGGACATTTTAGCCCCACACGCTTTCCCCCCAACTTCCGCCGCCGCCCGCCCTTGCTTCCGCCCGCTCGCCGCCGGCGATTCCGGCCATATCTGCGGGCAGAATCGCGCCGCGGGGATGCCCCACACCCTCCCGCGCCGAGCCGCTGCACCAACCCCACCGGATCCGGCGAGAAGAGCCACCCCTCATCGTCGTCGCCGCCGGGGATCGACCATCGCCGAGCGCTACTGCCGCCACCTGGGATCACCCGCCACCGGTTAATCCTTTTTTTGTGAATTTTGCGAGCTCTATAGTTGATTGACGCGCCGGTATGCGTGTAGATGGAGTTGAGCCCGTGCGAGAAGTTCTTACTCTCCGATTCGTCCGATTCGGACAACTCGAATGTTGAGACCATGCTTGCGACCTTCCGGCAGCAAACGTTAGTCATGGCGCTTGCCGTGAAGGAGCATGAAGACGAGCACCAGAAGAGGAGGCGAGGATCAACTGTCGGGCGTCTATGCATTCCTCGAAATCGCCATCTTGGGAACGAGATGTTGATGCAAGACTATTTCACGGAGGATCCTACATATCCTCCGCACCTCTTCCGGAGAAGGTACCGAATGCGCCGATCCCTCTTTGTGAAACTTGTTCAAGCTTGCGAGGCAAATTGCCAGTATTTTACTCAAAGAAGGAATGCCGCGGGCTTAAAGGGATTTAGTGCGTATCAAAAAATCTCCGCAGCTATGCGGGTGATTGCATATGGCATTTCGGCTGACTATGCCAATGAGTATCTTCGCATTGGTGAAGATAGCACAATTGAGTCTGTGCGTAGATTTGCAAAAGTGATCGTCCGTGTATTTGGTCATGAGTATCTTCGGGCACCCAATGAAGATGACACAAAGAAATAGATGCCATCTAATGAGAGGAGAGGTTGGCCTGGCATACTATGTAGCATTGATTGTATGCATTGGAATTGGAAAAATTGCCCCAAGGCTTGGCAAGGAATGTATTGTGGCAAGTCTCGTGATGAAACAATTGTGCTAGAGGCCGTAGCATTCGAGGATTTATGGATTTGGCATTGCTTTTTTGGTATGCCGGGCACTCTCAATGATATCAATGTGTTGCAACAATCTCATCTGTTTGATGGGCTTGCTAGTGGTGATGCTCCTGCTTGCAACTACACTATTAATGGGCATGAATACACAAAAGGGTACTATCTTGCAGATGGTATATACCCTCCTTGATGCACATTTGTCAAGAGCATCAAAGAACCCAAAACAAGAAAACAATGTGAATTTGCAAGGGTGCAAGAGGCAGCCCGAAAAGACATTGAAAGAGCATTCGGTGTTTTGCAATCTAGATTTGCCATTGTCTGTGGTCCTGCTCGTTTTTCCGATAAGAAAACCTTGAACAACATCATGACATGTTGTGTTATCCTGCACAATATGATTCTTGACGATGAGAGATGACTGAACTTATAATTCTTTTACGACAATGTGGGTAGCCGTGTCAAACCAGCTAGAGACCCAAACCGCATTAGAGGTTTTCTTCATACATACAAGGAGATTGAAAATGCAGACACACACTTTCAACTTCAGGAGGATCTCATTGAGCACCATTGGCAAAGAGCTGGACAATGACTAATTTTTGTATTCATTTGTATTTGTATTCATGACAAGTTTTGTATTGTATTATTTAAGTTTGCTACGGTGATTTGAATAATTATTTGTAATGCGCATGATTATTGTATTATGTTTGATTTGAATAATTCAGTTTGGTTTCGATTGTTGAATTATGTTGGATTTGATATTTGCGGGCCGATGATATGCAGGATGCAGCGGCGCAAAGAGCAGACCCCGCAAAGCCGACCCGTAAAAAGGTATATTCCACTAATATACTTTTTTACGGATCCGTTTGGGGGGTCTGCATCTGTGACAGCCCGAGCCAGCCCGCAAAAGCGGTTTTGCGCGAACCACAAACGCGTTTTGCGGACCGGCGGAATGCGGGGTCTGCTAGAGTTGCTCTAAGTTGCGTTTCCAGAAATCGACTCAAGACTTGAGAAAATCTCAGCAGACAAAGGATTAGCAAAACAGATAAACTTATCCAGCCATATACAATACTCCCTCCGCAAACTAATATAAGAGCATTTAGACAACTAAAGTAGTGTTCTAAACACTCTTATATTAATTTACGGAGGGAGTACCTTGCAACAGGCTGACTGTAGAAAGAGCAAAACTCGATGTCGAGACTATATGTGTTGGGTATTTTCCTGTTCAGAATATTCATATATACTACTTCTGATCCATAATAAGTGTCAAAGTAACCCTAGTTCAAACCCGCGACACTTATTTTGGATGGATGGGAGTAACATTTATATTCAAATAACAATGATGGGACAAAGGATAATGTTGATTCATTAGGGGTGTTTTGGTTGAAGTGTTTTGGAGGAGAAGATTCCATCTGACCTACTATTAGATTACTTTTTCTTAACAATCCAAGATTAAGGCTAGACTAAGTGGTCAGCTTGGCAAGCCACCAAGAAAAAAAGTCAATCCATGAAGATTAAGACTATTACAGTACTCCCAACTCCCTAAAACATTATAAAGTCAACATGTAACTCATCTTTGAACTAGGAATTACGTTACTATCGACTACAAAGACATCTATGGCGACTTCATCATTCCAAAGATGATGTGTCAGCTCAATTTTTTGGAGATGCTCATAGAAATGAGGTGTGTGTGCGTTCATAGGGGTAAGTATCACTACTAGGGAAAAGCCTATACACAGAATCTTAGCAGCAGCGCGGGTCAAAAAGGAGCACTGCTGCTAATGAGTAGTAGCGAGTGTGCGGGAAACTCGCTGCTGATAAGTTTTTAGCAGTAGCGCGCTCTGTGTAAACCGCACTGCTACAAATATCCACCGACGGTTTTCACCGAGCTCCATTTAGCAGTAGCGCCGTTGCCCGAACCGCGCTACTGCTACCGATATAGTAGCAGCTCGCTTTTACTGGGATCGCTGCTGCTACATTTCAAATTGTCAAATTTTTTTGTCACTGTTAGCAGTAGCGCCATTGCCCAAAGCGCGCTGCTGCTAATTCTTTAGCAGCAGCGCGTTTCTTCCCCTGCGCTACTGCTAACCCGCACCAACCCACCACCTTTCCCCACCCGTGCCTCCCCTCCCCCTCCTCTCTTCCCTTCCCCCTACCTCCCCCACATGCTCCCACTCTCACTCTTCTTCTTCCTCAATACTTCTCCCCCATTACTCTTTCTCTTCTATCCACCTTTCTCTCTCTTCATTACTCCTACCTAACTACACCACCTCCATTAATGCATCTCCTTTCTCTTTTTCCTTTCCCCTCCACTAGTTGAAGTTGTCTCCTCCCAAATTAGCTAGCTAGGTAGATGTAGCATTTAGTTAAGTGACCTATTTGCCCCCTAACTAGATCTATCTTTGTCAACAAGAGCTTTGTGCACTTTTGATCTCCCTACAACATCATCTCCACCGTGTGCTAGATCTCGATCGAGGTGATGAAAATTTCATGCTTTTGCAAAATGAAAATATGTTTATGTGTGTGTGATATGTTTGTGGAAATTGTGTGTGTGCCACGCCAAATTGTGCTTTTGAGTTGCCTATGTTTTGCCGAAATGTCGATTTATTTCCGTTTGCTAATTCCGGGCAAACTCTAGATCCATATATGTCCTATTTTTAGGGAAGGTCATGCCAAATTTTTGTATGACTTTGATGCATGCATGCATTTTTATAATCAATTTGTTTATTATTACCGTGCAGAGTTGGCGATGGTCATTGGAGCGATGGTGGACAGGTGGTTGCGGTCGGCGGTGCAGGACATGAAAGAAAATAACCGGACAGAGGTTTTATGTCCGTGTCGAAAATGCAAAGGAATAGTTTGGCTCGACCCCCATGAAGATGGTCGTGTCGAAGCGCACCTGCTCATGACTGGTTTCATGGATGGCTATACGCGGTGGATAATTGAAGATGAGGATGACGATGTTGAGGATGCCGACGGGGCAGGCAATGATGACACGGGGCAAGACGAAGAGATGATCGATAATGGCGGCGGGGAAGAGGTCGGACATGGTGGCGGAGAAAGGGCCGGACATGGGGGAGGAGAAGGGGCCAGACATGGCGGCAGAGAGAACGACATGGACTCCATGCAGCAGAGTTCGTCAGTACTAAGTTCAATCGTGCGGGACCCTCATGTTCAAGCATTGCTTCGCAAGGAGACGAGTACTGAGAGAGCTGCTTCTAGAGAGGAGGCTAAGCTAGAGCAACTGGTGGTAGACTCGAACACTCCATTGTATGATGGTTGCAATCCTGAGGTGACCCGCTTGAGTTTCACGCTCCAACTCCTGAAGACGAAGGATAAAAACAAATGGACCGACACTAGCCTCGATGAGCATCTCAAGTACCTAAAGGATGTTCTTCCCGCGGGTAATCTATGTCCTACTAGTGTTGATGAGGCCAAGAAGATCGTGTGCCCTCTTGATCTGCCACACGTTAGATACCATGCATGCATCAACGATTGCATAGTTTATCGGAAGGAGCACGCGGAAAAACAAGCTGTCCGGTGTGCAATGCTTCTCGATACAAGAAGGCCGGGAAGAAATGTCCCCAGAAAGTTGTATGGTACTTACCGATCACTCCCGTCTCCAGAGGTATTTTGTAGATCCCAAGGAAGCAAAGCTAATGCGCTGGCACGCGGAGAGGAAGAAGCCCGACGATGGAGATGATCCGAAGCTGAGACACGTGAAGGATGGAAGCCAGTGGAGAGCGTTGAACAGCTTCTATCGGTATTTTGAATGTGATGCAAGGAACATCGTGCTCGGCGCGTGTACCGATGGCATGAATCCGTTTGGCAACCAGAACACCAACCATAGCACATGGCCCGTGTTTGTATGGATGCACAACCTCCCCCTTGGTTGTGCATGAAATCAAAGTACATTCACATGAGCATGCTTATTCAAGGGCCGAAACAACCAGGAAATAATATTAATTTGTATCTGGGGCTACTTCAAGAGGAGTTAGACACGTTATGGAAAACACCGGCCAAGACATGGGACGCTAGCAAAGGTGAGTATTTCAACATGAGAGCCGCGCTGATCACGACAGTGCAGGACTATCTCGTTTACGGATATGTGGCAGGCCAGGTGTGCCATGGATATTGCGGATGCACGCGGTGCATGGATGATATGACGTCTCAGCAGCTAACGTCAAGGAATGATGGCGAGTCTCGGAACAGCGTGTACATGGGGCATCGAAGATGGCTTGAACAGGACGACCCGTGGAGAAACCATGGAGATCTATTCAATGGTCACGCTGAGCATCGAGGACCTCCACGTAAGCGGAGCGGTGCCGAAATCGATGAGCTGTTGAAAAACTGGAAGGAGTTCCCCGCGCCGGGAAAGACGATGAGAAAGGCGTCGGAGCCGCTGCTGAAGGTATGCAAGACGAGGTCTGTGTTCTGGGACTTGGAGTACTGGCACAAACTCGATACACCTCATTGCCTTGATCAAATGCATATCTGTAAGAATGTCCTTGAGAGCTTGCTCGCACCACTGACGAACATGCGGATAAGACCAAGGATGGGCGAAGGCAAGAAAAGACTTGCAAGATTTGAAAATTAGGGAAGATCTGCACATGCCGCCCGTAAAATGTCGGACGAGACAGAGACGGAGATGAGGCACGGGAGAAGAAGGGCAAGAAAATAAAGAAAGAGGATTATTGCCCCTTCTTGCTTCACCTTAAGTCAGGCTGAGATCAATGCCTTCTTTAAGTGCCTTACCGGAGTCAAAGTTAGTTCCGGTTATTGTGGCAAGATAAGCAGATATCTAGACACGGACAAGAAAAGGTTCAGCGGGATGAAGTCTCATGACTGTCATGTGATGATGACGCAGATACTACCTGTTGCCCTTAGAGGGATAATGGACAAGCACGTCCGTGACACGCTTATTGGTCTCTGCAACTTTTTCGGCGTCATCTCTCGAAATTCGATCAGTGTGAAGCAGCTCCAAAGGCTACAGAAAGAGATCGTTGTGATACTGAATGAGCTTGAGATGTACTTCCTACCGCGTTCTTTTGACGTGATGGTGCATCTGTGTGTCCATATTGTGGATGACATAATAGACCTGGGGCCGTCATTCCTGCACAACATGATGCCATTTGAGAGGATGAATGGGATCATCAAAGGATTCGTTCGTAACATGTCCCGTCCGGATGGAAGCATCGTCCAGGGCTATTTGGCCCAAGCGTGCATCTCTTTCTGTGAGAATTTTCTATATGGCGCAGACCAGCCGCCTGGTGTTAGTGTTGGTTTGCCCGTTAACAAGCACGATGGGAGGCTCGAAGGAGATGGTCACTGCAACGGTCGCAAGGAACTGCACGTGGCATACTCAGATCGACGCGACGACTTTGACAGAGCAAACTTGGTAGTGCTACAACACCTAGACGAGGTAGATCCTTTCGTGGCACTGCACAAAGAAATTATCGCAAAGAAGTATCGTGACCGGGGTATGCAGGTGACGGACGCTTGAAGTTACTAGAGAGCACAACTCCACTTTCCTGCATTGGTTCAAAGAGCATATTATTGCTAATCCTCCGGAGGAGGGCTCTAAGGACGGATTGCTCATATACGCCTTAGCACATGGCCCCTCGCCCAACCTCGTAACCTATCAGGCATATGATATCAACGGATACATGTTCTACACGGAGGCCAAAGATATGGACAGTGATGATCAGAACTCAGGGGTGACGATGGAATGCATGACCGGCAGCGACAACGGCGCAACTGAACGATTTTACGGAAGGGTCGAGGAGATCTGGGAGCTTGACTACTCTGGACTGCACAACACGACGATGTTCCGTGTCAGATGGGCTAAGAATGTCGAAAGAGAAAGCCGGATTTTCACTACCATGACTATACCCGACGCCAAGAGCGCTACCGTGAACGCTATCGCAAAAAACGAGCCATGGGTACACGCTAAGCATGTGACACAATGCTTCTTCATAACTAACCCGCGCAATCCCAGCCGTGTTGTCCTGAGGAGAGGCAAAAGGAACATCATTGGAATGGATGGAGTCACCAACGAGGAAGACTATGATCAGTACGGCAACCCAATGAGGGAAGATGACGATAATGATGAAGTATACCTCAAAAGAAGAATCAATACTACATTACCTAAGAAAAATCGTACTCCATGGAAAAGGCAAAGTCACAATGAGGGGCTCAATTATTCTTCGACGAACAAGAAGGGAAAGAAGCTGACTCAAAAACGAAAACGTCAGCAGTGAGGAAACTTATGTTATCGGTCAAATGATGTAATATATATATATATATATATATATATATATATATATATATATATATATATGTTCCTATTTTGTATACACACTTAGCCATTATTATGCATGGGTCCAATGATGTGTAATTATATGTTCCTATTTTGCGTACATATTTAACCGTCAAATGATGCAATATATACCGCCCTCCCTTCGTTCACTGCCCTCGGGAAATAAAAGTGGGATAAAGTAAAGGAAAAGGAAAACTGGCAGTAGCGAAGGTAGTAGCAGCGCGTTTTTCCTAAACCGCTACAGATACTGAAGTTAGTAGCAGCGCATTTTGTCCAAATGCGCTACTTCTACGTCCACTTAACACAAAATTCTCACCCGCCATGCTTCATCCCGCCTTCCCCCCCCTCCCCCCCCAAATCCCCACTCTCCCCCGTCGCACTGCAGCGCCTGACCCGGCCCCGGCGCTCGCCCCGACTCGGTGCCGGGCGCTTAGCCTTCGACCAGCGCTCGCCCGACCAGCCTCGCCCCGACCCCGGCGCGCTCGCCCCGACCCCGGCGCGCTCGCCCCCGACCCGTCGGCCGTCGCCTCCCTCCTGTCCCCTCCCGGCCGTCGTCGGGGCCTGCCTCCTCGCCCCTGCACCCTCTGTAAACCCCCCTCTCTCTCTTCTAGGGTTCTTCGGTTAATTTACTTAGGTTTTAGTTAGGGCAGTATGTTAATTAGGTTATCTATTTAGTTATCAATTTAGCTAGGTTTCAAAATTTGAACTGGACATGTGATATGTGCAAATTTGAACTGGACATGTGATATGTGCATATGTCATGTTTTGGACATGTCATGTTTGGAAAATGATCCGAGTGGCCTATGTTACGCCGGAATGTTGATTCATTTCCGTTCCGGTGAATTTCAGGCGCTTGATATGTCCATTTTTTAGCAAAGGTCATGCCGAAATTTCCCGTGAATAAAGGCATGATTTTGTGCTACATAGTTGGCATATCAAGCTGGCACATAGATTTATTTTTATGTCATTTATCATTTATTCATACTTTTAGAAATAAATGAGGACACTTAATCATAGGAAACATGTCGAACAACGAAGAAACTGGGCCTTCTCGACCAAGATGCGCATTTAGATGGATTATGAGGGTGAACAAGAGTACCTCGACTATTTGACTGCTAAGCAAGGTTTGCAGGTCGGCCTCGATGATGGTACTGACGCCGACATCGACACCGACAGCGCCGGCACCGATGGCGGCACCGAGACCGGTGGGGAAGGTACCGGCACCGATGGCGGCACCGAGATCAAGGGAAGGTACCGGCCCCGATGCCGCTACCGAAAAGAGGAAGCATAAGAAGCAGAGGATACGAAAACCTAACAAACTAGGGATTGGACGACTTGTGATCACAAAGATGGCACTTGGCAATTTTGAGCCGTTAGAGCCAGAAGAACCTCGCAAGTGCTATGGGAACCAAGTAGGATGCATCCTATGGGAATGCGCGAGCATCAACGACGATGACTTGAGGAGTAAAGAACATTTGACGCAGTTGCTCCTAACAAAGTTGCACAAGAGAATCAAGTTCCCCGACCGGGATGATAACATAGAACAACCGTGGGATGATTCGAAGATGAAAAAGATTAACAATCACGCCATGGGCATGTTCAGCAATGATTTGGCCTCCTGGAAAACGAGGGTGAAACGAGCTATTGAGGCTGATGAACAACAACACCATCGCACCATCACTTGCTCACGCAACCGGGCCTCCTCTCGCAGCCGCTCCCGCTCATAGCAGACCGTCCTCAGTCTCAGGCGCGCTAGGTGGGCCTTCGTCTTTGGCTGAGCTCGACGCCATCACGGTAATTACATGTCGCACCAACATATATATATAATATTCCATTTTTGTTGCCTTTCGGATGTTTTACGCCACAGACATATGTGTTTGCAGGCGAAAGAAACCCCGTGCACCATACTCTACTTGATCAAAGGCCAGAAGGTGGACGTGGGAAAGGGGACGATAATGGACCCCTCTCAAAGCACGTTCCACAACCAGCCGATCCCCGCTGGGCACTTCAGGGTTAGCTTGACCAGTGTGAAATCGGGGCACGAGGATTTGCCTCCTCCAGTACAGCATGTGGGAGCGGACGACGAGACCCCGCTGCGGATTGGAAGCTGCAAGAATTGGGTGCTGCTATGGCCGAAGAATCTTATTCGTCTGGAGCCGGCCGAGAGCTCACCAATAACTACCACACATCAACAAGCATGTGCGAAGACCACCACCCCGCCTACGCAATTACCAGCTCCTGTAGTGCCGGGTGAGAGCGGCGGACGACATGATGAAGGGGGTGCAATAGTACTGGCTGATGTAATTTCTCCTGTAGAACAGAGAATGGATGATGAGACGGAGGTCGACCCTATGGATTACCTCAATACAAACGCGTATGACTGTGACATAGATATGATGAGTCAACCATATGACGAATCGGGCTATCAGCTTGCTAATGAGGATATGGATGATATGCCCAGGCAGGGTCGTACCATGGATTGCAAAAGTCTCTCTTCATGAAATTCTCACAGGACACGCTGAAGATGCCGCCTCAACACAGACTCAACTAGCCGGGCGCGAGGGTCGTATAGTACTTAGCCCGGGAACACTGGGGCAGGGGTTAAGGAAGGTCTGGAAGGTGTGCCCAAGAAAAAGGAGAGGAAGAGATCGGGGAAGGTAACTGCCTCCAAACAAGCCAGAGCACATAGCAGCCAGACGATGCATTCTGAAGAGCGTGTACCCGTGAAAGGTGCGGTCATGTTCCATCTCACGGGCGAGCCGATGCTACCGCCGAAACCGCTGGAGGCACTATCAGGGGATCTCAGGAGACTGCACGACCATGTGCTGTCGACTGAGAAAAGCCTACTAGCCTCAAAGGATCCAGGATATCCGACATACGCGGCTCGTGTGCCTGAGGGGAAGTGCTACGTCGACACACAGCCCGCGGAGGTGTTCTTCCTGTGGTTTGACCATATCTTTGAGATGTTTCTAACAAGGCGGCTTGATTTTACTATCGTCCGCCTTTTTGCGCTATATATGAGCTCCGTCATGAAGAGTGAAGAAGTCTCTCAAATCTGTGTGGCGGATCCGTACTACATGCACGAGTCTTTCTTGAGTCTCGGTGACTTTGAGCGTGAAACTGCTAGGGAGTACCTCCAAAACTTCATGGTACAGAATAAGAACCGGGAAATTCTCCTCGTGCCTTATCATCCAAAGTAAGTGAGTTCCGGACAACCCTTCCGTACATTTCAATCATTCCTTCTCTCTCATATGGGGAATAATTTGAGGTGTCTTTTCCCCGCAGCAACGGGCGCGCCGTCCTTATCGTTCTTTACCCGCAAGTCTCCCACGCCGTGTATTTTGACCCTTCCAGAGACTACGAGGAAAAAGACTAAACCCACATAATGAATATTCTAGATGATGCTCTCCAAGGCTTCGGCTTTAGAGGTGGCCACGTGCAGATCAAGAAACAAAGGAACAAGAAGATGAGTTTCGCGCGTTAGTTAAGAAACAAAGGAACAAGAAGATGAGTTTCGCGCATAAAACTAACTTCTCCTGCATCCATGTCCCAAAACCAGGCAAGAAGGATGGATTCTACATCGTCCATCTCATGATTCAGTTCAACACGGATCACCAAAAGCTTCGCATTAACAGCAGAAATGATGATCGTATCCACAAGTGGCTAGAATCTCATGGAGAAGTGGATTATAAACTTAGAGATGACTTCTTTCGCATCCAAAGCGACATTGCGATGATCATCATGAAAGAAGTCGTCGATGAGAAGGGGATGTTCCACCACGGCCCTATATCGCGAGCTGACGTCCGAACTCACATAGGCATGCAACGTCTAGACCTCACGACGTTCAAGAAGCTAGGGTTCGTCCTCGATGATATGGAAGGATGGAACTTCTAGTGATTTATGATGCCGATGATAATGATATGTGTCGGTTGAACTTGTATACTTCTTGTAGCGATGAAACTTTGTGATGTCCATGGTCCATGTGCCGAACTTGCGTAACACTACTTTGTTAGTTTGCGTACCATGACCTGCGTACCTCTAGTTAATTAATTTGCGTACTGTATGTTGCATCTAGTTGCTAACCCTTTCTTTTTCGGTGTTGCTCTAGTATATTTTGTTGCATATATATGATTGTACATCCTCTTCATGAACATGCATCTCTAACAGGTACCTAGTTTCTTGATGGCGAGATGGAATTGCTATGTCGTGTACAAAGGGAAGGTTCCGGGGGTGTACAACGAGTGGCATGAGTGTCAGGCGCAAGTGAATGGGTTCACGGGCGCCAGCCATAAAGGCTTCAAAAGCAGACAAGAAGGAGAAGCTAGTTACTTGAGGTTCATGCTAGCGCGAGAAAGGACTCGTAACCGCCACCTCATGTACTGCATAGCTCCGCTCTCACTCATAGTGATAGCACTTCTTGCGTATACCTTTGTTTAGATGGATGACGTTGTTGTAGTTGCAAGTATTCGAGACTTGCATGTATCGCTATTTTCGAGATGATGACAAGATATCACTTTGTGTTGGATGATGATTATGATGAGACTATTTGTATGTACATGCTATGATTATATTTGTGGTCTCGCAGACATTTGTATGTGTATCATGATGACATTTCTATGTGCTAAAGATTCTTCTATAAAGCCTGTTCAAATACAAAACAAATATGCCAAAAAAATAACAAAAAAACCTACTTAAATTAGCAGTAGCGAGTGTACAAAAGTTAGCAGCAGCGCCGCTATAGCAGTAGCGCGTCAAGGTAAAGCGCGCTAGAGATACTAGCAGCAGCGAGCTTCCGCGAACAGCGCTGCTGCTACACTTGTGTAGCAGTAGCGCCGGTCAGCACGCGCTACTGCTATATGTTAGCTGTAGCGCCTTATTAGTAGCGCCTATCCCCGCGCTGCTGATACATCTAAAACCCGCGCTGCTGCTAGCCTTTTCCCTAATAGTGTACGTGTGCGTATATATTTGCGTCCGCGTTTGTACTGTGTTTAAAAAAGGTCACTTACAGTTTTATCAAAAATAAGAAATATCTTCCGATGAGTCAAAAAAGAAATAAACAGTCTGATCAAATTTTAGCAACAAAGAGTGGGTCATGGAGGAACCAGTGCATAACTAGGCCCGCAAGATCTTCCTAGCGGTGGCCATGGGCATCGTGCTCCTCTGGATGCATGATCCCCGAGCACCTATTCCTCACGAGGGTGCTGGCGTTTTCGTGCCGAGCCCGGTTGGGTTGGGCACATCAGCATTGGTGTCGAGCGAACGAAGGTGGCGGACTAGCGTATGCCATCAAGGCAAAGAAGGAGGCTTGGCTTCATCTTCTTCCTTCCCTTTCTGTAGTCTCTCTCTCTTCCTAATGTAGCTTGAGCTTGTAACCGAATTCATGGCAATTGACTGAATTAGTAAAGAGAACCTCATAATTGGCATCAGAGTCGTTCGATTCTCCACCAAAAATCCACTTAATTTTTTCCCCCAAATCAATTCCATGGATTCACAACGGCGCACGGAGCTCTTGGCGAGCCTTTCGCCGGAGGGACTGGCGACGTATGAGCATAGTTGCCATGTTTCCGGTACGGTGGGAACAAGGAATGGGAACGGGGAACGAGAGTCGGAGGCTGGAAAAAATAGGGTACAGCGGGGTATACATCTCTAGAACAATTTTTCTAAAGCGGAAACGTGATCCATTCAATTCCGGTACGATGAATCCGGTACGGTATCATGGAACGAGGAACGTGAATCTTTACTAGCTGGCTGCATCGTCGATCCATGAAAGACTAAAATAAATCATCTCCTTCCCAATGGAAAATTTATTAGCAGCCTTGGAGTAATTGGAGAGCAGAACGAGGAGTTATTTAGGGGAGTGGAAAAAAACGGGGCAGAGAGTAAAATGAGGAGTTCGTGATTGATATGGCTGACCTTTTGCTTACTCGATCAATTCAAGAACCAAGACTGTCGAGTCGCCGAACCTGAACCGACGAACCGGCTGCGGAAATGCCGAATCCGCATCGAATCTTATCGAATCGACCCTCGTTCCCGAATCTGATTCTGGGTCGATGAATCCGGATCGGAGGACGGTCCACCGTTCCCCGTTTCCGGCTACTATGCGTATGAGGTTCTCAGGGCCAAGCTAGCCCGCGATCTGAACAGAAGTTTTGCCGAGTCGAAGGTGAGGCTACAAAAGGCCATGGCGACATCGTTCGGCGACCTCCACACCAGTCTAGACAAGTTCTCATCACGAATCGATGCAGTCAAGCAGGATCTCCGATCTGACGTCGCCGACCTCCGCCGGAATCATCGCGTCAACGGTGAGCGTGCCAACGAATTCGGGGCTGCCACTGCTCCGACGACACCTGCTGCGAGTCAGTCCTTCTCCAACCCCAGGCACACCCCTACATCAGCAGGGACGGCTTCCTCAACAACGTCTGTGTCTACACGCAGCACCAACTCCACCACCAGTTTGGCTGCAGGCTCCGTGCAAACGGTGACGGCCGCAGACATCTCCACAGTCCACACCGGCCACGGCCTCTGCTCCATCCGCGCACAGGGCCACATATACGTGCGTCCCTGTAGTGGCGGCGCTGGATTCTACATCGCCCCGAGTCCAGCCTGTGACCGCGACCGCCCCGGCGGCACATGCTGCAAAAGTAGACCTCAACCTCAAACGCGGCATCGACCACCTCGTCGGCTGTTCAGCGGCACCAGCATCAGATCCTTCTGATGTCGTCACCGCGGCCACCACAACACCTGCGCGCAACACCAACGCGGATCACACTACTATTCCTCTCAGTTCATCGCTAATTCACGGACTACAGCTTCGAATCACAGGTGAATCTCAAAGGAAAGGGGGATCAGAGAAAGGAGATGATGAACAGGAGCCAGAGAGCCTCGGCCAGTGTCGTTTCTGCTACGTGTGAGGTGCACTCGGACATCAGCAGTGTGGCAACGGCTTCCATGGCAAGCATGGTTGTCATCCTCACTTCACCAGTGTTGTTCAAGACTTTGTCCCAGGCGACAGTGAGACTGACTGACTCGCCATTTTAGAAGGGGCTTATGAGAGTCAAAGCTGCCTTTTTTAATAGAACAAAGTTTATTGTTGGTAATGGCAACACCACTTGCTTCTGGGAGGATACTTGGCTTGGTGAAACGCCGTTGGCGCTTCAGTATCCGTCCCTGCATCGTATTGTTCAACGATGTGATGCTCTTGTTGCAACGATTATGCAGTTCATTCCCCTTAATATTCAGTTTAGGAGGGTGCTTGTTGGTGATCGATGGAAAGCATGGCTTCATTTGGTGAGTAGGCTGATGGAGGTTTGGCTAGCTCATCAGTCCGATCAGTTGTGTTGGAAGCTTACTAGGTCTAGAGAGTTCACAGTCAAGTCGATGTATATCGATGTCATTAACTCTAGTGTTATTCCTAGTTCCAAACATGTTTGGAAAGTCAAAGTTCCTTTGAAAATTAAAGTGTTTATGTGGTTTGTACATAAACCAGTCACTTTAACAAAGGATAATTTGGTTAAGCGCAACTAGACAGGATCTACTAGGTGTAGTTTTGTGACCGGGACGAAACTATCAAGCACCTCCTTTTTTTAGGAACACCCAGAAACCACTTAAGTTACAGAGGGTACGTTATTAGGGCATCTCCAGCCGCGCCCCCAACAGGCCCTCCCCAGGCGATTTTGTTGCCACGGGCGCCAAAAAAGGCCCGCGCGCTTCAGAGGCCTGCTTTTTCACCGGCTCGGGCCAAAACTGGTGCCGGCGGACCCAGGCCGAACCCGGCGCCCTAGGGGGCGCTTGGGGAGCCGGCACAAGCGAAAAAGGCGCGTGGGCCCGCCCTGGAGGCGACCCGAGGGCCTTTTCTCGCCGTTTCTTGAAGCTTTTCCCTCGGATCTCTCCCGCTCGCTCGCCTTCCTCCCGCCATTCTCTCCCTTTCTCCCGTCAAACCCCGTCCCGCTCGCCGCGAAGAAGTACGCCATGCCGCCGAAGAAGTACGCCATACAAGACGCCGGCGGCAACCGCGTGGCGCCGTGGCCCAGCCAAGCAGAGAAGCCGAGGGCGCCGCCATCGCCACCGGCCTGTCGAACGCCGAGTGGAGGTGGAAGTTCAGCAGCGAAGCGATCACCGCCGACAAAGCGGAACAGACCATAGCCAAGAAGGCCCGCGACAACGCGGCAAGGCGGCGTCTTCCTCATCGATCGACCAGCGGGATGAATCCACCCGTCGTCACCACGCCCAAGACGCATACAGGGACAGCAAGGCGCCGGATCTCCATGGGGTTCATCGTCGCCCGGCTACGCCGACGGCGACGCGCACGGTGGGTTCAACCCAAACGTGACCTTCCCTCATGGTCACCCCGCTACGCGCACGCCCTCGCCCGCCTTCGTCGGCGTGCAGTACCCTCCATACAACTACTCGCCGCCCGCCGCCAACGCTGGCCCACACCGACACCCCATCTCTACCGTGGACCGCTACCCTTCGCGCCGGCGACGCCGACGACATGGGAGCCGACATGGGCGACATCATCGCGACAGGATCGACCGCGCCGCCGCGTCTCCGGTTCGCCACCGGGACGAGGTAGTGGACCTCAGCGGCGACATGGAGGCCGAGCTCGGCTACGCTTCACGGCGACGCCGCAGGAACCCGAGGAGGAGGAGGAGGACCAGGAGGAGGAGGAGGAGGAGGAGCCGGCTCCTGTTCCGACGAAGGGGCGCCAGAATAAGAAGAAGCGGGCGGCTAGGTCAGGCGAACCGCGCATCAAGTGGACGTCCAAGGAGGAGGAATACCTCGCCGAAGCATGGAAAGTCGTCTGCCTCGATCCGACCACCGGCACGAACCAGAGCTTGGAGACGTACTGGGACCGCATCAAGGCCGAGTTCGACGAGCGGATGCTCGTCGACCCCTACTTCAAAGGCGTCTACATGCAGCGCGGCTCCAAGGCGATGGCGAACCATTGGGGGCGTATCCAGTTGGCGTGCAATAAATGGCATGGAATCGTCGAGGAGGTCGCGGCTCGCCCGGAGAGCGGCGCCAGCGTTGAGGATCAGGTACGCACGCCGCTCGTTTCGCATATCTTCGCCCCTCGCCCGCCGCCCGCCAACTGTTCGTCCCTCCGCGCAGCTGCTGCGTATGTTCGCCATGTATCGGGGCGACAACCAAGACGCCGACTTCAAGCACCTCCACGTCTACAAGCGCATTGACAAGTGCGAGAAGTGGGCGGAAGTCCGACGTGCCCTCGACAAGGCCAAGGAGACATACAAGCCGGACGCGACGACTCCAGGCGCGTCAGAGGGGCTGCCGGACGGCAACAAATTGGCAAAGAAGGGGAAAAGCACCGACGCGGCAACCGCGCGATTGCAGGAGTCCATCGAGCATTGCCTCGCCGACGCCCAGCCCCGGGCCGTCCTACGCGAAGAGAAGACTGAGGCGCGGTGGTCGTCGCTAATGAAGACCAACGCCATCAAGATCGACCTGCTCCGGACGAACGTCGCCGCGAAGAAGAGGAACACCGACATGGCTTTTCTGATGGGCGGGGCGGACATGCTCCAGAGCAACGACGAGAAGCTCAAGGCGTGGTACCTGGTGCAGCGCGGCCTCATCCTGAACGAGCTGCCGACGGCAACGCCGACGACGCCGACGACGCCCACGACCACACGGACGCCAAGCCCGAACGACGCCTCTACATCGCCGCCCAGCAGTGCCGAAGCCGCGCCGACGCAGCCCAGCACCGAAGCAGCTCCGACACCGACGAGCCCGCGCACGCCGACTCCGCCAACGCCTGGAGCCGACACCGCCGAGTGAATCGTTGCGCACACGAACTTGCGGTGGCGACGCTCTGTTTTTTGTACCGCCAGACTACGTCCGATCGCCGGATTTGCGACGTCTTTTGAGAGCGGGAACGACCAAGTTTAAATTTCCCGCATCCTGGGGTCGGCGCGTGGGGCGTGACTGGGAGCTAGGTCGCCCCCAGGGGCCGAACTAGCGCCGGCACGCCCCCAGGCCGCTCTATTTAGGCGCCCTGAGGGGCCGAACGGCTAGAGATGCCCTTACAATCCTGTGCCAGGATGCTACTAAGGGTATCTGGACATTTTCCAAAGAGGCTGAAATTTCCTTGTCTTCTCGCCATAGCAGCTAGCTCGTGTGCTAGTTTGTTGCTGGATCTTTTCGTTGCACTTAACGTTACCCCACTGAACTTCTTCTCCAATTCCCAAACATCTGTGATTAAGGCAAAATGTGTGGATTGGTTACTTGCTCTATGATTAAGAAGGCTGATAATTGTGGCACAGTCCAACTCCACGCACACACGCCCATAAAAGTACTTGTTTAGTACTGTCAATCCGTGCAGTACCGCAGCCAGTTCAGCTTCTTCTGGGCCATTGCAAGTTCCTAGACGCTGCCCGCAGCTGAGTGCAACCACGCCCAGGTTCCCGCCGCAGCTTCCCCTGAATTCGGCAAGAACGTCACATTTGAATTCATTTTCCATGTACCCATCGCTGGCGGCTCCCACTTGCTCCCATCATTTATATTGGGGCATGCTGCTCGCCCCACAGATTTGCTTGTATGATTCCCTTCGATGGTACAGTGCACCTTTTTAACTGGCGGGACACAATCCAGTGTGCCTCTTCCCTTTTCGAATTTCCTCCCGCCGCTTGTCTTCGTCCAGTTTGCCCTGTCCGACTAGGGGGTGGGCATTCTCGCTGGCGTTGTCTTTCGGTCCTTCTTTGCTGATTTCTTCCAAATATCTCGTCAGGAATTGGACTGACTGGCCAATTGTAGCCCTGCCATCAACATGGACACAATTATCTCGCAGCCACCATGCTCTCCACAGAAGAAGGAGGATCCTTTTCCTCTCCTCCATGTCTCCCTTCCCCAGCAGGTTTTGTAGCCAATCCTTGCCTGAAAAACGAAAACAGTTTTCTGCAGGTAGGTTCCAGTGCAGTGCTCCCTCATCTCTTCTCTTAGTGCTCTTGCTTTTGTGCAATTTATTGTCGCATGGAACTCATCCTCCTTCTCTCTGCCACAAATGCTGCATATATTATCCACCTCCAATGTTCTCTTACATTTATTTTCCTTCGTAGGGAGTGTTTCAGTCGCAACTCGCCACGCAAAGATCTAACCTTTCCAGGGACCTTTGTCTTCCATATTAGGTCCCACTCCCATATACTTCTGTTATCCGCATCATTAGCTGAGCTGGACGCATTTAGGTCGCCGTGGTATTTAAGGTTTGCACCAATCTTATACGCACTACGCACAGAGAACACGCCTGACCTTTCTCCATGCCATGCTATACAGTAGGCGCCAACCTTGTCTTGCTAGTAAGGCTTGATTAAAAATTTGCATGTCCCGGAAGCCAATTCCCCCTGCTCTCTTTGGTTTGACCATTTGGTCCCATGCCATCCAGTGCACCTTTCTCTTCTCTGCATCCTCGCCCCACCAAAACTCTCTGATCAGTCGTTCGTATTTGTCGCAGAAGCCCGCAGAAAATTTGAACACCCCCCCCCCCCCCCCCCAGAAAATTTGAAGCCCGCGCCTTGACGTTTACCTCCTTGGCTACAAAGGACATATGCTTCCCTGCCCAGTCATTGCATCTCTTACGGAATCTATCCATGATAGGCTGAAAATGATCGTCCTTCATTCTTCCATCCGGGGTTGGCAGTCCCAGATATTTACTCTCGAAGGTGGACGTCTCGCACGCAAGAATGTTTTTGATTTCTTCCTGTACGTCCATCGGACAGTGTTCACTGAATAAAATCGAGCATTTGCTACTGCTTAATAGCTGCCCTGTACACTTCTCGAACAGAGTAAGAGCTCTTTTCACTGCTCTGGCTTGGTCACTAGATGCTTTAAAGAAAACTAGACTATCATCCGCGAACAATAGGTTTGAGATACCCGGGCTATTGCGAGCCACTTTTACGGGCGAAATATTCCCTCCACGAACCTCTCTGTTAAAGATAGAGGCAAGGCCATCAGCAACAAAAAGAAACAAATACAGGCTCAGTGGGTCACCTTGTCGGAGTCCTCTTGATGGGCAAAATGCTTCCAGCACTTCCCGGTTCAACTTCACTGAAAACCGGACAGATTTCACACATTTCATAATCCAGCTTGTCCACAAGGCACTGAATCCCATTTTCTCCATAGCACCTTCAAGGAAGTCCCAATCCACTCTATCATACGCCTTGGCAAGGTCTAGCTTATATGCACAATATGTATTGTGGGGGTTTTTGCTATGCTGAATCTTATGAAAACATTCAAATGCAATGATCGCATTATCTGTAATCAACCTTCCTGGAACGACCGCGCTCTGTGTTTCTGAAATTAATTCGTTCAGAAAGGGCCTCATTCGATTAACCAAGCACTTCGAGATAACTTTATAAATTACATTACATAGGCTGATCGGCCGGAAATCTCTTAAGTTTTGTGGATCCTTTCCTTTAGGGATGAGCACAATGGTTGTGTCGTTGATTCCCTCTGGCATAATGCCATCCGCAAAAAACCTCTGCACTGCGGCTATCACATCTTTCTTTAGAGTGTCCCAGTTCCGTTGGAAGAAACGTGCGGGGAAGCCGTCGGGACCAGGCGCTTTGAGAGGGCCAATCTGAAAAAAGGCGTCACTAATTTCTTTTTCTGTGAACTCCTTCGTTAGGTTCCTATTCATATCCTCGCCTACTGTGCGTGGCAACATATCAATCAGTTCAAAAGGCGCAACCCCCTCTTCCTTCGTGTACAAGTCCTTGAAGAAATCTGTAGCCAGTCTGTTTAGAGCCTCTTTTTCCTCTACCCATATACCATCATTATCTTTCAGTTTTTTTATAGCATTCTTCTTCTGTCTCCAAGTTGCTCTCCTATGAAAAAACTTTGTATTTTGATCCCCTTCTTTGATCCATGTCGCCCTAGAGCGTTTCCTCCACATAATTTCCTCCCTCAGTAGTAGTTCATCCAGTTCAGCCCCTGTTTGCTTGATCAACTCCTCATTCTCTCCTTGCCTCGATTTTTCGGTGAGCTCCTTTAGCTTCTGTCGTTTCTTTTTAATGTTCCACGTGACAGACCCAAAATCCTTTCTAGACCAGGTCATCAACGACTTCTGAACCTCTCCCAGTTTTTGTGCCACCCCTGCAAGTGTGCTTGCAGCGCCTTCCTTACTCCATGCCTTCTTTACAGTCGGCTCCAACGTGTTTACTCTTTCCCACATCATCTCGTATCTGAAATTTTTCTTTCTGTTCGACATATGGACCTTATCTAGAGTGAGAAGCAAGGGGAAGTGGTCTGATCTTGAGGTAACAATATGTTGTATCTGACCATGCGGGAATAGTTTCATCCATTGTACTGATGCCACTCCCCTGTCTAGTCGAGCCTTCACATTTGCCTTCCCCTTTTGTTTGTTATCAAAGGTCCATGCCGTCCCTCTGTATCCCAGATCATATATGTCACACCACCCCAACACTTCCCTGAAGTTGCTCATGTGTCGTTCAGATCGCTTCGTGGCAAAGAAGTGTTCTCCTTGCCACATAGTTTCATTGAAGTCACCAATCATCATCCAAGGTTCTGCTAATCTAGGCTTTATTCTCCGGATTAGGTTCCACATATGATGTCTCTCCTGGGCACGCGGCTCACCATACACAAAAGTACCTCTTCAGAGTGGGCTGTTGGGGGATTCCCGGATATGAACATCAATGTAACGTGAACCAAAAGAGAGCAGATTTATTTCAACGCTATCGTCCCAAAAGAGGGCGATGCCGGCACCCTTGCCACCCCCATCATGGGTGATACAATTCTTGAGTCCTATTCTATCTCTTATTCTTTTAACGCTCTCTTCACACTGTCGTGTCTCTGAAATGAACAAAACAGAGGGGCGATGGGTATGCACTAGGCACACCAATTCCCGAACCGTACCAGGGTGGCCCAAGCCCCGGCAGTTCCAGCTTAAGATCGTCATTCCTCCTGACGGGCGCTCTCTGTCGCGCCCGCCAGTTCCCCGGTAGCCCCTTCACCGGTTGCTTCCTTTCCACCTAACACCCCTGCCTCTCCCTCATCCTTTCCCTCTACAACACCTCTCTGTTTTTTACACATGTCCCCTATTACAACAGACTCTCTAGGATTGACCAAAACTGGTGCAGCCATGTCGCCTGTAGCTCTCTTGCCAAGCACCGAGTCCATATCCCCCGATCCTTTCCTTCCCTTGAACTGACTAATGTACCTCTTTGCTTTGACCTTTAAACTTGCATCTTTTGTCTTCTCAGTATCGCTGATCTGGACAGTCTGCTCTCTGTCTTGGACAGACGAGCCATCCACCTTACCCGCTTCATATGAAACCTGCACCTTCCTTGTTTTCGCCCCCGTGTCTCCTGGAATGACAGCAGCAGCAGTGACAGGTGAGGCCTTGACCGTGTCCGGTCCAAAACCTGGCGGATAGGGAGGGGTCGCTGCACCCGCAATGGTGTGAGCGAGCGGGGTTTTGTCGATGTCGCCCCCCGCCCCGGTAACCGGAGTTGTAGATGATGCAGTGTTCGCGCCAGCCCAGGCCATGGTTGGAGTAGAGGCCGTGGTCAACGCGGGTTGTGCCAGGGGCGTCGCGGTGTTCTCGCTGATGCTTGTTTTCCTTGCACCGTCATGTCCATGGCCTTCACTCACTCTGAGCGCGCTCACCGCGGCGATCGCCGCTTGTAGAGCCGGGTCAAGCAGTACATCATCAGAAATATCCCTATACCTTACCATCTCCTGTGAGCAAGCGTGCACCACCCTATTGTCCCTGCCAAGTTTCTTCCAGGCCAATTTGGCCGGTGCTGTCCATGCCTCCCCATCCAACTCGGACCCAAAGTGCAGGAACCGTCTGGCACTGCACGCATCCGGTACCACGAATCCTCCCTTGTTCTTGCTTGATTTGTAGGGCGATGCTCTCATCGCACCTGTGAACCGCACTGTTTGATCATCTATCGGCAGCCTGCAGTCCCTCTCCCCATGTCCTATATGCCCACAGTACATACAAAATCGGGGGGCTCTCTCATACTTGACCTCTAGGTCCCACTGTTCCTCCACCCCTAACTCTCTAGGACTGATCTCACGCAGGAGAGGAGTGTTTACGTCATGTTCTACCCGTACAAGGAGAAATTCAGTGATAATGTTCCCAAACTTATCAGCATCTACCCTCAAAACATTCCCCAAAAAGCCACCCAGCGCCCATCCGATCTCCTCCGAGAGCATGAGAGGTGGTACATCATAGATGCGTGCCCAGATTGGCATGACGTTCACCGGCACGTCCGACGCCTTGCCCTGTCTATCAAAGGGAACAATGAGGAATGCATCCTTATGGTGTGTCCAAGGGCCGTTCTCCAGGACGTGCCGACGATCACCCTCACGCTCGAATTCGAGCATGAAGCGATTGTTGCGGAGAGGCATGTAGCTGAGCCATCCATGCAGCCCCCACTTGCTCTTCAGTTCACCAAACAGGCCTGCCGTGCTGAAGGGGAGCACGGAAAAGAAGTACCCCACAACGAGCCAGCGAGTACTTATGGCAGTGTTGGGGAACGTTGCATAAAATAAAAAATTTCCTACGTCCACCAAGATCTATCTATGAGTTCATCTAGCAACGAGTGATAGGAGTGCATCTACATACCTTTGTAGATCATGAGCGGAAGCGTTTAAGAGAACGGGGTTGAGTGAGTCGTACTCGTCGTGATCCAAATCACCGATGACCAAGTGCCGAACAGACATCACCTCTGCGTTCAACACACGTACGGAGCGGATGACGTCTCCCGCACCTTGATCCAGCAAGGAGGAGGGAGAGGTTGATGAAGATCCAGCAGCACGACGGCGTGGTGGTGGATGCAGCAGAGTTCCGGCAGGGCTTCGCCAAGCGACTACGGGAGGAGGAGGTGTAGCAAGGGGGAAGGGAGGCGCCAGGTGCAAGGGTGCGGCTGCCCTCCCTCCCCCCTCTATATATAGGGTCCCCAGGGGAGGCGCCGGCCCTAGGAGATTGAATCTCCAAGGGGGGGGGGGGGGGGCGGAGGAGAGATTCCGCAACACAGTGCCACATCTGGGCAGCACCACATAGCCTGCTATGCTGCCGTTGGGACTGTCGAACACCAGTGTCCACATGATGGGTGGTGAAGTGAGGATTTTTTTTATTTTTTTTCGAAAAGGGGGACTCCCGGCCTCTGCATCAGAACGATGCATACGGTCACATTATAGATAAATAAAGAGGTTCAACAAGGTCTTATAGTCTGAAAACAAAAACGGGCAAGCTCAAAAGAGCCACAACGTCAAAAACTCAAAGCCCAAAAGCCACAACCGGCTGGCATAACAAAGATAGGTAAACTAATCGCCTATATTATTACATGACCGCCATCCAAACCAGTTGAAGATATCCCGCGCTACCATCTCCCACCGGACAGATTCAGTAACCAAACGCTCTCGGCCTCCGTCGGAGTGAGTAAGGACCACATCTGAATCGGCGCAGTATCTCGGAATAAAATCTGCAAAAAATGAATAGTTGTTGTTCTGTTAAAAGCCAAATCATTTCTGCAGTTCCAAATTGCCCAACGCACATACTCCAACGTGAATGTGTCTAGCTGTTTCGGACTCTATCCCAACAAGCCACGTTCCAAATAACGTACTGACCGAATTCGGAGGAGTATTGTTAATGGCAATTTGCACCGTGCCACAAAACTCTCGCCAACAGGCAATCAAAGAAGAGGTGCTTAAAACACCGAAAATGACTCCCAAAAATCACGCTTCCCCTCTCGGGAGGCGATCCTCGGCGATCGGCGCTGTGCGTCTTCGCCACCGCCTGGGCCTTCCACTGCCCTTCCAACCAAGAGAGAGAGAGAGTGCCTATATCCCCACGGCACCGCGATCTCATCGAGGAGGACCCGTTGGGGCTCCAGGAAATCCGGAAGAGGATGGGAGTAGCGATCCGCTCGCTGGTTAATCGGACGAGGGCAAGAGTGGCATCCTCGGGGGGATCGGAGAGATTTTGTGAGCCACAATCAAAGGAGATATTGGGGCGTGTACGCGAAGGGATGGAGCGATTCCGCAGGTCCATGGAAGGAAACAGATCAAGGCTAGAGGCAGCCAAGGGCGGATTGGATTGGAGCCAGAGGGATCAAGATCTGATCAGCAAATCCCCGATTGCTGGGAAAGGATTGGGAATAAAGGAGAAGATCGATGACCGTTGGGTAACTCGGGTGATGCAGATGGTTTCGTGTGGGCGCACGACCGTTAACATCAACACGGAGATTGGTCCCTACTTCCCCATGTTCTGTGGGGTGAGACAGGGTGACCCTTTTTCCCCGTTCTTGTTTAATATGGTGGTTGATGCTCTTGCGGCCATCCTGGACAAGGCCAAGGCTGCTGGTCATATTCGTGGGATCACCCCTCACCTGACCGGTGGCACCGGCATCTCCCTGCTCCAAAGATGTCGACGACACCATCATCACGGTCGAAGGCTCGGATGCGGACATCGGTAGTCTGAAATTCCTCCTCCTCTGCTTCCAGCAAATGTCTGGTCTCAAGATCAACTTCGACAAAAGCGATGTGATGGTGATGGGTTTCTCTCGGCTGAGGCCCTCGGCATTGCCAACCGCCTCAACTTCCGCCTGGGCTCCTTCCCAGCGACATACTTGGGAACGCCCATTAGTGACTCCCGGCTCACTGTGGCGGACCTTCGCCCTACGGCCTCCAAGTTGCAAATGCACCACATAGCCTGCTATGCTGCCGTTGGGACTGTCGAACACCTGTGTCCACATGATGGGTGGTGAAGTGAGGATTTTTTTTATTTTTTTTCGAAAAGGGGGACTCCACATGTCCACATGTGGAACTGCAGAAATGATTTGGCTTTTAACAGAACAACAACTATTCATTTTTTGCAGATTTTATTCCGAGCTACTGCGCCGATTCGTATGTGGTCCTTACTCACTCCGACGGAGGCCAGAGAGCGTTTGGTTACTGAATCTGTCCGGTGGGAGATGGTAGCGCGGGATATCTTCAACTGGTTTGGATGGCGGTCATGTAATAATATAGGCGATTAGTTTACCTATCTTTGTTATGCCAGCCGGTTGTGGCTTTTGGGCTTTGAGTTTTTGACGTTGTGGCTCTTTTTGAGCTTGCCGTTTTTTTGTTTTCAGACTATAAGACCTTGTTGAACCTCTTTATTTATCTATAATGTGGCCGTATGCATCATTCTGATGCAGAGGCCGGGAGTCCCCCTTTTCGAAAAAAAATAAAAAAAATCCTCACTTCACCACCCATCATGTGGACACAGGTGTTCGACAGTCCCAACGGCAGCATAGCAGGCTATGTGGTGCTGCCCTTGATGTGGCACTGTGTTGCCAATATCATATAGCTCCTTTGATCTCCATCTTCGGGGCTCCATGATCATCTTGTCACCGGCATGACACCATGATCTCCATCATCGTGTCTCCATGAAGTTGCTCGCCAACTATTACTTCTACTACTATAGCTAACGGTTTAGCAATAAAGCAAAGTAATTACATGGCGTTGAATCAATGACACGCAGGTCATACAATAATTAAGACAACTCCTATGGCTCGTGACGGTTGTCATACTCATCGACATGCAAGTCGTGATTCCTATTACAAGAACATGATCTCATACATCACAATATATCATTCATCATTCATCACAACTTTTGGCCATATCACATCACAAGGCAATTGCTGCAAAAACAAGTTAGACGTCCTCTATTGTTGTTGCATCTTTTACGTGGCTGCAATAGGGTTCTAGCAAGAACGTTTTCTTACCTACGAAAAAGCCACAATGTGATTTGTCAACTTCTATTTACCCTTCATAAGGACCATTTTCATCGAATCCGCTCCAACTAAAGTGGGAGAGACAGACACCCACTAGCCACCTTATGCAACTAGTGCATGTCAGTCCGTGGAACCTGTCTCACGTAAGCGTACGTGTAAGGTCGGTCCGGGCCGCTTCATCCCACAATACCGCTGGAGCAAAATAAGACTAGTAGCGGCAAGAAAGTTGACAACATCTATGCCCACAATAAATTGTGTTCTACTCGTGCAAAGAGAACTACACATAGACCTAGCTCATGATGTCACTGTTGGGGAACGTTGCATAAAATAAAAAAATTCCTACGTTCACCAAGATCTATCTATGAGTTCATCGTCTAGCAACGAGTGATAGGAGTGTATCTACATACCTTTGTAGATCGCGAGCGGAAGCGTTCAAGAGAACGGGGTTGAGGGAGTCGTACTCGTCGTGATCCAAATCACCGATGACCAAGTGCCGAACGGACAGCACCTCCACGTTCAACACACATACGGAGCGGATGACGTCTCCCGCACCTTGATCCAGCAAGGAGGAAGGAAAGGTTGATGAAGATCCAACAGCACGACGGCGTGGTGGTGGATGCAGCAGAGTTCCGGCAGGGCTTCGCCAAGCGACTACGGGAGGAGGAGGTGTAGCAAGGGGGAAGGGAGGCGCCAGGTGCAAGGGTGCGGCTGCCCTCCCTCCCCCCTCTATATATAGGGTCCCCAGGGGGGGCGCCGGCCCTAGGAGATTGAATCTCCAAGGGGGGCGGCGGCCAGGGGGGTGGAGTGCCCCCCAAGGCAAGTGGAGGCGCCCCCTCCCCTAGGGTTCCCAACCCTAGGCGCAGAGGGGGGCCCAGGGGGGGCGCGCCAGCCCACCAGGGGCTGGTTCCCCTCCCACTTCAGCCCATGGGGCCCTCCGGGATGGGTGGCCCCACCCGGTGGACCCCCGGGACCCTTCCGGTGGTCCCGGTACAATACAGGTGAACCCCGAAACTTTCCCGATGGCCGAAACTCGACTTACCATATATAATTCTTTACCTCCGGACCATTCCGGAACTCCTCGTGACGTCTGGGATCTCATCTGGGACTCCGAACAACTTTCGGTTTGCTGCATACTAATATCTTTACAACCCTAGCGTCACCGAACCTTAAGTGTGTAGACCCTACGATTTCGGGAGACAGGCAGACATGACCGAGATTGCTCTCTGGTCAATAACCAACAGCGGGATCTGGATACCCATGTTGGCTCCCACATGCTCGTCGATGATCTCATGGAATGAACCACGATGTCGAGGATTCAAGCAACCCCGTATACAATCCCCTTTGTCAATCAGTACGTTACTTGCCCGAGATTCGATCGTCGGTATCCCAATACCTCGTTCAATCTCGTTACCGGCAAGTCACTTTACTCGTACCGCAATGCATGATCCCGTGACCAAACGCTTGGTCACTTTGAGATCATTATGATGATGCATTACCGAGTGGGCCCAGAGATACCTCTCCGTCATACGGAGTGACAAATCCCAGTCTCGATCCGTGTCAACCCAACAGACACTTTCAGAGATACCTGTAGTGCACCTTTATAGTCACCCAGTTACGTTGTGATGTTTGGTACACCCAAAGCACTCCTACGGTATCCGGGAGTTACACGATCTCATGGTCTAAGGAAAAGATACTTGACATTGGAAAAGCTTTAGCAAAACGAACTACACGATCTTGTGCTATGCTTAGGATTGGGTCTTGTCCATCACATCATTCTCCTAATGATGTGATCCCGTTATCAATGACATCCAATGTCCATAGTCAGGAAACCATGACTATCTATTGATCAACGAGCTAGTCAACTAGAGGCTCACTAGGGACATGTTGTAGTCTATGTATTCACACGTGTATTACGATTTGCGGATAATACAATTATAGCATGAATAAAAGACAATTATCATGAACAATAAATATAATAATAATCCTTTTATTATTGCCTTTAGGGCATATTTCCAACAGGCAGCCTTTGTCCTTGTCAGGTCGAGTTCGATCCTTGGCGCGCCACGCCGTGCCACCGGCGCCGCTGCCGGGCCAAGGGGAGGAGTCGGCAGAGCACTGCCCCCTGCCCGCCATGCGAGCAGGAGCCTCGCTCCATTCTCCTGCCCCCGCGCTCGCCGTCGGTCGAAGGAACGACCTCAAGCCTGCTCTCGGTGGCCTGCTGCTTCATCTTGCGATCGTTGGTGTTCTCCATCCCGTGCTCAAGAGTAGGTGTATGGTGTTCTTGCGGTTTTGATGTGGAGTCTCCCTATATTGTGCAGTTCTTTATATACACGCAGCCATGATTCACAGAAGGAATAAGATCCCTTTTGATTGATTCCGTCCTTACACACATGTATGGAGGATCCCCGGTTTGGGTGAATTTGATGTGTTTCTGAAACAACAGGCGTATGGTCCCTCCCAAATCATCCACCTGGCTCCCTCTAATTCTTTCCTCGGGCTCAAGATCCTCTTCCATCTGTTCACTCCTCCCCTGATCCGTCAGAATCACCATCTGTCCATCTGCGCATTCCTGGGACGGGGTAGGAAGCGAAGCCTCACAAATCCTTTCTTTCTCTGAATCAACATCTGGATCACTCTCAATCTTCTCCTTTATTACCGAAAAAGGCTTTCGCCCCACTTTATAAATAAAGCAAACCGCCAGGAACACATACAAGACTAGTTCAACACACACCCAAGTCGCACAAATAAGGTCCAGAGGTTCTGATGAGGGCACATCTCAACAAGCCCAGAAACACAATACAACATAAAAAGACAGCTCAGCCAGGGCCAAGGCCGTAGCCGGAGCTGGATAGCAACACACGACTAATCAGGCTCAGGAGGAGGCGGCGGAGGGGGCGGAGACAGACGGACGGCCATCGAGCGGAGGTCGGCGATGAAGGTGGAGATGGTGTCCCGGTCCCGAGGGCGGGTAAGCGGCCGCCAGAGCTGCAAGTAACCAGACAATTTGTAGAGGGCGTCAGTAGAGCGTCGGAGAGGGGAGCGCTGAATCACAAGTTTATTGCGAATGGTCCAAAGCGTCCAAGCGAGAACCCCAATCTCAAGCCACCTAATGTGGCGAGATGGAGGCAGGGAGGCCTGTAGTTCGGCGAAGAGGTCGGGGAAGTTGGAGTGGCACCAATTCCCGCCAATTGCCTCCCTAAAGCAGCTCCAGACGAACTGCGCAGACACACAGGAGAAGAAAATATGGTTCGAGGGGGCAGATGCCAGAGCCCGGGCCATTGCGCTTGCGGACCTCAACACCCGACGGAAGCCGACCGCGGATCCACTGCCACATGAAGATCCGGATTTTAAGGGGCAGTCGAATGGACCAAACCGCCTGAAGGGGGGGAGGGGCGGAGGAGGGGGCGATAGCCGCATAGAGGGACTTGGTGGAGAATTGTCCCGAAGGCTCAAGGTGCCACCGAACCTCATCCGGGCCAACATCGACAATGGTTCATGGAGCGCAATACAATCAAGCAGCTCATGCCAGCGGTTACTTCCGGAGGCCCAAATGGCCTCCGGAACGCGAGACGCCCTAAGTCAATAAGGGCCTGCTGAACTGAGATTGTAGGGGCGACTGCGATGGAGAAGAGGTCGGGAAAGCGGGCAGCGAAGGGGGCGTCCCCAGCACAACGGTCAAACCAGAACAAGGTCGCCGCGCCGGAACCAACCGAGATGAAGGTCCCAATGCGGAGGACGGGAAGCAGCTGGATGACCGACTGCCAGAACTGGGACCCGCCCGACTGCTGGCAGAAGGCCAAGGGTTGACCACGCAGGTATTTGTTCTGGATGATGTCTAACCACAGACCGCCATGTCCCTGAGAGATGCGCTAGATCCAGCGGGAAAGGAGGGCAATGTTCATGCGCTTAGAGCACATGATGCCAAGGCCTCCCTGGTCCCGAGGTTTGCAGATGTCGGGCCAACTAACCATATGATACTTCTGCCTGTTATTGTCTCCCGCCCAATAGAAGCGAGATTGAATTATAGCAATCTCGTGATGGAGGGTCTCGTGGAGACTGTAGAAGCTCATAAGGAATATGAGGAGACTAGAGAGCGAGGAGTTGATGAGGATTGTCCGGGCCGCCTTCGAGAGCCAACGACCTTGCCACGGCTCCATTCGCGTTTGCAACTTGGAGACCGTAGGGCGAAGGTCCGCCACAGTGAGCCGCGAGTCACTAATGGGCGTTCCCAAGTATGTCGCTGGGAAGGAGCCCAGGCGGAAGTTGAGGCGGTTGGCAATGCCGAGGGCCTCAGCCGGAGAGAAACCCATCACCATCACATCGCTTTTGTCGAAGTTGATCTTGAGACCAGACATTTGCTGGAAGCAGAGGAGGAGGAATTTCAGACTACCGATGTCCGCATCCGAGCCTTCGACCGTGATGATGGTGTCGTCAGCGTACTGGAGCAGGGAGATGCCAGTGCCACCGGTCAGGTGAGGGGTGATCCCACGAATATGACCAGCAGCCTTGGCCTTGTCCAGGATGGCCGCAAGAGCATCAACCACCATATTAAACAAGAACGGGAAAAAGGGTCACCCTGTCTCACCCCACAGAACATGGGGAAGTAGGGACCAATCTCCGTGTTGATGTTAACGGTCGCGGCGCCCACACGAAACCATCTGCATCACCCGAGTTACCCAACGGTCATCGATCTTCTCCTTTATTCCCAATCCTTTCCCAGCAATCGGGATTTGCTGATCAGATCTTGATCCTCTCGCTCCAATCCAATCCGCCTTGGCTGCCTCTAGCCTTGATCTGTTTCCTTCCATGGACCTGCGGAATCGCTCCATCCCTTCGCCAGACACGCCCCAATATCTCCTTTGATTGTGGCTCACAAAATCTCTCCGATCCCCGAGGATGCCACTCTTGCCCTCGTCCGATTAACCAGCGAGCGGATCGCTACTCCCATCCTCTTTCGGATTTCCTGGAGCCCCAACGGGTCCTCCTCGATGAGATCGCGGTGCCGTGGGGATATAGGCACTCTCTCTCTCTCTTGGTTGGAAGGGCAGTGGAAGGCCCAGGCGGTGGCGAAGACGCACAGGCGGCCAGTCGCCCGGGGATCGCCTCCCGAGAGGGGGAAGCGTGATTTTTGGGAGTCATTTTCGGGTGTTTTAAGCACCTCTTCTTTGATTGCCTGTTGGCGAGAGTTTTGTGGCACACGGTGCAAATTGCCATTAACAATACTCCTCCGAATTCGGTCAGTACGTTATTTGGAACGTGGCTTGTTGGGATAGAGTCCGAAACAGCTAGACACATTCACGTTGGAGTATGTGCGTTGGGCAATTTGGAACTGCAGAAATGATTTGGCTTTTAACAGAACAACAACTATTCATTTTTTGCAGATTTTATTCCGAGATACTGCGCCGATTCGTATGTGGTCCTTACTCACTCCGACGGAGGCCAGAGAGCGTTTGATTACTGAATCTGTCCGGTGGGAGATGGTAGCGGGATATCTTCAACTGGTTTGGATGGCGGTCATGTAATAATATAGGCGATTAGTTTACCTATCTTTGTTATGCCAGCCGGTTGTGGCTTTTGGGCTTTGAGTTTTTGACGTTGTGGCTCTTTTTGAGCTTGCCGTTTTTTTGTTTTCAGACTATAAGACCTTGTTGAACCTCTTTATTTATCTATAATGTGGCCGTATGCATCATTCTGATGCAGAGGCCGGGAGTCCCCCTTTTCGAAAAAAAATAAAAAAAATCCTCACTTCACCACCCATCATGTGGACACAGGTGTTCGACAGTCCCAACGGCAGCATAGCAGGCTATGTGGTGCTGCCCAGATGTGGCACTGTGTTGCGGAATCTCTCATCGAGCTCACCATCGTGTCGTCCACCGCCTCTTCAACATGTTTGCCGATGGGTCACAACCTTGACACTTCCTCGTTGGTGCTCGCAATCGCCCCTGTGTTGGACATCGTTGATACAACCATGGCCGAGCAACAGGACAACCCCGAGGAGAAGGACAACTTTGCTTTGAAGATGGATACTTCCTCGTTGTGGCGTGCTATTGCAGTTAGTGAGTTTTCTTCATCTCAATCTCACCGGTATATTTTCTGTGAATCACTACAAACTGCTGCTACACTAGTTTCTGCGCCACCATTTCAATGGGATGAGAAACATATGTGGCCACCCTCATTTTCTCTGGATGTGGTAACCAGTTTTTAGTTAAGTCAAACTCCACAGCCACCTGATCAATTATACTAGCAGAATAACAAGTGCAAATTCCTGGCTATGAGGGGATGTTTCCTGTTTACACAGAGCAACAATAGCCAAGATATGATTCATGTCCTGCATATTTTGTCATCGGCGCCAAACTTCCACAGTATTCAGTTCAGTTTACAACAAGGGCACTAATGTAGCTGCAAGCTTAAGTCTGAAAGAGATACACATTATGTTCCTTATTTTCTTTTGTGGGAAATTGGATGGCTGTTAGGGGACTCATTTTGTGCTATATCAGATTTTGACAAGAGTGGAATTTTTACTATCAGTGGAGTGAACTCACGGAAGTATCAGTGTTGTTTTGAGCCTGTCCAATGGAAAACTACATGGTCTATGCATTTCTGTGATGCATACTTGTAGTATGAGTTTCAGTTTTGCATTACTGAAGATGCTCCAATCACTATTTCTCAACCATTGCAGCGGACTATTGTCCGGTGGATCTTCTGTTTGTCTGTCATTTCAGATGATACTTCTGTGGGACATTGCACTAGAATTAATTTCATGAGCAAGTTGACTGGAGCTGATACAAGGTTGCAGAAAGTTATAGTTGCCATGGAGGAGCTCAAGCCTTGGCCCCTTGGATGTTGTGCTTAATGATTCTGGCTTTCTCACAAAATGTGCATGATAGTCTGCACTGCAATCAGGCAGTAAGCTTCACACATGGTGTTGCTTCTTTTCTATTGTTGAATGCTGATGTGTGCTCATCTCAGTTACCGTCGATCATATTGCTTTGTTACTCAAATTGACATCTACTGATGGAAGCCCAACATACATGTTAGTCCGTGGTCCTGAGCTGATGATTGATGGCTTCTTGCAAGACAGTGTTAGCTCATGCCTCAGTTTCTCGGCTCTGAAAAATTTCAATGGACAATTGCATGGTCATTTAATGTCGAATGCTCTGCTATTGAGAGGGCCAGCTATAAATTTTTACCTACCAGTGCTTCTGACTAGATGGTATGGAAGATTGTTCGGGTGCTCTTTTCAGTGAGTAACAATGAGTCCTACAATTCCCAATATTCAATATTTCCAAGAGTGACTCTTTGATCTAAATTGGGTCAACCGAATGCGTTGCTTCCAACTGTGGTTCCTGGTGTGCTAACTTTCCAAGCTTTGCAAATGACTTGGGATCCGGGTGAGATGCTTCTTAGAGTTCATTTTGCAGTACAGACACCTTGGGATCCTGGTGGTTTGACATGGAATGGGCTTGAGGGCAAGCCGAAAGTTATGGAGGGGGGATTGTCAGCATCCTCCCCTATCCTATCACATGGGCTGGACCTATCCTATTACATGGGCCGGATTACGAGCTGCTCCTCGGCTTGGACCGAAGCAGGAGATCACCATATACAGAGAGATGGCCAGAGGAGCGAGCAGGCTTCGATCAGGACAGCGGCTTCAGCCGAGGCTTGGCTTCATCTTCTTCCTCCCTTTCTGTAGTCTCTCTCTCTTCCTCCTGTAGCTCGAGCTTGTAACCGAATTCATGGCAATTGACTGAATTAGTAGAGAGAACCTCACAATGGCACAACACATTCTTGCATTCTCATGTTCTGAACTATGCAACTAAATTTCCTTTTTGAATTGTGTGTGAACTAATGTTGATGGATTTGCAAAATCTTGTCCCACCAAGTTTATGGATGCACACAATGTATGACCATAGCAGAAACAATTTATATGTAGGATGATATCGGAGGAGGATTTTGTAAAAGTTGCCCCTAAATGCACGATTTTTGCATGGGAGGCAAGTAACTAGCCGTCTAGAGTAAAAAAGAGGAAAATGTTACATCGAAGCACAACTACGTTCTCCTTTATACGTAATAAACTACCTAATTAATCTCTCCACCCCGCGTCAAAAAAAAACTCTCCACCCCATGATGTCAAAATGCCACCTGGCCTATTACGTTTATTACGTAAGATTGATTACGCTAGATGATATAGCATTACTAAAAAAAAAGTAAAACAAACAACTAACTGGCCTGCTGATACGCAACAAACAAAACGTACATCAACGATTCTCCATCTGCTTCCTTCTTTCTTTCCAAGTTTCCAATTCCATACGCTACCGCCATGCGCGCCGGAGCAGGTGGTCGGACCTCCCGTGGATCTGCTCGCGAGATCACTGGCCGCCTGCACGTCGCCGTCGACTTCGTCCGCTTCCACGCCGTCTGCAAGCCATGGCGCAGCTCACGCGACCTGCTGTCCCAGACAACGGCGACCCACCTGTTCCTGCCCTGGATCCTCGCGCCGGTGGTGCCGGACTCCCCGCTCAAGCTCAGGTGCGTCTTCTCCAAGTCCGGCTACTGCGCGCCACCAACAGTGCCTTTTAGGGACTGGGTGTGCAGCGCCGACGCCACCGCTCTTTGGCACTACCCGTCATCAGCCATCTTCGCCCAGCTACTACACCTACCTGCCTCGCTCCCCGCTCATCCAGTGGGAGGAGGGCCATCCAAGTGGCATCGCTTCACGGCGACGGCACCACCTTTGTCTACAGCATTTCCCGGCGTCAAGTATCTGCATGACACCATGACCAGGTTTAGTGCAGCTCTTTTCTGTCCCAGTGACACAGAGTGGACGCCGTCGAGAGGACCCTTGAGACCCCTGGCCCTCGCCCTGGTGCTCCGGCGAGTTTTGCGCCGCTGCACCACGGCGGCAAGATCCTCCTCACTGTCAAGGCTAAACTGTGGCATGCCATCACGCCCAACAGCAATGCCGCCTGCGACGTGGTGGTCCCGAGGCTGTTGATGCCAGATGAGCACGACAGCTACTCAGAGCTGTCTAACTATGTCCTCGAATCCCGTGGCGAGCTTCTGTGGGTGTCGGTCCAGATCTGGTCACGTTTCACTCATAAGTTTGCGTTTGGCAGCCGGTTTCGACAGTTCTCGGTGTCGGTGCATGCACTAGAGGAGTCATTGTTAGTGCCGAAGAGGATCCAGTGGGTGAGGAAAGACAGCCGTAGCCTGGTTGATCGTGTGTTCTTTCTAGGCTCACCCATTAGTTTCGCGGTGGACGCCTCGCTGATGGGCGGCCATGGCGGGTGTGCCTACTTTGCATCGACGAGACCTGATGAACAGTATGGTGTGTTCAGCTATAGCCTCATTGACGGTAAGACCAAGTTGGTCGAGCAGCTGCCTCTGGGATGGCACAATGAGAAGTGCACGTGGGTCGTCCCCCAGCCCACCATTGCTCCAATTCAGGTGCACGCTCTCTTGGAAACATCTTAAACTGAATTTTGTTTGTTAATAGATTCATTCATTAATTGTCTCATCGTCTAAGAGTTTAACACCTGCAGCTCTAGTGCTAACGAATCACCTATGGTTTGGCTTTACCAGGAAATCACGAAGGGTAGTAAGCTGAAGGCTCCAAAACTAGCTCCAGTAGTTACAAGCCGAATACACATCAATCACATCCAGAGGCATTACGAGCCTAGTTTCAGGGTATTGGTGCGTAATCTGCCTCTCACGGTGAAGGACTCTCAATTGCAACACTTCTTCAGCAAGCATGGCCAAGTTTCCAGCGCGGAGGTCATCTACTACAAGAAGACCAAATCCTCGCAAGGTGTCGGTCTCGTCACAATCGCGACGACGCACCTCCATCAGGATGATGCTCTCGCCGCTCTTGATGGGCTAATTTTAGATGGATGCAACCTCAATGTTATCTTGGTTGGCGACAGACCACGAAGGCGACGACGCAGCGGCAAGTTGGTCTTCCACCGGAGCTAATATAGCTTCACGTAGCTCAATTTCCGTGACTCCGTCATAGCTATAGTCAAGACATTTCTTCCTTAACTGTATACTCCTTCAGCCTTTCTACATTTATCTCGAAATTTGCCTTTGTAGTCATGCATAATGACGAAATGTGTTTGAAGAAACAACGTCCTATCCCTACTCTTTAAGACCATGCCAGGATGAGAGCTTCTAATAGCTTCTCTATTTTAGGGCACCAAAGAGTGTGTGGAGTAAAATTTAGGGCAAGCAAACGTGTTTCTTTTGGCACCACAAAGTGGCGTTCTCCAACTGCTGCCCTAAAAAGGGCACCCAAAACAGCAAAACCTTATTTTTTTAAACATTCGTACTACTTTGATCATATTTCATACTTCGTCAAAAGTTCTAAGCAATTAGAGTTTAAACATGCAAATTACAAACATTGTTCAACTACGAGATGCAAATTTAAACTAGAAACACTACAGGTTGTCCCGTCAATTTCATTGGACACGCCACTCGCCATCAGAATCTAGGGTTGACCACACCGAAGGGCCTGCGTCCTCCTCCTCCTCCTTGACAACTGAAGGTCCCGCCGCATCGCTTTTTATGCTTTGACTTTTTGAGATCCTTCTTCTAGTAAACGCTCTGCACATACTCCGGTGTTCCCTTTGCAAACCTCTGCATAGCCTCCTCGTCACTTTCTCGGATATTGTCCCATTCTTCAAAATCAATGAGGGTCGCTATTTGATCTGGCTAGACTCAATGGTCACCAATGGCCCGATGAGTTCCGCTGCCTGCAGAAACTCGATCTCCGGAAGTTGAGCCTCTTGCATGGCAGGCCAAGCCTCCACGCCGCGATGTTGTAGGCATGGGCGGCAATATCTGCCGCCGGGAATGTGCGGAGCTAGTACAGCTAGCCGGGCGTATAGAACTAGACGCCGAGCCAACCGGAGGCCACAACCGCATTCTGTTGAACTCGACCTTGCCCTTGCCCTTCGGCATGGGGGGCCGACGAGGAAGGAGGCGACGAGGATGCGGCGGTGACGGCTATGTACGTGAGGCGCAGGATGATGTGGCAATGTGATTTGGCCGGTCCGCAGGAGGCGACCAAGGGAGGTGAGTGGATCCGTGACAGTGGGGTGGCAGTCGCGGATCTCGAGACGGCGGTGGCACGGGAGAGGGGTGGTGTTCTGGTGCGATTGTAGATGGAGGTTGTGGGGGCTGGCTGCAAGCCGTTATATTTTTTTTGCAGCAGCCGCCCGTGGTGCTGTATATTTGCAGCACCGGCAGCCGCATTTTATGGCTGACCAAATTATTTTTGCTCAAATATTTATAATATGAAAGTTACTTTTTTTGCCCCAACTGCCTAAAAAGGGTTGACGTTCTATTTTAGGGCAGCCATTGAAGATGCTCTGATGATGTAGTGGGATAGGATGGTCATGGAGCAAAGGAGCATATAGATGGAGAGATGTAAGTCAAAATTGGGAAATAAGAGGTCACTCGTTCCGGTTTTGTACAAGCAAAAAGGGCAAACTAGTTTTTTTCCCTCGAAGATAAAAGTAAGCTGTACGGAAGGATGCATGCACGGGATGTCCCGAACATGAATCAGATTTTCTAGTGTAATACGGGTACATACACAATACCCATTATATACGTGCGAGGCTGATCTGCTTGCCTGAGGCGTACGTTTGATGGAGATTTAATCCCGAGATCAACTCAAAGTTGATCCTGCCGCCGCCATGCACGTCCGAGCCGCGATGGCCGGACCTCCCGCCGGAACTGCTCCGTGAGATCTCCTCCCACATGCATAATGTCGCCGACTTCGTCCGCTTCCATGCCGTCTGCTGGCCATGGCGCGACTCGCATGAACCAACCACGACGACTGATCATCACTTCCTGCCCTAGCTCCTCGCGCCCTGCTACAAGCATGTGGTGACGCAAGCATGTGATGAACTGGGTGGCCAGCGCCGACGGCATGGAAGTCCGCTACTTCACCGCTTCTGGGCCCCATGGCCCAGGCCTCCAGGATCCTCTCGCCGGAGGCCCCCCCACCCACCTGCCTGACGGGAACATTGCCGGCCAGTTGGGGGAGGAGAATTCCAGTGGCATCATCTACAAGGATGGCACTGTTCTTCTGTACGGCGAACACGCCAGCAAGCCATGTAGCATCGAGTTTAGGGCCACGCTCCACGCCCACGCTGATGACAAATGGACGCTTTGTCCGAAGGACTGGCATATATCCTGGGACAAGTGGAGAGTTCTGCTTTGCCTATCACGCCGGTAAGATCTTTGTGACCATGGAGGACAACCACTGGCACGTCCTGACAGTACCACCCGCTGCCGCTGACGACCGGTGACTATGCGCTACCCAGGATGTTGTGCGATTGCAAGGGCTACAACTGAAAGTACACATACGCCTTGAGTCCCGCAACGAGCTTAATTCTCTGGGCTTCTGTGCATATTAGTATGGGTTACATGGAAAAGGGTGAGCAGAGCATAGATCGCCTGGTCAACGCGCTCTCCGTGTCGGTGCACACGCTCAAGGAGGTCGCCGATGGGCCGGAGAAGATGCGGTGGGTGTCGGCGATGGTTGAGCCTGGCGGACTGCATCCTGTTTCTAGGGTGGCCCAGTAGTTTTGTACTGGGCATGAGCGGCGGATTCGCTTACTTCGTGTACTAGGTAGGAAGTGCGGCTTGCCGCATCCGCAGCACACCGCTGCCGGGTATAGTCATATCCAACCCGCCAAGCATTGCAAATATAAAAAAATAGCAGAAAAATCAATTATCATAGTAACTTCAACTTCCATCATGGACAGTCTATATATAAACCAATTATCTTATACACGAAAAGGAATTGCGTCTACATATATAAACTAAGCTCAATGCTTTCAACACATGCATGGATACAGCCATGACGCAAGACCCTGAGGTTCTTGTAACTGGCCCTAGCCTTCTCCCTTTCTGCCTCCTGAACCGAGCAAAGGAAGCAAGCAAACGAACCGAGTGATGCAACATTGAACTACATAAGAAGAGCAAGTCAAGAGAGGAAATCCAAACCAGATCACTGCACAAAATCAGTAATAAAGGCACCAATCTCATAGATCTTGTCTATGAATGAAAATTTCCTAATGTCCCAGGTTGGCACCTAATTTGTTACCACATACCAACATGAACCTTGAGCCAAAGCCTAAGACACTAACCTAAGATCTCTTGAATAATTCCAGGAAATGGACATTGTAGGTTTTAGATAATGCTAAATTGCACGGAGAATAGTTCAGGATCACATCTTATTTCTTATTGATGTTGCTCAAAATAAAATTCACCTTTCATACTTAAATAAGCGTTTCCTTAAACTAAGAGAAGCAGAGGAAGGCACAGAACTACACCATCAATCTTACCGGGTGGAGACCAATGTAGCTGTTTACGGCGGATGCACTCCACACTTTTAGGGCGGATACTCGACATGCGGTCCTGTGCATTGATTATAATGTGAAATTTAGACATGATTCATATATATTGTATTATGACGAATATTGCCAACAAACTCTGATGATAATTATAAGTTGCCACAACGGAATATGCTACCTCTTGTCTTGGTCCTCTCACAAAGGCATGGTTCACTGCACATAATCTTAACCTCTGGGCCTCTACCTGAATAACCAAACCAATTGTCATGGAAAGCATGAAATTACCTATACAACTCAGAGGCAGCGGAGTTTACTACCCAATGTATATATGTGTACCTTCAACATCAGTGAGATAGATCGGGTTGTCGATCGTCGATCCTGTCAATGTGCTTACCACCTGAACCCTGGTAAAAGTTAAATTTAGACCAAGAGTATTGCTGTGAGCATAAAAACACAAGGAATTATCAATATCAAAGCAATACACTAACTGGTAGGATAGTGATGCACATGAAAAACTGGTATAGTGGTGATACCAACATTAACCAATAGAACTTAGTAATTCTACCGGCTGGAAAAAGCATTCACTCATTAGGAATAGTATATGAGGCAATTATGCAAGGCAGAGCAGTATTCACATAATTAATGGCATCACAGTTGTCATAACCTCAAAATGCAGGAAGGTTTGTACCAAAATAAAGATCCGGCAAGCTTGAACCATATAGAAACTTTTTATATATGTGTTAAATTAGAGAATGAATGTTTCTAATTATCCTACCGCCTTGTTGGGTAAGAAAAGTCCATCTAAAAAACCAAACAGGGGGCTGCAAGTAAAGATAGTTTCAAACACAGGAGACCAAAATGGAACTACTAACGATGTTAAAATAACACCCTCCCGCCACAAACTCCCATTACTAATATTTTTAACACAAGGGATTTTCTTAGGCCAGTTAGCAGCAGGATCCTCCTCGGTTAATATACAGAATGACAAACACACTTCATGATATCTTTCCTGGAGAAATATCAAATTATATATGCCACCGCAACAGAACATAAATTCTACTAACAAATTCATGGAAAAGATGAGCTACAATTAAATATGAATAATGTAGCACTGGGTACTTCTGTACAAACAATGCCCAGGGTATTGATGGCAGGAAGGGGATGGTTTATGACCTGTAGGAACAAAATGGAGTAAAAAGAAACAGAGTTAACGGATGAAACTTCCATACAAGGAAAGCAAAGCTCGAGTAGTGCATCAGTGTAACTAATATGTAGCCAACATAAAAGTGGGTGCTTATGTGAACCTGGATTCTTATGTTTTACCAAGCAAACTTATTGACCATGTATGTATTCATAGATATACATGAAACCACATTCCCGGAAATTCACCATGTTTAAAATACGAAATCAGAGAGAAATAGAAGCATGTGGTTAATAATGGGATTGCAGCCATCATGTCAGTGTTCATGTATGTCATGTCTCAAGAACATATACACTTGAGATTTTTATTATGAGCCGAGTACATATTCTAAAGAGACATACAGTTGCATTGGTGCAGCTGAAGCTGCTGACCCTGCCATGAGCTCCCCCAACTGGCCCGAAAGCAGCAAGGTAAACTGCTACATTAGTATATGTATACATGACTACTTCTTTATCATAGCAAACAATCTAAGAATTTAAAATCCAAATGTTGTGAGGCACCATTATTTACACAAACAAATATTTCCAGCATCCAAACCAATAATACTGAAATAATCTAAGAGTACTATCACTACAGAGCAACAATTTCTGAACTTGTTGTCATTCAAAAGTAATAATGGATGGAAACCTATCTTGCAGTGCAAGAGTTAAACTTAGCAGACCTCACAAACCAGACATGAATGCCCTGAGAATGAATTGAGACATACCAGAACCTTTTATGGAGCAGAAAGGAAGATATTGAGTCACATATGGGTCTAAGCCAGGCACATGCAACCTTATGTAGTGAAGCCAAAAAACTACCATAGTCATTTGACATTTATCATCAGAAGGAAGCAACCTTATGCAATGCAGCAATCATAATCAGAGTTGTTCAGATGCATAAACAAATACCAAGCAGGCGGCAAAATTAAACGACTATCATCATTGTCCAAACTCCTCATGTGATTACCTTCCTTGCCACGAGGACCTAGTCAGCTTTCTTCTGGTTGCAATCAAAGAATTTGTTAAACATTCAGGTGCTACATAAAAAAAGAGGTAGATGAAAATCACTTACCGAAGGAAGATCTCTGACCGCTTCAAGAAAGCCTTCTCAGTCTGCACAAAACGGAGATTATCGTACATCAAAACGTTTGCATTCTGCAATGCTGATACATGAACTAAAGTACTATGCTCAATATTAGAGGTAAACATTTCAATGAAAATAAAAAGATCTGCTATAGCCATCTAAATATTGTGGCATTGGAATCTCGCAAGACACCGGATTTCTGTCAAGTGGCTTTCGTGCCATGTCCACTCTGCAAAACAATGGGGGATTGAGCTTGAAAACTGAGAGAGAGGAGAGATGGACCTGTAGGTCATCCACAATTAGTACAATGGCATCCCTCCTCCCTCACCGTATCTTCTTCTCACTCCATCTCTCTCATGGTAGGCGGCACACGCAGTCGGTTGGCAGCTGCACGAGAGATGTGGTGCAGGCTCAGCCAGGGAAATATATGGGAAGTAGAGGAGTACTCCTGACGGCGATTATAGCCAGCACAAAAGCCAAAGATAACTAAAGGGGCAAAGTAGAGAGGGTGCTTATCGCGGCCTTGCCGGGCGTTGCCGCCGATGACTTCCCTGTTCCCGGCGCGCCGAGGCCGAGGGCGAGGGAGAAGGGTTGGTAGCCGAGGAGTGGCTGGTGGTTCCTGCCTCTCGCCAATGGCGGCGCAGGTGCACGCGAGGACGACGACACCGACGCCGGGATGCCTCGAACGGCAGTGGCCAACACCAGCCTTGCTCCTCGCCATCGCTCACGCCACAGTGTCCAGGGACGAGGCCGGGACGGCGCTTAGGGAAGAAGCGGATCCCGCCTTTCTCGCCTTCCTCCAGATCCGTGGTCGGGCGGCGCGGGGAGGAGAGAGACGGCTGGGGCAAGAAGCGAGACGGGGCTAGCAGTGCGGGAGAGGAGACGCGGGAGCGGGCGGCAGACGCGGCGCGGGGGGAGCGGAGCGGAGCCGGCGGCGGCGGCAAGTGGGGATGTGGGTCGCGGGGGAGACGCCCGGTCGGCCCGCCTGCTGAGCAGCGGGGCGAGGAGGAGGGGAAGGCGCGACGGCGCGACGGCGAGTGGGCATGGTGGCGGCACCAGGGGACGGGAGGCGGCGGCGGCGGCGTGGAGAATGGGCTAGGGTTAGGGGATGAGGAGCGGGGGGAAGTGAGGAGATGAGGAGAGGACGACGCTGTCGGCGCCCTATTGACCCCCCTCTCCTGCGAGGTGAAATGACGAGAATACCCTTGGTGGGGCACAAAATTTGCAGGCGGTGGCATCGCGACTCTGAGCGGACGGCCAGGGTCGCTCGAGCTCGATCGGACGGCCCGGATCGGTCCACCCGGAGATTCGACCGCCATGACACGCTCGGGAAGACGATCGGACGGCTGAGAGGGCACATGGCCTGAGATTACTTCATTTTTCTTCAAACTCTAACAAGGGGATTGGGACTACGAGGGGAACGGTTTGCCGATGAGCAGCAGCATGGCGTGTTTAGGTACAACCTCATGAATGACACGACATAGTTTGTGGAGTTGCTGCCACAAGTATGGGACGCAGAGATGTGCACCTGGCTTGTCCCCTAGGCCACCATTGCTACAATCATTCAGGGTCCAGCTGCTACTCCAAGAAGCAATAACATGGTCCACATTGCTACAACCCAACATGGCCTATCTAATACCCCAAGAAGAAATAACATTATTTCCATCAAGAGAATATATGGACCTTATTTTAGGTTCTTGGTACGCAACCTACCACTCACCGCGAAGAGCTCTCAGTTGCAATACCACTAGTAGAAAAAGAGCCTATAATCCCGGTTCATAAGGGCCTTTAGTCCCGGTTCTAGAACCGAGACTAAAGGGTCGGCCTTTGGTCCCGGTTCTAGAACCGAGACTAAAGGGTCGTTACTAAAGCCTCCCCTTTAGTCTCGGTTCTTACACCAACCGGGACTATAGGCCCTCCACGTGGCCGCTGCCTGGAGGTCTACCTTTAGTCCCGGTTGGTAACACCAACCGGTACTAAAGGTAATTTTGAATTTTTTTTTGAATTTTTTTATTTTCAAACTTCTGAATTATTTTAACCTTTAATCTCTAATCACCCCTCATCACTGCTCAATTTAACCTCTAATCTCTAATCACCCCTCATCATCCCAAATCATCTAAGTCCCTGAACGGTCACCCATCCTTTCACTACTTCAGCCTGAGCACGCCTAACTTTCGGGTTCTATTCTTCCTCGCTTCCAAGTCCGCACTTGTTGTTTTCCGACAATAGTAAGATGTCAATCCTATTAACCCTCGTGAATTTAGCTTGAGCATGAAGTCACACATTTCACTGTTTGAGTTTGAGACTATTGTTCTAAAAATCAATAATTATTTGGTAACACTAATATTTCTTGAATAAGTAGTTTGACCATAGTTTGACCAGATTTGACCAAAATTCAAAAAAATGAAATAATTATTTAGTAGCACTAATATTTTTTGAATAAGTAGTTTGACTATTGTTAACCGTGTATAAAAATGTTCAGCATATAAGTTGTTTAAATAAAGTTGTTGTGTTTTGTTGATGTTTCTAAAAAAATATAAAACTATACTAAAAAAAAGTAAAACATATATTTAAAAAAATATTCAGTGTTTATTTAAACAACGTTCATCATATATAAAAAAACAATGTTCACTATATAATTTAAAAAATTTAACCGTGTATAAAAATGTTCAGCATATATTTTAAAAAACTTCATGATATAGTTTAAAATGTTTGTCAAATACCCTCTCAGAAGAAAATAAGTGTCTCAACTTTAGTACAACTTTGTACTAAAGCGAGTATAAAGTTAAGACACTTATTTTGGGAGTATTAAAAAACAGTTCACCATATATAAATAATATCTGACATATATTTAGAAAGATCATCGTATATTAAAAATTGTTAATTGTATATGATGAAGTAAATTATACATTGTCTCACTCATATATAGGATTTGTTGTTCCAACTAATTGCATTTTGAATCTTCATTTGTAAGAAATTATTAGGGTATTGATCCTGTGTAAGATAAGCAAAAGGGAATTTGGCCGGACTATTTAACGGGCCGACGGGTACAGCTCTCTAATCTTCTGACAACGTAGTAGATGCTTATGGAGATCTCCTAGCCAACGTTGGCTAGGAGAACTAACTAGTGCTCACGCGCCCCGCCTTTCTTGGCTGGCCAAACAACAGCAAATGAGCTTGCTCGCTCGTCTGGATTCCTTCGTTTCGATAACCAGTTGACGCAATATGCATTGAACGCTAATCAGTTAGCATTCAAAAAGTTCATAGATTTTAGAAAAGTTGGCAGAATTTTAAAAAGTTCATGAATTTGGAAAATATTCAGGGTTTGGATTTGAAAAAAGTTCATTTAATTTGGAAGAGGTTCACCAATTCTGAAAAATGTTGGCGGATTTTTAAAAAGGTTCATCGATTTTGAAAACAAAATCATGAATATGTGAAAAGTTTACAGAGTTGACATTAAAATAAAATCATGGACTTCAAAAAGACTCGTGTGTTGGAAAAAGTTCACCAATTTTGAAAAACAAAGTTCACGAATTTTGTGAAATTTTACAGATTAAAAAGTGTAAAGTCTTTATAAAGTTTACGAGCTTTGAAAAACATATTCATGAAGTTCTTTAAAAAGTTTGTTAAATTGAAGAAAGTTTCTGAATTTGAAAAAAATCACGCATATAAGAGTAGAAAAGAAAAGAAAAAACTGAAAGTGTTCTAAGTTTTAAATAGAAAAAGGAAAGAAAAGGAACAAAAAAACAAAAAGGTAAACTATAAAGAAAAAAATCAAAAAGGAAAAAAAAATGATAAAAGAACAAGAAACGATTCGTTTGCTGGAGGCTCTTTCCAGATTGAACATCACGTAGACATTAGAGTCCTTAATTTAAGTTTTTTTTTGTGGGAAAATTTTAAATTTGTTAAAATTGGATGAGTTCTGAATTTGGTAGATCAAATTTGGAGATAATTTCAAAAACTTGGTGAGGTCCGAAGGAGCGTTGTTATTGGCCGTCGGGCGGATCTTTTAAAAGATCCACCGCCATGAGCCGCCATATCACGCACTTGAGCGGCCGATGGTCACTTTCTATCATTGCAACACATGTCATGTTGAGAAATTTTCTGTAACACGGGTTATGTGGCAGGATAGTTTGTAACATAGGTCAAGTAGCAGATTATTTTTGCAACAGATGTCTTGTTGCACGTTTTTTGCAACAGAAGTATTGTTGCAATTTAATTTTTTTGCAACAAAGATGTCGTTGGAATTTAGTTTTTTTCTGCAATACAGGGCTTGTTGGAGAAACTCACTGTAGCGGACAGCGCAGCAACGCACCACGTCGGTTGAAAGAAAGGCCAGTGCTCCCACGGGACGGCGGGGCGACGGCGGGCGCAGCCCCCACGGTGGACACCAACGCGGGTGACCCCAGGACGGCGGGATGCAGATTGAGTTTGGGTGCACCACAACGGCCGACGTTCATGGTGAAGGTGGGTGGCCGCGGCGGGGCCCACGCCGGGCGACGAGCGCTTATGTGGCGGTCAAAGCAACGCGAGAAGGAGTCGGATTGACGGGAACTTGGGAGGTGCACGAGTGGTGGCTGCTCTCGTGCGGATTCAGATACAGATTCCGCAACACACTAGTTGGGGAAATTGCAACGACCAGTCAGTTGCAAAAACTAGTCTATATAATACATTGCTTCTGACCATCTGATCCAACGGCCACGAAGGCTGCGGACGCATGCGTGGTTATCCGTGGGCTGATCCAAATCATTTCTCGGTCCAAAAACACTTTTTCTCTACTTTGGAAATTCCAGCGGCAGAATATAGACGTGTTAGTACTTAACACCAGAGCGAATCGGATCAGTTACCGATACGCACAGGTGCCAGCTATATATGTGCTTGATCCGCAGCATACCATTGTCGATCCCGGCCACGATCTAGAATAGAACCAACCTGCCGCGATGCAGGGGACGTGGTGGCCGGACCTCCCGCCGGAACTGCTCCGAGAGGTCTCCTCCGCTCGCACGCCGGGCGCCGATTTCGCCCGCTTCCATGCTGTCTGCAAGCCATGGCGCGACTCACACGGACCATCGACGACGACGGGGGCTGGTCAGCTCCTACCATGGCTCCTGGCGCCCAGCGACAATGGCGACGACTCCCTCAAGTTCAGATGCGTCTTCTCCAACACAACCACGCCGCGCGCCACCACCCATATCTGGTGGCAGTGGCACCGGATGAACTGGGTGGCCAGCGCCGACGGCACCGCTGTCCGCGACAACCCTCCACGACCCTCTCGCCGGAGGGCCCCCACCCACCTGCTCGACGGGAACGCCCTCCGCCAGTTGGAGGAGAATCCCACAGGCATCATCTACAACAATGGCGCCGCCCTTCTGTTCAGCAAACACGACAGCATCGACACATCTACCGCCGAAGTTCAGGGCAGCGCCCCAAGGCCCTGGTGACACCGAGTGGATGTTTATCCACAGGACTCTCGAACCCCTCGACGGAGAGTTCTGTGTCGCCTATCACAACGGCAAGATCCATGTGACCGCTGAGGACAGCCTCCGCACGCCGTGAGTGTGACAGGGGAGTCCACAGCCGCAACCAACAACGATGACCTACAGGTTCCTAGGCCACGGTCGATGCCACGCCAGTGTGACGGCTACTTGTACGAGCGCAGCTATGTGCTCGAAGTCCGCTGGGAGCTGCTGTGGTTGTCGGTGCACATTTTGATGTGTTACCCCGATAGAGGTAAGAATGGCGCCAATGACCTCGCCGACGCACTCTCGATGTCCATGCACACGCTTGAGGAGGTTACCAAGGAGCCGGAAAAGTTGTCGTGGACGAGGAAGGATGGCCGGAGCCTGGAAGACCGTGATGTTGTGTTAGAATTAATGGGCTAGGCCCATAGCAATTTCTGAAATCTCAAAGCCCATGTGTAAAAAGCAAGTGGTGGTGCTAAATTTAGTCCCACCTTGGAAGTTGAAGAAGAGTTGGACCTCTTTATATAGTGGGTTCTTCCACCACTCTAAGTGGTGTGTGAGAAGAGAAAGGAAAACCACACGCTGCTGCCGCCGCCTGGGCGGGCGGGCGGGCGGGCGGGCGACATGCGCATGAATGGTCCGCCGAACCGGGTCCGCCTACTTGCAGGAGTGCAGCTTCCTTTTGCCGCTTTTATTTTTATGTCTTGGCAGACAAGTTTTTGATTTCTTGTCCGTAAGTATATTTAATTAGAAACCGAAGTCGGTTTGGGATTGTGGTCGCGACACAATACCGCCTCTGGTCCTAATATATATACAGCTACCGCCGCGGCAAGAGACACACCAAAAAACACCTAGGGTTTTGCCTCATCTCACAACTTGCGCCGCCATCCTAGTCTACTTCCATCCCAAACGCCGGGCGCAGCATCGGGCGCTGGGAGAGCAGGTCTCCGAACCGCTCGCCTTTTTGCGATCCTGCACCGGGAGAAGACGAATTAGGTTTTGGGAAGCGCCAGCGCGACTGCTCAAATTCGCCATCACGGATCGCCTTCCGCCCAAGTCGGGCGGTGCTACTCATCGTCAGATTCATCGCCGCCGGCAGCAGATCGTCGCCAACATCGCCATCAACACTGTCGCACTCCATAATAGCTAACGATCAGTACGTCCAACATCTTCTGTTCATGTCTGTTTCTACAGCTATTGTTACGTGTTTGCTGCTGTTATGCAAGTCTTGCTGTTCTTCTAGTTTGCTAGATTATTGCATGCTAGTATCTCTTCTAGTCATAAATTATTTACTGGAATTAATCATGAACTTACCTAATATTCCAACATGTTGTTCCTGGATGGCTCAATAGTTTTGCCCTGGACGCGTCCCTGTCTGGGCATGAGCGGTGGGTTCGCCTACTTCTTGTACTACGACGACCAGGGCGGCTGCCGGTTGCATGAGCGACATGGCGTGTTCAGGCACAACCTCATCGACAACAAGACAGAGTTTGTCGAGTGGCTGCCCCAAGGATGGGACAAGGAGATGTGCGTGTGGCTCCTCCCCAGCTCACAATTGCTCCAGTCACCCAGGGTCCAGCTACTACTTCAAGAAGCACGGTGGAACAGAGGCGCCGACGTAGTAAAGTTCTTTCCACCCCCAGAGGATGGGAAGATGTGTAGTTGGAGTGCTCGACTATAATAATTGTCTAAATTGATTTACTGAAATAGTTATCATGGTCCAGTTATTGAGTAGGTCTATCAATTTTTTTGCTTAATTGGTCCAATATGTAGCGAATTTATCCGTTAGCTCGGCTCAGTATATAGCCCGCCGGAGTTCACTCACCTAGCTAAGCGATTAATATAACATTGCATCTTGTAATACACTGAGTGAACTCTGGCGGGCTCTAAAAAAAAGATAAACGAGACTTGCACATCACTGCACTACATCATGTGATTTTTTTTTCACGAATACGCAAATGTTGCGTATCTTTTCATTGATAGAGAAGAATAGAGAAAGTACAAAAGATGATACAACACACTACACCTAACGCAAGAAGGCGCAAGTATGGTACCAAGCAAAGAAAACAGGGATGCTCAGCCCAAATAGAGGACACACGATTTAAACCCACCACGCCACAAAAGGCAAGGAGACACAGGGCTCAAGACACCCACACCACGTCACGGCTAACACGAGGCACCACATCCGAACGATCGCAGCCCCAAACTTGACAGGATCAACGCCCTCCCACCTAGAGCGCCAAGAGATCGGCTAGTGTGCGGCGCGCAGGACCCGACCAGGCCAAGGACGGAAACCGTGGGAGAAGCACCGATGAAGACGCATATAGCGCCTAAGATGCCCACGCCATGAAATGCAGTCCGAACCGACATGATCGTTTCCATAACATGAGATCCAACACCAGGGACGCCGAGCAAATAAGACAACGCCTTCGAGAAGGGAAACGGCATTATGGCGTTGCCGCTATCCGATCCGTGAGCCGGACCTGGGGTTTCCGATGTTCAAGGGGCACCGATAGAAGCCATGACAACGCCTTCAAGAAGGTGACGGCACTCATGAAAGTGTCGCTGTTGCCAGCATCGGCAAGCCGAGTGGGGATTTCACCATGGCCGAAGTCTGAGCAATCCCACATCAGCCGGTTTGAGATCAGAAGACGAGGAAGTCAACATGTAGATTGGAGCTGCCACCACATGGAGGATAGCTGCGGACACGCGAAGCTTCGGAGATGACGAGTTGACAAGGCAAGGAGGTGGACGGGTTGACGAGGCAAGGAGGCATCATGTGATCAATCATTGCCGATCAAATTGCCCTGCTTTCTATCTCTCTCGCCTTCTAATCTTTTATATCTAAATAGGGGCACCCCGTTATGTGATTTTACTGCCTTCTCATGAAGCCACGCCACCCAAATTATTCTAGCTGCTGATGCAACATAGATCAATAGTCTATAGCCGTCAGATCAAGTGTTGTTCAAATTTACTAAGAGCTGCCACCGCCGAGTGAAATATACCGTTGCTTCTTACCGCTTCGCTCCTGGCCCCCGAGGCGCCAACACCAACTTTTGTGCTGGGCATATGGTGCGAGCCGTAGACATCAAACTAGCCCATATAATACTCCTAAGAAAACTAGCCCATATAACTGTTCACAGTAGGTTTCCAGGATTCGCTTCCAGTTGCGCCGCCGCCGCCGCCGCCTTCTCTTCTTCTCAACGCCGCCGCTATCTCTTCCGCTGCCATGAAATGCAGCATTCATTGCCCTTCAATACCCCTCCCTCCATTACCTTGCAAATGCAATCGGCCGCAGTCTTTAAAGGGACGTCATCGACCACAGAAGACTGCTTGGGTCCCCTACCCTCCGAGCCAGCCTCCATACGTTAACTCTGGTAGGTGAATGCTACCTATTGTCAGCCACCGTCAGCCTTTCCTTTCCCCGAGCTCATGGTTTCTGAATTTGCCATATTGCACTTCTGATCCAAAGGTCTCCGCCGCCAGGAGCCCTACCGTTCCGGAGTCACTGTGCCACGACTCCACCCTTCACCGGGCAGACGATGCCCATGGCCAGCCGCCGTAGGTAACCCCAACGTCGCCACGCCTGACGGTTCCCTGCCAGCTATCGCCGCTAGACCTTCTGGCGCTTGCCAGATTCGTTAACTCCATCTTATTGGTTCACCTTCGTGCTCTGCTTTTATTGCTGCACATTAGGTGTCTCTAAATTTTTCTACCCTGAACACTATGCTTTTGAATTTCAGGTCATGTTATGGATGAAAAGGTGCTCAGCGTATTAGATCTTTTGCTGCTCTAATTGGCTACTTCACAGGTCGTATGCTAATGTGACAGTCTAGGCTTTCAAGTTTTATGGTACATGACTTATAGATTGCCAATTGTTTCTTTTATTGGCTGATATTACCAATTGTTTCAAGATACTATTTTGCAGATATTCTAAGTGTTCCTGCTTATTAGCTATAGCTCTTGGCTGTTTTTGCACCATATTTTATTCGGACTTGACCTGATGTTTTTGAATTTCTAAGATTGCGCTCAGGATCGAAAGGTCGATATTTCCCTTCATAGGTCGGTTGCTGTTTGGATTAGATTCATTGCTAGGTACGTCTCTTCCTGCTGGCATTGGTACGCAAGCAGTCAAGCACTCATCTCTGAATTTAATTATTTACACTTGATGAGCATAGGTCGATCGGTTCCTTTCCTTCCTTATTTGTTTTAAATGTACTCATGTTTGGTTGTTGGCACTTGATGAATAAACCGAAGATTCTCTTGACAAGATCTTACAATACTCACCAATATGCATGCATGATCTGTTCTGACACCTCTATTTTTGTTAACGGCAGGTGCATGAGACAATAGAATGGCCCATGGATCCAGCATCCTCCTTCGTAACTCCTACTTATAATTGTATTGTTCAGTAAGCAAATAGTATAATTGACTATTAACAAGTACTAATAGGCAAAGCACTCTTAATCTTGAGTGGAATATAGTTGACAAGGGTCTAAATTTTGTCTGATGCATCCTAGAAAGCTTCCTAGGACTCCCAGGTCGAAAGTTGAAGACATGCATCGAAGTATTCAGGCATTAAGAGATCATCGTGCACTTTGGTGTTTTGTAGATTCCGCATAACAGGCTGAAACCCAAGCAATTACATTGGCTACCTGCATTGACACTGTAATACAAATAAAACTTCTTCTCTCACTGTCAAACATTGGTTCAAGCTATGGACAATCAAGATTCACTCTACTGCTTGCCTTCCCTTTCATTTCCATATGACCTCTGTAACCAGTCTCTGCTCCATTTTGCTCGCAATGAGCAGGTCATCGTTCCTTGCACAAGATTCAATTCTCTTATGCGTCGTAAATCTCTTATGATTGCATATAGATTTGTTTGGATGGCTCATGATTCTGCAGTTCATTTAGATTTATTTTTGACACTGAATCTTCTTTTACCTTCTTATAAAAAGACAGCTCAGCCAGGGCCAAGGCCGTAGCCGGAGCTGGATAGCAACACACGACTAATCAGGCTCAGGAGGAGGCGGCGGAGGGGGCGGAGACAGACGGACGGCCATCGAGCAGAGGTCGGCGATGAAGGTGGAGATGGCGCCCCGTCCCGAGGGCGGCTAAGCGGCCGCCCGAGCTGCAAGTAACCAGACAATTTGTAGAGGGCGTCAGTAGAGCGTCGGAGAGGGGAGCGCTGAATCACAAGTTTATTGCGAATGGTCCAAAGCGTCCACGCGAGAACCCCAATCTCAAGCCACCTAATGTGGCGAGATGGAGGCGGGAGGCCTGTAGTTCGCCAAGAGGTCGGGAAGTTGGAGTGGCACCACCCCGCCAATTGCCTCCCTAAAGCAGCTCCTGCATTTAACCGCGCAGACACACATGAGAAGAAAATGTGGTTCGAGTCTTCGGGGAATCACAAAGGGGCAGATGCCAGAGCCCGGCCATTGCGCTTATGGACCTCAACACCCGACGGAAGCCGATCATGGATCCACCGCCACATGAAGATCCGGATTTTAAGGGCAGTCGAATGGACCAAACCGCTCAAGGGGGAGGGGCGGAGGAGGGGCGATAGCCGCATAGAGGGACTTGGTGGAGAATTGTCCCAAGGCTCAAGGTGGCACCGAACCTCATCCGGCCAACATCGACAATGGTTCATGGAGCGCAATACAATCAAGCAGCTCATGCCAGGCGGCCACTTCCGGAGGCCCAAATGTCCTCCGGAACGCGAGACGCCCTAAGTCAATAAGGGCCTGCTGAACTGAGATTGTAGGGGCGACTGCGATGGAGAAGAGGTCGGGAAAGCGGGCAGCAAAGGGGGCGTCCCCAGCCCAGCGGTCAAACCAGAACAAGGTCGCCAGACCGGAACCAACCGAGATGGAGGTCCCAATGCGGAGGACGGAAGCAGCTGGATGACCGATCGCCGTAATCGGGACCCGCCCGATCACCGCGTAAGGCCAAGGGTTGACCACGCAGGTATTTGTTCGATGATGTCCAACCACAGACCGCCATGTCCCCGAGAGATGCGCTTAGAGCCAGCGGGAAAGGAGGGCAATGCTCATGCGCTTAGAGCACATGATGCCAAGGCCTCCCTGGTCCCGAGGTTTGCAGATGTCGGGCCAACTAACCATATGATACTTCTGCCTGTTATTGTCTCCCGCCCAATAGAAGCGAGATTGAATTATAGCAATCTCGTGATGGAGGGTCTCGTGGAGACTGTAGAAGCTCATAAGGAATATGAGGAGACTAGAGAGCGAGGAGTTGATGAGGATTGTCCGGCCGCCCGAGAGCTAACGACCTTGCCACGGCTCCATTCAAGGCTTGCAACTTGAAGACCGAGGGCTAAGGTCCGCCACAAAGGAGCCGGGAGTCACTAATGGGCTGCTCCCAAGTATGTCGCTGGGAAGGAGCCCAGCGGAAGTTGAGGCGGTTGGCAATGCCGAGGGCCTCAGCCGGAGAGAAACCCATCACCATCACATCGCTTTTGTCGGTTGATCTTGAGACCAGACATTTGCCGGAAGCAGAGGAGGAGGAATTTCAGACTACCGATGTCCGCATCCGAGCCTTCGACCGTGATGATGGTGTCGCCAACAGATCGGAGCAGTGGAGATGCCAGTGCCACCGGTCGTGAGGGGTGATCCCACGAATATGACCAGCAGCCTTGGCCTTGTCCAGGATGGCCGCAAGAGCATCAACCACCATATTAAACAAGAACGGGGAAAAAGGGTCACCCTGGCTCACCCCATAGAACGTGGGGAAGTAGGGACCAATCTCCGTGTTGATGTTAACGGACGTGCGCCCACACGAAACCATCTGCATCACCCGAGTTACCCAACGGTCATCGATCTTCTCCTTTATTCCCAATCCTTTCCCAAAGCAACCGGGATTTGCTGATCGATCTTGATCCTCCGGCTCCAATCCAATCCGCCTTGGCTGCCTCTAGCCTTGATCTGTTTCCTTCCATGGACCTGCGGAATCGCTTCCATCCCTTCGCCAGACACGCCTAATATCTCCTTTGATTGTGGCTCACAAAATCTCCGATCCCCGAGGATGCCACTCTTGCCCTCGTCCGATTAACCAGCGAGCGGATCGCTACTCCCATCCTCTTCCGGATTTCCGGAGCCCCAACGGTCCTTCCTCGATGAGATCGCGATGCCGTGGGGATATAGGCACTCTCTCTCTCTTGGTTGGAAGGGCAGTGGAAGGCCCCGGCGGTGGCGAAGACGCACCGGCGGCCAGTCGCCCGGGGATCGCCTCCCGAGAGGGGGAAGCGTGATTTTCGGGAGTCATTTTCGGGTGTTTTAAGCACCTCTTCTTTGATTGCCTATTGGCGAGAGTTTTGTGGCACACGGTGCAAATTGCCATTAACAATACTCCTCCGAATTCGGTCAGTACGTTATTTGATTTGGAACGTGGCTTGTTGGGCTAGAGTAAGAAACAGCTAGACACATTCACGTTGGAGTATGTGCGTTGGGCAATTTGGAACTGCAGAAATGATTTGGCTTTTAATGTAACAACAACTATTCATTTTTTGCAGATTTTATTCCGAGATACTGCGCCGACCAGATGTGGTCCTTACTCACTCCGACGGAGGCCAGAGAGCGCTTTGATTACTGAATCTGTCCGTGGGAGATGGTAGCGTGATATCTTCAACAGGTTTGATGGCGGTCATGTAATAATATAGGCGATTAGTTTACCTATCTTTGTTATGCCAGCCGGTTGTGGCTTTTGGGCTTTGAGTTTTTGGCGTTGTGGCTCTTTTTGAGCTTGCCGTTTTTTTGTTTTCAGACTATAAGACCTTGTTGAACCTCTTTATTTATCTATAATGTGACCGTATGCATCGTTCTGATGCAGAGGCCGGGAGTCCCCCTTTTCGAAAAAAAATAAAAAAAATCCTCACTTCACCACCCATCATGTGGACACCGGTGTTCGACAGTCCCAACGGCAGCATAGCAGGCTATGTGGTGCTGCCCAGATGTGGCAATCGTGTTGCGGAATCTCTCATCAGCACCTATTTTGGCTGCCCAGGCATCATGCAGCATCGAGCTCACCATCGTGTCGTCCACCGCCTCTTCAACATGTTTGCCGATGGGTCACAACCTTGACACTTCCTCGTTGGTGCTCGCAATCGCCCCTGTGTTGGACATCGTTGATACAACCATGGCCGAGCAACAGGACAACCCCGAGGAGAAGGACAACTTTGCTTTGAAGATGGATACTTCCTCGTTGTGGCATGCTATTGCAGTTAGTGAGTTTTCTTCATCTCAATCTCACCGTATATTTTCTGTGAATCACTACAAACTGCTGCTTGAGGGATGAGAAACATATGTGGCCACCCTCATTTTCTCTGGATGTGGTAACCAGTTTTGAGTTAAGTCAAACTCCACAGCCACCTGATCAATTATACTAGCAGAATAACAAGTGCAAATTCCTGGCTATGAGGGGATGTTTCCTGTTTACACAGAGCAACAATAGCCAAGATATGATTCATGTCCTGCATATTTTGTCATCGGCGCCAAACTTCCACAGTATTCAGTTCAGTTTACAACAAGGGCACTAATGTAGCTGCAAGCTTAAGTCTGAAAGAGATACACATTATGTTCCTTATTTTCTTTTGTGGGAAATTGGATGGCTGTTAGGGGACTCATTTTGTGCTATATCAGATTTTGACAAGAGTGGAATTTTTACTATCAAGGAGTGAACTCACGGAAGTATCAGTGTTGTTTTGAGCCTGTCCAATGGAAAACTACATGGTCTATGCATTTCTGTGATGCATACTTGTAGTATGAGTTTCAGTTTTGCATTACTGAAGATGCTCCAATCACTATTTCTCAACCATTGCAGCGGACTATTGTCCGTGGATCTTCTGTTTGTCTGTCATTTCAGATGATACTTCTGTGGGACATTGCACTAGAATTAATTTCATGAGCAAGTTGACTGGAGCTGATACAAGGTTGCAGAAAGTTATAGTTGCCATGGAGGAGCTCAAGCCTTGGCCCCTTGGATGTTGTGCTTAATGATTCTGGCTTTCTCACAAAATGTGCATGATAGTCTGCACTGCAATCAGGCAGTAAGCTTCACACATGGTGTTGCTTCTTTTTCTATTGTTGAATGCTGATGTGTGCTCATCTCAGTTACCATCACGATCATATTGCTTTGTTACTCAAATTGACATCTACTGATGGAAGCCCAACATACATGTTAGTCCGTGGTCCTGAGCTGATGATTGATGGCTTCTTGCAAGACAGTGTTAGCTCATGCCTCAGTTTCTCGGCTCTGAAAAATTTCAATGGACAATTGCATGGTCAGTTAATGTCTAATGCTCTGCTATTGAGAGGGCCAGCTATAAATTTTACCTGCCAGTGCTTCTGACTAGATGGTATGGAAGATTGTCCGGTGCTCTTTTCAGTGAGTAACGATGAGTCCTACAATTCCCAATATTCAATATTTCCAAGAGTGACTCTTTGATCTACATTGGGTCAACCGAATGCGTTGCTTCCAACTGTGGTTCCTGGTGTGCTAACTTTCCAAGCTTTGCAAATGACTTGGGATCCGGGTGAGATGCTTCTTAGAGTTCATTTTGCAGTACAGACACCTTGGGATCCTGGTGGTTTGACATGGAATGGGCTTGAGGGCAAGCCGAAAGTTATGGAGGGGGGATTGTCAGCATCCTCCCCTATCCTATCACATGGGCTGGACCTATCCTATTACATGGGCCGGATTACGAGCTGCTCCTGGGCTTGGACCGAAGCAGGAGATCACCATATATACAGAGAGATGGCCAGAGGAGCGAGCAGGCTTCGATCAGGACAGCGGCTTCAGCCGAGGCTTGGCTTCATCTTCTTCCTCCCCTTTCTGTAGTCTCTCTCTCTTCCTCCTGTAGCTCGAGCTTGTAAATCAATTCATGGCAATTGACTGAATTAGTAGAGAGAACCTCACAATGGCACAACACATTCTTGCATTCTCATGTTCTTAACTATGCAACTAAATTTCCTTTTTGAATTGTGTGTGAACTAATGTTGATGGATTTGCAAAATCTTGTCCCACCAAGTTTATGGATGCACACAATGTATGACCATAGCAGAAACAATTTATATGTAGGATGATATCGGAGGAGGATTTTGTAAAAAGTTGCCCCTAAATGCACGATTTTTGCATGGGAGGCAAGTAACTAGCCGTCTAGAGTAAAAAAAAGAGGAAAATGTTACATCGAAGCACAACCACGTTCTCCTTTATACGTAATAAACTACCTAATTAATCTCTCCACCCCGCCAAAAAAAAAACTCTCCACCCCATGATGTCAAAATGCCACCTGGCCTATTACGCTTATTACGTAAGATTGATTACGCTTAGATGATATAGCATTACTAAAAAAAAGTAAAACAAACAACTAACTGGCCGGCTGATACGCAACAAACAAAACGTACATCAACGATTCTCCATCTGCTTCCTTCTTTCTTTCCAAGTTTCCAATTCCATACGCGCGCCGCCATGCGCCGGAGCAGGTGGTCGGACCTCCCGGTGGATCTGCTCGCGAGATCGCTGGCCGCCTGCACGCCGCCGCCGACTTCGTCCCGCTTCCACGCCGCCTGCAAGCCATGGCGCAGCTCACGCGACCTGCTGTCCCAGACAACGGCGACTCCACCTGTTCCTGCCCTGGATCCTCGCGCCGGTGGTGCCGGACTCCCCGCCAAGCTCAGGTGCGCCTTCTCCAAGTCCGCTACTGCGCCGCCACCAACAGTGCCTTTTAGGGACTGGGTGTGCAGCGCCGACGCCACCGCTTCTTGGCACTACCCCGTCATCAGCCATCTTCGCCCAGCTACTACACCTACCTGCCTCGCTCCCCGCCATCCAGTGGGAGGAGGGCCATCCAAGTGGCATCGCTCACGGCGACGGCACCACCTTTGTCTACAGCATTTCCCGCGTCAAGTATCTGCATGACACCATGACCAGGTTTAGTGCAGCTCTTTTCTGTCCCAGTGACACAGAGTGGACGCCGTCGAGAGGACCCTTGAGACCCCTGGCCCTCGCCCTGGTGTTCGGCGAAGTTTTGCGCCGCTGCATCACGGGCGGCAAGATCCTCCTCACTGTCAAGGCTAAACTGTGGCATGCCATCACGCCTAACAGCAATGCCGCCATGCGACGTGGTGGTCCCGAGGCTGTTGATGCCAGACGAGCACGACAGCTACTCAGAGCTGTCTAACCACGCCCTCGAATCCCGTGGCGAGCTTCTGTGGGTGTCGGTCCAGATCTGGTCACGTTTCACTCATAAGTTTGCGCTTGGCAGCCGCCGTTTCGACAGTTCTCGGTGTCGGTGCATGCACTAGAGGAGTCATTGTTAGTGCCGAAGAGGATCCAGTGGGTGAGGAAAGACAGCCGTAGCCTGGTTGATCGTGTGTTCTTTCTAGGCTCACCCATTAGTTTCGCGGTGGACGCCTCGCTGATGGGCGGCCATGGCGGGTGTGCCTACTTTGCATCGACGAGACCTGATGAACAGTATGGTGTGTTCAGCTATAGCCTCATTGACGGTAAGACCAAGTTGGTCGAGCAGCTGCCTCTGGGATGGCACAATGAGAAGTGCACGTGGGTCGTCCCCAGCCCACCATTGCTCCAATTCAGGTGCACGCTCTCTTGGAAACATCTTAAACTGAATTTTGTTTGTTAATAGATTCATTCATTAATTGTCTCATCGTCTAAGAGTTTAACACCTGCAGCTCTAGTGCTAACGAATCACCTATGGTTTGGCTTTACCAGGAAATCACGAAGGGTAGTAAGCTGAAGGCTCCAAAACTAGCTCCAGTAGTTACAAGCCGAATACACATCAATCACATCCAGAGGCATTACGAGCCTAGTTTCAGGGTATTGGTGCGTAATCTGCCTCTCACGGTGAAGGACTCTCAATTGCAACACTTCTTCAGCAAGCATGGCCAAGTTTCCAGCGCGGAGGTCATCTACTACAAGAAGACCAAATCCTCGCAAGGTGTCGGTCTCGTCACAATCGCGACGACGCACCTCCATCAGGATGATGCTCGCCGCCTTTTGATGGGCTAATTTTAGATGGATGCAACCTCAATGTTATCTTGGTTGGCGACAGACCACGAAGGCGACGACGCAGCGGCAAGTTGGTCTTCCACCGGAGCTAATATAGCTTCACGTAGCTCAATTTCCGTGACTCCGTCATAGCTATAGTCAAGACATTTCTTCCTTAACTGTATACTCCTTCAGCCTTTCTACATTTATCTCGAAATTTGCCTTTGTAGTCATGCATAATGACGAAATGTGTTTGAAGAAACAACGTCCTATCCCTACTCTTTAAGACCATGCCAGGATGAGAGCTTCTAATAGCTTCTCTATTTTAGGGCACCAAAGAGTGTGTGGAGTAAAATTTAGGGCAAGCAAACGTGTTTCTTTTGGCACCACAAAGTGGCGTTCTCCAACTGCTGCCCTAAAAAGGGCACCCAAAACAGCAAAACCTTATTTTTTTAAACATTCGTACTACTTTGATCATATTTCATACTTCGTCAAAAGTTCTAAGCAATTAGAGTTTAAACATGCAAATTACAAACATTGTTCAACTACGAGATGCAAATTTAAACTAGAAACACTACAGGTTGTCCCCGTCAATTTCATTGGACACGCCACTCTCGCCATCAGAATCTAGGTTGACCACACCGAAGGGCCTGCGTCCTCCTCCTCCTCCTTGACAACTGAAGGTCCCGCCGCATCGCTTTTTATGCTTTGACTTTTTGAGATCCTTCTTCTAGTAAACGCTCTGCACGCATTCGGTGTTCCCTTGCAAACCTCTGCATAGCCTCCTCGTCACTTTCTCGGATATTGTCCCATTCTTCAAAATCAATGAGGGTCGTTGGCTTGATCTGGCTAGACTCAATGGTCACCAATGGCCCGATGAGTTCCGCTGCCTGCAGAAACTCGATCTCCGGAAGTTGAGCCTCTTGCATGGCAGGCCAAGCCTCCACGCCGCGATGTTGTAGGCATGGGCGGCAATATCTGCCGCCGAATGTGCGGAGCTAGTACAGCTAGCCGGGCGCATAGAACTAGACGCCGAAATAACCGGAGGCCACAACCGCATTCTGTTGAACTCGACCTTGCCCTTGCCCTTCGCATGGGGGCCAGACGAGGAAGGAGGCGACGAGGATGCGGCGGTGACGGCTATGTACGTGAGGCGAGGATGATGTGGCAATGTGATTTGGCCGGTCCGCAGGAGGCTACCAAGGGAGGTGAGTGGATCCGGTGACAGTGGGGTGTGGCAGTCGCGGATCTCGAGACGGCGGTGGCACGGGAGAGGGGTGGCGTTCTGGTGCGACTGTAGATGGAGGTTGTGGGGGCTGGCTGCAAGCCGTTATATTTTTTTTGCAGCAGCCGCCCGTGGTGCTGTATATTTGCAGCACCGGCAGCCCCATTTTATGGCTGACCAAATTATTTTTGCTCAAATATTTATAATATGAAAGTTACTTTTTTTGCCCCAACTGCCTAAAAAGGGTTGACGTTCTATTTTAGGGCAGCCATTGGAGATGCTCTGATGATGTAGTGGGATAGGATGGTCATGGAGCAAAGGAGCATATAGATGGAGAGATGTAAGTCAAAATTGGGAAATAAGAGGTCACTCGTTCCGGTTTTGTACAAGCAAAAAGGGCAAACTAGTTTTTTTCCCTCGAAGATAAAAGTAAGCTGTACGGAAGGATGCATGCACGGGATGTCCCGAACATGAATCAGATTTTCTAGTGTAATACGGGTACATACACAATACCCATTATATACGTGCGAGGCTGATCTGCTTGCCTGAGGCGTACGTTTGATGGAGATTTAATCCCGAGATCAACTCAAAGTTGATCCTGCCGCCGCCATGCACGTCCGAGCTGCGATGGCCGGACCTCCCGCCGGAACTGCTCCGTGAGATCTCCTCCCACATGCATAATGTCGCCGACTTCGTCCGCTTCCATGCCGCCTGCTGGCCATGGCGCGACTCGCATGAACCAACCACGACGACTGATCATCACTTCCTGCCCTAGCTCCTCGCGCCCTGCTACAAGCATGTGGTGACGCAAGCATGTGATGAACTGGTGGCCAGCGCCGACGGCATGGAAGTCCGCCATTTCACCGCTTCTGGGCCCCATGGCCCAGGCCTCCAGGATCCTCTCGCCGAGGCCCCCACCCACCTGCCTGACGGGAACATTGCCGCCAGTTGGGGAGGAGAATTCCAGTGGCATCATCTACAAGGATGGCACTGTTCTTCTGTACGGGCGAACACGCCAGCAAGCCATGTAGCATCGAAGTTTAGGGCCACGCCCCACGCCCACGCTGGCGATGACAAGTGGACGCTTGTCCGAAGGACTGGCATATATCCTGGGACAAGTGGAGAGTTCTGCTTTGCCTATCACGCCGGTAAGATCTTTTGTGACCATGGAGGACAACCACTGGCATCGCCCTGACAGTACCACCCGCTGCCGCGACGACCGGTGACTATGCGCTACCCAGGATGTTGTGCGATTGCAAGGGCTACAATCATAGTACACATACGCCTCTTGAGTCCCGCAACGAGCTTAATTCTCTGGGCTTCGTGCATATTAGTATGGGTTACATGGAAAAGGGTGAGCAGAGCATAGATCGCCTGGTCAACGCGCCTCCGTGTCGGTGCACACGCCAAGGAGGTCGCCGATGGGCCGGAGAAGATGCGGTGGGTGTCGGCGATGGTTGGAGCCTGGGCGGACTGCATCCTGTTTCTAGGGTGGCCCAGTAGTTTTGTACTGGGCATGAGCGGCGGATTCGCTTACTTCGTACTAGGTAGGAAGTGCGGCTTGCCGCATCCGGCAGCACACCGCTGCCGGGTATAGTCATATCCAACCCGCCAAGCATTGCAAATATAAAAAAATAGCAGAAAAATCAATTATCATAGTAACTTCAACTTCCATCATGGACAGTCTATATATAAACCAATTATCTTATACACGAAAAGGAATTATGCGCTACATATATAAACTAAGCTCAATGCTTTCAACACATGCATGGATACAGCCATGACGCAAGACCCTGAGGTTCTTGTAACTGGCCCTAGCCTTCTCCCTTTCTGCCTCCTGAACCGAGCAAAGGAAGCAAGCAAACGAACCGCAGTGATGCAACATTGAACTACATAAGAAGAGCAAGTCAAGAGAGGAAATCCAAACCAGATCACTGCACAAAATCAGTAATAAAGGCACCAATCTCATAGATCTTGTCTATGAATGAAAATTTCCTAATGTCCCAGGTTGGCACCTAATTTGTTACCACATACCAACATGAACCTTGAGCCAAAGCCTAAGACACTAACCTAAGATCTCTTGAATAATTCCAGGAAATGGACATTGTAGGTTTTAGATAATGCTAAATTGCACGGAGAATAGTTGAGGATCACATCTTATTTCTTATTGATGTTGCTCAAAATAAAATTCACCTTTCATACTTAAATAAGCTGCTTCCTTAAACTAAGAGAAGCAGAGGAAGGCACAGAACTACACCATCAATCTTACCGGTGGAGACCAATGTAGCTGTTTACGGCGGATGCACTCCACACTTTTAGGGCGGATACCGACATGCGGTCCTGTGCATTGATTATAATGTGAAATTTAGACATGATTCATATATATTGTATTATGACCTAATATTGCCAACAAACTCTGATGATAATTATAAGTTGCCACAACGGAATATGCTACCTCTTGTCTTGGTCCTCTCACAAAGGCATGGTTCACTGCACATAATCTTAACCTCTGGGCCTCTACCTGAATAACCAAACCAATTGTCATGGAAAGCATGAAATTACCTATACAACTCAGAGGCAGCGGAGTTTACTACCCAATGTATATATGTGTACCTTCAACATCAGTGAGATAGATCGGGTTGTCGATCGTCGATCCTGTCAATGTGCTTACCACCTGAACCCTGGTAAAAGTTAAATTTAGACCAAGAGTATTGCTGTGAGCATAAAAACACAAGGAATTATCAATATCAAAGCAATACACTAACTGGTAGGATAGTGATGCACATGAAAACTGGTATAGTGGTGATACCAACATTAACCAATAGAACTTAGTAATTCTACCGGCTGGAAAAAGCATTCACTCATTAGGAATAGTATATGAGGCAATTATGCAAGGCAGAGCAGTATTCACATAATTAATGGCATCACAGTTGTCATAACCTCAAAATGCAGGAAGGTTTGTACCAAAATAAAGATCCGGCAAGCTTGAACCATATAGAAACTTTTTATATATGTGTTAAATTAGAGAATGAATGTTTCTAATTATCCTACCGCCTTTGTTGGGTAAGAAAAGTCCATCTAAAAACCAAACAGGGGGCTGCAAGTAAAGATAGTTTCAAACACAGGAGACCAAAAATGGAACTACTAACGATGTTAAAATAACACCCCTCCCGCCACAAACTCCCATTACTAATATTTTTAACACAAGGGATTTTCTTAGGCCAGTTAGCAGCAGGATCCTCCCTCGGTTAATATACAGAATGACAAACACACTTCATGATATCTTTCCTGGAGAAATATCAAATTATATATGCCACTTCGCAACAGAACATAAATTCTACTAACAAATTCATGGAAAAGATGAGCTACAATTAAATATGAATAATGTAGCACTGGGTACTTCTGTACAAACAATGCCCAGGGTATTGATGGCAGGAAGGGGATGGTTTATGACCTGTAGGAACAAAATGGAGTAAAAAGAAACAGAGTTAACGGATGAAACTTCCATACAAGGAAAGCAAAGCTCGAGTAGTGCATCAGTGTAACTAATATGTAGCCAACATAAAAGTGGGTGCTTATGTGAACCTGGATTCTTATGTTTTACCAAGCAAACTTATTGACCATGTATGTATTCATAGATATACATGAAACCACATTCCCGGAAATTCACCATGTTTAAAATACGAAATCAGAGAGAAATAGAAGCATGTGGTTAATAATGGGATTGCAGCCATCATGTCAGTGTTCATGTATGTCATGTCTCAAGAACATATACACTTGAGATTTTTATTATGAGCCGAGTACATATTCTAAAGAGACATACAGTTGCATTGGTGCAGCTGAAGCTGCTGACCCTGCCATGAGCTCCCTAACTGGCCCGACAGCAGCAAGGTAAACTGCTACATTAGTATATGTATACATGACTACTTCTTTATCATAGCAAACAATCTAAGAATTTAAAATCCAAATGTTGTGAGGCACCATTATTTACACAAACAAATATTTCCAGCATCCAAACCAATAATACTGAAATAATCTAAGAGTACTATCACTACAGAGCAACAATTTCTGAACTTGTTGTCATTCAAAAGTAATAATGGATGGAAACCTATCTTGCAGAGCAAGAGTTAAACTTAGCAGACCTCACAAACCAGACATGAATGCCCTGAGAATGAATTGAGACATACCAGAACCTTTTATGGAGCAGAAAGGAAGATATTGGAGTCACATATGGGTCTAAGCCAGGCACATGCAACCTTATGTAGTGAAGCCAAAAACTACCATAGTCATTTGACATTTATCATCAGAAGGAAGCAACCTTATGCAATGCAGCAATCATAATCAGAGTTGTTCGTATGCATAAACAAATACCAAGCAGGCGGCAAAATTAAACGACTATCATCATTGTCCAAACTCGTCATGTGATTAGCTACCTTGCTGTGCAGACCTAGTAAGCTTTCTTTTAGCTGCAATCAGAGATAAGATTTGTTAAAACATTCAGTGGCTACATACAAAAAAGAGGTAGATGAAAATCCTCACCAAAGGAAGATCTTTGGCCGCTTCACGAAAAGCCTTCTCATTCTGAACAAAACAAGATTATCAGACATCAAAATGATTGCATTCTGCAATGCTGATTCATAAACTAATGCACTATGCTCAATATCAGAGGTAAACATTTCAATGAAAATAAAAAGATCTGCTACAGTGCATCTAAATATCGTGGCATTAGCATGTCACAAGACACCGGATTTCTGTCAAGTGGCTTTCAGGCCATGTCCACTCTGCAAAACAATGGGGGATTGAGCTTGAAAACTGAGAGAGAGGAGAGATGGACCTGTAGGTCATCCACAATTAGTACAATGGCATCCCTCCTCCCTCACCGTATCTTCTTCTCACTCCATCTCTCTCATGGTAGGCGGCACACGCAGTCGGTTGGCAGCTGCACGAGAGATGTGGTGCAGGCTCAGCCAGGGAAATATATGGGAAGTAGAGGAGTACTCCTGACGGCGATTATAGCCAGCACAAAAGCCAAAGATAACTAAAGGGGCAAAGTAGAGAGGGTGCTTATCATGCCTTGCCGGGCGTTGCCGCCGATGACTTCCCCTGCTCCCGGGCAAGGCCGAGGCCGAGGGCGAGGGAGAAGGGTTGGTAGCCAGAGGAGTGGCTGGTGGTTCCTGCCCCTCTCGTCAATGGCGATGCAGGTGCACGCGAGGACGACGACACCGACGCCGGGGATGCCTCTGAACGGCAAAGTGGCACACCAGCCTTGCTCCTCGCGCCATCGCTCACGCCGTTGTGTCCAGGGGAGGAGGCCGGGACGGCGCTTAGGGGAAGAATGGATCCCGCCTCTCGCCTTCCTCCAGATCCGTGGGCGGCGCTGGGGAGGAGAGAGACGGCTGGGGCAAGAAGCGAGAAGGGGCTAGCAGCGGGAGAGGAGACGAGGGAGAGGGAGGCGACGAGGCGCGGGGAGAGGGAGAGGAGCCGGGCGGCGGGCAAGTGGGGATGTGGGTCGCGGGGGAGACGCCCGGTCGGCCCGCCTGCTGAGCAACGAGACGGCGAGGAGGAGGGGAAGGCGCGACGGCGCGACGGCGAGTGGGCATGGTGGCGGCGCCAGGGGACGGGAGGCGGCGGCGGGGGCGTGGAGAATGGGCTAGGGTTAGGGGATGAGGAGCGGGGGGAAGTGAGGAGATGAGGAGAGGACGACGCTGTCGGCGTCCTATTGACCCCCTCTCCTGCGAGGTGAAATGACGAGAATACCCTTGGTGGGGCACAAAATTTGCAGGCGGTGGCATCGCGACTCTGAGCGGACGGCCAGGGTCGCTCGAGCTCGATCGGACGGCCCGGATCGGTCCACCCGGAGATTCGACCGCCATGACACGCTCGGGAAGACGATCGGACGGCTGAGAGGGCACATGGCCTGAGATTACTTCATTTTTCTTCAAACTCTAACAAGGGGATTGGGACTACGAGGGGAACGGTTTGCCGCATGAGCAGCAGCATGGCGTGTTTAGGTACAACCTCATGAATGACACGACATAGTTTGTGGAGTTGCTGCCACAAGTATGGGACGCAGAGATGTGCACCTGGCTTGTCCCCTAGGCCACCATTGCTACAATCATTCAGTGGTCCAGCTGCTACTCCAAGAAGCAATAACATGGTCCACATTGCTACAACCCAACATGGCCTATCTAATACCCCAAGAAGAAATAACATTATTTCCATCAAGAGAATATATGGACCTTATTTTAGGTTCTTGGTACGCAACCTACCACTCACCGCGAAGAGCTCTCAGTTGCAATACCACTAGTAGAAAAAGAGCCTATAATCCCGGTTCATAAGGGCCTTTAGTCCCGGTTCTAGAACCGAGACTAAAGGGTCGTTTTTGGTCTCGGTTCTAGAACCGAGACTAAAGGGTCGCATTAAAGCCTCCCTTTAGTCTCGGTTCTTACACCTAACCGGGACTATAGGCCTCCACGTGGCCGCTGCCTCGGAGGTCTACCTCTAGTCCCGTGGCCGCTGCTCGAGGTTCATTTAGTCCCGGTTGGTAACACCAACCGGTACTAAAGGTAATTTTGAATTTTTTTTTGAATTTTTTTATTTTCAAACTTCTGAATTATTTTAACCTTTAATCTCTAATCACCCCTCATCACTGCTCAATTTAACCTCTAATCTCTAATCACCCCTCATCATCCCAAATCATCTAAGTCCCTGAACGGTCACCCATCCTTTCACTACTTCAGCCTGAGCACGCCTAACTTTCGGGTTCTATTCTTCCTCGCTTCCAAGTCCGCACTTGTTGTTTTCCGACAATAGTAAGATGTCAATCCTATTAACCCTCGTGAATTTAGCTTGAGCATGAAGTCACACATTTCACTGTTTGAGTTTGAGACTATTGTTCTAAAAATCAATAATTATTTAGTAACACTAATATTTCTTGAATAAGTAGTTTGACCATAGTTTGACCAGATTTGACCAAAATTCAAAAAAACTGAAATAATTATTTAGTAGCACTAATATTTTTTGAATAAGTAGTTTGACTATTGTTAACCGTGTATAAAAATGTTCAGCATATAAGTTGTTTAAATAAAGTTGTTGTGTTTTGTTGATGTTTCTAAAAAAATATAAAACTATACTAAAAAAAAGTAAAACATATATTTAAAAAAATATTCAGTGTTTATTTAAACAACGTTCATCATATATAAAAAAACAATGTTCACTATATAATTTAAAAAAATTAACCGTGTATAAAAATGTTCAGCATATATTTTAAAAACTTCATGATATAGTTTAAAATGTTTGTCAAATACCCTCTCAGAAGAAAATAAGTGTCTCAACTTTAGTACAACTTTGTACTAAAGCGAGTATAAAGTTAAGACACTTATTTTGGGAGTATTAAAAACAGTTCACCATATATAAATAATATCTGACATATATTTAGAAAGATCATCGATATTAAAAATTGTTAATTGTATATGATGAAGTAAATTATACATTGTCTCACTCATATATAGGATTTGTTGTTCCAACTAATTGCATTTTGAATCTTCATTTGTAAGAAATTATTAGGTATTGATCCTGTGTAAGATAAGCAAAAGGGAATTTGGCCGGACTATTTAACGGGCCGACGGGTACAGCTCTCTAATCTTCTGACAACGTAGTAGATGCTTATGGAGATCTCCTAGCCTTCGTTGGCTAGGAGAACTAACTAGTGCTCACGCGCCCCGCCTTTCTTGGCTGGCCAAACAACAGCAAATGAGCTTGCTCGCTCGTCTGGATTCCTTCGTTTCGATAACCAGTTGACGCAATATGCATTGAACGCTAATCAGTTAGCATTCAAAAAGTTCATAGATTTTAGAAAAGTTGGCAGAATTTTAAAAAGTTCATGAATTTGGAAAATATTCAGGGTTTGGATTTGAAAAAAAAGTTCACGAATTTGGAAGAGGTTCACCAATTCTGAAAAATGTTGGCGGATTTTTAAAAAGGTTCATCGATTTTGAAAACAAAATCATGAATATGTGAAAAGTTTACAGAGTTGACATTAAAATAAAATCATGGACTTCAAAAAGTCTCGTGTGTTGGAAAAAGTTCACCAATTTTGAAAAACAAAGTTCACGAATTTTGTGAAATTTTACAGATTAAAAAGTGTAAAGTCTTTTATAAAGTTTACGAGCTTTGAAAAACATATTCATGAAGTTCTTTAAAAAGTTTGTTAAATTGAAGAAAGTTTCTGAATTTGAAAAAATCACGCATATAAGAGTAGAAAAGAAAAGAAAAAACTGAAAGTGTTCAAGTTTTAAATAGAAAAAGGAAAGAAAAGGAACAAAAAACAAAAAGGTAAACTATAAAGAAAAAATCAAAAGGAAAAAAATGATAAAAGAACAAGAAACGATTCGTTTGCTGGAGGCTCTTTCCAGATTGAACATCACGTAGACATTAGAGTCCTTAATTTAAGTTTTTTAATGTGGGAAAATTTTAAATTTGTTAAAATAGGATGAGTTCTGAATTTGGTAGATCAAATTTGGAGATAATTTCGAAAAACTTGGTGAGGTCCGAAGGAGCGTTGTTATTGGCGGCCGGCGGATCTTTTTAAAAGATCCACCGCCTCGCGAGCCGCCATATCACGCACTTGAGCGGCCGATGGTCACTTTCTATCATTGCAACACATGTCATGTTGAGAAATTTTCTGTAACACGGGTTATGTGGCAGGATATTTTGTAACATAGGTCAAGTAGCAGATTATTTTTGCAACAGATGTCTTGTTGCACGCTTTTTGTAACAGAAGTATTGTTGCAATTTAATTTTTTGCAACAAAGATGTCGTTGGAATTTAGTTTTTTCTGCAATACAGGGCTTGTTGGAGAAACTCACTGTAGCGGACAGCGAGCAACGACCACGCCGGTTGAAAGAAAGGCCAGTGCTCCCACGGACGGCGGGCGACGGCGGCGAGCCCCCACGGTGGACACCAACGCTGGTGACCCCAGGACGGCGGGATGCAGATTGAGTTTGGGTGCACCACAACGGCCGACGCTCATGGTGAAGGTGGGTGGTCAAGGGCGGGCCCACGCCGGCGACGAGCGTTTGCGGTGGCGGTCAAAGCAACGCGAGAAGGAGTCGGATTGACGGGGAACTTGGGAGGTGCACGAGTGGTGGCTGCTCTCGTGCGGATTCAGATACAGATTCCGCAACACACTAGTTGGGGAAATTGCAACGACCAGTCAGTTGCAAAAACTAGTCTATATAATACATTGCTTCTGACCATCTGATCCAACGGCCACGAAGGCTGCGGACGCATGCGTGGTTATCCGTGGGCTGATCCAAATCATTTCTCGGTCCAAAAACACTTTTTCTCTACTTTGGAAATTCCAGCGGCAGAATATAGACGTGTTAGTACTTAACACCAGAGCGAATCGGATCAGTTACCGATACGCACAGGTGCCAGCTATATATGTGCTTGATCCGCAGCATACGATTGTCGATCCCGTCACGATCTAGAATAGAACCAACCTGCCGCGATGCAGGGGACGTGGTGGCCGGACCTCCCGCCGGAACTGCTCCGAGAGGTCTCCGATTTCGTCCGCTTCCATGCTGTCTGCAAGCCATGGCGCGACTCACACGGACCATCGACGACGACGGGGGCTGGTCAGCTCCTACCATGGCTCCTGGCGCCCAGCGACAATGGCGACGACTCCCTCAAGTTCAGATGCGTCTTCTCCAACACAAACTACGTCGCGGCGCCACCACCCATATCTGGTGGCAGTGGCACCGGATGAACTGGGTGGCCAGCGCCGACGGCACCGCTGTCCGCGACAACCCTCCACGACCCTCTCGCCGGAGGGCCCCCACCCACCTGCTCGACGGGAACGCCCTCCGCCAGTTGGAGGAGAATCCCACAGGCATCATCTACAACAATGGCGCCGCCCTTCTGTTCAGCAAACACGACAGCATCGACACATCTACCGCCGAAGTTCAGGGCAGCGCCTCCTGGCCCTGGTGACACCGAGTGGATGTTTATCCACAGGACTCTCGAACCCCTCAGACGGAGAGTTCTGTGGTCGCCTATCACAACGGCAAGATCCATGTGACCGCTGAGGACAGCCTCTGGCACGTCGTGAGTGTGACAGGGGAGTCCACAGCCGCAACCAACAACGATGACCTACAGGTTCCTAGGCCACGGTCGATGCCACGCCAGTGTGACGGCTACTTGTACGAGCGCAGCTATGTGCTCGAGTCCCGCGGGGAGCTGCTGTGGTTGTCGGTGCACATTTTGATGTGTTACCCCGATAGAGGTAAGAATGGCGTCAATGACCTCGCCGACGCACTCTCGGCGTCCATGCACACGCTTGAGGAGGTTACCAAGGAGCCGGAAAAGTTGTCGTGGACGAGGAAGGATGGCCGGAGCCTGGAAGACCGCATGTTGTGTTAGAATTAATGGGCTAGGCCCATAGCAATTTCTGAAATCTCAAAGCCCATGTGTAAAAAAGCAAGTGGTGGTGCTAAATTTAGTCCCACCTTGGAAGTTGAAGAAGAGTTGGACCTCTTTATATAGTGGGTTCTCTCCACCACTCTAAGTGGTGTGTGAGAAGAGAAAGGGAAAACCACACGCTGCTGGCCGCCTGGGCGGGCGGGCGGGCGGGCGGGCGACATGCGCATGAATGGTCCGGCCAAATCCGGTCCGTCTACTTGCAGGAGTGCAGCTTCCTTTTGCCGTTTTATTTTTATGTCTTGGCAGACAAGTTTTTGATTTCTTGTCCGGTAAGTATACGAATTAGAAACCGAGTCGGTTTGGGATTGTGGTCGCGACACAATACCGCCTCTGGTCCTAATATATATACAGCTACCGGCTGCGGCCAGAGACACACCAAAATAGGGTTTTGCCTCATCTCACAACTTGCGCCGCCATCCTAGTCTACTCCATCCCAAACGCCGGCGTGCATCGGGCGCTGGGAGAGCAGGTCTCCGGAACCGCTCGCCTTTGCGATCCTGCACCGGAGAAGACGAATTAGGTTTTTGGGAAGCGCCAGCGCGACTGCTCAAATTCGCCATCACGGATCGCCTTCCGCCCAAGTCGGCGGTGCTACTCATCGTCAGATTCATCGCCGCCGGCAGCAGATCGTCGCCAACATCGCCATCAACACTGTCGCACCCATAATAGCTAACGATCAGTACGTCCAACATCTTCTGTTCATGTCTGTTTCTACAGCTATTGTTACGTGTTTGCTGCTGTTATGCAAGTCTTGCTGTTCTTCTAGTTTGCTAGATTATTGCATGCTAGTATCTCTTCTAGTCATAAATTATTTACTGGAATTAATCATGAACTTACCTAATATTCCAACATGTTGTTCCTGGGATGGCCCAATAGTTTTGCCCTGGACGCGTCCCGTCTGGGCATGAGCGGTGGGTTCGCCTACTTCTTGTACTACGACGACCAGGGCGGCTGCCGGTTGCATGAGCGACATGGCGTGTTCAGGCACAACCTCATCGACAACAAGACAGAGTTTGTCGAGTGGCTGCCCCAAGGATGGGACAAGGAGATGTGCGTGTGGCTCCTCCCCAGCTCACAATTGCTCCAGTCACCCAGGGTCCAGCTACTACTTCAAGAAGCACGGTGGAACAGAGGCGCCGACGTAGTAAAGTTCTTTCCACCCCCAGAGGATGGGAAGATGTGTAGTTGGAGTGCTCGACTATAATAATTGTCTAAATTGATTTACTGAAATAGTTATCATGGTCCAGTTATTGAGTAGGTCTATCAATTTTTTTGCTTAATTGGTCCAATATGTAGCGAATTTATCCGTTAGCTCGGCTCAGTATATAGCCCGCCGGAGTTCACTCACCTAGCTAAGCGATTAATATAACATTGCATCTTGTAATACACTGAGTGAACTCTGGCGGGCTCTAAAAAAAAGATAAACGAGACTTGCACATCACTGCACTACATCATGTGATTTTTTTTTTCACGAATACGCAAATGTTGCGTATCTTTTCATTGATAGAGAAGAATAGAGAAAGTACAAAAGATGATACAACACACTACACGAACGCAAGAAGGCGCAAGTATGGTACCAAGCAAAGAAAACAGGGATGCTCAGCCCAAATAGAGGACACACGCATTTAAACCCACCACGTCACAAAAGGCAAGGAGACACAGGGCTCAAGACACCCACACCACGTCACGGCTAACACGAGGCACCACATCCGAACGATCGCAGCCCCAAACTTGACAGGATCAACGTCCTCCCACCTAGAGCGCCAAGAGATCGGCTAGTGTGCGGCGCGCAGGACCCGACCAGGCCAAGGACGGAAACCGTGGGAGAAGCACCGATGAAGACGTACATAGCGCCTAAGATGCCCACGCCATGAAATGCAGTCCGAACCGACATGATCGTTTCCATAACATGAGATCCAACACCAGGGACGCCGAGCAAATAAGACAACGCCGAGAAGGGAAACGGCGTTATGGCGTTGCCGCTATCCGATCCGTGAGCCGGACCTGGGGTTTCCCGATGTTCAAGGGGCACAGATAGAAGCCATGACAACGCCTTCAAGAAGGTGACGGCACCCGCGAGTGTCGCTGCTGCCAGCATCGGCAAGCCGAGTGGGGATTTCACCATGGCCGAGTCTGAGCAATCCCACATCAGCCGGTTTGAGATCAGAAGACGAGGAAGTCAACATGTAGATTGGAGCTGCCACCACATGGAGGATAGCTGCGGACACGCGAGCTTCGGAGATGACGAGTTGACAAGGCAAGGAGGTGGACGGGGTTGACGAGGCAAGGAGGCATCATGTGATCAATCATTGCCGATCAAATTGCCCCGTTTCTATCTCTCTCGTCTTCTAATCTTTTATATCTAAATAGGGGCACCCGTTATGTGATTTTACTGCCTTCTCATGAAGCCACGCCACCCAAATTATTCTAGCCGTTGATGCAACATAGATCAATAGTCTATAGCCGTCAGATCAAGTGTTGTTCAAATTTACTAAGAGCTGCCACCGCCGAGTGAAATATACCGCTTGTTCTTACCGCTTCGCTCCTGGCCCCCGAGGCGCCAACACCAACTTTTGTGCTGGGCATATGGTGCGAGCCGTAGACATCAAACTAGCCCATATAATACTCCTAAGAAAACTAGCCCATATAACTGTTCACAGTAGGTTTCCAGGATTCGCTTCCAGTTGCGCCGCCGCCGCCGCCGCTCTCTCTTCTTCTCAACGCCGCCGCTATCTCTTCCGCTGCCATGAAATGCAGCATTCATTGCCCTTCAATACCCCTCCCTCCATTACCTTGCAAATGCAATCGGCCGCAGTCTTTAAAGGGACGTCATCGACCACAGAAGACTGCTTGGGTCCCCTATCCTCCGAGCCAGCCTCCATACGTTAACTCTGGTAGGTGAATGCTACCTATTGTCAGCCACCGTCAGCCTTTCCTTTCCCCGAGCTCATGGTTTCTGAATTTGCCATATTGCACTTCTGATCCAAAGGTCTCCGCCGCCAGGAGCCCTACCGGTTCCGGAGTCACTGTGCCACGACCCACCCTTCACCGGGCAGACGATGCCCATGGCCAGCCGCCGTAGGTAACCCCAATGTCGCCACGCCTGACGGTTCCCCTGCCAGCTATCGCCGCTAGACCTTCTGCGCTTGCCAGATTCGTTAACTCCATCTTATTGGTTCACCTTCGTGCTCCCGTTTTTATTGCTGCACATTAGGTGTCTCTAAATTTTTCTACCCTGAACACTATGCTTTTGAATTTCAGGTCATGTTATGGATGAAAAGGTGCTCAGCGTATTAGATCTTTTGCTGCTCTAATTGGCTACTTCACAGGTCGTATGCTAATGTGACAGTCTAGGCTTTCAAGTTTTATGGTACATGACTTATAGATTGCCAATTGTTTCTTTTATTGGCTGATATTACCAATTGTTTCAAGATACTATTTTGCAGATATTCTAAGTGTTCCTGCTTATTAGCTATAGCTCTTGGCTGTTTTTGCACCATATTTTATTCGGACTTGACCTGATGTTTTTGAATTTCTAAGATTGCGCTCAGGATCGAAAGGTCGATATTTCCCTTCATAGGTCGGTTGCTGTTTGGATTAGATTCATTGCTAGGTACGTCTCTTCCTGCTGGCATTGGTACGCAAGCAGTCAAGCACTCATCTCTGAATTTAATTATTTACACTTGATGAGCATAGGTCGATCGGTTCCTTTCCTTCCTTATTTGTTTTAAATGTACTCATGTTTGGTTGTTGGCACTTGATGAATAAACCGAAGATTCTCTTGACAAGATCTTACAATACTCACCAATATGCATGCATGATCTGTTCTGACACCTCTATTTTTGTTAACGGCAGGTGCATGAGACAATAGAATGGCCCATGGATCCAGCATCCTCCTTCGTAACTCCTACTTATAATTGTATTGTTCAGTAAGCAAATAGTATAATTGACTATTAACAAGTACTAATAGGCAAAGCACTCTTAATCTTGAGTGGAATATAGTTGACAAGGGTCTAAATTTTGTCTGATGCATCCTAGAAAGCTTCCTAGGACTCCCAGGTCGAAAGTTGAAGACATGCATCGAAGTATTCAGGCATTAAGAGATCATCGTGCACTTTGGTGTTTTGTAGATTCCGCATAACAGGCTGAAACCCAAGCAATTACATTGGCTACCTGCATTGACACTGTAATACAAATAAAACTTCTTCTCTCACTGTCAAACATTGGTTCAAGCTATGGACAATCAAGATTCACTCTACTGCTTGCCTTCCCCTTTCATTTCCATATGACCTCTGTAACCAGTCTCTGCTCCATTTTGCTCGCAATGAGCAGGTCATCGTTCCTTGCACAAGATTCAATTCTCTTATGCGTCGTAAATCTCTTATGATTGCATATAGATTTGTTTGGATGGCTCATGATTCTGCAGTTCATTTAGATTTATTTTTGACACTGAATCTTCTTTTACCTTCTTATAAAAAGACAGCTCAGCCAGGGCCAAGGCCGTAGCCGGAGCTGGATAGCAACACACGACTAATCAGGCTCAGGAGGAGGCGGCGGAGGGGGCGGAGACAGACGGACGGCCATCGAGCAGAGGTCGGCGATGAAGGTGGAGATGGCGTCCCGGTCCCGAGGGCGGCTAAGCGGCCGCCCGAGCTGCAAGTAACCAGACAATTTGTAGAGGGCGTCAGTAGAGCGTCGGAGAGGGGAGCGCTGAATCACAAGTTTATTGCGAATGGTCCAAAGCGTCCACGCGAGAACCCCAATCTCAAGCCACCTAATGTGGCGAGATGGAGGCGGGAGGCCTGTAGTTCGGGCGAAGAGGTCGGGGAAGTTGGAGTGGCACCAATTCCGCCAATTGCCTCCCTAAAGCAGCTCTGCATTTAACCGCGCAGACACACAGGAGAAGAAAATGTGGTTCGAGTCTTGGGAATCACAAAGGGGCAGATGCCAGAGCCCGGCCATTGCGCTTATGGACCTCAACACCCGACGGAAGCCGACCACGGATCCACTGCCACATGAAGATCCGGATTTTAAGGGGCAGTCGAATGGACCAAACCGCCTGAAGGGGGGGAGGGGCGGAGGAGGGGGCGATAGCCGCATAGAGGGACTTGGTGGAGAATTGTCCCGAAGGCTCAAGGTGGCACCGAACCTCATCCGGGCCAACATCGACAGTCGGTTCATGGAGCGCAATACAATCAAGCAGCTCATGCCAGGCGGCCACTTCCGGAGGCCCAAATGTCCTCCGGAACGCGAGACGCCCTAAGTCAATAAGGGCCTGCTGAACTGAGATTGTAGGGCGATCGCGATGGAGAAGAGGTCGGGAAGCGGGCAGCGAAGGGGGCGTCCCCAGCCCAGCGGTCAAACCAGAACAAGGTCGCCGCACCGGAACCAACCGAGATGGAGGTCCCAATGCGGAGGACGGGAAGCAGCTGGATGACCGACTGCCAGAACTGGGACCCGCCCGACCGCTGGCAGAAGGCCAAGGGTTGACCACGCAGGTATTTGTTCTGGATGATGTCTAACCACAGACCGCCATGTCCCTGAGAGATGCGCTAGAGCCAGCGGGAAAGGAGGGCAATGTTCATGCGCTTAGAGCACATGATGCCAAGGCCTACCTGGTCCCGAGGTTTGCAGATGTCGGGCCAACTAACCATATGATACTTCTGCCTGTTATTGTCTCCCGCCCAATAGAAGCGAGATTGAATTATAGCAATCTCGTGATGGAGGGTCTCGTGGAGACTGTAGAAGCTCATAAGGAATATGAGGAGACTAGAGAGCGAGGAGTTGATGAGGATTGTCCGGCCGCCTTCGAGAGCCAACGACCTTGCCACGGCTCCATTCGCGTTTGCAACTTGAAGACCGTAGGGCGAAGGTCCGCCACAGTGAGCCGGGAGTCACTAATGGGCGTTCCCAAGTATGTCGCTGGGAAGGAGCCCAGGCGGAAGTTGAGGCGGTTGGCAATGCCGAGGGCCTCAGCCGGAGAGAAACCCATCACCATCACATCGCTTTTGTCGAAGTTGATCTTGAGACCAGACATTTGCTGGAAGCAGAGGAGGAGGAATTTCAGACTACCGATGTCCGCATCCGAGCCTTCGACCGTGATGATGGTGTCGTCAGCGTACTGGAGCAGGGAGATGCCAGTGCCACCGGTCAGGTGAGGGGTGATCCCACGAATATGACCAGCAGCCTTGGCCTTGTCCAGGATGGCCGCAAGAGCATCAACCACCATATTAAACAAGAACGGGAAAAAGGGTCACCCTGGCTCACCCCATAGAACGTGGGGAAGTAGGGACCAATCTCCGTGTTGATGTTAACGGCCGTGCGCCCACACGAAACCATCTGCATCACCCGAGTTACCCAACGGTCATCGATCTTCTCCTTTATTCCCAATCCTTTCCCAGCAACCGGGGATTTGCTGATCAGATCTTGATCCCTCTGGCTCCAATCCAATCCGCCCTTGGCTGCCTCTAGCCTTGATCTGTTTCCTTCCATGGACCTGCGGAATCGCTCCATCCCTTCGCGTACACGCCCCAATATCTCCTTTGATTGTGGCTCACAAAATCTCCGATCCCCCCGAGGATGCCACTCTTGCCCTCGTCCGATTAACCAGCGAGCGGATCGCTACTCCCATCCTCTTCCGGATTTCCTGGAGCCCCAACGGGTCCTCCTCGATGAGATCGCGGTGCCGTGGGGATATAGGCACTCTCTCTCTCTCTTGGTTGGAAGGGCAGTGGAAGGCCCCGGCGGTGGCGAAGACGCACCGGCGGCCAGTCGCCCGGGGATCGCCTCCCGAGAGGGGGAAGCGTGATTTTCGGGAGTCATTTTCGGGTGTTTTAAGCACCTCTTCTTTGATTGCCTATTGGCGAGAGTTTTGTGGCACACGGTGCAAATTGCCATTAACAATACTCCTCCGAATTCGGTCAGTACGTTATTTGATTTGGAACGTGGCTTGTTGGGATAGAGTCTGAAACAGCTAGACACATTCACGTTGGAGTATGTGCGTTGGGCAATTTGGAACTGCAGAAATGATTTGGCTTTTAACAGAACAACAACTATTCATTTTTTGCAGATTTTATTCCGAGATACTGCGCCGATTCGTATGTGGTCCTTACTCACTCCGACGGAGGCCAGAGAGCGTTTGATTACTGAATCTGTCCGGTGGGAGATGGTAGCGTGGGATATCTTCAACAGGTTTGGATGGCGGTCATGTAATAATATAGGCGATTAGTTTACCTATCTTTGTTATGCCAGCCGGTTGTGGCTTTTGGGCTTTGAGTTTTTGGCGTTGTGGCTCTTTTTGAGCTTGCCGTTTTTTTGTTTTCAGACTATAAGACCTTGTTGAACCTCTTTATTTATCTATAATGTGACCGTATGCATCGTTCTGATGCAGAGACCGGGAGTCCCCCTTTTCAAAAAAAATAAAAAAAAATCCTCACTTCACCACCCATCATGTGGACACTGGTGTTCGACAGTCCCAACGGCAGCATAGCAGGCTATGTGGTGCTGCCCAGATGTGGCACTGTGTTGCGGAATCTCTCATCAGCACCTATTTTGGCTGCTCAGGCATCATGCAGCATCGAGCTCACCATCGTGTCGTCCACCGCCTCTTCAACATGTTTGCCGATGGGTCACAACCTTGACACTTCCTCGTTGGTGCTCGCAATCGCCCCTGTGTTGGACATCGTTGATACAACCATGGCCGAGCAACAGGACAACCCCGAGGAGAAGGACAACTTTGCTTTGAAGATGGATACTTCCTCGTTGTGGCATGCTATTGCAGTTAGTGAGTTTTCTTCATCTCAATCTCACCGGTATATTTTCTGTGAATCACTACAAACTGCTGCTTGAGGGGATGAGAAACATATGTGGCCACCCTCATTTTCTCTGGATGTGGTAACCAGTTTTGAGTTAAGTCAAACTCCACAGCCACCTGATCAATTATACTAGCAGAATAACAAGTGCAAATTCCTGGCTATGAGGGGATGTTTCCTGTTTACACAGAGCAACAATAGCCAAGATATGATTCATGTCCTGCATATTTTGTCATCGGCGCCAAACTTCCACAGTATTCAGTTCAGTTTACAACAAGGGCACTAATGTAGCTGCAAGCTTAAGTCTGAAAGAGATACACATTATGTTCCTTATTTTCTTTTGTGGGAAATTGGATGGCTGTTAGGGGACTCATTTTGTGCTATATCAGATTTTGACAAGAGTGGAATTTTTAGTATCAGTGGAGTGAACTCACGGAAGTATCAGTGTTGTTTTGAGCCTGTCCAATGGAAAACTACATGGTCTATGCATTTCTGTGATGCATACTTGTAGTATGAGTTTCAGTTTTGCATTACTGAAGATGCTCCAATCACTATTTCTCAACCATTGCAGCGGACTATTGTCCGGTGGATCTTCTGTTTGTCTGTCATTTCAGATGATACTTCTGTGGGACATTGCACTAGAATTAATTTCATGAGCAAGTTGACTGGAGCTGATACAAGGTTGCAGAAAGTTATAGTTGCCATGGAGGAGCTCAAGCCTTGGCCCCTTGGATGTTGTGCTTAATGATTCTGGCTTTCTCACAAAATGTGCATGATAGTCTGCACTGCAATCAGGCAGTAAGCTTCACACATGGTGTTGCTTCTTTTTCTATTGTTGAATGCTGATGTGTGCTCATCTCAGTTACCGTCGATCATATTGCTTTGTTACTCAAATTGACATCTACTGATGGAAGCCCAACATACATGTTAGTCCGTGGTCCTGAGCTGATGATTGATGGCTTCTTGCAAGACAGTGTTAGCTCATGCCTCAGTTTCTCGGGCTCTGAAAAATTTCAATGGACAATTGCATGGTCAGTTAATGTCGAATGCTCTGCTATTGAGAGGGCCAGCTATAAATTTTACCTGCCAGTGCTTCTGACTAGATGGTATGGAAGATTGTCCGGTGCTCTTTTCAGTGAGTAACGATGAGTCCTACAATTCCCAATATTCAATATTTCCAAGAGTGACTCTTTGATCTACATTGGGTCAACCGAATGCGTTGCTTCCAACTGTGGTTCCTGGTGTGCTAACTTTCCAAGCTTTGCAAATGACTTGGGATCCGGGTGAGATGCTTCTTAGAGTTCATTTTGCAGTACAGACACCTTGGGATCCTGGTGGTTTGACATGGAATGGGCTTGAGGGCAAGCCGAAAGTTATGGAGGGGGATTGTCAGCATCCTCCCCTATCCTATCACATGGGCTGGACCTATCCTATTACATGGGCCGGATTACGAGCTGCTCCTGGGCTTGGACCGAAGCAGGAGATCACCATATATACAGAGAGATGGCCAGAGGAGCGAGCAGGCTTCAATCAGGACAGCGGCTTCAGCCGAGGCTTGGCTTCATCTTCTTCCTCCCCTTTCTGTAGTCTCTCTCTCTTCCTCCTGTAGCTCGAGCTTGTAACCGAATTCATGGCAATTAACTGAATTAGTAGAGAGAACCTCACAATGGCACAACACATTCTTGCATTCTCATGTTCTGAACTATGCAACTAAATTTCCTTTTTGAATTGTGTGTGAACTAATGTTGATGGATTTGCAAAATCTTGTCCCACCAAGTTTGCGGATGCACGCAATGTATGACCATAGCAGAAACAATTTATATGTAGGATGATATCGGAGGAGGATTTTGTAAAAAGTTGCCCCTAAATGCACGATTTTTGCATGGGAGGCAAGTAACTAGCCGTCTAGAGTAAAAAAAAGAGGAAAATGTTACATCGAAGCACAACTACGTTCTCCTTTATACGTAATAAACTACCTAATTAATCTCTCCACCCCGCGTCAAAAAAAAAACTCTCCACCCCATGATGTCAAAATGCCACCTGGCCTATTACGTTTATTACGTAAGATTGATTACGCTAGATGATATAGCATTACTAAAAAAAAGTAAAACAAACAACTAATTGGCCGGCTGATACGCAACAAACAAAACATACATCAACGATTCTCCATCTGCTTCCTTCTTTCTTTCCAAGTTTCCAATTCCATACGCGCGCCGCCATGCGCCGGAGCAGGTGGTCGGACCTCCCGGTGGATCTGCTCCGCGAGATCGCTGGCCGCCTGCACGTCGCCGTCGACTTCGTCCGCTTCCACGCCGTCTGCAAGCCATGGCGCAGCTCACGCGACCTGCTGTCCCAGACAACGGCGACTCCACCTGTTCCTGCCCTGGATCCTCGCGCCGGTGGTGCCGGACTCCCCGCTCAAGCTCAGGTGCGTCTTCTCCAAGTCCGGCTACTGCGCGCCACCAACAGTGCCTTTTAGGGACTGGGTGTGCAGCGCCGACGCCACCGCTCTTTGGCACTACCCCGTCATCAGCCATCTTCGCTCCAGCTACTACACCTACCTGCCTCGTTCCCCGCTCATCCAGTGGGAGGAGGGCCATCCAAGTGGCATCGCTTCACGGCGACGGCACCACCTTTGTCTACAGCATTTCCCGCGTCAAGTATCTGCATGACACCATGACCAGGTTTAGTGCAGCTCTTTTCTGTCCCGGTGACACAGAGTGGACGCCGTCGAGAGGACCCTTGAGACCCCTGGCCCTCGTCCTGGTGCTCCGGCGAGTTTTGCGCCGTGTACCACGGCGGCAAGATCCTCCTCACTGTCAAGGCTAAACTGTGGCATGCCATCACGCCCAACAGCAATGCCGCCTGCGACGTGGTGGTCCCGAGGCTGTTGATGCCAGACGAGCACGACAGCTACTCAGAGCTGTCTAACCACGCCCTCGAATCCCGTGGCGAGCTTCTGTGGGTGTCGGTCCAGATCTGGTCACGTTTCACTCATAAGTTTGCGTTTGGCAGCCGCCGGTTTCGACAGTTCTCGGTGTCGGTGCATGCACTAGAGGAGTCATTGTTAGTGCCGAAGAGGATCCAGTGGGTGAGGAAAGACAGCCGTAGCCTGGTTGATCGTGTGTTCTTTCTAGGCTCACCCATTAGTTTCGCGGTGGACGCCTCGCTGATGGGCGGCCATGGCGGGTGTGCCTACTTTGCATCGACGAGACCTGATGAACAGTATGGTGTGTTCAGCTATAGCCTCATTGACGGTAAGACCAAGTTGGTCGAGCAGCTGCCTCTGGGATGGCACAATGAGAAGTGCACGTGGGTCGTCCCCAGCCCACCATTGCTCCAATTCAGGTGCACGCTCTCTTGGAAACATCTTAAACTGAATTTTGTTTGTTAATAGATTCATTCATTAATTGTCTCATCGTCTAAGAGTTTAACACCTGCAGCTCTAGTGCTAACGAATCACCTATGGTTTGGCTTTACCAGGAAATCACGAAGGGTAGTAAGCTGAAGGCTCCAAAACTAGCTCCAGTAGTTACAAGCCGAATACACATCAATCACATCCAGAGGCATTACGAGCCTAGTTTCAGGGTATTGGTGCGTAATCTGCCTCTCACGGTGAAGGACTCTCAATTGCAACACTTCTTCAGCAAGCATGGCCAAGTTTCCAGCGCGGAGGTCATCTACTACAAGAAGACCAAATCCTCGCAAGGTGTCGGTCTCGTCACAATCGCGACGACGCACCTCCATCAGGATGATGCTCTCGCCGCTCTTGATGGGCTAATTTTAGATGGATGCAACCTCAATGTTATCTTGGTTGGCGACAGACCACGAAGGCGACGACGCAGCGGCAAGTTGGTCTTCCACCGGAGCTAATATAGCTTCACGTAGCTCAATTTCCGTGACTCCGTCATAGCTATAGTCAAGACATTTCTTCCTTAACTGTATACTCCTTCAGCCTTTCTACATTTATCTCGAAATTTGCCTTTGTAGTCATGCATAATGACGAAATGTGTTTGAAGAAACAACGTCCTATCCCTACTCTTTAAGACCATGCCAGGATGAGAGCTTCTCTAATAGCTTCTCTATTTTAGGGCACCAAAGAGTGTGTGGAGTAAAATTTAGGGCAAGCAAACGTGTTTCTTTTGGCACCACAAAGTGGCGTCTCCAACTGCTGCCCTAAAAAAGGGCACCCAAAACAGCAAAACCTTATTTTTTTTAAACATTCGTACTACTTTGATCATATTTCATACTTCGGTCAAAAGTTCTAAGCAATTAGAGTTTAAACATGCAAATTACAAACATTGTTCAACTACGAGATGCAAATTTAAACTAGAAACACTACAGGTTGTCCCGTCAATTTCATTGGACACGTCACTCTCGCCATCAGAATCTAGGTTGACCACACCGGAAGGGCCTGCGTCCTCCTCCTCCTCCTTGACAACTGAAGGTCCCGCCTCGGCATCGTTTTTATGCTTTGACTTTTTGAGATCCTTCTTCTAGTAAACGTTCTGCACGTACTCCGGGTGTTCCCTTGCAAACCTCGGCATAGCCTCCTCGTCACTTTCTCGGATATTGTCCCATTCTTCAAAATCAATGAGGGTCGTTGGCTTGATCTGGCTAGACTCAATGGTCACCAATGGCCCGATGAGTTCCGCTGCCTGCAGAAACTCGATCTCCGGGAAGTTGAGCCTCTTGCATGGCAGGCCAAGCCTCCACGCCGCGATGTTGTAGGCATGGGCGGCAATATCTGCCGTCGGGAATGTGCGGAGCCAGTACAGCTAGCCGGCGTGCTAGAACTAGACGCCGAGCCAACCGGAGGCCACAACCGCACCCTGTTGAACTCGACCTTGCCCTTGCCCTTCGGCATGGGGGGCCAGACGAGGAAGGAGGCGACGAGGATGCGGCGGTGACGGCTATGTACGTGAGGCGAGGATGATGTGGCAATGTGATTTGGCCGGTCCGGCAGGAGGCGACCAAGGGAGGTGAGTGGATCCGGTGACAGTGGGGTGTGGCAGTCGCGGATCTCGAGACGGCGGTGGCACGGGAGAGGGGTGGCGTTCTGGTGCGACTGTAGATGGAGGTTGTGGGGGCTGGCTGCAAGCCGTTATATTTTTTTTGCAGCAGCCGCCCGTGGTGCTGTATATTTGCAGCACCGGCAGCCGCATTTTATGGCTGACCAAATTATTTTTGCTCAAATATTTATAATATGAAAGTTACTTTTTTTGCCCCAACTGCCTAAAAAGGGTTGACGTTCTATTTTAGGGCAGCCATTGGAGATGCTCTGATGATGTAGTGGGATAGGATGGTCATGGAGCAAAGGAGCATATAGATGGAGAGATGTAAGTCAAAATTGGGAAATAAGAGGTCACTCGTTCCGGTTTTGTACAAGCAAAAGGGCAAACTAGTTTTTTTCCCTCGAAGATAAAAGTAAGCTGTACGGAAGGATGCATGCACGGGATGTCCCGAACATGAATCAGATTTTCTAGTGTAATACGGGTACATACACAATACCCATTATATACGTGCGAGGCTGATCTGCTTGCCTGAGGCGTACGTTTGATGGAGATTTAATCCCGAGATCAACTCAAAGTTGATCCTGCCGCCGCCATGCACGTCCGAGCCGCGATGGCCGGACCTCCCGCCGGAACTGCTCCGTGAGATCTCCTCCCACATGCATAATGTCGCCGACTTCGTCCGCTTCCATGCCGTCTGCTGGCCATGGCGCGACTCGCATGAACCAACCACGACGACTGATCATCACTTCCTGCCCTAGCTCCTCGCGCCCTGCTACAAGCATGTGGTGACGCAAGCATGTGATGAACTGGGTGGCCAGCGCCGACGGCATGGAAGTCCGCTACTTCACCGCTTCTGGGCCCCATGGCCCAGGCCTCCAGGATCCTCTCGCCGGAGGCCCCACCCACCTGCCCGACGGGAACATTGCCGGCCAGTTGGGGAGGAGAATTCCAGTGGCATCATCTACAAGGATGGCACTGTTCTTCTGTACGGCGAACACGCCAGCAAGCCATGTAGCATCGAGTTTAGGGCCACGCTCCTACGTCCACGCGATGACAAGTGGACGTTTGTCCGAAGGACTGGCATATATCCTGGGACAAGTGGAGAGTTCTGCTTTGCCTATCACGCCGGTAAGATCTTTGTGACCATGGAGGACAACCACTGGCACGTCCTGACAGTACCACCCGCTGCCGCGACGACCGGTGACTATGCGCTACCCAGGATGTTGTGCGATTGCAAGGGCTACAACTGCGAGTACACATACGCCCTTGAGTCCCGCAACGAGCTTAATTCTCTGGGCTTCTGTGCATATTAGTATGGGTTACATGGAAAAGGGTGAGCAGAGCATAGATCGCCTGGTCAACGCGCTCTCCGTGTCGGTGCACACGCTCAAGGAGGTCGCCGATGGGCCGGAGAAGATGCGGTGGGTGTCGAAGGATGGTTGGAGCCTGGCGGACTGCATCCTGTTTCTAGGGTGGCCCAGTAGTTTTGTACTGGGCATGAGCGGCGGATTCGCCTACTTCGTGTACTAGGTAGGAAGTGCGGCTTGCCGCATCCGGCAGCACACCGCTGCCGGGTATAGTCATATCCAACCCGCCAAGCATTGCAAATATAAAAAAATAGCAGAAAAATCAATTATCATAGTAACTTCAACTTCCATCATGGACAGTCTATATATAAACCAATTATCTTATACACGAAAAGGAATTGCGTCTACATATATAAACTAAGCTCAATGCTTTCAACACATGCATGGATACAGCCATGACGCAAGACCCTGAGGTTCTTGTAACTGGCCCTAGCCTTCTCCCTTTCTGCCTCCTGAACCGAGCAAAGGAAGCAAGCAAACGAACCGAGTGATGCAACATTGAACTACATAAGAAGAGCAAGTCAAGAGAGGAAATCCAAACCAGATCACTGGGTACTTCTGTACAAACAATGCCCAGGGTATTGATGGCAGGAAGGGGATGGTTTATGACCTGTAGGAACAAAATGGAGTAAAAAGAAACAGAGTTAACGGATGAAACTTCCATACAAGGAAAGCAAAGCTCGAGTAGTGCATCAGTGTAACTAATATGTAGCCAACATAAAAGTGGGTGCTTATGTGAACCTGGATTCTTATGTTTTACCAAGCAAACTTATTGACCATGTATGTATTCATAGATATACATGAAACCACATTCCCGGAAATTCACCATGTTTAAAATACGAAATCAGAGAGAAATAGAAGCATGTGGTTAATAATGGGATTGCAGCCATCATGTCAGTGTTCATGTATGTCATGTCTCAAGAACATATACACTTGAGATTTTTATTATGAGCCGAGTACATATTCTAAAGAGACATACAGTTGCATTGGTGCAGCTGAAGCTGCTGACCCTGCCATGAGCTCCCCAACTGGCCCGAAAGCAGCAAGGTAAACTGCTACATTAGTATATGTATACATGACTACTTCTTTATCATAGCAAACAATCTAAGAATTTAAAATCCAAATGTTGTGAGGCACCATTATTTACACAAACAAATATTTCCAGCATCCAAACCAATAATACTGAAATAATCTAAGAGTACTATCACTACAGAGCAACAATTTCTGAACTTGTTGTCATTCAAAAGTAATAATGGATGGAAACCTATCTTGCAGTGCAAGAGTTAAACTTAGCAGACCTCACAAACCAGACATGAATGCCCTGAGAATGAATTGAGACATACCAGAACCTTTTATGGAGCAGAAAGGAAGATATTGGAGTCACATATGGGTCTAAGCCAGGCACATGCAACCTTATGTAGTGAAGCCAAAAAACTACCATAGTCATTTGACATTTATCATCAGAAGGAAGCAACCTTATGCAATGCAGCAATCATAATCAGAGTTGTTCGTATGCATAAACAAATACCAAGCAGGCGGCAAAATTAAACGACTATCATCATTGTCCAAACTCGTCATGTGATTAGCTACCTTGCCAGGCAGACCTAGTAAGCTTTCTTTTAGCTGCAATCAGAGATAAGATTTGTTAAAACATTCAGTGGCTACATACAAAAAAAGAGGTAGATGAAAATCCCTCACCAAAGGAAGATCTTTGGCCGCTTCACGAAAGCCTTCTCATTCTGAACAAAACAAGATTACCGTACATCAAAATGATTGCATTCTGCAATGCTGATTCATAAACTAATGCACTATGCTCAATATCAGAGGTAAACATTTCAATGAAAATAAAAAGATCTGCTACAGGCATCTAAATATCGTGGCATTAGCATGTCACAAGACACTGGATTTCTGTCAAGTGGCTTTCAGGCCATGTCCACTCTGCAAAACAATGGGGGATTGAGCTTGAAAACTGAGAGAGAGGAGAGATGGACCTGTAGGTCATCCACAATTAGTACAATGGCATCCCTCCTCCCTCACCGTATCTTCTTGTCACTCCATCTCTCTCATGGTAGGCGGCACACGCAGTCGGTTGGCAGCTGCACGAGAGATGTGGTGCAGGCTCAGCCAGGGAAATATATGGGAAGTAGAGGAGTACTCCTGACGGCGATTATAGCCAGCACAAAAGCCAAAGATAACTAAAGGGGCAAAGTAGAGAGGGTGCTTACTGCGGCCTTGCCGGCGTCGTCGCCGATGACTTCCCTGTTCCCGGCGGCGTCGAGGCTGAGGGCGAGGGAGAAGGGTTGGTAGCCAGAGGAGTGGCTGGTGGTTCCTGCCCCTCTCGTCAATGGCGGCGCAGTGCACGCGAGACGACGACACCGACGCCGGGATGCCCTGAACGGCAGCGGTGGCGATCACCAGCCTTGCTCCTCGCGCATCGCTCACGCTCGTTGTGTCCAGGGGACGAGGCCGGGGACGGCGCTAGGGGAAGCGGATCCCGCCTCTCTCGTCTTCCTCCAGATCCGTGGCTGGCGGCGCGGGGGAGGAGAGAGACGGCTGGGGCAAGAAGCGAGAAGGGGCTAGCAGTGCGGGAGAGGAGACGAGGGAGAGGGAGGCAGACGAGGCGCGGGGGGAGAGGAGAGGAGCCGGCGGCGGCGGCAAGTGGGGATGTGGGTCGCGGGGGAGACGCCCGGTCGGCCCGCCTGCTGAGCAGCGGGGCGAGGAGGAGGGGAAGGCGCGACGGCGCGACGGCGAGTGGGCATGGTGGCGGCACCAGGGGACGGGAGGCGGCGGCGGCGTGGAGAATGGGCTAGGGTTAGGGGATGAGGAGCGGGGGGAAGTGAGGAGATGAGGAGAGGACGACGCTGTCGGCGCCCTATTGACCCCCCTCTCCTGCGAGGTGAAATGACGAGAATACCCTTGGTGGGGCACAAAATTTGCAGGCGGTGGCATCGCGACTCTGAGCGGACGGCCAGGGTCGCTCGAGCTCGATCGGACGGCCCGGATCGGTCCACCCGGAGATTCGACCGCCATGACACGCTCGGGAAGACGATCGGACGGCTGAGAGGGCACATGGCCTGAGATTACTTCATTTTTCTTCAAACTCTAACAAGGGGATTGGGACTACGAGGGGAACGGTTTGCCGCATGAGCAGCAGCATGGCGTGTTTAGGTACAACCTCATGAATGACACGACATAGTTTGTGGAGTTGCTGCCACAAGTATGGGACGCAGAGATGTGCACCTGGCTTGTCCCCTAGGCCACCATTGCTACAATCATTCAGGGTCCAGCTGCTACTCCAAGAAGCAATAACATGGTCCACATTGCTACAACCCAACATGGCCTATCTAATACCCCAAGAAGAAATAACATTATTTTCATCAAGAGAATATATGGACCTTATTTTAGGTTCTTGGTACGCAACCTACCACTCACCGCGAAGAGCTCTCAGTTGCAATACCACTAGTAGAAAAAGAGCCTATAATCCCGGTTCATAAGGGCCTTTAGTCCCGGTTCTAGAACCGAGACTAAAGGGTCGGCCTTTGGTCCCGGTTCTAGAACCGAGACTAAAGGGTCGTTACTAAAGCCTCCCCTTTAGTCTCGGTTCTTACACGAACCGGGACTATAGGCCCTCCACGTGGCCGCTGCCTGGAGGTCTACCTCTAGTCCCGTGGCCGCTGCCTGGAGGTCTACCTTTAGTCCCGGTTGGTAACACCAACCGGTACTAAAGGTAATTTTGAATTTTTTTATTTTCAAACTTCTGAATTATTTTAACCTTTAATCTCTAATCACCCCTCATCACTGCTCAATTTAACCTCTAATCTCTAATCACCCCTCATCATCCCAAATCATCTAAGTCCCTGAACGGTCACCCATCCTTTCACTACTTCAGCCTGAGCACGCCTAACTTTCGGGTTCTATTCTTCCTCGTTTCCAAGTCCGCACTTGTTGTTTTCCTGACAATAGTAAGATGTCAATCCTATTAACCCTCAGGAATTTAGCTTGAGCATGAAGTCACACATTTCACTGTTTGAGTTTGAGACTATTGTTCTAAAAATCAATAATTATTTGGTAACACTAATATTTCTTGAATAAGTAGTTTGACCATAGTTTGACCAGATTTGACCAAAATTCAAAAAAATGAAATAATTATTTAGTAGCACTAATATTTTTTGAATAAGTAGTTTGACTATTGTTAACCGTGTATAAAAATGTTCAGCATATAAGTTGTTTAAATAAAGTTGTTGTGTTTTGTTGATGTTTCTAAAAAATATAAAACTATACTAAAAAAGTAAAACATATATTTAAAAAAATATTCAGTGTTTATTTAAACAACGTTCATCATATATAAAAAAACAATGTTCACTATATAATTTAAAAAATTTAACCGTGTATAAAAATGTTCAGCATATATTTTAAAAAACTTCATGATATAGTTTAAAATGTTTGTCAAATACCCCCTCCGTAAGAAAATAAGTGTCTCAACTTTAGTACAACTTTGTACTAAAGCGAGTATAAAGTTAAGACACTTATTTTGGGAGTATTAAAAAACAGTTCACCATATATAAATAATATCTGACATATATTTAGAAAGACCATCGTATATTAAAATTGTTAATTGTATATGATGAAGTAAATTATACATTGTCTCACTCATACATAGGATTTGTTGTTCCAACTAATTGCATTTTGAATCTTCATTTGTAAGAAATTATTAGGGTATTGATCCTGTGTAAGATAAGCAAAAGGGAATTTGGCCGGACTATTTAACGGGCCGACGGGTACAGCTCTCTAATCTTCTGACAACGTAGTAGATGCTTAAGTGGAGATCTCCTAGCCAACGTTGGCTAGGAGAACTAACTAGTGCTCACGCGCCCCGCCTTTCTTGGCTGGCCAAACAACAGCAAATGAGCTTGCTCGCTCGTCTGGATTCCTTCGTTTCGATAACCAGTTGACGCAATATGCATTGAACGCTAATCAGTTAGCATTCAAAAAGTTCATAGATTTTAGAAAAGTTGGCAGAATTTTAAAAAGTTCATGAATTTGGAAAATATTCAGGGTTTGGATTTGAAAAAAAAGTTCACGAATTTGGAAGAGGTTCACCAATTCTGAAAAATGTTGGCGGATTTTTAAAAAGGTTCATCGATTTTGAAAACAAAATCATGAATATGTGAAAAGTTTACAGAGTTGACATTAAAATAAAATCATGGACTTCAAAAAGACTCGTGTGTTGGAAAAAAGTTCACCAATTTTGAAAAACAAAGTTCACGAATTTTGTGAAATTTTACAGATTAAAAAAGTGTAAAGTCTTTTATAAAGTTTACGAGCTTTGAAAAACATATTCATGAAGTTCTTTAAAAAGTTTGTTAAATTGAAGAAAGTTTCTGAATTTGAAAAAAAAATCACGCATATAAGAGTAGAAAAGAAAAGAAAAAAACTGAAAGTGTTCGAAGTTTTAAATAGAAAAAGGAAAGAAAAGGAACAAAAAAACAAAAAGGTAAACTATAAAGAAAAAAATCAAAAAGGAAAAAAAAATGATAAAAGAACAAGAAACGATTCGTTTGCTGGAGGCTCTTTCCAGATTGAACATCACGTAGACATTAGAGTCCTTAATTTAAGTTTTTTTGTGGGAAAATTTTAAATTTGTTAAAATTGGATGAGTTCTGAATTTGGTAGATCAAATTTGGAGATAATTTCAAAAACTTGGTGAGGTCCGAAGAAGCGTTGCTCTGGCGTCCCGGCGGATCTTTTAAAAGATCCACCGCCTCATGAGCCGCCATATAACGCACTTGAGCGGCCGATGGTCACTTTCTATCATTGCAACACATGTCATGTTGAGAAATTTTCTGTAACACGGGTTATGTGGCAGGATATTTTGTAACATAGGTCAAGTAGCAGATTATTTTTGCAACAGATGTCTTGTTGCACGTTTTTTGCAACAGAAGTATTGTTGCAATTTAATTTTTTTGCAACAAAGATGTCGTTGGAATTTAGTTTTTTTCTGCAATACAGGGCTTGTTGGAGAAACTCACTGTAGCGGACAGCGAGCAACGACCACGTCGGTTGAAAGAAAGGCCAGTGCTCCCACGGGACGGCGGGGCGACGGCGGGCGCAGCCCCCACGGTGGACACCAACGGGTGACCCCAGTGACGGCGGGATGCAGATTAAGTTTGGGTGCACCACAACGGCCCGGCGTTCATGGTGAAGGTGGGTGGCAGCGCGGGGCCCACGCCGGCTGACAGCGTTATGCGGTGGCGGTCAAAGCAACGCGAGAAGGAGTCGGATTGACGGGGAACTTGGGAGGTGCAGTGGTGGCTGCTCGTGCGGATTCAGATACAGATTCCGCAACACACTAGTTGTTGCGGTCGGGGAAATTGCAACGACCAGTCAGTTGCAAAAACTAGTCTATATAATACATTGCTTCTGACCATCTGATCCAACGGCCACGAAGGCTGCGGACGCATGCGTGGTTATCCGTGGGCTGATCCAAATCATTTCTCGGTCCAAAAACACTTTTTCTCTACTTTGGAAATTCCAGCGGCAGAATATAGACGTGTTAGTACTTAACACCAGAGCGAATCGGATCAGTTACCGATACGTACAGGTGCCAGCTATATATGTGCTTGATCCGCAGCATACGATTGTCGATCCCGTCACGATCTAGAATAGAACCAACCTGCCGCGATGCAGGGGACGTGGTGGCCGGACCTCCCGCCGGAACTGCTCCGAGAGGTCTCCTCCCGTCTGCACGTCGGCGCCGATTTCGTCCGCTTCCATGCTGTCTGCAAGCCATGGCGCGACTCACACGGACCATCGACGACGACGGGGGCTGGTCAGCTCCTACCATGGCTCCTGGCGCCCAGCGACAATGGCGACGACTCCCTCAAGTTCAGATGCGTCTTCTCCAACACAAACTACGTCGCGGCGCCACCACCCATATCTGGTGGCAGTGGCACCGGGATGAACTGGGTGGCCAGCGCCGACGGCACCGCTGTCCGCACAACCCTCCACGACCCTCTCGTCGGAGGGCCCCCCACCCACCTGCCTGACGGGAACGTCCTCCGCCAGTTGGAGGAGAATCCCACAGGCATCATCTACAACAATGGCGCCGTCCTTCTGTTCAGCAAACACGACAGCATCGACACATCTACCGCCGAGTTCAGGGCAGCGCTCCTGCGTCCTGGTGACACCGAGTGGATGTTTATCCACAGGACTCTCGAACCCCCCTCAGACGGAGAGTTCTGTGTCGCCTATCACAACGGCAAGATCCATGTGACCGTTGAGGACAGCCTCTGGCACGTCGTGAGTGTGACAGGGGAGTCCACAGCCGCAACCAACAACGATGACCTACAGGTTCCTAGGCCACGGTCGATGCCACGCCAGTGTGACGGCTACTTGTACGAGCGCAGCTATGTGCTCGAGTCCCTGAGGAGCTGCTGTGGTTGTCGGTGCACATTTTGATGTGTTACCCCGATAGAGGTAAGAATGGCGTCAATGACCTCGTCGACGCACTCTCGATGTCCATGCACACGCTTGAGGAGGTTACCAAGGAGCCGGAAAAGTTGTCGTGGACGAGGAAGGATGGCCGGAGCCTGGAAGACCGCATGTTGTGTTAGAATTAATGGGCTAGGCCCATAGCAATTTCTGAAATCTCAAAGCCCATGTGTAAAAAAGCAAGTGGTGGTGCTAAATTTAGGCCCACCTTGGAAGTTGAAGAAGAGTTGGACCTCTTTATATAGTGGGTTCTCTCCACCACTCTAAGTGGTGTGTGAGAAGAGAAAGGGAAAACCACACGCGCGCGCGCGCTCGCTCGCCTGGGCGGGGCGGGGCGGGGCGTACATGCGCATGAATGGTCCGCCGAAATCCGGTCCGTCTACTTGCAGGAGTGCAGCTTCCTTTTGCCGTTTTATTTTTATGTCTTGGCAGACAAGTTTTTGATTTCTTGTCCGGTAAGTATACGAATTAGAAACCGAGTCGGTTTGGGATTGTGGTCGCGACACAATACCGCCTCTGGTCCTAATATATATACAGCTACCGGCTGCGGCAAGAGACACACCAAAAAAACACCTAGGGTTTTGCCTCATCTCACAACTTGCGCCGCCATCCTAGTCTACTCCATCCCAAACGCCGGCGTGCACCGGCCAACATAATAGCTAACGATCAGTACGTCCAACATCTTCTGTTCATGTCTGTTTCTACAGCTATTGTTACGTGTTTGCTGCTGTTATGCAAGTCTTGCTGTTCTTCTAGTTTGCTAGATTATTGCATGCTAGTATCTCTTCTAGTCATAAATTATTTACTGGAATTAATCATGAACTTACCTAATATTCCAACATGTTGTTTCTGGGATGGCCCAATAGTTTTGCCCTGGACGCGTCCCGTCTGGGCATGAGCGGTGGGTTCGCCTACTTCTTGTACTACGACGACCAGGGCGGCTGCCGGTTGCATGAGCGACATGGCGTGTTCAGGCACAACCTCATCGACAACAAGACAGAGTTTGTCGAGTGGCTGCCCCAAGGATGGGACAAGGAGATGTGCGTGGCTCCTCCCCAGCTCACAATTGCTCCAGTCACCCAGGGTCCAGCTACTACTTCAAGAAGCACGGTGGAACAGAGGCGCCGACGTAGTAAAGTTCTTTCCACCCCAGAGGATGGGAAGATGTGTAGTTGGAGTGCTCGACTATAATAATTGTCTAAATTGATTTACTGAAATAGTTATCATGGTCCAGTTATTGAGTAGGTCTATCAATTTTTTTGCTTAATTGGTCCAATATGTAGCGAATTTATCCGTTAGCTCGGCTCAGTATATAGCCCGCCGGAGTTCACTCACCTAGCTAAGCGATTAATATAACATTGCATCTTGTAATACACTGAGTGAACTCTGGCGGGCTCTAAAAAAGATAAACGAGACTTGCACATCACTGCACTACATCATGTGATTTTTTTCACGAATACGCAAATGTTGCGTATCTTTTCATTGATAGAGAAGAATAGAGAAAGTACAAAAGATGATACAACACACTACACCTAACGCAAGAAGGCGCAAGTATGGTACCCGAAGCAAAGAAAACAGGGATGCTCAGCCCAAATAGAGGACACGCATTTAAACCCACCACGTCACAAAAGGCAAGGAGACACAGGGCTCAAGACACCCACACCACGTCACGGCTAACACGAGGCACCACATCCGAACGATCGCAGCCCCAAACTTGACAGGATCAACGTCCTCCCACCTAGGCGCCAAGAGATCGGCTAGTGTGCGGCGCGCAGGACCCGACCAGGCCAAGGGCGGAAACCGTGGGAGAAGCACCGATGAAAGGCGTACATAGCGCCTAAGATGCCCACGCCATGAAATGCAGTCCGAACCGACATGATCGTTTCCATAACATGAGATCCAACACCAGGGACGCCGAGCAAATAAGACAACGCCGAGAAGGAAAGCGGCGTTATGGCGTCGTCGCTATCCGATCCGGTGAGCGGACCTGGGGTTTCCCGATGTTGAAGGGGCACCGATAGAAGCCATGACAACGCCTTCAAGAAGGTGGCGGCACCAGCGAGTGTCGCTGCTGCCAGCATCGGCAAGCCGAGTGGGGATTTCACCATGGCCGAGTCTGAGCAATCCCACATCAGCCGGTTTGAGATCAGAAGACGAGGAAGTCAACATGTAGATTGGAGCTGCCACCACATGGAGGATAGCTGCGGACACGCGAGCTTCGGAGATGACGAGTTGACAAGGCAAGGAGGTGGACGGGGTTGACGAGGCAAGGAGGCATCATGTGATCAATCATTGCCGATCAAATTGCCCCGTTTCTATCTCTCTCGTCTTCTAATCTTTTATATCTAAATAGGGGCACCCCGTTATGTGATTTTACTGCCTTCTCATGAAGCCACGTCACCCAAATTATTCTAGCCGTTGATGCAACATAGATCAATAGTCTATAGCCGTCAGATCAAGTGTTGTTCAAATTTACTAAGAGCTGCCACCGCCGAGTGAAATATACCGTTTCGTTCTTACCGCTTCGCTCCTGGCCCCCGAGGCGCCAACACCAACTTTTGTGCTGGGCATATGGTGCGAGCCGTAGACATCAAACTAGCCCATATAATACTCCTAAGAAAACTAGCCCATATAACTGTTCACAGTAGGTTTCCAGGATTCGGCTTCCAGTTCGCTGCGCCCGCCGCCGCGCTCTCTCTTCTTCTCAACGCCGCCGCTATCTCTTCCGCTGCCATGAAATGCAGCATTCATTGCCCTTCAATACCCTCCCTCCATTACCTTGCAAATGCAATCGGCCGCAGTCTTTAAAGGGGCGTCATCGACCACAGAAGACTGCTTGGGTCCCCTACCCTCCGAGCCAGCCTCCATCGTTAACTCTGGTAGGTGAATGCTACCTATTGTCAGCCACCGTCAGCCTTTCCTTTCCCGAGCTCATGGTTTCTGAATTTGCCATATTGCACTTCTGATCCAAAGGTCTCCGCCGCCAGAGCCCTACGGTTCCGGAGTCACTGTGCCACGACCCACCCTTCACCGGGCAGACGATGCCCATGGCCAGCCGCCGTAGGTAACCCCAACGTCGCCACGCCTGACGGTTCCCCTGCCAGCTATCGCCGCTAGACCTTCTGCGCTTGCCAGATTCGTTAACTCCATCTTATTGGTTCACCTTCGTGCTCCCGTTTTTATTGCTGCACATTAGGTGTCTCTAAATTTTTCTACCCTGAACACTATGCTTTTGAATTTCAGGTCATGTTATGGATGAAAAGGTGCTCAGCGTATTAGATCTTTTGCTGCTCTAATTGGCTACTTCACAGGTCGTATGCTAATGTGACAGTCTAGGCTTTCAAGTTTTATGGTACATGACTTATAGATTGCCAATTGTTTCTTTTATTGGCTGATATTACCAATTGTTTCAAGATACTATTTTGCAGATATTCTAAGTGTTCCTGCTTATTAGCTATAGCTCTTGGCTGTTTTGCACCATATTTTATTCGGACTTGACCTGATGTTTTGAATTTCTAAGATTGCGCTCAGGATCGAAAGGTCGATATTTCCCTTCATAGGTCGGTTGCTGTTTGGATTAGATTCATTGCTAGGTACGTCTCTTCCTGCTGGCATTGGTACGCAAGCAGTCAAGCACTCATCTCTGAATTTAATTATTTACACTTGATGAGCATAGGTCGATCGGTTCCTTTCCTTCCTTATTTGTTTGAAATGTACTCATGTTTGGTTGTTGGCACTTGATGAATAAACCGAAGATTCTCTTGACAAGATCTTACAATACTCACCAATATGCATGCATGATCTGTTCTGACACCTCTATTTTTGTTAACGGCAGGTGCATGAGACAATAGAATGGCCCATGGATCCAGCATCCTCCTTCGTAACTCCTACTTATAATTGTATTGTTCAGTAAGCAAATAGTATAATTGACTATTAACAAGTACTAATAGGCAAAGCACTCTTAATCTTGAGTGGAATATAGTTGACAAGGGTCTAAATTTTGTCTGATGCATCCTAGAAAGCTTCCTAGGACTCCCAGGTCGAAAGTTGAAGACATGCATCGAAGTATTCAGGCATTAAGAGATCATCGTGCACTTTGGTGTTTTGTAGATTCCGCATAACAGGCTGAAACCCAAGCAATTACATTGGCTACTTGCATTGACACTGTAATACAAATAAAACTTCTTCTCTCACTGTCAAACATTGGTTCAAGCTATGGACAATCAAGATTCACTCTACTGCTTGCCTTCCCTTTCATTTCCATATGACCTCTGTAACCAGTCTCTGCTCCATTTTGCTCGCAATGAGCAGGTCATCGTTCCTTGCACAAGATTCAATTCTCTTATCGTCGTAAATCTCTTATGATTGCATATAGATTTGTTTGGATGGCTCATGATTCTGCAGTTCATTTAGATTTATTTTGGACACTGAATCTTCTTTTACCTTCTTATAAAAAGACAGCTCAGCCAGGGCCAAGGCCGTAGCCGGAGCTGGATAGCAACACACGACTAATCAGGCTCAGGAGGAGGCGGCGGAGGGGGCGGAGACAGACGGACGGCCATCGAGCGGAGGTCGGCGATGAAGGTGGAGATGGCGTCCGGTCCCGAGGCGGCTAAGCGGCCGCCAGAGCTGCAAGTAACCAGACAATTTGTAGAGGGCGTCGAGGGCGTCGGAGAGGGGAGCGCTGAATCACAAGTTTATTGTGAATGGTCCAGCGTCCACGCGAGAACCCCAATCTCAAGCCACCTAATGTGGCGAGATGGAGGCGGGAGGCCTGTAGTTCGGCGAAGAGGTCGGGGAAGTTGGAGTGGCACCAATTCCCGTAATTGCCTCCCTAAAGCAGCTCAGACGAACTGCGCAGACACACAGGAGAAGAAAATGTGGTTCGAGTCTTGGGGAATCACAAAGGGGCAGATGCGAGCCGGGCCATTGCGCTTGCGGACCTCAACACCCGACGGAAGCCGACCGTGGATCCACTGCCACATGAAGATCCGGATTTTAAGGGGCAGTCGAATGGACCAAATCGCCTGAAGGGGGGGAGGGGCGGAGGAGGGGGCGATAGCCGCATAGAGGGACTTGGTGGAGAATTGTCCCGAAGGCTCAAGGTGGCACCAAACCTCATCCGGGCCAACATCGACAGTCGGTTCATGGAGCGCAATACAATCAAGCAGCTCATGCCAGGCGGCCACTTCCGGAGGCCCAAATGGCCTCCGGAACGCGAGACGCCCTAAGTCAATAAGGGCCTGCTGAACTGAGATTGTAGGGGCGACTGCGATGGAGAAGAGGTCGGGAAAGCGGGCAGCGAAGGGGGCGTCCCCAGCCCAGCGGTCAAACCAGAACAAGGTCGCCGCACCGGAACCAACCGAGATGGAGGTCCCAATGCGGAGGACGGGAAGCAGCTGGATGACCGATTGCCGTAATCGGGACCCGCCCGATCAGCTGGCAGAAGGCCAAGGGTTGACCACGCAGGTATTTGTTCTGGATGATGTCTAACCACAGACCGCCATGTCCCTGAGAGATGCGCTAGAGCCAGCGGGAAAGGAGGGCAATGTTCATGCGCTTAGAGCACATGATGCCAAGGCCTCCCTGGTCCCGAGGTTTGCAGATGTCGGGCCAACTAACCATATGATACTTCTGCCTGTTATTGTCTCCCGCCCAATAGAAGCGAGATTGAATTATAGCAATCTCGTGATGGAGGGTCTCGTGGAGACTGTAGAAGCTCATAAGGAATATGAGGAGACTAGAGAGCGAGGAGTTGATGAGGATTGTCCGGGCCGCCTTCGAGAGCCAACGACCTTGCCACGGCTCCATTCGCGTTTGCAACTTGGAGACCGTAGGGCGAAGGTCCGCCACAGTGAGCCGGGAGTCACTAATGGGCGTTCCCAAGTATGTCGCTGGGAAGGAGCCCAGGCGGAAGTTGAGGCGGTTGGCAATGCCGAGGGCCTCAGCCGGAGAGAAACCCATCACCATCACATCGTTTTTGTCGAAGTTGATCTTGAGACCAGACATTTGCTGGAAGCAGAGGAGGAGGAATTTCAGACTACCGATGTCCGCATCCGAGCCTTCGACCGTGATGATGGTGTCGTCAGCGTCTTGGAGCGAGGAGATGCCGTGCCACCGGTCAGGTGAGGGTGATCCACGAATATGACCAGCAGCCTTGGCCTTGTCCAGGATGGCCGCAAGAGCATCAACCACCATATTAAACAAGAGCGGGAAAAAGGGTCACCTGGCTCACCCCATAGAACGTGGGGAAGTAGGGACCAATCTCCGTGTTGATGTTAACGGCCGTGCGCCCACACGAAACCATCTGCATCACCCGAGTTACCCAACGGTCATCGATCTTCTCCTTTATTCCCAATCCTTTCCCAGCAACCGGGGATTTGCTGATCAGATCTTGATCCCTCTGGCTCCAATCCAATCCGCCCTTGGCTGCCTCTAGCCTTGATCTGTTTCCTTCCATGGACCTGCGGAATCGCTCCATCCCTTCGCGTACACGCCCCAATATCTCCTTTGATTGTGGCTCACAAAATCTCTCCGATCCCCCCGAGGATGCCACTCTTGCCCTCGTCCGATTAACCAGCGAGCGGATCGCTACTCCCATCCTCTTCCGGATTTCCTGGAGCCCCAACGGGTCCTCCTCGATGAGATCGCGATGCCGTGGGGATATAGGCACTCTCTCTCTCTCTTGGTTGGAAGGGCAGTGGAAGGCCCGGCGGTGGCGAAGACGCACCGGCCGGGTCGCCTGGGATCGCCTCCCGAGAGGGGAAGCGTGATTTTCGAGTCATTTTCGGTGTTTTAAGCACCTCTTCTTTGATTGCCTGTTGGCGAGAGTTTTGTGGCACACGGTGCAAATTGCCATTAACAATACTCCTCCGAATTCGGTCAGTACGTTATTTGATTTGGAACGTGGCTTGTTGGGATAGAGTCCGAAACAGCTAGACACATTCACGTTGGAGTATGTGCGTTGGGCAATTTGGAACTGCAGAAATGATTTGGCTTTTAACAGAACAACAACTATTCATTTTTTGCAGATTTTATTCGAGATACTGCGCCGATTCGTATGTGATCCTTACTCACTCCGACGGAGGCCAGAGAGCGTTTGATTACTGAATCTGTCCGGTGGGAGATGGTAGCGTGGGATATCTTCAACAGGTTTGGATGGCGGTCATGTAATAATATAGGCGATTAGTTTACCTATCTTTGTTATGCCAGCCGGTTGTGGCTTTTGGGCTTTGAGTTTTTGGCGTTGTGGCTCTTTTTGATCTTTCCGTATTTTTGTTTTCATAAAATAAGACCTTGTTGAAACTCTTTATTTATCTATAATCTGACCGTATGCATCGTTACGATGCAGAGACCGGAGTCCCCTTTTCAAAAAAAAATAAAAAATCCTCACTTCACCACCCATCATGTGGACACTTTGGTGTTCGACAGTCCCAACGGCAGCATAGCAGGCTATGTGGTGCTGCCCAGATGTGGCACTGTGTTGCGGAATCTCTCATCAGCACCTATTTTGGCTGCCCAGGCATCATGCAGCATCGAGCTCACCATCGTGTCGTCCACCGCCTCTTCAACATGTTTGCCGATGGGTCATAACCTTGACACTTCCTCGTTGGTGCTCGCAATCGCCCCTGTGTTGGACATCGTTGATACAACTATGGCCGAGCAATAGGACAACCCCGAGGAGAAGGACAACTTTGCTTTGAAGATGGATACTTCCTCGTTGTGGCATGCTATTGCAGTTAGTGAGTTTTCTTCATCTCAATCTCACCGGTATATTTTCTGTGAATCACTACAAACTGCTGCTTGAGGGATGAGAAACATATGTGGCCACCCTCATTTTCTCTGGATGTGGTAACCAGTTTTGAGTTAAGTCAAACTCCACAGCCACCTGATCAATTATACTAGCAGAATAACAAGTGCAAATTCCTGGCTATGAGGGATGTTTCCTGTTTACACAGAGCAACAATAGCCAAGATATGATTCATGTCCTGCATATTTTGTCATCGGCGCCAAACTTCCACAGTATTCAGTTCAGTTTACAACAAGGGCACTAATGTAGCTGCAAGCTTAAGTCTGAAAGAGATACACATTATGTTCCTTATTTTCTTTTGTGGGAAATTGGATGGCTGTTAGGGGACTCATTTTGTGCTATATCAGATTTTGACAAGAGTGGAATTTTTACTATCGAGTGGAGTGAACTCACGGAAGTATCAGTGTTGTTTTGAGCCTGTCCAATGGAAAACTACATGGTCTATGCATTTCTGTGATGCATACTTGTAGTATGAGTTTCAGTTTTGCATTACTGAAGATGCTCCAATCACTATTTCTCAACCATTGCAGCGGACTATTGTCCGGTGGATCTTCTGTTTGTCTGTCATTTCAGATGATACTTCTGTGGGACATTGCACTAGAATTAATTTCATGAGCAAGTTGACTGGAGCTGATACAAGGTTGCAGAAAGTTATAGTTGCCATGGAGGAGCTCAAGCCTTGGCCCCCTTGGATGTTGTGCTTAATGATTCTGGCTTTCTCACAAAATGTGCATGATAGTCTGCACTGCAATCAGGCAGTAAGCTTCACACATGGTGTTGCTTCTTTTTCTATTGTTGAATGCTGATGTGTGCTCATCTCAGTTACCGTCGATCATATTGCTTTGTTACTCAAATTGACATCTACTGATGGAAGCCCAACATACATGTTAGTCCGTGGTCCTGAGCTGATGATTGATGGCTTCTTGCAAGACAGTGTTAGCTCATGCCTCAGTTTCTCGGGCTCTGAAAAATTTCAATGGACAATTGCATGGTCAGTTAATGTCGAATGCTCTGCTATTGAGAGGGCCAGCTATAAATTTTTACCTGCCAGTGCTTCTGACTAGATGGTATGGAAGATTGTTAGGGTGCTCTTTTCAGTGAGTAACGATGAGTCCTACAATTCCCAATATTCAATATTTCCAAGAGTGACTCTTTGATCTACATTGGGTCAACTTGAATGCGTTGCTTCCAACTGTGGTTCCTGGTGTGCTAACTTTCCAAGCTTTGCAAATGACTTGGGATCCGGGTGAGATGCTTCTTAGAGTTCATTTTGCAGTACAGACACCTTGGGATCCTGGTGGTTTGACATGGAATGGGCTTGAGGGCAAGCCGAAAGTTATGGAGGGGATTGTCAGCATCCTCCCTATCCTATCACATGGGCTGGACCTATCCTATTACATGGGCGGATTACGAGCTGCTCCTGGGCTTGGACGAAGCAGGAGATCACCATATATCTGAGAGAGATGGCCAGAGGAGCGAGCAGGCTTCGATCAGGACAGCGGCTTCAGCCGAGGCTTGGCTTCATCTTCTTCCTCCCCTTTCTGTAGTCTCTCTCTCTTCCTCCTGTAGCTCGAGCTTGTAACCGAATTCATGGCAATTGACTGAATTAGTAGAGAGAACCTCACAATGGCACAACACATTCTTGCATTCTCATGTTCTGAACTATGCAACTAAATTTCCTTTTTGAATTGTGTGTGAACTAATGTTGATGGATTTGCAAAATCTTGTCCCACCAAGTTTGCGGATGCACGCAATGTATGACCATAGCAGAAACAATTTATATGTAGGATGATATCGGAGGAGGATTTTGTAAAAAGTTGCCCCTAAATGCACGATTTTTGCATGGGAGGCAAGTAACTAGCCGTCTAGAGTAAAAAAAAGAGGAAAATGTTACATCGAAGCACAACTACGTTCTCCTTTATACGTAATAAACTACCTAATTAATCTCTCCACCCCGCGTCAAAAAAAGCTCTCCACCCCATGATGTCAAAATGCCACCTGGCCTATTACGTTTATTACGTAAGATTGATTACGCTAGATGATATAGCATTACTAAAAAAAGTAAAACAAACAACTAACTGGCGGCTGATACGCAACAAACAAAACGTACATCAACGATTCTCCATCTGCTTCCTTCTTTCTTTCCAAGTTTCCAATTCCATACGCGGCGCCGCCATGCGCCGGAGCAGGTGGTCGGACCTCGGTGGATCTGCTCCGCGAGATCGCTGGCCGCCTGCACGTCGCCGTCGACTTCGTCCGCTTCCACGCCGTCTGCAAGCCATGGCGCAGCTCACGCGACCTGCTGTCCCAGACAACGGCGACCCACCTGTTCCTGCCCTGGATCCTCGCGCCGGTGGTGCCGGACTCCCGCTCAAGCTCAGGTGCGTCTTCTCCAAGTCCGGCTACTGCGCGCCACCAACAGTGCCTTTTAGGGACTGGGTGTGCAGCGCCGACGCCACCGCTCTTTGGCACTACCCCGTCATCAGCCATCTTCGCTCCAGCTACTACACCTACCTGCCTCGTTCCCCGCTCATCCAGTGGGAGGAGGGCCATCAAAGTGGCATCGTCACGGCGACGGCACCACCTTTGTCTACAGCATTTCCCGCGTCAAGTATCTGCATGACACCATGACCAGGTTTAGTGCAGCTCTTTTCTGTCCCAGTGACACAGAGTGGGCGCTCGTCGAGAGGACCCTTGAGACCCCTGGCCCTCGTCCTGGTGCTCCGGCGAGTTTTGCGCCCGCGTACCACGGGCGGCAAGATCCTCCTCACTATCAAGGCTAAACTGTGGCATGCCATCACGCCCAACAGCAATGCCGCCTGCGGCGTGGTGGTCCCGAGGCTGTTGATGCCAGGCGAGCACGACAGCTACTCAGAGCTGTCTAACTACGTCCTCGAATCCCGTGGCGAGCTTCTGTGGGTGTCGGTCCAGATCTGGTCACGTTTCACTCATAAGTTTGCGTTTGGCAGCCGCCGGTTTCGACAGTTCTCGGTGTCGGTGCATGCACTAGAGGAGTCATTGTTAGTGCCGAAGAGGATCCAGTGGGTGAGGAAAGACAGCCGTAGCCTGGTTGATCGTGTGTTCTTTCTAGGCTCACCCATTAGTTTCGCGGTGGACGCCTCGCTGATGGGCGGCCATGGCGGGTGTGCCTACTTTGCATCGACGAGACCTGATGAACAGTATGGTGTGTTCAGCTATAGCCTCATTGACGGTAAGACCAAGTTGGTCGAGCAGCTGCCTCTGGGATGGCACAATGAGAAGTGCACGTGGGTCGTCCCCCAGCCCACCATTGCTCCAATTCAGGTGCACGCTCTCTTGGAAACATCTTAAACTGAATTTTGTTTGTTAATAGATTCATTCATTAATTGTCTCATCGTCTAAGAGTTTAACACCTGCAGCTCTAGTGCTAACGAATCACCTATGGTTTGGCTTTACCAGGAAATCACGAAGGGTAGTAAGCTGAAGGCTCCAAAACTAGCTCCAGTAGTTACAAGCCGAATACACATCAATCACATCCAGAGGCATTACGAGCCTAGTTTCAGGGTATTGGTGCGTAATCTGCCTCTCACGGTGAAGGACTCTCAATTGCAACACTTCTTCAGCAAGCATGGCCAAGTTTCCAGCGCGGAGGTCATCTACTACAAGAAGACCAAATCCTCGCAAGGTGTCGGTCTCGTCACAATCGCGACGACGCACCTCCATCAGGATGATGCTCTCGCCGCTCTTGATGGGCTAATTTTAGATGGATGCAACCTCAATGTTATCTTGGTTGGCGACAGACCACGAAGGCGACGACGCAGCGGCAAGTTGGTCTTCCACCGGAGCTAATATAGCTTCACGTAGCTCAATTTCCGTGACTCCGTCATAGCTATAGTCAAGACATTTCTTCCTTAACTGTATACTCCTTCAGCCTTTCTACATTTATCTCGAAATTTGCCTTTGTAGTCATGCATAATGACGAAATGTGTTTGAAGAAACAACGTCCTATCCCTACTCTTTAAGACCATGCCAGGATGAGAGCTTCTCTAATAGCTTCTCTATTTTAGGGCACCAAAGAGTGTGTGGAGTAAAATTTAGGGCAAGCAAACGTGTTTCTTTTGGCACCACAAAGTGGCGTCTCCAACTGCTGCCCTATAAAGGGCACCCAAAACAACAAAACCTTATTTTTTTAAACATTCGTACTACTTTGATCATATTTCATACTTGGTCAAAAGTTCTAAGCAATTAGAGTTTAAACATGCAAATTACAAACATTGTTCAACTACGAGATGCAAATTTAAACTAGAAACACTACAGGTTGTCCCGTCAATTTCATTGGACACGTCACTCTCGCCATCAGAATCTAGGTTGACCACACCGGAAGGGCCTGCGTCCTCCTCCTCCTCCTTGACAACTGAAGGTCCCGCCTCGGCATCGTTTTTATGCTTTGACTTTTTGAGATCCTTCTTCTAGTAAACGTTCTGCACGTACTCCGGGTGTTCCCTTGCAAACCTCGGCATAGCCTCCTCGTCACTTTCTCGGATATTGTCCCATTCTTCAAAATCAATGAGGGTCGTTGGCTTGATCTGGCTAGACTCAATGGTCACCAATGGCCCGATGAGTTCCGCTGCCTGCAGAAACTCGATCTCCGGGAAGTTGAGCCTCTTGCATGGCAGGCCAAGCCTCCACGCCGCGATGTTGTAGGCATGGGCGGCAATATCTGCCGTCGGGAATGTGCGGAGCCAGTACAGCTAGCCGGCGTGCTAGAACTAGACGCCGAGCCAACCGGAGGCCACAACCGCACCCTGTTGAACTCGACCTTGCCCTTGCCCTTCGGCATGGGGGCGAACGAGGAAGGAGGCGGCGAGGATGCGGCGGTGGCGGCTATGTACGTGAGGCGAGGATGATGTGGCAATGTGATTTGGCGGTCCGGCAGGAGGCGACCAAGGGAGGTGAAGTGGATCCGGTGACAGTGGGGTGTGGCAGTCGCAGATCTCGAGGCGGCGGTGGCACGGGAGAGGGGTGGCGTTCTGGTGCGACTGTAGATGGAGGTTGTGGGGCTGGCTGCAAGCCGTTATATTTTTGCAGCAGCCGCCCGTGGTGCTGTATATTTGCAACACCGGCAGCCGCATTTTATGGCTGACCAAATTATTTTTGCTCAAATATTTATAATATGAAAGTTACTTTTTTGCCCCAACTGCCTAAAAGGGTTGACGTTCTATTTTAGGGCAGCCATTGGAGATGCTCTGATGATGTAGTGGGATAGGATGGTCATGGAGCAAAGGAGCATATAGATGGAGAGATGTAAGTCAAAATTGGGAAATAAGAGGTCACTCGTTCCGGTTTTGTACAAGCAAAAAGGGCAAACTAGTTTTTTTCCCTCGAAGATAAAAGTAAGCTGTACGGAAGGATGCATGCACGGGATGTCCCGAACATGAATCAGATTTTCTAGTGTAATACGGGTACATACACAATACCCATTATATACGTGCGAGGCTGATCTGCTTGCCTGAGGCGTACGTTTGATGGAGATTTAATCCCGAGATCAACTCAAAGTTGATCCTGCCGCCGCCATGCACGTCCGAGCCGCGATGGCCGGACCTCCCGCCGGAACTGCTCCGTGAGATCTCCTCCCACATGCATAATGTCGCCGACTTCGTCCGCTTCCATGCCGTCTGCTGGCCATGGCGCGACTCGCATGAACCAACCACGACGACTGATCATCACTTCCTGCCCTAGCTCCTCGCGCCCTGCTACAAGCATGTGGTGGCGCAAGCATGTGATGAACTGGGTGGCCAGCGCCCGACGGCATGGAAGTCCGCTACTTCACCGCTTCTGGGCCCCATGGCCCAGGCCTCCAGATCCTCTCGCGGAGGCCCCCACCCACCTGCCTGACGGGAACATTGCCGGCCAGTTGGGGGAGGAGAATTCCAGTGGCATCATCTACAAGGATGGCACTGTTCTTCTGTACGGCGAACACGCCAGCAAGCCATGTAGCATCGAGTTTAGGGCCACGCTCCTACGTCCACGCGATGACAAGTGGACGTTTGTCCGAAGGACTGGCATATATCCTGGGACAAGTGGAGAGTTCTGCTTTGCCTATCACGCGGTAAGATCTTTGTGACCATGGAGGACAACCACTGGCACGTCCTGACAGTACCACCGCTGCCGCTGACGACCGGTGACTATCGCTACCCAGGATGTTGTGCGATTGCAAGGGCTACAACTGCTGATACACATCGCCCTTGAGTCCCATAGCGAGCTTAATTCTCTGGGCTTCTGTGCATATTAGTATGGGTTACATGGAAAAGGGTGAGCAGAGCATAGATCGCCTGGTCAACGCGCTCTCCGTGTCGGTGCACACGCTCAAGGAGGTCGCCGATGGGCCGGAGAAGATGCGGTGGGTGTCGAAGGATGGTTGGAGCCTGGCGGACTGCATCCTGTTTCTAGGGTGGCCCAGTAGTTTTGTACTGGGCATGGCGGCGGATTCGCCTACTTCGTGTACTAGGTAGGAAGTGCGGCTTGCCGCATCCGGCAACACCGCTGCCGGGTATAGTCATATCCAACCCGCCAAGCATTGCAAATATAAAAAAATAGCAGAAAAATCAATTATCATAGTAACTTCAACTTCCATCATGGACAGTCTATATATAAACCAATTATCTTATACACGAAAAGGAATTGCGTCTACATATATAAACTAAGCTCAATGCTTTCAACACATGCATGGATACAGCCATGACGCAAGACCCTGAGGTTCTTGTAACTGGCCCTAGCCTTCTCCCTTTCTGCCTCCTGAACCGAGCAAAGGAAGCAAGCAAGCGAACCGAGTGATGCAACATTGAACTACATAAGAAGAGCAAGTCAAGAGAGGAAATCCAAACCAGATCACTGCACAAAATCAGTAATAAAGGCACCAATCTCATAGATCTTGTCTATGAATGAAAATTTCCTAATGTCCCAGGTTGGCACCTAATTTGTTACCACATACCAACATGAACCTTGAGCCAAAGCCTAAGACACTAACCTAAGATCTCTTGAATAATTCCAGGAAATGGACATTGTAGGTTTTAGATAATGCTAAATTGCACGGAGAATAGTTGAGGATCACATCTTATTTCTTATTGATGTTGCTCAAAATAAAATTCACCTTTCATACTTAAATAAGCGTTTCCTTAAACTAAGAGAAGCAGAGGAAGGCACAGAACTACACCATCAATCTTACCGGGTGGAGACCAATGTAGCTGTTTACGGCGGATGCACTCCACACTTTTAGGGCGGATACTCGACATGCGGTCCTGTGCATTGATTATAATGTGAAATTTAGACATGATTCATATATATTGTATTATGGCGAATATTGCCAACAAACTCTGATGATAATTATAAGTTGCCACAACGGAATATGCTACCTCTTGTCTTGGTCCTCTCACAAAGGCATGGTTCACTGCACATAATCTTAACCTCTGGGCCTCTACCTGAATAACCAAACCAATTGTCATGGAAAGCATGAAATTACCTATACAACTCAGAGGCAGCGGAGTTTACTACCCAATGTATATATGTGTACCTTCAACATCAGTGAGATAGATCGGGTTGTCGATCGTCGATCCTGTCAATGTGCTTACCACCTGAACCCTGGTAAAAGTTAAATTTAGACCAAGAGTATTGCTGTGAGCATAAAAACACAAGGAATTATCAATATCAAAGCAATACACTAACTGGTAGGATAGTGATGCACATGAAAAACTGGTATAGTGGTGATACCAACATTAACCAATAGAACTTAGTAATTCTACCGGCTGGAAAAAGCATTCACTCATTAGGAATAGTATATGAGGCAATTATGCAAGGCAGAGCAGTATTCACATAATTAATGGCATCACAGTTGTCATAACCTCAAAATGCAGGAAGGTTTGTACCAAAATAAAGATCCGGACAAGCTTGAACCATATAGAAACTTTTTATATATGTGTTAAATTAGAGAATGAATGTTTCTAATTATCCTACCGCCTTGTTGGGTAAGAAAAGTCCATCTAAAAAACCAAACAGGGGGCTGCAAGTAAAGATAGTTTCAAACACAGGAGACCAAAAATGGAACTACTAACGATGTTAAAATAACACCCCTCCCGCCACAAACTCCCATTACTAATATTTTTAACACAAGGGATTTTCTTAGGCCAGTTAGCAGCAGGATCCTCCCTCGGTTAATATACAGAATGACAAACACACTTCATGATATCTTTCCTGGAGAAATATCAAATTATATATGCCACTGCAACAGAACATAAATTCTACTAACAAATTCATGGAAAAGATGAGCTACAATTAAATATGAATAATGTAGCACTGGGTACTTCTGTACAAACAATGCCCAGGGTATTGATGGCAGGAAGGGGATGGTTTATGACATGTAGGAACAAAATGGAGTAAAAGAAACAGAGTTAACGGATGAAACTTCCATACAAGGAAAGCAAAGCTCGAGTAGTGCATCAGTGTAACTAATATGTAGCCAACATAAAAGTGGGTGCTTATGTGAACCTGGATTCTTATGTTTTACCAAGCAAACTTATTGACCATGTATGTATTCATAGATATACATGAAACCACATTCGGAAATTCACCATGTTTAAAATCTGAAATCAGAGAGAAATAGAAGCATGTGGTTAATAATGGGATTGCAGCCATCATGTCAGTGTTCATGTATGTCATGTCTCAAGAACATATACACTTGAGATTTTTATTATGAGCAGTACATATTCTAAAGAGACATACAGTTGCATTGGTGCAGCTGAAGCTGCTGACCCTGCCATGAGCTCCCCAACTGGCCCGAAAGCAGCAAGGTAAACTGCTACATTAGTATATGTATACATGACTACTTCTTTATCATAGCAAACAATCTAAGAATTTAAAATCCAAATGTTGTGAGGCACCATTATTTACACAAACAAATATTTCCAGCATCCAAACCAATAATACTGAAATAATCTAAGAGTACTATCACTCTGAGCAACAATTTCTGAACTTGTTGTCATTCAAAAGTAATAATGGATGGAAACCTATCTTGCAGTGCAAGAGTTAAACTTAGCAGACCTCACAAACCAGACATGAATGCCCTGAGAATGAATTGAGACATACCAGAACCTTTTATGGAGCAGAAAGGAAGATATTGGAGTCACATATGGGTCTAAGCCAGGCACATGCAACCTTATGTAGTGAAGCCAAAAAAACTACCATAGTCATTTGACATTTATCATCAGAAGGAAGCAACCTTATGCAATGCAGCAATCATAATCAGAGTTGTTCGTATGCATAAACAAATACCAAGCAGGCGGCAAAATTAAACGACTATCATCATTGTCCAAACTTCGTCATGTGATTAGCTACCTTGCCGAGCAGACCTAGTAAGCTTTCTTTTAGCTGCAATCAGAGATAAGATTTGTTAAAACATTCAGTGGCTACATACAAAAAAAGAGGTAGATGAAAATCCCTCACCAAAGGAAGATCTTTGGCCGCTTCACGAAAGCCTTCTCATTCTGAACAAAACAAGATTACCGTACATCAAAATGATTGCATTCTGCAATGCTGATTCATAAACTAATGCACTATGCTCAATATCAGAGGTAAACATTTCAATGAAAATAAAAAGATCTGCTACAGGCATCTAAATATCGTGGCATTAGCATGTCACAAGACACTTTGGATTTCTGTCAAGTGGCTTTCAGGCCATATCCACTCTGCAAAACAATGGGGATTGAGCTTGAAAACTGAGAGAGAGGAGAGATGGACCTGTAGGTCATCCACAATTAGTACAATGGCATCCCTCCTCCCTCACCGTATCTTCTTCTCCTCCATCTCTCTCATGGTAGGCGGCACTGATCGGTTTGGCAGCTGCACGAGAGATGTGGTGCAGGCTCAACCAGGGAAATATATGGGAAGTAGAGGAGTACTCTGACGGCGATTATAGCCAGACACAAAAGCCAAAGATAACTAAAGGGGCAAAGTAGAGAGGGTGCTTACTGCGGCCTTGCAGCGTCGTCGCCGATGACTTCCCTGTTCAGCGTCGAGGCTGAGGCGAGGAGAAGGGTTGGTAGCGGAGGAGTGGCTGGTGGTTCCTGCCCCTCTCGTCAATGGCGATGCAGGTGCCTGTGAGGGCGACACCGGCGCGGGGATGCCACTGGAGCAGCGGTGGCGATCACCAGCCTTGCTCCTCGCGCTACTGCTCACGCTCGTTGTGTCGAGGGGCGAGGCGGGGGCGGCGCTAGGGAAGCAGCGGATCCGCCTCTCGTCTTCCTCGAGATCCGTGGCTGGCGGCGGGGAGGAGAGAGGCGGCTGGGGCAAGAAGCGAGAAGGGGCTAGCGGGAGAGGAGGCGAGGGAGAGGGAGGCGGACGAGGCGGGGAGAGGGAGAGGAGCCGCGGGCGGCGGCAAGTGGGGATGTGGGTCATGGGAGGCGCCGGTCGGCCCGCCTTGGCAATGAGGCGAGGAGGAGGGAAGGCGCGACGGCCTTGACAGCAGTGGGCATGGTGGCGGCACCAGGGGACGGGAGGCGGCGGCGGCGGCGTGGAGAATGGGCTAGGGTTAGGGGATGAGGAGCGGGGGGAAGTGAGGAGATGAGGAGAGGACGACGCTGTCGGCGCCCTATTGACCCCCCTCTCCTGCGAGGTGAAATGACGAGAATACCCTTGGTGGGGCACAAAATTTGCAGGCGGTGGCATCGCGACTCTGAGCGGACGGCCAGGGTCGCTCGAGCTCGATCGGACGGCCCGGATCGGTCCACCCGGAGATTCGACCGCCATGACACGCTCGGGAAGACGATCGGACGGCTGAGAGGGCACATGGCCTGAGATTACTTCATTTTCTTCAAACTCTAACAAGGGGATTGGGACTACGAGGGAGCGGTTTGCCGCATGAGCAGCAGCATGGCGTGTTTAGGTACAACCTCATGAATGACCACGACATAGTTTGTGGAGTTGCTGCCACAAGTATGGGACGCAGAGATGTGCACTGGCTTGTCCCCTAGGCCACCATTGCTACAATCATTCAGGGTCCAGCTGCTACTCCAAGAAGCAATAACATGGTCCACATTGCTACAACCCAACATGGCCTATCTAATACCCCAAGAAGAAATAACATTATTTCCATCAAGAGAATATATGGACCTTATTTTAGGTTCTTGGTACGCAACCTACCACTCACATGAAGAGCTCTCGGTTGCAATACCACTAGTAGAAAAAGAGCCTATAATCCCGGTTCATAAGGGCCTTTAGTCGGTTCTAGAACCGAGACTAAAGGGTCGACCTTTAGTCGGTTCTAGAACCGAGACTAAAGGAGTCGATTACTAAAGCCTCCCTTTAGTCTCGGTTCTTACGAACCGGGACTATAGGCCTCCACGTGGCCGCTGCCTGGAGGTCTACCTCTAGTCCCGTGGCCGCTGCCTGGAGGTCTACCTTTAGTCCCGGTTGGTAACACCAACCGGTACTAAAGGTAATTTTGAATTTTTTTTTGAATTTTTTTATTTTCAAACTTCTGAATTATTTTAACCTTTAATCTCTAATCACCCCTCATCACTGCTCAATTTAACCTCTAATCTCTAATCACCCCTCATCATCCCAAATCATCTAAGTCCTGAGCGGTCACCCATCCTTTCACTACTTCAGCCTGAGCACGCCTAACTTTCGGGTTCTATTCTTCCTCGTTTCCAAGTCCGCACTTGTTGTTTTCCTGACAATAGTAAGATGTCAATCCTATTAACCCTCAGGAATTTAGCTTGAGCATGAAGTCACACATTTCACTGTTTGAGTTTGAGACTATTGTTCTAAAAATCAATAATTATTTGGTAACACTAATATTTCTTGAATAAGTAGTTTGACCATAGTTTGACCAGATTTGACCAAAATTCAAAAAAATGAAATAATTATTTAGTAGCACTAATATTTTTTGAATAAGTAGTTTGACTATTGTTAACCGTGTATAAAAATGTTCAGCATATAAGTTGTTTAAATAAAGTTGTTGTGTTTTGTTGATGTTTCTAAAAAAATATAAAACTATACTAAAAAAAAGTAAAACATATATTTAAAAAATATTCAGTGTTTATTTAAACAACGTTCATCATATATAAAAAAACAATGTTCACTATATAATTTAAAAAATTTAACCGTGTATAAAAATGTTCAGCATATATTTTAAAAAACTTCATGATATAGTTTAAAATGTTTGTCAAATACCCCCTCCGTAAGAAAATAAGTGTCTCAACTTTAGTACAACTTTGTACTAAAAGCGAGTATAAAGTTAAGACACTTATTTTGGGAGTATTAAAAAACAGTTCACCATATATAAATAATATCTGACATATATTTAGAAAGATCATCGTATATTAAAAATTGTTAATTGTATATGATGAAGTAAATTATACATTGTCTCACTCATATATAGGATTTGTTGTTCCAACTAATTGCATTTTGAATCTTCATTTGTAAGAAATTATTAGGGTATTGATCCTGTGTAAGATAAGCAAAAGGGAATTTGGCCGGACTATTTAACGGGCCGACAGGTACAGCTCTCTAATCTTCTGACAACGTAGTAGATGCTTAAGTGGAGATCTCTAGCCAACGTTGGCTAGGAGAACTAACTAGTGCTCACGCGCCCCGCCTTTCTTGGCTGGCCAAACAACAGCAAATGAGCTTGCTCGCTCGTCTGGATTCCTTCGTTTCGATAACCAGTTGACGCAATATGCATTGAACGCTAATCAGTTAGCATTCAAAAGTTCATAGATTTTAGAAAAGTTGGCAGAATTTTAAAAAGTTCATGAATTTGGAAAATATTCAGGGTTTGGATTTGAAAAAAAAGTTCACGAATTTGGAAGAGGTTCACCAATTCTGAAAAATGTTGGCGGATTTTTAAAAAGGTTCATCGATTTTGAAAACAAAATCATGAATATGTGAAAAGTTTACAGAGTTGACATTAAAATAAAATCATGGACTTCAAAAAGACTCGTGTGTTGGAAAAAAGTTCACCAATTTTGAAAAACAAAGTTCACGAATTTTGTGAAATTTTACAGATTAAAAAAGTGTAAAGTCTTTTATAAAGTTCTGAGCTTTGAAAAACATATTCATGAAGTTCTTTAAAAAGTTTGTTAAATTGAAGAAAGTTTCTGAATTTGAAAAAAAATCACGCATATAAGAGTAGAAAAGAAAAGAAAAAACTGAAAGTGTTGAAGTTTTAAATAGAAAAAGGAAAGAAAAGGAACAAAAAAACAAAAAGGTAAACTATAAAGAAAAAAATCAAAAAGGAAAAAAAATGATAAAAGAACAAGAAACGATTCGTTTGCTGGAGGCTCTTTCCAGATTGAACATCACGTAGACATTAGAGTCCTTAATTTAAGTTTTTTTTTGTGGGAAAATTTTAAATTTGTTAAAATTGGATGAGTTCTGAATTTGGTAGATCAAATTTGGAGATAATTTCGAAAAACTTGGTGAGGTCCGAAAGGGCGTTGCTACGCGTCGGCCGGCGGATCTTTTTAAAAGATCCACCGCCTCGCGAGCCGCCATATCACGCACTTGAGCGGCCGATGGTCACTTTCTATCATTGCAACACATGTCATGTTGAGAAATTTTCTGTAACACGGGTTATGTGGCAGGATATTTTGTAACATAGGTCAAGTAGCAGATTATTTTTACAACAGATGTCTTGTTGCACGTTTTTTGCAACAGAAGTATTGTTGCAATTTAATTTTTTTGCAACAAAGATGTCGTTGGAATTTAGTTTTTTTCTGCAATACAGGGCTTGTTGGAGAAACTCACTGTAGCGGACAGCGAGCAACGACCACGTCGGTTGAAAGAAAGGCCAGTGCTCCCACGGGACGGCGGGGCGACGGCGGGCGCAGCTCCAGTGAACACCTTGGGTGACCCCAGAGACGGCGGGATGCAGATTGAGTTTGGGTGCACCACAACGGCCGACGTTCATGGTGAAGGTGGGTGGCCGCGGCGGGGCCCACGCCAGCGACGAGCGTTTGCGGTGGCGGTCAAAGCAACACGAGAAGGAGTCGGATTGACGGGGAACTTGGGAGGTGCACGAGTGGTGGCTGCTCTCGTGCGGATTCAGATCTGATTCCGCAACACACTAGTTGTTGCGGTCGGAAAATTGCAACGACCAGTCAGTTGCAAAAACTAGTCTATATAATACATTGCTTCTGACCATCTGATCCAACGGCCACGAAGGCTGCGGACGCATGCGTGGTTATCCGTGGGCTGATCCAAATCATTTCTCGGTCCAAAAACACTTTTTCTCTACTTTGGAAATTCCAGCGGCAGAATATAGACGTGTTAGTACTTAACACCAGGCGAATCGGATCAGTTACCGATACGTACAGGTGCCAGCTATATATGTGCTTGATCCGCAGCATACGATTGTCGATCCGTCACGATCTAGAATAGAACCAACCTGCCGCGATGCAGGGGCGTGGTGGCGGACCTCCGCGGAACTGCTCCGAGAGGTCTCCTCCCGTCTGCGTCGGCGCCGATTTCGTCCGCTTCCATGCTGTCTGCAAGCCATGGCGCGACTCACCACGGACCATCGGCGGCGGCGGGGCTGGTCAGCTCCTACCATGGCTCCTGGCGCCCAGCGACAATGGCGGCGACTCCCTCAAGTTCAGATCGTCTTCTCCAACACAAACTACGTCGCGGCGCCACCACCCATATCTGGTGGCGGTGGCACGGGATGAACTGGGTGGCCAGCGCCCGGCGGCACCGCTGTCCGCACAACCCTCCACGACCCTCTCGTCGGAGGGCCCCCACCCACCTGCAGGCGGGCGTCCTCCGCCCGATTGGAGGAGAATCCCACAGGCATCATCTACAACAATGGCGCCGTCCTTCTGTTCAGCAAACACGACAGCATCGACACATCTACCGCCGAGTTCAGGGCAGCGCTCCTGCGTCCTGGTGACACCGAGTGGATGTTTATCCACAGGACTCTCGAACCCCCTCGGGCGGAGAGTTACGTATGCGCCTATCTAGCGGCAAGATCCAAGTGACAGTTGAGGACAGCCTCTGGCACGTCGAGAGTGTGAAAGGGGAGTCCACACCCGCAACCAACAACGATGACCTACAGGTTCCTACGCCACGGTCGATGCAACGCCAGAGTGACGGCTACTTATGCGGCGCAGCTATGTGCTCGAGTCAGCGAGGAGCTGCTGTGGTTGTCGGTGCACATTTTGATGTGTTACCCGATAGAGGTAAGAATGGCGTCAATGACCTCGTCGGCGCACTCTCGATGTCCATGCACACGCTTGAGGAGGTTACCAAGGAGCCGGAAAAGTTGTCGTGGGCGAGGAAGGATGGCGGAGCCTGGAAGACCGCATGTTGTGTTAGAATTAATGGGCTAGGCCCATAGCAATTTCTGAAATCTCAAAGCCCATGTGTAAAAAAGCAAGTGGTGGTGCTAAATTTAGTCCCACCTTGGAAGTTGAAGAAGAGTTGGACCTCTTTATATAGTGGGTTCTCTCCACCACTCTAAGTGGTGTGTGAGAAGAGAAAGGGAAAACCACTGCAGCAGCCTCGCTCGCCTGGGCGGGCGGGCGGGCGGGCGTACATGCGCATGAATGGTCCTTGAAATCCGGTCCGTCTACTTGCAGGAGTGCAGCTTCCTTTTGCCGTTTATTTTTATGTCTTGGCAGACAAGTTTTTGATTTCTTGTCCGGTAAGTATCTGAATTAGAAACCGAGTCGGTTTGGGATTGTGGTCGCGACACAATACCGCCTCTGGTCCTAATATATATACAGCTACCGGCTGCGGCAAGAGACACACCAAAAAAACACCTAGGGTTTTGCCTCATCTCACAACTTGCGCCGCCATCCTAGTCTACTCCATCCCAAACGCCGGCGTGCATCGGCGCGTGGGAGAGCAGGTCTCCGGAACCGTTCGTCTTTGCGATCCTGCACCGGGAGAAGACGAATTAGGTTTTTGGGAAGCGCTGTGCGCGACTGCTCAAATTCGTCATCACGGATCGTCTTCCGTCCAAGTCGGGCGGTGCTACTCATCGTCGTATTCATCGCCGTCGGCAGCAGATCGTCGCCAACATCGTCATCAACACTGTCGCACCCATAATAGCTAACGATCAGTACGTCCAACATCTTCTGTTCATGTCTGTTTCTACAGCTATTGTTACGTGTTTGCTGCTGTTATGCAAGTCTTGCTGTTCTTCTAGTTTGCTAGATTATTGCATGCTAGTATCTCTTCTAGTCATAAATTATTTACTGGAATTAATCATGAACTTACCTAATATTCCAACATGTTGTTCCTGGGATGGCCCAATAGTTTTGCCCTGGACGCGTCCCGTCTGGGCATGAGCGGTGGGTTCGCCTACTTCTTGTACTACGACGACCAGGGCGGCTGCCGGTTGCATGAGCGACATGGCGTGTTCAGGCACAACCTCATCGACAACAAGACAGAGTTTGTCAGTGGCTGCCCCAAGGATGGGACAAGGAGATGTGCGTGTGGCTCCTCCCCAGCTCACAATTGCTCCAGTCACCCAGGGTCCAGCTACTACTTCAAGAAGCACGGTGGAACAGAGGCGCCGACGTAGTAAAGTTCTTTCCACCCCAGAGGATGGGAAGATGTGTAGTTGGAGTGCTCGACTATAATAATTGTCTAAATTGATTTACTGAAATAGTTATCATGGTCCAGTTATTGAGTAGGTCTATCAATTTTTTTGCTTAATTGGTCCAATATGTAGCGAATTTATCCGTTAGCTCGGCTCAGTATATAGCCCGCCGGAGTTCACTCACCTAGCTAAGCGATTAATATAACATTGCATCTTGTAATACACTGAGTGAACTCTGGCGGGCTCTAAAAAAGATAAGCGAGACTTGCACATCACTGCACTACATCATGTGATTTTTTTTTTTCACGAATACGCCAAATGTTGCGTATCTTTTCATTGATAGAGAAGAATAGAGAAAGTACAAAAGATGATACAACACACTACTACGAGCATAAGAAGGCGCAAGTATGGTACCCGAAGCAAAGAAAACAGGGATGCTCAGCCCAAATAGAGGACACACGCATTTAAACCCACCACGTCACAAAAGGCAAGGAGACACAGGGCTCAAGACACCCACACCACGTCACGGCTAACACGAGGCACCACATCCGAACGATCGCAGCCCCAAACTTGACAGGATCAACGTCCTCCCACCTAAAGCGCCAAGAGATCGGCTAGTGTGCGGCGCGCAGGACCCGACCAGGCCAGGGCGGAAACCGTGGGAGAAGCACCGATGAAGGCGTACATAGCGCCTAAGATGCCCACGCCATGAAATGCAGTCGAACCGACATGATCGTTTCCATAACATGATATCCAACACCAGGGACGCCGAGCAAATAAGACAACGCCGAGAAGGGAAGCGGTGTTATGGCGTCGTCGCTATCCGATCCGGTGAGCGGACCTGGGGTTTCCCCGATGTTCGAAGGGGCACCGATAGAAGCCATGACAACGCCTTCAAGAAGGTGGCGGCACCAGCGAGTGTCGCTGCTGCCAGCATCGGCAAGCAGTGGGGATTTCACCATGGCGAGTCTGAGCAATCCCACATCAGCGGTTTGAGATCAGAAGGCGAGGAAGTCAACATGTAGATTGGAGCTGCCACCACATGGAGGATAGCTGCGGACACGCGAGCCGGAGATGACGAGTTGACAAGGCAAGGAGGTGGGCGGGGTTGACGAGGCAAGGAGGCATCATGTGATCAATCATTGCCGATCAAATTGCCCCGTTTCTATCTCTCTCGTCTTCTAATCTTTTATATCTAAATAGGGGCACCCCGTTATGTGATTTTACTGCCTTCTCATGAAGCCACGTCACCCAAATTATTCTAGCCGTTGATGCAACATAGATCAATAGTCTATAGCCGTCAGATCAAGTGTTGTTCAAATTTACTAAGAGCTGCCACCGCCGAGTGAAATATACCGTTCGTTCTTACCGCTTCGCTCCTGGCCCCCGAGGCGCCAACACCAACTTTTGTGCTGGGCATATGGTGCGAGCCGTAGACATCAAACTAGCCCATATAATACTCCTAAGAAAACTAGCCCATATAACTGTTCACAGTAGGTTTCCAGGATTCGGCTTCCAGTTGCGCTCGCCGCCGCCGCCGCTCTCTCTTCTTCTCAACGCCGCCGCTATCTCTTCCGCTGCCATGAAATGCAGCATTCATTGCCCTTCAATACCCCTCCCTCCATTACCTTGCAAATGCAATCGGCCGCAGTCTTTAAAGGGGCGTCATCGACCACAGAAGACTGCTTGGGTCTACCCTCCGAGCCAGCCTCCATACGTTAACTCTGGTAGGTGAATGCTACCTATTGTCAGCCACCGTCAGCCTTTCCTTTCCCCGAGCTCATGGTTTCTGAATTTGCCATATTGCACTTCTGATCCAAAGGTCTCCGCCGCCAGAGCCCTACGGTTCGGAGTCACTGTGCCACGACCCACCCTTCACCGGGCAGGCGATGCCCATGGCCAGCCGCCGTAGGTAACCCCAACGTCGCCACGCCTGACGGTTCCCCTGCCAGCTATCGCCGCTAGACCTTCTGCGCTTGCCAGATTCGTTAACTCCATCTTATTGGTTCACCTTCGTGCTCCCGTTTTTATTGCTGCACATTAGGTGTCTCTAAATTTTTCTACCCTGAACACTATGCTTTTGAATTTCAGGTCATGTTATGGATGAAAAGGTGCTCAGCGTATTAGATCTTTTGCTGCTCTAATTGGCTACTTCACAGGTCGTATGCTAATGTGACAGTCTAGGCTTTCAAGTTTTATGGTACATGACTTATAGATTGCCAATTGTTTCTTTTATTGGCTGATATTACCAATTGTTTCAAGATACTATTTTGCAGATATTCTAAGTGTTCCTGCTTATTAGCTATAGCTCTTGGCTGTTTTGCACCATATTTTATTCGGACTTGACCTGATGTTTTGAATTTCTAAGATTGCGCTCAGGATCGAAGGTCGATATTTCCCTTCATAGGTCGGTTGCTGTTTGGATTAGATTCATTGCTAGGTACGTCTCTTCCTGCTGGCATTGGTACGCAAGCAGTCAAGCACTCATCTCTGAATTTAATTATTTACACTTGATGAGCATAGGTCGATCGGTTCCTTTCCTTCCTTATTTGTTTTAAATGTACTCATGTTTGGTTGTTGGCACTTGATGAATAAACCGAAGATTCTCTTGACAAGATCTTACAATACTCACCAATATGCATGCATGATCTGTTCTGACACCTCTATTTTTGTTAACGGCAGGTGCATGAGACAATAGAATGGCCCATGGATCCAGCATCCTCCTTCGTAACTCCTACTTATAATTGTATTGTTCAGTAAGCAAATAGTATAATTGACTATTAACAAGTACTAATAGGCAAAGCACTCTTAATCTTGAGTGGAATATAGTTGACAAGGGTCTAAATTTTGTCTGATGCATCCTAGAAAGCTTCCTAGGACTCCCAGGTCGAAAGTTGAAGACATGCATCGAAGTATTCAGGCATTAAGAGATCATCGTGCACTTTGGTGTTTTGTAGATTCCGCATAACAGGCTGAAACCCAAGCAATTACATTGGCTACCTGCATTGACACTGTAATACAAATAAAACTTCTTCTCTCACTGTCAAACATTGGTTCAAGCTATGGACAATCAAGATTCACTCTACTGCTTGCCTTCCCCTTTCATTTCCATATGACCTCTGTAACCAGTCTCTGCTCCATTTTGCTCGCAATGAGCAGGTCATCGTTCCTTGCACAAGATTCAATTCTCTTATGCGTCGTAAATCTCTTATGATTGCATATAGATTTGTTTGGATGGCTCATGATTCTGCAGTTCATTTAGATTTAATTTTGACACTGAATCTTCTATTACATACTTATAAAAGACAGCTCAGCCAGGGCCAAGGCCGTGGCGGAGCTGGATAGCAACCTACGACTAATCAGGCTCAGGAGGAGGCGGCGGAGGCGGAGACAGACGGACGGCCATCGAGGCGGAGGTCGGCGATGAAGGTGGAGATGGCGTCCGGTCCCGAGGCGGCTAAGCGGCCGCCCGAGCTGCAAGTAACCAGACAATTTGTAGAGGCGTCGGTGGGCGTCGGAGAGGGCGCTGAATCACAAGTTTATTGCGAATGGTCCAGCGTCCACGCGAGAACCCCAATCTCAAGCCACCTAATGTGGCGAGATGGAGGCGGGAGGCCTGTAGTTCGTGAAGAGGTCGGGGAAGTTGGAGTGGCACCAATTCCGCCAATTGCCTCCCTAAAGCAGCTCCAGACGAACTGCAGACACACACATGAGAAGAAAATGTGGTTCGAGTCTTGGGAATCACAAAGGGGCAGATGCGAGCCGGGCCATTGCGCTTGCGGACCTCAACACCCGGCGGAAGCCGACCGCGGATCCACTGCCACATGAAGATCCGGATTTTAAGGGCGGTCGAATGGACCAAACCGCCTGAAGGGGAGGGCGGAGGAGGCGATAGCCGCATAGAGGACTTGGTGGAGAATTGTCCCGAAGGCTCAAGGTGGCACCGAACCTCATCCGGGCCAACATCGACAGTCGGTTCATGGGCGCAATACAATCAAGCAGCTCATGCCAGGCGGCCACTTAGGAGGCCCAAATGGCCTCCGGGCGAGGCGCCCTAAGTCAATAAGGGCCTGCTGAACTGAGATTGTAAGGCGACTGCGATGGAGAAGAGGTCGGGAAAGCGGGCAGCAAAGGGGGCGTCCCCAGCCCAGCGGTCAAACCAGAACAAGGTCGCCGCACCGGAACCAACCGAGATGGAGGTCCCAATGCGGAGGACGGGAAGCAGCTGGATGACCGACTGCCAGAACTGGGACCCGCCCGACCGCTGGCGAGAAGGCCAAGGGTTGACCACGCGGTATTTGTTACGGATGATGTCTAACCACAGACCGCCATGTCCACGAGAGATGCGCTAGAGCCAGCGGGAAAGGAGGGCAATGTTCATGCGCTTAGAGCACATGATGCCAAGGCCTCCCTGGTCCCGAGGTTTGCAGATGTCAGACCAACTAACCATATGATACTTCTGCTGTTATTGTCTCCGCCCAATAGAAGCGAGATTGAATTATAGCAATCTCGTGATGGAGGGTCTCGTGGAGACTGTAGAAGCTCATAAGGAATATGAGGAGACTAGAGGCGAGGAGTTGATGAGGATTGTCCGGGCCGCCGAGAGCCAGCGACCTTGCCACGGCTCCATTCGCGTTTGCAACTTGAAGACCAGAGGCGAAGGTCCGCCACAGTGAGCAGGGAGTCACTAATGGGCGTTCCCAAGTATGTCGCTGGGAAGGAGCCAGGCGGAAGTTGAGGCGGTTGGCAATGCCGAGGGCCTCAGCCGGAGAGAAACCCATCACCATCACATCGCTTTTGTCGAAGTTGATCTTGAGACCAGACATTTCTTGGAAGCGAGAGGAGGAGGAATTTCAGACTACCGATGTCCGCATCCGAGCCTTGACCGTGATGATGGTGTCGTCAGCGTCTTTGGAGCAGGGAGATGCCGGTGCCACCGGTCGGTGAGGGTGATCCACGAATATGACCAGCAGCCTTGGCCTTGTCCGGGATGGCCGCAAGAGCATCAACCACCATATTAAACAAGAGCGGGAAAAAGGGTCACCTGGCTCACCCCATAGAACGTGGGGAAGTAGGGACCAATCTCCGTGTTGATGTTAACGGACGTGCGCCCACACGAAACCATCTGCATCACCCGAGTTACCCAACGGTCATCGATCTTCTCCTTTATTCCCAATCCTTTCCCAGCAACCGGGGATTTGTTGATCAGATCTTGATCCCTCTGGCTCCAATCCAATCCGCCCTTGGCTGCCTCTAGCCTTGATCTGTTTCCTTCCATGGACCTGCGGAATCGCTCCATCCCTTCGCGTACACGCCCCAATATCTCCTTTGATCGTGGCTCACAATATCTCTCCGATCCCCCCGAGGATGCCCCTCCTGCCCTCGTCCGCTTAACCAGCGAGCGGATCGCTACTCCCATCCTCTTCCGGATCTCCTGGAGCCCCAGCCGGTCCTCCTCGATGAGATCGCGATGCCGTGGGGATGTAGGCACTCTCTCTCTCTTGGTTGGAACGGCGGTGGAAGGCCCCGGCGGTGGCGAAAACGCACCGTGACGATCGCCGAGGATCGCCTCCCGAGAGGGGGAAGCGTGATTTTCGGGAGTCATTTTCGGGTGTTTTAAGCACCTCTTCTTTGATTGCCTATTGGCGAGAGTTTTGTGGCACACGGTGCAAATTGCCATTAACAATACTCCTCCGAATTCGGTCGATCGTTATTTGATTTGGAGCGTGGCTTGTTGGGATAGAGTCTGAAACAGCTAGACACATTCACGTTGGAGTATGTCGTTGGGCAATTTGGAACTGCAGAAATGATTTGGCTTTTAACAGAACAACAACTATTCATTTTTTGCAGATTTTATTCGAGATACTGCGCCCGATTCGTATGTGGTCCTTACTCACTCCGGCGGAGGCGGAGAAGCGTTTGATTACTGAATCTGTCCGGTGGGAGATGGTAGCGTGGGATATCTTCAACAGGTTTGGATGGCGGTCATGTAATAATATAGGCGATTAGTTTACCTATCTTTGTTATGCCAGCCGGTTGTGGCTTTTGGGCTTTGAGTTTTTGGCGTTGTGGCTCTTTTTGAGCTTGCCGTTTTTGTTTTCAGACTATAAGACCTTGTTGAACCTCTTTATTTATCTATAATGTGACCGTATGCATCGTTCTGATGCAGAGGCCGGGAGTCCCCCTTTTCGAAAAAAAATAAAAAAAATCCTCACTTCACCACCCATCATGTGGACACTGGTGTTCGACAGTCCCAACGGCAGCATAGCAGGCTATGTGGTGCTGCCCAGATGTGGCACTGTGTTGCGGAATCTCTCATCAGCACCTATTTTGGCTGCCCAGGCATCATGCAGCATCGAGCTCACCATCGTGTCGTCCACCGCCTCTTCAACATGTTTGCCGATGGGTCACAACCTTGACACTTCCTCGTTGGTGCTCGCATAATCGCCCCTGTGTTGGACATCGTTGATACAACCATGGCGAGCAACAGGACAACCCGAGGAGAAGGACAACTTTGCTTTGAAGATGGATACTTCCTCGTTGTGGCATGCTATTGCAGTTAGTGAGTTTTCTTCATCTCAATCTCACGGTATATTTTCTGTGAATCACTACAAACTGCTGCTTGAGGGATGAGAAACATATGTGGCCACCCTCATTTTCTCTGGATGTGGTAACCAGTTTTGAGTTAAGTCAAACTCCACAGCCACCTGATCAATTATACTAGCAGAATAACAAGTGCAAATTCCTGGCTATGAGGGGATGTTTCCTGTTTACACAGAGCAACAATAGCCAAGATATGATTCATGTCCTGCATATTTTGTCATCGGCGCCAAACTTCCACAGTATTCAGTTCAGTTTACAACAAGGGCACTAATGTAGCTGCAAGCTTAAGTCTGAAAGAGATACACATTATGTTCCTTATTTTCTTTTGTGGGAAATTGGATGGCTGTTAGGGGACTCATTTTGTGCTATATCAGATTTTGACAAGAGTGGAATTTTTACTATCGGTGGAGTGAACTCACGGAAGTATCAGTGTTGTTTTGAGCCTGTCCAATGGAAAACTACATGGTCTATGCATTTCTGTGATGCATACTTGTAGTATGAGTTTCAGTTTTGCATTACTGAAGATGCTCCAATCACTATTTCTCAACCATTGCAGCGGACTATTGTCCGGTGGATCTTCTGTTTGTCTGTCATTTCAGATGATACTTCTGTGGGACATTGCACTAGAATTAATTTCATGAGCAAGTTGACTGGAGCTGATACAAGGTTGCAGAAAGTTATAGTTGCCATGGAGGAGCTCAAGCCTTGGCCCCTTGGATGTTGTGCTTAATGATTCTGGCTTTCTCACAAAATGTGCATGATAGTCTGCACTGCAATCAGGCAGTAAGCTTCACACATGGTGTTGCTTCTTTTCTATTGTTGAATGCTGATGTGTGCTCATCTCAGTTACCGTCGATCATATTGCTTTGTTACTCAAATTGACATCTACTGATGGAAGCCCAACATACATGTTAGTCCGTGGTCTGAGCTGATGATTGATGGCTTCTTGCAAGACAGTGTTAGCTCATGCCTCAGTTTCTCGGGCTCTGAAAAATTTCAATGGACAATTGCATGGTCAGTTAATGTCGAATGCTCTGCTATTGAGAGGGCCAGCTATAAATTTTTACCTGCCAGTGCTTCTGACTAGATGGTATGGAAGATTGTCCGGGTGCTCTTTTCAGTGAGTAACGATGAGTCCTACAATTCCCAATATTCAATATTTCCAAGAGTGACTCTTTGATCTACATTGGGTCAACCGAATGCGTTGCTTCCAACTGTGGTTCCTGGTGTGCTAACTTTCCAAGCTTTGCAAATGACTTGGGATCCGGGTGAGATGCTTCTTAGAGTTCATTTTGCAGTACAGACACCTTGGGATCCTGGTGGTTTGACATGGAATGGGCTTGAGGGCAAGCCGAAAGTTATGGAGGGATTGTCAGCATCCTCCCTATCCTATCACATGGGCTGGACCTATCCTATTACATGGGCGGATTACGAGCTGCTCCTGGGCTTGGACGAAGCAGGAGATCACCATATATCAGAGAGAGATGGCCAGAGGAGGCGAGCAGGCTTCGATCAGGACAGCGGCTTCAGCCGAGGCTTGGCTTCATCTTCTTCCTCCCTTTCTGTAGTCTCTCTCTCTTCCTCCTGTAGCTCGAGCTTGTAACCGAATTCATGGCAATTGACTGAATTAGTAGAGAGAACCTCACAATGGCACAACACATTCTTGCATTCTCATGTTCTGAACTATGCAACTAAATTTCCTTTTTGAATTGTGTGTGAACTAATGTTGATGGATTTGCAAAATCTTGTCCCACCAAGTTTGCGGATGCACGCAATGTATGACCATAGCAGAAACAATTTATATGTAGGATGATATCGGAGGAGGATTTTGTAAAAAGTTGCCCCTAAATGCACGATTTTTGCATGGGAGGCAAGTAACTAGCCGTCTAGAGTAAAAAAAAGAGGAAAATGTTACATCGAAGCACAACTACGTTCTCCTTTATACGTAATAAACTACCTAATTAATCTCTCCACCCCGCGTCAAAAAAAAGCTCTCCACCCCATGATGTCAAAATGCCACCTGGCCTATTACGTTTATTACGTAAGATTGATTACGCTAGATGATATAGCATTACTAAAAAAAAGTAAAACAAACAACTAACTGGCCGGCTGATACGCAACAAACAAAACGTACATCAACGATTCTCCATCTGCTTCCTTCTTTCTTTCCAAGTTTCCAATTCCATACGCGCGCCGCCATGCGCCGGAGCAGGTGGTCGGACCTCCCGGTGGATCTGCTCCGCGAGATCGCTGGCCGCCTGCACGTCGCCGTCGACTTCGTCCGCTTCCACGCCGTCTGCAAGCCATGGCGCAGCTCACGCGACCTGCTGTCCCAGACAACGGCGACCCACCTGTTCCTGCCCTGGATCCTCGCGCCGGTGGTGCCGGACTCCCCGCTCAAGCTCAGGTGCGTCTTCTCCAAGTCCGGCTACTGCGCGCCACCAACAGTGCCTTTTAGGGACTGGGTGTGCAGCGCCGACGCCACCGCTCTTTGGCACTACCCCGTCATCAGCCATCTTCGCTCCAGCTACTACACCTACCTGCCTCGTTCCCCGCTCATCCAGTGGGAGGAGGGCCATCCAAGTGGCATCGTCTACGGCGACGGCACCACCTTTGTCTACAGCATTTCCCGCGTCAAGTATCTGCATGACACCATGACCAGGTTTAGTGCAGCTCTTTTCTGTCCCAGTGACACAGAGTGGACGCTCGTCGAGAGGACCCTTGAGACCCCCTGGCCCTCGTCCTGGTGCTCCGGCGAGTTTTGCGCCGCGTACCACGGCGGCAAGATCCTCCTCACTGTCAAGGCTAAACTGTGGCATGCCATCACGCCCAACAGCAATGCCGCCTGCGACGTGGTGGTCCCGAGGCTGTTGATGCCAGGCGAGCACGACAGCTACTCAGAGCTGTCTAACTACGTCCTCGAATCCGTGGCGAGCTTCTGTGGGTGTCGGTCCAGATCTGGTCACGTTTCACTCATAAGTTTGCGTTTGGCAGCCGCCGGTTTCGACAGTTCTCGGTGTCGGTGCATGCACTAGAGGAGTCATTGTTAGTGCCGAAGAGGATCCAGTGGGTGAGGAAAGACAGCCGTAGCCTGGTTGATCGTGTGTTCTTTCTAGGCTCACCCATTAGTTTCGCGGTGGACGCCTCGCTGATGGGCGGCCATGGCGGGTGTGCCTACTTTGCATCGACGAGACCTGATGAACAGTATGGTGTGTTCAGCTATAGCCTCATTGACGGTAAGACCAAGTTGGTCGAGCAGCTGCCTCTGGGATGGCACAATGAGAAGTGCACGTGGGTCGTCCCCAGCCCACCATTGCTCCAATTCAGGTGCACGCTCTCTTGGAAACATCTTAAACTGAATTTTGTTTGTTAATAGATTCATTCATTAATTGTCTCATCGTCTAAGAGTTTAACACCTGCAGCTCTAGTGCTAACGAATCACCTATGGTTTGGCTTTACCAGGAAATCACGAAGGGTAGTAAGCTGAAGGCTCCAAAACTAGCTCCAGTAGTTACAAGCCGAATACACATCAATCACATCCAGAGGCATTACGAGCCTAGTTTCAGGGTATTGGTGCGTAATCTGCCTCTCACGGTGAAGGACTCTCAATTGCAACACTTCTTCAGCAAGCATGGCCAAGTTTCCAGCGCGGAGGTCATCTACTACAAGAAGACCAAATCCTCGCAAGGTGTCGGTCTCGTCACAATCGCGACGACGCACCTCCATCAGGATGATGCTCTCGCCGCTCTTGATGGGCTAATTTTAGATGGATGCAACCTCAATGTTATCTTGGTTGGCGACAGACCACGAAGGCGACGACGCAGCGGCAAGTTGGTCTTCCACCGGAGCTAATATAGCTTCACGTAGCTCAATTTCCGTGACTCCGTCATAGCTATAGTCAAGACATTTCTTCCTTAACTGTATACTCCTTCAGCCTTTCTACATTTATCTCGAAATTTGCCTTTGTAGTCATGCATAATGACGAAATGTGTTTGAAGAAACAACGTCCTATCCCTACTCTTTAAGACCATGCCAGGATGAGAGCTTCTCTAATAGCTTCTCTATTTTAGGGCACCAAAGAGTGTGTGGAGTAAAATTTAGGGCAAGCAAACGTGTTTCTTTTGGCACCACAAAGTGGCGTCTCCAACTGCTGCCCTATAAAAGGCACCCAAAACAACAAAACCTTATTTTTTTAAACATTCGTACTACTTTGATCATATTTCATACTTCGGTCAAAAGTTCTAAGCAATTAGAGTTTAAACATGCAAATTACAAACATTGTTCAACTACGAGATGCAAATTTAAACTAGAAACACTACAGGTTGTCCCCGTCAATTTCATTGGACACGTCACTCTCGCCATCAGAATCTAGGTTGACCACACCGGAAGGGCCTGCGTCCTCCTCCTCCTCCTTGACAACTGAAGGTCCCGCCTCGGCATCGTTTTTATGCTTTGACTTTTTGAGATCCTTCTTCTAGTAAACGTTCTGCACGTACTCCGGGTGTTCCCTTGCAAACCTCGGCATAGCCTCCTCGTCACTTTCTCGGATATTGTCCCATTCTTCAAAATCAATGAGGGTCGTTGGCTTGATCTGGCTAGACTCAATGGTCACCAATGGCCCGATGAGTTCCGCTGCCTGCAGAAACTCGATCTCCGGGAAGTTGAGCCTCTTGCATGGCAGGCCAAGCCTCCACGCCCGCGATGTTGTAGGCATGGGCGGCAATATCTGCCGTCGGGAATGTGCGGAGCCAGTACAGCTAGCTTGGCGTGCTAGAACTAGACGCCGAGCCAACCGGAGGCCACAACCGCACCCTGATGAACTCGACCTTGCCCAAGCCCTTCGGCATGGGGGGCCAGACGAGGAAGCAGGAGACTAGGAAGCGGCGGTGACGGCTATGTACGTGAGGCCAGGATGATGTGGCAATGTGATTTGGCGGTCCGGCAGGAGGCGACCAAGGGAGGTGAGTGGATCCGGTGACAGTGGGGTGTGGCAGTCGCGGATCTCGAGACGGCGGTGGCACGGGAGAGGGGTGGCGTTCTGGTGCGACTGTAGATGGAGGTTGTGGGGGCTGGCTGCAAGCCGTTATATTTTTTGCAGCAGCCGCCCGTGGTGCTGTATATTTGCAACACCGGCAGCCGCATTTTATGGCTGACCAAATTATTTTGCTCAAATATTTATAATATGAAAGTTACTTTTTTTGCCCCAACTGCCTAAAAAGGGTTGACGTTCTATTTTAGGGCAGCCATTGGAGATGCTCTGATGATGTAGTGGGATAGGATGGTCATGGAGCAAAGGAGCATATAGATGGAGAGATGTAAGTCAAAATTGGGAAATAAGAGGTCACTCGTTCCGGTTTTGTACAAGCAAAAAGGGCAAACTAGTTTTTCCCTCGAAGATAAAAAGTAAGCTGTACGGAAGGATGCATGCACGGGATGTCCCGAACATGAATCAGATTTTCTAGTGTAATACGGGTACATACACAATACCCATTATATACGTGCGAGGCTGATCTGCTTGCCTGAGGCGTACGTTTGATGGAGATTTAATCCCGAGATCAACTCAAAGTTGATCCTGCCGCCGCCATGCACGTCCGAGCCGCGATGGCCGGACCTCCCGCCGGAACTGCTCCGTGAGATCTCCTCCCACATGCATAATGTCGCCGACTTCGTCCGCTTCCATGCCGTCTGCTGGCCATGGCGCGACTCGCATGAACCAACCACGACGACTGATCATCACTTCCTGCCCTAGCTCCTCGCGCCCTGCTACAAGCATGTGGTGGCGCAAGCATGTGATGAACTGGGTGGCCAGCGCCGACGGCATGGAAGTCCGCTACTTCACCGCTTCTGGGCCCCATGGCCCAGGCCTCCAGGATCCTCTCGCGGAGGCCCCCACCCACCTGCCTGGCGGGAACATTGCGGCCAGTTGGGGGAGGAGAATTCCAGTGGCATCATCTACAAGGATGGCACTGTTCTTCTGTACGGCGAACACGCCAGCAAGCCATGTAGCATCGAGTTTAGGGCCACGCTCCTACGTCCACGCGATGACAAGTGGACGTTTGTCGAAGGACTGGCATATATCCTGGGACAAGTGGAGAGTTCTGCTTTGCCTATCACGCGGTAAGATCTTTGTGACCATGGAGGACAACCACTGGCACGTCCTGACAGTACCACCGCTGCCGCTGACGACCGGTGACTATCGCTACCCAGGATGTTGTGCGATTGCAAGGGCTACAACTGCAGTACACATCGCCCTTGAGTCCCGCAGCGAGCTTAATTCTCTGGGCTTCTGTGCATATTAGTATGGGTTACATGGAAAAGGGTGAGCAGAGCATAGATCGCCTGGTCAGCAGCGCTCTCCGTGTCGGTGCACACGCTCAAGGAGGTCGCCGATGGGCCGGAGAAGATGCGGTGGGTGTCGAAGGATGGTTGGAGCCTGGCGGACTGCATCCTGTTTCTAGGGTGGCCCAGTAGTTTTGTACTGGGCATGAGCGGCGGATTCGCCTACGCCGTGTACTAGGTAGGAAGTGCGGCTTGCCGCATCCGGCAGCACACCGCTGCCGGGTATAGTCATATCCAACCCGCCAAGCATTGCAAATATAAAAAAATAGCAGAAAAATCAATTATCATAGTAACTTCAACTTCCATCATGGACAGTCTATATATAAACCAATTATCTTATACATGAAAAGGAATTGCGTCTACATATATAAACTAAGCTCAATGCTTTCAACACATGCATGGATACAGCCATGACGCAAGACCCTGAGGTTCTTGTAACTGGCCCTAGCCTTCTCCCTTTCTGCCTCCTGAACCGAGCAAAGGAAGCAAGCAAGCGAACCGAGTGATGCAACATTGAACTACATAAGAAGAGCAAGTCAAGAGAGGAAATCCAAACCAGATCACTGCACAAAATCAGTAATAAAGGCACCAATCTCATAGATCTTGTCTATGAATGAAAATTTCCTAATGTCCCAGGTTGGCACCTAATTTGTTACCACATACCAACATGAACCTTGAGCCAAAGCCTAAGACACTAACCTAAGATCTCTTGAATAATTCCAGGAAATGGACATTGTAGGTTTTAGATAATGCTAAATTGCACGGAGAATAGTTCAGGATCACATCTTATTTCTTATTGATGTCGCTCAAAATAAAATTCACCTTTCATACTTAAATAGGCGTTTCCTTAAACTAAGAGAAGCAGAGGAAGGCACAGAACTACACCATCAATCTTACCGGGTGGAGACCAATGTAGCTGTTTACGGCGGATGCACTCCACACTTTTAGGGCGGATACTCGACATGCGGTCCTGTGCATTGATTATAATGTGAAATTTAGACATGATTCATATATATTGTATTATAGCGAATATTGCCAACAAACTCTGATGATAATTATAAGTTGCCACAACGGAATATGCTACCTCTTGTCTTGGTCCTCTCACAAAGGCATGGTTCACTGCACATAATCTTAACCTCTGGGCCTCTACCTGAATAACCAAACCAATTGTCATGGAAAGCATGAAATTACCTATACAACTCAGAGGCAGCGGAGTTTACTACCCAATGTATATATGTGTACCTTCAACATCAGTGAGATAGATCGGGTTGTCGATCGTCGATCCTGTCAATGTGCTTACCACCTGAACCCTGGTAAAAGTTAAATTTAGACCAAAAGTATTGCTGTGAGCATAAAAACACAAGGAATTATCAATATCAAAGCAATACACTAACTGGTAGGATAGTGATGCACATGAAAAACTGGTATAGTGGTGATACCAACATTAACCAATAGAACTTAGTAATTCTACCGGCTGGAAAAAGCATTCACTCATTAGGAATAGTATATGAGGCAATTATGCAAGGCAGAGCAGTATTCACATAATTAATGGCATCACAGTTGTCATAACCTCAAAATGCAGGAAGGTTTGTACCAAAATAAAGATCCGGGCAAGCTTGAACCATATAGAAACTTTTTATATATGTGTTAAATTAGAGAATGAATGTTTCTAATTATCCTACCGCCTTGTTGGGTAAGAAAAGTCCATCTAAAAAACCAAACAGGGGGCTGCAAGTAAAGATAGTTTCAAACACAGGAGACCAAAAATGGAACTACTAACGATGTTAAAATAACACCCTCCCGCCACAAACTCCCATTACTAATATTTTTAACACAAGGGATTTTCTTAGGCCAGTTAGCAGCAGGATCCTCCCTCGGTTAATATACAGAATGACAAACACACTTCATGATATCTTTCCTGGAGAAATATCAAATTATATATGCCACTTCGCAACAGAACATAAATTCTACTAACAAATTCATGGAAAAGATGAGCTACAATTAAATATGAATAATGTAGCACTGGGTACTTCTGTACAAACAATGCCCAGGGTATTGATGGCAGGAAGGGGATGGTTTATGACCTGTAGGAACAAAATGGAGTAAAAGAAACAGAGTTAACGGATGAAACTTCCATACAAGGAAAGCAAAGCTCGAGTAGTGCATCAGTGTAACTAATATGTAGCCAACATAAAAGTGGGTGCTTATGTGAACCTGAATTCTTATGTTTTACCAAGCAAACTTATTGACCATGTATGAATTCATAGATATACATGAGACCACATTCCCAGAAATTCACCATGTTTAAAATACGAAATCAGAGAGAAATAGAAGCATGTGGTTAATAATGGGATTGCAGCCATCATGTCAGTGTTCATGTATGTCATGTCTCAAGAACATATACACTTGAGATTTTTATTATGAGCCTAGTACATATTCTAAAGAGACATACAGTTGCATTGGTGCAGCTGAAGCTGCTGACCCTGCCATGAGCTCCCCCAACTGGCCCGAAAGCAGCAAGGTAAACTGCTACATTAGTATATGTATACATGACTACTTCTTTATCATAGCAAACAATCTAAGAATTTAAAATCCAAATGTTGTGAGGCACCATTATTTACACAAACAAATATTTCCAGCATCCAAACCAATAATACTGAAATAATCTAAGAGTACTATCACTCTGAGCAACAATTTCTGAACTTGTTGTCATTCAAAAGTAATAATGGATGGAAACCTATCTTGCAGTGCAAGAGTTAAACTTAGCAGACCTCACAAACCAGACATGAATGCCCTGAGAATGAATTGAGACATACCAGAACCTTTTATGGAGCAAAAAGGAAGATATTGGGGTCACATATGGGTCTAAGCCAGGCACATGCAACCTTATGTAGTGAAGCCAAAAAACTACCATAGTCATTTGACATTTATCATCAGAAGGAAGCAACCTTATGCAATGCAGCAATCATAATCAGAGTTGTTCGTATGCATAAACGAATACCAAGCAGGCAGTAAAATTAAACGACTATCATCATTGTCCAAACTCGTCATGTGATTAGCTGCCTTGCCAGGCAGACCTAGTCAGCTTTCTTTTAGCTGCAATCAGTGATAAGATTTGTTAAAACATTCAGTGGCTACATACAAAAAAAGAGGTAGATGAAAATCCCTCACCAAAGGAAGATCTTTGGCCGCTTCACGAAAGCCTTCTCATTCTGAACAAAACAAGATTACCGTACATCAAAATGATTGCATTCTGCAATGCTGATTCATAAACTAATGCACTATGCTCAATATCAGAGGTAAACATTTCAATGAAAATAAAAGATCTGCTACAGGCATCTAAATATCATGGCATTAGCATGTCACAAGACACTGGATTTCTGTCAAGTGGCTTTCAGGCCATGTCCACTCTGCAAAACAATGGGGGATTGAGCTTGAAAACTGAGAGAGAGGAGAGATGGACCTGTAGGTCATCCACAATTAGTACAATGGCATCCCTCCTCCCTCACCGTATCTTCTTCTCACTCCATCTCTCTCATTCTGTCTCTAGAACTTACTGGTCATGGTAGGCGGCACACGCAGTCGGTTTGGCAGCTGCAAGAGAGATGTGGTAGGCTCAGCCAGGGAAATATATGGGAAGTAGAGGAGTACTCTGGCGATTATAGCCAGCACAAAAGCCAAAGATAACTAAAGGGGTAAAGTAGAGAGGGTGCTTACTGCGGCCTTCCAGCGTCGTCGCCGATGACTTCCTGTTCGGCGGCATCGAGGCTGAGGGCGAGGAGAAGGTTGGTAGCCGAGGAGTGGCTGGTGGTTCCTGCCCCTCTCGTCAATGGCGATGCAGGTGCACGCGAGGACGACGACACCGACGCCGGGATGCCACAGAGCGGCGGTGGCGATCACCAGCCTTGCTCCTCGCGCTACTTCTCACGCTTCGTTGTGTCGAGGGAGGAGGCCGGGGGCGGCGCTAGGGGAAGCAGCGGATCCCGCCTCTCTCGTCTTCCTCGAGATCCGGGCTGGCGGCGGGGAGGAGAGGCGGCTGGGGCAAGAAGCGAGAAGGGGCTAGCAGTGCGGGAGAGGAGACGAGGGAGAGGGAGGCAGACGAGGCGCGGGGGGGGGGGGAGGAGAGGAGTCGGCGGCGGCGACAAGTGGGGATGTGGGTCGCGGGGGAGACGCCCGGTCGGCCCGCCTGCTGAGCAGCGGGGCGAGGAGGAGGGGAAGGCGCGACGGCGCGACAGCGAGTGGGCATGGTGGCGGCACCACGGGACGGGAGGCGGCGGCGGCGGCGTGGAGAATGGGCTAGGGTTAGGGGATGAGGAGCGGGGGGAAGTGAGGAGATGAGGAGAGGACGACGTTGTCGGCGCCCTATCGACCCCCCTCTCCTGCGAGGTGAAATGATGAGAATACCCTTGGTGGGGCACAGAATTTGCAGGCGGTGGCATGGCGACTCTGAGCGGACGGCCAGGGTCGCTCGAGCTCGATCGGACGGCCGGATCGGTCCACCGGAGATTCGACCGCCATGACACGCTTCAGGGAAGGCGATCGGACGGCTGAGAGGGCACATGCCCTGAGATTACTTCATTTTTCTTCAAACTCTAACAAGGGGATTGGGACTACGAGGGGAACGGTTTGCCGCATGAGCAGCAGCATGGCGTGTTTAGGTACAACCTCATGGATGACACGACATAGTTTGTGGAGTTGCTGCCACAAGTATGGGGCCTTGAGATGTGCACCTGGCTTGTCCCCTAGGCCACCATTGCTACAATCATTCAGGGTCCAGCTGCTACTCCAAGAAGCAATAACATGGTCCACATTGCTACAACCCAACATGGCCTATCTAATACCCCAAGAAGAAATAACATTATTTCCATCAAGAGAATATATGGCCCTTATTTTAGGTTCTTGGTACGCAACCTACCACTCACCGCGACTAATGGGTTGCAATACCACTAGCAGAAAAAGAGCCTATAATCCCGGTTCATAAGGGCCTTTAGTCCCGGTTCTAAAACCAAGACTAAAGGGTCGGCCTTTAGTCCCGGTTCTAGAACCGAGACTAAAGGGTCGTTACTAAAGCCTCCCCTTTAGTCTCGGTTCTTACACGAACCGGGACTATAGGCCCTCCACGTGGCCGCTGCCTGGAGGTCTACCTCTAGTCCCGTGGCCGCTGCCTGGAGGTCTACCTTTAGTCCCGGTTGGTAACACCAACCGGTACTAAAGGTAATTTTGAATTTTTTTTTGAATTTTTTTATTTTCAAACTTCTGAATTATTTTAACCTTTAATCTCTAATCATCCCTCATCACTGCTCAATTTAACCTCTAATCTCTAATCATCCCTCATCATCCCAAATCATCTAAGTCCCCGAACGGTCACTCATCCTTTCACTACTTCAGCCTGAGCACGCCTAACTTCCGGGTTCTATTCTTCCTCGTTTCCAAGTCCGCACTTGTTGTTTTCCTGACAATAGTAAGATGTCAATCCTATTAACCCTCAGGAATTTAGCTTGAGCATGAAGTCACACATTTCACTGTTTGAGTTTGAGACTATTGTTCTAAAAATCAATAATTATTTAGTAACACTAATATTTCTTGAATAAGTAGTTTGACCATAGTTTGACCAGATTTGACCAAAATTCAAAAAAACTGAAATAATTATTTAATAACACTAATATTTCTTGAATAAGTAGTTTGACCATTGGTAACCGTGTATAAAAATGTTCAGCATATAAGTTGTTTAAATAAAGCTGTTGTGTTTTGTTGATGTTTCTAAAAAAATATAAAACTATACTAAAAAAAGTAAAACATATATTTAAAAAAATATTCAGTGTTTATTTAAACAACGTTCATCATATATAAAAAAACAATGTTCACTATATAATTTAAATTTTTTAACCGTGTATAAAAATGTTCAGCATATATTTTAAAAAACTTCATGATATAGTTTAAAATGTTTGTCAAATACCCCCTCCGTAAGAAAATAAGTGTCTCAACTTTAGTACAACTTTGTACTAAAGCGAGTATAAAGTTAAGACACTTATTTTGGGAGTATTAAAAAACAGTTCACCATATATAAATAATATCTGACATATATTTAGAAAGATCATCGTATATTAAAAATTGTTAATTGTATATGATGAAGTAAATTATACATTGTCTCACTCATATATAGGATTTGTTGTTCCAACTAATTGCATTTTGAATCTTCATTTGTAAGAAATTATTAGGGTATTGATCCTGTGTAAGATAAGCAAAAGGGAATTTGGCCGGACTATTTAACGGGCCGACGGTACAGCTCTCTAATCTTCTGACAACGTAGTAGATGCTTAAGTGGAGATCTCCTAGCCAACGTTGGCTAGGAGAACTAACTAGTGCTCACGCGCCCCGCCTTTCTTGGCTGGCCAAACAACAGCAAATGAGCTTGCTCGCTCGTCTGGATTCCTTCGTTTCGATAACCAGTTGACGCAATATGCATTGAACGCTAATCAGTTAGCATTCAAAAAGTTCGTAGATTTTAGAAAAGTTGGCAGAATTTTAAAAAGTTCATGAATTTGGAAAATATTCAGGGTTTGGATTTGAAAAAAAAGTTCACGAATTTGGAAGAGGTTCACCAATTCTGAAAAATGTTGGCGGATTTTTAAAAAGGTTCATCGATTTTGAAAACAAAATCATGAATATGTGAAAAGTTTACAGAGTTGACATTAAAATAAAATCATGGACTTCAAAAAGACTCGTGTGTTGGAAAAAAGTTCACCAATTTTGAAAAACAAAGTTCACGAATTTTGTGAAATTTTACAGATTAAAAAAGTGTAAAGTCTTTTATAAAGTTTACGAGCTTTGAAAAACATTTCATGAAGTTCTTTAAAAAGTTTGTTAAATTGAAGAAAGTTTCTGAATTTGAAAAAAAAATCACGCATATAAGAGTAGAAAAGAAAAGAAAAAAACTGAAAGTGTTCGAAGTTTTAAATAGAAAAAGGAAAGAAAAGGAACAAAAAAACAAAAAGGTAAACTATAAAGAAAAAAATCAAAAAGGAAAAAAAATGATAAAAGAACAAGAAACGATTCGTTTGCTGGAGGCTCTTTCCAGATTGAACATCACGTAGACATTAGAGTCCTTAATTTAAGTTTTTTTTTGTGGGAAAATTTTAAATTTGTTAAAATTGGATGAGTTCTGAATTTGGTAGATCAAATTTGGAGATAATTTCGAAAAACTTGGTGAGGTCCGAAAGGGCGTTGCTACGCGTCGGCCGGCGGATCTTTTTAAAAGATCCACCGCCTCGCGAGCCGCCATATCACGCACTTGAGCGGCCGATGGTCACTTTCTATCATTGCAACACATGTCATGTTGAGAAATTTTCTGTAACACGGGTTATGTGGCAGGATATTTTGTAACATAGGTCAAGTAGCAGATTATTTTTGCAACAGATGTCTTGTTGCACGTTTTTACAACAGAAGTATTGTTGCAATTTAATTTTTTTGCAACAAAGATGTCGTTGGAATTTAGTTTTTTTCTGCAATACAGGGCTTGTTGGAGAAACTCACTGTAGCGGACAGCGAGCAACGACCACGTCGGTTGAAAGAAAGGCCAGTGCTCCCACGGGACGGCGGGGCGACGGCGGGCGCAGCCCCCACGGTGGACACCAACGCGGGTGACCCCAGGACGGCGGGATGCAGATTGAGTTTGGGTGCACCACAACGGCCGACGTTCATGGTGAAGGTGGGTGGCCGCGGCGGGGCCCACGCCGGCGACGAGCGTTTGCGGTGGCGGTCAAAGCAACGCGAGAAGGAGTCGGATTGACGGGGAACTTGGGAGGTGCACGAGTGGTGGCTGCTCTCGTGCGGATTCAGATACAGATTCCGCAACACACTAGTTGTTGCGGTCGGGGAAATTGCAACGACCAGTCAGTTGCAAAAACTAGTCTATATAATACATTGCTTCTGACCATCTGATCCAACGGCCACGAAGGCTGCGGACGCATGCGTGGTTATCCGTGGGCTGATCCAAATCATTTCTCGGTCCAAAAACACTTTTTCTCTACTTTGGAAATTCCAGCGGCAGAATATAGACGTGTTAGTACTTAACACCAGAGCGAATCGGATCAGTTACCGATACGTACAGGTGCCAGCTATATATGTGCTTGATCCGCAGCATACGATTGTCGATCCCGTCCACGATCTAGAATAGAACCAACCTGCCGCGATGCAGGGGACGTGGTGGCGGACCTCCCGCGGAACTGCTCCGAGAGGTCTCCGATTTGTCCGCTTCCATGCTGCCCGCAAGCCATGGCGCGACTCACACGGACCATCGGCGGCGGCGGGGCTGGTCAGCTCCTACCATGGCTCCTGGCGCCCAGCGACAATGGCGACGACTCCCTCAAGTTCAGATGCGTCTTCTCCAACACAAACTACGTCGCGGCGCCACCACCCATATCTGGTGGCAGTGGCACCGGGATGAACTGGGTGGCCAGCGCCGACGGCACCGCTGTCCGCACAACCCTCCACGACCCTCTCGTCGGAGGGCCCCCCACCCACCTGCCTGACGGGAACGTCCTCCGCCCGATTGGAGGAGAATCCACAGGCATCATCTACAACAATGGCGCCGTCCTTCTGTTCAGCAAACACGACAGCATCGACACATCTACCGCCGAGTTCAGGGCAGCGCTCCTGCGTCCTGGTGACACCGAGTGGATGTTTATCCACAGGACTCTCGAACCCCCCTCAGACGGAGAGTTACGTGTGCGCCTATCACAACGGCAAGATCCATGTGACCGTTGAGGACAGCCTCTGGCACGTCGTGAGTGTGACAGGGGAGTCCACAGCCGCAACCAACAACGATGACCTACAGGTTCCTAGGCCACGGTCGATGCCACGCCAGTGTGACGGCTACTTGTACGAGCGCAGCTATGTGCTCGAGTCCCGCGGGGAGCTGCTGTGGTTGTCGGTGCACATTTTGATGTGTTACCCCGATAGAGGTAAGAATGGCGTCAATGACCTCGTCGACGCACTCTCGATGTCCATGCACACGCTTGAGGAGGTTACCAAGGAGCCGGAAAAGTTGTCGTGGACGAGGAAGGATGGCCGGAGCCTGGAAGACCGCATGTTGTGTTAGAATTAATGGGCTAGGCCCATAGCAATTTCTGAAATCTCAAAGCCCATGTGTAAAAAAGCAAGTGGTGGTGCTAAATTTAGTCCCACCTTGGAAGTTGAAGAAGAGTTGGACCTCTTTATATAGTGGGTTCTCTCCACCACTCTAAGTGGTGTGTGAGAAGAGAAAGGGAAAACCACACGCGCGCGCGCGCTCGCTCGCCTGGGCGGGGCGGGGCGGGGCGGGGCGTACATGCGACATGCGCATGAATGGTCCGCCGAAATCCGGTCCGTCTACTTGCAGGAGTGCAGCTTTCTTTTGCCGTTTTATTTTTATGTCTTGGCAGACAAGTTTTTGATTTTTTGTCCGGTAAGTATACGAATTAGAAACCGAGTCGGTTTGGGATTGTGGTCGCGACACAATACCGCCTAACCTCCTAATATAAATACAGCTACCGGCTGCGGCAAGAGACACCAAAAAAACACCTACGGTTTTGCCTCATCTCACAACTAGCGCCCCCATCCTAGTCTACTCCATCCCAAACGCCGCGTGGAAGAGCAGGTCTCCGGAACCGTTCGTCTTTGCGATCCTGCACCGGGAGAGGACGAATTAGGTTTTTGGGAAGCGCTGTGCGCGACTGCTCAAATTCGTCATCACGGATCGTCTTCCGTCCAAGTCGGGCGGTGCTACTCATCGTCGTATTCATCGCCGTCAGCAGCAGATCGTCGCCAACATCGTCATCAACACTGTCGCACCCATAATAGCTAACGATCAGTACGTCCAACATCTTCTGTTCATGTCTGTTTCTACAACTATTGTTACGTGTTTGCTGCTGTTATGCAAGTCTTGTTGTTCTTCTAGTTTGCTAGATTATTGCATGCTAGTATCTCTTCTAGTCATAAATTATTTACTGGAATTAATCATGAACTTGCCTAAATATTCCAACATGTTGTTCCTGGGATGGCCCAATAGTTTTGCCCTGGACGCGTCCCGTCTAGGCATGAGCGGTGGGTTCGCCTACTTCTTGTACTACGACGACCAGGGCGGCTGCCGGTTGCATGAGCGACATGGCGTGTTCAGGCACAACCTCATCGACAACAAGACAGAGTTTGTCGAGTGGCTGCCCCAAGGATGGGACAAGGAGATGTGCGTGTGGCTCCTCCCCAGCTCACAATTGCTCCAGTCACCCAGGGTCCAGCTACTACTTCAAGAAGCACGGTGGAACAGAGGCGCCGACGTAGTAAAGTTCTTTCCACCCCCAGAGGATGGGAAGATGTGTAGTTGGAGTGCTCGACTATAATAATTGTCTAAATTGATTTACTGAAATAGTTATCATGGTCCAGTTATTGAGTAGGTCTATCAATTTTTTTGCTTAATTGGTCCAATATGTAGCGAATTTATCCGTTAGCTCGGCTCAGTATATAGCCATGGAGTTCACTCACCTAGCTAAGCGATTAATATAACATTGCATCTTGTAATACACTGAGTGAACTCTGGCGGGCTCTAAAAAAAAGATAAACGAGACTTGCACATCACTGCACTACATCATGTGATTTTTTTTTTCACGAATACGCAAATGTTGCGTATCTTTTCATTGATAGAGAAGAATAGAGAAAGTACAAAAGATGATACAACACACTACACGAACGCAAGAAGGCGCAAGTATGGTACCCGAAGCAAAGAAAACAGGGATGCTCAGCCCAAATAGAGGACACACGCATTTAAACCCACCACGTCACAAAAGGCAAGGAGACACAGGGCTCAAGACACCCACACCACGTCACGGCTAACACGAGGCACCACATCCGAACGATCGCAGCCCCAAACTTGACAGGATCAACGTCCTCCCACCTAGAGCGCCAAGAGATCGGCTAGTGTGCGGCGCGCAGGACCCGACCAGGCCAAGGACGGAAACCGTGGGAGAAGCACCGATGAAGACGTACATAGCGCCTAAGATGCCCACGCCATGAAATGCAGTCCGAACCGACATGATCGTTTCCATAACATGAGATCCAACACCAGGGACGCCGAGCAAATAAGACAACGCCTTCGAGAAGGGAAACGGCGTTATGGCGTCGTCGCTATCCGATCCGGTGAGCCGGACCTGGGGTTTCCCCCGATGTTCGAAGGGGCACCGATAGAAGCCATGACAACGCCTTCAAGAAGGTGACGGCACCCGCGAGTGTCGCTGCTGCCAGCATCGGCAAGCCGAGTGGGGATTTCACCATGGCCGAGTCTGAGCAATCCCACATCAGCCGGTTTGAGATCAGAAGACGAGGAAGTCAACATGTAGATTGGAGCTGCCACCACATGGAGGATAGCTGCGGACACGCGAGCCGGAGATGACGAGTTGACAAGGCAAGGAGGTGGGCCAGGGGTTGACGAGGCAAGGAGGCATCATGAGATCAATCATTGCCGATCAAATTGCCCCGTTTCTATCTCTCTCGTCTTCTAATCTTTTATATCTAAATAGGGGCACCCCGTTATGTGATTTTACTGCCTTCTCATGAAGCCACGTCACCCAAATTATTCTAGCAGTTGATGCAACATAGATCAATAGTCTATAGCCGTCAGAACAAGTGTTGTTCAAATTTACTAAGAGCTGCCACCGCCGAGTGAAATATACCGTTTCGTTCTTACCGCTTCGCTCCTGGCCCCCGAGGCGCCAACACCAACTTTTGTGCTGGGCATATGGTGCGAGCCGTAGACATCAAACTAGCCCATATAATACTCCTAAGAAAACTAGCCCATATAACTGTTCACAGTAGGTTTCCAGGATTCGGCTTCGATTCGCCGCCGCCGCCACCGCTCTCTCTTCTTCTCAACGCCGCCGCTATCTCTTCCGCTGCCATGAAATGCAGCATTCATTGCCCTTCAATACCCCTCCCTCCATTACCTTGCAAATGCAATCGGCCGCAGTCTTTAAAGGGACGTCATCGACCACAGAAGACTGCTTGGGTCCCCTACCCTCCGAGCCAGCCTCCATACGTTAACTCTGGTAGGTGAATGCTACCTATTGTCAGCCACCGTCAGCCTTTCCTTTCCCCGAGCTCATGGTTTCTGAATTTGCCATATTGCACTTCTGATCCAAAGGTCTCCGCCGCCAGGAGCCCTACCGGTTCCGGAGTCACTGTGCCACGACCCACCCTTCACCGGGCAGACGATGCCCATGGCCAGCCGCCGTAGGTAACCCCAACGTCGCCACGCCTGACGGTTCCCCTGCCAGCTATCGCCGCTAGACCTTCTGCGCTTGCCAGATTCGTTAACTCCATCTTATTGGTTCACCTTCGTGCTCCCGTTTTTATTGCTGCACATTAGGTGTCTCTAAATTTTTCTACCCTGAACACTATGCTTTTGAATTTCAGGTCATGTTATGGATGAAAAGGTGCTCAGCGTATTAGATCTTTTGCTGCTCTAATTGGCTACTTCACAGGTCGTATGCTAATGTGACAGTCTAGGCTTTCAAGTTTTATGGTACATGACTTATAGATTGCCAATTGTTTCTTTTTATTGGCTGATATTACCAATTGTTTCAAGATACTATTTTGCAGATATTCTAAGTGTTCCTGCTTATTAGCTATAGCTCTTGGCTGTTTTTGCACCATATTTTATTCGGACTTGACCTGATGTTTTTGAATTTCTAAGATTGCGCTCAGGATCGAAAGGTCGATATTTCCCTTCATAGGTCGGTTGCTGTTTGGATTAGATTCATTGCTAGGTACGTCTCTTCCTGCTGGCATTGGTACGCAAGCAGTCAAGCACTCATCTCTGAATTTAATTATTTACACTTGATGAGCATAGGTCGATCGGTTCCTTTCCTTCCTTATTTGTTTTAAATGTACTCATGTTTGGTTGTTGGCACTTGATGAATAAACCGAAGATTCTCTTGACAAGATCTTACAATACTCACCAATATGCATGCATGATCTGTTCTGACACCTCTATTTTTGTTAACGGCAGGTGCATGAGACAATAGAATGGCCCATGGATCCAGCATCCTCCTTCGTAACTCCTACTTATAATTGTATTGTTCAGTAAGCAAATAGTATAATTGACTATTAACAAGTACTAATAGGCAAAGCACTCTTAATCTTGAGTGGAATATAGTTGACAAGGGTCTAAATTTTGTCTGATGCATCCTAGAAAGCTTCCTAGGACTCCCAGGTTGAAAGTTGAAGACATGCATCAAGTATTCAGGCATTAAGAGATCATCGTGCACTTTGGTGTTTTGTAGATTCCGCATAACAGGCTGAAACCCAAGCAATTACATTGGCTACTTGCATTGACACTGTAATACAAATAAAACTTCTTCTCTCACTGTCAAACATTGGTTCAAGCTATGGACAATCAAGATTCACTCTACTGCTTGCCTTCCCTTTCATTTCCATATGACCTCTGTAACCAGTCTCTGCTCCATTTTGCTCGCAATGAGCAGGTCATCGTTCCTTGCACAAGATTCAATTCTCTTATGCGTCGTAAATCTCTTATGATAGCATATAGATTTGTTTGGATGGCTCATGATTCTGCAGTTCATTTAGATTTATTTTTGACACTGAATCTTCTTTTACCTTCTTATAATTACTATTTGTTTTCATTTGACCAGCAATACCAACATCTTATTGCTGCTTTGGTCTAATAAATTTAACTCGCTTCGTCTCATGTTCTACGTATCTTTGTTTTGTCATGTCGACATGGTATTCGTTCAAATCTCAAACATGATGCAGGTGAGATGAACCAATGTATTAATAATGTAGTCAAGGCTTATCCCATTACTATCATGCTTTCTACATATGGTATTTTTTTCGGTCAATTATTTTGAATAATTGGCAGGACGATTTCTCTAACCATTCCTGTTACTATTCATAAAATGTTACAGATGCCCCTCTTTCTCATTGCCAAACTGTTTTATATACATATAAATTTACTAGAATATAAAGTGTTCAAAACAAAGCTTTTTGAAATTTATGTCAGGTTAGTCTCTTTCAGTCTTCACTATTATTTTCTATGTTTAATATTTTAGCTGCGTTTTACCTCTGCTCCCTTTATCACCAATGCCGTCTTACTCATTTCCCATGCTACCATCTTATGAAATATCATGTTCAATCCATAACTATCATAGTACTTTCTGGTGTATTTTTTCTATTGTTGATTGTTGGTCTCACAATATCGGGAGGTGATGGAAACAAGAAGACACATATGTATCTATCTCATTGTAATAACTGCAGAATGTCATACAAACAAAAAAGACATGGTAGGCAACAACCAAAGAGCAATCTAACACACCGTTCAAGTAATGTGCTGGCGAGAGGCCTTATGTAGGTGTGTGTTTTCACGTAATAAGCTATCCTGGTTATCCTATGAATTTGTATTATTTTCCTGCTGTTTTTTTAGCTTGATTTCCCGCAGTAACGCGCGGGGTACCATCTAGTATTCATTAGAACAATAAGCCGGAGAAAAGCCTGAAGGGAAAAAATGTGGAGGAAGATGGGGAGAGAGTGAGGAGCTCACCGGTGCTAGACAGGTTTACAATGGTTGGGCATATGAGAGAAAGCTCACAAATCTATACCCATGGAGTAGATATATGAAGATTAGTGGAGAGTAGAAAAAGGGTATTGTATCGTGGAATAATGCCTCGCAAAGACCTTTTACCGGTTCCTGTATGTAGCGGTGAATCATCTACCGGCCAAGTGCAATGTGATTCGTGTTGGTTGTAGGCCCACTTCATTGTGTTGCTTTGTATTTTACAGCCAACTTTTCGTATATAAGATAAAGTCAAATCTGGGTAGACCCCACAAATGTTTCTCTCTCTATCTCTCTCCTCCGGACTCAGCTTTAGTGCCTTTGTAGAGCAAAGACACATAGTGCCTTAGCCTACCATATCTGTCACTCATTCTTCATCCGACTCATAGGATTGACTGAAAAAGGAAAACACACCGTTGTGCTGTGTACTATACTGCACAACCATGTATATACCACAAACTGCTACAAGTTTTCTGAATTTATAGCTGCACTTGCCTGTGTATGTTGCTGGAATTTTGTCTATTTTGGGCCTAGCCCAATAACAGTTTCAGAAATTCCTAATAAATCCTAGAGGCCCATGCAGCCCATTCGTGCAAGGCAAGAGGTGAAACTAAAGTTTAGTCACACATTGCTAGTTTAGAGGGAGTTGAACCTCTTTATAAGGGAGGTTCTTTCTCCACATGTATGAGGATGAGAACAAGAGGGGCCTCCACGCGCGCTCCTCCGCCGCCCGCCTGGCCACGACGCGTCGTGCCGTGGGTTGCAGGAATGTGCCGAGCCGATGTATAATTTTTTTGCCACGCATGACGGGTACACGAAAGGTCACGCGGGAGCTGAAAAGTTTTTCTCTAGTGGACACTGAAACCGACGGCGTGCCTCTTCAGCTGAAGTCCGTTCGCTTCGTATCCCTTTCTTCGTTTCACCTCCCGTCGTTGCCCTCTGGCCTCCTTCTCCCGCGCCTATAAAAGGGAGGTCGCTCCTCTCAGAGAGACGCACCAGAACTACTTCTTCCTCTCGCCACAGGCTCCTGAGCACTGCGTTGATGCTATGATCTTCCTCATCCCGGCTTGCGGCGTGCACCGCGGGTCGGGATAGTAGGCCTCCGAAACCGCGCCTCTTTGAGTCCTGTACGGAAGAAGGGTGATAAGGTTTTTAGGGAGCGCTCTGCGCGACTACTGACCGATTCATCACGAACACCGACGACCATTTCATCAATGACGACTTCTTCCCCGACATCGACAACCTCTTCGACGACATGGCTACCGAGGATGTTGACCCCAAGTCCAGTGCTTCTGCTCCTGCTGCTGTCCAGTATGTGTTCTTGGTTTTCCTATTAGAGGTCCTGCCACAGTTCCTTGTTCTAGTGTTTGCCCTAGATATGTTAGGCTCTACTTCATATATGCAACTTGCTCTACTGTCTGCTCTAGAGATGTTCGATTCAAGTTCATATTTGTAGATGTTAGTTACCTTCTCTCTGTCAGATCGTATGACTTGCTTTATCTCTACTATTTTAGTCATGCTTTATCTAGTATTTCCGTTAATAAAATCATATGGTAAATTGCTCATACTTCCAACAATCCAAAAACCTTATTATAGGCAATTTACCCCAAGTGGTTTTGCTGCTTCCATGAGACCTCCTATGTTTGAGGGTATCCACTATAAGAGGTGGCGCGTGAGAGCTGTCTTATGGTTTCAAACCATGAGTTGCTATGACGTCACTCTTGGCAAACCTGAAGGAGAGTATGGTGCTCACCAGGCACAAGCATTTTAGAAAATGGATACCCTGTTTAAGGCTTCTCTCTTGAGTGTTTTTGGTGTTGGGGATCGTTGGAGAAATTAATTTTTTTTTTTACGCATCACCAAGATCAATCTGCGGAGAGACTAGCAACGAGAGAGGGGAGTGTTGGGGAACATAGTAATTTCAAAATTTTCCTACACACACGCAAGATCATGATGATGCATAGAAACGAGAGGGGAGAGTGTTGTCCACGTACCCTCGTAGACCGAAAGCGGAAGCGTAAGCACAACGCGGTTGATGTAGTCGTACGTCTTCACCATCCGACCAATCCAAGTACCGAACGTACGGCACCTCCGAGTTCAGCACACGTTCAGCTCGATGACGTCCCACGAACTTCGATCCTGCAGAGCTTTGCGGGAAGTTCCGTCAGCATGACAGCGTGATGACGGTGTTGATGATGCTACCGACGTAGGGCTTCACCTAAGCACTGGTACGATATTACCGAGGTGGAATATGGTGGAGGGGGGCACCACACACGGCTGGGAGAGATCAACAGATCAACTTGTGTGTCTAGAGGTGCCCCCTGCCCCCCGTATATAAAGGAATAGAGGCGGGGGAGGGCGGCCCTCCTATGGTGCGCCTGAGGAGTCCTACTCCCACGGGAGTAGGATTCCCCTTCCAAGTAGTAGGAGTAGGAGTGAAGGAAAGGGAAAAGAGAAGAGAAGGAAGGAGGGGGCGCAACCCCTCCCCCTAGTCCAATTTGGACTAGGCCTTGGGGGGGGGGGGGTGGCGCAGCCTCCCCTCTCTCTTTCCCCTAAAGCCCAATAAGGCCCATATACTCCCCTGCGAATTCCCATAACTCTCTGGTACTCCGAAAAATACCCGAATCACTCGGAACCTTTCCGATGTCCGAATATAGTCGTCCAATATATCAATCTTTACGTCTCAACCATTTCGAGACTCCTCTTCATGTCCCCGATCTCATCCGGGACTCCGAACTACCTTCGGTACATCAAAACACATAACTCATTATATAAATCGTCACTGAACGTTAAGCATGCGGACCCTACGGGTTCGAGAACTATGTAGACATGACCGAGACACGTCTCCGGCCAATAACCAATAGCGGAACCTGGATGCTCATATTTGCTCCCACATATTCTACGAAGATCTTTATCGGTCAAACCGCATAACAACATACGTTGTTCCCTTTGTCATCGGTACGTTACTTGCCCGAGGTTCGACCGTCGGTATCTCAATACCTAGTTCAATATCGTTACCGGCAAGTCTCTTTACTCATTATGTAATGCATCATCCCGCAACTAACTCATTAGTCACATTGCTTGCAAGGCTTATAGTAATGTGCATCACCGAGAGGGCCCAGAGATACCTCTCAGACAATCGGAGTGACAAATCCTAATCTCGAAATACGCCAACTCAACAAGTACCTTTGGAGACACCTGTAGAGCACCTTTATAATCACCCGATTCGTTGTGACGTTTGGTAGCAAACAAAGTGTTCCTCCGATGGCAGGCGTTGCATAATCTCATAGTCATAGGAACATGTAAAAGTCATGAAGAAAGCAATAGCAACATACTAAACGATCAAGTGCTAAGCTAACGGAATGGGTCAAGTCAATCACATCATTCTCTAATGATGTGATCCCATTAATCAAATGGCAACTCATGTCTATGGCTAGGAAACTTAACCATCTTTGATTCAACGAGCTAGTCAAGTAGAGGCATACTAGTGACATTATGTTTGTCCATGTATTCACACATGTACTAAGTTAATACAATTCTAGCATGAATAATAAACATTTATCATGAAATAAGGAAATAAATAATAATTTTATTATTGCCTCTAGGGCATATTTCCTTCAGTCTCCCACTTGCACTAGAGTCAATAATCTAGTTCACATCACCATGTGATTTAACACCAATATTCATATTTGTATGTGATTAACACCCATAGTTCACATCGTCATGTGACCAACACCCGAAGGGTTTACTAGAGTCAATAATCTAGTTCACATTGATATGTGATTAACACCCAAAGAGTACTAAGGTGTGATCATGTTTTGCTCGTGTGAGAAGTTTAGTCAATGGGCTTGTCACATTCAGAGCCGTATGTATTTTGCAAATATTCTATGTCTACAATGCTCTGCATGGAGCTACTCTAGCTAATTGCTCGCACTTTCAATATGTATTCAGATTGAGACTTAGAGTCATCTGAATCGGTGTAAAAGCTTGCACCGATGTAACTCTTTACGACGGGCTCTTTTATCACCTCCATAATCGAGAAATATTTCCTTAGTCCTCACTAAGGATATTCTTGACCGCTATCCAGTGATCTACTCCTAGATCAAAATTGTACTCACTTGCCAAACTCAGAGCAAGGTATATAATAGGTCTGGTACACATCATAGCATACTTTATAGAACCTATGACTGAGGCATAGGGAATGACTTTTCATTCTCTTTCTATTTTCTGCCATGGTCGGGTTTTGAGTCTTACTCAACTTCACACCTTGCAACACAGGCAAGAACTCCTTCTTTGACTGTTCCATTTTGAACTACTTCAAAATCTTATCAAGGTATGTACTCATTGAAAAATCTTATCAAGCGTATTGATCTATCTCTATAGATCTTGATGCTCAGTGTGTAAGCAGCTTTACCGAGGTCTTTCTTTGAAAAACTCTTATTCAAGTATCCTTTTATGCTATCCAGAAAAATTCTACATTATTTTTGATCAACAATATGTCATTCACATATAATTATCAGAAAGGCCGTAGTGCTCCCACTCACTTTCCTGTAAATACAGGCTTCACCGCAAGTCTGTATAAAACAATATTATTTGATTAACTCATCAAAGCGTATATGCTAACTCTGAGATGCTTGCACCAGTCCATAGATGGATCACTGGAGTTTGCACACTTTGTTAGCGCCTTTAGGAATTTAGTTTTGACATCCATTTGCTAGATTTCAGAAATGTGGCAATTGCTAAGATGATTCGGACAGACTTAAGCATCGATACGAGTGAGAAAATCTCATCGTTTTCAACGCCTTGAACTTGTCGAAAAAACCTTTTGCGACAAGTCGAGCTTTGTAGATAGTAACACTACTATCCGCGTATGTCTTCCTCTTGAAGATCCATTTATACAATATGGCTTGCCGATCATCGGGGAACTCCACCAAAGTCCACACTTTGTTCTTATACATGGATCCCATCTCAGATTTCATGGCCTCGAGCCATTTCGCGAAATCTTGGCTCATCATCGCTTCCTCATAGTTCGTAGGTTTATCATGGTCTAGTAACATGACTTCTAGAATAGGGTTACCGTACCACACTGGTGTGGACTGTACTCTGGAAGACCTACGAGGTTCTGTAGTAACTTAATTTGAAGTTTCATGATCATCATCATTAGCTTCCTCACTAATTGGTGTAGCAATCACTGGAACTGATTTCTGTGATGAACTACTTTCCAATTCAGGAGAAGGTACAAAAACCTTATCAAGCTCTACTTTCCTCCCACTCACTTCTTTCGAGAGAAACTCCTTCTCTAGAAAGGATCCATCTTAGCAACAAATATTTTGCCTTCGGATCTGTGATAGAAGGCGTATCCAACAGTTTCCTTTGGGTATTCTATGAAGACACACTTCTCCGATTTGGGTTCGAGCTTATCAGGTAGAAACTTTTTCACATAAGCATCACGGCCCCAAACTTTAAGAAACGACAACTTTGGTTTCTTGCCAAACCACAGTTCATAAGGCGTCGTCTCAACGGATTTTGATGGTGCCCTATTTAAAGTGAATGCAGCTGTCTCTAATGCATAACCCCAAAACAATAGTGGTAAATCGGTAAGATACATCATAGGTCGCACCATATCAATAAAGTGCAGTTACGACGTTCGGGCACACAATTACGCTGTGGTGTTCCATGTGGCGTGAACTGTGAAACTATTCCACATTGTTTTTAAATGAAGACCAAACTCGAACCTCAAATATTCTCCTCCACGATCAGATCATAGAAACTTTATTTTCTTGTTACGATGATTCTACACTTCATTCTAAAATTCTTTGAACTTTTCAAATGTTTCAGACTTATGTTTCATTAAGTAGATATACCCATATATGCTTAAATCATCTGTGAAGGTGAGAAAATAACGATATCCGCCACGAGCATCAACACTCATTGGACCGCATACATCGGTATGTATTATTTCCAACAAGTCAGTAGCTCATTCCATTGTTCCGGAGAACGGAGTTTTAGTCATCTTGCCCAAAAGGCACGGTTCGAAAGCATCAAATGATTCATGACTAAGTGATTCCAAAAGTCCGTCTTTATGGAGTTTCTTCATGCGCTTTACACCGATATGACCCAAACGGCAGTGCCACAAATAATTTGCACTATCATTATCAACTTTGCATCTTTTGGCATCAATATTATGAATTTGTGTATCACTACAATCGAGATCCAACAAACTATTTTCATTGGGTGTACGACCATTGAAGGTTTTATTCATGTAAACAGAACAACAATTATTCTCTGACTTTAAATGAACAACCGTATTGCAATAAACATGATCATATCATATTCATGCTCAACACAAACGCCAAATAAAATTTATTTAGGTTTAACACTAATCCCGAAAGTATAGGGAGTGTGCGATGATGATCATATCAATCTTGGAACCACTTCCAACACACATCGTCACTTCACCCTCAACTAGTCTCTGTTTATTCTGTAACTCTTGTTTCGAGTTACTAATTTTTAGCAACCGAACAATTATCAAATACCCAGGGGTTACTATAAAAACTAGTAAGGTACACATCAATAACCTGTATATCAAATATACCCTTGTTCACTTTGCCATCCTTCTTATCCACCAAATATTCAGGGCATTTCCTCTTCCAGTGACCATTTCCTTTGCAGTAGAAGCACTCAGCTTCAGGCTTTGGTCCAGCTTTGGGCTTCTTCGCAGGAGTGACAACTTGCTTGCCATTCTACATGAAGTTCCCTTTCTTTCCCTTTGCCCTTTTCTTGAAACTAGTGGTCTTGTTAATCAACAACACTTGATGCTCTTTCTTGATTTCTACCTTCATCGATTTCATCATCACGAAAAGCTCGGGAAACATTTTCGTCATCCCTTGCATACTATAGTTCATCACGAAGTTCAAGTAACTTGGTGATGGTGACTAGAGAACTCTGTCAATCACTATCTTATCTAGAAGATTAACTTTCACTTGATTCAAGCGATTGTAGTACCCAGACAATCTGAGCACATGCTCACTAGTTGAGCAATTCTCTTCCATCTTTTAGATATAGAACTTGTTGGAGACATCATATCTCTCAACTCGGGTATTTGCTTGAAATATTAACTTCAACTCCAGGGACATCTCATATGGTCCATGACGTTCAAAACGTCTTTGAAGTCCCGATTCTAAGCCGTTAAGCATGGTGCACTAAACTATCAAGTAGTCATCATATTGAGCTAGCCAAACGTTCATAACGTCTGCATCTGCTCCTGCAATAGGTCCGTCACCTAGCGGTGCATCAAGGACATAATTCTTCTGTGCAGCAATGAGGATAATCCTCAGATCACGGATCCAATCCGCATCATTGCTACTATCATCTTTCAACTTAGTTTTCTCTAGGAACACATATAAAACATAGGGAAGCAACAACGTGAGCTATTGATCTACAACATTATTTGCAAAATACTACCAGGACTAAGTTCATGATAAATTAAAGTTCAATTAATCATATTACTTAAGAACTCCCACTTAGATAGACATCTCTCTAATCATCTAAGTGATCACGTGATATAAATCAACTAAACCATGTCCGATCATCACGTGAGATGGAGTAGTTTTCAAGGGTGAACATCACTATGTTGATCATATCTACTATATGATTCATGCTCGACCTTTCGGTCTAAATGTTCCGAGGCCATATCTGCATATGCAAGGCTCGTCAAGTTTAACCTGAGTATTCTGCGTGTGCAAAACTGGCTTGCACCCGTTTTAGATGGACGTGAGCTTATCACACCCGATCATCACGTGGTGTCTGGGCACGACAAACTTTGGCAACGGTGCATACTCAGGGAGAACACTTTTATCTTGAAATTTAGTGAGAGATCATCTTATAATGCTACCGTCAATCAAAGCAAGATAAGATGCATAAAAGATAAACATCACATGCAATCAATATAAGTGATAAGATATGGCCATCATCATCTTGTGCTTGTGATCTCCATCTCCAAAGCACCATCATGATCACCATCGTCACCGGCGCGACACCTTGATCTCCATTGTAGCATCGTTGTCGTCTCGCCAACTATTGCTTCTACGACTATCGCTACCGCTTAGTGATAAAGTAAAACAATTACATGGCGATTGCATTGCGTACAATAAAGCGACAACCATATGGCTCCTGCCAGTTGCCGATAACTCGGTTAGAAAACATGATCATCTCATACAATAAAATATAGCATCATGCCTTGACCATATCACATCACAACATTGAAGGAAATGTGCCCTAGAGGAAATAATAAAGTTATTATTTGTTTCCTTATATCATGATAAATGTTTATTATTCATGCTAGAATTGCATTAACCGGAAACATAATACATGTGTGAATACATAGACAAACAGATTGTCACTAGTATGCCTCTACTTGACTAGCTCGTTAATCAAAGATGGTTATGTTTCCTAACCATAGACATGAGTTGTCATTTGATTAACGGGTTCACATCATTGGGAGAATGATGTGATTGACATGACCCATTCCGTTAGCTTAGCACACGATCATTTAGTATGTTGCTATTGCTTTCTTCATGACTTATACATGTTCCTATGACTATGAGACTATGCAACTCCCGTTTACCGTAGGAACACTTTGTTTGCTACCAAACGTCACAACGTAACCGGGTGATTGTAAAGGAGCTCTACAGGTGTCTCCAAAGGTACTTGTTGGGTTGGCGTATTTCGAGATTAGGATTTGTCACTCCGATTGTTGGAGAGGTATCTCTGGGCCCTCTCGGTAATGCACATCACTTAAGCCTTGAAAGCATTGCAACTAATGAGTTAGTTGTGGGATGATGTATTATAGTACGACTAAAGAGACTTGCCGGTAACGATATTGAACTAGGTATTGAGATACCGACGATCGAATCTCGGGCAAGTAACATACCGATAACAAAGGGAACAACGTATGTTGTTATGCGGCCTGACCGATAAAGATCTTCGTAGAATATGTGGGAGCCAATATGAGCATCCAGGTTCCGCTATTGGTTATTGACCGGAGACGTGTCTCGGTCATGTCTACATAGTTCTCGAACCCATAGGGTCCGCACGCTTAACGTTACGATGACAGTTATATTATGAGTTTATATGTTTTGATGTACCGAAGGTTGTTCGGAGTCCCGGATGTGATCACGGACATGACGAGGAGTCTCGAAATGGTCGAGAACTGAAGATTGATATATTGGAAGCCTATGTTTGTATATCGGAAGTGTTCCGGGTGAAATCGGGATTTTACCGGAGTACCGGGAGGTTACCGGAACCCCCCGGGAGGTAAATGGGCCTTAGTGGTCCTTTACGGAGAAGAGGAGAGGCGGCCAGGGCTGGGCCACGCGCCCCCCCCCCTAGTCCGAATAGGACAAGGAGAGGGGGGCGGCGCCCCCTGAGGGAGTCCTGGACTAGGGGGTGTCCGGATAGCCGAACTATCATCGCGGCCGGACTCCAAGACTATGAAGATACAAGATTGAAGACTTCGTCCCGTGTCCGGATGGGACTTTCCTTGGCGTGGAAGGCAAGCTTGGCGGTACGGATATGTAGATCTCCTACCATTGTAACCGACTCTGTGTAACCCCAACCCTATCCGGTGTCTATATAAACCGGAGGGTTTTAGTCCGTAGGACGAACAACAATCATACCATAGGCTAGCTTCTAGGGTTTAGCCTCTACGATCTCGTGGTAGATCAACTCTTGTACTACCCATATCATCAATATTAATCAAGCAGGAGTAGGGTATTACCTCCATCGAGAGGGCCCGAACCTGGGTAAAAACATCGTGTCCCTTGTCTCCTGTTACCATCCGCCTAGACGCACAGTTCGGGACCCCCTACCCGAGATCCGCCAGTTTTGACACCAACATTGGTGCTTCCATTGAGAGTTCCTCTGTGTCGTCACCTATAGGCCCGATGGATCCTTCGATCATCAGCAACGACGCAATCCAGGGTGAGACTTTTCTCCCCGGACAGATCTTCGTATTCGGCGGCTTTGCACTGTGGGCCAATTCGCTTGGCCATCTGGAGCAGATCGAAATCTACGCCCCTGTCCATCAGGCCAGGTTTGGAAGTTTGAACTACGCGGACGACATCCGCGGAGACTTGATCTTCGACGGGTTCGAGCCACAGCCAAGTGCGCCGCACTGTCTCGATGGGCACGATCTAGCTCTGCCGCCGACCAGTGTCCTGGAGGCCGCACCTGCGTCCGCTCCGACCCCTAGCTCGTAGCCGACTCCCCCGATCGAGGACGAGTGGTTGGACACCGCCTCGGGGGCTACCATCTCAACGGCGATTGAGCCGAACTCTATCCCTGTCCTTTGCGAAGACCGTGACTCCAAGGTGCCGGACTCCTCTCCGGACTCCGAACCCTCCGCGCCCCTGCCAATCGAATCCGATTGGGCGTCGGTCATGGAGTTCACCGCCACAGACATCTTTCAGCACTCGCCCTTTGGCGACATCTTGAATTCACTAAAGTCTCTCTCTTTATCAGGAGAGCCCTGGCCGGACTACGGTCAGGAAGGTTGGGATGCAGACGACGAAGAAATGCAACGCCCACCCACCACCCACTTTGTAGCCACTTTCGATGATTTAACCGACATGCTCGACTTCGATTCCAAAGACATCGACGATATGGACGATGATGTCGGAGAAGACCAAGACCCAGCGCCTACAGGGCACTGGAAGGCCACCTCGTCATACGACATATACATGGTGGACATCCCAAAATATGGGAACGGCGATGGAACAGCGGAGGATGACCCCTCCAAGAAACAGCCCAAGCGCCGGCGTCAGCGGCGCCGCTCTAAATCCCGCCACAGCAAAAACGGCGATTCCGGCACGGGAGATAATAACACCCCGGATAGTGCCGAAGACAACCCCCTCCAGCAGGATTCAGCACAAGAGGAGGGAGAAGCAAGACCGCACGACAGTGCGGCAGAAAGAGAGGTAGAGAACGATAATTATGCGCCCCCCTCCGAAGACGAGGCAAGCCTCGAGGACGACGAATTCGTCGTGCCAGAGGATCCTGCCGAATAGGAGCGTTTCAAACACAGGCTTATGGCCACGGCAAGCAGCCTCAAGAAAAAGTCACAGCAGCTTAGAGCTGACCAAGACTTGCTAGCTGACAGATGGACTGAAGTCCTCGCAGCCGAAGAGTATGAACTCAAACGCCCCTCCAAGAGATACCCCAAACGCAGTCTGCTTCCCCAATTAGAGGAAGCAGCACCCAAACCTACATCACCAGCGCATGAAGCGGCCGACCGGTCACCCCGTGGCCGCGACAGAGAAGCCTCTAGACCCTCCATTCAAGCCGTACTCCGGCGTCGCCTGAAAAGTACCAAGGCACGGGGAAACGCGCCAGACCTGCGAGACATATTGGAGGACAAGGCAAGACATACAAGATCAATCTACGGATGGCGTGGGTGCCCCACGACACGTGATGATAATCGTCACGCCAGAATCTGACAACTCCGCCGGGCGAACACGATGAGACAAAGCTCATATGAGCTACGTCGTGATATAGCCCAATACTGAGGCGCGCACACCCACTATGCTTCACAGATGAAGTAATGGATCATCAAATCCACGAGGGCTTCAAACCCGTAAATATCGAATCATACGGCCATGATGCGGATCGAGGACTATCTACTCCATATCCACATGGCCCTTGGTGATGATCTACATGCCATCAAATACCTCCCGCTCAAGCTTAAAGGACCAGCTCGGCATTGGCTCAACAACTTGCCAGCAGAATCAATTGGTTGTTGGGAGGACACGGAAGCCGCATTCCTTGATAACTTCCAGGCACATATGCGACCACCAGGGCGCCGATGACCTCAAAGCAACATAATCCAGCAGCGGAAGAATCGGCGGACAATTACGGACACGGTTCCTAACCAAGAAAAATCAAATCGTCATTTGTCCGGATGCAGAGGCCCTTGCAGCCTTCAAACATAACATCCATGACGAGTGGCTAGCCCGGCACCTAGGACAGGAAAAGCGAATTCCATGGCAGCCCTCACCACACTCATGACCCGCTTTTGCGCGGGAGAAGACAGCTGGCTAGCTCGTAGTAACAACTTGACCAAAAACCCTGGTAGTTTGGATACCAAGGACATCAATGGCAGGTCGCGTCGCAGCAAGAACAAGCGCCGCATCAACGGAGACAATAATGAAGATACGGCAGTCAATGCCGGATTCAGAGGCTCTAAACCCGGTCAGCGGAAGAAGCCATTCAAAATAAATACCCAGGGCCCGTCCAACTTGGACCGAATACTCGATCGCTTGTGCCAGATACATGGCACCCCCGAAAAACCAGCCAACCACACCAACAAGGATTGTTGGGTGTTCAAGCAAGCACGCAAGTTAAGTGCCAAACTCAATGACAAGGGGCTGCATAGCGATGACGAGGAAGAGCCCCGGCCGCCGAACAATAGAGGACAGAAGGGCTTTCCCACACAAGTGCGGACGGTGAACATGATATACGCAACCCACATACCCAAAGGGAGCGGAAGCGTGCACTAAGGGACGTATATGCGATGGAGCCAGTCGCCCCAAAGTTCAACCCATGGTCCTCCTGCCCGATCACATTTGATCAAAGGGACCACCCCACTAGCATCCGTCACGGCGGATTCGCCGCATTGGTTCTTGACCCAATTATCGACGGATTTCACCTCACTAGAGTCCTGATGGACGGCGGTAGCATCCTGAACATGCTTTATCAGGATACAATGCGCAAAATGGGCATAGACCCCTCAAGGATTAAACCTACAAAGACGACCTTTAAAGGCGTCATACCGGGTGTAGAGGCCAATTGTACAGGCTCAGTTACACTCGAAGTGGTCTTCGGATCCCCGGATAACTTCCGAAGCAAAGAGTTAATCTTCGACATTTTCCCGTTCCGCAGCGGCTATCACGCACTGCTTGGACGAACAGCATTTGCAAAGTTCAACCGGTGCCACACTACGCATACCTCAAGCTCAAGATGCCAGGCCCTCGAGGAGTAATCACGGTCAATGGAAACACCGAACGCTCTCTCCGAACGAAGGAGCACACGGCGGCCCTCGCGGCGGAGGTGCAAAGCAGCCTCTCACAGCAATTCATGAGTCCGGCCACTAAACGTCCGGACACTGTCAAGCGCGCCCGGAGTAACCTACAACAAGACCGCCTGGCACGATTCAAGCACGCGTAGCAATCCGGCCCCAACCCCAGCTCTCGTGAAATTGCGAAGCCAGTACTACGCGTACATAACTACGCTCTAGAGATACCATGGGCATCAGGGGAGGGGCACGACCACGGCACGCCCAGAATGCGGCTCAACCGCACCAGGGGCTCCCGATTGTGTCATTCTTTTTCTTTTTTCCTTTTTCTTACTTTCAGGACTCCGTTTGCCAGAAGTCCTGTCCGGCACTAGAATTGCCGAACTCACGATGCAACAGCCAGGGAAGCAGAAAGCTACGTCGAGCGTTCAGGTGGTCTCTACTACGACCATTATACCTGTTTTACATACCATCCCACAGCTTACCCCTGGAGGGGGATATGTTAAATAGTCCCGTCCCTTGCTTATCGCACTATTTGTATCACTCTGCTTTTATTTGCAGTTTCTTTTGAATAAACAATACATAGCTTTTGCCTATTATTGCAATCCTTTCTTTATCTACATATATGTTCATTTCATGACATGTTGCACCCGTACACTTTGGTACGGCCAATACACCAGGGGCTTAAGTACCCCAAAACTATGGTGTGATAAGTCCAAACACTTTCACAAGTTCGGCACCCCAAACTTATAGCATTATATACATCAGCTCCGAATCATGTCTTGGGTCAATAGTTGGGTTTGCCCGGCTCCTGTGTTTTGCTGCCTTATGTTCCGTTCTATCGGCTAACGTGGCACCAGGAGAACCACTGCGATTGTGCCCCGGTTGAGCTGGGTTAAGCACCTCAGTGGAGAAAGCTAAAACTGACCGTCATGATGGGGCGAGAGCCGGTCGCTGTTCGAGAGGTTTTTTCAGGTCCCTAAACACTTATGCCGCTTAGAGCGAGGAACCGGAAATTATGCAGCCAAGGCGTGGATAGCGCCCCGAACTCGGTCTTCCGAATACTAGGGGCTTCGCCGAAATTTAAAATTATAGAATTCTATGGCTAAGTGAGAGTGTTCAAGCATTATAAGTCCGGTTGCCTTGTTCGTTGCGTTGAGCGCCTCCCTCGATGGACCAAAGAATGGGAACAAGAGCGCTCAAGTTTATCCCGAACACCCCAGCACTCGTGGCATGGGGGCTGAAGCCAACGACTTGCCATCTCACAAATTTGATAAACGGCCGCACATAAGGTAATATTTTAAATTAACAAGCGTTGCTTAGCGCATATGAACAAGTTTTCAGCGTACAGGATAACAAATGCGAGTCTATTCAAAAATTACATCTTTGGATCACTCATCCGCTATCTGGCGGGCACCCTTGGAGACCCTCATAGTACATTTCGGGCATGCGATGCTCCTTGCCCTTCGGTGGCCCGTCCGTCACAAGCTTCTCCGCATCCAGCTTGCCCCAGTGCACTTTAGCACGGGCAAGGGCCCGACGGGCACCTTCAATGCAGACGGAGCGCTTGATGACTTCAATCCATGGACAGACGTCCACCAGCCGCTGCACTAGCCCGAAGTAGCTCCCAGGCATGGCCTCCAATGGCCACAGCCGAACTACGAGACCCTTCATGGCCTGTTCGGCGACCTTGTGGAGCTCGACCAGCTGCTTCAGCTGGTCGCTCAGGGGCACCGGACGGTCGTCCTCAGCATACTGAGACCAGAACACCTTCTCCGTCGAGCTCCCCTCCTTGGCGCGGTAGAATGCGGCAGCATCAGACACACTACGGGGCAGATCTGCGAATGCTCCTGGAGAGCTCCGAATCCGGGTAAGTAACAGATAATTCACTTTCACATTCTTGCTCTGCATAAAGAATGCCTTACCCGCCGCGATCTTCTTTATCGCCTCAATTTCCTGGAGGGCTTTTTGGGCCTCGGCCTTAGTAGCTTTGGCACTCTCAAGAGCCGAAGCAAGCTCGGACTCTCGGGTCTTCGAGTCATGCTCCAAACCCTCGTGTTTTTTAACGAGAGCCTGGAGCTCTTGCCGCACCTCCGCCAGCTGCGCCTCCCCCTTCTCTCGCTCGGTGCGCTCCACGGCCGCTTTGTTTTCGGCCACGGAGACTGCTTCCTTCAGGGCCGCCACCTCGTTTGTGGCCCCTACAATACCCACGTTATTCCTGTCATTTTTTGCAACCGCCACCTCGTTTGTGGCCCCTACAATACCCACGTTATTCCTGTCATTTTTTGCAACCGAATCCTTTCTATAAGGTATTGCTTTAATAAGGTATTACTTACCTTCCTTGTCCTCGAGCTGCTTCTTGGCAAGTCTGAGCTCGTTGTCGGACCGCTTGAGGCTCTGCTTCAATGCATTGACCTCCGCGGTCAGTGCGGCAGAGGTCAGCAGCGCAGCCTGCATTCCCATATTGACATACTTATATTAGACTCCTGCGTATATCTTTTTAGATCCTTAGTCCGGCTTTTCTTTCCGAACACCGAAGTAAGCATCAGGGGCTACTGTCTATGCGGTAATATTTTTACATATTCTAAACTTACCTCAAAGCCTGTTTGAAGGCTGGTACAGGCTTCAATCAGCCCGCTCTTGGCAGACTGAACTTTTTGGATCACCACACTCATAACAGTGCGGTGCTCCTCCTTGATGGAGGCGCGGTTAAGCGCCTCCAGTAAGCTATCCGGTGCCTCCGGTTGGACGGAGGACACCGGCGTCTTACCCTTCCTACGAAGGGGCCGCTCGCCGGACTTCGGAACCGCTAAAGGTTCCGGTATGGAGTCCGGACAAGGGTCGGGCTTAGAGCCTGGGGTCTCGCCCCACGCTACGAGTGCAGGAGGTTGCCTTGCGGCGCCTCCTACGCCACCTCCTCTTGACCAGGCCCTCCTTGGGGCCCCACCTCGGCATCGTCTGCAGCGTGAGGTGAGGAGGCGGTCGGAAGTGAAGTACTCTCCATTTCCGACGAACTCAGGGACCCGCTCGACGAAGCGGCGAACTCGTCCTTGGGCGGGCTGCATGATTGTTCGGCATTAGAGAACACTATGCAATGAAAAAAACCATGGGTATCCGCACACTTATGATCTCGCCAGGGGCTTAGCCCTTGTTGGCCACTCCTCCTCGTCGTTCTCGGCGTTGGTGGAGAAGTCCGGATGAAGGGTCCTTCCCTTCTTGGACCCTCCAGCCTCCCCAGTTGGGGCGGCCTTCCTTTTCTTCTCTCTCCCCGCTGGGGGAGAGGCTTCTTTTTCTTCCTCCTCTTCCTCAGAGGAGGATTCCGCCTCAGAGTTGTCGGGCGGTGAGTCCGACAGCGCCTGGTGCCGGGAGCTCTTTCGAGTTCCCGTGGCCTCCTTCTTGGCCTTCTTCTCCGGCACCACGTGAGGTACCGGAGCCAGCAGCCTGGCTAATCGGGCGTCCGGCTGGGTCTTCGGCAAAGGGGCGGACAGTTAACCTGTCCGGACGTCTTCAGCCAGTCCTGTTAAAGGTTAGGGAGTTTTAGATCCCGCATAGAGTCAAACTATGAAAAAAGGGTCCCATAAAGGATAAAATAACTTACCTCGCTGGCTTGACGCTGCGAGCTGAATCCACGATCTTCGGTAGCGGATGTGGGAGCCTCGGCGCCCTTGAACAGCACCTTCCAGGCATCTTCGTACGTAGTGTCGAAGAGCCTTTTCAGCGTTGAGTGCTGTGCCGGATCGAACTCCCACAATTTGAAGGCCCGTTGTTGGCATGGGAGAATCCGGCGGATGAGCATCACCTGGATTACGTTGACAAGCCTGAGATTCTTGTCCACCAGGTTTCAGACGCAGGTTTTGAGTCCGGATAGCTCGTCCGAATTCCCCCACGTCAGGCCCGTCTCTTTTCATGATGAGAGCCGTGTGGGAAAGCCAGATCTGAATTCGGGGGCCGCCGCCCATTTGGAGTCGCGCGGCTCGGTGATGTAGAACCACCCCGATTGCCACCCCTTTATGGTCTCCACAAAGGAGCCCTCGAGCCATAGGACTTTGGCCATCTTGCCAACCATGGCGCCTCCGCACTCCGCTTGGCGGCCGCCCACTACCTTCGGCTTGACATTGAAGATCTTCAGCCATAAGCCGAAGTGGGGCTGGATGCAGAGGAAGGCCTCGCACACGACGATGAACACCGAGATGTTGAGGATGAAATTAGGGGCTAGATCATGGAAGTCCAGGCCGTAGTAGAACATGAGCCCCCGGACAAATGGGTGAAGTGGAAAACCTAGTCCGCGGAGGAAGTGGGGAGAAACACCACCCTCTCATGGGGCACAGGGGTTGGAATGAGCTGCCCCTCGTCGGGTAGAGCGATGCGCGCGATGTTGCTGGACAAGTATCCGGCCTCCGCAGCTTTGTGAGGTGCCCCTCCGTGACGGGAGGAGGCCATCCACCTGCCTCCCGCTCCGGACATAGTTGGAGAAGGTTGAGGTGGGATGTGCGAACTTAGGCGCTGGAGCTCGAGTCTTGGAAATGGATGAGCAAAGGAGGAAGAAGGCGTGGGTGAAAAGGTGGATCCTTATCCCCTTATATGGACGAAGCTATGCCACCCCCGCCAGCCTGGTAAAACTCGCTTATCTCCCAAGCGCCGTAATCAATGGCGCGGATGGGTTACCCACGTCCGTATTGATGGGAATCCCGGAATAAGGGGGCATGATCTATGCTTTGATAAGACGTGCCAGGGAAACCGCCTCGCTAAACGCGCTGAGGTGGAACAGTAAAAAAACAATCAGTATAAAGGCCTGGCCGTGGTGTGATGTCACGCCGCGGAATACGTCAGCAGATCCGTGCAAAAATTATTCTCTCTACGGTGGTATGTGGAACTTGTTTTGCAGATCCGGACACTATCCTTGTGTTCGAAACCTTCTATGAAGTATTCGGAGGAGGAACCCGCCTTGCAATGCCGAAGACAATATGCGTGCCGGACTAAATCGTCATTGAAGCCTGGTTCAGGGGCTACTGAGGGAGTCCTGGACTAGGTGGTGTCCGGATAGCCGAACTATCATCGCGGCCGGACTCCAAGACTATGAAGATAAAAGATTGAAGACTTCGTCCCGTGTCCGGATGGGACTTTCCTTGGCGTGGAAGGCAAGCTTGGCGATACGGATATGTAGATCTCCTACCATTGTAACCGACTCTGTGTAACCCTAACCCTATCCGGTGTCTATATAAACCGGAGGGTTTTAGTCCGTGGGGACGAACAACAATCATACCATAGGCTAGCTTCTAGGGTTTAGCCTCTACGATCTCGTGGTAGATCTACTCTTGTACTACCCATATCATCAATATTAATCAAGCAGGAGTAGGGTATTACCTCCATCGAGAGGGCCCGAACCTGGGTAAAAACATCGTGTCCCTTATCTCCTGTTACCTTTCGCCTAGACGCACAGTTCGGGACCTGCTACCCGAGATCCGCCGGTTTTGACACCGACACCCCCCCTTCCTTCTCTTCCTCCTCTTTCCCCCTCCCGAATCCTATTCCAACTAGGAAAGGGGGGGGAGTCCTACTCCCGGTGGGAGTAGGACTTCTCCTGGTGCGCCCTCCCCCTGGCCGGCCGCACCCCCCCTTGCTCCTTTATATACGGGGGCAGGGGGCACCTCTAGACACACAAGTTGATCAGTTGATCTCTCCCAACCGTGTGCGGTGCCCCCCTCCACCATAGTCCACCTCGATAATACTGTAGCGGTGCTTAGGCGAAGCCCTGTGTCGGTAGAACATCAACATCGTCACCATGCCGTCGTGCTGACGAAACTCTCCCTCAACACTCGGCTGGATCGGAGTTCGAGGCACGTCATCGGGCTGAACGTGTGCTGAACTCGGAGGTGCTGTACGTTCGGTACTTGATCGGTTTGATCGTGAAGATGTGCTTACCAGCATGTCATACTTTGGTTCGGCGGTATTATTGGATGAAGCGGCCCGGACCGACATTACGTGTACGCTTAGGCGAGACTGGTTTTACCGCCGTGCTTTGCACACATGTGACTAGCGGGTGTTAGTTTCTCCAACTTTAGTTGAACCGAGTGTGGCTACGCCCGGTCCTTGAGAAGATTAAAACATCACCAACTTGACAAAATATCGTTGTGGTTTTGATGCGTAGGTAAGAACGGTTCTTGCTAAGCCCGTAGCAGCCACGTAAAATTTGCAACAACAAAGTAGAGGACGTCTAACTTGTTTTTGCAGGGCATGTTGTGATGTGATATGGTCAAGACGTGATGCTATATTTTATTGTATGAGATGATCATGATTTGTAACCGAGTTATCGACAACTGGCAGGAGCCATATGGTTGTCGCTTTATTGTATGCAATGCAATCGCCCTGTAATGCTTTACTTTATCACTAAGCGGTAGCGATAGTCCTAGAAGCATAAGATTGGCGAGACGACAATGATGCTACGATGGAGATCAAGGTGCCGCGCCGGTGACGATGGTGATCATGACGGTGCTTCGGAGATGGAGATCACAAGCACAAGATGATGATGGCCATATCATATCACTTATATTGATTGCATGTGATGTTTATCTTTTATGCATCTTATCTTGCTTTGATTGACGGTATCATCATAAGATGATGCCTCACTAAATTATCAAAGTATAAGTGTTCTCCCTGAGTATGCACCGTTGCGGAAGTTCTTCGTGCTGAGACACCACGTGATGATCGGGTGTGATAGGCTCTACGTTCAAATACAACGGGTGCAAAACAGTTGCACACGCGGAATACTCAGGTTAAACTTGACGAGCCTAGCATATAACAGATATGGCCTCGGAACACGGAGACCGAAAGGTCGAGCGTGAATCATATAGTAGATATGATCAACATAGTGATGTTCACCATTGAAACTACTCCATCTCACGTGATGATCGGACATGGTTTAGTTGATTTGGATCACGTGATCACTTAGAGGATTAGAGGGATGTCTATCTAAGTGGGAGTTCTTAAGTAATATGATTAAACTGAACTTAAATTTATCATGAACTTAGTACCTGATAGTATCTTGCTTGTCTATGTTTATTGTAGATAGATGGCCCGTGCTGTTGTTCCGTTGAATTTTAATGCGTTCCTTGAGAAAGCAAAGTTGAAAGATGATGGTAGCAATTACACGGACTAGGTCCGTAACTTGAGGATTATCCTCATGGTTGTACAGAAGAATTACGTCCTGGAAGCACCGCTGGGTGCCAGGCCTGCTGCAGGAGCAACACCAGACGTTGTGAACGTCTGGCAAAGCAAAGCTAACGACTACTCGATAGTTCAGTGTGCCATGCTTTACGGCTTAGAACCAGGACTTCAACCATGTTTTGAACGTCATGGAGCATATGAGATGTTCCAGGAGTTGAAGTTAATATTTGAAGAAAATGCCCGAATTGAGAGATGTGAAGTCTCCAATAAGTTCTACAGCTGCAAGATGGAGGAGAATAGTTCTATCAGTGAGCATATACTCAAGATGTCTGGGTATAATAATAATTTGATTCAACTGGGAGTTAATCTTCCGGATGATAGCGTCATTGACAAAATTCTCCAATCACTACCACCAAGCTACAAGAGCTTCGTGATGAACTATAACATGCAAGGGATGGATAAGATGATTCCCGAGCTCTTCGCAATGCTAAAGGCTGCGGAGATACAAATCAAGAAGGAGCATCAAGTGTTGATGGTCAATAAGACCACCAGTTTCAAGAAGAAGGGCAAAGGGAAGAAGAAGGGGAACTTCAAAAAGAACAGCAAGCAAGTTGCTGCTCAGGAGAAGAAACCCAAGTCTGGACCTAAGCACGAGATCGAGTGCTTCTACCGCAAGCGGTAGGTCACCGGAAGCGGAACTGCCCCAAGTATTTGGCGGATAAGAAGGATGGCAAGGTGAACAAAGGTATATGTGATATACATGTTATTGATGTGTACCTTACTAATGCTCGCAGTAGCACCTGAGTATTTGATACTAGTTCTGTTGCTAATATTTGCAACCCGAAACAGGGGCTACGGATTAAGCGGGAAGATAGGCTAAGGACGAGGTGACGATGCGCGTAGGAAATGGTTCCAAAGTCGATGTGATCGCGGTCGGCACGCTACCTCTACATCTACCTTCGGGATTAGTATTAGACCTAAATAATTGTTATTTGGTGCTAGCGTTGAGCATGAACATTATATCTAGATCTTGTTTGATGCGAGACGGTTATTCATTAAATCAGAGAATAATGGTTGTTCTATTTATATGAGTAATATCTTTTATGGTCATGCACCCTTGAAGAGTGGTCTATTTTTATTGAATCTCGATAGTAATGATACACATATTCATAATGTTGAAGCCAAAAGATGCAGAGTTGATAATGATAGTGCAACTTATTTGTGGCACTGCCGTTTAGGCCATATCGGTGTAAAGCGCATGAAGAAACTCCATACTGATGGACTTTTGGAACCACTTTATTATGAATCACTTGGTACTTGTGAACCGTGCCTCATGGGCAAGATGACTAAAACGCCGTTCTCCGGAACTATGGATAGAGCAACAGATTTGTTGGAAATCATACATATAGATGTATGTGGTCCGATGAATGTTTAAGCTCGTGGCGGATATCGTTATTTTCTCACCTTCACAGATGATTTAAGCAGATATGGGTATATCTACTTAATGAAACATAAGTCTGAAACTTTTGAAAAGTTCAAAGAATTTCAGAGTGAAGTTGAAAATCATCGTAACAAAAAATAAAGTTTCTACGATCTGATTGTGGAGGAGAATATTTGAGTTACGAGTTTGGTCTGCATTTGAAACAATGCGGAATAGTTTCGCAACTCACGGCACCCGGAACACCACAGTGTAATGGTGTGTTCGAACGTTGTAATCGTACTTTACTTGATATGGTGCTATCTATGATGTTTGTTACTGATTTACTGCTATCGTTTTGGGGTTATGCTTTAGAGACGACTGCATTCACGTTAAATAGGACACCATCAAAATCCGTTGAGACGACACCTTATGAACTATGGTTTGGCAAGAAACCAAAGTTGTCATTTCTTAAAGTTTGGGGCTGCGATGCTTATGAGAAAAAGCTTCAACCTGATAAGCGCGAACCCAAATTGGAGAAGTGTGTCTTCATAGGATACCCAAAGGAAACTGTTGGGTACATCTTCTATCACAAATCCGAAGGCAAGACTTTTGTCTCTAAATTCGGAGATTTTCTAGAGAAGGAGTTTCTCTCGAAAGAAGTGAGTGGGAGGAAAGTAGAACTTGATGAGGTAACTGTACCTGCTCCCTTATTGGAAAGTAGTTCATCACAGAAACCGGTTCCTGTGACATCTACACCAATTAGTGAGGAAGTTAATGATGATGATCATGGAACTTCAGATCAAGTTGTTACTGAACCTCGTAGGTCAAACAGAATAAGATCCGCACTAGAGTGGTACGGTAATCCTTTTCTGGAAGTTATGTTACTGGACCATCACGAACCTACGAACTATGAAGAAGCGATGGTGAGCCCAGATTCCACAAAGTGGCTTGAGGCCATGAAATCTGAGATGGGATCCATGTATGAGAACAAAGTGTGGACTTTGGTTGACTTGCCTGATGATCGGCAAGCAATTGAGAATAAATGGATCTTCAAGAAGAAGACTGACGCTGATGGCAATGTTACTGTCTTCAAAGCTCGACTTGTCGCGAAAGGTTTTCGACAAGTTCAAGGGATTGACTACAATGAGACCTTCTCACCCGTGTTAGCAATTGCCGCATTTTATGATTATGAAATTTGACAAATGGATGTCAAAACTGCATTCCTGAATGGATTTCTGGAAGAAGAGTTGTATATGATGAAACCGGAAGGTTTTATCGATCCAAAGGGAGCTAACAAAGTGTGCAAGCTCCAGCAATCCATTTATGGACTGGTGCAAGCCTCTCGGAGTTGGAATAAACACTTTGATAGTGTGATCAAAGCATTTGGTTTTGTACAGACTTTTGGAGAATCCTGTATTTACAAGAAAGTGAATGGGAGCTCTGTAGCATTTCTGATATTATATGTGGATGACATATTGCTGATTGGAAATGATATAGAATTTCTGGATAGCATAAAGGGATACTTGAATAAGAGTTTTTGAATGAAAGACCTCGGTGAAGCTGCTTACATATTGGGCATCAAGAGCTATAGAGATAGATCAAGACGCTTAATTGGACTTTCACCAAGCATTTACCTTGACAAAGTTTTGAAGAAGTTCAAAATGGATCAAGCAAAGAAAGGGTTCTTACCTGTGTTACAAGGTGTGAAGTTGAGTAAGACTCAATGCCCGACCACTGCAGAAGATAGACAGAAGATGAAAGATGTTCCCTATGCTTCAGCCATAGGCTCTGTCATGTATGCAATGCTACGTACCAGACCTGATGTGTGCCTTGCTATAAGTCGAGCAGGGAGGTACCAAAGTAATCCAGGAGTGGATCACTGGACAGCGGTCAAGAACATCCTGAAATACCTGAAAAGGACTACGGATATATTTCTCGTTTATGGAGGTGACATAGAACTCATCGTAAATGGTTACATTGAGGCAAGCTTTGACACTGATCCGGACGATTCTAGATCGCAAACCGGATACATGTTTACAATGAATGGTGGAGCTGTCAGTTGGTGCAGTTCTAAACAAAGCGTCGTGGCGGGTCTACGTGTGAAGCAGAGTGCATAGCTGCTTCCGAAGCAGCAAATGAAGGAGTCTGGATGAAGGAGTTAATATCCGATCTAGGTGTCATACCTAGTGCATCGGGTCCAATGAAAATCTTTTGTGACAATACTGGTGCAATTGCCTTGGCGAAGGAATCCAGATTTCACAAGAGAACTAAGCACATCAAGAGACGCTTCAATTCCATCCGGGATCTAGTCCAGGTTGCAGACATAGAAATTTGCAAGATACATACGGATCTGAATGTTGCAGACCCGTTGACTAAGCCTCTTCCACGAGCAAAACATGATCAGCACCAAGGCTCCATGGGTGTTAGAATCATTACTGTGTAATCTAGATTATTGACTCTAGTGCAAGTGGGAGACTGAAGGAAATATGCCCTAGAGGCAATAATAAATTTATTATTTATTTCCTTATATCATGATAAATGTTTATTATTCATGCTAGAATTGTATTAACCGGAAACATAATACATGTGTGAATACATAGACAAATAGATTGTCACTAGTATGCCTCTACTTGACTAGCTCGTTAATCAAAGATGGTTATGTTTCCTAACCATAGACATGAGTTGTCATTTGATTAACGGGATCACATCATTAGGAGAATGATGTGACTGATATGACCCATTCCGTTAGCTTAGCACACGATCGTTTAGTATGTTGCTATTGCTTTATTCATGACTTATACATGTTCCTATGACTATGAGATTATGCAATTCCCATTTACCGGAGGAACACTTTGTGTGCTACCAAACGTCACAACGTAACTGGGTGATTATAAAGGAGCTCTACAGGTGTATTACAGTACGAGTAAAGAGACATGCCGGTAACGAGATTGAACTAGGTATTGAGATACCGACGATAAAATCTCGGGCAAGTAACATACCGATGACAAAGGGAACAATGTATGTGGGAGCCAATATGAGCATCCAGGTTCCGCTATTGGTTATTCACCGGAGACGTGTCTCGGTCATGTCTACATAGTTCTCGAACCCGTAGGCTCCGCACGCTTAACGTTACAATGACAGTTATATTATGAGTTTATATGTTTTGATGTACCGAAGGTTGTTCGGAGTCCCGGATGTGATCACGAACATGACAAGGAGTCTCGAAATGGTCGAGACATGAAGATTGATATATTGGAAGCCTATGTTTGGATATCGTAAGTGTTCCGGGTGAAATCGGGATTTTACCGGAGTACCGGGAGGTAAATGGGCCTTAGTGGGCCTTTACGGAGGAGAGGAGAGGCGGCCAGGGCTGGGCCACGCACCCCTCCCCCCTAGTCGGAATAGGACAAGGAGAGGGGGCGGCGCCCCCCTTCCTTCTCTCCCTCCTCTAGGACTCCTCCTGGCGTGCCCTCCCCCTGGCCGGCCGCACCCTCCCTTTCTCCTTTATATACGGGGGCAGGGGGCACTCCTAGACACACAAGTTGATCCCCCACCCATGTGCGGTGCCCCCCTCCACCATAGTCCACCTCGATAATACTGTAGCGGTGCTTAGGCGAAGCCCTGCGTCGGTAGAACATCAACATCGTCACCACGCCATCGTGCTGACAAAACTCTCCCTCAACACTCGGCTGGATCGGAGTTCGAGGGACGTCATCGGGCTGAACGTGTGCTGAACTCGGAGGTGCCGTACGTTCGGTACTTGATTGGTTGGATCGTGAAGGCGATGCGACTACATCAACAGCGTTGTGCTAACGCTTCCGCCGGTCTCACGAGTGCGTGGACAACACTCTCCCCTCTAGTTGCTATGCATCACCATGATCTTGCGTGTGCGTAGGAATTTTTTTGAAATTACTACGTTCCCCAAAAAACATGCCCTGCAAAAACAAGTTAGACGTCCTCTACTTTGTTGTTGCAAGTTTTACGTGGCTGCTACGGGCTGAGCAAGAACCGTTCTTACCTACGCATCAAAACAACAACGATAGTTCGTCAAGTCAGTGTTGTTTTAACCTTCTCAAGGACCGGGCGTAGCCACACTCGGTTCAACTAAAGTTGGAGAAACTGACACACGCTAGTCACCTGTGTGCAAAGCACGGCGATAAAACCAGTCTCGCGTAAGCGTACGCGTAATGTCGGTCCGGGCCACTTCATCCAACAATACCGTCGAACCAAAGTGTGACATGTTGGTAAGCAGTATGACTTGTATCGCCCACAACTCACTTGTGTTCTATTCGTGCATATAACATCAACGCATAAAACCTGGCTCGGATGTCACTGTTGGGGAACGTAGTAATTTCAAAAATTTCCTACGCACATGCAAGATCATGGTGATGCATAGCAACGAGAGGGGAGAGTGTTATCTATGTACCCTGGTAGACCGAAAGCGGAAGCGTTAGCACAACGCGGTTGATGTAGTCGTACGTCTTAATGATCCGACCGATCCAAATAACGAATGTACGACACCTCCGAGTTCAGCACACATTCAGCTCGATGACGTCCCACGAACTCCGATCCAGCAGAGCTTTTCGGGAGAGTTTCATCAGCATGACGGCGTGATGACGGTGTCGGTGATGCTACCGTCGCAGGGCTTCGCCTAAGCACCTCTACGATATTACCGAGGTGGAATACGGTGGAGGGGGCAGCGCATACGGCTAGGAGAGATCAACAGATCAACTTGTGTGTCTAGAGGTGCCCCCCTGCCCCCGTATATAAAGGTGTGGAGGAGGGGGAGGGCCGGCCCTCCTATGGCGCGCCCAGGAGGAGTCCTACTCCCACCGGGAGTAGGATTCCCCCCCCCCCTCCAAGTAGTAGGAGTAGGAGTCAAGGAAAGGGAAAAGAGAAGAGAAGGAAGGAGGGGGCGCAGCCCCTCCCCTAGTCAATTCGGACTAGGCCTTGGGGGCAGCACAGCCCCCTCTCTCTTTCCCCTAAAGCCCAATAAGGCCCATATACTGCCCGGCGAATTTCCGTAACTCTTCGGTACTCCGAAAAATACCCGAATCACTCGGAACCTTTCCGATGTCCGAATATAGTCGTCCAATATATCGATCTTTACGTCTCGACCATTTCGAGACTCCTCGTCATGTCCCCGATCTCATCCGGGACTCCAAACAACCTTCGGTACATCAAAACACATAACTCATAATATAAATCGTCACCGAACGTTAAGCGTGCGGATCCTACGGGTTCGAGAACTATGTAGACATGACTGAGACACGTCTCCGGTCAATAACGAATAGCGGAACCTGGATGCTCATATTGGCTCCAACATATTCTACGAACATCTTTATCGGTCAAACCGCATAACAACATACGTTGTTCCCTTTGTCATCGGTTTGTTACTTGCCCGAGATTCAATCGTCCGCATCTCAATACCTAGTTGAATCTCGTTACCGGCAAGTCTCTTTACTCATTATGTAATGCATCATCCCGCAACTAACTCATTAGTCACATTGCTTGCAAGGCTTATAGTGACGTGCATCACTGAGAGGGCCCAGAGATACCTCTCCGACAATCGGAGTGACAAATCCTAATCTCGAAATACGCCAACTCAACAAGTACCTTCGGAGACACCTATAGAGCACCTTTATAATCACCCAGTTACGTTGTGACGTTTGGTAGCACACAAAGTGTTCCTCCGGTAAACGGGAGTTGCGTAATCTCATAGTCATAGGAACATGTATAAGTCATGAAGAAAGCAATAGCAACATACTAAACGATCAAGTGCTAAACTAACGGAATGGGTCAAGTCAATCACATCATTCTCTAATGATGTGATCCCGTTAATCAAATGACAACTCATGTCTATGGCTAGGAAACTTAACCATCTTTGATTCAACGAGCTAGTCAAGTAGAGGCATACTAGTGACATTATGTTTGTCCATGTATTCACACATGTACTAAGTTTTCGGTTAATACAATTCTAGCATGAATAATAAACATTTATCATGAAATAAGGAAATAAATAATAACTTTATTATTGCCTCTAGGGCATATTTCCTTCAGTCTCCCACTTGCACTAGAGTCAGTAATCTAGTTCACATCACCATGTGATTTAACACCAATATTCACATATGTATGTGATTAACACCCATAGTTCACATCGTCATGTGACCAACACCCGAAGGGTTTACTAGATTCAATAATCTAGTTCACATCGATATGTGATTAACACCGAAAGAGTACTAAGGTGTGGTCATGTTTTGCTCGTGAGAGAAGTTTAGTCAACGGGTCTGTCACATTCAGAGCCTTATGTATTTTGCAAATATTCTATGTCTACAATGCTCTGGACGGAGCTACTCTAGCTAATTGCTCCCACTTTCAATATGTATCCAGATTGAGACTTAGAGTCATCTGGTCGGTGTAAAAGCTTTCACCGATGTAACTCTTTACGACAGGCTCTTTTATCACCTCCATAATCGAGAACTATTTCCTTATTCCTCACTAAGGATATTCTTGAACGCTTTCCAGTGAACTACTCCTAGATCAAAACTGTACTCCCTTGCCAAACTCAGAGCGAGGTATACAATAGGTATGGTACACAACATAGCATACTTTATGGAACCTATGACTGAGGCATAGGGAATGACTTTTCATTCTCTTTCTATTTTCTGCCATGGTCGGGTTTTGAGTCTTACTCAACTTCACACCTTGCAACATAGGCAAGAACTTCTTTGACTGTTCCATTTTGAACTACTTCAAAATCTTATCAAGGTATGTACTCATTGAAAAATCTTATCAAGCGTATTGATCTATCTCTATAGATCTTGATGCTCAACATGTAAGCAGCTTTACCGAGGTCTTTCTTTGAAAAACTGTTATTCAAGTATCCTTTTATGCTATCCAGAAAAATTCTACATTATTTCTGATCAACAATATGTCATTCACATATACTTGTCAGAAAGGCCGTAGTGCTCCCACTCACTTTCCTGTAAATACAGGCTTCACCGCAAGTCTGTATAAAACAATATTCTTTGATTAACTCATCAAAGCGTATATTCCAACTCCGAGATGCCTGCACCAGTCCATAGATGGATCACTGGAGCTTGCACACTTTGTTAGCGGCTTTAGGATTGGCAAAATCTTCCGGTTGTATCATATACAACTCTTCTTTAATAAATCCATTAAGGAATGTAGTTTTGACATCCATTTGCCAGATTTCATAAATGTGGCAATTGCTAACATGATTCAGACGGACTTAAGCATCGATACAAGTGAGAAAATCTCATCGTTTTCAACACCTTGAACTTGTCGAAAATACCTTTTGTGACAAGTCGAGCTTTGTAGATAGTAACACTACTATCAGCGTTTGTCTTCCTCTTGAAGATCCATTTATACAATATGGCTTGCCGATCATCGGGCAACTCCACCAAAGTCCACACTTTGTTCTTATACATGGATCCCATCTCAGATTTCATGGCCTCAAGCCATTTCGCGGAATCTGGGCTAATCATCGCTTCTTCATAGTTCGTAGGTTTATCATGGTCTAGTAACATGACTTCTAGAATAGGATTACCGTACCACACTGGTGTGGACCGTAATCTGGAAGACCTACGAGGTTCTGTAGTAACTTAATTTGAAGTTTCATGATCATCATCATTAGCTTCCTACCTAATTGGTGTAGCAATCACTGGAACTGATTTCTGTGATGAACTACTTTCCAGTTCGGGAGAAGGTACAAAAACATTATCAAGCTCTACTTTCGTCCCACTCACTTCTTTCGTGAGAAACTCCTTCTCTAGAAAGGATCCATCTTAGCAACGAATATTTTGCCTTCGGATCTGTGATAGAAGGTGTACCCAACAGTTTTCTTTGGGTATTCTATGAAGACGCACTTCTCCGATTTGGGTTCGAGCTTATCGGGTTGAAACTTTTTGATTGTTCCATGCCGATATTATTCTTGGGGATGCTGATACGTCTCCGTCATATCCATAATTTCTGGTTGTTCCATGCCAATATTATTCAACTTTCATATACTTTTGGCAACTTTTTATACTATTTTTGGGACTAACATATTGATCCGGTGCCCAGTGCCAGTTCCTGTTTTTTGCATGTTTTATGTTTTACGGAAACCCAATATCAAACGGATTCCAAGCGGGATAAAAACGGACGAAGAATTATTTTGGAATATTTGAGATTTTCCGGAGGAAGAATCAACACGAAACGGCGCCCGAGGTGGCCAGGAGATAGGGGGGCGTGCCCACCCCCCCTGGGCGTGCTCGGAACTCTCCTGGGCCACCCGTATGGCGGTTGACGCTCTTCTTTTGCCGCAAGAAAGATAATTTTACGAGAAAAGTCTGGGCAAAAGATTCACCCCAATCGGAGTTACGGATCTCCGGATATAAAAGAAACGGTGAAGGGGAAGGATCGGAGAACGCAGAAACAGAGAGATAGATCCAATATCGAAGGGGCTCTCGCCCCTCCCACGCCATGGGAGCCAAGGACCAGAGGCGAAACCCTTCTCCCATCTAGGGAGGATGTCAAGGAAGAAGAAGAAGAAGAAGGGGGACTCTCACCCCCTTGCTTCTGGTGGCGTCGGAACGCCGCCGGGGGTCATCATCATCACCGTGATCTTCACCAATACCTCCGCCATCTTCACCAACATCTCCATCACCTTCCCCCATCTATATTCAGCGGTCCACTCTCCGCAAACCGCTGTACCCTCTACTTGAACATGGTGCCTTATGCTTCATATTATTATCCTATGATGTGTTGCCATCTTATGATGTCTGAGTAGATTTTCGTTGTCCTATCGGTGATTGATGAATTGCTATGATTGGTTTGAGTTGCATGTTTTATTATTGGTGCTGTCCTATTGTGCCATCCATGTCGTGCAAGCGTGAGGGATTCCCACTGTACGGTGTTGCTATGCGTTCATGATTCACTTATAGTGAGTTGCGCGAGTGACTGAAACACAAACCCGAGTAAGGGGATTGTTGCGTATGGGATAAAGGGGACTTGATACTTTAATGCTATGGTTGGGTTTTACCTTCATGAATCTTTAGTAGTTGCGGATGCTTTCTAGAGTTCCAATCATAAGTGCATATGATCCAAGTAGAGAAAGTATGTTAGCTTATGCCTCTCCCTCAAATAGAATTACAATAGTGATTACCGGTCTAGTAACGTAGTCAATTGCTTAGGGACAATTTCACAACTCCTACCACCACTTTTCCACACTCGCTATATTTACTTTATTGTTTATTTATCTAAACAGCCCCTATTTTCTATTTATGCGTTCTTTACTTTCTTGCAAATCTATCCAACAACAGCTATAAAGTACTTCTAGTTTCATACTTGTTCTAGGTAAAGCGAACGTCAAGCGTGCGTGAAATTAAATATCGATGGCGAATAGGACTTGAGAGAGTATTTTTTCTACCTTTAGCTCCTCGTTGGGTTCGACACTCTTACTTATCAAAGAGGCTACAACTATCCCGTATACTTGCGGGTCATCAAGACCTTTTTCCGGCGCGTTGCCGGGAGTCATACCGTGGGGTGATTATTCTCGTGTGAGCTTGTTTGCTTTATCACTAAGTAATTTTTATTTGCTGTTCTTAGTTGTTTGCAATCTTTAGTTACGGGTAGGAAACACAAAATACCAAAAAAATTACTTGTACCTACTGCACCAATGGTTAAAGAACCACTCAAAATCTATCACACTCCCGAAGCTTTTTACTAGGATTATCTTTGATCCCTTTGTGCTCGTGCTGAAACCCCAACTAGCTTAGTTGAGGGCAAATCTTTAGATGAGAATGCTTGTTATGTGCGACACCATATATCTGAAAAGGGAAAATTTTACTGGATCAAATATATCGTTTGCAATGCTATGCTTGGAATTTATGTGAAATTTATGATTTTACTTGTTGTTCTGAAAACCCTAAGAAGCACCTTCCCTACCAATACAAGTTTATTGATAATGGAATCATATCTTCGTATGCTAAGGGTGTTTATAATTACTATGATGTTCAACAAATTGAAGAATTTGTTGCTTTTAAGGGTGCTTATGAAATTGCTTCTTTGATTGAAAAGTATGATGCTACTCTCTACAAATCTGAAAATTTTGCCATACTTGAATATTTTTATTATAATTATGCTTCTAATGCCTATGTTAAACCATATATTGATAAATTCTCCGCTATTCTAGAAGAGACTAATATTTTGCAGGAAGCTATGGAAAAAGAAATTGGTGAAATTGTGAGCTCATTGGATGAAAAAGATGATGAGGAGAGCGAAGAATAAAAGGAGGAAGAGCGGATTGATCAGCCGTGCCCACCTTCTAATGATAGTAACTCTTCAACTCATACATTGTTTAATTCCCCTTCGTGCTTACCGAAGGATGATTGCTATGATGATTGTTATGATCCCTTTAATTCGTATGAAATATCCCTTTTTGATGATGTTTACTATGCTTGTGGCCAAGATGCCAATATGAATTATGTTTATGGAGATGAAATTGCTATAGTTCCTTATGTTAAACATGAAATTGTTGCTATTGCACCCACGCATGATAGTCCTATTATCTTTTTGAATTCTCCCAACTACACTATATCGGAGAAGTTTGTGCTTATTAAGGATTATATTGATGGGTTGCCTTTTACCATTGCACATGATGATTTTGATGAATGTAATATGCATGTGCTTGCTGCTCCTACTTGCAATTATTATGAGAGAGGAACTATTTCTCCACCTCTCTATGTTTCCCATACTATGAAATTGCAAGAAACTGCTTATACTATGCATTGGACTTTACTTGGTGTGCATGAATTGTTCTTTTATGGCATGCCGATGCATAGTAAGGGAGTTAGACTGCATTGTTGCATGATATATGTTACTTCGTGCTCACAACTAAATTACAAATCACTGTTAATTAAAATTGGCTTTGATATACCTTGGGATCCGGGTGGATCCATCACTTGAGCACTGTATGCCTAGCTTAATGGCTTTAAGAAAGCGCTGCCAGGGAGACAACCCGGAAGTTTTAGAGATTCATTTATTTCTGTTGAGTGCTTTTATATAGTTTAAAAACTACAAAAATAAAGAGGGGAACCTAAAAACTTTTCAAAAAGGAAAGTGAAAGTGTGAGAGACAAGCATTGTTGATGTGGGAGAGCTCCTTGAAATTTGTTCATGCTCACGGTAACTTTGTGAATCTTGATTACAGAAACTTTTCATCAAAAATAATTATCACCTTGTATAATTCCTTTGTATTATAAAAATAATGTGCCAAGGTTTGCCTAAAGGATGTTTACAATGCTTGTTGGTTTGTACGGTGCAGGACAGAAACTTTGGCTGTAGTGCACGATTTTACATTTTTAACTGGAAAGTCAAAAGGTTCTGATTCTTTTTGCACTGTCTTTATGTACAACTTTTGTATTGTTCATAATTTTGGTAGAATTTTTGGGGTACCAGAAGTATGGTGAATGTTCAGATTTCTACAGACTGTTCTGTTTTTGACAGATTCTGTTTTTGATGCATAGTTTACTTGTTTTGATGAATTTGTCAATTTATATCAGTGGATTAAGCCATGGAAAAGCAATATTACAGTATACACAATGCAAAACCAAAATATGAATTGGTTTGCTACAGTACTTAGAGTAATGATTTTCTTTATTATACTAATGGATCTTACCGAGTTTTCTGTTGAAGTTTTGTGTGGATGAAGTGTCTAATCAAGGAGGTCTGGATATGAGGAAAAGGAAGAGAGGCAAGAGCTCAAGCTTGGGGATGCCCGAGGCACCGCAATTAAATATTTAAGGAGACTCAAGTGTCTAAGCTTGGGGATGCCCCGGAAGGCATCCCCTCTTTCTTCAACAAGTATCGGTATGTTTTCGTATTCGTTTCGCTCATGCGATATGTGCAAGTCTTGGAGCGTCTTTTGCATGTAGTTTTCATTTTCCTTTTATGCACCATGCTGGTATGAGATAGTACTTGGTTGATTTATAGAATGCTCATTGCACTTCACTTATATCTTTTGAGTATGACTTTATAGAATGCTTCATGTGCTTCACTTATATCATTTGTAGTTTGGATTGCCTGTTTCTCTTTACTTACAAAACCGCCATTTGTAGAATGCTCTTTTGCTTCACTTATAATTCTTGGAGCGTGGGCATATCTTTTGTAGAAAGAATTAATCTCTCTTGCTTCACTTATATCTATTTAGAGAGATGACAGGAATTGGTCATTCACATGGTTAGTCATAAAATCCTACATAAACTTGTAGATCGCTGAATATGATATGTTTGATTCCTTGCAATAGTTTTGCGATATAAAGGTGGTGATATTAGAGTCATGCTAGTGGGCTACTGTGGATTAGTAGAAATACTTGTGTTGAGGTTTGTGATTCCCGTAGCATGCACGTATGGTGAACCGCTTTGTGATGAAGTTGGAGCACAATTTTATTTATTGTTTGTCTTCCTTATGAGTGGCGGTCGGGGACGAGTGATGGTCTTTTCCTACCAATCTATCCCCCTAGGAGCATGCGTAGTACTTTGTTTTCAATGGCTTGTAGATTTTTGCAATAAGTATATGAGTTCTTTATGACTAATGTTGAGTCCATGGATTATACGCACTCTCACCCTTCCATTATTGCTAGCCTCTTCGGTACCGTGCATTGCCCTTTCTCACCTCGAGAGTTGGTGCAAACTTCGCCGATGCATACAAACCCCGTGATATGATATGCTCTGTCACACATAAGCCTCCTTATATCTTCTTCAAAACAGCCACCATACCTACCTATCATGCATTTCCATAGCCACTCCGAGATATATTTCCATGCAACATTCATCATCATCATATACATGACTTGAGCATTCATTGTTATACTGCTTTGCATGATCGTAAGAAACCTAGCATGATGTTTTCATGGCTTGTCCGGTTTTTGATGTCATTGCTATGCTAGATCATTGCACATCCTAGTACACCGCCGGAGGCATTCATATAGAGTCATATCTTTGTTCTAGATATTGAGTTGTAATATTGAGTTGTAAGTAAATAAAAGTGTGATTATCATCATTATTAGAGCATTGCCCCAGTGAGGAAAGGATGATGGATACTATGATTTCCCCACAAGTCGGGATGAGACTCCGGACTTAATATATAAAAAAAGAGAGGCCAACAAAGCCTAAATAAAAAAAAGGAGAGGCCAAAGAAGCCTATTCAAAATAAAAAAAAATAAAAAAAGAAAAAAAAGAAAAAATAAGAAGAAAAAAGAAAATAAAAAAGAGAGAAAAAGAGAGAAGGGGCAATGTTATTATCCTTTACCACACTTGTGCTTCAGAGTAGCACCATGTTCTTCATAGAGAGAGTATCCTATGCTTTCACTTTCATATACTAGTGGGAATTTTCATTATAGAACTTGGCTTGTATATTCCGATGATGGGCTTCCTCAAATGCCCGAGGTCTTCATGAGCAAGCAAGTTGGATGCACACCCACTTAGTTTCCAGTTTGAGCTTTCATACACTTATAGCTCTTAGTGCATCCGTTGCATGGCAATCCCTACTCACTCACATTGATATCTATTGATGGGCATCTCCATAGCCCGTTGATACGCCTAGTCAATGTGAGAGTTTCTCCTTTTTGTCTTCTCCACATAGCCCCCACCATCATATTCTATTCCACCTATAGTGCTATGTCCATGGCTCACGCTCATGTATTGTGTGAAAGTTGAAAAAGTTTGATATTACTAAAGTATGAAACAATTGCTTGGCTTGTCATCGGGGTTGTGCATGATTAAATACTGTGTGTGATGAAGATAGAGCAACAGCCAGACTATATGATTTTGTAGGGATAACTTTCTTTGGCCATGTTGTTTTGAAAAGACATGATTGCTTTATTAATGCGCTTCGAAGTATTATTGTTTTTATGTCAAAATGATAGACTATTGCTTTGAATCACTCGTGTCTTAATATTCATGCCATGATTAGACATATGATCAAGATTATGCTAGGTAGCATTCCACATCAAATATTATCTTTTTTATCATTTACCTACTCGAGGACGAGCAGGAATTAAGCTTGGGGATGCTGATACGTCTCCGTCGTATCTATAATTTTTTATTGTTCCATGCCAATATTATTCAACTTTCATATACTTTTGGCAACTTTTTATACTATTTTTTGGACTAACATATTGATCCAGTGCCTAGTGCCAGTTCCTGCATGTTTTATGTTTCGCAGAAACCCAATATCAAACAGAATCCAAATGGGATAAAAACGTACGGAGAATTATTTTGGAATATTTGGGATTTTCCGGAGGAAGAATCAACGCGAAACGGCGCCCGAGGTGGCCAGGAGATAGGGGGGCGTGCCCACCCCTGGGCACGCCCGGAACTCTCCTGGGCCACCCGTAAGGCGGTTGACGCTCTTCTTTTGCCGCAAGAAAGCTAATTTTACATGAAAAATCTGGGCGAAAGATTCACCCCAATCGGAGTTACGGATCTCCGGAGGTAAAAGAAACGGTGAAGGGGAAGGATCCGAGAACGCAGAAACAGAGAGATACATCCAATCTCGGAGGGGCTCTCGCCCCTCCCACGCCATGGGAGCCAAGGACCAGAGGAGAAACCCTTCTCCCATCTAGGGAGGAGGTCAAGGAAGAAGAAGAAGAAGGGGGGCTCTCTCCCCCTTGCTTCTGGTGGCGTCGGAACGCCGCCGGGGGCCATCATCATCACCGTGATCTTCACCAATACCTCCGCCATCTTCACCAACATCTCCATCACCTTCCCCCATCTATATTCAGCGGTCCACTCTCCCGCAACCCGCTGTACCCTCTACTTGAACATGGTGCCTTATGCTTCATATTATTATCCTATGATGTGTTGCCATCCTATGATGTCTGAGTAGATTTTCGTTGTCCTATCGGTGATTGATGAATTTCTATGATTGGTTTGAGTTGCATGTTTTATTATTGGTGTTGTTCTATTTGAAGGAAATATGCCCTAGAGGCAATAATAAAGTTATTATTTATTTCCTTATATCATGATAAATGTTTATTATTCATGCTAGAATTGTATTAACCGGAAACATAATACATGTGTGAATACATAGACAAGCAGATAGTCACTAGTAAGCCTCTACTAGACTAGCTCATTAATCAAAGATGGTTATGTTTCCTAACCATAGACATGTGTTGTCATTTGATTAATGGGATCACCTCATTAGAAGAATGATGTGATTGACATGACCCATTCCATTAGCTTAGCACTTGATCGTTTAGTATATTGCTATTGCTTTCTTCATGACTTATACATGTTCCTATAACTATGAGATTATGCAACTCCGTTTACGGAGGAACACTTTGGGTACTACCAAAGCGTCTGGCGTAACTGGGTGATTATAAAGGAGTACTACAGGTGTCTCCAAAAGTACTTGTTGGGTTGGCGTATTTGAGATTAGGTTTTGTCACTCCGATTGTCGGAGAGGTATCTCTGCGCCTTCTCGGTAATACACATCACATAAGCCTTGCAAGCATTACAACTAATGAGTTAGTTGTGAGATGATGTATTACGGGCGAGGACTTACCGATGCTGAGATTGAACTAGGTATTGGATACCGACGATCGAATCTCAGGTAAGTAACATACCGATGACAAAGGGAACAACGATTATGTTGTTATGCGGTCCGACCGATAAAGATCTTCATAGAAAATGTAGGAACCAATATGGGCATCCAGGTCCCGCTATTGGTTATTGACCGGAGACATGTCTCGGTCATGTCTACATTATTCTCGAACCGTAGGGTCCGCACGCTAAGGTTTCGATGACAGTTATATTATGAGTTTATGTATTTTGATGTACGAAGGTTGTTCGAGTCCGGATATGATCACGGACATGACGAGGAGTCTCGAAATGGTCGAGACATAAAGATTAATATATTGGACGGATATATTTGGACACGGAAAGGTTCGGAGAAGTTTGGAGCTCCGGAGGTTACGGAACCCCGGGAGGTATATGGGCCTTATTGGGCCCATGTAGGAGGAAGGGAGAAGGAACAAGGGAGGCGCGCCCCAAGCCCAATCCGAATTGGGGAGGGGGGCCCCCCTTCCTTTCTCCTTCCCCTTCCTGTTCCTACTACTAGTACTACTTCCTAATACTAGTACTCCTTCCCCCTCCAAATAAGATAAGGAAAAGAGAGGGAAACCTACTTGGAGTAGGTTTCCCCCTCCCTATGGTGCGCCCCCCTTGAGGCCGGCCACCTCCTCCCTCCCTCCTTTATATACAGGGGTAGGGGGGCACCCTAGTACACACAAGTTGATCCTTGAGATCGTTCCTTAGCCGTGTGCGGTGCCCCCCTCCACCATATTCCACCTCAGTCATATCATAGCAGTGCTTAGGCGAAGCCCTGCGTCGGTAGAACATCAAGATCGTCACCACGCCGTCGTCTTGTGGAACTCCCTCTCCCGAGCTTTGCTGGATCGGAGCCCGAGGAGCGTCATCGAGCTGAGCGTGTGCCAAGAACTCGGAGGCACCGGAGTAACGGGCGCTGGGATCGGCTGGATCGCGAGAGGAGAACGTACGACTACTTCCTCTACGTTGTGATCGCTTCCGCTTTGGTCTACGAGGGTACGTAGACAATACTCTCCCCTCTCGTTGCTATGCCATCACCATGGTCCTGTGTGTGCGTAGGAAAATTTTGAAATTACTACGTTCCAGCATGTCATATGCACGAGTAGAACACAAGTGAGTTGTGGGCGATACAAGTCATACTGCCTACCAGCATGTCATACTTTGGTTCGGCGGTATTGTGAGATGAAGCGGCCCGGACCGACATTACGCCAGACGCTTACGCGAGACTGGTTTCACCGTTACGAGCACTCGTGCTTAAAGGTGGCTGGCGGGTGTCTGTCTCTCTCACTTTAGTTGAACCGAGTGTGGCTACGCCCGGTCCTTGAGAAGGTTAAAACGGAGTCTATTTGAAGAAGTATCGTTGTGGTTTTGATGCGTAGGTAAGGACGGTTCTTGCTCAGCCCGTAGCAGCCACGTAAAACATGCAACAACAAAGTAGAGGACGTCTAACTTGTTTTTGCAGGGCATGTTGTGATGTGATATGGTCAAGACGTGATGCTATATTTTATTGTATGAGATGATCATGTTTTGTAACCGAGTTATCGGCAATTGGCAGGAGCCATATGGTTGTCGCTTTATTGTATGAAATGCAAACGCCCTGTAATTGCTTTACTTTATCACTAAGCGGTAGCGATAGTCGTAGAAGCAACAGATGGCGAACGACAACGATGCTACGATGGAGATCAAGGTGTCGCGCCGGTGGCGATGGTGATCACGACGGTGCCGGAGATGGAGATCACAAGCACAAGATGATGATGGCCATATCATATCACTTATATTGATTGCATGTGATGTTTATCCTTTATGCATCTTATCTTGCTTTGATTGACGGTAGCATTATAAGATGATCTCTCACTAAAAATTATCAAGAAGTGTTCTCCTGAGTATGCACCGTTGCCAAAGTTCGTAGTACCCGGACACCACGTGATGATCGGGTGTGATAAGTTCTCGTCCATCTACAACGGGTGCAAAACAGTTACACGCAGAATACTCAGGTTAAACTTGACGAGCCTAGCATATAACAGATATGGCCTCGGAACACGGAGACCGAAAGGTCAAGCGTGAATCATATAGTAGATATGATCAACATAGTGATGTTCACCATTGAAACTACTCCATCTCACGTGATGATCGGACATGGTTTAGTTGATTTGGATCACGTAATCACTTGGATGACTAGAGATGTCTGTCTAAGTGGGAGTTTTTAATATGATTAATTGAACTTAAATTTATCATGAACTTAGTACTGATAGTATTTTTGCTTGTCTATGTTTACTGTAGATAGATGGCTCGTCTTTGTTGTTCCGTTGAATTTTAATGCGTTCCTTGAGAAAGCAAAGTTGAAAGATGATGGTAGCAATTACACGGACTGGGTCCGTAACTTGAGGATTATCCTCATTGCTGCACAGAAGAATTACGTCTAGAAGCACCGCTGGGTGCCAGCCTGCTTTGCAGGAGCTGCGCGAGAAGTTGTGAGCGTCTGGCAGAGCAAAGCTGATGACTACTCGATAGTTCAGTGTGCCATGCTTTACGGCTTAGAACCGGGTCTTCAACGACGTTTTGAATGTCATGGAGCATATGAGATGTTCCAGGAGTTGAAGTTAATATTTCAAGCAAATGCCCGGATTGAGAGATATGAAGTCTCCAATAAGTTCTATAGCTGCAAGATGGAGGAGAATAGTTCTGTCAGTGAACATATACTCAAAATGTCTGGGTATAATAATCACTTGATTCAACTGGGAGTTAGTCTTCCGGATGATAGTGTCATTGACAGAATTCTCCAATCACTGCCACCAAGCTACAAGAGGTTCGTGATGAACTATAATATGCAAGGGATGACCAAAACAATTCCCGAGCTCTTGAAATGCTGAAAGCCGCGGAGGTAGAAATCAAGAAAGAGCATCAAGTGTTGATGGTCAACAAGACCACTAGTTTCAAGAAAAGGGCAAAGGAAAGAAGAAGGAAACTTCAAAAGGAACAGCAAGAAAGTTGCTGCTCAAGAGAAGAAACCCAAGTCTGGACCTAAGCCTGAAATCGAGTGTTTTACTGCAGCATGGACCTTTGGAAGCGGAACTGCCCCAAGTATTTGGCGGATAAGAAGGATGGCAAGGTGAACAAAGGTATATGTGATATACATGTTATTGATGTGTACCTTACTAGAGCTCGTAGTAGCACCTGGGTATTTGATACTGGTTCTGTTGCTAATATTTGCAACTCAAAACAGGGACTACAGAATAAGCGAGCACTGGCAAAGGACGAGGTGACGATGCGCGTGGGAAACGGTTCCAAGGTCAATGTGATCGCGGTCGGCACGCTACCTCTACATCTACCTTCGGGATTAGTTTTAGACCTAAATAATTGTTATTTGGTGCCAGCGTTGAGCATGAACATTATATCTGGATCTTGTTTGATGCGAGACGGTTATTCATTTAAATCAGAGAATAATGGTTGTTCTATTTATATGAGTAATATCTTTTATGGTCACGCACCCTTGAAGAATGGTCTATTTTTATTGAATCTCGATAGTAGTAATACACATATTCATAATGTTGAAACCAAAAGATGCAGAGTTGATAATGATAATGCAACTTATTTGTGGCACTTGCCGTTTAGGTCATATCGGTGTAAAACGCATGAAGAAACTCCATCTTGATGGGCTTCTGGAATCACTTGATTATGAATCACTTGGTACTTGCGAACCGTGCCTCATGGGCAAGATGACAAAAAACGCCGTTCTCCGGAACTATGGAGCGAGCAACTGATTTGTTGGAAATCATACATACTAATGTTTGTGGTCCAATGAATATTGAGGCACGCGGCGGGTATCGTTATTTTCTCACCTTCACAGATGATTTGAGCAGATATGGGTATATCTACTTAATGAAACACAAATCTGAAACATTTGAAAAGTTCAAAGAATTTCAGAGTGAAGTGGAAAATCATCGTAACAAGAAAATAAAGTTTCTACGATCTGATCGTGGAGGAGAATATTTGAGTTACGAGTTTGGTTTACATTTAAAACAATGTGGAATAGTTTCGCAACTCACGCCACCCGGAACACCACAGAGAAATGGTGTGTCCGAACGTCGTAATCGTACTTTACATGATATGGTGCGATCTATGATGTCTCTTACTGATTTACCGCTATCGTTTTGGGGATATGCTTTAGAGACGGCCGCATTCACGTTAAATAGGGCACCATCTAAATCCGTTGAGACGACACCGTATGAACTATGGTTTGGCAAGAAACCAAAGTTGTCGTTTCTTAAAATTTGGGGCTGCGATGCTTATGTGAAGAAACTTCAACCAGATAAGCTCGAACCCAAATCGGAAAAATGTGTCTTCATAGGATACCCAAAGGAGACTGTTGGGTACACCTTCTATCACAGATCTGAAGGCAAGATTTTCGTTGCTAAGTTCGGATCCTTTCTAGAGAAGGAGTTTCTCTCGAAAGAAGTGAGTGGGAGGAAAGTAGAACTTGATGAGATAATGTATCTGCTCCCTTATTGGAAGGTAATTCATCACAAGAAATGGTTCTGTGACAACTACACCAATTAGTGAGGAAACTAATGATATTGATCATGAAACTTCAGATCAAGTTGCTACTGAACCGTGAGGGTCAACCAGAGTGAAATACGCACCAGAGTGGTACGGTAATCCTATTACGGAAGTCATGTTACTTGACCATAGCGAACCTACAAACTATGAAGAAGCGATGGTGAGCCCAGATTCATGAAATGGCTGGAAGCAATGAAATCTGAGATGGGATCCATGTATGAAATAAAAGTATGGACTTTGTTTGACTTGCCCGATGGTCGGCAAGCCATTGAGAATAAATGGATCTTTAAGAAGAAGACTGTCGCCGATGGTAATGTAACTGTCTATAAAGCTCGACTTGTTGCAAAAGGTTTTCGACAAGTTCAAGGGGTTGACTACGATGAGACTTTCTCACCCGTAGCGATGCTTAAGTCTGTCCGAATCATGTTAGCAATTGCCGCATTTTATGATTATGAAATTTGGCAAATGGATGTAAAAACTGCATTCTTGAATGGATTTCTAGAAGAAGAGTTGTATATGATGCAACCAGAAGGTTTTGTTCATCCAAAGGGCGCTAACAAAGTGTGCAAGCTCCAGCGATCAATTTATGGTCTGGTGCAAGCCTCTCGGAGTTGGAATAAACGCTTTGATAGTGTGATCAAAGCATATGGTTTTATCTGAGACTTTTGGAGAAGCTTTGTATTTACAAGAAAGTGAGTGGGAGCTCTGTAGCATTTCTGATATTATATGTAGACGACATATTATTGATTGGAAATGATATAGAATTTTTGGATAGCATAAAAGGATACTTGAACAAAAGTTTTTCAATGAAAGACCTCGGTGAAGCTGCTTACATATTGGGCATCAAGATCTATAGAGATAGATCAAGACGCCTAATTGGACTTTCACAAAGCACATACCTTGATAAAGTTTTGAAGAAGTTCAAAATGGATCAGGCAAAGAAAGGTTTTTTACCTGTATTACAAGGTGTAAGATTGAGTCAGACTCAATGCCCGACCACAGCAGAAGATAGAGAGAAAATTAAAGATGTTCCCTATGCTTCAGCCATAGGCTCTATCATGTATGCAATGATGTGTACCAGACCTGACGTATGCTTAGCTGTAAGCTTGGCAGGAAGGTACCAATGAAATCCAGAGTGGATCCTTTGGACAGCGGTCAAGAACATCCTGAAATACCTGAAAAGGACTAAGGATATGTTTCTCGTATATGGAGGTGACAAAGAGCTAGTCGTAAATGGTTACGTCGATGCAAGCTTTGACACTGATCCGGACGATTCTAAATCGCAAACCGGATACGTGTTTTTGTTAAGCGGTGGAGCTGTCAGTTGGTGCAGTTCTAAACAAAGCGTCGTGGCGGGATCTACATGTGAAGCGGAGTACATAGCTGCTTCGGAAGCAGCAAATGAAGGAGTCTGGATGAAAGAGTTCATTTCCGATCTAGGTGTCATACCTAGTGCATCGGGACCAACGAAGATCTTACGTGACAATACTGGTGCAATTGCCTTGGCAAAGGAATCCAGATTTCACAAGAGGACCAAGCATATCAAGAGACGCTTCAATTCCATTCGGGACCAAGTCCAAGTGGGAGACATAGAGATTTGCAAAATACATACGGATCTGAATGTTGCAGACCCGTTGACTAAGCCTCTTCCACGAGCAAAACATGATCAGCACCAAGACTCCATGGGTGTTAGAATCATTACTGTGTGATCTAGATTATTGACTCTAGTGCAAGTGGGAGACTGAAGGAAATATGCCCTAGAGGCAATAATAAAGTTATTATTTATTTCCTTATATCATGATAAATGTTTATTATTCATGCTAGAATTGTATTAACCGGAAACATAATACATGTGTGAATACATAGACAAACAGATAGTCACTAGTAAGCATCTACTAGACTAGCTCATTAATCAAAGATGGTTATGTTTCCTAACCATAGACATGTGTTGTCATTTGATTAATGGGATCACCTCATTAGAAGAATGATGTGATTGACATGACCCATTCCGTTAGCTTAGCACTTGATCGTTTAGTATATTGCTATTGCTTTCTTCATGACTTATACATGTTCCTATAACTATGAGATTATGCAACTCCGTTTACCGGAGGAACACTTTGGGTACTACCAAACGTCACAACGTAACTGGGTGATTATAAAGGAGTACTACAGGTGTCTCCAAAAGTACTTGTTGGGTTGGCGTATTTCGAGATTAGGTTTTGTCACTCCGATTGTCGGAGAGGTATCTCTGGGCCTTCTCGGTAATACACATCACATAAGCCTTGCAAGCATTACAACTAATGAGTTAGTTGTGAGATGATGTATTACGGAACGAGTAAAGAGACTTACGATCAACGAGATTGAACTAGGTATTGGATACCGACGATCGAATCTCAGGTAAGTAACATACCGATGACAAAGGGAACAACGTATGTTGTTATGCGGTGCTGACCGATAAAGATCTTCAGAAAATGTAGGAACCAATATGGGCATCCAGGTCCCGCTATTGGTTATTGACCGGAGACATGTCTCGGTCATGTCTACATTATTCTCGAACCGTAGGGTCCGCACGCAAGGTTTCGATGACAGTTATATTATGAGTTTATGTATTTTGATGTACGAAGGTTGTTCGAGTCCCGGATATGATCACGGACATGACGAGGAGTCTCGAAATGGTCGAGACATAAAGATTAATATATTGGACGGATATATTTGGACACGGAAAGGTTAGGAGAAGTTTGGAGCTCCGGGAGGTTACCGAACCCCGGGAGGTATATGGGCCTTATTGGGCCCATGTAGGAGGAAGGAGAAGGAACAAGGGAGGCGCGCCCAAGCCCAATCCGAATTGGGGAGGGGGCGGCCCCTTCCTTTCTCCTTCCCCTCTTCCTGTTCCTACTACTAGTACTACTTCCTAATACTAGTACTCCTTCCTTCCCCTCCAAATAAGATAAGGAAGAGAGGGAAACCTACTTGGAGTAGGTTTCCCCTCCCTATGGTGCGCCCCCTTGAGGCCGGCCACCTCCTCCCTCCCTCCTTTATATACAGGGGTAGGGGGGCACCCTAGTACACACAAGTTGATCCTTGAGATCGTTCCTTAGCCGTGTGCGGTGCCCCCCTCCACCATATTCCACCTCAGTCATATCATAGCAGTGCTTAGGCGAAGCCCTGCGTCGGTAGAACATCAAGATCGTCACCACGCCCGTCGTCTTGTGAACTCCCTCTCCCGGAGCTTTGCTGGATCGGAGCCCGAGGAGCGTCATCGAGCTGAGCGTGTGCCAAGAACTTCGGAGGCGCCCGGAGTAACGGCGCTGGGATCGGCTGGATCGCGAGGAGAACGTCGACTACTTCCTCTACGTTGTGATCGCTTCCGCTTTGGTCTCTGAGTGCGTAGACAATACTCTCCCCTCTCGTTGCTATGCCATCACCATGGTCCTGTGTGTGCGTAGGAAAATTTTGAAATTACTACGTTCCCCAACACTATTGTGCCCTCCGTGTCGCGCAAGCGTGAGGTATTCCCGCTGTAGGGTGTTGCTATGCGTTCATGATTCACTTATAGTGGGTTGCGTGAGTGACTGAAACACAAACCCGAGTAAGGGGATTATTGCGTATGGGATAAAGGGGACTTGATACTTTAATGCTATGGTTGGGTTTTACCTTAATGAATCTTTAGTAGTTGCGGATTCTTGCAAGAGTTCCAATCATAAGTGCATATGATCCAAGTAGAGAAAGTATCTTAGCTTATGCCTCTCCCTTGAATAGAATTACAATAGTGATTACCGGTCTAGTAACATAGTCAATTGCTTAGGGACAATTTCACAAATCCTACCACCACTTTTCCACACTCGCAATATATACTTTATTGTTCATTTCTCTAAACAGCCCCTATTTTCTATTTACGCGTTCTTTACTTTATTGCAAACCTATCCAACAACACATACAAAGTATTTCTAGTTTCATACTTGTTCTTGGTAAAGCGAACGTCAAGCGTGCGTAGAGTCGTATCAGTGGCAGATAGGACTTGAGAGAGTATTTGTTCTACCTTTAGCTCCTCGTTGGGTTCGACACTCTTACTTATCGAAAGAGGCTACAACTATCCCGTATACTTGCGGGACATCATCCATCACATCATTCTCCTAATGATGTGATCCCGTTATCAATGACATCCAATGTCCATAGTCAGGAAACCATGACCATCGGTTGATTAACGAGCTAGTCAACTAGAGGCTCACTAGGGGCATGCTGTGGTCTATGTATTCACACATGTATTACGGTTTCCGGTCAATACAATTATAGCATGAACAATAGACAATAATCATGAACAAGGAAATATAATAATAACCATTTTATTATTGCCTCTAGGGAATATTTCCAACAGTCTCCCACTTGCACTAGAGTCAATAATCTAGTTATATTGTGATGAATCGAACACCCATAAAGTTCTGGTGTTGATCATGTTTTTCTCGTGGAAGGGGTTTAGTCAACGGATCTGCGACATTCAGATCCGTATGCAATTTACAAATATCTATGTCTCCATCTTTAACATTTTCACGAATGGAGTTGAAGCGACGCTTGATATGCCTGGTCATCTTGTGAAACCTAGGCTACTTGGCAAGGGCAATAGCTCCAGTGTTGTCACAGAAGAGAGTCATCGGGCCCGACGCATTGGGAATAACTCCTAGGTCAGTAATGAACTCCTGCATCTAGATTGCTTCATGCGCTGCCTCAGAGGCTGCCATGTACTCCGCTTCACATGTAGATCCCGCCACGACGCTTTGCTTGCAACTGCACCAGTTTACTGCCCCACCATTCAAAATATACACGTATCCGGTTTGTGACTTGGAGTCATCCAGATCTCGGTCGAAGCTACCATCGACGTAACCCTTTATGACGGGCTCTTCCTCACCTCCATAAACGAGAAACATATCCTTAGTCCTTTTCAGGTACTTCAGAATATTCTTGACTGCTGTTGAGTGTTCCATGTCGGGATTACTTTGGTAACTCCCTACCAAACTTACGGCAAGGTTTACATCAGGTCTGGTACACAACATGGCATACATAATAGACCGTATGGCTGAGGCATAGGGGACGACACTCATCTTTTCTCTATCTTCTACCGTGGTCGGGCTTTGAGCCGAGCTCAATTTCACACCTTGCAATACTGGCAAGAACCCCTTCTTGGACTGATCCATATTGAACTTCTTCAATATCTTATCAAGGTATGTGCTTTGTGAAAGACCTATGAGGCGTCTAGATCTATCTATATAGATCTTGATGCCTAATATGTAAGCAGCTTCTCCAAGGTCCTTCATTTAAAAACACTTATTCAAGTAGGCCTTTATGCTTTTCAAAAGTTCTATATCATTTCCCACCAATAGTATGTCATCCACATATAATATGAGAAATGCTACAGAGCTCCCACTCACTTTCTTGTAAACGCATGCTTCTCCATAAGTCTGCATAAACCCAAACGCTTTGATCATTTCATCAAAGCGAATGTTCTAACTCTGAGATGCTTGCACCAGCCCATAGATGGAGCGTTGGAGCTTGCATACCTTGTTAGCATTCTTAGGATCGACAAAACCTTCCGTCTGCATCATATACAATTCTTCCTTAAGGAAACCGTTAAGGAATGCCGTTTTGACGTCCATTTGCCATATTTCATAATCATAGAATACGGCAAATGCTAACATGATTCGGACGGACTTTAGCTTCGCTACGGGTGAGAAGGTCTCATCGTAGTCAACCCCTTGAACTTGTCGATAACCCTTAGCGACAAGCCGAGCTTTATAGATGGTAACATTACCATCCGCGTCCATCTTCTTCTTAAAGATCCATTTATTTTCTATCGCTCGCCTATCATCGGGCAAGTCTGTCAAAGTCCATACTTTGTTTTCATACATGGATCCTATCTCGGATTGCATGGCTTCAAGCCATTTGTTGGAATCTGGGCCCGCCATCGCTTCTTCATAGTTTAAAGGTTCACCATTGTCTAACAACATGATTTCTAGGACAGGGTTGCCATATCATTCTGGTGTGGAACGTGTCCTTGTGGACCTACGAAGTTCAGTAGCAACTTGATCCGAAGTACCTTGATCATCATCATTAACTTCCTCTCTAGTCGGTGCAGGCACCACAGAAACATCTTCCTGAGCTGCGCTACTTTCCGGTTCAAGAGGCAGTACTTCATCAAGTTCTACTTTCCTCCCACCTACTTATTTCGAGAGAAACTCTTTCTCAAGAAAGGATCCGTTCTTGGCAACAAACATCTTGCCTTCGGATCTGAGGTAGAAGGTATAGCCAATGGTTTCCTTAGGGTATCCTATGAAGACACATTTTTCCGACTTGGGTTCGAGCTTTTCAGGTTGGAGTTTCTTGACATAAGCATCGCATCCCCAAACTTTTAGAAACGACAGCTTAGGTTTCTTCCCAAACCATAATTCATACGGTGTCGTCTCAAAGGATTTAGACGGTGCCCTATTTAAAGTGAATGTAGTTGTCTCTAAAGCTTATCCCCAAAATGATAGCGGTAAATCGGTAAGAGACATCATAGATCGCACCATGTCCAATAGAGTGCGACTACGACGTTCGGACACACCATTACGCTGAGGTGTTCCAGGCGGTGTGAGTTGTGAAACAATTCCACATTTCCTGGAGAGCGTACCAAATTCATGACTCAAATATTCTCCCCCACGATCTGATCGTAAGAACTTTATTTTCCTGTCACGTTGATTCTCCACCTCACTCTGAAATTCCTGAACTTTTCAAAGGCCTCAGACTTGTGTTTCATTAAGTAGACATACCCATATCTACCCAAGTCATCAGTGAGGGTGAGAACATAATGATAGTAGCCGCGAGCCTCAATGCTCATTGGACCACACACATTAGTATGTATGATTTCCAACAAGTTGGTTGCTCGCTCCATTGTTCTGGAGAACGGAGTCTTGGTCATCTTGCCCATGAGGCATGGTTCTCATGTGTCAAATGATTCATAATCAAGACACTCCAAAAGTCCATCTGTATGGAGCTTCTTCATGCGTTTGACACCAATGTGACCAAGGCGGCAGTGCCACAAGTATGTGGGATTATCATTATTAACCTTACATCTTTTGGTACTCACATTATGAATATGTGTAACATCACGTTCGAGATTCAATAAGAATAAACCATTGACCAGCGGGGCATGACCATAAAACATATCTCTCAAATAAATAGAACAACCATTATTCTCGGATTTAAATGAGTAGCCATCTCGTATTAAACGAGATCCAGATACAATGTTCATGCTCAAAGCTGGTAGTAAATAACAATTATTGAGGTTTAAAACTAATCCCGTAGGTAAATGTAGAGGTAGCGTGCCGACAGCGATCACATCGACCTTGGAACCATTCCCGACGCGCATCGTCACCTTGTCCTTCGGTCTCCGCTTATTCCGCAGCTCCTGTTTTGAGTTACAAATATGAGAAACCGCACCGGTAACAAATACCCAGGAGCTACTACGAGTACGGATAAGGTACACATCAATAACATTTATATCACATATACCTTTGGTGTTGCCGGCCTTCTTGTCCGCTAAGTACTTGGGGCAGTTCCGCTTCCAGTGACCATTTCCCTTGCAATAAAAGCATTGAGTCTCGGGCTTGGGTCCATTGTTTGGCTTCTTCTTCCCGGCAACTAATTTACCGGACGCGGCAACTCCCTTGCCGTCATTCTTGAAGTTCTTTTTACCCTTGCCTTTCTTGAAACTAGTGGTCTTATTCACCATCACCACTTGATGTTCCTTTTTGATTTCCACCTCCACTGATTTCAGCATTGAATATAACTCAGGAATGGACTTCTTCATCCCTTGCATATTGTAGTTCATCACAAAGCTCTAGTAGCTAGGTGGGAGTGACTGGAGGATCCTGTCAATGACCGAGTCATCTGGGAGATTACCTCCCAACTGAGACAATCGGTTGTGTAACCTGGACATAGTGAGTATATGCTCACTGACAGAACTGTTTTCCTACATCTTACAACTGTAGAACTTCTCGAAGACTTCATATCTCTCGACCCAGGCATGAGCTTGGAAAAGCATTTTCAGCTCTTGGAACATCTCATATGCTCCGTGCTTCTCAAAACGCTTTTGGAGCCCCGGTTCTAAGCTGTAAAGCATGCCGCATTGAACCAGGGAGTAATAATCACTACGCGACTGTCAGGTGTTCATAACGTCTTGAGTTGCTGGGAAAATGGGTGCTTCACCTAGCGGTGCTTCTAGGACATATGCTTTCTTGGCAGCTATGAGGATGATCCTCAAGTTCCGGACCCAGTCCGTATAGTTGCTACCATCGTCTTTCAGCTTGGTTTTCTATAGGAACGCGTTGAAGTTGAGGGCAACGTTAGCGTGGGCCATTTGATCTACAAGACATATTGCATAGAGTTTTAGACTAAGTTCATGATAATTAAGTTCATCTAATCAAATTATTTAATAAACTCCCACTCAGATAGACATCCCTCTAGTCATCTAAGTGATACATGATCCGAGTCAACTAGGCTTTGTCCGATCATCACGTGAGACGGGCTAGTCATCATCGGTGAACATCTTCATGTTGATCGTATCTACTATGCGACTCATGTTCGACCTTTCGGTCTCTTGTGTTCCGAGGCCATGTCTGTACATGCTAGGCTCGTGAAGTCAAGCTAAGTGTTTTTGCATGTGTAAATCTGGCTTACACCCATTGTATGCGAACGTTAGGATCTATCACACCCGATCATCACGTGGTGCTTTGAAACAACGAACCTTCGTAATGGTGCACAGTTAGGGGGAACACTTTCTTGAAATTTTAGCGAGGGATCATCTTATTTAAGCTACCGTCATTCTAAGCAAATAAGATGTAAAACATGATAAACATCACATGCACTTGATGACCCACAAGTATAGGGGATCTATCGTAGTCCTTTCGATAAGTAAGAGTGTCGAACCCAACGAGGGGCAGAAGGAAATGACAAGCGGTTGTCAGCAAGGTATTCTCTGCAAGCACTGAAATTATAGGTAACAGATAGTTTTGTGATAAGATAATTTGTAACGGGTAACAAGCAATGAAAGTAAATAAGGTACATCAAGGTGGCTCAATCCTTTTTGTAGCAAAGGACAAGCCTGGACAATCTTCTATCTTCTATCTTCTATTTACTAATTGGAGGCACCTTTCAAGTATTCTCATTAATCCACATCATCAAAATTAATTACACCGTTGGATTGTAGAATTTACGTTCAAGATAAAAGGAAAACCTGCGTAACATAGATTATTTCGTATGTCCACAAAAAAGGCATCTGACACGTCCAAGGTAGTGTTATACAAAAAAAACCTTGATCTGTAGTCTCTAGAAAGAAAAAAAGGATACTAATCTTCAAAAAAAGAAAGAAAAAAGATGAAGGCTAAAAAAGGGGAAACTAATCAGCGTGGAAAGCTGCATCTCACGGAACGTGGGGATGTTGGAAACTCACGTAGTTATTCAGAAATACAATCCCATGACTTACCCTGGAGATATCTCCACGTACTACTCCCTCGGCGACGCTGACAACCTAAATCCCCATGCCCAGCCTCCGATCGCCTTTTCGTTCCGCACGAGCATGCGCCGGCGCCGGCCACCCGGACGATGCGGTTAAGCCCCGTCAACGTGGGTGATTTCCTATTGGTGTAGGCTGATTGGGTGATTTACTATTGGTGTTGGCTGATGAGGCTTGCATGATGGAGAGTAACGAGATGGTGTTGCGCTGGTGGCAGGAGGGAGAGAACCAACGACCCTTCTGTCATGGAACCAAGGCGTACCACATGCATCCTGCTGAAATCTGTTGAGAGGTTTTTGAGATGTTGGAGAAGTAGGGAACGTGAGCACCAGGTTGCTACAGATAGATCAGGGACTACGTCCAGAGGGTGCACCATGATGGTCATCATTTGGAGATCGCCGAGGGGGAGGTTTAGTTCCAAGACAAGATCGACAATGCCGTCGAGTTGAGCACCCACCTACAACACGGAGCTACCCAGCAGGTATGTCTGCTCGATCAGTTCCTCTGCTTAAGCGGCACCGCCCGCGATGCTACTAAATCAATCTTGCTCTTGATTAGTTGACAATAATATATGAAGGTGTCTTCATCAGCCTCAGTCATGCGTCATGCGTCTCCTGCTAAGGATAAAATAATGGATCGATGGTGTATCGGAAAGAATGACATGCAGGGGATTGGGCACAATAAGTTAACAGATTCAGACCCATTTTTTTTCATGTCTTAGTAGCTCTCCATATACGCTGGTGCATATCGTTGAATCTTTACTTTTACCTTCGTTTGCATATGGTTACATTCAAACATGATGGGAGAAGCGCTTAGTCGGTGTGTTTCAAGCAAGATTGGTATGTTGTGTTTCACATTCGGACATGGATGTGGGTATCTTCATACATTTTTACTAACTAGCGAGTTAGGTAGTGGTGTTTGTTTCCGACAACTCCGTTTGTAGCTACCAGTTTAATTAGTATTTGTTCGACTCTGATTTTCTGTTTCTCGGCAGACGCTATAAAATTGTGAATGCATTTGCTATGATGCATCTAACCCAGATTTGTAAACTAAAGGATGATACAGTGTGAACCAGGTTGTTTAATGTGCTTTCCATTTTCTATTTTCCTCTTGCAGGTGACTATGCATATGTGGTCTGCTAAATAATAAGAATATTTGTCGATCTATGGAGTTCTCCCTGTTCGAAAAAAAGGGTGACAAGGAATATATATACCAGTAATCTACATGTCGATGAAAACATCTATTGTGTTGTATTTTCAACACACAGATTCTGTTGTTTCTTTCAGTTTCAAACAACGAGTAGATTTGAAAATATTCTTCAGCTTAATGTGGGACATGCAGGCCAGCAGCAGAACTCGACAATAACTAACAAACTTATGCTGAGTTACAAGTTCAACCTTATTCGATTGGCCAATTTTTTTAGTTCTGCATACTAATATTTAGGACCAGAAAGTAGTAGGTAACGTCGCCCTTTTTTTGCATGGAGAAGGTAACACTACTCCATCAATAAAATGGAATCTAATTTAGATCTTTCAGTTGAAAAAAAAGTACCTCTGAAGTTACGACTTATATACACTAATTTTCCAATCATTCCGTAGTTACATGGTTCGCTTAATTTTTTGACTCCCAATAGTTTATTAAGTGGTTGATAAAACTATGAGCGATCATTTATAAAAGATGGGTTAACCTTATGGGTTTTTTTGCGGTGGACTAGAATTACCTCTCGCCTATTCCTCCCATATTGGCACTGGCTGCATACTACTATAAGGTATTTCACATTTGAACTGATCAGTTTTAATATATTTGCACATAGATGACCAGTACAAGAAAATCATTCCGCCCACTTCCTTATATCGATGTAATTGTTATTGCAAATGTCTTCTAAAGTCACACATAATTTCATATATTAGATGCATCTGAAACCAAACGATCCTCAACTTTTAGTTGTATCAATCTTATGTGTTCTTGTGAAAGTTCGCAAGATGTTTTCCTTTTACTAATAGTTTTTACTTAGATGTATAATATTGATTGATAGAATCTCAGTGTTTGAAAGAAGAAATCATTTTCTTTTGAGCAGGCAAATTCTTTATATGAGAATTATTATGATTGTATGTGTTATTCATTTACAAATTGGAATTCAAAACCAAAGAAATAAGCAATAGAGAATTAAATTTTTGCAAATTAATCAATGTTTTGATTCAAATTTTGATAATGATTACTATTTTAAATCTATCAAAATTTATTTTTCGTATTCCAGGTTTGATAGAAAAATAACTTTGATGCTAGTATAAATGCCACGGTCTTTTCTATTTGAAACAAAGACTCATGTGATACTGATGAGGGGAAAATATTGAAATATATGACACCTATTGTACTATTGATTTAAAATGTTTGTTTCCACATTATATATACTAGTCATCAACCCGTGCATTTGCACGGTCCAGAGAATGTCATATCTTAATATTGTTTTTAATTTTGTATTATTTTAATAATGCAACTTTTTTATAAGACAATCAACGTTATGGACAAATAGGCACTGTATAATTTATATTCTTGTAGAATCAATATACATATTAGTTTTATATTAAAATATAAATTACATTAATTAACAAACTTGAATACAATGTATAGAACCCCATATACTTGAAAGGATGTCCAGATTGTATATATTTGAAGATTCCCTTTCAATTACATTCGCAACTACAATATATTTTTGACAAATAATTCCCTTGATTTGGTGAGATTATGCACACATCCAGATTTGGTGAATAGATGGAATAGAATTGTGAAATATATATTTAAAATACCGATAAATTACAGTATATACTCTCAAATTTCTAAACTCAATCAGCGTATATATTTCAACATTTGGTGAATAGATGGAATAGATTTGTGAAATATTTCTATATAAAATACTCATTAAATTAAAGTTTTATATTGATGTATGATTTTCCTGTGCGTGATAATTGATATAAATTTTCCTAATTATATCACAATTACGTGATTTCAATAACTAATTAATTGTTCAGCTTACAATTAAGTGATTTCACATGAGATTAACAGACACGGTCTTTATTTCATTTTTCTTATAGTATGATGCTTGAGGAGTATTATTTGTACCCGTTTGTTTTTTCTTTACATTTTTTAAGAAAACATGTATGTGATTGTTTTCTGGGATCAGGACATGGAGTCACGTTTTTTTAAGGGACCTGGACCTTTTTTTTCTAACGTGGAGAATTGGGACATGGGCTCTTCTCCTAGCGTGGGGCTCGAGGATTTATCATTTGTATGTGCCTTTTTGTCTAAAAAAAATTTGTACGTGCCTTTTTTTACTTGATGAAAGAAGAAGGCAGATGTCTTTTGTAGTGGTTCGAACCTGAACATTGTTTTCTGGGATCAGGACATGGAGTCACGTTTTTTTAAGGGAATTGGACCTTTTTTTTCTAACGTGGAGAATTGGGACATGGGCTCTTCTCCTAGCCTGGGGCTCGAGGACTTTTCATTTGTATGTGCCTTTTTGTCTAAAAAAAATTGTATGTGCCTTTTTTTACTTGATGAAAGAAGAAGGCAGATGTCTTTTGTAGTGGTTCGAACCTGAACATCGGTCTCCTTTTTCTTAGTTATAACATGAACGTGGATGTTCATGACTCCTTTTTCATTGCATGGTGGACTCCTTGGCGGACATACTGATTTAAACTTTGTTTGTACATGCTATTTTTCCTAATTAAAAAATGGCAGGTCTTTGACTTAAAACTTGGGTGCCAAGGACTCTTTCTTGTACGTGTTGGTTTAGTTGTTCTACCTACGTGCTATCTTTTCCAATTTAAAATGTATCAGACTTTCTAATAGATCTTGACCATTGATTATTCAATCTAATGGTTATATTAATTTTGCTGATGTGGATTAACGTGAAAGTTTGAAAGGTGCCTCCAATTAGTAAATATAAGATTGGAATAACACCATAATGTTTAAACTACCTAAAAATCCCTAGCCCGTGCAGATGCACGGGTTGATGACTAGTTCCTTATAATGAGAAAAGCGCTCCCGAGGACACATGGGAATTATCATCAAGCTAGTTTTCATCACGCTCATATGATTCGCGTTCGTTACTTTGATAATTTGATATGTGGGTGGACCGGTGCTTGGTACTTGGAGAACCATTCCACTTATGATTAACCCCTATTGCAAGCATCCGCAACTCCAAAAGAAGTATTAATAAGGTAAACCTAACCATAGCATGAAACTAGTGGATCCGAATCAGCCCCTTACGAAGCAACACATAAACTAGGGTTTAAGCTTCTGTCACTCTAGCAACACATCATCTACTTATTACTTCCCAATGCCTTCCTCTAGGCCCAAAAAATGGTGAAGTGTCATGTATTCGACATTCACATAATACCACTGGAGGAGAGACAACATACATCTCATCAAAATATCGAACGAATACCAAATTCACATGACTAGTAATAGCAAGACTTCACCCATGTCCTCAGGAACAAACGTAACTACTCACAAAGCATATTCATGTTCATGATCAGAGGAGTATTAATATGCATTAAGGATCTAAACATATGATCTTCCACCAAGTAAACCAATTAGCATCAACTACAAGGAGTAATCAACACTACTAGCAACCCACAGGTACCAATTTGTGGTTTTGGATACAAGATTGGATACAAGAGATGGACTAGGGTTTGAGAGGAGATGGTGCTGGTGAAGATGTTGATGGAGATTGACCCCCTCCCGATGAGAGGACTATTGGTGATGACGATGGTGATGATTTCCCCCTCCTGAAGGGAAGTCTCCCCGACAGAACAGCTCTACCGGAGCCCTAGATTGGTTCCACCAAGGTTTCGCCTCACGGCGGCGGAGTTTCGTCCCGTAAGCTTGCTTATCATTTTTTTCCACGGTAAAAGCCTTCATATTGCAGAAGATGGGCACCGGAGGGCCACAAGGGGGCCCACGAGACAGGGGGCGCGCCCAGTAGGGGGGGCGCCCCACACCCTCATGGCCAGGGTGTGGGCCCCCTTTGGTACTTTCTTTGGTCAATAATTATTATTAATTCCAAAATTGACTTTCGTGGAGTTTTAGGACTTTTGGAGCTGTGCAGAATAGGTTTCCAATATTTGCTCCTTTTCCAGCCAGAATCCCAGCTGCCGGCATTCTCCCTCTTCATGATAAACCTTGTAAAAATAAGAGAGAATAGCCATAAGTATTGTGACATAACGTGTAATAACAGCCCATAAAGCAATAAATATTGATATAAAAGCATGATGCAAAATGGACGTATCAACTCCCCCAAGCTTAGACCTCGCTTGTCCTCAAGCGGAAGCCGATATCGAAAAATATATCCACATGTTTAGAGATAGAGGTGTCGGTAAAAAAATAAAATACGGACATGAGGGCATCATGATCATTCTTATAACAGCAACATATATAGATTTTGTCATATGATTTCTTATGCTCAAGTAACAATCTATTCACAGTGTCAAGTATGGATCATAAACTTCATTGAGAACTAACAAACTAAAATCTTAGTCATTGGAGCAATTGCAATTTATCATAACATCAGAAAGAGTCAAGAATAGAGCTTTTCAGCAAGTCCACATACTCAACTATCATATAGTCTTCTACAATTGCTAACACTCACGCAATACTTATGGTTATGGATTTTTAATCGGACACTGAGAAAGATAGGGGCTTATACTTTTGCCTCTCAATGTATTCAACTTTAGGTGATGTCAACAATAATAGCCCATGCTAACTTACATCCAATTGGATATATATATATATATATATATATATATATATATATATATATATATATCAGTATCTTTCCAACACGAGGTGCTTTCCAAAGGATAAAATGAAAAAGGGAAATGTGAAGCTCACCTTGACTCTTGCATAAAGTAAAAGCCATAAAGTAAAAGATAGGCCCTTCGCAGAGGGAAGCAGAGGTTGTCATGTGCTTTTAGGGTTGGATGCACAAAATCTTAATGCAAAAGAACGTAACTTTATATTGCCACTTGTGATATGAAACTTTATTATGCAGTCCGTCGCTTTTATTACTTCCATATCACACGATCATATAAAGCATATTTTCTCCACACTAATAAGCCAGAGAGAAATTGTTATTGCTTGCAGCATGAAAACTTACTTGAAGGATCTTACTCAATCCATAGGTAGGTATGGTGGACTCTCATGGCAAAACTGGGTTTAAGGATATTTGGAAGCACGAGTAGTATCTCTACTTGGTGCAAGGAATTTGGCTAGCATGAGGGGGAAAGGCAAGCTCAATATGTTGGACAATCCACGACAATATACTTTAACTAAGATGTGAGAATACATAACCCATTACGTTGTATTCCTTGTCCAACATCAACTCTCAACAACTTTTATGCCTCATACTCTTATATGTGACATCATTACTATCCATAAGATCAATTTGAACTCTTTTATTCTTTTTATTCTTTCTATTTTCTCAAGATCATAGCAAGATAGCAAAGCCCTTGACTCAACTCTAATCTTTATCATATAGCTCACGGACTCGATTACGTAAAGGATCACAAGGCAAAACTCAAAACTAATTCGTACCAAAACTTCAATCTACTAGATCAAGATATTTCTAAAAGGATCGAACTAAGTAAAACGGTAAAGATAGGAGTGTGATGGTGATACGATACCAGGGCACCTCCCCCAAGCTTGGCAGTTGCCAAGGGGAGTGCCCACACCCATGTGATTAGTTCCTCGGAGGTGATGAAGGTGGCGATGATGATGGTGGATAATCGCACATCGAGCATAAAAGCTCCTCCAACTTGCAGATAATGCCCTTGAGTCCGATGATATGATCCTTCAACAAAATATTTTCCTGTGTGAGATACTTGTTTTGTATGCGAGCTAACTCAATCATCTTGAAAGCTTCAATCTCAGTTGGAGTAAAGAGGTTAGGTAGAGGTTGAGGGATGTTTTCTTCTTCTTCCGCCGGAGCTTGATCCTCCATGGCCTTCTTGATCCCTTCATCCTTGTTGATCTCCTACAGTTCTTCTCTTTTCAGCTCTATCTTCAATAGCCAAGCATCCTTGTCTTCATTATTGAAGGAGGGTGACGTCATGATGCTCTAAATCTGTCAGAAGAACAGCTCGAAAGGAAAACATAGGATTTTTGCGTGGTACGGTGGTCAAAACCTTCGGGAGATTATATAATGAATTTTTCACGACCAAAAGAAGTAACGTGCAAGAAAACAGAGTCCGGGAGGCACACAAGGTGCCCACGAGACCGGGGGGCGCGCCCAGTAGGGGTGGGCGCACCCTCCACCCTCGTGGAGGCCTCGTGTCCTTCCCGGATTACTTCTTGCTTTCCAAATTTCTTAAATCAGAGGATGCGGATAAAATCTCCGCTACAAATTCCGAAGTGGAGAGCGCCATGAATCACAGGCGCCGCCGGGCCGTACTCCGTGACGCTTGTTTCTCCCAAGAGGCATTTGATGCCTTCAATTCGGGAGACGCGTACATCCGTGCTGCTCAAAATGGTCTTGCCAGAGCCACGGACCAGTATGTAAAGGATATACGGGTAAGAAAATTTGATGATTATATATATATCAGTAGCCCCTAAGACTTGACACAGTTAGCTCAACTGATTTAAGGATCATTATCTGTGCAGGTTCTTACAGAGAAGAATACCCAATTGTCTCAAGAGCTGGAAGATTGCAAGGCCCAGCTACGGGCCGCAGTGGCCGCATTGAAGGAGTCCGAGAAGGCCCCCTCTGGTAACACCTGCTTTAAAGAATTATAGGTACCATATAGGATGCGGCATGCATGAAATTCTGACAATAAATATTGCAGATGACGCCAGAGTGAATCCGGATGAGCAACATGTCATACGGCAGCGTGAAGCTGGTGAGCGCGTGCTTACAAGGGTTAGGCAGGAGAAAAACGATCTCCAAGATGCCAATACCCAGCTGAGCGTTGAACTAAAGGATGTTCGCGCCCAGCTGTCAGACTCCGTGAAGGAGAACAAGCGGCTTCGACGCGACATTTTTAGTAAGTGCTTGAACGAACTTCAAAAAGAGTTCGGCGAAGAAGCCAGCTAACAGAGTTATGTCTGCAGGTATGCTGACAGGTCGTCCCGCGAAAGAGATGCCCGGGTCTGCAGGTGATCTTCTACCAGAGCTCTCACAACTGCACGAACAAGTTCGACAGGTGATGCAAGGTATTGCCCAGGCCTTGTGGCCATCCGTCTCCCTGCCCGAAGGCCTTGGACGACTTACAGAGAAGCTCAAGGGAGCACGACGGCGCTTCCGATTATGGAAGGTATCGGCCTGCCGTCAAGGTGCCAGGGAAGCCTGGGCCATGGTGAAGACGTAGTATACCAAGGCTAACCCAAACCACATGGCCGAGGTCGGACCTATGGGGCCTAATGGGAAAGAAATGCCTGTCAGTTTGGTGTATCACCAAGTAGATTTAGCCGCCAAGTATTCCCAACAGGATTGTAGGCTAGACAGCCTGTTGGATGGCATAGAAGAAGAATTTAGTCAGTCTAAGTGACTATGTACTTTGAATGACATGTAGAATGTCTCTAGCCGGATTGTAAATCATTTGTCATGGCGGACCTTGTCGCTTCAACCTCTGGACCCGATAGTCCGGAGTGTATCCGAATACCAGCTCAGTTATGTAAAAACCAGGGTATGCGTGGAAACCAGGCGTAGGGGTCATAAGTGCTTGAACAAACAAGTACCCAACTAGTTATGTTATATTACATGGGTAGTAAGAAACATCTTCCAGGGAGAATGTTTCCATTAAGGGTTCCTTTCCCTGGGTATGCATGCCCTAATGTGCATGTCCGAACTGCGAGAAGAGATGCAGGCAAAAACATCTGGGGGTAAGTGGAAAAATTAAAAAGTCATCTTTTGTTCACCGACCGAATATTCCCTTAAGAACGCTAGCTTTCGGCTTCACCCAGTCTGAGGTACACATCCGGCTGACCCGGCAGTAACAATCGCAGAGGTGCTCCCTTTATGCCGTAGCCGAATTAACGGGAACGTACGGCATAAATACAAGAGCCAGTCAACCCAGCTTGGCCAAAACTTAAGTCATATCGATGCATATAGTGGCGAAAAAAAAGGTACATGCGGAAGAATAACACATGTGCGGGGCATGAAGCCCATAAAATATTTAAGCTTCTGTATAGGAAGCCCCCAGGTATAATGAGCGCGGCTGGCGCATCAAGATTGTGTAGTCAAAACACATTTTAGCCCTTCAAGGCCTCGAAAGAAAAGGGGAAGAAAGAAAGAAAGAAAAGACAGATAACGAATGTATAAAAATTTGACAGAGGTAAGGAGATGAACACGGAGTCCGGCACTAGGCGTAGAATCTTCGGAGTCTAGCTGCGTTCCATGGATTTGGCTCGAGGCGGTTGTCCGATGCATCCCGCAGACAGTACGCTCCACCGGTTAAGACCTGGTCAATAATGAAGGGACCCTCCCATCTGGGCTTGAGCTTGTCCTTTTTCTTATCCGGTAGGCGTAGAATGAGTTCGCCAACGTTATAGGTTTTGGCCCGTACTTCTCTACTTCGGTATCTTCTAGCCTGTTGCTGGTAGAATGCGGAACGAGCTTTTGCCACGTCCCGTTCCTCCTCGAGGGCGTCCAAACTGTCCTCCCGATCGAGCTCGGCCTCTCTCTCTTCATACATGCGCACTCGAGGTGAGTCATGAATTATGTCGTAGGGCAGAACCGCCTCTGCGCCGTACACCATAAAGAATGGTGTGTATCCGGTAGTGTGATTCGGCGTGGTCCACAGCCCCCAGAGTACGGAGTCGATCTCCTCTACCCAGTCCGTGTTAGATTCCTTTAAGTACCGCACTAAACTGGGTTTGATGCCGCTCATGGTAAGACCATTTGCTCGTTCGACTTGACCGTTAGTTTGTGGATGATAGACAGAAGCGTAATCGAGCTTGATGCCCATGTTGCTGCACCATAGTTTCACCTCGTCAGCAGTGAAGTTCATGCCGTTGTCAGTGATGATGCTGTGGGGGACACCATAACAGTGTACAACCCCGGATATAAAGTATATCACTAGTCCGGATTCAGCCGTTTTAACAGGTTTGGCTTCTATCCATTTGGTGAATTTATCCACCATTACCAGTAAGTATTTTTTCTCATGGGTTCCCCCTTTAAGGGGTCCAACCATGTCAAGCCCCCAGACCGCAAAAGGCCAGGTAATGGGGATTGTTTGTAGGGCGACAGGTGGCATATGGCTTTGGTTTGCAAAAAGCTGGCAACCGATGCAGCATTGGACCAAGTCCTGTGCGTCTGCTCGGGCCGTCGGCCAATAAAATCCTGCACGGAAGGCCTTACTTACGAGGGCCCGGGCTGCGGCATGGTGGCCACCGAGTCTGGCGTGAATTTCTGCCCGAAGCTTCCGCCCTTCCTCTTCGGAGATGCACCTTTGAAGGACTCCGGTGGTGCTTTTCCTATAGAGCTCTACCTCGTGGACCTTGTAGGCTTTAGATCGTCGCACGATGCAGCGTGCCTCATTGGTCCTCGGGAAGTTCCTGCCTGGTTAGGTAGGCCAGGAATGGTTCAGTCCATGGGGCGATGACGGCCATTATTACGTGGGTTGAAGGTGTTATTTCGGTGGCGGAGCCGCCGATTATGTCAGAGTGTTCGGTATATGGCGTTGTAGCCGAGTCCAGACTGTTGTTGCTTGTTTCCCCTTCCCGTACCACGAATGGCTTAAACAGCCTTTCCAAGAATATGATGGGTGGGACCGGATCGCGCTTAGCGCCGATACGGGCAAGGACGTCCGCCGCCTGATTGTTTTATCGAGCTACATGGTGGAATTCGAGCCCCTCGTACCGCGCTGACATCTTGAGTACGGCATTGCGATAAGCCACCATTCTCGGATCTTTAGTGTCGAAGTCTCCATTTATTTGGGATATTGCGAGGTTCGAGTCCCCGCGCACCTCCAGGCCTTGAATGCCCATGGAGACTGCCATCCGGAGACCATGTAACAGGGCCTCGTATTCGGCGGCATTGTTGGTGTCTGTATACAGTATTTGGAGTACATATTAGACTTTATCTCTAGTAGGGGACGTCATGCCAGCCCCCAGACCGGCAACATTTTAGAGCCGTCGAAGTGCATAATCCAATTGGAGTATGCGCCGTATTCCTTAGGGAGTTCGGCTTCTGTCCATTCGGCGACGAAATCGGCCAATACCTGCGACTTAATAGCTCGCCGAGGTTTATATGTTATGTCGAACGGGAGGAGCTCTATGGCCCATTTGGCAATCCGGCCTGTGGCGTCGCGGTTGTTTATTATGTCGTTCAGTGCCACTTCAGAGGCCGCTGTAATTGAACACTCTTGAAAGTAGTGTTGTAGTTTCCGGGATGCCATGAATACCGCATACGCTATCTTTTGATAATGCGGGTACCGTGATTTGCATGGGGTGACGACAGTGGATACATAATATACGGGCCTTTGAAGGGGGAATTTATGTCCGTTCGTTTCTCATTCGACGACGAGCGCTGCGCTTACGACTTGATGAGTCACCGCTATATATAGCAGCATCGGTACACCGATGTTTGGCGCGGCCAGGATTGGGTTGGTGGCCAGTATGGCTTTTATTTCTTCCAGTCCGGCCGTGGCAGCATCCGTCCACTCGAAGTGTTCGGTGCGCCGAAGAAGGCGATAAAGGGGTAGTGCCTTTTCTCCTAATCGGGAGATAAAGCGTCTTAAGGCCGCAACACGTCCAGTTAATTTCTGGATTTGCTTGAGGTCTGTTGGGATGGCCAATTGTGACAAGGCTCGGATTTTAGCCGGATTTGCTTCGATCCCTCTACTGGAGACGATGAAACCCAGGAGCTTTCCGGCGGGCACACCGAAAACACATTTTTCCGGATTGAGCTTGATGTCGTATGTTCGGTGGTTGTTGAACGTAAGCCTCAAGTCGTCTATTAAAGATTCGACGTGTCTGGTTTTGATGACCACATCGTCTACATATGCTTCCACTGTTTTGCTGATTTGCTTTTCCAGGCATGTCTGAATCATGCGTTGATACGTTGCACCAGCGTTCTTAAGCCCGAAAGGCATTGTGTTGAAACAGAAGGGGCCGTATGGCGTGATAAACACCGTTGCGACTTGGTCGGACTCGGCCATCTTGATTTGGTGGTAGCCGGAGTATGCATCGAGGAAGCACAATGAGTCGTGTCCCGCGGTGGCGTCGATAATTTGATCGATGCGGGGGAGGGGGAAGGGATCCTTTGGGCAAGCTTTATTGAGGTCTTTGAAGTCGACACATAAGCGCCAGGATTTGTCCTTCTTTGGTACCATCACCAGGTTTGCTAGCCAGTCTGGGTGTTTTATTTCTCTGATGAATCCGGCCTCCAATAGCTTGGCTAGCTCCTTGCCCATAGCTTGTCGCTTAGGTTCGGAGAAGCGCCGAAGAGTCTGCTTGACCAGCTTGAACCCTTTTAGAATGTTAAGGCTGTGCTCGGCCAACGTGTGTGGGATTCCTGGCATATCTGATGGGTGCCAGGCAAATATATCCCAGTTCTCGCGCAGGAACTCCCGTAGTGCGGCGTCCACATCGGGTTTTAAATGTGCCCCAATTGAGGCTGTTTTGGTAGGGTCCGTTGGGTGGACTTGGAATTTGACTATTTCGTCCTCTGGTTTGAAAGAGGTGGACTTGGATCTCTTGTCGAGTATCACGTCGTCCCTGTCCACAGTCGAGCATAGCGCAGTTAACTCCTCTACCGCTAGGGCTTCAGATAGTGCCTCGAGGTCTAGTGCGGCTGTTTTGTTTTCGGCGCGAAGTGCTATGTCCGGATCACTAGCTAGAGTGATAATTCCATTGGGCCCAGGCATTTTGAGCTTCATGTACCCGTAATGGGGTATAGCTTGGGAGATCGTGAATGCCTCCCGACCTAGAAGGGCGTGGTATCCGCTACTGAACGGGGCCACTTGGAATGTTATTTCTTCGGACCTGTAATTTTCTGGTGTGCCGAATACCACATCTAGTGTGATTTTCCCCACACAACGTGCCTCCCGGCTGGGGATGATTCCTCTAAAGGTTGTGCTACTTTGCTCAATGCGGTTCCAGTCTATTTCCATTTTGTGAAGAGTTTCCTCGTAAATGAGGTTTAATCGGCTCCCGCCGTCCATGAGCACTTTAGTGAGCCGAAAGCCGTCCACAATTGGACTAAGGACTAATGCGGCCGGTGCTCGGGTTGTTCAGCATTTAGGTTAAATCCTTTGGGCTGAAGGTGATAGCCGTGTCGCTCCATGGATTTATTGCTGCCACCTGGCAGATCTCAGCGAGGCTGCGGAGTGCTCGCTTGCGCATATTATTTGAGGCGAATGTCTCGAAGACTGTTAGGACCGTATAGTAATTCACGGGATGTTGCTCTGCGGTGTTTTCAATGAGGAGATCCTCGCCGCTCTTAGCAACCTGCCGGAGTACCCAACATGCTCTAAGGCTGTGAGTTGGTGTGGTATCCACTGTATTGTGAATTTTGCAAGGTCCGTTAAGCCATCCCTCCAATACGGTTCCATGCCCTGTAGTGGGTGACTTACGGGGGTGTACCCTTTTGATTCGGACTGGGTGTTTAGCCAAAGCCGGATTATCCCAAAATTCTGTTTCGGTTTTCCAGGCGCTCTCCATCGCACAGTACTTCCGTACTATGGCCGCCAAGTCAGCGAAGTGTGCTATGTTACGGCGGCTTATGGCGTTAAGGATTCCCTTGTCCGTGCAATTATTGCAGAATAATGAAATTGCGTCTTCCTCTCGACAGTCCTTGACCTTGTTCATTACAAGGAGGAATCTGGCCCAATAGTGATGTACTGTTTCCTGGGGCTCTTGTCTAATGTGGGAGAGATCGCTTGTATGTGGGTGGGTGGGCAAATTTAAGTCCGAACCCTGACCCGATCTGAGACCCGGGGGCGTGGGAGTTTCCGATCTTGGAGGTTCGGGCTCTGGGATGTCGCCCGATAGGTCTGGCCCACTGCTTGATTCTACGTTCAAGGCTTGGGGGATGTCCTTCGGTATACAGGTATCCGGCTCGGAGAGCTCTGGAATCCGTACATAGTCTGTCCTCAAGATTGAGGAAGAATTACCGCATTGTTCCTCCACCACGGCTATCTGATGGGTGACCGGTGGAGAGTGAATCTCCCTTTGGTCGGGTTTAAGCCCGATCCGATCATAGTCCATAGCGATCCCAAAGTGGCGATGCGATCCAAGAGCTTGTTTAGGGAAGAGAGCTCCATCGGATCCATCTTCTCGGGAAGTTTCGAGCCGACGTGGAGGCTGTTTTTGATGACCCGAGAAATCATCGTCGGCGCAGCAGCCGAACGGGCGGTCGTGACGAAGTCGCCTAGCCTGAGAGTCTAGCCGACAGCCAGGGCTCCCCCAGAGGTAACGCTGTCCTTGACAATGAGACGAGACATCCTTCCTTATGGTGACGGCACAGTGGAACTCTCAATGAAAGCACCAATGTCGGTGTCAAAACCGGCGTAGGGGGTCCCGAACTGTGCGTCTAAGGTGGATGGTAACAGGAGGCAAGGGACACGATGTTTACCCAGGTTCGGGGCCTCTCTATGGAGGTAATACCCTACTTCCTGCTTGATTGATCTTGATGAATATGATTATTACAAGATTTGATCTACCACGAGACCGTAGAGGCTAAACCCTAGAAGCTAGCCTATGGTATGATTGTTCTCGTCCAACGGATTTAAACCCTCCGGTTTATATAGACATCGGAGGGGGCTAGGGTTACACAGAGTCGTTTACAACAGAAGGAGATCTATATATCCGTATCACCAAGCTTGCCTTCCACGCCAAGAGAGTCCCATCCGGACACGAGACGAAGTCTTCAATCTTGTATCTTCATAGTCCAACAGTCCGGACAAAGGATATAGTCCGGCTGTCCGGATACCCCCTAATCCAGGACTCCCTCAACCATGAAGCCAAAGCTCAAGATATCATTGAGCTTACTTCCCTGCCCACTCCAGGTGAGCTCTATGAACCTGGTTGTCAGCTACACAAGAATGCATTGGAGAGCATATTTCAGAAGCCTGAGCCCAACATGAGTCAGATGCTCAGCATGATGAAGCCACTGCCACAAGATGCTAAATATCCTAAGGAATTCTTTGTCGAAGACCTCGAGTATCTGCCCCGTACCATTTATCACATTGTAAGGCGAACTCTATGGCCCGTCAAAGGACATTCTCCTGCAGCCAAGCTTGAAGGCACGATGAAGACATTGGTGTTCTATATTCTCAATGGCATCAGCTTCAATGCTCAAGATTTCTTCATCAGACAACTTGTAGCATCTGGAGTTGATCTATTTGGCTTGAAGTTTTATGCTCCTTGGGTGATGCGCTGAATCAAGCGTCGCTCTTCTGTCAACTATCAGCCCTCAGCGCGTTAATATGTCTGTCGAAGCCATCTACCCTGAGCCTGCCAAGGAACCACTTTATCTTCATAACGTTGATCATCAGAGCTTCATAACGGTGATGCACTTAATCAAGCATCTTATCTTCTTGCCTGAGGTTGATATGTCTGTCGAAGCCATCTACCCTGAGCCTGCCAAGGAACCACTTTATCTTCATAACGTTGATCATCAGAGCTTCACGCAACCAATTGAAGGGGTTCATGTTCCAAATGCTGCCACTCCTGCTTACCCTCTGGCTGGAAATACACATGCACCTCATTGTGCAAACACTAAAGCCACTGAAAGCACCATTGCTCAAAGGCCTCAGAAGCGATCTCGTGTACTCAATGACCGAGAGCTTCTTGTGGTCTTACATCAGAAACATGATAGGCACCATGACTGGCTAAAGCGTCAGATGCAGAGCCTCTTGGTGGATGTTAATCGCGTTTGCAATCTTGCCACAAAGAATGCATTCGTATCACATGAAGCCCGTCGGAGGTCTTGGAAGAGTCTGACTTTGCTAAGCTCTAGAGACAATCTTCACGAAGATGGCTTCACAGAGCACTACAAATTTGATTCCACGCCTCCCCGGAATGTTGTCTTGCATCGTACTCCTTCCTTAGAAGACTCGGAGTATTCATCTTCGGTTGCAACTGCTGTTGCGAGAGTCGTCGATGAATAAGACGATGCCACTTCACCAACCATGACTTCGCCGTGTCTCGACACTGCACCAAGCACCTCTGCACCACCGGACTCCAACGTCGACCCTGCACCTTTATCTACTCCTGATGGGAACGAGTAGATGCTCTATGTCTTCAAACCTTTTTGGTCCTTAATGACAAAAGGGGGAGAAGCACATGAGTTGATAGTCTTCAAGCAGGTCATTATGGGTGGTTGCACTATATTTTGCCAAGTGTTTACAACTCTTGTCTCTTGATACATTTGGTTCTTTGAGTTATAACACTTAAACTCGATGGTCGTCTGCTATTTTTTTCTGCTACCTTGTGACGCGATGATAAATTCCGCACGAAGTCATTCCGCGGACATCCATTTTTCATTATGCATGTCATTATCTTCGCTATATCTTTATATGCATGATGAATTGTCTTCATAGGTTGAAGAGGATCTCCACAAAGCAAAACCTGCCATGTGCATTTGCATTCAAAAGCAAATTACTTATATGCACATCTTCAGGGGGAGCCTTTTGCCACTTATGAAGACAATGCCTTACCCTTAAGCTGTCACATACTTTCATCCCCGTTGAAAACTTCAACCAGTTTGTCATCAATCACCAAAAAGGGGGAGATTGTAAGTGCATCTAGTGCCACCCATAGTTTGTTTTGGAGTATTGAGGACAAACTTGGTTGAGGGACTAATGTGTTTGTGAGAATTGCTGGATAACACAGGTAGTAGTCCCATATTGATTCGGTTTACCTACTAGAGATTACCCCTAAAAATGTGTGAAGACATTGAACACAATGGTGGTATATGAAGATATTCACAACAAAGATTATGACTCGAGAAGACATTTACGTGAAGACTATGGAGTGCGAAGACATAGTTGTTTTGTAGTTTCCTTTTCTTCTTTGTTGAGTCATAGGAACCACCGCACTGTTAAGTGGGGTCCAAGTGAACAAAGTCAAAGTGACTGATGTGATGCTCAACCAAATCATATGTCTTCGAGTGGAGACAATGAGAGAAAATCTTATCCAGAGCCGGATGAGTCAGCTTTACTTGTAGCCCAAGTCAAGCTGCCGCGTGTGTTTGAGTTTTGACCATTGGACACGTGTTAGTTCCTTAGTGACCCAGGATCATTTCGGACAAATCAGGTCGGGTTGCCTCCTGGCTATAAATAGCCCACCCCCTACACCATAAATTGGTGGCGGCTCAGAGTTAGTCACGGCTTTTGTCATTTGAGAGCAACCCACCTCTGAAGCATTTGAGAGAGAGAGATCCTTGCGAGGACAAAGCCCAAAACACTCAGAGCCAAAGAGTCTTAGGCATCACTGAAGTCTTTCTGTCCGCCTGATCTGAAGACTTGTTACACTTGAGGAATGTGAATCCTCCAGCCGGTTAGGCGTCGCGTTCTGAGCATCCTAGAATCATTGTGGATTGCCGGCGAACAAAGTCTGTGAAGGTTTGGAAGTCTACCTTAAAGACTTACCAGAGTGATTGGGTGGGGACTAAGTGTCCTTAGCTCAAGGGGAATAAGGTGAAGACGCGGTCTTCTGAGTTAAATCTCAGCCTCCCTAACCAGACGTACAGTTGTCACAGCAACTGGAACTGGTCCAAGAAATCCCTGTCCTCCCCAAGCAATTGGTTCTATCTCCTATCTCTCTTTACTTACAGTTTGTATTCGTGAAGTCATTGCCTGCTTGCTTTACCTGATTGACTTCACTGTGTGAAGACTGTTGTTGTTTGGCTTCATACTATCTTCCATCCTGATCCATACTACCTAGCTGATAATAGTCTTTGTGCTTTCACTTCATTGCTTGCTTGACTATGGCTTGCCTAGTGTAGTCAACCTTTCGCTGCATATCACTAGGTTCATTTCTATTGTTTGTCTTCAAAGCTCCCGTGTTTTGAAGACTTCCATAAAAATCGCCTATTCACCCCACTCTAGTCAATAACTAGCACTTTCAAGTAATTCTAATGCCTTTCCTCTCATAATATGTAAGGTTTACACAAAGAGGGAGATTACCGGCAGCTCCAATTCTGGACCTGAAAAAACTATGTTAGAGATACCTATTCTGCACATCTCTGAATGAGCTGAAATTTTACTGAGATTTATTTTGGAATATATATAAATTATTGGAGAAAAGAAATACCAGAGGGGGCCAACCAGGTGCCCACTAGGCACCAGGGCGCGCCTGCCCCCCTGGCGCGCCTCGGTGGGTAGTGGGGCCCCTGGCCAGCCTCCGGTGCCCATCTTCTGGTACATAAGCTTATCTGCCCTAGAAAAAAATCAGGGGAGAACTTTCGGGACGGAGCGCCGCCGTCTCGAGGCGGAACTTGGGCAAGCGCACTTTTGCTCTTTGGCGGAGCGATTCCGCCGGGCATACTTCCCTCCAGGAGTGGGAAATCGAAGCCATCGTCATCACCAACAACACTCTCGTCTTGGGTGGACCTATCTCCATCAACATCTTCACCAGCACCATCTCATCTCAAAACCCTAGTTCATCTCTTCACTACAAAAAAATACACTTCCGTGATGATACGTGTTTGTCACAGTAGGTCGCGTTTTTTGTCATGCATGTACATCCATGACAAATTTATGACAGAATCAAGATAGGCATACCTGTGCTGTCGTAGAAGTGTTCCATGACATTACCAAAATTATCATCACGGAAGTGTCCACTTCCATGACGATAAATCGCGCATCACAGAAGTGCTTTCGTCAAGGGTGACCGACACATGGCATCCACCGTAACGGAACACCGTTAACCTATCGGGTCGGGTTTTGGATCCGATAACCCGTTAACAGCCCCGATCAATGGGAAATTTCCACGTGTAAAATTCTTATTGGCCGGACGAAACACGTGTCAGCTCGTCAGTGGGTCAGATAGGTGCCTATGATATGTCGACACGTGCCACAGCCCACCACTGGCCCATTTAGCTTACAAAGCCGGCCCGTTTGACTTGGTCAAAAGTTAACGGGATGGCCCATGAAAAGCATGTTAACGGTCTCTTCGCAAATAGCCCATTTTACGGCCCGTTAGGCACTAAAGGAAATCGGCCCAACAACGTCATGTGGCCCGTCGAATATAACACCAGCCCATTTCACTTTCGGCCCATGTATGGCTCACGACGTCTTTCGGCCCATATGAGGCCTTCGTATCCTTCGGCCCTTTATAGGCCTACGGTGACTCTAGCCCATAATGAACAGTAATTTTCTTTGTACCCGTTAACGGCCCGTGATTTACATGGGCTGTTTCCAGCCCGCGTTAGCTCTCGGCCTATTGACGGCCCATACGTTCTTGGGCTCCTTTTGACCCTCGATTACTTAGGCCCTTTCTGGCCTGTTCCCCTAATGGGCCAAATTCGGCCCATGGCAAGAGTCGGCCCGTTACTGGCATGTTCCCCAAATGGGCCAAATTCGGTCCATGGCAAGAGTCGGCCCGTTACTGGCCTGTTACCCTAATGGGCCAAATTCGGCCCATGGCAAGAGTCGACCCGTTTCTGGCCAGCCCGTCCTATATTCTGGCCCATTAACGACCCGTTATGCCTGTGACAGAATTAAGCTTTTGCAGTCCTACGGCCTGTTAACGGCCCGTTACCATGCTGGGCCGATACCAATTACGCCCGAATACGGTCCATGTAGACCCATTTATCCGACGGCCCTAGGCCCATTTATCAACGGCCCGAGGCCCACCGATTACAGGCCCATTTATCAACGGCCCGTAGGAGACCCATGGATCCTACGGCCCGTATATGGCCCATGGGTAGTTGCGGCCACTAGCAAACCAGGGAAAAAGAAGATTAGGAAATAAATAAGGCCCAAACTAACGCTAGGCTATTAAGGCGATTGCACAGATTACATCCACTCAGCATCAAAGATCACCACCAGTGCAAATATAGGGAACACCTTACACTATACAAAAATGGCTTGTTGTTTTCTTCAGTCGGTGGCTGCACGTTAAGAATAAATTTTGTATCGCACCAAAACAAATTACAACTATATAACAAAAGGAAGGTTGGCATAAAACTTAACAGTCTAGTAGATAAATGCACCACTAGAAGTTCAGAAGCTCGGTTCATTTGACCTGACTGTTACGTTTTCATGTTGTATTGTCCGATGGAACACCATAACCCTCGCCTTCATTTCCCCTAGGCTCCTGAACAACATAGCAAATGTCTGATAGTCTGGTTTCAAAACCATGCATATCTTGACGACATTGAGCAATGTTTCTCCTTGTTTCACAAAGGGCCTCTGTTAGGGAATGGACTTGTGTCTGGAGCGCAGATACAACATTGCTTTGAGCTTGCATATCTTGATCATGAGGCAGTTTGGACCATATTGCCTTAACAACCAACCCAGTATTACGCAGGAACGTGCTTTTGGCACTGTTAGTGGACAGGTACTGACCCACTGCAGCAAGAGCTGACATTGCGGTTATAGTTGCCTCGCCACCTTCAGAAGGTGGCGGTTCCACCATTTTTCCATAGCTCGCTAAAAAGTTGAGGTTTTACATTAGTAGTACCAGAACAGAAGATATTAAGGAGGCAGCAAAACCAAACAAAATAGCTTTGGTCTATATCTGAGAACTTATTACGGTGACCCATGTAAAATTTAGTTGTATTTTATTGCAAAGTACATAATAAAACCAGGTTCCAAACATATGACCATGTACCATCGCTAATGTATTGTCTATTTCTTCACATTGTATTGAGGGCTAAGGATAAAGAGGCGAAGTTTATAATACGGTAAGCATAGTATGGCATCATTCATATCACAAAACAAGCGAGAACAGACAAATAGGCAATTGTAACGTTGTGTGGGCAAGTCCAAAGACGGAACTAGATTACGGGTCAAGATCAAAGGAACATCACTCCTCCCTTTTAAACCTTGTAAGGTGCAATGATACGCTAAGACAATTGTGTATAAAATTGAAAAGAGTAATAGACATTGGTTGCAAACCATGCAGTTCAAGGCACAAGTCAGAGTAAGTAGTAGTTAAAAGGCATGAGGATTAAGGACTTACAACAGCGGCTTTGACTGGTGTGGTCATTCCCTTCTTCTTGCTGGTGTGACAGTCCTTGAAGATTTCCACATCATTTGGTCTAGGTACTTTTTGGTCCTTGCGGGCTTTCCTCTGCATTTCGAACAAGTCAATATAGATCTGATAATATGGTATAGCGAAAAGAGTGAAACAACAGCTAATTACAAGAGCCTCGCAGTGTGCAATATAGCTACGAGATCCTGTCGTCTGTTGGAATTTCACTTTCGTACGGTTGGCCTTGTTCTTTGAACAGTTCACCTACAAGAAGATAGATTTGTGTGCCACATGCGTCAATAGGACTTCAACATGTGATCTGATCACATATATATAATGTACCTGATACTTTGGATCACACCAGTGTTTAAGAAGGCCCCTCCAGTCTTCATCCGATATATTTTCCACTGGAGATGTTTGGGAAAGTTCACTGTTAGCCTTGCCTTCAAAGTGAGTTTTCCTCAAGTTATACCGATACTGTCGTAGAGCAGACTTGAAAACATGGGTGCAAGCTTTGTCTAGTTGCATCATCTTGGCTATCCAACTTGAACCTCATCTGTTGAAAATTATGGGAGTCTCATTATCAGCAACCTAGAAAGTATGGGACAGAGCAAGACGATATTACTAGTTTCCATACATAACCATACTTACAGATAAATGGTCGAGGAAGGTGTTCAACTGGGTTTCGTCTTTGTCATTCCTGTACTGAATCCATGTTGGGAGGATACGTACATGACACCTAACGGCAACCGCTGCCTCTGATACTAACTTGGCTGACTCTGTAGTATCATGTGGCCTTTTTAAACCTACCTCAAAATGGATCTCCATTCTTCCTCCTCTAGATTTAGTTAACCTATCGAGCATTATCCCTGATGTTTATTTCCTCTTGCGCCTAGGTGCTAGTCCAACAACAAACATAGGAAGTGTTAGTGTACATCAAACTGTGAGACTACATATAAAGAAGCATGCAACTGTAACTTGACTCCAGCAACTACCTTCTTGTTGTTGATGCTCACAAGGTTCATCTGATATTGCCAACTCATCTTGTGTCAAGAGTGCTTGGGAAGTAGTGTCAGGTGGCAAGGGAGCTTGGGAACGTGCTGCTAGCTCGGTTGACGCACGAGTAAATCGTGCAGCTGGTAGTACTGTGGTAGGTGTTGCAAGAACTAGGGATGTCTCTGCTTGTTTGGTGGCAGCTATTTGTTTCTGTTTGGCTTTTTTTGCTATTCGTGTAGCACGGGATGCCGTGTTTGTAGAATTTTCCGCTGGACTTTCACCTTCTATTGCACCATCAGTACCAGCAGAATCTGCAGGATTCATCCGCTTCTCATTCCCTGCCATTCTCTGTTTCTTCCTCTTTCTCTGTGCCATGTTAAGTCAAGCCAACAAGAAAAACGAATAAAATTTAGTTCTTCAGAACAAATTGATGCGTGATGCAGTCGAATAAAACTTTGATGTTAGACAACCACATGATAGGAGGATGTAATATGTATGAAAAACAGGACGGATGAGATAAACAGAACTATGATGTGTAAACTAAGAAGAAGACATTTCACCAAATTAGAAGCAATGCAATGGAAGGTAGACACCATATGAAAGATGCTACAAATATCGCTCTGCCAAGTTAACAGTGTCTCAGCATAAATGGCGTTTAAACAAATGTGAAGCAGTACAAGAAATAAATCATATGCAAGATGCAAACAACATCACACTACCATGTTAGAGGTCTCTCGTCATTAGTGCCATTGCATATTCACAGCATTGCATATTCACAGCTTATGATGTGTAAACTAAGGAGAAGGCATTTCAACAAAATAGAAGCAATGAAAGCTAGACACCATATGAAAGATGCAAATAATATCACTCTACCAAGTTAAAACTGTCTCGTCATAAGTTCCATTTCAACAAATTAGTAGTACAAGCTAGAAAAGAATGTGAGATGTAACCTATATCACACTCCGAAGTCAAACGTATCTTATGATAAGTGATCGTTGCAGGTTACACAACAGTAGTAATTTGATGTAAGAACATGGTGTGATAGACAAATATTGTATGTTCTAGAAATAGGAACATGTGTCTTATTCAAGTATAATGTGTAAAGTAAGCAGATGGAATTCAACAAAATTAGAAGCAATACAAGCTAGACATCACACATAAAATGCAACCACATATAACAGTGCCAAGTTAGAGGGAGCACCATTGATGCTGCACTAGGGGAGACGTGCTCATCATAAACACAACTTTGTTGAGTGTCTATGCATGTGTTGTCCTGGAAATCATCTTTGGGGTGTGGAGGAGTAGAAAATGTAGAGGCCCTCCGTTTGGAAGGAGCACCTTTATCCGCTGCCTTGCTAACTTCCTTCTGCTTTATTGATTTTGAATTGTCAAGTAAAACCGACAAGAAAAAACAATAAAATTCTCTCTTCAGAACTCATTCATGCATGATACTGACAATCACTACTTTGATGTAAGGCAAACACATGATACCAGGATGGAATATGTACGAAAAACAGGATGGCATGGCATGTTCACAATTGTTTGTGTAAACTAAGCAGAAACCATTCCAGCAAATAAGAAGCAATGCAAGCTAGACACCACATGAAAGATGAAACCAATATGACTGCCAAGTTAAAAGCGTCCCATCATAAATGGAATTTCAACAAATTAGAAGCAGCGCATGCTATAAATCATATGAAAGATGCAACTAATATCGCACTGCATATACTAAAGGTGTCTCGTCATATTGATTGATGCGGGATAAAAAACAATAGTTTTATGTAAGGACATGCTTAATAGACAGATGTACTATATACTAAATACAGGAAGGCATGTCACATTAACAGGTATAATGTCACATTTACAGGAGTATAAGCTAAGCAGACTAGCACATGCAGTTTAACCAGATTGGAAGAACTACAATCTAGACACCATATGCAACATGCAACCACATATCACGCTGCCAAGTTAGAGCAAGCACCTGCAATGCTAGTGTAGGGGAAATGCTGTAATCAACTACAGAGCTACGTTCACTATCTTCATCTAGCATTTCTGTTTCTTGAGAATCATGTCGGGAGGCTGACGCTGCATCCTTTAAATGAGGAGTAGTCCCCTTGCCTGCCTGCCTCGTCATAAGTGATTGATGAGGGATCCACAAGAACATTAGTTTGATGTAAGAACATGGTTAATGCACAAATGTACTAGTATGTACCAAAAATAGAAAGGCATGTCATATTCAAAGGTATAATGTGTAAGCTAAGAAGATGCAATTTAACCAAATTTGAAGCAATACAAGCTAGACATCCGGCTGGAGTGTTGACCATGATCATCTAGGACCTGAGAGCCTGGTGGGAGGCGGGCTGCTTCGCCAACATCGCGGCTTTTTAGTTGGCTTCCAGGTGATGCCTGTCTTTACTGGGCTTGTCACTGGCTCGGCCAGTGCCCCGACTAGCTATTTGTCTTTTGGTGCTCCCAGGATGGTGGTTCATGTAAAAATATCTTTCCTTATCTAAATAAAGACCGAGTTCAGCCTTTCGAATACAAGCTAGACACCAACATGCAACCACATATGACACCGCGAAGTTAAAGCAAGCACCTGGGATGGTGGTTCATTGCGAGCGAGGTCATCAACTACAGAGCTACGTTTACTGTCTCCGTCTGCTGACACTGCACCCTTTATAGCATTATACCGTGTCTTGCCTACCCGTATACCAAGTTGGAGCGACTTCTCTCTTTTCTTTGCTGCTTCTCTTTCGGCAGGAGAGCCTGAAATACCCCTGCATAAATACACAATAGTGAGAGTATGGGTGAAGTGTGTGCAGAACTAGTGCACTGTAAAAGTAGCAGATAACAGGTGGCTTAAAAATAAATGACAGGAGACATATGATAGCTCTACAACATTGCATGGCAAACAAAATTAGATTCTACTCCGTATGATTTTGTAATATATGAGCATAGGAAACGCAGGTACTCCTCCAGCACACCACCACATGTGGTCATATCTAAGATAACAGTCGACTGAAAATAAATAGGTCAGTCGATTTTTTTAATGAACCGTCCGATCTATAAGGAATGGGCAGATGGCCTTCGTCTACCTCCCGCCAGTCACTGTTGACGATCTTTCACGAACCGCCAGCGACCACCAGCCCAGACACGTGCCTCCGCCGCCCCGCCCTCCCATCGACCTCACACCACCGCCGTGCTTGGCAGCGCCCCCAAGCCATCCCTTTAATCCCGGCCGACCTCCAGATCGGGCGCCAGTAGCTCTAGGCCGCAGACGCCTCTGAGACAAACACCAAGGTGCTGCTTCCCCGGCGTAATAGTCGTACTAGCGCCTATTACGCCGGGGAATGCTTCCGTTAACTGGGAATCAACTGGCCAGAAATTGATATTCAGGGGGCGACGGACCTCTAGCTAAGGTGAAATAGTATATGAGGAGAAACCTTGTGCATCGCGAGTTACTAGGAACATCTAGTATCAAGAAGAAGCGGTCAACCAGTGTCTTCTGTGGGATGAATACCGTGCAAGCAGAGACGTAAGATTTGCACGAATAAGGGAACAGGAGTACCTTCTTCGGTTGTCGGTGTGGTCACCTCCACATGTCGCGCCGATTTTCTTGTTTTACCGGGGAAACCGATGTTCTGGAGGGTGCAGGCTTGGACGAACCCATGGCCAAATTGTTGACTGTGTTGCCGTGACTGTATGTCGGCGGAGGGGAAGCAGATCCGAGGCGGCGAAGGACGGCGTAGCAGGAACAGCTCCAGTGCGGTGGACGGTGGCGAGTTGGAGCGGCAGCGGTGAGGCGCAGAGATGGCGTGGTTGAACTGGCTCGAATGCAGACGGCTCGGCCTCGGCTTCAACTACTAGCCGTGGAGGGCGTTGCGGTTGAGGTTGCGGTGGACGACGACGTCGGGGTATCGACTCCGGCGTAATGGATGAGGGCGGCGGTTGATGGGTGGGATGGGGTGGCGGACGGAGGACGCCGGGGTTTCGCGGCTGGTGGAGAGGTAGTTTTGGCACCCACGGAGTACGAATGGGGAATCAGACGGGTGGGGGGAACCATGTTTCGGTCTGGGATGCGCTTGTTTTTGGCTTTTTTGAACAGAAGATGGGACCGCTTGTTTGAAATTTGGGGAAAGTACAAACTTTTGCCCCCCTCTTTAAATTTCGGACCTACTGCGGGTCGGGGGTAGGATGGTAATCCCAGGTGTCCCAAATAGTGGGCGGGAGTGATTTTCGGCCGCGCGCATGTGTGCTTAGGCGGCCATTGTGTATGAATGTTTTTCGGAGGCGGTTGCGTGGCGTCTAGATGAAGCTACAAACCTACCCCGGTTTAGACCTTTGGACGTCGGGCCGGTAGGTTTCACAGGTCGAAGTTATTAGAAAAGTAATTTCCTTGTACTATCAAACATTGGTCTCATGCGGTTTCGGGCGAGTAGATGATCTTTTGGCGCTTCGTTCGAAATTTTGAAACACAAGCATTCACGTTTAGAGTACTTTGAACTATGACGATTGACCTAAATAGACAACGTTATATTTGACCTTGTATGTTTGAAAACCTCATTAAATTATCCGCTTCCTTTTGAATTTTGACACTTGAAAATCCTATAACTACGATTATTTTGGAATGGAGGAGCTAAATTTGAATCTATTTTGTACAAGACTACATATGCTATTATGTACAAAATCAGAGCAAAGATTGGTACCCCATAGTTTAGGTATGGTTTACAAATGCCATCTTATATCTTATATCTTATATTTACTAATTGGAGGCACCATACGAGGCACCACATTAATCCTTAAATTAAGGAATTTTAGCCATCCGATTAATATATGACGTGTTTGGAGCCGTTGGATAAAACAAGAGTCCTGATGTCCTATCCCACCTACGTGATTTGTCCTCCCTTTGGTCTCTCTATGTTCCCTAATGAAAAAACCTTAAATTAAGGAATTTTAGCCATCCGATTAATATATGATGTGTTTGGAGCCGTTGGATAAAACAAGAGTCCTGATGTCCTATCCCACCTACGTGATTTGTCCTCCCTTTGGTCTCTCTATGTTCCCTAATGAAAAAACTGATCGTCACCTCCTCCACCTACGTGAGTTGTGCCCCCTTTAGACTTTTTCTGTGTTTCCTAATGAAAAAACTGATCTCTCCTCCTAAATTAATATCTTCCTCTCCGTGAAGAAAGGGAAAATCCCTCGCGGACTCTTTCCTCCGCCTATCCTGCCCCTTCGGGCAACGATGCATCATCCAAATCTGCGAGTCCGTTCGTCCTCCTGCGGTGCTCCTCCTCCTAATCCTTCTCCACTCTTCACGTGACAATCATGTAAAACCAGCCAGGCAGCCTCTCCCTGATCACTTCTCTACAATCTTTTAATCTCCATTGCCCCAACTATATATGCTGCAAGTCATCTTGGTTGAGAGGAGGACGTCCTTCCAAACATATCTTCCATGCCCTGCCAAAATTTAATCCAATCCAGTGGAGAAGGCAGTACATCGAAGGCAGTTTGTACCAGATTGGACAACAACCATTGCTGATCGAGGACTATGGCATACTGATCGCAGGAAGAACATAGTAGCTTTTTGTTTTTGAGGATTTTTAGATTGTGTTGCGCTAATGAAATTTGAGAGTTGGTGTATTATAAGAAAGTACAGCCTAGAGTTTTTCTTTGGGGGTGATGATGTGCTTTCTTTAGTTTCAGACCTTTTCTTTGTATATAATGAGAAAGTGCAGCCTAGAGTTTCGCTTTGGCGGATGCTGATGATGTGATTTCTGTAGTTCCAGACCTATCAAGATAAATATTACTTGGACAGCTAAGATATTTACTATCTGGAAGCACTAATCGAGGCTCCACGTTAATCCTAAGAACAAGGGTTTACTGTCCATCCGATCTCCATATTAGTTAATAACAGCAGTCAGATTAAGTATCCCAAAGAGTCCACGTCAGTTGTCCCACAAAAATACAAGGTCTCAAAAAAAAAACTCCCACGTTAATCTTGGAAGAAAAGGATATATCCCCTCCTAAACTGTCGCATATAGAATCCAATCACAGGCTTGAGCTTCTCCTCCCATGGACATGTTTGCGCACCCATTGATGCGTCGCCGATGTGTTGGATAGCAGCCTGTGTGCTAGGATTTTTAAGGACATTTCTCTGGCCTTGACCAGCGTTGCCCTCTCCAAGCAGGGAGGCTTTGTGCCATCGCCTGCAACTTACGCCACCATCTCTAAGCAGCGAGGCATGGATCCAGCGGTAGAAAAAGTCGTTCAGGACATATTCATCTTTAAGCAGTGTCCTCAGTCATCCAATCTCAGATTCAATCGTCACCATGGCACTTCCGTGTTACGTGGGGTGATGAGGGTGGTCCAGCTCCGCCCCTTCCAATCTCAGATTCAGGTTCGTTCTTCATCAATCGTAATCCCATGTAATCGTATTTGTATGACACTTGATGATGATCAGATGTATTTACTGGACACATGCAGTTTATGAACCCATACTTGGATGGTTGGATTATGGATGTGCAGGGGTTGATGATGCACTCAATAGGCTCAGTACATGGAGAGAGGATTAAAAATAAGAGAAGTACAGGTTCGGATTTGGTCAGCACATGCATTCCCCAGCTCACTTGCTACGCCAATTACTTCCTTCCCTGAAACATAGGCAAATGTGGACGCAACAGTTGATGGTGGTCAGCATGTGATTTATGATCTTAGATCGAAGAAACACACAAGAGAGTTCAATGGCCATACAATGCAGAGGAGGCTTCTTGACTACGTTAGAACAAAACAAAACAATCGTATGAGTAGCCGGGAGGATGTATGCTGCAAAATCCATTGAGTAGAAAGAACGAAAACTGCCCATACTTTCATTTGATTCTGTTTAATCCAATAGATTATTTTCATCTACTGCGATCTGAACTGAGAAATAACAGTACGCATCCATGAGTAACGACAAGATTCAGGGTGTCAGCTGCCGTTTGAACGCCGTGCCTCAGTACAACACATGTACGTTATGTCTTTCGCTACTGTATTATCATTTTTTGGACAACTTAATATGTTGGTACTAACCCTTTGTGGACTCCATGCAGTTTGTAGGTTGGAGAGACCATACAGTGTGCAAGTTTGAAGGCAGACAAACATACATGCATCCTTCACAAGATGAATTTGATTACCTTTCAAGTGGTTCTAGGTGAAGATTTTTATGATTTTCCAACTAATGGTATGGTTAAGAAATACACACGGTCGAATCTCTATATGTGTAAATCATGAAGCACTAATTAGGTGATTATCTAATTATGTTAACGCGTTAAGACCCAATGCACTGGGAGTGCCCTAATTTGATATACCGCTGTGGACATCAAAAAGTGCTTTGGAATTGCATTGAGATCTCAGGATCAGTACGCGGATAAAAATAACAATGTGAATGCTTCATCAAGCAGGAAAAAAAAGTAGTAACAAGACAGTTTGGTCTACTTCATTCGCCATGGGAATGAAATTCAACTAAAACAACGATATTTTTAGCAAATGTTTCCTTCACAGATTATACTCTTTTGAGAGTTCAATTTCTTTGTGCCCTTCTTTATTTTTCTACAGTTGTGCTACTAATGCAAGCATGTCCTATGGTAAAATTATTATACTGATATGTTGGTGATGATAGCTGGGCGAAGGCGAGGAGCTGCTGGACGATGGCAACCTGCTTGGCGATGGCCAGGATGTGCCTGGGTGACAGCGACGCGAGTGTTGTTGGGCGACGGTGAGGTGAGGCACAAGGCAACACACGAGTTGCCGGGTGACGGCGCGGTGAGGCACATAATTCAAAGTGGGAGTAAATTTGCCTTTCTACACATATTTCAGCCCGTCGGGATTACGGAGGGAGTAGTTTTCAATGTTGGTTTTTCTCATTATTAGTTAAATATTGATACTAGAGTGATGGAAGATAAAAATGCCAAATATATGTGATCGATTCTAAACTATTTTCTGACACTAAAATGTCAGAAATTTCAGTGAACTTTAAGTCTGCAATGTCAATACTCTTAACGGGTATGTGCTGAAAGATTAAATGGTCAACGTTCCATCATAAGTGGACTTATTTTAAGTTGGACAAATATGTGCTGCAGACGCACTTCTTCGATAGAGTCCTGGAAGATGACGGTGTTAAACAATAAGGATTGATTATGTTTCAATAATGATATCAAGAATGGCGTTACACTTTAGGTAGGCATAACGTTTAGGTTAAAAGATTTTTAGTAGTTAGTCAGGTACCAAACTTAACAACTCATGCACTGTAAGGCTTCCGGCTGGGATTATTCTTCCAACATAAGATAATTTTCTAACTCTTATGTCCCTAGGGCAATTTACCGGTGGTTAACTAAAATACAAAATGAAGATGTGAGGATTCTGTATTATCATATAAGCTAGAAGAGGGTATGCGGTTGTAATTTTTTCATAACATGTTCGATATTTAATTTGCCATCAAAAAATCTTGATCTATATAGTAAATATATTTCCATTCTTACAAATTTGAATATATAAGAAATCTTATTATTTTTTGTGAAAACCTTGATCTGTATATAGAATATATGTTGTTCCCTACAAATTGAATGTATAATAAATAATATAATTTCTCAATAAACCAATACGTGGTTTACTTAAAATTACTAGCCCGTGCAGATGCATGGGTTAATGACTAGTGATATCAAATTCAAATAATTGAATGGACTTCAGGTTGAATTCGATTTTTTTAAACCACCTTAGGTTGAATTCAAATGTATACTAGTTCATAGGTAGCTATTTATAAATGTCCATTGTGTAACTTTCGTATGTATAATGTGCTTTACACACACAACATGAACTATACTCATGTTTATATTCAATTGCTAAAGCGATGCATTGTCTGGAGTTCAAAATACTAACTATGTGGATCAATTGTGTCGAATAATAACATAGACATGCTCAAATTCGATAGAATCTAGATATCTGATGGATCAATGACAGCTCCTTACGCGAATTGCAAATATCATGATCCTATCCTAATATTTGGATACAACTTATATCTTTAATCAATGTGTAGAGCAGTCTTTTACGTGTAGTTTCACTCTCCATCGGTGGTCTCTCACACATGCTCACACAGTCTCTCCCGAGGTGTCTTTCTCGCACACATTCTCTAGATATAACCCTCCCTCCCTCTCGTAACCATTTACAACTGTTTTCACTAACCTTTATCACAAGCACTCTTCCTCTCGCAAACATACACACGCACAATCCTTGTCGACCCTTTCTATATACATGGACCTGCCTACGTGTCTCATGTACGCACATTATCTTTACGCCTGTCTCTCACGCTTTATCTCACACCTCTCTTCCTAATCGATGAGTATGATTCTAGCAGAACACTCTGTAGGATGCCCTTTAAAGTTAGGTTGGATGAATAGTAATATCAGAGATAGAGGGGTTACCTTAGTCCGAGAACCTAGGGTTACAAATCCTATCCGGCTTTGTCAGTGGACACAGAGTCCTTCACAATTCTGCTATCTTTGTCTTGTACGACTAGTCATCCATGGGTCTTCCCAAATGTGTCATGGGCCGACAAATGTGGCGCAGGACGGAACCGAACAAAGGGCCTCACCTCGACCTACCGGACCTCACGCGGTGACACACCCTCTGTCCACACGTCTCATTATCTTCTTACACCCACACATACCAACACAAACACCACACACACAGAAAAATTCTCCTGGGCCTCTATTCCCTCCCCCCTTGCATATACACACTCAAGGGAATGGAATCTCTTGTCGTGACGTCATATTCGTCTCTCTCTCTCTAGACCACCCTCATTTCTCGTGCTATCTCTCCCACCCCCCACCCCCGTCGGCCCCTCTATCCATGCCTCTCTCCAATACGTAATACACACACATACCTCACTAGGCCCCGCCAAATGCATCAACTACACATTCACACATGTTACATCACGTACCCCATTGATCTAAAAAGCCCTCTCTTCACGTTTATTTCGCATACAACATTCCTTTTGAATAAAGTGTGGCCAAAAAATTATTTTAGAGTTTCTACATATATACAACATTGCAAAGTTATATGGAGAAGTCTTAACGCTAATTTGCATTGCATTGTGCCTACAATGATATTTATTCCAGACTGTGAATTTGTATATTTTTACACTATATACAAAGTTAGTCATAATAAAGAGAAACGAAGAGCATCTCTCTCTCCATCGCATACCCCCTGTACGCCCCTTTCACGTATGCACACAAAACTATCTCCATGTCCTCTAAAAGTAAGCCCCCAGAAAATTCACGCGTGTTTCATCTTTCTCTCACGATATATGCAATGACGATCATTGTATTTGAAGTGAAAGCACGATACATACATTGGACTTCATAATCCACTCATTACGGTCACCGTTTACGCCTAGTGGTTATTATACAGTCACGGGCTCACCGTACAACTTTGTATTTGCTCATGACATGACTAGTTGACCAGTTGAACGCTCCACGTGGCACCTAATCTAGTGTTGAATCACATTATCTCACTAACATCGTGCCCACCTGTCGACTTGTATCTACTCTACATCTACACTATTATAAAATACATAAAATACACTCTTATAAAAAACAGAGTTGGTGACGATGGTGTGCCTGCCATCCTGCAATATAGGCCGTCTGATTTATATTTGACAGATAGGAAAGAAACTATGGCAGTTTTTCAAAAAGGTACCCACACACCTCTCCACATTTGCAAATAAGGCCTTCCCGCGTTCATCCTTTTCTCTCACAAGATAAACAAGTCATACAAATGCATCTTGATGTTACGTGCAATGCACGGGCATGTTGCTAGTAAGAATGAAAACAAACGACAAAAAAATATATTTTGACGGTGGTGCGAAGTCATGACCGCGGGAGGTGGCCTTGTATTGGTATGCTGAGCCGTCTGTTTTAACACACATGAGCTGGTGTGGTGATTATACACACACGCACGCATGCACACGAACTCCATCCACGCAACACTCACACAAACACATGCACCCACGCACACACGCAACACTCACACGTACACACGCAGCCACGCACGCACGCAACACTCACACGCACACACGCACGCATGCATGCACACACCAGTACACCACACGACCAACACACACTCTCACGCTCAAGTGCTCAACCTACACGTGCATGCGCACACATCAGGCCCTGACAGACACATACACAACCAGGTGATTCCCGCGCACGGGTTGGAGCCTTGTCGCGCCTGCGTAAATTTGTGTTTATCTGACCTTTTCCCTATGCGAACTGACAGGTGGGACCCACAAGGAACATGGTCAATTTAACTAGTCAACATGGCGCCACACAGACTATTTGGCCGGTCAACAGAGTGCAATCCGATGCTGAACTGTGAGCAAGTGACCGGATAATCACCGCAAAACGTATATAGTGACCGTAATCAGCTTATTCTGAAGTTCGGTGACCGTACTACACTTTTCTCTCTGTAGTCCCTCCAAAACTACATCTCTACACGTTCTCGCATGTTACATCTAACAACTATGCAATACAGCACTACTACTACACTCTAACACAATAAATCATATGTGTTTTAGTTTTACTAGATATCATATTGTTACTTATAATTATTCAGTTTGCATACATTAAAATTGCCTTTGAAATGTATGGCCAGTATCATCTACCGCGCGGGAAAAATCCCGCCCTTTCCTGTTTAATCGGGTTTGTATCGATGAATCGTGCGAAACAACAAAACTATAGTACTATACAGTACAAGTGACAGTTCACTGGACCGTCGTGTCATCTACTCCTCCGTCGGAAGAGTGGAGCGCTCGCTTTCATAAATCTTCTAGTCCCTTTCGCCGACATGTGGGCCATCAAGCTATCGGGTCCACGTGGCATACCGGAATACAGTGCAGAGCGGTCGGGGTGAAGCACCCCAGTCATGGCGCCGGCGTAGTAATGAGCAATGAGGCGTCAAATCACAAAGCTGCACCTTTTCCCGCAGTTAAGTTGGAGGGACGAAGTAATAATGCTAAAAAAGAAGTTGGAGGGACGAAGCAACCATCATTTCACTCGTTGCTGAATCCGCTTCTCCCTCATCTTCTTCAACTTAACCATGTGTTGCTTCTGCCGTTGTTCTGCCTCATGTGGGACGCGGATCAGCTTGGTCGCTTCTCCCTCATCTTCTTCAACTTAACCACGTGTTGCTTCTGCCGTTGTTCTGCCTCATGTGGGACGCGGATCAGCTTGGTAAAGCACTGACACGTGGGACCGCATGTTAGCAAACCGCCAGGACAACGTCCTCCGAAAATAAGAAACCTCCCCCGCCATCCGCGCGGCAAAATCACCTCCTTTTTACTAATCTTGATTCTATAATTTTTTAGATCAATATAATTGAGATTTGTATAGATAGGACACAAGAGCAAAACCAAGTGGTAATGCAGTTAAGGGCATCCACAATGTGTAGCCAAATGTGAAAATAGCTTTTGGCATCGTGGGAACCATTGTGGACGGCGTTATAAAGCCAAAAAGATGGAAACGAAGCTCCCTGATTGATTGATTGAAGGAATAGAAAAATGCAACGTCTCTCCTCTTTCTCCCATGCTTGGACGCATGTAGGAGTAGTACAGTATAGAGCACAGAGTCTACTCCCCTGTCCCTTCTATCACAAATCACAAAGCAGTGAGGCGTCAAATCACAAAGCACAGACGAAGCAACTATCATTTCACTCTTCGCTGACTCCGCTTCTCCATCGTCTTCTTCGAGAAACCATCTCACCGCACTAGTACTCCTAGTAGTAGTACTAGTAAAGGAATTCCTGGATGCAAATAAGGCGGTTGTCTCGGTTGTCTCCCTCAATGGTGTTCTCCGTCGAACGCACTTTGCCAAACCACAAAAAAAAAGTCGTCGACGTCACCGCAATGGGCAAGGAATTCAAATATAGTTACTACCTCCATTTTTTTGTACACAAGGCCAGTATATCAAAATTACAATTTGCAAAGGGCAACTAACACTAATCGAGGCAAAATTGATGGGGTTAGCAACCAAGGACATTAAAATCCCCTGCATGCATGCGGAAGTGAGAAGGTTCGTTTGCATGGCGCTGCATTAATCAAGCGATGAGGAGTGAGATGGTTAGCTCTTTGGTCTTTCGAGAAAAAAAATACGCATTAATTGACACATGAAACAAGGATTTGTATCGAAGGAAAACCCCGCCTTTCTTTTTTAAGACTAGTACTCCTAGTACATACTACCTCCACCCTGGTTTATAGGTCCCTTTTATAGTTTGTGCCAAATTTTGACTAAAGATTTAACTAACAAAATGTTAATGCATGTCAAGAAAAATTATCTCATTAGATTCGTATTTGAACATAGTTTTGAAAAATATAATGTTTGGTGACATGCATGAACATTTTCTTAGTTTAATCTATGGTCAAAATTTGGCACGAAATACAATGGGGACCAATAAACCCGGACAGAGGTAGTACGTACTTATCCTGTTTGGGTCTAGGCCTTGCATTGCCAAACTTCGCCACACATTTTTGCCAAGCTTGCCTAAAGTTTTCAAAATGAGAAGGAGGTACACTTGCGCACGGCTGTCGCACGTCGCACCGCACCCTCACATGGTCACTCCTGCACGCCGCGGTCGCACCGCACCCTCACACTTCGCTCCTGCACACCGCAAACCCAACCAAGGGAACGCACCCTCACTGACACGTGTTGTCGCATGTGAACAAACCAAACTCAGTCATCCTATCGCTGACACATAATTTTCGTTTATAGAGTATGTTTATCCAACCGGAGTATCCGTACGGCCCGTGCAGTGGTCTGTTGGGGAAGAAGAAGAGGTGACGAAGAAGGAAAGAAGGGTTAGGAGACGTAGGATATTCATCCAACCGCCTAAAATGGTAGACTCAGGCGACTTGCATAACAAATAGTATGTTTTTACACAGCAAAAGATCCATAATAATAAAAACAACAACATAAAGAAAAACTATCACTGCTAGCGGAAAGAGACGGCCTCGTCGTCTTTGGCTGCCGGCGCGAACCAGCCGTCGCTGCCGACGTGTGTCTCCGCACCGTGGTTGTCCTCGGCCTCCAGCTACTCGTTCAAGCGGAGCGTGCAGGCGCTCTGCACGGACAAGAGCACAGCCCGGTTCAAGTCGAGGACATCCGGTTCCGCCTGCAGGAGGGCCTCGATGGCAGCGGCATCCGCGCGCTCCGTGTCTAGTCGAGCCTCCGCCGCCCGGTTAAAGTCCAGGACTTCCGGTTCCACCTGCAGGAGGGCGTCGATGAGAGCGGCATCCGCGCGCTCCGCGTCGAGTCGAGCCTCTGCCGCCCGGTTCAAGTCCAGGACTTCCGGTTCCGCCCGCACGAGGGCGTCGATGAGAGCGGCATCCGCGCCCTCTGCATCGAGTGGAGCCTCTGCCACCCGGTTCATGTCCAGGACATCCGGTTCCGCCTGCAGGAGGGCCTCGATGGCAGTGGCATCCGCGCGCTCGCCTCAAGTTGAGCCTCCGCCGCCCGGTTCACATCCACGACATCCGGTTCCGCCTGCAGGAGAGCCTCGATGGCAGCGGCATGCGCGCGCTCCGCGTCGAGTTGAGCCTCTGCCTCCCGGTCCTCCTTTAGTATCGCCATGTTGAACCGCTGGTCCGCCTGCACCATGGGGGACTCGGACGCCGACACGAAGTCGACGTCCATCGTCTCATACCCATCGGGGGCCTTCTGCGCCGCGACCTCCGCAGTGAACATTGGATCGGCTTCCTCCTCCTCGTAGCTTGGCTCCAGAGAACTCGGGGATTGGACCGCCGCAAAGCGAGCTTGGGAACGGAGGTCTGTGGCGCCGACCGCCGCCGCGATTTCTGTGCGACGCTCCGGCGTCAGCATCTTGTAGTAAGTGATCTTGCGGTGCACCATGGCTTTCCGGCGAACTAGGGGACGCTTGATGCAGGCTAGGGGATCGAAAGGTGGGGGAATGGGTTGGAGATTTGGTGTGCTTTTAGGGCAGTGGCTGGCGTAGGCCGAGCAGCGAAGGTTTTGGTGTGAATAGTGGTTCTGATGACGACCGGTCAATCGGTTTTGACTGTACATCGCTCTTGTCACGTTCGTGTTGCAGCCCGGCACGCTGGACCCTCCACGTCGCTCACCGAATGGAACACGCTTCGTCTTGCGTTTTCGCTCGCTTGTGGGACCGCAGTTGAGAGCAAACCGACGTCCCTCCCCCTCCCTCGCCCGCGTCATTTATTATACCACTACTCCCTCCATTTTATGTGGAGTAAATAAAAATAGAGGGAGTATACTACGGATGAGGATCCCCTGACGTGGCCAAACCCATTGAGTAACTGACATGCGAGGCCTAGCAAGCATGGGGTCCGCCAGTAAGTGACCGAAAGGGAGGGTAAGGCAGGGATACCTACATCAGAGGATCCACATCCACTATACTCTGCCAAATGTTAGAGTAATAATATATGACATGCAACTTACACAAATGTTAGAGTAATAATATATGACATGCAACTTACACAAAGCATACAGGGTCTAATGCGTTTTTCGAGGCTAACGTTGACCAAATGTTAGAGTAATAATATATGACATGCAGCTTACACAAAGCATATGGTCAATTTCGTATGTGAAAGGAGTTTCCAATGATATAATTTTCACATTATACATCTCATGTACTCCCTCCGTCTAGGTGTGTAAGTCATCTTACGAAAACCAAATAATCCCAAAACACGTAGGCGCGGTGCATTAACTTCTACCTCGTTTCTTGTTTCTTGACATATGAACCAATAAGAGATGAGGGTGTGCATGCTTTTAATGACCTGAGACTATCAAACATGACATGCAGTGGTTAGTTCATTGCATGCAATACTATTAATTAGCAAATAAACATTAATGTCTCTCGTTTTTCCCCTCCTCCTTGGTCATGGTGCATAGCCTAAGATGACTTACTCACCTATGTGAAAGGAGTACTATTAATCTTGTCAATAGTCAAATTGGAAACCATCTCGAGTACAAATCTAGGAGTACGTACGAATCTAACAATATTGATTGGGCGTTGTTGAATGTTGATACCTTTTTATCATAGTAGAGATACTTTGACTACACATAAAACTTATATGTAAGGTAGAAAGGATAGGAGGGAGTATATTGTACGTTGAAAAATGAAACGAACATTGAATACCCTTTATATATGATTTGCGGATGCTATGATCACCGGTTCAAAATTTTGAATCCGCCTTAGGTATCACGTGCCCCCACTCGTTCCCTCTCGATTTCATCTCGGGGTCCGGAGATCTATTGAAAGAGGACTAGGGTGGGTACATGCGAATGATACTCGGCGGAATGTTCAAATGAGGCATGCGGGAGGATGGACTCGGCTGGAGGGAGACATGATCGGTGGAGAAGAGGGTTGGAGAGGAATGAGAAATAAGAAAACGCTACATGATTACACTTGAACGGCTCAAATAAACAATAAGTTGTCTCGCTTGGCCTACATAGTGAAAGGCCTAATGCGCAACGCGGAGCACCGACTTCGAATATGGCTGGGAAAACAGGGAAACCGACATGTGGGGCACCCGTCGGGACGATGTAGCGCAGACTAGTCCAATGGAGGAGCTGGCCCACGACCTCCTCGCCACCGACAACCGTTCATGTGGGTCTTTGGGGCCAACAACGGGGCGCAGCTCCAGCACCGCCTCTGGACACGGCGACCGTGGTGAGCGGCACGCTCATATCGTCGATAGACACGGTCAGTTTCAGTGTGCCGAGGGTGGCGTTTGTGCTGTGGCACGACGAACGGTATGTTTGGTTTGTGCCCAAGGTTGCCCCATCAAAGCATTGGGTAGCCAAAATTTTGGTTGAGGTATTGGTTGCCCATGATTTGGCCGACATTGGCAAGAAAAATGACCAAGAAGTGCTATTAGCAACATTTATTGCAGCTAACTTCTAATCAGGAAAACTATCATCAATAGGTAGTGGGTCATCAAGCACATTTTCAAGCCTAGACAAGAGTTGGCTAGAGTTCATTGGCATGCAAAAGAAATGGCAACCATCCAAACAAAGACCAATCTTTGGGTCATGGCCATAATTTTGGTAAGGTGCACTTTGGCCACAATCCAAACACACCCTATCACCCGGCTCGTCGCGGATGCACGGGGCGCCGCGACGCGTCCGCGGAGTGGTGTAGCGCGGCCAACTGCGTCCTCTGGACCCGAGACCATGCCGGGTCGTCTTGCTTTTTCAATGACATGCAGGGATCGCATTTGAGCAAAGGGCATCTCCAACGTTGCCACGACCGCAGCTGACTACCCTGGCACACCAAAGCCCTCCTCCCTCGCGCCGTCACGCGGTGCGTTCCCAGTCGGCGCCAGCTGCCCGCATTCATGCCGTCCGTTCGTATGTCGTCGTTAAGAGGCTCGGTGCCCGAGGAACCAACTACGGCGACTTAATGACGCACCCGAACGCTTGGCCTCACCGGAATGTGCTACTTAAAGCGGCAACGTCCAGCTAACCTCCACACCATAGCGCATCGTCCTCCTACCTGACACCACATCCGCCATGACCCAAGTGCGAATGCTCTGCGGGAGAGCTTGTCTTCGGGGATGAAGCTCGAGGTCGCCGCCCTCGCTCAAGTCGCCTCTCGCGACGCAATAGCGGCGTAGCCGAACGCGGACGCGACCGCACAAGCGGTGGCCACGCTGGCGGCCGACGACGGGAGCACCGTCAGCCACGCGTCCTACTTGCCGCCGTCCAACGTCCGGCACCGCCGAGGTTGGGGACTCCTCCGAGGATGAGTAGGGCATGGGAGGCGGCAGGGCATGGTGTGCCAACTGGCCGGTCCGTATCCCGTGTTCTACTTTTCCTCGCCGGAGACCGCACCTTCACTTCACGGGTCTTGAATCCCGCCCCCGTACATAGAGATCGCAGATGGAGGACGTTGGTCGCCGCCGTAGAATAGGTTTAGGGTCGGGGTTCTTTTATTTTTCTGTCTTATAAAAGTTCGAAATGTAATGAAAATCTGCCGTGTTTGCATTAATCTCGGCCGGTGTATAAGAACTTTCACAATAATATACATATTGTAGGAGTACTAGTGCACGGAAGATCAAGATCTTGTGGGAGAAAAGGATGAACGAGGGAAAGCCTTATCTGCAAATGTGGAGAGGAGTGCGGGTAAATTGTTATAGTTTCCTTCCTATCCGTTAGATATAGATTGGATGACCTATATTGCAGGATGACAGGCACACCATCATCACCAACTCTGCTTTTTATTGAACCGAGACAAATCTAAAAAACCCAACTAAGCCAACCTCCCAGCATATCGCGCGGGAAAAGACTAGGCCGCGCCGTTTTAGTCGGGATTACCGAATTACTAGTAGTTGTATCGATGGATCGCGCGAAGCAACATTTTTTTTTGAGGGGCGAAGCACCTAGTTTAAAAGGAAAAAAGGCGGTACACTCACAACACTCCTGTCGCGGTCGCATTGCACCCCACACACGTTCGGTCCTGCACACGGCTCACGCAAACGGAACGCGCTTCGGCTTGCCTCTTCACTGACACGTGGGACTGCACTTGGAGAAACCGACCATGTGCCAAACTCCCCCCGCCCACCGCGCGAAAATCCTCCGCCCCCCCCCCCCCCACACACACACACAAAAATTCCCCCCAAATTCGATTCAACCGCCCTTCGGCCAAATATTCCCAAAACCCCCCTCCCCCCCCGGTCACCCCTCCACTCCATTCGCTCCGCCAAAGCCGCCTCCCCGCCAAGGCCGATCGTCCGGTGCCGCGGTTCGTCGAGGGGACGCACGGCGATCCTCTCGCTCCCACAGTACGCTCTCGTAGACTGTCGTCCTCTAGCCGCGCCGCCACCTCTTGCTACGTTCTTGTGGAGGCGCACGGCGGTCAGCGCCGCCACCGCTGGCGACGTTCGTGTGGAGACGCACGGCGGTCAGCTTCTCCCACGGTACGCGCATTCTAGACTGAGGCCCCGTTCATGTCGGTGTAGCGCTGAATGTTAGCTGATAGACACTGTTAATCTCACTGTTTGCCGAAGTAGTTTACTGTCAATATGCTCTGCTTAAGAAGCTTCCTTGCCCTGTTCTGCACTCAATCTGCTTAGCTGAGATGGCATGCCAAGGCCGATTAGTTGCTAAAATATCCTGCCATATATTTATTGTGACGTAGATTGCCATGGTCTAGTAGCCAATCTGTTAGGTGAAATAGCTCTACACCGTTTTATACTCGATCTTTGTTGCTGCGATGGCCTTCGATATTTGATGGCTGTGTGCTCGGGCTCATTGACTGCTGAAACAGCTTGCCATAATTTAGCACTCAAATCTGTTTGCTGAATTAGCTTTACATATATTTCGTTACTTAGATCTGCTCGTCCAAATATCTTGCCATAGCTTTAGACATCGACCTAGGTATTTTTTTCTGGACTTCATAAAAAAGCATATATGTTTTTCCTGTAATATCTAGTAGAAGAACTAATTTTTATGTCTAACAGATGGACAGGACTTGGATAACTTCTGCTCGAAGATTCTCCGCTGCATATGTTGAGGGGGTTGAAAAATTCATGAACTTTATAAGAGCTGAGTACGGTGGTCCGAAATCAGATGTGCTCTGCCCGTGTAGCAGTTGTATGAATTCAGTTACAAGACCCCAGTCAACTGTGCAAAATCATCTACACTTGTATGGGATGTAGGTCACATATACTAGGTGGGTTCATCATGGTGAAGCTGTGAACGTCAATGTTATTGACTACGTGGAAGCAGCAGATCACCATCTTGATCTGCCTGATGCTCAGGTGGAAGAGGAGGAGGAGGTGGTGGTGGCGGAGCCGGTGAGTTTGACCAACATTGAAACAATGCTACGAAATGCTCGTGCATTCCGTGAACTTTCACCTGCAGAAGAAAAACAGTGGGCCCGCATGTTGGAACAATGCAACGTTGCTGTCACCCCAGGAAATAAGCTGTCAGTATTCTCAGCTATGGTCACCTTTCTTCAGGTGAAGACATCTAAGCGGATGACCAACAAATCATTCGATGCGATGTTGGCTGCTTTCCGCAAATCTTTCCCAGATGCGTCTGAGCTGCCACACACCTACAGTAAAATGAAGAATTTCCTTCGTGCAGTTGGAATTGGATATGATATGATCCATGTTTGTAAGAATAATTGTGTTCTGTTCGGGAAGGATTATGCCAACTTAAGTGAATGCCCGAAATGCAAATCATCAAGATGGAAAGATGGCGATGCTGTGAAGAGGGTTCCTCATAATGTTCTGAGACATTTTCCAATTACACCAAGATTGCAGAGGTTGTTTCATGATGCTGAAACAAGAGAGGATGTAATGTGGCATTCTAGGAACCAGGAGTACAGAGATCAGAATGTAATGAGCCATCCATCTCATGGTAGTGAGTGGAAAAGCTTCAATGATAAACACAAAGAGTTTGCTGCTGACCGAGAAACATTAGACTTGGCTTAGCTTCAGATGGATTTAACCCATTTGGCCACCAGAGCGCCACATATAGCATGTGGCCAGTGCTTTTTATCCCTTACAACATGCCTCCAAATGTCTGCACCAAAGAATCAAACTACATGATGGCCTTGCTCATCCCAGGTCCAAAAAGTCCTGGAAAGGATTTTGATTTGTTCATGGAGCCTCTTGTGGAGGAACTTCAACAGCTATGGAAGGGTGTTCTCACTCGAGACCTATATAGCAGCCCACCAGCTGATTTCTTTCTGCGTGCTGTTGTAATTTGGTGCATCCATGATTATCCGGCTTTGGGCACTATGTCAGGGCGAACGACACATGGTTACAATGCATGTGTTCGCTGTGACAGGAATCCGCTGTCATACGCAATACTTAGTAAGATCTGTTACATTGGACACCACCGTTTCCTTGCCAAGGACAAGCCACATCCTAGAAAATACCAAAGACATGCGTTCAATGCAAAGCATGAAAACCGTGATGCGCCAAAGAGGCTCACTGCCGATGAGTTGCAAGTGGAATTGGAGAAGGTCAGGCATATTACACCAGGAAACCATCCTGGTAATGGTAGCGGGAAAAGGAAGCGTGGCACGGTAGAAGAGAGATTATTGTTTACCCGCAGGTCCACTTTGTGTGACTTGGAGTATTGGAAAGATTAGGATCTGCGGCATAATCTTGATGTGATGCACATCGAGAAAAATATATGTGACAACATTATCGGCACACTTCTTAACATTGAAGGCAAGACAAAAGATACCTTAAAATCTATGATTGATTTGACACACCTGGGTATCAGAAAGGATTTGCAGGTGGAAGATGAAGGTAAACCACGGGATATGGCACCAGCTGTGTACGTCTTGGATAAGGTAAAAAGAAAAGAATTCTGCGAGGTCATGTCACGTGTGAGATTCCCACATGGATTTGCTTCCAACCCTGAAAGGAGAGTCAGTGCAGATGGAAACAAGGTACAAGGGTTGAAAACTCATGACTGCCACGTCCTACTTCAAAGGGTTTTACCTGTTATCCTTAGAGGATTGGGCCGCCCTGACTTATACAGAGCAGTTGCAGAGTTGGGACAATTCTTCAGGGAACTCTGCAGTAGAAATATCAGGATAGATGCTTTGGAGCGTCTTAGAGACAAGATACCAACTATCCTATGTGACCTTGAGAAGATATATCCTCCAGCCTTCTTTGATGTGATGGTGCATTTGGTTGTTCATCTACCTGATGAGGCACTACTTAGAGGTCCAGTACAGTATGGTTGGATGTACCCTATTGAAAGGCGGCTAGGCACTTTCAAGGGCTATGTTAGGAACAGAGCTAGACCCAAGGGTTCCATTGCAGAGGCCTACATTGCTACAGAAGCGTTGACATTCTGCTCAAAATACATTGAAACAGCTGATCAGCTTAGCAAAGAGGTGGGTGAAGACAATCCCGGGCTCAATGTTTTTGATTATTCTGTTCGAGTTACAGGGAAGAGTCGACAAGAGGACAAACCTAAAGATTTGGACAAAATGGTTTGGTATGTGTTGAATAACTGTCCTGAGATACTACCTTATATCAAGTAAGTGCAGTACTGCAGCTTATACATCGTAATCTACTAAACTTGCAGCACATTCTTATATATTTAGATGTTTGACGCGATCACTATGTTGTGCAGCATGTACAAAGAGGAGTTACTGCCGCAAAATCCAAGAAACATTGACAAACTGGTTATGGCAGGATTTGCAAAATGGTTCAAGAACCATGTAAGATTTTGAAGTGCACTGTCAGTTTTTTTAATATATTGAGTACATAAGATGATCAGCTTGTCTATTTTCTAACCATAGGTTAAGAAGATGCGGGAGGATGGGCAGGCAGTTGATGATGCCCTTTACTCACTAGCAATGGGTCCTGGTACTCGGGTAAGACATTATGAATCTTGCGTTGTTGGAGATGTGCGCTACAACACCCTTGCACGAGACGAAGGCAGGAAGACACAAAACAGTGCCATCATGAGCACGGATACGTATGACAAAGAGACAACTGAAATGTATGCTAACATAACAGACATTGTTCAGTTGCAGTATATCTCCAGTTTCGAGGATCATCGGTGTGTGGTTCTGTTGTGCTGTCGTTGGTATAACCTGTTTTCCAGGATCGCAAAACCCAGAGCTGATGATTATTTCAAATCCATCAATGTCAAGGCGGCGTACCAGACCAACGAGCCTTTTATTTTGGCAAATCAAGCAACACATATATTTTTCTTGGAAGACACATTTGCATGTAGCGATGACTGGAGAGTATTGCAAAGGTTTGAGCAGAGGAATTCGTTTAATGAAGTTGCACAACAAGATGATGCTTACACTGCTCCTGATGTACAAGATAACACAGATGTTCCTAATATATTTGAGAACCATCACGTCAATGACGCCGGCGAAAAGATTGCATGTCGTGCTGTGGACATACAAGAGTTGATCAAGAAGAAGCCAACGTTCGAGGACGTTGAGGATGAAGAAGAAGATGACACCGTGGGGAATTACGATTCAGACTGATACACATGGCGAAGATGTTGACGCTGCTGCTGCGGATGATGATTACATTGCTTTTGTCGTATTTGCCTGTCAGAAGACGTTTTTTATCTACTATGTGAAATTGTGTTTGCTATGACAACTGAAACCTGATGAACATGTTGTTTAGTATTTTGCTGTGAGAACATCACTTGTTATGTATGCTGATTTGTGTTTGGTGATTGTATGACAACTAAAATATGATGACATTGTTGTTTAGTTGTACTCATATTTGGTTGTGAAACTTGAATTTGATGACATAGTTTGTTGTTGGACTATAATTTGCTCGACGTCTTCAAATGAGAACAAAGCTGACCCGACAGGGCCTCTGCTATCTATTTATTTATATGAGCAAAAGGGGATACCCCCTGATTTCCGTTAATAGAAATCATTAGATGTTCACAACACTACGCCCAGCCTGCTACACAGGTTTCATTCATTACTAGTTTCAGCAAAGTGCTCATGTCGTAGCCACTGAATACATCATGAGTGCTACATACACTACAAATACGGGCGCTCCTTCCCGTGACACCGTCACAATACCGCACACCGGCCACCCGGGCGCCGGCACAAGCCGCCGGCTCCCCCTTGCGAGCTTGTGCTATTATGTTGGTATAGGTTACATCGTGTGTCTACCTCGGTTATATATGAGAGGCCTAGGATACAAGTGTCCTACTAGGGCACGACTCCATATCCTATCTAAACACAATACAACTACATGTCCAACTGTAACCTACCTCGTACACTATATTCGACACAACTCCAACAAGAACCATTGCCTGAATCGGTCGTCCATCCAAATCCCATGGCAAAACCTGGCCTCTCTAGCCGTGCTTAATTATGTACTAGTATACATGGCCACAACACATCGATCACATCACGCTGAATGGTCGACTAAAGTTGCTAATCTGGAAGACCACCGCACAAACACATCGATTCCTTCTTGATCGATCCCGCCGGCTGCCATGAACGATGACAAAGCGATCTCGGCTACGTCTCGCTGGGCCGACCTTGCGCCGGTCCTGCTCCATGCCTTGCTGGCCACCTGCACGATGCCGACAATCTCATCCTCCTCTATGCCATCTGCAGCTCTTAGCTTGGTCAAGGAAGGGCAGCCATGATAGCGTCAGCACCAGCGTCAGCGTAGATATATCTAGAAATCTGAATTTTCATTTTGCATGTTATAAAGCGAATGTATAATTATTCTGGACTTCTGGTAATACGTTGACGATATCAGAAAATGAGCAAGCCTAAGGTTCAGAACAAAACAACAGCATTTGTAAGCCTTGAATTTTGGAAACCATTGGACCAGAGATGGAACAAGCTGGAACCTTTCTTCCAATGGAACGAATCAAACTTGCAAGAGACATATATACATGGTAATAGCATTATACGCCGGACGGCCGATATAAAACTACCGGCGTATATGTAAACACAAGGCAAAAATGATTTTCATGTACTGTAAGGACAATCTTCTGAAAATTTGTATTAGATATCTAGGAGCAAAAGAGAGCCTGCGAGGTATTTACCTTGGTTAGTATGATATTGTGTTAATTATTAGTCTTCAAGATTAAATAGTAATTCATTGAAATTAAAATTTCTCCTCAATGCTTAAACTATCTTGCCAGTGCATTTTAAGTATGACCTAAATATAAAGATGTTGGCCTTGCATTTGCGCGAGCCACTTTGCTAGTTATAGAAAAAGGCATATGTTTATCTCGAAATCGTAAATACTGTGTGTGTGTGTGTGTCACTAAGATCATGGTTAATAATATAGCCAGCTAATTAAGCGCATGGTTAATAATATAGCCGGCAACTGGCTATATAAGACTATCATGTTAGCAAGAGCTAGCAATGGTATTCACTCATACAATATGGTTGACTATAAGGTTGGTTCTTAGGCTAGAGATTTTTTTCCACTTTCTCTCTCTTGCTTTCCTCTCATTTACTCTTTTTATCTAGGAGCACATGTAGAAGCTGGTTCTTGTAATAGCCACAATTATACTCGCTCTAAATATATACAGAGGATTATCATCTATGCCAATCATGATGTGTGCATTGCCATCACTCTGATGCAAATGCGAAGTGTCTTTCCCTTTTCTCTTGAAAAAGACCAAAGAAATCTACAAATTCTAAAATGATGTGAAAAGGTTCCTTGACTCACTTATCACGCGCCACCAACCCAATCACGAAAAACCCAATCAGGTTCATCTTAGCAGTGACGCGGGGTAAGAGAGAAGCAGCAGCGCGGGCTTAGCTATAGCGAGGTTTTCATACAACCACTGCAGCTAGTTAGAAGTAGCACTAGAAGGACCCGCGCTACTAACAATAGTTAGCCGTAGCGCCCTAGTAATACCGGTAGGCCATTACCCCGCGCTACTAGTAGGGTTTTCCCTAGTAGTGTGTCAAGTGTCGCTAAGAGCATGGTTAATGATATAGCCAACAACTGGAATTTAAGATTATCATGTCAGCAAGGGCTAGCAATATTATTCCACTCATACAATATGATGGACTAAAATGTTGACCCTTAGGCTAATGATTTTTCCACTTCCTCTATGTCGTTTTCTTCTCATTTAGTAATTTTATCTAGGAGCACGTGTAGGGGCTGGCTCTTGTATTATAGTCCACTTCGTCCTTTTTTTTTGTTTTCATCTCTTCTTCACATACACAAAAATGTCATGTAAGCAGGCTTATAACTCACTATTGTACTCGCTCTAAATATATGAAGAGGATTATCATATATGCCAGTCATGGATGTGTTCATTGCCATCACTCAGATGCAAACGCGAAGGGTCTTTCCCTTTTTTTTAAAAAAAGAACAAAGAAATCGACCCAGTCCCTGAAAGTCTAAAATGATGTGGAAAGGTTTCTTGGCTCCCTTGACACGCGCCACCAACCCAATCACCCAAAACCCAATGAGGTTTCTTGACTCACTTGGTCTTTTTTCCCCTTGTATCTCTTCTTCACATCATTTATGACAATCATGGCTGTGTGCATTGCCATCATTCCGATACAAACACAAAGGGTCCTTCCCTTTCTTTTGAAAACGAACAAAGAAATCTGCCCATGTTCTGAAAGTCTAAAATGATGTGAAAAGGTTCTTTGACTCCCTTAGCACGCGCCGCCAGCCCAATCACCCAAAACCCAATCAGGTTCATCGGAAGTTTGATGACGCCAGCTGACCGTGACATCCACCCAAATCATCCAGCGAGACTACTTTTGCTATATATACTATATAGCCTTGCACGCCGTCCCCGACAACCTAGTTTTGTTGGAATCCTTTATTCTAACTTTCATTCCAGCCTCCTCCGCTAGCTCTCGAGGCTAATCTCCAGTCTGTAGTGTCCACTCACCCCGCCGCCCGTCTCATAACAATGCCTCCCTTCCTCTTCGTCTTCATCCTCCTCCTCCTCCCAACGTCCTCCTCCGCCTCCCCTGAGCGCGATGTCTACGCCCTTGGGAAGCTCAAGGCTTCCCTCGTCCCCAGCAGCAACGCCACCGCGCTCGAAGACTGGGACCCGGCCGCGCCCTCGCCTGCGCACTGCTCCTTTTCTGGCGTCACCTGCGACACCGGCGCGCGGGTCGTCGCCATAAACATCACGGCCCTGCCGCTGCACGGCGGGACGCTACCCCCAGAGCTGTCGCTTTTCAACAAGCTCGCCAACCTAACCATCGCATCGTGCGGACTCCTGGGGCAGGTGCAGGTCCAGGCTTCCCTCCACGCTCTCCCGTCCTTGCGCCACTTCAACCTCTCCAACAACAACCTCACCGGCACGTTACCATCTGGCACCCGCTACTTCCCGTCCCTCGAGCTCCTTAACCTATTCGTGAACAACCTTCATGGCACAATACTGGAGTTCGTCGCCGACCTTCCGAACCTCAAGGTGCTACAGATCTGGGGGAACAATCTCACCGGTCATCTCCCTGCCGGGCTTGGCAAGAATGGTCGTCTCAAGACGCTGGACGTGGCCTACAACAATCTCTCAGGTCATCTCCCAGCCGGGCTTGGCAATTACAGTCTCAAGACGCTGGACGTGTCCTACAACCACCTCACCGGGCTGCTGCCACCAGACCTCTGCACGGGCGGAAAATTGGAGAAGCTCGTGCTCACGGAGAATGTCTTCTTGGGAACCATCCCCATGTCGCTCGGCTCCTGCAAAATGCTCCGGCATGTCTATCTGAATAATAACTTTTTCAGCGGTCCAATCCCTTGAAGTCTTCAGAGATTAGAGTATCTCCAGCCGCGCCCCCCAAAAGCCCTCCAGGGCGACTTTTTTCACGCCGGCGCCGAAGAAACCCCCAGTCGCGCCCCAAGACGCCGATATCTGCCGGCTCGGCCCGTTTTTTAGCCCGGCGATCCCGGGCTGAACCCAGCGCGCTGGGGGCGCTCGTGGGCTCCGGCGGAAAGGAAAACACGCCTGTGCCACACTGTCAGGCGAAAAGTCAAGGCAATTGTCCAGATTCGCCCTCCGGCAAATTTGGCCAAGCTTAGAAATCTGAAGTTTCTTGACCTGTTCACAAACAACCTCCATGGGACAATACCCGAGTTCGTCGCCGACCTCCCGAACCTCGAGGGGCTGCAGATCTAGGGGAACAATCTCACCGGTCATCTCCCAGTCGGGCTTGGTAAGAACGACCGTCTGAAGGCGCTGGATGTGGGCGACAACTACATCACCGGAATGGTGCCACCGGACCTATGCATAGGCGGCAAATTGGAGAAGCTCTGACTTATGAACAACAGCTTCTTTGGACCCATACCCGAGTCGCTGGGCCACTGCAAGACGCTCCAAAGTGTTTACCTGAATAACAACTTCTTGAGCGGTCCCATCCTCTGAACTCTCGTTTAATAACATGAGTCGGGCAAATTGGGAGCTAACATTCTCTAAGTAGTAGTTCAACGCGAGGTGTAGTATCAAAGTGTCTACAAAAATATAGTAATGCTATTCTCACCCAGGGTGCAGAATAAATTATTCTTCACCCGAGGTAATCTTATGATCACTTTCTAAATAAATTATGTTTAGAATATAAATAGTTACATGCATATTGATTCAGTATGTAAAATTTGGTATAAAAAAGTAAAAATATAGGTTATAAGACCAGAAAAATCACATCTTAGTATGTTTTACACTATGTTTTTACATTCATAATTTTACATAACATAAAATATTTAATACGGCGAGTACATATTTTTTTACGCTCTCTTTTTATGTATGAAATAAGACAAAAAATATGAAAAGTAAAAATACGGTGCATTGATGTCAAAATAGAAGAGGGTGAAGAATAACTATTCATCACCAGGTTTCCAACACATATACTGTTCATAACCACACAAAAATTAACAAAAAGAATTAATTTGTGACTAATGTGCATGGTTTGATTCCTGTTAGTTGGAAAGAGGAGATTGCATGCATCGATAATTCATTGATCGTGTGCATGATGCACACATATAGGTACAGGGTGGACCGGCCTCTACTTGTCTCCCAAGATGTACAAATATACAAGGGGAGAGAGAGAGAGAGATACAACGGTATAAATACAGACCCTAGTCCTATACACATGCAGTGGACAACGACGCTCAACAACACTTCGCAGTCAAGTGTCGCCGGCAACACAAAGACTGGACCGAAACTCCTCAAAGACTGGGGTTGGTAGTCCCTTAGTCATAACATCGGCAAACTGCTGAGTGGTAGGAACGTGTAGAACACGAACCTTGTTGGGGAACGTAGTAATTTCAAAATATTTTCCTATGCACACGCAAGATCATGGTGATGTATAGCAACCAGAGGGGAGAGTGTCGTCCACGTACCCTTGTAGACCGTAGCGGAAGCGTTATGACAACACGGTTGATGTACTCGTACGTCTTCACGATCGACCGATCCTAGTACTGAACGTACGGCACCTCCGCGATCTGCACACGTTTAGCTCGGTGACGTCCCATGAACTCATGATTCAGTAAAGCTTCGAGGAAGAGTTCCGTCAGCAAGACGGCGTGATGACGGTGTTGATGATGCTACCGACGTAGGGCTTCGCCTAAGCACCGCTACGATATGACCGAGGTGGATTATGGTGGAGGGGGGCACCGCACACGGCTAAAGATCAATGATCAACTTGTGTGTCTTGGGGTGCCCCTACCCCCGTATATAAAGGAGCAAGGGGGGGGGGGGAGGCGGCCGGCCAAGGAGGAGGGCGCGCCAAGGGGGGATTCCTACTCCCACCGGGAGTAGGACTCCCCTTTCCTAGTAGGAGTAGGAGAAGGGGGAAGGGAAGGAGAGGAGGAGAAGGATGGAGGGGGCGCCGCCCCTTCCCTCTAGTCCAATTCGGACTAGGCTTGGGGGCCGCACGGCCCAGCCCTAGCCAGCCCCTCTCTCTCTCTCTCCCTAAAGCCCATTAAGGCCCATATACTCCCCGAGGGGTTCCGGTAACCTCCCGGTACTCTGATATTTATCCGGTGACCCCCGGAACCCTTCTGGTGTCTGAATATAACCTTCCAGTATATCAATCTTTATGTCTCGACCATTTCGAGACTCCTCGTCATGTCCGTGATCTCATCCGGGACTCCGAACAACCTTTGGTACATCAAAACACATAAACTCATAAAACCAATCGTCACCGAACGTTAAGCGTGCGGACCCTATGAGTTCGAAAACTATGTAGACATGACCGAGACAAGTCTCCGGTCAATAACCAATAGCGGAACCTGGATGCTCATATTGGTTCCTACATATTCTACGAATATCTTTTATCGGTCAAACCGCATAACAACATACGTTGTTCCCTTTGTCATCGGTATGTTACTTGCCCGAGATTCGATCGTCGGTATCTCAATACCTAGTTTAATCTCACATCGGCAAATCTCTTTACTCGTTCCGTAATGCATCATCCCGCAACTAACTCATTAGTCACATTTCTTGCAAGGCTTATAGTGATGTGCATTACCGAGAGGGCCCAGAGATACCTCTCCGATAATCGGAGTGACAAATCCTAATCTTGATCTATGCCAACTCAACAAGCACCATCAGAGACACCTGTAGAGCACCTTTATAATCACCCAGTTACGTTGTGATGTTTGGTAGCATACAAAGTGTTCCTCCGGTATACGGGAGTTGCATAATCTCATAGTCATAGGAACATGTATAAGTCATGAAGAAAGCAATAGCAACAAACTAAATGATCAAGTTCTAAGCTAACGGAATGGATCAAGTCAATCACATCATTCTCTAATGATGTGATCCCGTTAATCAAATGACAACTCATGTCTATGGTTAGGAAACACAATCATCTTTGATTCAATGAGCTAGTCAAGTAGAGGCATACTAGTGACACTTTGTTTTTCTATGTATTCACACATTTTCTAAGTTTCCGGTTAATACAATTCTAGCATGAATTATAAACATTTATCATGATAAAAGGAAATATAAATAAAAACTTTATTATTGCCTCTAGGGCATATTTCCCTCAAACCTTCCCAAGTGCCACCTGCTCGCGGACGAAGTGAATATCGAGTTCAATATGCTTCGTGCGGCGATGATGAATGGGGTTGGCAGAGACGTTGTCGCAGTAGACGATCGTGGCCTTGGAAACCACACAAAGCAACTCCTGCAGCAGCTGACGGAGCCAGGAGCACCGAGCAATGGCATTAGCCACTGCCCGATACTTCGCCTCAGCACTCGAGCGAGAGACCGTGGGTTGTCGCTTGGACGACCACAAAATCAGTTAGGGCCCGAGGTAGACAAAATAGCCGGACGTAGAACGACGAGTGTCCTGGCAGCCGGCCTAGTCGGCGTCGGAGTAGGCGACCATGTCGATGGAGGTGGAGGCCGTCAGAGTGAGTCCCAGTGTCATAGTGCCGCGTATATACCGGAGAATACGCTTCACCAGAGTCCAGTGGGAGTCACGCGGGGAGTGCATCTGAAGGCACACCTGCTGGACTGGATACTGCAAGTCAGGCCGAGTGAGGGCGAGATACTGCAGAGCGTCGACGATGGAGCACTAGAACGCGGCGTCAGGCGCGGGGGATCCCTCCAAGGCAGAGACCTTCGCCTTAGTGTCAACAGGCATGGGGACGGTTTTGCAGTTAAGCATACCCACGCACTCAAGGAGCTCATGAGCGTACTTCTGCTGGTGCAGAAATAACCCATCGGCACGGCGAACCTCCTGGATGCCAAGGAAGTAGTGGAGCGCTTCCAGATCCTTGAGGGCAAACTCATCACGAATACGAGCTGTGAGCTGCTGAAGAAGCCTAGGAGAGGATGTCGTCAGGATGATGTCGTCAACATAGAGCAGCAGATATGCAGTGGCAGTGCCCTGATGGTAGACGAAGAGGGAGGCATCGGAGCGGGTGGTGTAAAACCTTGATTATGTATTGGAAAATAAAAATACTAGAAGAAATATAATAACGTCAACACAATTATTAGCACTTGTGGTTGTATTATCTTGATGATGTGATGATAAGGTGAACATTATGGTAGACGAAGTAGGCGCTCGCGCTGTGGCCGTTGGGGACCCACCCTGCGTCCGCGTCAAAACTATGGCGCATACCCAGGAACTGCACGCGGTCGCCCTCATCTCATCTTCTCCTCGGGTACCGGGAATGATGACAATATATAGCGGTTCCTCAAGTGCCTGCAGGCCTGGGGTGCCAGCTGATACATGTTATTTTCCTGGGTCTGAATCGAGACCCATAGGATCTTGTCCATGGACTCAAGGACGTAGTTGCTGGTGGATTCACCGAGGCAAACCTACACCACCGGCGTTTCCTGGCTCTTGACAAGCACGTCACGGGCGACATCACTTTTTGGTGTGATGACGTGCCATATACTGGCCTTCTAAATGACCAGGATTGTGCGGTCAAGGTAAGCGATACACAGTTCATGTACATGTTGCGGTGACCAGCCTAACCAAGTGGTGTGCTAGAGGGTCCTTACGACGATTCTTTTTTTTTTTTTTTGAGAATTCCTTTCGACGATTCTCTACTCTGCGTCGCCGGGGTGAAGTATAGCCGTTGTGAACCTGGCCATCGATCTTTTTTTCTTTTTTGCACTCGAATCGAATCGAATCCTAGGACGTGTCCGCAGACGTTTGGGGATCATAATTAGACAATTATGGTCGTAGATGCTCTAACATTCCAGCACCCTGACTTTGCCATCCCTTGTAGATTCCACTAGATCATGAAAGCGCGCGTTGCTGCGCCCGTTCATCTTGAGAAAATAATTTAAGATAATTATGAAAATCTAGCCAGCTCAAATACTTGAGAAAAATTTGATGGTGTATCTCAGTTATGCATGTCTAGTGAGAAAATTCTACATTTTGGCCTAACACGCAAGGGATAAGTAACACTGCTGCTAGATATAACTTCTAGTCAGGTTTAGAGCTGATGTTCAAAACCGAGGATACCATGATACCTGACAAAATTGGCATACAGCTATGGCTTTTTGAATAAAAAATGGTGGAATGTGATACATGCCCACGTGTGACTACGGGTCGCCTTGATGTGACCTTGTTGTTCGGTGAAATAGTAGTACCTCCTTGAATGCCCAGAGAGCTCACTTGAGGTCCTCAAGCTACTGCACGGTCTTTTTAATTTGTTTGCTTTGCTTGCCTTGTTGAAATGTTGAGTTTATTCTTTCTCCGAGGGCTGCATGAACAACACAGCTATACTCTTTGAAAATCAGGAGTGGGTTTCTTAGAACATGTACGTCTATTGTTTGAGTGCATAAGCCAGACAGATACACATGATGGATACCCGATACAAGAAAAATTAACTATAGAAAAAATTGTACCAAAGCGCATACCGAAGTTGCTATTACACAGTTCCTGAGTGAGAAACCATACCTTTGTTCCAGAGGATGACGTTTCTAAATGTCCAAGATACCAAGTTATCAAATGTTCTGTTTCCAACAACACGCACTTTGCATGGACAATTTCGCTGCTTGCTAGAGTTCAGAAGGCAGAAATAGGCACAAACTGTCAAGTCTGAAATGTGAAAGGAACACTTGCAGTACGTTGAATATTGCTTACAGAAGGATCCACACTAATTTGATGGCATCTTGTACTGTTTTTCTTGCCACAAGTCAGTTTATCCTTAATTGTACAAAAATAATTTCTAATAAGAACCACACCACATCATAGGCTAACTTGAAGGCTGAAGGCAAGGATTTACATCAGATGAAAGTTGAACAACTTTTCATTTTACTCGACCGCTAGGATCATTTTCCAATGTAAAAGAGAGAAATACAGGCCGGGCTAATGGGGTTTCCAGCTCCTCAATCTCCTGAAATTATTCTGCCCCAGTTCCATGTCCCAAAATTGCAAGTATGACTTAAATCCTTCTAACCATTGTATTTTCTCATTTGTCTGGAGGGATACTAATCCATATGATTATTGTGGCTGGCAAAATCAATATGGTTCATTGATGAAAGTCAACAAGATCAATTACATTCTTATAGGCTATTGATTCACAAAGCTTTTCTGCAATTTCTTAAGTTGGCGGAAACAACTTCTTTATCCGGACAAACAGATCATAGAAATACAAAGCGCAACTAAGAATCTAAGATTAAATAGGAGGAAAGTAATTTGACGAAATGCATACCAAATTCTTTGTCATCATTATGTTAGTAAGGAAAACTATAAAAAAGCTATGATGCCGACAATCACTAATATTTGAATGTGGCACGGGGAGCCATAAAGACTGGTAATCACAAAGAAGTTCGCAACCATAATAGTACTCGACACTAATACTAATCGCTGCAAATATAAATGAATCCTTAACCTTTTAATCTTTCATAGCTGAGCCATTATAAAGAGCAAACGCTGGGAACTCATCCTACAGGATTTAGGTCCAAGATCAAAGAACCCGCTGTAAAAAAAGAATTAAATGTCATGTCCATCAGTACACAAAATCACCAATCTCTGTTCTGACGGGAATTTCGAATGAGAGCTTACCACCCCAAGCTTGAGATCCAAAATCAACAAATATGCAGTTAGAAAACTAAACACCAAGTGACCATGTCCATCAGTACACAGTGATGCTTTGAATCCATTCTGCTAAGTTGTTCACCTGTACGCCATCAATAATCAAAGAAACAACAATTCTCCCTGGAGATTATCATGCCCATTAATAAAAGGGACAAAAGCTTGGAAGGAGGAAGAAAACCAATATCATGTAATCTCTAAGTGGTGATGGATCAGAGACGACGGACAGGGAGGACGTTCAGACGAATACCGCTGGATTTGGCGACGTTGCTGTAGACACGGATGGGCGATGCAGCAAGGAGGCGAAGTGGGAAGAGCTGACACCAGCGCCATCTCCTCGTTGTTCGTCGCCCCACTTCTTGGCCGCAAATGACAAAGTCGTAGCTCTACAACAACCGCTTGGGTTGCCACCACGAGACATCCCTGCGCTGGCGACAAGAGAGGTTGAAGACGCATAAAGGCTGATGGGAGGAGAGGGAAGACGCGAGTCCATTCGTCACCTCGAAGATGGGAGATCGGTTACTCGATCGCCATTACTCTGCCACCGCAGTATTGAGGGCGCATCAAACTTGTTTTGTTTTAGGGAAGGGCGCTTCAAACATGTTTTTTTTTTGGGAAGGGCGCTTCAAACATGTGGTAGAGGAGAGGCAGTGTTGGTTCTTGGGCCAGGTTCACGGACGCAGAAAGTATAAAAGGCCCCATGAACAAGAGGACGGCCCGGTTCATGAGAATGCGTCCAGTTCGGTCTCCAGAGCAGCGGTCCGATCACGTTGGGCCAGCTCAGACGTGTGTGGTGACGGATAAAAAGTGCAGGGAGCGCAAGTTGGGATGACCGAGCAATCTGGAGCGCTGAACGAGCGGATCAGACGGTCGAGGTACTCAAACCGCTGTGGAGAGCTGTAGCTAGCTCTGTTTTACTGTTTTGTAATTTGCTATTCGCTCAAAAACAGTATTGCTCCCCAAGTCAACATCCTCTTGACTTCACAGCATTTTTTATGTAAAATCGGCCAAGAATTAATCCATTGAAAAACCAGACTAATCAATGCGAATGAATTATTGATTCTCCTATCACTGCGAAAGAATTATTGATTCTCCTATCATTGAGGCAGGAATCATTTCTACATGTCCATATAGCCCAAAATATTGAAGCAATACCAACTATCACCATATGCTTCTGTTTGTAGTAAAAAAAATTCTACCTCAGCCAATTCCCAAAACAGAGCATGTAAAGAACAGTTGGTATAGGTACTCTGCATGAACTTTCACGTCTAACAGACGAACTTCTTGTACTTAATCAGTGTTATGTTGCTTTGCAGATTCAATTTCCTATTTTCTATTTAAGCACGATGGTATAAAATGAATACCAGGAAGGTCGTGTATGTTTGACGTCAAATATTGAATTTTTTCTAGGTAAATATTGAAAAAAAATCTTGTTAATTGTTCTTACCTTCGGGTAGCAAAAAATAGGGTTACCGGCCAGTAGTGTCAACATATGTGTGTTTTACTCACCCCTCATGTGTTCCATTATGTGCATGTATGTATTAACTTGTTCATGAGGTTCTTCAAATAATCTTTCTCATGCATATATGTATTAACTGGTGTTTGTAACAAGTGTTTTCTAAACTTTTTTACAAAAAAAATTGTACATGCGTACATGATTAGTAAATACATTATTGTAGTATCCTTTTTTATGTGTCCTGGGCCTGCGTATGACAGTATGAGGTGATCTTTTTTCCACAAAAGGTGGATTTTATTATCTCAAAATGAAGCATTAAAAAAATACAAACACCATGAGCACACACCCGGCCTCTGCATAGCTAAGATGCACACCCCCAAGACCAACACACACAAAAACACGCCAACAACTAGCAAAGTCATATAAGACCGAAGCTATGTGCAGGCGAAGAAAAAGAAAAAGTCCCAAAGCAATCTGATCTACACTTGGCAAACTATAGAGATGACCATATCCACGCCAACTATTTCATGACACCACATGGACGACGAAGTTCTTCAGGAAGGGAGCGACGTTCAGACGCTGCCGTCACTGGATCCAACCACCAAGGTTAGAGTCTAGAGTTTCACCCTGAAGAACCAGTCTGAAATATCCAAGCAATGCCTTCAACAAGGTAACGACGCAAAACAACGTCGTCATTGCCAGGTATAACCAACTCGGGCAGACCTAGGATTTCACCCCGGATCTCGAGACTGGGTGCCCGTAGGACACCATCGTAGTCACTCGTGTAGTCGCAACCACTTTTTCGCAATCCCAGCAGCTACTCGTCGCCGCTGCACATACATCCCTCTGCGTCAAGTCTTTGTCCATAGTTTGCATCTCACCGCCGAAGTCCATCATCGGATCTGGAGAGATGAAACCTCTCCTGAATCTTTCGGTGATCATCCTCGTCGTGGAGCCACAGGAGATCGCTGCAGCATTCTGCAGCCTCCAACATCCGGGCTGATCGGATCTGGATCACATCCACTGAGCCATTCAGACCTGAATCAGCAAACCACACTCAGGTCAATTGTAGATGAAGCCGATAGTGTAGGCGCCGGATATCAGATCCGATCGCTGCCCTTGCAGCCGCTCGACGACCACATTGGGACGGCCATTGAAGGCACCACAGGAGAGTGGCCTCCCCCGCGTGACCAGGGCAGCGAGCCTACACACCGTCGGCCGCCATCGTCCGCTCCATGCGCGACCCCCAGTGTTGCCGCCAGATGCAGATCCGCCGCCAACCTCGCGCAAGACGTCCAACAGGATCTGCCTCCCCCAGATCGAAGCAGCCACGAGGAAGAGCCCCACAGCTGTCGTCGGCCGCGAGGGCTTTGCTCGGCCATGAGGTGATCTAGGAGAAGCTTTATTTCCATGTGTACAACATGAACAATCGATATTCCATAGACATGTGTTGTCATTTGATGAACAGGATCACATCATTAGGAGAATGATGTGATGGACAAGACTCATCTGTTAGCTTAGCATATTGATCGTTCAGTTTTATTGCTATTGCTTTCTTCAATGTCATATACATATTCCATTGACTATGAGATTATGCAACTCCCGGATACCAGAGGTCGGCACCGTCGGAGCTCCACACCCGGTTTCGCCGGGGCACGGGCGACGGCAGCACCATGCAATAGCTGGCTTTGGAGAAGACGCACATGGACTTCAAGTGACCGGCTTCTTTGTCCGGCGGCGCGAGGAGCCATGACAAGAACTGGTCCTGGTCGTTATGACACAAACCGCAGTGCCACAAATAAGTTGCACTGTCATTATCAACTCTGCATCTTTTGGCTTCAACATTATGAATATGTGTATCACTACTATCGAGATTCATCAAAAATAGACCACTCTTTAAGGGTGCATGACCATAAAAGATATTACTCATATAAATAGAACAATCATTATTCTTAGATTTAAAAGAATAACAGTCTCGCATCAAACAAGTTCCAGATATAATGTTCATGCTCAACGCTGGCACCAAATAACAATTATTTAGGTCTAGAACTAATCCCGGAGGTAGATGTAGAGGTAGCGTGCCGACGGCGATCACATCGACTTTGGAACCATTTCCACTACAAGAAATCGGTTAATACATGACAGATTTCCGGTGACGTTCTGGGAATCCGTCATGAACCGGCCTAGCACGGCCCCAAAGCCCGCCCAAGCCCGCTGGAGCCCGCCTAACCCATTCCTCGTATAAAATCTAACCCTAAGCCTCTCGCTGCCCTCATCTCGTTCTCCCTCAGCCGCCGCCCCCATCTTCTTCCTTCTCCCAGATCCACTCCTTTCCGTCCGCCGCACACCCACCGCTCCGACGTTCTCTCGTTCCTCGACCCAGTCCCCACCTCACCATCCTCTCTCGTCCTTCCGCCACCCGCACCTAGTGGCAACTATTGTTGGGGAACGTAGTAATTTCAAAAAATTTCCTACGCACACGCAGGATCATGGTGATGGCATAGCAACGAGAGGGGAGAGTGTGTCCACGTACCCTCGTAGACCGAAAGCGGAAGCGTTATGACAACGCGGTTGATGTAGTCGTCGTCTTCACGATCCGACCGATCCAAGTACCGAACGACGGCACCTCCGTGTTCAGCACACGTTCAGCTCGATGACGCATCCCGGACTCCGATCCAGCAGGGTGTCGGGATGAGTTCCGTCGACGACGGCGTGGTGGCGATGATGATGCTCTATCGCGAGGGCTTCGCCTAAACTCCGTGGACGATATGACCGAGGTGGAATATGGTGAGGGGGGCACCAGACACGGCTAAGGAACGATCCGTAGATCAACTTGTGTGTTCTAGGGTGCCCCTGCCCCGTATATAAAGGAGCAAGGGGTGCGGCCGCCCTAGGAGGAGGCGGGGGAGGAGTCCTACTCCCACGTGAGTAGGACTCTTTTCCTAGTTGGATTAGGACTTGGGGGAGGGAAAGAGGAAGGGCGCCCCCTCTCCTTGTCCTATTCGGACTAGGGGAGGGGCGCGCCTGCCCCGGCTGGCCCTCCTCTTCTCCCTCATGGCCCACTAAGGCCCATTAACCCCGGGAGGGTTCCGTAACCCCGGTGTTCGGTAAAATCCCGATTTCACCGGAACTATTCAAGTCCAAACATAGGCTTCCAATATATCAATCTTTATGTCTCGACCATTTCGAGACTCCTCGTCATGTCCGTGATCACATCCGGGACTCGAACAAACTTCGGTACATCAATACTCATAAAATTGTCATCGTAACGTTAAGCGTGCGGACCCTACGGGTTCGAGAACTATGTAGACATGACCTAGAACTATTCTCGGTCAATAACCAATAGTGGAACCTGGATGTTCATATTGGTTCCTACATTTTCTACGAAGATCTTTATCGGTCAAACCGCATAACAACATACGTTGTTCCCTTTGTCATCGGTATGTTACTTGCCCGAGATTCGATCGTCGGTATCCAATACCTAGTTCAATCTCGTTATCGGAAGTCTCTTTACTGCTCTGTAATACATCATTTCATAACTAACTCATTAGTTACAATGCTTGCAAGGCTTAGGTGATGAGTATTACCGAGAAGGCCTAGAGATACCTCTCCGACAATCGGAGTGACAAAACCTAATCTCGAATTATGCCAACTCAACATATACTTTTGGAGACACCTGTAGAGTACCTTTATAATCACCCAGTTACGTTGTGACGTTTGGTAGCACACAAAGTGTTCCTCCCGTAAACGGAGTTGCATAATCTCATAGTTGCAGGAACTTTGTATAAGTCATGAAGAAAGCAATAGCAACATACTAAACGATCAAGTGCTAAGCTAACGGAATGGGTCAAGTCAATCACATCATTCTCCTAATGATGTGATCCCGTTAATCAAATGACAACTCATGTCTATGGTTAGGAAACATAACCATCTTCGATTAACGAGCTAGTCAAGTAGAGGCATACTAGTGACATTCTGTTTGTTTATGTATTCACACATGTATTATGTTTCCGGTTAATACAATTCTAGCATGAATAATAAACATTTATCATGATATAAGGAAATAAAGAATAACTTTATTATTGCCTCTAGGGCATATTTCCTTCTGTCTCCCACTTGCACTAGAGTCAATAATCTAGATTACACAGCAATGATTCTCACACCCATGGAGTCTTGGTGCTGATCATGTTTTGCTCGTGAGAGAGGCTTAGTCAACGGGTCTGCAACATTCAGATCCGTATGTATCTTGCAAATCTCTATGTCTCCCTCTTGGACTTGGTCCCGAATGGAATTGAAGCGTCTCTTGATGTGCTTGGTCCTCTTGTGAAATCTGGATTCCTTTGCCAAGGCAATTGCACCAGTATTGTCACAGAAGATCTTCATTGGCCCCGATGCACTAGGTATAACACCTAGATCGGAAATGAACTCCTTCATCCAGACTCCTTCATTTGCTGCTTCTGAAGCAGCTATGTACTCCGCTTCACATGTAGATCCCGCCACGACGCTTTGTTTAGAACTGCACCAACTTACAGCTCCACCGTTTAATAAAAATACGTATCCGGTTTGCGATTTAGAATCGTCCGGATCAGTGTTAAAGCTTGCATCGACGTAACCCTTTACGACAAGCTCTTTGTCACCTCCATAAACGAGAAACATATCCTTAGTCCTTTTCAGGTATTTTAGGATATTCTTGACCGCTGTCCAGTGATCCACTCCTGGATTACTTTGGTACCTCCCTGCTAAGCTAATAGCAAGGCACACATCAGGTCTGGTACACAGCATTGCATACATGATAGAACCTATGGCTGAAGCATAGGAACTGCTTTCATTTTTCCTCTATCTTCTGCAGTGGTCGGGCATTGAGTCTGACTCAATCTTACACCTTGTAATACAGGCAAGAACCCTTTCTTTGCCTGATCCATATTGAACTTTTTCAAGACTTTATCAAGGTATGTGCATTGTGAAAGTCCAATTAAGCGTCTTGATCTATCTCTATAGATCTTGATGCCCAATATGTAAGCAGCTTCACCGAGGTCCTTCATTGAAAAACTTTTATTCAAGTATCCTTTTATGCTATCCAGAAATTCTATATCATTTTCAATTAACAATATGTCGTCCACATATAATATTAGAAATGTTACAGAGCTCCCACTCACTTTCTTGTAAATACAGGCTTCTCCAAAAGTCTGTATAAAACCATATGCTTTGATCACACTATCAAAGCGTTTATTCCAACTCCGAGAGGCTTGCACCAGACCATAGATTGATCGCTGGAGCTTGCACACTTTGTTAGCTCCCTTAGGATCGACAAAACCTTCCGGTTGCATCATATACAACTCTTCTTCCAGAAATCCATTCAGAAATGCAGTTTTGACATCCATCTGCCATATTTCATAATCATAAAATGCGGCGATTGCTAACATGATTCGGACAGACTTAAGCATCGCTACGGGTGAGATGGTCTCATCGTAGTCAACTCCTTGAACTTGTCGAAAAACCTTTTGCAACAAGTCGAGCTTTGTAAACAGTAACATTACCGTCAGCGTCAGTCTTCTTCTTGAAAATCCATTTATTCTCTATTGCTTGCCGACCATCGTGCAAGTCAACCAAAGTCCACACTTTGTTCTCATACATGGATCCCATCTCAGATTTCATGGCTTCAAGCCATTTTATGGAATCTGGGCTCACCATCGCTTCTTCATAGTTCGTAGGTTCACCATGATCTAGTAGCATGACTTCGAGAATAAGATTACCGTACCACTGCAGTGCGGATTTTATTCTGGTTGATCTACGGTTCAGGAACAACTTGATCTGAAGTTTCATGATCATCATCATTAACTTCCTCACTAACTGGTGTAGGTGTCACAGGAACCGATTTCTGTGATGAACTACTTTCCAATAAGGGAGCTGGTACTGTTACCTCATCAAGTTCTACTTTCCTCCCACTCACTTCTTTCGAGAGAAACTCCTTCTCTAGAAAGGATCCATTCTTAGCAACGAATGTCTTGCCTTCGGATCTGTGATAGAAGGTATACCCAATTGTCTCCTTTGGGTATCCTATGAAGACACATTTTCCGACTTGGGTTCAAGCTTATCAGGTTGAAGCTTTTTCACATAAGCATCGCAACCCCAAACTTTCAGAAACGACAACTTTGGTTTCTTGCCAAACCATAGTTCATAAGGTGTCGTCTCAACGGATTTTGATGGTGTCCTATTTAACGTGAATGCGGTCGTCTCTAAAGCATAACCCCAAAACGATAGCGGTAAATCGGAAATAGACATCATAGATCGCACCATATCTAGTAAAGTACGATTATGACGTTCGGACACACCATTACGCTGTGGTGTTCCAGGTGGCGTGAGTTGCGAAACTATTCCGCATTGCTTCAAATGTAGACCAAACTTCGTAACTCAAATATTCTCCTCCACGATCAGATCGTAGAAACTTTATTTTCTTGTTACGATGATTTTCAACTTCACTCTGAAATTCTTTGAACTTTTCAAATGTTTCAGATTTATGCTTCATCAAGTAGATATACCCGTATCTGCTTAAATCATCTGTGAAGGTGAGAAAATAACGATATCCGCCACGAGCTTCAACATTCATCGGACCACATACATCTGTATGTATGTTTTCCAACAAATCTGTTGCTCTCTCCATACAACCGGAGAACGGTGTTTTAGTCATCTTGCCCATGAGGCACGGTTCGCAAGTACCAAGTGATTCATAATCAAGTTTTTCCAAAAGTCCATCTGTATGGAGTTTCTTCATGCGCTTTACACCGATATGACCTAAACGGCAGTGCCACAAATAAGTTGCACTATCATTATCAACTCTGCATCTTTTGGCTTCGACATTATGAATATGTGTATCACTACTGTCGAGATTCAATAAGAATAGACCACTCTTCAAGGGTGCATGACCATAAAAGATATTACTCATATAAATAGAACAACCATTATTCTCTGATTTAAATGAATAACCGTCTCGCATTAAACAAGATCCAGATATAATGTTCATGCTCAACGCTGGCACTAAATAACAATTATTTAGGTCTAAAACTAATCCCGAAGGTAGATGTAGAGGTAGCGTGCCGACCGCGATCACATTGACTTTGGAACCGTTTCCCACGCGCATCGTCACCTCGTCCTTTGCTAGTGCTCGCTTATTCCGTAGTCCCTGTTTCGAGTTGCAAATATTAGCAACAGAACCAGTATCAAATACCCAGGTGCTACTACGAGCTCTAGTAAGGTACACATCAATAACATGTATATCATATATACCTTTGTTCACTTTGCCATCCTTCTTATCCGCCAAATACTTGGGGCAATTCCGCTTCCAGTGACCAGCTTGCTTGCAGTAGAAGCACTCAGTTTCAGGCTTAGGTCCAGATTTGGGTTTCTTTTCTTGAGCAGCAACTTGCTTGATGTTCTTCTTAATGTTCCTTCTTCTTTCCTTTGCCCTTTTCTTGAAACTAGTGGTCTTGTTGACCATCAACACTTGATGCTCCTTCTTGATTTCTACCTCCGCAGCTTTTAGCATTGCGAAGAGCTCGGAAGTGTCTTGTTCATCCCTTGCATATTATAGTTCATCACGAAGCTCTTGTAGCTTGGTGGCAATGATTGGAGAATTCTGTCAATGACACTATCATCCGGAAGATTAACTCCCAGTTGAATCAAGTGATTATTATACCCAGACATTTTGAGTATGTGCTCACTGACAGAACTATTCTCCTCCATCTTGCAGCTATAGAACTTATTGGAGACTTCATATCTCTCAATTCGGGCATTTGCTTGAAATATTAACTTCAACTCCTGGAACATCTCATATGCCCCATGACGTTCAAAACGTCGTTGAAGACCAGTTCTAAGCCGTAAAGCATGGCACACTGAACTATGGAGTAGTCATCAGCTTTGCTACGCCAGACGTTCACAACTTCGGCGTTGCTCTCTAGCAGGCACGGCACCCAGCGGTGCTTCCAGGACGTAATTCTTCTGTGCAGCAATGAGGATAATCCTCAAGTTACGGACCCAGTCCGTGTAATTGCTACCATCATCTTTCAACTTTGCTTTCTCAAGGAACGCATTAAAATTCAACGGAACAACAGCACGAGCCATCTATCTACAACAAACATAGATAAGCAAAATACTATCAGGTGCTAAGTTCATGATAATTTTAAGTTCAATTAATCATATTACTTAAGAACTCCCACTTAGACAGACATCTCTCTAGTCATCTAAGTGATCACGTGATCCAAATCAACTAAACCATAACCGATCATCACGTGAGATGGAGTAGTTTTCAATGGTGAACATCACTATGTTGATCATATCTACTATATGATTCACGCTCGACCTTTCGGTCTCCGTGTTCCGAGGCCATATCTGCATATGCTAGGCTCGTCAAGTTTAACCTGAGTATCCGCGTGTGCAAAACTGGCTTGCACCCGTTGTAGATGGACGTAGAACTTATCACACCCGATCATCACGTGGTGTCTGGGTACTACGAATTTTTAGCAACGGTGCATACTCAGGGAGAACACTTCTTGATAATTTTTTGTGAGAGATCATCTTAAAATGCTACCGTCAATCAAAGCAAGATAAGATGCATAAAGGATAAACATCACATGCAATCAATATAAGTGATATGATATGGCCATCATCATCTTGTGCTTGTGATCTCCATCTCCGAAGCACCATCATGATCACCATCGTCACCGGCGCGACACCTTGATCTCCATCGTAGCATCGTTGTCGTCTCGCCAACTATTGCTTCTACGACTATCGCTACCGCTTAGTGACAAAGTAAAGCAATTACATGGCGTTTGCAAATCATACAATAAAGCGACAACCATATGGCTCCTGCCAGTTGCCGATAACTTGGTTACAAAACATGATCATCTCATACAATAAAATATAGCATCACGTCTTGACCATATCACATCACAACATGCCCTGCAAAAACAAGTTAGACGTCCTCTACTTTATTGTTGCAAGTTTTACGTGGCTGCTACGGGCTGAGCAAGAACCGTTCTTACCTACGCATCAAAATCACAACGATAGTTTGTCAAGTTGGTGTTGTTTTAACCTTCGCAAGGACCGGGCGTAGCCACACTCGGTTCAACTAAAGTGAGAGAAACAGACACCCGCCAGTCACCTTTAAGCAACGAGTGCTCGAAGCGGTGAAACCAGTCTCGCGTAAGCGTACGCGTAATGTCGGTCCGGGCCGCTTCATCTCACAATACCGCTGAACCAAAGTATGACATGCTGGTAAGCAGTATGACTTATATCGCCCACAACTCACTTGTGTTCTACTCGTGCATATGACATCAACGCATAAAACCAGGCTCGAATGCCACTGTTGGGGAACGTAGTAATTTCAAAAAATTTCCTACGCACACGCAGGATCATGGTGATGGCATAGCAACGAGAGGGGAGAGTGTGTCCACGTACCCTCGTAGACGAAAGCGGAAGCGTTATGACAACGCGGTTGATGTAGTCGTACGTCTTCACGATCCGATCGATCCAAGTACCGAACATACGGCACCTCCGTGTTCAGCACACGTTCAGCTCGATGACGATCCCTGGACTCTGATCCAGCAGGGTGTCGGGATGAGTTCCGGCCAAGACGACGGCGTGGTGACGATGATGATGCTCTACCGGCGCAGGGCTTCGCCTAAACTCCGCGACGATATGACCGAGGTGGAATATGGTGGAGGGGGGCACCGCACACGGCTAAGGAACGATCTGTAGATCAACTTGTGTGTTCTAGGGTGCCCCCCTGCCCCCGTATATAAAGGAGCAAGGGGGGGTGCGGCCGGCCCTAGGAGGAGGCGCGCCGGAGGAGTCCTACTCCCACCGGGAGTAGGACTCCCCCCTTTTTCCTAGTTGGATTAGGACTTGGGGGGGGGAGAGGAAGGGGGCGCCGCACCCCCCTCTCCTTGTCCTATTCGGACTAGGGGGGGAGGGGGCGCGCGGCCTGCCCTGGCTGGCCCTCCTCTTCTCCCTCATGGCCGACCAAGGCCCATTAACCGCCGGGAGGGTTCCGGTAACCCCCCGGTGTTCGGTAAAATCGATTTCACCGGAACTATTCAAGTCCAAACATAGGCTTCCAATATATCAATCTTTATGTCTCGACCATTTCGAGACTCCTCGTCATGTCCGTGATCACATCCGGGACTCCGAACAAACTTCGGTACATCAATACTCATAAAATTGTCATCGTAACGTTAAGCGTGCGGACCCTACGGGTTCGAGAACTATGTAGACATGACCTAGAACTATTCTCGGTCAATAACCAATAGTGGAACCTGGATGTTCATATTGGTTCCTACATTTTCTACGAAGATCTTTATCGGTCAAACCGCATAACAACATACGTTGTTCCCTTTGTCATCGGTATGTTACTTGCCCGAGATTCGATCGTCGGTATCCAATACCTAGTTCAATCTCGTTACCGGAAAGTCTCTTTACTCGTTCTGTAATACATCATTTCATAACTAACTCATTAGTTACAATGCTTGCAAGGCTTAGGTGATGAGTATTACCGAGAAGGCCCAGAGATACATCTCCGACAATCGGAGTGACAAAACCTAATCTCGAATTATGCCAACTCAACATACTAGTCATCCTCCCGTGCGTGTGCACGGTCTAGATATTAGAGGGGTCCATAATTTGAAACACAGTTGTAGTAACATGTAAAATGCAATAGTATGAATTATGGATATCATACTGGCGGTAAAAATACTTGTTAATCAAACAATAATATCTTGAAATATACAGATGTATTTTATAGGCTCCATGATTGGATAGTGTATCCATTTTCCCTTTATGTTGCGCAAACTGGCTTTATTGGTCTGAATGTATCCTTCGTTGGCTACTCCATAAAAAACAATATACTTATATATCTAGTATCAAATTAAATAGTAGAGTATTTCGTAAGAATTGAAAAGTATGTGTATAAATTTAAAATTTAATATACATGATTGTGAAATATCACTATTGGGAATACTCAAAAGTCTGACTTGCCAAACCGTAGCACAAAAACCAATTATATTACATTAATTTTTATATATATTCAGGGTTATGTTCGTATAAAGTTTTTCGGTGTCCGAAACTTTTTACGTGTTTACGTAGTTGGGTCACAATAAGGTGATTTCACTTATTAGATTAATGACCTTGACAGAGATGATATTTGTGAGTCGTTCTAGAGAGATTTTGTATGTTTGTGTCTTATTTATATTATCTTGACTGGTCTTTCTGTATGGCGAAATTGAAATTTCTTTTCCAGGTACGAATATACTATTTTTTTATCAGTGTATGTCTTTATGGTTCTTTATTTGTACATGTCTATTTTATTTTTAAAGGAAATATGTGCGTGCTTTTTCTTTTTTAGAAACCTGCCATGTGAACATTTTTTTTGCTATGTACAAAGAAGGAACTGCCAAAAAAAAGAACTTTTAGACATTCGTACGTGAGGGTTTATTTTTTGGATTATGTACGTGGGTGTTGAGGACTTCTCCTCTACTACGTGTGGGGAGTTTTTTTTTTGTGGGGGGGCTTTTGTGGTGGATTTTTTCCAGAGGTGTGTCGTGAGGGCTGAGGACTTCTTTTGTTATACGTGCAGGTTTGGTCCTCCTCATGTACGTGGTATTTCCTTTTTTAAAGAAAAGGAGGTACGCTTCTGTTTATAGATCTTCACCATTAAATTTTAAATCAAACGGCTAAATTAATTTTGCTGATGTGGATTAACGTGAAGGCTCGTATGGTGCCTTCAATTAGTAAATATAAGATACTTTTGGAGACACCTGTAGAATACCTTTATAATCACCCAGTTACGTTGTGACGTTTGGTAGCACACAAAGTGTTCCTCCGGTAAACGGGAGTTGCATAAGCTCATAGTTGCAGGAACTTTGTATAAGTCATGAAGAAAGCAATAGCAACATACTAAACGATCAAGTGCTAAGCTAACGGAATGGGTCAAGTCAATCACATCATTCTCCTAATGATGTGATCCCGTTAATCAAATGACAACTCATGTTTATGGTTAGGAAACATAACCATCTTCGATTAACGAGCTAGTCAAGTAGAGGCATACTAGTGACATTCTGTTTGTTTATGTATTCACACATGTATTATGTTTTCGGTTAATACAATTCTAGCATGAATAATAAACATTTATCATGATATAAGGAAATAAATAATAACTTTATTATTGCCTCTAGGGCATATTTCCTTCAACTATCCCCTCACCCTCCGCCCTGTCTTCACATCGCATCCATAGCATGCGTTGCTGTTCTGCCGAGTTTGACGGCGGCAGCAGCCCGAGTGATGAGATCCGCGTCTTGGGCGCGCGCAGATCCAGCATGGGCTCATCCCCCGATGTTGGCCTGGTCGGAGTAGAGGTGCTGCTTCGACCACAGGTCAGGTTAATTTGCCTAAGCTGGTAGTTGTAACAGCCATTCGTGGGCAGTGTGGGAAGCCTAAGGCTGGTGCATGGCCTCCCTCTTCAATCGATTGCTTAAGCTTGGCTACTGCCTTCTCCAAATCTTAGGGTGTTGTGTGTGCGTGCTGACATGGTGGCGGCAGTGGCTATCGAGGGCTAGGGCGTGTATACGAGTGAGATGTGTGTGCGTGCAGTAGACGCTGAGTTGTGTTTGGGGGTTTCCTCTCTGGATCTTTAACACTGAATTTTCTTTGTATCTTTACACTGCAGGGTACCCAGTAAAGACAGAAGGCACATGTTCGTCAACCGGCTGCACTGTGCTATGTGGGCTTCTATCAAGATCAAATTTTGTTTAATTTTCTACCAAGATCTAATTCAGTTTAGATTTTTCTGACAGTTTTATGTATCTTTGTTCTCTAAATCAATATAGTTAAGTGTTCTATATGCATTCAGTTTAGTTTTCTATCAAAATATAATTCAGTATGAATCAATGTAATCAAGTGGTGAATAATTTCATCAAATAGGAGACATGATTTCTGTTACTGTATTAATATGGTGACATGTTCTGTTAAGAGTTTTCTCCATACACTTCTGTCCATATTGTCAACTGCAGCTTGGTGAATATATATAACCAGAATTAAGTTTAATCTGAATCTAAGAAGAAAAATACATTGGTACAGTGTGGCAGTACTGCAGTTATAATACAGAGGTTTAAACCTGTTCGTTTGTGTACTAAGCAAATGTAGTACTGCTACCATTAGTTGTGCGCCTACTAGTACAAGAACCAATGCCATGTTAGTTCACTCTCCCTCAACTTGGAGGTACACACCAAGCTAGCACTTGCCAACACAGTGACACACATTTCTTTTTCAACTCATGTGCTCCCTGCCTCCAAGCCAGGTTGCCCTCCGCAATAGTTTTGCCGAGAAGTAGGGGTTGATGTCTACTGTCTGATCCTAAATCTTTTCCCTGATGTTTTCCCTTTTTTACGATCAAGTAACACTGTAATCTCCCTGATTATGATCTCTGCTTTTTTGGATTAGATATCTAGGAGCAAAAGAGAGCCTGCGAGGTATTTTCCTTGGTTATTATGATATTGTGTTAATTATTAGTCTTCAAGATTAAATAGTATTCACCTTGTCATCCTTTTTATCCACCAAATACTTGGGGCAGTTCCACTTCCAGTGACTAGTCTGCTTGTAGTAGAAGCACTCAATCTCAGGCTTAGGTCCAGACTTCGGTTTCTTCTCTTGAGCAGCAACTTGTTTGCCGTTCTTCTTAAAGTTCCCCTTCTTCTTCCCTTTGCCCCTTTTCTTGAAACTGGTGGTTATTGACCATCAACACTTGATGCTCATTCTTAATTTCTACCTCCGCAGCATTTAGCATTGCGAAGAGCTCGGGAATTGTCTTGTTCATTCCTTGCATATTACAGTTCATCACGAAGCTCTTGTAGCTTGGTGGCAGTGATTGAAGAACTATGTCAATGACACTATCATCCGGAAGATTAACTCCCAGTTGAATCAAGTGATTGCAATACCCAGACATTCTGACTATATGTTCTCTGACAGAACCATTCTCCTCCATCTTGCAGCTGTAGAACTTATTGGAGACTTCATATCTCTCAATCCGGGCATTTGCTTGAAATATTAACTTCAACTCCTGGAACATCTCATATGCTCCATGACATTCAAAACGTCATTGAAGTCCCGGTTCTAAGCCGTAAAGCATGGCACACTGAACTATAGAGTAGTCATCAACACGCGACTGCCAGGCATTCACAATGTCTGCAGTTGCTGGTGCAGGTGGTACGCCTAGCGGTGTGTCCAGGACGTAACTTTTCTGTGAAGCAATGATGATAATCCTCAAGTTACGGACCCAGTCCGTGTAATTGCTACCATCATCTTTCAACTTTGCTTTCTCAAAGAACTCATTAAAATTTAACGGAACAACAGCACGGGCCATCTATCTACAGCAAACATAGACAAGCAAAATACTATCAGGTACTAAGTTCATGATAAATTTAAGTTCAATTAATCATATTACTTAAGAACTCCCACTTAGATAGACATCCCTCTAATCATCTAAGTGATCATGTGACCAAATCAACTAAACCATAACCGATCATCACGTGAAATGGAGTAGTTATCAATGGTGAACATCAATATGTTGATCATATCTACTATATGATTCACGCTCGACCTTTCGGTCTCAGTGTTCCGAGGCCATATCTGCATATGCTAGGCTCGTTAAGTTTAACCTGAGTATTCTGCGTGTGCAAAACTGGCTTGCACCCGTTGTAGATGGACGTAGAGCTTATCACACCCGATCATCACGTGGTGTCTGCGCATCATTTAACTTTGGCAACGGTGCATACTCAGGGAGAACACTTTTATCTTGAAATTTAGTGAGAGATCATCTTATAATGCTACCGTCAATCAAAGCAAGATAAGATGCATAACTTCAAAAATGTTCAAAATTCCAAATTTGTTCATAACTTCAAAAATTGTTCACAGTTTTGAAAAAATCAGTTTTTTCAAAAACAATCACAATTCAACAATTGTTCAGCGTATACTACAAAAATCTTCAATGTATATTTTCAAATTTGTTCGTGATATATCATAAAAATGTTCAGTGTCTATTTAAATATTCTTCAGCTTATATCACAGAAATGTTCAATGTGCAGTTCAAAAAATGTTCATCCTTTAAAATAAAAAATGTTTTAATGTATATTTAATAAAATATTCAGCATATATCACAAAAATGTTCAATGTATAGTTCAAAAAATGTTCATCCTTTCTTAATAAAAAATGTTTCAATGTATATTTAAAAAAATGTTCAGCGTATATCACAAAAATATGTGTATTTTAAAATTGTTCAGCATATATCAAGAAGTTCGATGTGTATTTAAATTGTTCGTAGTATTTTTACCGAAATGTTCCATGGTTAAGTTTCGATTTTTACTGGATCTGCCAACGCATTGAGTTCATAAATGCTTTTGCGGCCTACTAACTATGAACACTTGGCAGCTCAACTACTGGTTGGGAACGCTGACCCACTATCGCCTGGTTATGAGTTCGAATCCAAGTGTGATCTTTGTTTTTTTTTTGTAGTACCGTCTTCGCCATGATGCCATCGAATGGGCCGGCCCATTTAGATCACGCCTGCGCGGAAGCTCGTTCTTTTGACGCTAGCGAGCGTTAGCTAGGGATTCCCATGCCATGGAATTCCCTATTCGCCGCATTCTGCGGCAAACTGTCGGCAGATCGCACACCCATCGATCGTTCACGGGCCAGCCCATGACGGTTGCTTCATACAGAGAAAATCCCGCAAAAAATGTCCGAGCGAGGAATCGAACCTCGAACCTCCAACGCCTCGAGCAGCATTGCTAGTCACCAGAGCTCCACAACGTTCATGTCCTATACACGCTAGAGGTAGGCAATTATTTGTTTCCTTTTTTTTTCATGTTTTTCATTTCGTATTCTTTTCTTTCTTTCTTTTATTTTTTCTTTCGAAAAATCGCAATTTCAGAAAAAGTTCAACATATTCAATACTTTTGTTCGGCTTTAAAAAATGTTAAAATTTATTTGTTCAGGTTTTCAAAAGACATGTTATTCTTTTCAAAAAATGTACAATATTTGTTTGTATTTTGAAAATTTGTTCGCTGTTTCAAAATTTGTTGGTTCTTTTAAAAAATGTTCATGTTTTCAAATTTTCAAAAATGTTTTGGAATTTCACATTTGTTCCCATTTTTCAAATATTGTTCGTGATTTTCAAAAAATGTTCGCATTTTCAAAATTTTCAAATTTTCAAAAAAGTTTTGGAATTTCACATTTTTCCCATTTTTCAAAAATTGTTCGCATTTTTCGTTTTTCCTGTTTCTTTTTATTACTTTTTCGTTCTCCTCTTTATTTTGTTAAAAAATTGCAAATGTTGTTTGGAATTTCAAAACGTGTTCTCTTTTTCAAAAACTGCTCAGATTTTTCAAAAAATGTGCAGGAATTTCGAAAAATGTTTGCACGATCAAAATTTTGTTCACAACTTCAGAAAATGATCGCATTCTCAAAATTTTGTTCACAATTTAAAAGATGTTCATGTTTGAAAAATGTTGTTATTTCGAAAAATTGTTCAAAATTTTTAAAAAATGTTCATGTTTTCATTTTTTCATGAGGTTCAACAAACAATTTCCAGTTTCAAAAATTGTTCACAAGTTTTATTAAATGTTCGTGTTGTCAAATTTTGTCCGGGATTTTCATATTTACATTTCTAAGTTTGGTTTTCGAATTTCAAAAAATGTTCCTGTCTAAAAAAATATCATCATTTTCGAAAAATGTTCTATTTCAAAAAAATTGTCCATCATTTTCGAAAGTGGTCCTGTTTTGAAAAATATTCATCATTTTAGAAAAAAATCACATTTTTTTCAGGTAATGTTTTGATTTTCCCGAAAATGTTTTTATATCTGAACGCTGCTTTTGAGTTCTTATAAGATTTCGCGCTATGTGCAGTCAGCTATTCCCGTCTGGCGTGGTGGTGTGCTGCAGCCACTATGAATCGGAGGTCGTGAGCTTGAATCTTCGCGCCCTCTCATTTTTTTACATATTTTTGAAGGAGCAATGCTACATCAACGGGATTTTACTTGAGCTTTACGGAGAGAGATTGACCTGGCAATCCTTGATTGGTTTAAGAGGGAGGCTGGGCCCCCACCCCACTGAAAATCAGGGGGGCGGTAGAGAGTATTAGGGGAAAGCCCCGTAACAGCTCCGTAACAACCCCGTGCGCCTAGCATTTTCGTTTTTGAAGTGATGCGGGCATGGTCTACTGATGGGCCGGTCCAGTGGAGGCACCTGTGTGCGTCACGCCGACTATTTGCCGCGAAATGCGGCAAATAGGAGCTCCCGCATGCCATGTATGTACCTATAGCAGCATGACACTAGGCGTTTCTTATTTGGCGCTTAGTATGCATGGAGCAAACGGGCACTTGCAGCCCCCCGCGGTGAGCCGGCCCAACTACCTCTTTGTTCTAAAAATGGTTCATCTTCGTTTTTTCGAAAAAAAGGTGATGGTTGGGATCGAACTCAAGCCCGAATCGTTCAAACGGACGCGCGACAACCACCAGGCAACTAACCAGCTTCGTGTACAGTTTGTTCCTTTTCCTCTTTTATTGCTTTGTTAGTTCGATTTGTCCTTTTTCTTTTTTTACTGTTTGTCTACTTCGTTTCGTTTTTCTTTTATTTTTTTCTTAAATGTGCGGGTTTTTAGTTCGTGAAACTTTTTCAAAACCGATGATCTTTTTTTCAAATTTTAAACTTTTTTCAAAATCAATAAACTTTCTTTTTCAAATTTATGAACTTTTTTTCAAAATCGGTGGACATTTTTCAAATTCAATGTTTTTTTCAAAACCAGCGAACTTTTTCCAAATCCTATAAACTTTCTTATTTTGGATGAACTTTTGTGAAATTCATGATCTTTTTCCAAAATTGAACGAACTTTTTTTCATTAGAAAAATAGGCATTTTCCTAATTGTTTTCAAATAACTAAAAATCTCAGTGGTATATTAAATGGCTGAGTAATAAATAGCGCGTCACATTATTTCTAAAACAACTCGCATTGCTTTTGTTCACCATTGTTATGTAGCTGTAGTGGATAAGAGAAGAAACTGTAAGGATGTGCAGCGAGAGACCGAATTCCCGTTCTGTCAATTTTATGCGTGCCTTTTTCCGCGAATGACTCTGTTCCTGGGCCAAGCGTAGAATTGGCCCACAGTGGGCGCGTTGTAGGCGCCATTTGCACGTTCGGGCGCCTACAACGCCGAGTAGGAGCTCCCATGACACTATGCCGTTCATGATTTTAGTCGCACCTTGTCTGGTTACATGGAAGGAGGCAGGAAGTAAGGGTGGACATATTAACCAAAAACTGATGTACCGAATTGAAAGAATCGGGACCGAAACCGAATGGATCGAAACCAACAATTTCAGTGTTTGTTTCGGTCATTTAAATCTACTAGCACATATGCACGTGCGTTGCAACGGGAGAAAAAATAATATGCTTTCAAAGTTAATGAGAATTATATGTGCAAACAAAACGATGTGTGCACGTGACAAAGGAATATTTAGCTTATCGGTTTCGCCGGGTGTGAAGTATCAATCCGTATTTTTTCATTAATTGATCAAGGGCATTTAATAGTTTCGTTACGCCATTGTACGTCAGGGAAGGCCCATCAATTATTCAATCTACTTTTCCTTTCAGTCGAGGAGATTTTAAGGCATGGAATTTTTGAAAATTGTAGGAAACATGAATAATTTTTTAAATCCTGAACAGTTTTACTAAAATTATGTACACTTTCAGAAAAACACGAACAAAATTGGAAACCAAAACATCATTCAAATTTCACAAACATTTTTTGAAAACACCAACCTTTTAAGAAAAATATGAACATTATTTGAATTTGTAAACATTTTTTTAGAAGGGAACATGTGCTGAAAATTCATAATATTTTTCAAAAATATGTATCTTTTATATGCAAACATTATTTTGAAGTGTGAAATTTTCACTAAAATACGAATATTTTTTGAATGTGCAGAATTTTTTAAAATTTCATTTTTTTTAGAAATATCAAACTATTTTGGAATACAATAAATTTTTTTTGGAAAAATGGGAGACAAAATTTAAGTTCCGAATATTTTCAAAATATCAATAAAATTTCGGAATTCTGAACATTTTCTAAAATTGATTTTTTTAAAAAAATCTGAACATTTTTTGAGAATTTTGAATTTGTGAAATAAAATTTATAAGAAAGTAAACTTGAAAGGGAAAAAGAGAAAGCAAAAGGAGTATAGATATAGAAGTAAAACACGGAAACAAAGAAAAATGGGCCAGCCCATTATTGGTTGTCCTGTGCGAAGGTCTGACTACCTGTCGCCCTGTGCAGAAAATAGAGCTTTTCCAGCTGCGTGGGCTGAAAAATAACTGAGCTGTCTTCGCTGAGCCAGAACACTCGGCCCACGTACGAAATTCTGAAAAGCCTTTCTTCTCTAGCATACGAACACATAAGAATTTAGTACCACCTTGGATAGAAAAAAAATCTATTCGGTGGTGAACAGATGAAAAAATTGACGAAACGCACCTTCTTTATTAATAGGTAGGTATAGATATCTATAGATAGAACGGAAATTTATTAGGTAAATTTGGTTTTTACACTTGATTAACCAAAAATACCTAGAAACAAGAAAATACATATTATTTTAAAAAATCCCAGCGGCATTGTATTGCCTATCCCAGCAACCCCATTTAGAAAATATCCCAGCTGCCTAACACACCTACCTAAGCCTCTTTTTCCTTTCCTCATCTCAGTTTCTTCACCACCGCGATTTTGGTTTAGTACGACCTCGGATTGCTCTCGAGGAAATAAGCGTGGGAAAGACCATAAAGGCAGCTGAACCTGCCTGTATTAAAATATTTGGCATAAGGGCATCTCCAATGCTGACCCACAAACCGCCCCCAGCCGTCTGTACCATGCAGTCCGGACATGTTGTGCCATCCAACGCGGTCCTGTATCGGTCCGCATGACGGTCCGGACACACTTTCTCCTGCAAACCGGAGACAAACGTGGGGTGGATATGCGGGCGTCCGGACAGCACCCACACCCGCTTCTAACCACCCTGGCCAACCCAAACCCCCTCCTACCTCGCCCGCGCGTGTTCCCACCCGGCGCCAGCTGTCTGCATTTATGTCGTTGTAGAGCAGCCGCTCCACATTGAAGCCGGCTGAGAGCGGACACGACCCCTCGCTGCATCCACCATTGAAGTGGCCGAGTACTATCTCCAGAACTATTCGTGACACTTTGGGGTGGCTCAATAGATTGAGTGGAAACATAACTTTGAGCTGGTTTAGTACCTACGTGATTTCATTCTACTTTCTTCGATAGGAGTAGTAACTTTGGATCAATTCTTCACCGCAATTTGATGGATTTTCATATGATTAAATTGTGTCAGTAACGTTGAGAGATTGCAATAGTGAAAGTATGAACCTGAGGCCTTATTTCCAGGCATTGCAATACTGGTTGTGCTCACTTTTATCACTTGCTACCTTGCTGTTATTATTTCAGATTACAAAAATATATATCTACTATCCATACTACACTTGTATCATCATCTCTTCGCCGAAATAGTGCACCTATACAATTTGTCATTGTATAGGGTGTGTTGTGGATATACCTGGCCAAACCTCGGGCTAGGCCGGGCTTCGGGCCGGGCCTAGCCAAGCCCGACACAAAAAACCCAGGCCCGGGCCCGGCCTGGCCTGGCCTTCGGGCTCAAAAACTATGCCCGAGCCCGGCCCGAGGGTAGCGTCGGGCCGGGCCGGGTCGGGCTTTTTCGGGCCGGCCAGGCCGGGCTTCCCTTGGCCAGGACTAGTTGGGGACACAAGAGATTTCTTGTATTTGATTGCAGGTTTGTTTGAGAGAGATCATCTTCGTCGTACACCTCACAAGGATTGATAAACCTTAGGTCATATTAGAAGAAAATTTGCTGCTGTCCTAAGAAACTCTACGTTTGGTGCCCCAATAGAATCTACAAGAATAAAGTTACGTAGTACACATCAAACCCCAACTTCGTCGTAGAGCAACGTGCGATCTATGAGGCCGTCCGCGCTCAAGCCACCACTCGTCAGGAAGCGGAGGCCGCGAAGGGGCAGCTACAGGCGATCACGAAGGAGAACAACGCCAGCTACGCCTCCTACGCGCCGCCAACGAACTATCTGGTGTCCTGGTGGGACGAAGATAGCGCAGGTGCCATCATTTCCATCGTTGACCTCACGTTCACCGGCAACAGACAGATTGTAGACTCCTCCAAGGATGAGTAGGGCACGGGAGGCTGCAAGGCCTTCTATCCCATGTGGGTCGGTCTGTCTCTCGTATTGTACTCTTCCTCGCCGGAGACCGCACCTTCACTTCACGGGTCTTACCGCTGGTGCTCATGGACACGAGGATAGAGGAGGCAGTCCTAGGAAGAGAACAACAATTGGATGCTGGTGGCCGTCGTAGTTTTTTTTGTTCTAAATGTTCGAAATTTAATGAAAACCCGCCGTGTTTGCATGAATGTCATCCGTTTATGTAAATTATATCCGAACTTGAATGAATTCGGTTGTGTTTGCATGAATTTCGTCCAGTTAATTCGGATGATAGTTGAAACGTATGTGGGTAGCGTTGGATGCCGGCCTCCCGCATTCATGTCCGAGGAATGGTCCCCCCCCCCCCTGTTTGCAGAGGAATCCGGGAGGAAATTTGTGGGTCGCCGTTGGACTGGTCCCCCTATGCAGGTTTGCCTAAACTTTGGTTTAGTTTGGTCAGAACCGAATTTTTGATTCAAATGAAAATCATTCTTCTATTTGTATAGAAACAGATCGGTCTGTATTATTATAAAATCGAAATTCTTTGTGACCCATAAACGAAACGATCGTACGAATTGGACAAAAAAAATCACGAATTTGAAAATAAATATTACTCCCTCCTTCCCAAAATATAAGGCGCGATTGACTTTGCATGGTCTTTGATGCACGACTTTGACCACTAATATATATCAAGTACATGAAATTAAATATGTATAAATGGCATCGTTGTATTTGTCTTACAAAACAATTTTATTCCATATGTCCATATACTAATTTTATAGAGATGCAATACGTGAAAATCACAGTCAAAATTGTGCAACAAAGACCAAAAAAGTCAATCCATGCCTTATATTTTGGGAAGGAGGGAGTATGAAACTAAAAAAAACATTCATCTATTTGGAAAAAATTCATGGATCAAAAAAAAAGTTTCACATATTTGAAAAAGTTCACGAATTAAACTAAAGAAAATGTTCATGAATTTAATAAGAAAAGATAAAAACAAGAAATAAAGAAAACTGAAAATGAGTAAAATCAAAGAGAACAAAATGTCAAACATAACAAAAAAACAGAGCGAGAAATGCACAACAACAAGAATAAAAGAAGTAAATACGCACAACAAGTAAGTTGTCCAAGTTGATTATAGCAGGTGGAAGTAAACCATGAGGTCGAGAGTTTGAACCCAACATCACAAACTTAGTTTTTGAAGGTTAAAAAAAGGAAAAAAATAATGGCCCATTCCCAGTCCGGAGGTAAAACGAAGCAAAAGTAATAAGAAAACAGAAAACAAACGCCCGGAAACTAATGGGAAATCCGATGAAACAAAAACGAGAAAAAAACAGAGTCCAGGAGGCACAGAAAATAATAAGAAGAAAAAGAAGTATTACTAAACATATCAGGTGAACCGCCTGAGTTGGTTGTTGTGTTCGAAGGAAACGGAGAGGTTCTGAGTTTGAAACTCACCACCTGCAACATTTTTCGAATGTTGAAAAAAATTGAAAATGGGCCGAGCCCATGATGCACGGGGGTGTTCGCTGGTTTGTGTCACATACGAATGTGGGTATACCTTATAGTCAAATGACCACAATGCCCTTATACGGTTTGTGAGCGGGGTGTACCAAAGCAAGGCTCATTTTGCATTTAAAACCAGGAGTAGGGCTGGTTCCATGGAGCTCGTTTTTTTATGAAAAATAGATAAATCAAAATTCGCATTTTGAAGTTTAAAAAGTTCTGGAAAAAATAATACATGTTCATGTGGATGAAATACATTATGATCAAAGCAACACAAAAAGACAAATTCGTGCAGATTTAATAGCGAACAGTGCATGTGCTGTTCATCATTTTCAAAATCATGAATTTGTCTTTTTTCTATAACTCTCACCGTAATTTATACCTTTTTTCAACTTTCACACATATGTAGTATGCATCCGTATAAATCTATTTGAATTTTCTTAGAATTTTTAAATTTCCAAAATTGTGATTTTTTTTAAAAAAAATCAAAACAAAGAGCTCCATGGAGCTCGTCCTCCATTTAGCACTTTGGCAAAACCAGCTTCTTTCTTAAAAAAATCTGAGAGATTCGTCTGATGTACTATGCCAGATGAGTGAAACGGTCGATGTGATCGTACGCGTACAACTGCCCGCGCGCGAGCGCCAGATGCATGCATATGCATCCATGCAGCGAGCGTACACGTACGTACGCATGTAATTGGCTGGCCGGCCGAGCCAAATAATTGGAGGAGGCAGTCATCACGCAGAGGCTGAGCCAGTGATGAGCTCTCCCCCTGCTCAGCTGGCCGTGCATCTCATCAACCATCACTCTCTAGGTCGTGCCCGGCCGGACCTGGGCATGACAGGTCGTTTCAGCTCTCAGCACCCAGCTATCCAGCCAGCGATCCATCCATAGATGCAACGCAAATGCATGCAACGGCGAACAGGGGGAGATCAGGGAGCTACATTGAATGATTCCGCATGCATGAGTTGAGTGCACTAAATAACCAGTCTCCTGTGAGACAGTGAGAGATACTATACCAGCCAGCCGGAGATTGTGCATGCGTACGTACGTGTCGATCACCTCCTGGCTAGTGCCTCTGGCCAGCAGGTAATGTATAGCTCGCGCTGGCCGTGGTCGTGGACGCATCGGACAAGGCTCTGCTGCCGGCAGGCGCCTCCGGACGCCGGCAAGAGTATGTGGGCGCGGCAGGCGGCGACGAGACGACGACGTTGGTACGACGTTGTACCCTGCAGCCAACGCTTCAGCAACAGGTATATGGCGTGGCCTGTCCGATCGACTCCGACCGCACGCGCAGAGCGCGCCGCAGCTAGCTGGGAGCTGCATGCATGCTTTGGAGCTTTGCTTTGCACAGATAGATATAGATGCATGAGGTACGTACGTGCACAGTTATATGCAGCCTGCTTGGCTGCCTTCATTCTGGCGCTGAAACTCAGACACGCGTGCCTGAAATCTCCCAGCTAGCCGGTCGGTCACGTGTTTTACAATGTAACCATCATATTCAGCCCGTTTCCAAATATAGTACTGTCTAGCTATAGTTTCTTTTTGAATTAAACTTTGTGAAGTTTGATCAATATTTATATATAGAGAAAATATACAATACTAGATACATACTTCCTTCATTTTTGTTTACTTTGCAGACTAGCTTTGTCTTGTGTCAAGCTTTGTAAACTTTGACCAGGTTTATAGAAAATATATTTTTTGATGAAAAGGGATTTTCCCCTGCCCCATTTTATTGATAACAACGAGGCATCACAACCAAACCATAATGTTCCTATCTCTCGAGTCTCGGCCTACAAGGCCAAAAAAAGGACACAAGTTTTTAAACGACATACACTGAAAGTCTCAAGCCTACAGATGAAAACAAAGTGAATGCAATGATCTAGCTAGAGAAGCATTTCTTCCCGCCGACTAGCACCAGCAAGAAGCCATCCACCATCTTCATCCGCACGCAGGCTAAGACCCAAGCAGTCCTCAATAGCTCGCCTCTTCGTCGATCCAGCGGTAGCAGGCATTTTTGCATCAGAACGGACTACGAGTCGGTGCATAGGATCTTCAATTGGTGTAGCAGCCCGCTTAGTCGCCCCAGCAAAAGCTTTACATCTTTCCAAACCAGGCCCTGAAGAACATATCATTACGAACACTCCATAAGCTCCATGTCGAAGCAACACACGCCATACTAGCAACTTCATTTTCCTTGAAATCTGACCACAAGGAGCAATAATAAGGGGCAAAGCCTGGTATAGGAAAATCAAAGATGTCAACAATGACATGCCAAACAGCATGAGAAACAACACACCCAAACATGAGGTGAGACACAAACTCCAACTCACCGCAATGCATGCAGGTAGGATCATCTACATGTTATCTTTCGCGAAGGTTATCCTAGTGAGTATATTATTGTTAGCAACTAACCACAGGAAGGCATGGAATTTGGGGGGAACATGAATTTTCCATAACCATTTCCAACAAGGAGTAGAAACTCCCCAAAATTTAATCAGCTTATAAATAAGATTTAGTGGAATATGAACCCGAAGATTATAACATCCGAACAGGTTTATGAGGTTAACTAGAAGGAATAAAAGAAAGCAATAAGGACAATAATTGTTGCCATTTGTCCTAGAAACTGCCATCAACACATCTCCTAAAGGAGAATTTAAGTTCATGACCATCCAAACCCGAGGCACACTGCAGTTTTGCTATTGACAAATGTCAAAAATATCCCAAAACTGAATTTTCAAGGTATAATCTCCATCCCAAATCTTATGCCAAAAATTAATTTTAGTTCCACCACCCAACACCTATTTATACAAAGGCCCAACAGCTGCACAGACACAGGTGAGTCCCTTCTAGAAGGAGGCCCCACATTCTGCTTGTACTAAGGCAGATTAGGTTTATCAATTTTATACTTATGATTTAGCAGGACAACCCAGTCCTCATTAGAAGATTGGAATAATCTTTTAATCTAAGAAGAAAGCAATGATAAATTGAGTTCCTTAAGATTAGGGATACCAAACCCTCCAAACCCCTTTTTTGGGACACAAGCCGCAGATTAGCAAGTTCATATCTACGCACATCACCACATTCACCCCACAAAAAATGAGCCAATTGTGAAGAAATGGCTTTAATGGCCAATTTTAGAAATTTTATAATGGACACAACGTACATGGGGATACTGGCAATACAAGGACGAATTAAGACTAGATGGGCCTCATACCTAAGCAAATTCCCTCTCCGGCCACATATCCTCTTAATAATTTTATCAGTAATAGGTTGGCACTAGTAGAAAAGGGGGCAATGGTCCAGGCCGGTTCAGCCCATTAGTCCCGGTTCAATCCAGAACCGGGACCAATGGAGCTATTTGCCCCGGTTCGTGAGCCCAGGGGGCCGGCCGGGCCACGTGGGCCATTGGTCCCGGTTCGTCCGGACCTTTTGGTCCCGGTTGGTGGGATGAACCGGGACCAATGGGTCTGGCTCCTGGCCCACCACTATTTGTCCCGGTTGGTGGCTTGAACCGGGATCAAAGGCTTCCCTTTAGTCCCGGTTCATGCCACCAACCGGGGCTAATGGTGGTGCCTATATATACCCCCTCGCGCAAGAGCAGAGCACACTGCTCTGTTTTTTCTGGCCGAGGGGGAGAGGGCTTGGTGGTGCTCTAGCTCACCTCCTATGCACACAAGGTGTTTGATGGAATGCCCGAGCCACACTACTTAAGGTTTCTCCTCTCCAAACTCGACCGCCAAGCTCCATTTTCCTCAATATTTATCTAGGTTTAGCGGTCCGTCACGCCCCGTCCCCGTCTTCATCAGCGTCGATCACCCGCGCCGATCTCATCGCCGGCACCACCGTGGTGAGCCTCTTGTTCTTATCTTCTTTCTGAAAGGAAAAATATTCTTACTTTTATGTTTAGATAGATACTTGTATTATTTTCTTACTTTCATTATTGCATCTTATATAGTGCGATGGTTTTGGTATCCGCCCGCCGGCCCTCGTCCTGTCTATGATTCGGATGTGGTATATATTATCTTTTCATAACTATTGGTTCATTTATTGTTTATGAAAATTATGCCACCAACGTGACATAGATTTTATTTATCTAGGAGGTTGTTGAACGGAAATTCCAACCGACCCTATTGTCGAGAGGTTAAATTTAGTTGAAGAAGAAAACAATTTCTTGAAGGAAAAAATAAAAAAACTTGAGGAGGAGAAGATGATATTGGAGTTGCATGTTGCGGATGTCGTCGATGATCACAAGATCAAGATGGATGCAATGCGCTTGAAGATTAGAAAGATTAAAAAATATGCCATTCATACCGAGGTTTCCTAGTGTCAAAGTATTGAAGAAATCCATGGCTTCATCATTAGCCGGAAGTAACCATGGCATGATGGTACGAAGTCCTCCAAAGTTATTCTGGAATGGAGTCCCGGATAGGATAATTTGCCTTTTTGTATGAATTTCAGCAAAGGCCTTCCAAATAACGATATTCGGAAGGTTCTTGCTGAACTTTGTACCAAAAAGTGAATTATCCTATCTAGGACTCCGCTCCAAAATAACTTTGGAGAGCTTCACCATCATGCACCACATTTCTACCTAATGATGAAGACATGGTTTTGTTGAATCCTTTGACACTAGGCAACCTCCCGACCTCGGCGATCCTCGACCCCTTGACCTCGACCGCTCGGCGATCCACGACCCTCTACCCTACATGGGCGTCGATGCCCACGTCACTTGTGGGACATAGATGTAGTGTTCAATGCCGACCCCTCCCGATAAGCTTCAACACGTGGGGGGGTCGATATTACCCCCTCCTTGAAGCGTTCTCGAGGCCACCCCCTAACCCTTGAAGCGTTGTCGAGGCCACCCGAAACCCTAGAGAAGCAGCGTCATGGCCACTAATTAATATGATTCCTTATTGTGATTAGCTAGCTAGTTCTACGTTTGCCACTAATATATCCATATCTGTCATGTTTGAATAATAATTGCCATGTTGTAAATATTTGTAGAAACTTTGGACACCCCGCCCCGAGACGAAGCACAAGAAGCGTTGTTGAGGCACATAATCGCAGAAGGAAGTGATGCCCTCAGCTCGTTGATGTATCTCAACGACACCGATGGTCTGGAAGGAGAGGGTGAAGAAGCAGCTGGCTATGCTTATGATGGCTCCGATGACCCAATGCCGATGGAAGAAGGAGAGGGTGAAGAAGTAGACCGTGAGGACTGCTCCGGTGATTACCGAACTGAGTCCGCCAGGTATATATATATTAGTTAAGCTGTCTTGACTAGCTAATTGATGCATTCATTGTTTTGGTATGTACACATATTAATTAACCTCTCGTCTTTCTTCCTTTTTCCAGCCCTCCGGATCGAGCACAACTTCGGTAAGGAGACGAGGCCTGAAGAAAAAGTTGAGCTCGGATGAAAGGTTTGAGATCATAGAAATCGCGCGCGACGGCCAACCGATTGAACCCATCCGGACAAAGAAGGCATTTGTTGCTCAGTGCGGGGTTCTGGTTAGGGACAAGATCCTGATCAGCATCCAGCAATGGTATAAGCCTAAGAACGAAGACCCTGAGGTGTCTTATGTCAATGATCTGCAGAAAAATGATCTTTGGACTGAGCTGAAGTCAAATTTCACCCTACCGCCAGAGGATGATCCGGAGAAGCCAATTATAGAGCCATTAATCAAGTCTTTTGCTCTTAAGAAGACGGCAGACCTATTCAGGCATTGGAAGAAAGACATGAATAAGTTTGTCGATAAAAAGGGACACCAGAATTCAAGGGCAAATATGAGAAGATCAGAGATGACTGGCCCGCATTTGTGGCCCACAGGACATCGGAAAAGAGTAAAAAGATGTCGGCGACAAACAAGCAAAATGCTGCGAAGAAGAAGCTTCACCATCGCACGGGGTCAGGTGGCTACCTCATAGCACGGGGTCGACCAAGCACGGACAAAAGAGAGGACACTTCTCTCTATTAATTAGCTAGCTAACACAATATATGAAACACCTAAATTAACCCCCCAAAACCCCCAAACCCCCTTTCAAAAAAAAACAAAAACCCCAGCCACGAAATGTCGACGTGGATGTTTATTGGTCCCGGTTGGTGCTACCAACCGGGACCAAAACCTCCCGCTCGGGCTCGGGCCAAGACAGTTACATGGAGGCCCATCAGGTCCAGTTGGATTGAACCGGGACTAAAGGGCCAGGGTATTAGTACCGACCCTTTAGTCCCGGTTCATGAACCGGGACTAAAGGCCCTCACCAACCGGGTCAATAGGCCCCTTTTCTACTAGTGTGGGTATCTTCCCTACAAAGTTTCAGGAAGTCCAAAGGCACCCCCAAATACTTCACAGGAAAGGAACTATTCCTGCAACAGAAAATATGTGAAAAAATTTAACCACATCTTCTTCCACATGAACTATAAGCAAATCACACTTATTAAAGTTAATTTCCATGCCAGATAACTGGTCAAAACAAGATAAGATCCATTTAACATTCCTAGCATTTTCAATGTTAGGATCCAAGAACAAAAGGGCATCATCAACATGTTAGGCAAAACACCTGAAATTAAGCCAGCCCTAACAGCTTTATAAACCATTCTAGAGAAAACATCAACCACTAAATTAATAAGATGGGGGCCAGATGGTCCCCTTGTTTAAGCACCTTACCACTTACAAACCAAGGTCCATTACAATCATTACGTCTAACACAAAAGAGCAATTATGAATAGTACTTAGGTCCCACCTAATCCATTTCTTACCTAAGCCTCTAGAAGTGAGCATTTCCGCCGGGAAATCCAGTTCACCCTATCACAGGATAGGTTTATAGAAAAAAAAATATAATCAATCAATTAGTTTCATCATTGGTCAATGTGTTGTTTTCTATAAACTTTGTCACACTTTATAAAGTTTGACTTAGGACAAATCTAATATGCAGAGTAAATAAAATTAGAGGTAGCATAATCTATATGTAGATAATTTCTTTTACAGAACTTGACTTAAAAAAACATGCACAAACTTGACTTAAAAAATCATGCACAACACATTTTAGAACGTAGGGAGTACTAGATGGTTAAATCAAATGACATATTAGATATTGCAGTATACCTCCATATGCTTATTTGTCCATTGATTTTTTGGGCATATAATGTATGTCAGTAGAAAAGGTGAGTTTTTGTATTCCATCCTATGAAAAAAGGCGTGCATCTTAGTCTCTTTTCATTATTTTTTCACATTACAATGCGCATTAGGAAATCGAGTCGCATTGAGTCAGTGCATGTAGGATCATTTATGAAGAACAACTCTACGAGCCAACACATGAAGCCTAAAGAACCACAATCACTCATCCTATTTAATAATTGCTATGATGTTATGTTAGGTTTTTAGATGGAGAGAATATTATATAAGTATTTTACATTTGGATGTATCCCTCACTCTACATCGATTCATTTACACCTCCATTTTCGAGGAAAAATCTAATGGTACAATAATTTCCACCTTACTAATCTAAATATTATTTCCTATATTACCAAAATTATTTATTTGACTGCCAACTTTCCATATAGTCATCTCTAACGGTGTGAATATATGATCGATGATGTTAAACCATCATGTATTGTCGGCTCACTTCTCTTCATCTTGGGTGTGCGTCAAGGAAATATGCCCTAGAGGTAATAATAAAGTTGTTATTTATATTTCCTTATATCATGATAAATTTTTATTATTCATGCTAGAATTGTATTAACCGGAAACTTAGTACATGTGTGAATACATAGACAAAACATAGTGTCCCTAGTATTCCTCTACTTGACTAGCTCGTTAATCAAAGCTGGTTATGTTTCCTAACCATAGACATGTGTTGTCATTTGATGAACGGGATCACATCATTAGAGAATGATGTGATGGACAAGACCCATCGTTAGCTTAGCATTATGATCGTTACAGTTTTATTGCTACTGCTTTCTTCATGACTTATACATGTTCCTCTGACTATGAGATTATGCAACTCCCGAATACTGAAGGAACACCCTGTGTGCTATCAAACGTCACAACGTAACCGGGTGATTATAAAGATGCTCTACAGGTGTCTCTGAAGGTGTTTGTTGAGTTGGCATAGATCAAGATTAGGATCCGTCACTCCGTGTATCAGAGAGGTATCTCTGGGCCCTCTCGGTAATGTTCATCACTATAAGCCTTGCAAGCAATGTGACTAATGAGTTAGTTGCGGGATGAAGCATTACGGAACGAGTAAAGAGACTTGCTGGTAACGAGATTGAATTAGGTATAATGATACCAACGATCGAATCTCGGGCAAGTAACATACCATTGACAAAGGGAACAACGTATGTTGTTGTGCAGTTTGACCGATAAAGATCTTCGTGGAATATGTAGGAGCCAATATGAGCATCCAGGTTCCGCTATTGGTTATTGATCGGAGATGTGACTCAATCATGTCTACATAGTTCTTGAACCCGTAGGGACCGCACGCTTAACGTTCGATGACAATTTGTATTAAGAGTTATGCGTTTTTGATGACCGAAGTTTGTTCGGAGTCCCAGATGAGATCATGGACATGACGAGGAGTCTCGAAATGGTCGAGACATAAAGATTGATATATTGGATGAAGGTATTCGGACACCGGAATGGCTTCGGGACGTTTCAGATAATTTTCGGGGAGCCGAGGGGTTACCCGAACCCCCCGGGGAAGTTATGGGCCTTAATGGGCCATAAAGGATTAGGAGAGGGGAGCCCGTAGGGTGCCCCCCCCCAAGGGAGTCCGAATTAGACAAGGGGGAGGGGGCGCGGCCCCCTCTTTCCCTCTCCCTCTCCCTCTCGCTCTCCTTCCCTCCTTCCCCTTCTTGGAATAGGAAAGGGAGACCAATTAGGATTAGGAATCCTAGTTGGACTCCCCCTTGGCGCGCCCCCTCTAGACCGCCGGCCTCCTCCCTCTCCTCCTTTATATACGTGGGCAGGGGGCACCCCAAAGGCACATCAATTGTTCTTTGCAGTGTGCAGTGCCCCCCTCCACAGTTCACGCCTCCGTTCATAGCGTCGTAGTGCTTAGGCGAAGCCCTGCGGGGATCACATCATCAACAATGTCGCCACGCCGTCGTGCTGAAGGAACTCTCCCTCGACCCTCTACTGGATCAAGAGTTCGAGGGACGTCATCGAGTTGAACGTGTGCTGAACACGGACCATACGTTCGGTACTTGGATCGGTTGGATCATGAAAACGTTCGACTACATCAACCGCGTTAACTAACGCTTCCACTTTCAGTCTACGAGGGTATGTGGACACACTCTCCCCCTCTCATTGCTATGCATCTCCTAGATAGATCTTGCGTGATCGTAGGAATTTTTTTGAAATTGCATGCTACGTTCCCCAACAGTGGCATCCGAGCCAGGTCTATACGTAGATGATATGCACGAGTAGAACACAAAGAGTTGTGGGCGATAATAGTCATACTGCTTACCACCAACGTCTTACTTTGATTTGGCGGTATTGTTGGATGAAGCAGCCCGGACCGACATTACATGATCGCGTTCATGAGGCTGGTTCTATCGACGTGCTTTGCACATAGGTGGCTAGCGGGTGTCTGTTTCTCCAACTTTAGTTGAATCGAGTTTGACTACGGCCGGTCCTTGTTGAAGGTTAAAACAGCACACTTGACGAAAAATCGTTGTGGTTTTAATGCGTAGGTAAGAACGGTTCTTACTAGAAGCCCGTAGCAGCCACGTAAAACATGCAACAACAAGGTAGAGGACGTATAACTTTTTTTTGTAGGGCTTGTTGTGATGTGATATGGTCAAGACATGAGTTGATATAAATTGTTGTATGAGATGACCATGTTTTGTAACAGAGTTATCGACAACTGGCAGGAGCCATATGGTTTTCGCTTTTATTGCATGAAATGCAATCGCCATGTAATTGCTTTACTTTATCACTAAGCGGTAGCGATAGTCGTAGTAGCAATAGTTGGCGAGATGACAACGATGCTACGATGGAGATCAAGGTGTCAAGCCGGTGACGATGGAGATCATGACGATGCTTTGGAGATGGAGATCAAATGCACAAGAAGATGATGGCCATATCATGTCACATATTTTGATTGCATGTGATGTTTATCTTTTATGCATCTTATTTTGCTTAGTATGGCGGTAGTATTATAAGATTATCCCTTACTAAATTTCAAGGTATAAGTGCTCTCCCTGAGTATGCACCGTTGTTACAGTTCGTCGTGCCGAGACACCACGTGATGATCGGGTGTGATAAGCTCTACGTTCACATACAACGGGTGCAATCCAGTTTTGCACGTGCAAAATACTCGGGTTAAACTTGACGAGCCTAGCATATGCAGATATGGCCTCGGAACACTGTGACCGAAAGGTCGAACATGGATCATATAGTAGATATGATCAACATAGAGATGTTCACCATTGAAAACGACTCCATCTCACGTGATGATCGGACATGGTTTAGTTGATATGGATCACGTGATCATTTAGATGACTTGAGGGATGTCTATCTAAGTGGGAGTTCTTTAGTAATATGATTAATTGAACTTTAATTTATCATGAACTTAGTCCTGATAGTATTTCCAAATTATGTTGTAGATCAATAGCTCGAGTTGTAGCTTCCCTATGTTTTTTGATATGTTCCTAGAGAAAATTAAGTTGAAAGATGATAGTAGCAATGATGCAGACTAGGTCCATGATCTGAGGTTTATCCTCATTGCTGCATAGAAGAATTATGTCCTTGATGCACCGCTAGGTGACAGACCTATTGCAGGAGCAGATGCAAATGTTATGAACATTTGGCTAGCTCAATACGATGACTACTTGATAGTTTAGTGCACCATGCCTTACGGCTTAGAACAGGGACTTCAAAAACATTTTGAAACGCCACGGAGCATATGAGATGTTCCAAGAGCTGAAATTGGTATTTCAGACTCATGCCCGTGTCGAGAGGTATGAGACCTCTGATAAGTACTTCGCCTAAAAGGATGGAGGAGAATAGCTCAGCTAGTGAGCATGTGCTTAGAATGTCTGGGTACTACAATCGCTTGAATCAAGTGGGAGTTAATCTTCCAGATAAGATAGTGATTGAAAGAGTTCTCTAGTCACATTCACCAAGTTACTGGAACTTCGTTATGAACTATAATATGCAAGGGATGACAAAAGCGATTCCCGAGCTCTTCGTGATGCTGAAATCAACGTAGGTAGAAATCAAGAAAAAGCATCAAGTGTTGATGATTAAACAAGATCACTAGTTTCAAGAAAAGGGCAAAGGGAAAGAAAGGGAACTTCAAGAAGAATGGCAAGCAAGTTGTCACTCACGTGAAGAAGCCCAAAGCTGGACCTAAGCCTGAAACTAAGTGCTTCTACTGCAAAGGAAATGGTCACTGGGGGCGGAGTTACCCCAAATATTTGGTGGATAAGAAGGATGGCAAAGTGAACAAAGGTATATTTGATATACATGTTATTGATGTGTACCTTACTAGTGCTCGTAGTAACCCCTGGGTATTTGATATTTGTTCACTTGCTAAGATTAGTATCTCGAAATAGGAGTTGCAGAATAAATAGAGACTAGTTGAGGATGAAGTGATGATGTATGTTGGAAGTGGTTCCAAGGTTGATAAGATCATCATCACACACCCCCTATACTTTCAGGATTAGAGCTCAACCTAAATAAAGGTTATTTGGTGTTTGTGTTAAAGCATGAATATGATTAGATCATGTTTATTGCAATACGGTTATTCATTTAAGACAGAGAATAATTGTTATTCTATTTACATGAATAAAACCTTCTATGGTCATACACCCAATGTTGATGGTTTATTGAATCTCGATGGTAGTGATACACATATTCATAATATTGATGCCAAAATATACAAAGTTGATAATGATAGTGCAACATACTTGTGGCACTGTCGTTCATGTCATATTGGTGTAAAGCGCATGAAGAAACTCCATGCTGATGGGATTTTGAAATCACTTGATTACAAATCATTTGATACTTGCGAACCGTACCTTATGGGCAAGATGACTAAAACTCCGTTCTCCGAAACAATGGAACGAGCTAATGACTTATTGGAAATAATGCATACCGATGTATGCGGTCCGATGAGTGTTAAGGCTCGTGGCAGGTATCATTATTTTCTGACCTTCACAGATGATTTGAGCAGATATGGGTATATCTTCAGAGTGAAGTGGAGAATCATTGTAACAAGAAAATAAAGTTTCTACGATCTGATCGTGGAGGTGAATAATTGAGTTACGAGTTTGGCCTTTATTTAAAACAATGTGGAATAGTTTCACAGCTCACGCCACCTGGAACACCACAGCGTAATGGTGTGTCCGCACTTTATTAGATATGGTGCGGTCTATGATGTCTCTTACCGATTTACCACTATCGTTTTGGGATTATGCATTAGAGACAGCTGCATTCACGTTAAACAGGCACCGTCAAAACCCATTGAGACGACACCGTATGAACTGTGGTTTGACCACAACCTAAGCTGTCGTTTCTTAAAGTTTGGGGCTGCGATGCTTATGTGAAAAAGCTTCAACCTGATAAGCTCAAGCCCAAATCGAAGAAATGTGTCTTTATAGGATACCCAAAAGAAACTGTTGGGTACACCTTCTATCACAGATCCAAAGGCAACATATTCGTTGCTAAGAATGGATCCTTTCTAGAGAAGGAGTTTCTCTCAAAAGAAGTGAGTGGGAGGAAAGTAGAACTTGATGAGGTAATTGTACCTTCTCCCGAATTGGAAAGTAGTTCATCACAGAAATTAGTTCTAGTGATTCCTACACCAATTAGTGAGGAAGCTAATGATGATGATAATGAAACTTCAGATCAAGTTACTACCCAACCTTGTAGGTCATCCAGAGTACGGTCCGCACCAGAGTGGTACGGTAATCCTATTCTGGAAGTCATTTTACTAGACCATGATGAACCTACGAACTATGAGGAAGCGATGATGAGCCCAGATTCCACGAAATGGCTTGAGGCCATGAAATCTAAGATGGGATCCGTGTATGAGAACAAAGTGTGGACTTTGGTGGACTTGCCCGATGATCGGCAAGCCATAGAAAATAAATGGATCTTCAAGAAGATGACTGACGCTGACAGTAATGTTACTGTCTACAAAGCTCGACTTGTTGCGAAAGGTTCTCGACAAGTTCAAGGAGTTGATTACGATGTGACCTTCTCACCCGTGGTGATGCTTAAGTCTGTCCGAATCATGTTAGCAATTACCGCATTTTATGATTATGAAATTTGGCAAATGGATGTGAAAACTACATTCCTTAATGGATTTCTGATGGAATATTTGTATATGATGCAACCAGAAGGTTGTGTCGATCCAAAGGGTGCTAACAAAGTGTGCAAGCTCCAGCAATCCATTTATGGACTGGTGCAAGCCTCTCGGAGTTGGAATATATGCTTTGATAATGTGTTCAAAGCATATGTTTTTATACAGACTTCTGGAGAAGCCTATATTTACAAGAAAGTGAGTGGGAGCTCTATAGCATTTCTAATATTATATGTGGATGACATATTATTGGTTGGAAATAATACCGAATTTCTGGATAGCATAAAAGGATACTTGAATAAGAATTTTTCAATGAAAGACCTCGGTGAAGCTGCTTACATATTGGGCATAAATATCTATAGAGATAGATCAAGATGCTTAATTGGACTTTCACAAAGCACATACCTTGATAAAGTTTTGAAGAAGTTCAAAATGGATGAGCCAAAGAAAGGGTTCTTGCCTGTGTTACAAGGTGTGAAGTTGAGTCAGACTCAATGCCCGACCACTACAAAAGGTACAGAGAAATTGAAAGTCATTCCCTATGCTTCAGCCATAGGTTCTATCATGTATGTAATGATGTACCAGACCTGATGTGTGCCTTGCTATAAGTATAGTAGAGAGGTACCAAAGTAATCCAGGAGTGGATCACTGGACAGCGGACAAGAACATCCTGAAATACCTGAAAAGGACTAAGGATATGTTTCTCGTTTATGGAGGTGACAAAGAGCTTGTCGTAAATGGTTACGTCGATGAAAGCTTTGACACTGACCCGGATGACTCTAAGTCGCAATCCAGATACGTATTTATATTGAATGGTGGAGCTGTCAGTTGGTGCAGTTCCAAGCAGAGCGTCGTGGCGGGGTCTATGTGTGAAGCGGAGCACATAGCGACTTCGGAAGCAGCAAATGAAGGAGTTCATATTCGATCTAGGTGTTATACCTAGTGCATCGGGTCCAATGAAAATCTTTTGTGACAATACTGGTGCAATTGCCTTGGCAAAGGAATCCAGATTTCACAAGAGAATCAAACACATCAAGAGACGCTTCAATTCCGTTCGTCATCAAGTGAAGGAGGGTGACATAGAGATTTGCAAGATACATACGGATCTGAATGTTGCAGACCCGTTGACTAAGCCTCTTCCACGAGCAAAACATGATCAGCACCAAGACTCCATGGGTGTTAGAATCATTACTTTGTAATCTAGATTATTGACTTTAGTGCAAGTGGGAGACTGAAGAAAATATGCCCTAGAGGCAATAATAAAGTTGTTATTTATATTTCCTTATATCATGATAAATGTTTATTATTCATGCTAGAATTGTATTAACCAGAAACTTAGTACATGTGTGAATACATAGACAAAACATAGTGTCCCTAGTATGCCTCTACTTGACTAGCTCGTTAATCAAAGATGGTTATATTTCCTAACCATAGACATGTGTTGTCATTTGATGAACGGGATCACATCATTAGAAAATGATGTGCTGGACAAGACCCATCCGTAAGCTTAGCATTATGATCGTTACAGTTTTATTGCTACTGCTTTCTTCATGACTTATACATGTTCCCCTGACTATGAGATTATGCAACTCCCAAATACCGGAGGAACACCTTGTGTTGGGGATATAACTATTTGTGTAAGCCGCCCAGGAGGGGCCGGGTTACGCAAAGAAGATTCACCAGAAAGAAGCCCAAGATCGAGCATGAAGATGGCGGTTCAATAAAGGGCTTAAGGCCCACAGGCGACTTAAGGCCCGTTGTAGTAAACCGCCATAATGGCATGACTTGTATCATAAGGTAGATTTAACTAGTCACCGAGCCGGACATTGTTTATAAGCCGGCCGGGACTCTGTAGGCCACAGGGCGTCAACCCGTGTATATAAGGGGACGACATGTGGCCGGCTTAGGGCAAGAAACAACCAATCGAGAACCGGGCAAAGCGTATCTCGCTCCCTGGTCATCGAAACCTCAAGCAATACCAATCCAACTAGACGTAGGCCTTACCTTCACCATAATGGGCCGAACTAGTATAAAATCGCTCGTGTCCTTTGTCCCGATTAATCCCTTTAAGCTTCCTAGTTGCGATGGCTCCACGACTAAGTCCTTGCACGAGGACATCTGCCGTGACAATTCCACGACAGTTGGCGCCCACCGTGGGGCCAGCGCAAGGTGGATTTGATATCTTGAAGGGCAGCTTCGAAGGGCTCAACGGATACGCAGTTGGCCGGATGACCAAGAGTCATCGCGGCAAGATCTACATCGACAATGAATGCTGGGGCCCAGAGGCCGACTCAATTGAGTACGGGTACCGGGTCCCCTTTGGCTGAATCCACGTCTTCATCGGCCGGATTGGTGAGCCGGGCCCAGAGCCGGACAGCTGCACCGACCTCGTCGAGACGGCTCAGCGTGCGAAACCTGCCCGAGTTCAACCTGTCATGAAGCATGCCTTTGTGGGCTGTGTTCACGGAGAGGCACTTTCTGAAGGATCTAAAGATGGCGAAGAGACGGCCGTCCCACCGGATGACGATTCGTCCTCCGGTTCAACATATTCTTTGTATCAGGTCCAAGAGGGCATGCTTGGGGTTGTTACGGCGACTCTAGCATTCCAGATTTCTATGAGCCGCCGAGCTGGGCAGGAGTCTTCATGGCTGGTACTCAACCCGGTCAAAACTTCGGCGGCTGCGGCAGCAATAACATCCGGGTCGAGGCGGTGGGGCGGGAGGCCTGCGCGCCCGCCCGGCTCAGTCTTGATGGGTCTTATGGACAAGTTGGCGGCCACATTAACCACCACGGTTATTCCTGCAAATCCAGATGAGCATAACGCGGAGGTGGCAAAGGTGCGTGAGGACATAGCCCTGGCCAAGGAGGCCTTGGCGGCTGAGGACACCAGGCTAGCTGCAGAGCGGGCGGCTTTGGATGCACGGGCGTAGCGACTCCAGTCAGAGGCTTTCCAGCTTAATATGAGTCTGAATGCGTCCAATGAGGTGATGAGAAGGAGACATCAGAAGACCCAGTCCCGTCTGCCTCCGGTTTACGATCCTCGGAATCTTTTCACGACACCCGGAGCTGGTCCTAGCAATCCGCCCGTAGCCAATCAGTTTATGACACCCGGAGCTGGAGGGCTGGTTCAGCCCCGAGAGATGGCACCTCCTCACGGGAGTATGGCCCCGCCCCGATACATACCGACACCACCGGGCCACTTCTCCAACCCCATGGAGAACTTGATAGCAGCATCGGCGCGTCTGGAGGCTCTTCCAGTGGACGGTGATGACCCGACGGCGGTGGAAACCCGGAGGGTCATGGATCTTCTTCAGACGGCCTTGGCACAACAGGAGACCTATTCTTACAGCAGGGACATGATTCATTCAACTCCCCAGCCTTGGCTGGCACCTCGTCAAAACCGGAGTCCGAGTTACAGCAGGCACATGGAGTCAGAAGCTTTATCAAGCAACGCCCAACATCGTAACCAACCTGGTGGCTATAACCCGGTACATGACCGATTGCGTCAGGAGGACGAACGGGCGGCTCAGTTAGCGGCTCAGCAGACGGCATATGAAGGTCTCCCAGAGTATCCAACGACTTCCGTTGGAGCAGGAGTGGCCACTAGAACCGGTGGTGTCCCTTATGCAGTGCCGGCTCTGCGGGATGTGCGTCTGCCCAAGGATTTCAAGGGACCTCGAAAGGTGCCGAATTACATGGCCGACTTACAGCCAGGGGCATGGATCAAAAGTTACGAGATGGCCATGGAGTTATTGGAGGTCAGCGACGCAGCAATGGCTAAATATTTCACCATGATGTTATATGGAACGGCCCGGTCTTGGTTGAAAAGTTTGCCTCCCAATTCCATCGGTTCATGGGCAGAACTAAAGGCCCGGTTTATCCAGAACTTCAAGGACACTTGCAAGCAGTCTATGTCAATTGTGGACTTGACCAATTGTAAGCAGGAGGAGGGTGAGTCCACAACTCATTGGGTGCGCCGGGTCAAGGAAATAATACACTCATCTGATAAGATGGATGCCGGCTCTGCGGTACTTATGCTCCATCAGAATTGTCGTTTTGAGCCGCTGAAGCAGAAGCTGGGGTGCCTTAAGCGTGATTGCAATGACATGGGTACGCTGATGGCAGCCTTGGTCAAATATGCCGATTCTGATACTACCAATGATCCCGCGTCTGAGGAGGAAAAGACAGGGAAAGGAAAGAAGAACGACAATGGAAAGGGTCAGCAGCATAACCCGGTAGGTCAAGGAGGCAACAAGCGTAAGGCGGAGGGTAACCCGGAGTTTGTGGCCAATGCTAATGCACTAGGTAACAACAAGAAGCGTAAGGGGAGACCACCCCCTCGATCTGGTGGCTCAGGCCCATCTCTTGAGCAGATTCTGAATGAGCCTTGCCCAAGACACACGGTACTCGGGAAAATCCTGCCACCCACTTATGGAAGGACTGTGCGATCATGAAGGCTTTCAAGAATTCTAACATGTTTGATGGCAATCACGGATCAGGCGGCGGTTCGGGAGCAGGTGGTTTTCATGGCCCGGGTGGCGGTTCAAGTTCCGGCTTTCAGGGAGGACAAGGTGGCTATACTCAGCAGCAGACTGGTCAAGGGGGACAGCAGCAGTAGCAGTCAGGTTATCAGAGCCATCCGAAATAGCTGAACGGTGGGCAATACCATGTGTTTACCACTAACTTGTGCAAACGTGACCAGAAGGTTCATAAGAGGGCTATGAATTCGGTTGAGCCGGCGGTTCCCTGTTATTTGAGGTGGTCAGAGCAGCCTATCATTTGGAGCAGGGAAGATCACCCCCTCCGGGTTGATAACCCGGGTCAGTTGGCCTTGGTGGTGGCCCCTCAGGTTGGTGGATATAAATTCACTAAGGTGCTCATGGACGGAGGAAGCAGCATCAATATTCTCTATTATGAGACCTTTCGCCGCATGAGGTTGACTGATAAGGACTTGAGGACGTCCAACACTATTTTTCATGGGGTGGTACCTAGTAAATCGGCATATCCAGTTGGAAAGATCAAGCTGGAAGTAGCCTTTGGAGATGAATATGATTCCAGGGCTGAGAAACTGACGTTTGAGGTAGTCAAAATCAGGAGCTCGTATCACGCTCTGTTTGGACGGCCGGCTTATGCCAAGTTTATGGCACGACTGTGTTATGCTGATCTGCAGCTCAAGATGCCGGGTTACAAGGGCACCATCACTGTGCATGGCAGTCGAAAGGTAGCCTTGGAATGCGAAGAAGGCGACGCGGCTTATGCTGAATCTGTTTGTGCTGAAGAGGAGCTGAAGTTTTATCAAACTAATGTTGACCCGGCGGATATGACCTCTTTGAAGAAGCCAACCACAGAGCAAGACTCGGCGTTGAAATTTAAGTCGGCCGCCGAGACAAAACTGGTCGACTTCACTCCAGGCGACTCTTCCAAGCAGTTCAGCATCAGTACCAATTTGGATCCCAAATAGGAAAGCGTGCTCATCGAGTTCATCCGTGAGAACCGGGACATCTTTGCATGGAAACCTTCTGACATGCCGGGTGTCCCGAGAGAACTCGCTGAGCATACTCTTAATATTGATCCAAAGTATAAGCCGGTCAGGCAGTTTCTTCGGCGATTCAATGAGGAAAGGCGAAAAGCTATTGGGGAGGAGGTCGCTCGGCTCTTAGCGGCCGGGTTCATCGTGGAAGTCTTTCACCCGGAGTGGTTGGCTAACCCGGTGCTTGTGCTCAAGAAGAACGGCACTGGCGGATGTGTGTGTGGATTACACGGACTTAAATAAAGCTTGTCCGGCTGATCCCTTTGCTCTACCCGCATTGATCAAATCATCGATGCTACAGCGGGTTCTTGGCGTTTGAGTTTTTGGATGCTTACTCTGGTTATCATCGAGATCAAAATGGCAGTTAAGGACCAGGAGAAGGCGGCTTTCATTACTCCGTTTGGAGCCTTACGCTATGTATCTATGCCATTTGGGCTCAAGAGTGCCCAGGCGACTTATCAACGGTGTGTACAGAATTGTCTCCACAATCAGATTGGGCGCAATGTTCATGCTTATGTAGATGACATTGTGGTGAAGTCCAGAGAGAAGGAAACCTTGATATCCGACTTAAATGAAACCTTTGATAATATCCGGGTTTACAAGATGATGCTTAACCCGGAAAAGTGTGTATTTGGTGTACCTTCAGGCAAACTTTTGGGATTCCTGGTCTCAAACAGGGGAATTGAAGCTAACCCGGAGAAGATCAAGGCGATTACCTCTCTGGCTAAACCGGCGTTTATCAATGATGTTCAGCGACTGGCGGGTCGTTTTGCTGCTTTAAGCCGATTCATAAGCCGGTTAGGTGAGAAGGCTCTACCACTGTATCAGATGATGAAGAAAACAGACACTTTTATGCAGGTGAGGCTCTTGATGCTGCCTTTGAAGATTTAAAGAGACAATTATGCGAGCCGCCGGTTCTCGCGGCTCCCATTGATAAAGAGCCGTTGCTGTTGTATGTTGCTGCTAACTCACGAGCTGTTAGTGTTGCCATCGTGGTGGAGCGAAAGGAGGCTGGCAAGGAGCATCTGGTTCAACGGCCGGTTTATTACATCAGTGAGGTGCTCATAGAATCCAAACAAAGATATCCGCATTGGCAGAAACTTGTTTATGGGGTGTTCATGGCAAGCCGGAAGTTAAAGCAGTACTTCCAGGGTCATCCTATAACTGTGGTAAGTTCTGCCCCCTTGGGAGACATCATCCAGAACAGGGAAGCCACAGGACGAGTCGCCAAGTGGGCCATTGAGCTTGGGCCTCACGGTTTGAAGTATATGCCACGTACAGCTATCAAGTCTCAAGCCTTGGTGGATTTTATCAACGATTGGACGGAGTTGCGAGCACCGGAGGAGAAGCGGATAACACGTATTGGACTATTCACTTCGATGGGTCCAGGCAGTTGGAAGGCTCGGGGGCTGGAGTCGTTTTAACTTCCCCCCGAGGTGACAAATTTTGCTATGTGCTCCAGCTTATGTTTCCCTGTACTAACAATGCAGCTGAATACGAGGCTTTGCTCCATGGCCTCCGGATGGCCAAAGAGATGAATTTGAGCCGGGTAAGGTGCTTGGGCGATTCAGACCTCGTCGCTCAACAGGTGTCAGGCACGTGGGACTCCAAGGATCCCCTTATGGTGGCTTATCTTCGTGAGGTTGATGCGGTGGCCGGGCACTTCAAAGGTTATCAAGTAGAGCACATTGATCGAAGGAAGAATGAGGCGGCTGATGCGTTAAGCCGGCTGGGGTCTCAGCGTAAGCCGGTGCCGCCTAACACCTTTCTTGACGTTTTGCATAACCCTTATGTCAGAGTGCCTACAAAGGAAGAGCTTGCGATTGCGGACCGGGCGCGGCTGGTGGCGGCTCTCCACGCCATCAGTTGGACAGTCCCATATTTGGCCTATATGACCCGGGGAGAGTTGCCTGAGGATGAGACCTTGGCAAGACAAATCATCAGGCGGTCCAAATCCATGACAATTGTTCACGGCGAGTTGCATCACCGCAACATCACTGGGGCGTTTCAACGTTGTGTATCGCCTGCGGAGGGCCAGGAGATACTTTGTGAGATTCATGAAGGGGATTGCGGTCATCATGCCGGTTCAAAATCTTTGGTGGCCAAGGCTTTTCGTCATGGTTTCTATTGGCTGACGGCTCATCGCGTCACGGAGGATCTGGTCAGCAAATGTGACGGATGTCAAAAATTCTCACGACGAGCTCATGTGCCGGCTCAAGAATTGAGAATGATTCCAATTACTTGGCCCTTTGCAGTCTGGGGGCTTGACATGGTTGGGCCTTTCAAAAGTTCTAAGGATAAGAAGACACACCTGTTGGTGGCAGTGGATAAATTCACCAAGTGGGTTGAAGCAGAGCCGGTCAGTAAGTGTGATGCAGCCACGATGGTTCAGTTCATAAAAAAGGTGATCTTTCATTTTGGCTTTCCACACAGCATTATAACTGATAATGGTACTAATCTCTCCAAGGGTGCCATGGAAGAGTTCTGTCAACAAGAGCACATCCGGCTTGATGTTTCGGTTGTTGCTCACCCCCAGTCTAATGGTCAAGCAGAAAGAGCTAATCAAGAGATTTTGAAAGGTATCAAACCTCGGCTCTTAGTTCCCTTACAGCGAACTCCGGGTTGTTGGGTGGAGGAGTTACCCTCTGTGCTATGGAGCATCAACACAACGCCTAACAGATCTACAGGTTATACACCTTTCTTCATGGTGTACGGAGGCAGGCGGTTCTGCCAAGTGATATCCGGCATGATTCACCCCGGGTGGCGGCTTACGTTGAGGCTGATAATGAAAAAGCTCGTCAGGATGCACTTGACTTGTTGGATGAGGAGCGAGACTTGGCAATAGCCCGCTCGGCGATTTATCAGCAAGACCTGCGCCGTTATCACAGCCGCCGGGTTAGAAGCAGAACTTTTCAGGAAGGCGATTTAGTGCTCCGGCTCATTCAGGATCAATCTAATATACACAAGCTGTCCCCTCCTTGGGAAGGACCCTTTGTGATCAGCAAGAATCTCAACAACGGGTCATATTACCTCATCAATGTTCGAGAGCACAAAGACTCACGTAAGTCGGAGGAAGAGACCATGGCGGTGGAACATAGCGCATCTCCGGCCCTATTATACTTAAGCCGCCGGCTCTCAGAGTATATTTATTTTTCCTTTTTTAGCAATGTATATATTATATAAAGCAATAAAGCGGGGCCTCTTTCCTTTCCACCCTTCAAGGTTTATGTATCTTCTTTACCAGGTGGTGGAAACGACCAACAGGGAGCGGATCATATCTGAATCCGGCTTTCCCTTTGGTCCGGCTTATGATCATATCTGAATCTAGCCATGGTCAATTGGGGCTTCTGTTCAAACATAGGTCGATTCGAACCAAAGAGAACATAGCTGTCGATACCCAATTGATCGGCATCTTGCCAAACCCACTTGGGGGCTTCTTGATCATATTTGAATCATAGCTTAACCCCTTTGGGTCTGACGTGGATCGTATTTGAATCAGCGTCATTAAACAACTCTAATGGTCACTTGGGGGCTTCCTATTCAAACATAGGTCGTATTCAAACCAAAGAGAACATAGTTGTCGATACCCACTTGATCGGCATCGCCAAAGCCATTGGGGGCTATATGATCGTATCCGAATCTTAGCTTAACCTTTTTGGAACGGTTCTACTGATCGTATTCGAATCAGAGGCCTTTGAAAATTAGGTTTAATTTACTCTATAAGGGTAAATAATATTAAGGGCCAGGTAAACATTATATGTGCCAATTTTCAGAAGTTAAGTTTAAGCTATGCTTTTGGGATCACATAAGCGGTAAGGTAAGCTTCAATAAGATAGCAGGTATATTATTATGGTCATAATCATAAACCGGCTGTTTTTTATGTTTTGGTTCATAGTCCGGGTTATCATTATTCTATATGACCCCGGATGTGGTAAGACGCCAAAGGAATTCTGTTTTTTGTTTTATACACAGGGTAAAGAAAAAAATTTGGACGTCAAGGAGCAATTCACATAGGCCAGCAGTATACAACGATAGCGGCTTGTGACAATATTAAGCACCACAAACATGCGCGAAGGCATGACAGAGTTAAGAGGTTTTTTCTACCCTATTACAAGACTCCCTGAGTCTGAATAATGAAGCATCATTTTTTCAAAGACCTGGCACAAGGCGGGTTACTACTTTGGCGGGCTTGAAGACTCCGGGTTATCCTTCTCCGCCTCTTAAATGCGCTGTTTTGTCCGGAAGGTTGACGAGGTCCAGTCAATGCCGCTTAAGGCTTCAAATTCAGCTTCATCATCTATTAAACTGGCCGGGTCAACTTCAGGAGCAAAGGTATGCTTACGAGTTGGAGGGATCAGGCTAACGTCATCATAATGCGGAGTTGGAATCCTCCGGTTCTCGTCGTCATAACCCGGTTGATACTTAGTAAGATCAATATCATTGCCGATGATGGTAGCCACAGGACGTACGACTCTCACACAGGTGGTGAAGTATGATTCATTGAATACGGAGCCATCCTCCTTCAAGCTGGGATATCCAAGAGCAACGTCTGCCAGGTCTAGCTCTGGAAGCAATGCTTTGGCCCGGCTTAAGGCGGCTATGGCTCCGGCTCTCGCAGATGCCCGCCTTAGCTCCTGAATCCGTTGGGGTAACACGGCAAGCCATTTGAGCACATCCTGCAGGAGATAAGGAGTTTCATTTGATAAAGCCACAACGGTCAAGGCACGTTGTGACCCGGTGTATAGCTGTTCCACCAGAGTGTACACCGCCTTAAGCTTGATCAGCATATTTTGCTTCAAGTTTGTGCTCCCGGGGCCTGCGGTTATACATATAAGGTAAGCCGGAGATAATAATTGAAATAGTCATCGTAGAAACCATGGTGATGTTCATGATTCTGCATAATAACTTACCGAAGATTGATGAGACCATTTGAGATATCTGGCGCTTTAAGCCGGACAGCTCGACAGTTGCTTCGGCCAGAGCTGCTTCTGCTGTCTCGGCCCGGGTCACAAGTGAGGTTTTTTCATTAGCCCCGATTTTCTTTTCCGCGTCAAAATTCTTCTTCAACTTCTCCTGTTCGGAGACGCTGAATGTGAATTTGGAGTTGGCTTTTTGAATCTCAAGTTCTTGGGCCGCCAGCTGAGTCTTCAGGTCAGCAATCTCTGATTCAAATTTACTGGTGGAGGCCTGCGTTGACGCCGGGTTATCATTAAGGTTATGGTAAGATGTCATTAAGTCCCAAGCGCTTTGCAAGCAAAGACACTCGACACTTGCGGGCTAATGTATGCAGAAGAAAATTTTACTTTATAATGTTAGATTATGCATATTAAAGTCTCAAGCACTTTACAAGTAAAGATACTTGACACTTGGGGGCTAATGTGTATCGCATGTTTTAAGGTATCATATTCTTGCCAGGTTAAATATCTTCTCTTTTAAACCGTATGTACTAACAGTAAGCAGGTATCTAAGTCTACAGCATATTTATTTATAAGCAGTAGACTTGGGGGCTGATACAATAAGTAAGATTCAGAAGAAATAGTATAGGTTATACCTTAGATTTATGCTGTATTTGTTTCACCATGTCAATTTCCAGGTCGCGGCTGTTATGCACTTGATTCAGATAGCCTGAGACTATGTCACCAATGCTTAAGTGAGCATAATCAGCGATGTCCTGTTTGTTCTTCCGGCGGTCGATAAATTCTTCCTTAGCAGTACACCTGGCAAGGACAGTAGGCCGCCCCGGTTCAACAAACTGGCTTTTCAGAATCTCAACCTCCGGGTCAGTTGTCTTGACCGGGCTAGGAATTTCCAGATTATCGGAGCTGTTGAAGGTATCTTCGGCAGGCGGGTCAGAAGATGGCGCTGGAATTTCATATGCCGGTTCAGGAGGTGGTTGATGAGTAGAAGCATCAGGTGCAGTTGTTCCTTTTTCCGGCTCAGTTGTGACCGGTTCTTCGGATGGTTTATTCTTTTTTCCCTCTTACTGGGCTTCACCTGCGTGCTGTGGACAAAACAGAAGGGTGAGTTCAAAATATGAGTAAGGCAAAACATAAGGATAACGAAAGGTATATTACCTAGGGGCAGTCTTGAAGGCCGGCATATGGGACTGCATAGATTCGCCGGAGGAAGGAGAGGTATCCTGATAATTGGAGTCAGATGAATTGAGAGGTTGACGAATTAACCCGGCCAAAGGATAAATAGAACATAATTCGGATATGACCTCAGCCCGACGCTTCCTGCTTATGTCGGGTAAGCCGGAAGAGAGTTCTGCATCCTTGCTGGTCCGGGTTTGCCTCCTGCTTTCAAGCTGTTGTTGCTTCAAAAGAAATTGAGGATCTTGATAAGCTAGAGGATGTGAAAATCTTACTTTCCAGGTCACCCGCCGGGTTTTGTGCTTTGGCAAAGGCTCTGAGTCGGAGGAGATTATAGTTACCTCTTCGCCAGGAGCTTGGCTGTTCCCAGTATCCTCCTGAAAGGCGGAAATATCAATAAAATAGTAACAAAGGAGTTAAGAGAGTAAGGGATTACCTCTTCCTCATCTGAAGAAGAGTCATCCAATTTGAGAAAATCGGAGGCACTGGGTTTCTTCTTCTTTGAAGTTCCTGTCTTGGTGACTTTCCTTTCGGTTTTCTTGGCTGCCCTAGCCTGTTGGGCAGCCTCGTGGTCATATTTGACCTTCCAGAAATTATCACCAGCCTGTGGAAAAAGATAAGGAATTATAAGTACAAAGAAGGTAAACATGTTAAGGAATATTTATTAAGATTGATAACTTACTGCAGGGGCCGGGTTCTTTTTGCAGAAGGGAAGTAAACCGAAGGCATTGCTAGTAACAGTGCCCTCCTTCAGCAGTGACTGGGTTGTAGCATCCGCCACATCGTCTGGTAGGTCGTCAGGACTATGACGCATTGGGTCGTTCTTTTCGCCTGTATAAGTACACATTAAGCCGGAGCGGCGGCTTAATGAGAGTATCCGCCAAGTAACCCAGACTCGGACCAGATCGATGCCATTCAAACCATTCCCCAAAAGGGCTTTAATCTTCTTGATGGTGGGATTAAGAGGCAGACGTTCAACAGTGGTTAGTTTATCCGCCAGTGGATGGTTGGACTCAAGGCGCAGGGCGCGAAAGCCGGGCAGAGGCTTCTCATCAGCCGGAGAAGTGTCCTGACAGTAGAACCATGTCTGATTCCAATTTTTTGGGTGACTCGGCAACTCAGCATAAGGAAACAGGCAGTCTCTCCGTCGCTGGATCTAGATACCGCCAAGTTCAAGACTAGGCCCGTTGGCACGTTCATTCTGCCGGTTCAAGTAAAAAAGTTCTCTGAACAAAAGTAGACTTGGCTCCTCTCCCAGGTACACCTCGCAGAAGACTTGAAAATTGCAAAGATTTGACACGGAATTGGGTCCAATGTCTTGAGGTCTAAGATCAAAGAAATTCAAAACTTCTCTGAAGAACTTTGAGCCGGGAGGGGCAAATCCCCGGCTCATGTGATCCGTGAAAACTATCACCTCCCCTTCTTTGGGTTGAGGCTTCTCTTCAAATGGGTTAGGAACACGATAAGATATGACCTCCTTTTTTGGCAGATGGCCAGACTTCACAAAATCAGCTAGTTTACTCTCAGTGACTGTGGATGGGACCCAGTTGCAGGTTACAGGAGCTTTGGTCGCCTTAGGTGCCATGACAACAGCTGGCCTATTACAAAATAAGAAGTTCCGGTTCAAACTTTAACCCGGGGAAAAATATCCAAATTACTGAAGGTAGCGGCTTACGAAGGGGCCTAATGATATAAGGATAACCGGGCAACAGTATTTAAGCCGCTACAAGCTTTAAGAGCAGTTCAAAAATTCTTAAAGATATGAGAATTAGGCAAGGTTCACAGATCAGTGGTATGCATTTAAACCGGACACCTGGACATTTTTGTTTAAAGGGCGTTTAACAAGAAGAAGTTTTCCGGGTGATAAAAACAGATTTCATGATCTTCTGCTATAACTTGAGATCAAAGGACTGCTCTGATAAGAAAGTGTTCTAGACCTAAAAACTGATGCAGATGTATTCATAAGCTCGAATGAGGCTTTCATACAGAGAAAGGGATCTGTTTTGTATCCAAGACAGGTGCGAAAACAACTACCACGGCTGTTTTATATCATTCTCAGATCGGAAGAGGCATCTAGGAGGAAAACTAGCAAAGGTTTGGCTCCAATGGTGATGAACTCCGATGAACTCGAGGAAACTCTAATGCGGATCTAAGAAAGGAAGGGAAAGGAACTCACATATCTGGAGGGGCTGCGGAAGTTCGCCGGCGTTTTCTGATCCGATTCAGGTTGATGCAGCGGCCTGGGACGGTGAAGACAAGAAGCTCGACGGCGGCGGCGGCGGAGCTCGAGAGGAGGCAAGAGGAAGAAGATGACGGGAAGGAGGAAAATGGGAGACCTAGGTCGTGCCTATTTATAAGGAGAGGATAACTGAGACAGCACGGGAAACGAGGAGATAGGAATTATTATCCAGCGGCCCCGACGCCTCGATTTTCGGAACAGTCAATAAAGACAGAGATCCGCTGAACGATACGGTGGAATAAAAAAGGAAAGATGACGTCATGGCGGGTTAACGCGGATCCAGAAAATGACGTCACGGCGGGTTAAAGAAAGTCTTTTGCACAGTCAGAAGATTGAAGATTTATGTTTCAAGGTATTTTAAGATTGACATGAACAGGTTCAAATCAATCTGGGGCCTAATGTTGGGGATATAACTATTTGTGTAAGCCGCCCAGGAGGGGCCGGGTTACGCAAAGAAGATTCACCAGAAAGAAGCCCAAGACCAAGCATGAAGATGGCGGTTCAATAAAGGGCTTAAGGCCCACAGGCGACTTAAGGCCCGTTTAGTAAACCGCCATAATGGCATGACTTGTATCATAAGGTAGATTTAACTAGTCACCGAGCGGACATTGTTTATAAGTCGGCCGGGACTCTGTAAGCTGTGGCGTCAACCCGTGTATATAAGGGGACGACACATGGCGGCTTAGGCAAGAAACAACCAATCGAGAACCGGCAAAGCGTATCTCGCCCCTCGGTCATCGAAACCTCAAGCAATACCAACCCAACTAGACGTAGGCCTTACCTTCACCGTAAGGGGCCGAACTAGTATAAAACCTCTCGTGTCCTTTGTCCCGATTAATCCCTTTAAGCTTCCTAGTTGCGATGGCTCCACGGCTAAGTCCTTGCACGAGGATACCTGCCGTGACAATTCCACGACACCTTGTGTGCTATCAAACGTCACAACGTAACTGGGTGATTATAAAGATGTTCTAAAGGTGTCTCCAAAAGTGTTTGTTGATTTGGTATAGATCAAGATTAGGATTTTTCACTCCATGTATCAGAGAGGTATCTCTGCGCCGTCTCGGTAATGTTCATCACTATAAGCCTTGCAAGCAATGTGACTAATGAGTTAGTTGCGGGATGAAGCATTACGGAACGAGTAAAGAGACTTGCCGGTAATGAGATTGAACTAGATATAATGATACCGTCGATCGAATCTTGGGCAAGTAACATACCGATGACAAAGGGAACAACGTATGTTGTTGTGCGTTTTGACCGATAAAGATCTTCGTAGAATATGTAGGAGCCAATATGAGCATCCAGGTTCCGCTATTGTTTATTTATTGGAGATGTGTCTCGATCATATCTACATAGTTCTCGAACCCGTCAGGTCCGCACGCTTAACATTCGATGACGATTTGTATTAAGAGTTATGTGTTTTTGATGACCGAAGTTTGTTTGGAGTCCTGGATGAGATCATGGACATGACGAGGAGTCTTGAAATGGTCGAGACATAAAGATTGATATATTGGACGAAGGTATTCGGACACCGGAATGGTTTCGGGACATTTCAGATATTTTTCGGGGAACCGAGGGGTTACCGGAACCCCCGGGGAAGTTATGGGCTTTAATGGGCCATAAGGGAGTAGGAGAAGGGAGCCCGCAGGGTGGCGCCCCCCCCCCCCCCCACCCCCAAGGGAGTCCGAATTGGACAAGGGGGAGGGGGTGCGCCCCCCTCTTTCCCTCTCCTTCCCTCCTTCCCCTTCTTGGAATAGGAAAGGGAGACCAACTAGGATTGGGAATCCTAGTTGGACTCCCTCTTGGCGCGCTCCCTCTAGGCCTCCGGCCTCCTCCCTCTCGCCCTTTATATACGTGGGCAGGGGGCACCCCAAAGGCACATCAATTGTTCTTTGCCGTGTGTGGGGCCCCCCCCCCCCCACACACACACAGTTTATGCCTCCAGTCATAGCGCCGTAGTGCTTAGGCGAGGCCCTGCGCGGATCACATCATCAACACCGTCGCCACGCCGTCGTGCTGACGGAACTCTCCCTCGACCCTCTACTGGATCAAGAGTTCAAGGGACGTCATCGAGCTGAACGTGTGCTGAACACGGAGGTGTCGTACATTCGGTACATGGATCGGTTGGATCGTGAAGACGTTCGACTACATCAACCGCGTTAACTAACGCTTCCGCTTTCAGTATACGAGGGTACGTGGACACACTCTCCCCCTCTCGTTGATATGCATCTCCTAGATAGATCTTGCGTGATCGTAGGAATGTTTTTGAAATTGCATGCTACGTTCCCCAACAGTGCCGCCCACTCATTTGAGGTCGGCCTAGAATAATGTCCCTCCCTCTACCATATCTCTAGTTACTAGACTTCCTATAAATGTGGTGAGAGATTTACTGTTAGAGATGGCAAAGCCTTTTTTCTGGTTTCTTTTTCCTCCACATCATCATTTATCCTATGTGGCACTGCTAAGATAGCAACACTATATGTGCCCTTAGTCTCTTTACATTTTCTCCGCATTGCAGTGTATATTAGGAAATCAAGTCATAGTGAGTCAGTGCATGCAAGATCATTTATAATCAACAACTACAAGCCAACGCATGAAGCCTAAACAACCCTTTATCACTCATTCTATGTACTCAAGGTTATTTATTTGATGCTAGCTTTCAAGATAGTATTTTTCTATATCTCTCAGACGGTGTGAATATAGATCAATGATGTTAAACCTTCATGTATTGTTAGCTCACTTCTCTTCATCTTGGGTGTGCTGCCACACTCATTTGAGCCCCGCCTTACTCCCTCTAATACATTTGTGCTAATGACTCACGCTCATTGATGTTCAATATTGGTTGGAAGTATAGTTAAGTTACTATGTGGGGAAGCTTTATTTCTTCTAGTTAATTATTTTGTATGTTAGTTTTTTTTATTAAATGGGGGAAATGCTATTTATTGATGACATGGATGAAATGGATTGTCCGACAAATACATGCATTCTTTTGTGAAGTTATGCCTTATTGATTTCAAGACTTGAAAATACTAATAATGTCAAATGGATGTACCAAGTAGAAATCCTTTATTACTAATGTCTCTGTCGCTGCGACATCTTCGAACTAGTTCCCTATTAATGGATTTGCTGTAGTGACTCTTCTCTCAACTACATTTTGTTGGTGTCAACTTCCTTTTTGCCCCGAGTCTAATTTATTTGGCGGAGCATACGGCATTTTTGTGGCGGGGGTGTGCTTTACACTATGTGTGTATTATATAAGGGTATTCCAACTTGTCATTTCCTACCTCCAAATGATTTTTCATGTTAGATCTTTTAACCAGATTTGAGATGGGTATTGTATTTATCATCTTCATGTGGCTGCACGCCCTCTGTCCTTAGGCTGTGGCATCCATGACCATAAAAGCTTAGCTAATAACATAACAAGCTCATCACTATATACTATTGTCATGCCATTTTGAGTCATCATTAGAGATCACCCATATAATGTGTGGCTAATAGTTTGGCCATCATTTTCCTTCTCTCTTTTTCTTTCCTTTGGATTTACTATATGTTTGCTTTATAGCATACGTAGGGTTGTTGTATGATAGCCTGATCCTCTAAAAAAAATCTCTTGTCGCTCTACTCTAAATTAGAAAAATCACTCTTTCCTTTCCAAATTAATTGAACTTATTTGTTTGTGCTAAGTCATACACCTTTAAGTTTGACCAAGTTTGTAGAAAAATAAATTAATATCTAGAACATCAAATTAGTTTCATCATTCTGTATGGAATATACTTCCGTACTATATATATGATGTTCAAGACATTACCGTGTTTTTCTATAAACTTTGTCAAACTTTTAATAAATATTGAAACTTCAGTTATTTGGAAATGAGGGAGTGCCATATAAAAACAGCATACATGGCTCATCTTACTCATATTATACTTGCTCTAACGACGTGTATTTTTCTATCTTACAGCAGCAACTAATCAACTCCGGCGAGTTGCAAGATTTCATATATATTTTTCTACGTGCGTGCGTGTACACAGTGAGTGAGAAAGTAACACAGTGGGCGGCGGTAACATGATCCAAAGCATTGGAAGGTAGCTGGCTCGATCGGCGAGGCCGGGTTTTAAATTTATTGATTGACGCATGAGAGAATCATCGATCATATCTCCGTATCCATTCCAATCAAACTTCGGCGTCAGCAGCATTGGCAAAGATGCGCGGGCTACGCACATACATATAGCTATAGGTGTTTCGCTTTGTTTTGGTTTTGCCGACAGAGACACGAGATCGTTCATCGGGCTACCGCTGTCTGTTCGATCCATACATCCCACGTCAACGCTCCAAACGCATCGATACATGTGCATGCATGCATGTACGCATGGCCAGCTCGCCTTGCACTGCGAAGCACTAGGGCCGAATGGGAGGCTGTAAACCTCGCGGAGTTCCTTGAGACCAGGGTTACCCATCCTTGGTGACATCGCCGTCTATTCTGATTTATTTTTACGGTGATGTCGTGGACTCTTTAGATGACCCCATAATAAAATGATAATTGAGCGGGTCTTTTTGAGGCAAGCGTTTGACTTGTTTTTCAAGTTCCTTGTTTTCTTGCAGCACTGACACGCGCTCTTTAGGCAGCGTGACCACGATTGACTTGGCCTCATGCTGAATGCGCTACTAGCTAAAAGGCGTGGACTATCGTCTTCGTAGAGCCGCTTGTCGGCCGCCACTAGGTGGCCTTTTTTCTTATTTCTCTTATGCTTTTTGGCATGGTTGTGCTGTTGCCCCAGCCTTCGTTCTTGATTTTGAATGTAGATATTGGTTGTATGGATGGTTGCTTTATCTATAAAGCGAGACAAAAGCCTTTTTCGAGCTCGCCATGTACCAACGGCCAAGACCACTCGTGTCTCCATGATCGACCCGGATCGCACGGCCATCAATCACCGACGCATGCACATGTACGCAGGAGAGATGATCGATCGAGTAGTAGCGAGAGAAATGAAGCAGGCACGGACGCGCACACACACTCATACACTCATACACACATTGACACACATTGTCACAGGACTCTAGCTAGGTACTCGCACTGTAGTCTATAGTGGCTCGTCGTATTGGTGTCCGTATGGAGAGGTGACGAAGTAATTACTGACAGCACGCAGGCAGGGACAGGGATGGACGCCCGGGATTTGACGGATGGATGGGATCCGACGGATGGGCCCGGGCCGGCAGCGGTGAAAGGTGACGGGTGCAGGCTTTATATTTACTTTACTCCCTTGGCTGCATCCTATCCTTCATGTGCCCGCTGCTCCCTTTGGGCCGTGAACATGAACTGCATATAGTACTACACCATGTTGCAAAATGAATCTTTATTTCACCTCCGAGCCCCTTGGTTTCACCACGGTGTAAATTTTGATCCCAACAACACGCAAACTAATCGTTAGCATGCATCTAGCTAGCTACCGGATGGATCGGAGAACACCTACCACTTAACTTGAACACCTACGTACAAATTTAGTAGGTGCCCATCTACAAGTGACTTGTACTCTCTCTCTCTCTAAATTAATATAAGAGCATTTTATCACTAAAGTAGTGATTTAAACGTTCTTATATTAGTTTACGAAGGGAGTACTAGTCTAGCACAAACTGGATCAAGTGGATATATGTCAAATATCATATGAATTCTTTTTATATTGATCGACATAGCTTATATGTGTCTCTTTTGGCAAAATATAGAAATAAAAGAGAAGACAAGGGCTCTGTTTGGATCCATGGGTTAGAGTTAGTTTGGGTTAGTTTGGAGTCAACTAACCCAAAAAGATCCAAACAGAAGGGTTAGTTTAGGTTAGATGCATCTAAACCATCAAAAAAAACTAACCCATCCAAGAGGTGCTTATTTGGATTAGTTCTTCTCGGGAGCACTAATAAACACTTTTTTCTCTCGCTCTTCCTGCAGCAGATCCCTCCCCACTTCCTCGAAGCTTCTCGTCCTCTCCCTCCCTCCCTCTCGCACCGCCCGTGAAGGTGCCTCGCCGTATCCGCTCTCCATCTAACCCTGCCACCCAAACATCTCTTTACTTAGAGTTAGTTTAGGGTTAATTTAGGGTTAGAATCTAACTCTAACCTCTAACTGAGTTACTTAGAGTTAGTTCAGGGTTAGTTTAGGCAAAATATATAAAAATAAAAGAGAAGACAAGATCTTTGCGGAAACCGGTTAGTGTGATAGCGCATGGAGGTTTGTTGACCCCAAAAAAGAAGCCAAACAAACCCAAAGCCATATATAGTAAAACTACTATTGCAGTACAGTCGGAATATTCCAGAAAGCAAAGGCAAAGGCTAGCTGTAAGCATATATTAGTATTACTTTTTCCGTACTTTTAGCTTCACCTTTTCCTAGAAAGATAGAAAAAGAGGCAGAGGGAGCAGAGCAGAGGCCACGGCGACGACGTGCGTGCAGTGCAGTGCAGTGACTGCATGCAAATGCAAATGCAATGCAAGTTACGTGCAGTCGACAGAAATCCGTAGGGAGATTCTGCGGAGCTTATTCGCGCCCGCCCGCTCCATGCAGCCATTTTTCAAACCAGCTTCGCCTCCGGTGGGGTCCACACACGCCCACGTAGGCGGCACATGCATGCACCGTGTGGTCACCGATCGATGGACGGATCGATCGTGCGTGCATGCATGGGATGGGATGCCGTACGTACGCGTTGCATCGACCCATCACATGCACGCACGCGCGCATGCATGCCGTTGTTAATTTCGCATGCGCCGGCAGCCTTTCTTTTACTGGTGTACTGCTAATTGAGTGGTCTGTGCATCGTGGAGTGAGTACGTTGCATGTGCATGGTGTGTGCGTACGTGCCAATCACACGCGCACACAGCACGTACTCGCGGTACCATATATCTACCATCTATCTTAAGTTAGTTGCATGCAGATGCAGCTAGCTGTGACTGCTGAACCGATCGATCGAGCACGGAGCGCCTGACTAGTGTGTAACGCCCATGCACCTGCCGGCTGGCTGGCCTTTTCCACCTGCAGGACGTACTGGACTGTACTAGCTGCAGCCATATGATATTTATTACTACTACGGCATTGGTCCTGTTTGGATACTCTAACTTAGTTAGAGGTTAGAGTTAGATTCTAACCCTGAACTAGCCCTATACCAACTCTATCCGAAAATGTGTTTGGATGGCAGGGTTAGATTGACAATAAATGCTTTTTTCTCAATCAATTGGCCAAGAGCTGACCACAAAATGTTCAAAAACTAACTTTGTTCACTAGTTTGTACTTACATTGATTATAAAATTCAATAAAATATTTAATCATACAAATCAATATTGAACTATACTAGCTCTGGGTATGACTATAGTCCTACAGACTTCCGAAATAGGGCCCCCTCCCCCTGCTTTGTATTACAAAGCAACCATCACCGATATAACCCACGATAGGTGCTGGGACGGAAGCAGCACAGACACGCCCAAAAGAAACAAAAGAGAAAACATAAAAGAAACAAATGCTGACAACGACGGATCAACAAAAACGAAGAATCATCGCGACCGCTGCTCCCACCGTGGATCTTCCACCAAGCTCCGACTCTGAAGCGCCGGTACCACACAACACCTCCAAGAAAGGAACACGACGATGACGATGCTGCTGCAAGGGTTCCCCCGGTACACGTCAAGGAGAAGGAAGGGTGACATCCAACGCCCTCCAGAAAGGTCCGGCGGCACCCTCAGGTGCCACCGCGTCGAAGTCAGCCAGGACGGAGACTCGGAATACGGAATAGATTTCGCAGTCGACAAGTTTCTTTTTTGGAAGTTTGATTAGGACTATTCCCAAATTCAAGAACCGATAATGAACGGGAGGAATGATGGTGGAATGTAATCCAAGTAAAAAGACATGGACATCTCCAAAGTACACCATGTATCTTCAAAAACAGTGAGTACAAGCATATTTAAATTGATGCAAAGTCAAGTCAAGTCATGGCTAGGGACTTGGAAGAGAAGTTATTAGATAACAAAAACAATGGTGCTTTGAAGGCTGAACCCGAGCTACGGCAGGGCTAGCTAGCAGGTAGGTGACTATAATCTGGCCCGGGGCCGGGCAGCATGCAAAGCATGGACGCTCGCTTGAGGCGCATGGCCGAAATGGCAGCTAGCTTGTAACAAACGCAAAAGATGCGCTTGTTTCGTTCCCAAAATGATGGCTCGCAAGCTGTACACTACACATGCATGCATGTCCAGCTCCAGCAGCATCATATCTCTCACTCTCGATCGGCCGATCGGTCAAGTAGCTAGAGCCTAGCCTAGCCATGCGTCTACACGCCTGGCAATATGTGTAGAGGCACTATATATCGATATGATGCATTGAAGCGAGTTGGTTCGGTTTACTCCAAAGGGAAACATTTCTTGACCAGAGCTGGCTCCGTCGATCATGCGTGACGTCTGTGTGTGGCTAGTGGCCGAGGCCAGAAGCCAGTAAAAGCGCCTCTCCCTTTTGGAATCTCCGCTTGCTATGGCCTATGGCCGTGGCGATGGCGATGGTGATGGCTAACCACCACTGTTCATCGCCACTGCCATTATTATTGCTCGAGGTGTCTCTGGGCTCTGGCAACGCATTGCATGTTGAGTTTTGTGTAACAGTCGGTAACTGCACTGTACTCTCACTCTCTCCGTGTGTATGCAGCGCACAGATAGAGAGAGAGAGAGAGAGAGAGAGAGAGAGAGAGAGAGAGAGAGAGAGGGCCTGCTTAGCTGGCTGGCTCATCTACCTCATCTATCTTGGGGTATTTATAAGCCAGACTGCCTAGAGGCTTTGGCACATATCACCCAGACCCAGGGCCTTCGGTAGTTGCTATGAGACTTGGAGAGAGTAGTAGCTAGCCATGTGTCTCCTCCCTTCTCTCCGGCCCTCTTCCTCCTCTCATCTTCCTGATGAAGAGCTTGCTTGCTACTAGCTTGTTCCTCTTCCATGCATCAACACGAGGAATCTTCCATTCTTCCCATCTTCTACTTTGTACCATTTCTTCTAGCTAGCTTGGTGAGAGAAGGGCAAAAGTCAGAGATGAGGGTACACATATCGTCGGCCGAAATCTGCTTGCTGCAGCCAGCCGGTGATTTCTGGTGTGGCATCATCAAGATTCACACAATGTATGGCATGCATGCAATATTGCTCTCATATCCTTCCCCATCCATGCATGGGAGGTGGGTGGATTGATGAGCTTGCTAGCTAGCCAGCGTACCATGTGTGGGAATCTTGATGATGCTGCATCGGTGATCAATGGCTTATTAGTGATCAATGAACCAACCTACCTCGACGCCGCTCGCTCCTCACAAACTCTCTCCCCTTTTTATACACAAACTCTCTCAGATCTAGGCCGGCCGGCCGAGGTCCGATCCAGGTAAGATTAGGCTGACATTAATCATCATGACTTTGTGCCAAGCTTTCTAGTTGTAGAGCTCTTTCAGTACGTCCCTTAGTTAATAGCATTTACATATTAATTTATACTAGTATAGCTAGGTAGGTATGCAGATGCACTTCATAGTTCATGCTAAATATATATAGATCGAGTTCACATGGCCAATCTCAAGGGTTTTTTGTTTGGTTGGTTGAGGCTGAGCTAACTTCAAATTAGTGAGGCTATTCTCTTTATTTGTTACTAACTTCTACTGTTAGAGAAAATGGTAGAAACTAATAACTAAAATATAATTAGGCTTGTAGCAGTCCATTCGCCCGTTACGTTAGCATGTACGTTAGCATGTACATATAGTATTTCCGTCGATCCATATTAATTGTCATTGATTTAGTAGGAAGTAGTTTCTTGGAACTTAGGCACTACTGCAATAGCCATGCCGTGTAAGGTGTAACCAAATTAGGACGTACGTAGTGATTGTTCATAAACAAAATAGTAGTAGGTGCTGCGGTAACCGCAATGGCATCAACTAGCTAGCTGGCCGTTGATCCACTGACGTGTATCAGTACACCGTACGTCAGTACATAGTACTGCATGCTCAAACTCGTGACTATGATTGTGCAAGAGTCAGTTACACATATGGCCCGTTGGTACTATGGGCCTACACCCATCCATATGTATTTTATTTTAGTGGAGAAAAAGTGAAGATTCCACCATGCATGATTATTCTCGCTGATCTGAAGAAATGGCTGCATGATCGACCACACCGATCGATCATATTTTGTTCTGTGCAAATTAACTGATTCTCACTCGAAAATGGGGAGGTGCACTGCGTGCATGGATCTTTTTTGTTTATTAAAAGGATTTATTTGCTGGTCATTTATTCTGTTTCAGGTAGTACATTCATCCAAATGCTATGCGCACACACCAACATGCATGCATGCACTAATAATTTGTCCTGAAGCATGCATGCATGCGGATCCATGGAGATCTCTCTTCTGTCTCTCTCTGCACATGTCCACACCACTCGCGCCTTCTACGGGATTAGACTCCTGTACGTACGCATACACACTAGCTACGTACAGGCTAGTCCTATATCTCCTGCGTAGAGTAGTACCTAAGCTAGGCACTGTAGCTCAGCCCAGCTCACTGCAAGCTAGCTAGCTAGGCTATGCCACTCAGTTGCACATAGCAATAAATCACATGTCTGTATGGATCCATCGGTCGAGACCGATCGCGACGTTGCGTAATGGCCTGTGCAGTGTACGCACGTACGTACCTAGGTCGGGTGTCTGGGTGTAATTATTTCCTGTACAACGTTGTACACGGCTCAGTTGTGTGAGTGTGTGTGTGTGTGTGTGTTTTTTTTGTAGCTAGCAGAGGAGAAAAGGAGACCCATGTTTGGGTAAAGCTTCTCACTGCCGGTTATATTTACCTCAGGAAGGAACCCATGGTTAGCATATTCGTATTGTCAATAAAGTCGATCAACAAAATAACTTGTTTTTTAAAGAAAAATAAAGATTCATGGAAATTTAGAAAATCAAGCTACTTATTTGTGTTTGAACATTAAGGATCTCTCCACCTGTACATGTGGTCTCTTCCTGACAAAAATAAATAAATGCATGTCTCAGATATGACATCCTGTAATAGCATGAACTGGATGTAGGGTGACATGGGTGAGATGCGTTTCCCCCCTGAATCCTACTCCCTCCGTTCCATAATGTAGTGCGTATATTTATATCTACAATACCAAATATGAAAAGTATAAATATTTATATCTACAATAACAAATAATGAATCTAATGATATAAGTTTGGCATTCAAAATGTAAATGTTTTTCTCAACAAATTTGAATGTGATGATTGACTTTTTTCCAAAAATCTATATGCACTACATTATGGAACAGAGTGAGTACTTGAAACCAGAGCACGTAAATTTGCGAAATTGGCTTTTTTTGGATGCTTAACATGATACTGGTAGAAACTCAGAGAGAGACAATGTGCACACAAGACATGCATAAATAAATATCTTTGTTATGCACTTTAATCTAGTGTGAGGAATCCTATTGATTTTCTATATGATTGTACTGACTTTTATTGTCTCATTCCATTGCTCTCAATATTGTCCACAAAAAAATGGATCCACATATTATAAAAATGGTATAAAGTCATTCAAACCAAGACCTAGTGCGTCACACTAAGTCGATGGGGCCTAATTGATAACAAAAATCACTGCCTCAAACATCTTAACAAATATATTTTTTCTAGTATCAGAAGAAAACACTACTACATACATCAATACCAGAATGTGAGATTCCTAACAATAGTGTTTTTAGACAAGAAACACTATCACCCCCACTGTTTCAAAACACCAGGAACAAAGATGGTCGGACCCTATTATACGCTTTATGTGAAGGATATCATGCACTTCACTTGAAGAACATGTGCATGTGCCAGCCCATGTTCCAGGTTTCTTTTCTTTTCTATAGGGTTTCGCGCGCCAATCACTTCACACATAAGTCCAACTAATGAAGAAGGTTGGACGATCCACATATACTTCCACATCCCTCACGCGCAGACACTCTCGCCTCAAATGTGGGCTCGGTAGGCACTTGCCTCCATGTTTGTGGATGAGGATGAGCAAATGCGCTAGCGAGGACTTGAACTAGAGATCTTTTACTCCGACGCCAAGTAAGGTTTCACTGATCAATTAGTTCATCCAAAAGTCTAAACTGATGGCGAAGGTTGAGCGTTCAATATATACTTCAACATTTTCAAATATGTAAAAAAAACTTGTGTGTGAACATTTTTTAAACATAAGGTCAACACTTCATTTCGAATGTATGAAAGTTTTTACCAATGAACATGATTTTTTTTTTCATTTTGCGAATTTTTTTATTTTACATTGTTGATATTTTCATTTTGAGCAACTGTTGAAATCAAAATAAAAACATAGACACGAGTGCCCATTTAGAGTTGTTGATGATGTGAAATGTCTCACATCTAGCGAGTCCCAACGATGTGTCGCCTGCAGCGCCCTAGTATTGGGTCCAACACAACAGCGCCATACCTTCAATGCACGAGCAGCACGAATGCTTCTAGCTTCATTTTTTAATCTATTTCACTTATGTTTATATTTAGAAAAGTTGTTAATACATATATCCCAAACAAATGTTGGCTTTATTTTTTTAATGCATCACAACCAAATGTCATGGAGTGTAAAACATTTCTCTTAACATTAAACAAATGTGTACAACATTCAAAAAAATGTTAATGATTTTGGTTTAAATGTTCATACAATGTTAAAAAATGTTTGCATGACTTAAACATATTAATTGTGCCATCTAAAAACGTGTATCATGACATATAAAAATTGTTCATGTGTGTCAAAACTATATTCAAAACATTTTAAAGTATGTTTATGCAATGTAAAGAAAATGTTTTTACACTTTAAAAAAATTGCATCACAAAAAAACGTTCAGAATATATTTGAAAATTTGTTTTAGATGTATTCCCAAAAATGTTCAACCATCTATTTGGAACACATTTATACAATGTAGAAAATGTTCACATAATTTCAAAACATATTTCATACTATTCATAAAATATGTTTCAACATGTATTTGAAAAATGTTTTATATGTATTTTACAAAAATGGTCAAAACATAGATTTTTTAGACACGTCAAAACATATATTTGAAATATATTGAATATCAGCAAATCTTCCACATGTGTACGAAAAATGTACAATGTGTATTGGCAAAACAACATGTATTGAGAAAATAAGAACAAAAAAATGAAATGAAAAAATAACCTGAAGGAAACCGTGAAAACCATTAAGTAAAACACATAGAAAAAAGAGGAAACAACCAGCACGGAAGCTTCTAAAATTGGATCAAACCAATCATAGAAGCATCTGAAAACCATTCCTGTGATGTACAGTATTGGGCTGGAAAAATCTTGCGTAACATTTAAAAATATGTTTGATGACATTTTAAAAATGTACGTGTGTTTCAAAAATATTTTCGTGAAATAGTCAAAACATGTCTACGCAATGTAAAAGAATTATTCGTGTAGTTTTAAACACTGTTTTGTTTCATTCAAAAAAAATGTTCAATGTGTATTTGGAAAACAGTTTTACATGTATTCAAAAATATGTTCAAACATGTATTTCAACGCAAATGTATACAATGTATAAAAGGTCACATATTTTTTTAAATATTTTGTACCATTCAGAAAAATGTTTCAATGTGTGATTTGAAAAATGTTTTACATCTATTTGAAAAATATTAAACTTTTACTTGAAAAAAAATATTCCACATGTCTATGAAAGATGCACATCATGTATTGAAAAAAAATAGACATGTATTGAAAAAACTGAAGGATGAATGTAAAGAAAAGGTAACCTAGAGAAAACCATTAAGAAAAACACACAGAAAAGGAAGAAGAAAATACATGGAAGCTTCTAAAATTTGACCGAACCGGTTCATAGAACCTTCCCAAAACCGTTCCAGGTAGCTATCATATTTGGAAAATATGGTTCTCTTGGTACGGGTGAGATTTAGCCCTGGCGACAACACTCTCCCATTTAGGTCCTAAAGTACTCTTAAAAAATGAAAAGAAAATAAGGTTGGTTCCTCGTTAGACCAAAATTTATCTGGGCTAGGCCATTAAAGGGCATCGAATATTCTAAAAGGGCCAGCACATCTGGCCCAACAACATCGACCCTTTTGTAAAAAAAAACTCCTAAATCTAGAAAAATGTAAAAAGAAAATCATCGTCTTCTTTCTCGGGGGCCTTCTTTCCCGGTTCACGCGAGACAGAGGGAAGTTTCGCCTGAAGGGAGGCACGGGATGGGCCGGCCCAGGCACAAGGGAGGCCACATACCCGCTTTTTTGATGTTTTTGTTTCTGTTTTATATTATTTATACTTTCAAATATTCAAAATAAATATGATACAAAAATACGCATATAAATGTTTCATAAAAAATAACCAAGCATGTGATAAATGTTAAATGTTTATAGACAAAATGCTACTCATGTATACAAAAAACATATTAAAATATGCAATGTGTATGAAAAAAAGTAGATTATGTTTTCAAAAAGTGTTAATCAATAATTTCAAAACAATTTTAGACAAGTATTTGAAAATTGTTAATCAAGCATTTGAAAAAGTTGAAATTTGAATATGGAAAATGTTTAAGATTTAATAATAAAATTTTAATCCTGCATTTTAAAATATGTTAATCAAGGATTTGGAATAATATGTATAGATAAAATGTTTATCATGTATACAGAAACTACAAAAAAAATACAATGTGTATGAATTGTTTTGAAAAAATACAATCGGTATGAAATTTTAATTAATAATTTGAAAAAAATACAATGTGCATGAATTGTTAATTAATAATTTGAACAAAAATCTTCAAAAATCATTTGAAAAATGGTAATCAAGCATTTGAAAAATGTTAAGAAAGTTTATGGAAACAATATTGACAATGTACTAAAAAATATTAATCTTGTATTTGAAAATATTAATCAAACATTTAAAGTCTTTAAAATGCCTACAAGTAAATTGTTGATTGTTCACTAAGAAATCATAAACTTTTATTTGAAAAATGTTCAACATCTATTAAAAAGTGTTTCTGAGGTATACGAAAAATGTAAAATGAAAACCAGGAAACAAAGAAAATGAAAAAACTATTGAACGTCGAAAAAGAAACACATGTAACTAAAGAAAAATGGAAACAAAAAAAACTTAAAAAACAAGTGCAAAAACATGAAAACCAGCGCAAACCAATAAAGAACCAAAAAAATGGAAAAAGGGAAGAAAAATTGATTAAAAATGATAAACAAAAAGAAACCAAAGAAATTTTTTAAAAACAAGTATAATGACAAAATAGAAATCCAAACTAAACCGAAGGAGAAATAAGAAAACGAATAAACACACGAAAAACACAAACGAGCACATCTGCCAACAGATCGACGAGCGGAAGAAAGATCGTGTAACACGCTGTTGGGCTAGGCCATATGCCTGCGCGCTGCATGGAACCTTTAGGCAACATGGATGCTAGTCAAGCGCAACTGGTTAAGCGGTACCCTTTGCGGGAGCCTCACAAGAGTCACTTTAGTTGCTCAAAGCGCGTCAAGTGGTGCGTCTAGTGACCGCCACGTGCTGTACGCTGGGCAAACCTTAGAATAAATTTTTTTTGTACGTGTTCTTGGGTTTTAGATGATTTTTTTGGTTTTTTGGCTTTTTTGTTTTTGCCCGATTTCTTGTTGGTTTTGGATAAACATAGTGGAAAAAAATGTTTTCACGTGAAAAAAAATTGCATTTCCACGAGAAGCAATGATTTGTTTCTTGTAGAGGCACATATTTTTGTCCACGAGAAGCACAACTGTGCCATTCGAAAAGGGAAACATGTACTTTTTTTGCTTTCACGAAAAGTACAGATTTGCTTTTCATGGATGCACAGATTTGCTTCCGCGAGAAGCAAGACTGTGCCTCTCAAAAAAGAATAAGAAAAACGTGTTTTTTTCTTCACACAGATTTGCTTCTCGCGGAGGCACATATTTGTTTCCGCGAGGCGCATGGCTTTGGTTCTGTGGAAGGAAAAAGAATTTGTTTTTTCCACGACAAGTATAGATTTGTTTCTCGTGAAAGCACATATCTGCTTCTCCGAGTACAAAAAAAAGCAAAATTATGCCTCCCCAAAAAGGGGAAAACACTTTCTTATTCTTCCATGAGAAACACAAATTTGCTTCCATGAGAACCAGAGTTGCGCCTCCCGAAAATACAAAAAGTAAAAGAAAAATTGCTTCTAGCTATGTCTTATTTTCTATTTCTTTGTGAAAATTTTTCGTCAAAACCTCTTAAAATGGGATCTAGTTGCGAAAATCCCGACGCGAGAAATCCAATGGTGAATACGGTTCAGGATTTGGACCTATGGTTCAAGAGATAAAACTTTTTAAATAAACAAATCTATGAAGAAAGGGGAAACTCCAGTTTGCGACACGTGACTTACATATAGTGCACCACTTGTCAAAACGTGAAAGGGAGTTGACCTTTCTAAGGGTACCTTTAACTAGTGGTTCGATGCTAGTCCCGCTGTAGGGCTAGTTATAGTGAGAAATAACTTAGACTTTTAATATGCATACGTTACTAGATATATTACTACCTTTATAATGGTTAGTAATATAAGTGTGGTATCATGCAAACTATTACTCCCTTCATCTGGAAATATTTGTCATCAAAATGAAAAAAAAGATATATCTAGACGTATTTTAGTTCTAGATGCATCTTTTTTTATCCATTTTGATGACAAATATTTTCGGATGGAGGGAGTATTTATTTAAATGTATACTCATTTTGCGTCGGGACGCATTATGTTACGTAACATATTATGTTACCACAAATATCTCTCTCCTTGTTAACTACTTATCATATAAGTAAATTTGTCTTAGGCTACTATATGTGACTTTCTTCGTTTCAAAATAGATGACTCAACTTTGTACTAACTTTAGAGGGAGTACTAGCTAAGTTTGTCACCCTATATTTCGCAAAAAAAAAGTTTGTCACCCTATGCTCAGACTAAACGAGACAAAGCATTCGCGTTGTTTCTCTGCATCTGGACTACCTGGCAACATTTACCAACACCCGATCCACCTCACTGGGCCAAGCCCTCTATTGCGGCCTACATCAGCCCATCTTGCAGAAAAATCATGCATAGGCACGAAAACAAAGAAGAGTAAAAAAGGACAATTGTAAAACCAGTGGCACCACCGACATGTTCATTGGTATGGTATCATTTTTAAAACATTACATCAGACATAGAGCAGCGCGAGGCAATTAAAAAGGGACCAGAATTTGATGAACACAGGAATTTCTAGGAAAGGTCAGGACGACACATGGATCCACGGATCGTTCTCACAACAATAGATAGATAAGAGCATGCATGTGTGAGCCTGCTCTACATGTCTCCTCGTCCTTTCTGCTATCTCCAGCTCCCATCATATATTTTACCTGCAAAAGATTCAAATGCTTTTTTAGAGGATAGAAGCACAGTTGCTAAATACGTATATCTTATCTTGCCCCACATCGACATTTCTTTTTAGGGGAAGCAGGATCCCATGGTCACATCCGGGAGATATGTATATAATTACCCATGGAGACTATATGTGCTTGTCCAAGAAGAATACATTATCATGCGGATCGATGCTTTCTCAATAATGTGGGATCAGTTCCTTAATATATAATGTTGGCCCATGCAGGATGTGACACATACCATAGCTAAAAAAGGGACAAGTAAAGTTTTCCGTAGAAAAAACTTAGGTGTAATATTTTACCACATAAAAAAAGATGAAATTGGGAGCTTTCTTATTTGTATTTGTACCGACTGTGTTGCATTCGTAATAGATACATAGAGACATGTAAAGCAGTGCCCACGGGAGAGCGCACTGATTCAATTCAATTACAACAAAGAAGCACATACACATATGCAGTGCGCGCATAGAAAAGGGTTTTCCAAGGGTAAGGAGAAAATGAGGCGACCGTAGATTCTCCTTGTTCCGCCGGCGCCTCCTTGGGTTCCCCTTCCCTCTGCCCGCCGCTACGATGAGCGGAGGATGGGGCAACCCTGGATCTACGTGTCTAAGGTGTGATTTGTAGGGTCTGCTTGTTCCTCATAGTTAATAGAGTTGCGGCAGCGGCGATGATGAGAAAAATGCCTCCTTGGCTTTCGACATGTCAATGATGGGCACACATAGAGCGACGTCGACATAATTTTGTTTTTTGGTTCATTCTCCATGCAAAGCTCAACTAGATGCGGCTCCGTCAAGATCTTGTGAGGTTTGTGCCCCCCCCCCCTAGTTGGTCTAAGTTGGGATTATTTTTGGGACCTCCTTGGTGCCAACTTTTGTGGGGCCGAGATCTATCTAGGTCGTGTTCGTCGGCGTCTTCTGGTCTACATAGACTACTTTTCGGACACTGCTTCTTCAAACTTATTGCTTCAAACATGGTTTCTCCAGTAAGACCTAGGCCCAAAGGAGGCAATGACCTCTGCACATGGTGTGTCGCTGGTGGATTCGGAAAGAAGACTTTGTTGACTTAATCAAGCGCTTGCTTGTAAGTTTATAGTTCTTTAAATGTTCTAATAAGGGTTGGTTTTGTCTAATAGTATATGACGCTAGTATTTCCATAAAAAAAATGCGCGCATGCACATACACACAACTATATGCGAGTGGCGCTCATAATTATATGTCAGAATGACTGGTCAGACAAAATTCAACAACATCACTAAACTTCCATTTAATGCACTGGTACGTGTTTTCCTATGACCCACCTAGCTTTCAACTCTAGTCGATAAACCCAAAATGAACCCACGGCTTTTTGTAGAAAAGGAGGTTGAAAAACATCGTCCATGATGTACACAAGCATATTTATTGAACTTGATATACAAGACAACAATGCTCAAGTCATCAACATGTGAAGTGAAAAACAGCGGAACTACGGTGGAACTATTATAACATACGGACTTAACACCTAGGAGAAAATAAATTCTTCCGAAAGAACGCCTTAGAGTAGGGATAAACGCCCTCACACCACCGCTGCCACATCCAACTAGAGATGACCAGATGAAGGATTTTTCATCTTGTTTATTAAGATAAACCATTGAATGACAGCACGTCAGCAGGAATAGGATGTCTTCAACAAGGTAACAAAGTAAGTTCATCGCTGGAGAGCCAGACCAATAAAGGCCAGAACAAGAGTTTTCTCTTGGGACATGAAGCGGTGCTCCAGTCACCATCATGATGATGGATCTTTCGAAAAAATTCGACTAGTACTGTGTGACACGCCTGAGTGGACCTAGCAGACCAATGGGATTTCCAAGCATAAACGATCACCACGACCATCAGGAGGGCGGCCATGTTGTGGTGCTCCAGGCCGCTGCCACGCAAGACCGATGTGCCCCAACCTACAGTATCCATCCTGCTCTCAAAATTGTTTCACCAGAGTCATTGGTGTCAACCATCAATGTATACCAGCCCCATTAGTGTTGATGGCTTGCGCTGTGAGGTGCATGCTCGCCGAAGCCCTCTAAATGCCTTCTTGCCGCCGTTCAATGCCAAATCTGCCATGCGATAGGTAGCTTACTGCCGGACACCGCAAGAGACGAGCATTGTGGAATTATGTGGAGAGAGATGCGGCGGGATGGGGATAGTGCTCCGCAAGCTGTGCGAGCACATCTGGGTTTCTCTTTTTGAGGTAGGCATAGATCGTTAGGTACACGAGGCAGGATACGATGACACTAGCTAGGGCGGATTGAAGCGGGCAACTGCCACTGCTAGATCATGCACAATCCTCTCGTCATACTAGAACTGGCTGTGGGAGGAGATGTTCAACATGGTCATTGACCGGAAGGTGCCTATTTATGATCCCTTTGTTCTTGAACTCCGTGTGGGCGATTCGCAGGCCAAGAGAGCCCCTTTCTACTGCAAATAACCTCATGGTGCATGGGGTCAAGCAGTTTAGGAGGAAGAAACATGTTGAGCCTCGCTTTCCCGCTGAAGACCCCGAGGATGTCTATGCTACTTCGAGTGAAAGTGATTTTTGAGTTGGAGTCTTAGGCCAAGCCATCTTGGGTGACCAAGATCACAACCAAGGTGAAGAAAACCTTCTGCATGCAGACTCACATCCATAAGAAGCTCTATGAATCCCATGTGTCTGAGAAGATGGCTCACCACCGACAGATTCTTATGATAAGGCATCTCAACATGCAGGTTGATAGTGGGACGGCGAAGAGCATCACTCTAGAGGAGAGGTGGAACTACGAGAATAGCAAGTAGTCTAGTGAGGATGAGTCTGTACCTCCTGCTACTGATATCTCTGGGCCCTCTCGGTAATACAACATCCTAAAGAGATTGCAAGCAATGTGACTAATGACTTAGTCACGGGATCTTTTATTATGGAACGAGTAAAGAGACTTGCCGGTAACGAGATTGAACTAGGTATGGAGATACCAGCGATCGAATCTCGAGCAAGTAACATATTGTCGGACAAAGGGAATTGCATACGGGATTAACCGAATCCTTGACATCGTGGTTCAACAGATAAAAGATCTTCGTGGAATATGTAGGAAGCAATATGGGCATACAGGTCCCACTATTGGTTATTGACCGGAGAGGTGTCTCGGTCATGACTACATGATTCCCGAACCTGCAGAGTCGCACGCTTAACGTTCATTGATGCTAGAGTAGTAGTGGGATATTTGATGATTGGTAACCAAATGTTGTTCGGAGTCACGGATGAGACTCCAGACATCATGAGGAGTCTTGGAATAGTCGAGAGGTAAAGATTTATATATGGGAAGTCTATTTTGGGTTCCGAAAAAGATGCAGTTTTTTCGGTATTGGACCATGTAGCTTCTAGAAGGTTCCGAAGGATTCGGGAGGGGTCCGGAAGTCCACAAGTGGGTCCACCACGACCCAATGGCTGGCATGGGCTGAAGGGAGGCACCTGGCCTTATTGGCCTAGGCGCACCAAGACCTCAAAAACTCATGTGGCTAGCGAAGAGAAAAAAAGGAGTCCTAGTAGGAATAGGATTGGACTTGGAGACCAAGTTCTCTTCCCATTGGCTCCCTAGGGCTTGGAGGGGCTGTTCCCCATGCCCCTCCACCTATATATAGAGGGAGGGTCACCCCAAGAGAACACACCAAGCCCTTGGCGCCCCTCTCTTCCTGTTACTCCGTAGTTCCTCCATCCTTGTTCAACATTGAGTCGTACATGTGCTAAACTCGGAGGTGTCGTTCTTTCGCCACTAGATCGGTTGGATCGTGATCGGATCGAGAAGAGTACAACTACATCAACCGCGTTATATACGCTTTTGCTTTTGGTCTAGGAGGGTATGTAGACACACTCTCCCCTCTCATTGCTATGCTTCTCCTAGATAGATCTTGGGTGTTCGTAGGATCTTTTTTTTTTGATTTTCATGCTTCGTTCCCCATCAGTATATGCACAGGCAAATCTGGCTAACGCTGGTGAGTCTAGTAAGGCCGTGGGCATCTACGATCGATGATAATCCCCAAGTGCAAGGAATTACCGTAGCAATTTCCAAAGGTGGAAATGATAAGTATGGAGTGTCGAACCCTCAAGGAGCTAAAGGTAAGATCAATATTCTCTCAAGTCCTATCTACCACTGATACGACTCTACGTATACCGAATGTTTGCTTCCATCTAGAAACGAGAAATAAAACTACATTGTGGGTATGAAGATGATAACTTTGCATGATATGGGAGAACTAAAATGTAAAAGTAGGTGCTGTTATCATAAAATTAAAATATATTACTATTTATTTTAAATAGCGAGTGTGGAATAATGATGGGTCGGTGTGTGGAATTATCCTAGGCAATTGTTAACAAAATCGGTAATCATTAATGCAATTTCATATGAGGGAGAGGCATAAGCTAACATACTTTCTCTTCTTGGATCATATGCACTTATGATTGGAACTCTAGCAAGCATCCGCAACAACTAAAGATCATTAAGGTAAAACCCAACCATAGCATTAAAGTATCAAGTCCCCTTTATCCCATACGCAACACCCCCCTTACTCGGGTTTATGCTTCCTGTCACTCAAGCAACCCACCATAAGCGAATCATGAGCGTATTGCAACACCCTACAGCGAGAATCCTTCACGTGTGCGCGGCACGGAAGGCACCATAGGACAGCACCAAAATAAAACATACAACTCAAACCAATCTAGATCATCAATCAACCCAAAGGACAAAAAGAAATCTACTCAAAACATCATAGGATGGTGATGTTGATGAAGACGATCACCGCGGCGATGGTTCCCTCGATGGTACTCCGGCACGACCGAGAGAGAGGGGGAGAGGTTCTCCCCCTTGTGATTCCTCCTCCATGGCCTCCCCCTAGATGGGGAGAGGTTCTCCCTCTGGTCATTGGCATCCATGGTGATGATGGCCCCTCTAGAATCCTCCTCCATGGCCTTCGGTGATGATGGCCCCCCTCCGGCAGGGTGCCAGAGAGGGGCTAGATTAATTTTTTTCCTGGCTACAGAGGCTTGCAGCGGCGGAGCTCCCGATCTAGGTTTCTTTTCGGGGGGTTCTGCATTTATAAGAATTTTTGGCGTCGGTTTCACGTCAGGGGGGTCCATGAGTCAACGACAAGACCGGAGCACCCTCCCCCGGGGGGGGGGGGGGTAGGGCGCGCCCTCCGGTCTTGTGGTTGGCTCAGGACTCTTCTGGCCCAACTGTTTTGCTTTGGGGACTTCTTCTGGTCCATAAAAAATCACCGTAAATTTTCAGCTCATTTGGACTCCGTTTGATATTCGTTTTTTGCAAAACTCAAAAACAAGGAAAAAGCAGAAGCTGGCACTGGGCTCTAGGTTAATAGGTTAGTCCCAAAAAATCATTAAAAATAACATATAAATGCATATAAAACATCCAAGATAGATAATATAATAGAACAATAAAAAATAATAGATACGTTGGAGACGTATCAAACATCCCAAAGCTTAATTCCTGCTCATCCTCGAGTAGATAAATGATAAAAACAGAATTTTTGATGTGGAATGCTAGCAAGTGCACAAGTTTGATCAATGATAATTTCATTCACTTTTTTTAGCATCATTATATATCATAATAGTAGCTCATATCATAAGGCTTCTCATGATCAAGTAACAAGCTATTCACATGTTAAAGCATAGAGCATAAACTTTCTTGAAAACTAACAAACAATGTTCTCAGTCATCGAACAATTGCAATTCATCTTATTTTCAGGAAGGGTCTATGTAAGAGCTTTGATTTAGCAAATCCCACATACTCAACTATCATATAGTCGTCCATGATTGCTACCACTCAAAGCATATTTTTAGAACAAATATCATCCATCGAACACAGAGAAAGATAAAGGCTTAATGTTTCGCCTCCCAACTTACTTATCATATAGATAATTGTTAACAATAATAATTCATGATCAAATATATTTGAATGGCCATATATCCTTAGATCTCCCACAATCACATGATGCTTGCCAACTGAAGAGTAGGTTGGAATGAGAAGGAATACTACTGACTCTTGCATAAAAGTAAAAGATAGGCCCTTCGCAGAGGTAAGCAGGGATTTGCAGAGGTGCTAGAGCTCAAAGCTTTTAAAACAGAGATGAAAGTAATTTTGAGAGGTATGATTTCATCATCAACATAACAACCAAGAGTTCCCAATATCTTCCATACTAGATACATTATAGGCGGTTCCCAAACAGAATGGTAAAGTTTTTACTCCCCCACCACCAACAAGCACATTCCACGGCTGGTCCGAAACAACTGGTACTGTCCAACTATCAACAATCCTGGGGGAGTTTTGTTTAATTATTTGCGATTTCATTTTTGATCTTTTGATCATAGGACTGGGCATCCCAATCACCAGCCATTTTCTCGTGAATGATGAGCGAAGTCCACTAATCGTGAGAATAACCCACCTAGCATGGAAGATACTGACAGCCCCTAGTCGCTACATGAGTGATTCGGGCATACAAAACAAATTATTATTTGAAGGTTTAGAGTTTGGCACATGCAAATTTACTTGGAACGACAGGTAAATACCGCATATAGCTAGATATGGTGGCCACTCATGGAAGAAACTTGGTTCAAGGGTTTTTGGATGCACAAGTAGTATCTCTACTTAGTACAGAAATTTTGGCTAGGAAAAGATTCTAAAAAGCAAGCACTGCATGTTGTATGATCCATAGCAATATAGCTTCTATACAAATATACCCAAACATAACTGATGACTCACAAGTGTAGGGGATCTATCATAGTCCTTTCGATAAGTAAGAGTGTCGAACCCAACGAGGAGCAGAAGGAAATGATAAGCGGTTTTCAGTAAGGTTTTCTCTGCAAGCACTGAAATTGCAGGTGATAGATAGTTTTGTGATAAGATAAATAATAACGAGCAACAAGTAAATAAAGTAAATAAAGTGCAGGAAGGTGGCCCAATCCTTTATGTAGCAAAGGATAAGCCTGGACAATTTCTAATAATGAGAAAGGAGCTGCCGAGGACACATTGGGAATTATCGTCAAGCTAGTTTTCATCACGCTCAAATGATTCGCGTTCGGTACTTTGATAATATGATATGTGGGTGGACCGGTACTTGGGTACTGCCCTAACTTGGACAAGCATCCCACTTATGATTAACCCCTATTGCAAGCATCCGCAACTACAAAAGAAGTATTAAGGTAAACCTAACCACAACATTAAACATATGGATCCATATCAACCCCTAACGAAGCAACACATAAACTAGGGTTTAAGCTTCTGTCACTCTAGCAACCCATCATCTACTTATTACTTCCCCATGCCTTCCTCTAGGCCCAAATAATGGTGAAGTGTCATGTAGTCGACGTTCACATAACACCACTAGAGAAAAAGACAACATACATCTCATCAAAATATCGAACGAATACCAAATTCACATGACTACTAATAGCAAGACTTCTCCCATGTCCTCAGGAACAAACGTAACTACTCACAAAGCATATTCATGTTCATAATCAGAGGAGAAATAATATGCATAAAGGATCTGAACATATGATCTTCCACCAAGTAAACCAATTAGTATCAACTACAAGGAGTAATCAACACTACTAGCAACCCACAGGTACCAATTTGTGGTTTTGATACAAGATATGATACAATGAGCTAGGGTTTGAGAGGAGATGGTGCTGGTGAAGATGTTGATGGAGATTGACCCATTCCCGATGAGAGGATCATTGGTGATGACGTTGGTGATGATTTCCCCCTCCGGGAGGGAAGTGTCCCCGGCAGAACAGCTCCGCCAGAGCCCTAGATTGATTCTGCCAAGGTTCCGCATCATGGCGGCGGAGTTTCGTCCCATAAGCTTGCCCCCAATTTTTTCCAGGGTAAAAGTGATGATATAGCAGAAGATGGACGCCGGAGGCCCACCAGGGGGCCCAGGAGATAGGGGGCGCGCCCAACCCCTTATCTCCTGGACAGGGTGTGGGCCCTTGGCCTATTTCTTTCGCTCAGAAATTTTTATTAATTCCAAAAAGTTGTTTCGTGGAGTTTCAGGACTTTTGGAGCTGTGCAGAATAGGTTTCCAACGTTTGCTCCTTTCCTAGCCAGAATTCCAAATGCCGCATTCCCCTCTTCATGGTAAACCTTGTAAAATAAGAGAGAATAGCCATAAGTATTGAGATATAATGTGTAATAACAGCCCATAATGCAATAAATATTGATATAAAAGCATGATGCAAAATGGACGTATCAACTCCCCCAAGTTTAGACCTTGCTTGTCCTCAAGCGGAAGCCGAAATCGAAAAATATGTCCGCATGTTTAGAGATAGAGGTGTCGATAAAAATAAAATGCGGACAAGAGGGCATCATGATCATTCTAATAACAACAACATATATAGATTTTGTCATATGATTTCCTATGCTCAAGTAACAAGCAATTCACAATGTCAAGTATGGTTCAAAAACTTCATTGGGAACTAACAAACTATAATCTCAGTCATTGAAGCAATTGCAATTTATCGTAACATCAAAAAGAGTCAATAATAGAGCTTTTCAACAAGCTCACATACTAAACTATCTCGTAGTCTCCTACAATTGCTAACACTCACTAGTAGAAAAAGGGCCTATAGTCCCGATTGGTGAGGGCCTTTAGTCCCGGTTCATGAACCGGGACTAAAGGGTCGGTACTAATGCCCTCGATTTTTAGTCCCGGTTCAATCCGTAACCGGGACAGATGGGCTCCACGTGGCCTGTCCGCTGAGTCCAGTAGAGGGTTTTGGTCCCGTTGGTGGCACCAACCGGGACCAATAGGCATCCACGCCACAAGATTTCTATGGCTGTGGTTTTTGTTTTTTTTTTGAAAGGGGGGTTTGGGGGTTTTGGGGGTTAATTTAGTTGTTTCATATATTGTGCTATAGCTAGCTAATTAATAGAGAAAAGTGTCCTCTTTTGTCCGTGCTTGGTCGACGCCACGTACTATACATTCAGATAGAGAGGACTAGCTAGACACGCTAGCTAGCTAGTAATTAAGCAAATGTAAGATCGTCATGAACATATATGCATACAGAGAGAAGTGATATCGACCACCTCTCCTTCTCCGAGAGATTGGTCGAACAACAAGTTCTCGTATATCTATCCGACACTACCGCTACATATATACAATAATTATCTTTTACAAATATAATCTCCTAACATATGGACGCGTGGTCCACATAGTATTCTCCGCCTTCAGCGATCACGTGGTCAAGAAAGAATGCCGCCAATTCCTCTTGGATTGCTCGCATGCGATCTGGTGCTAGGAGTTCATCCCGCATCCGAAACATCTAATTTTAAGAAAGGGGTCAATACATATATATATATATATATATATATATATATATATATATATATATATATATATATATATATATGTGAATGAATGAAACTCAAAAAAAATGATTGTAATAAAATAAAATTGTGTATATTTTATTTACGCACTTCATATTGTTTGTCGGAGTAGCCCCGCTCACAGGTCGGGTGGCGGATGGACTCGCAAACGTAGTATCCACAGAAATCATTCCCTTGTTCCTGCGACAACCACTTTACAAGAAATAGAGGTCAATCAAACTGATAATTAGCAAGCATGCTAAATGGTATTGATGAAACTAGCGCTTGAATCACTAGGAGATGCGTGGAATATGCTACTATATAGTACTTACTTTGGGTGTCTAAATTGCAGCTTCTTCGGTAGTCCCGAGCTTTTTGGTGAATTTTCTCCAAGCCCTGCCATACAAAGAAAACAATTACTTGATATCAGAAATGAACAAAGTTGCTGATATGGTGGATAATGATCGATTTAACTTACTTCTCGAGCATTTCAGTCATGCCCAAGATACTCCTTGGGATCTTTTTCGCTTGGAGTCTAAGACAGTTACTACTCCCTTCTCAAGCTTAATCTCTAGGAGAATATAGTGGTAGCTGCGCACACATGCATAACTCATCAATATTACATTACTATAACCTGGACTAATAAGGAAACCGAATATGCCACAAGACAGTAACACTCACTTGAAGTTGTAAGGAAAGAGTATTATATCTTTGTGTTCATTTATTACCAACGATTGTAGCAAGTTGGCCTCGGTATTTTCTTTACGAAATTCAACCTCAGTTTTATCTATGAGATATGTGTTAATGAACCCAATATCACCCACTTGTCTTTTCTTCAATTCGGCGATCTTCAATCTGCATAATATAGTGAGGATAATTATAAATACATGCAATGAAAGGGCTGAGTTATATAAAGAGACTTAATGACAGAAATAATACTACTTACAGACAGTAGCAGGTGACCGTTGCTTTATCGAGGGCCAATTGATTGAAACACTGATAGAACTCCTCAAATGAAATAGGCAACAGTTCAATTCCAAGGAGGTCATGCTCCTTTTTAACTCTCACATACAAAGTACTCCTCCCTCAGACTCTTTGCAGGTTTTCATTTACCAATCATGCAATCTTCGCATCATCGTTGATAGAGAACTTTCATCTTTGACGAGAGGCTTCCTGCATCAGATCTTTGTATCTGCACCTCCAAGAAATCATAATGTACATCGTCAAGGGCAGGTAATCTGCAGGATTGCCATAACCGGCACCATCCTCGGATCGACGATGTCGCTAGCGTGCACCTTGAGCTGGGGGCACGACAGCTTGTTCGCCGAGCTGGGCAATTTGTTTCCCAGCTCGTCGCTCTTTCATCCTTTGATCACTGCCAGCATTTCCCGACCTCTCCGCTTCGCAAATGCCTTTCCAATAATGCGCTCATAGTTGCCTTTTCGGCGGAGACTTGGGTGGTTTTGTCAGGGCAGACAGAGTGCGCTTCGCTTTCACCGGATCTACATTCTCCTCCGGAGGAGGAAGTCTCTTTGCTTTCAACCCTTGAAACCAGTCATCCACTTCGGTCTGCGACCTTCGCTTTTCCTCCTCGCTCCTCTCAGACGGTAACTTCTCCGAGTCTTCAGAGAAGGACCGAATCTGTATCTCCTCCCGCCTTTGGCTGTACTGCTAGACACCGGCAGAGCAGACGGAGCGGATGTCTTCTTTCCTTGCTTACGAGGCGGAGGAGAAGGACTACGACGTGCCGGAGCAGCCGGAGCGGCGGCGGGTCTCTTCCGCCCTTGCTGACGAGGCGGAGAAGGAGGAGGCTGGCTGCTCGGGCGCGCCGCAGCAGCGGAGAAGGAGGCGGAGTGCCGCCACGCCGGAGAAGGAGCCGGCCGAGTGCCCTGATCGCCACTCACGGGAGGAGGAGGCGGTGGAGGAGGCGGAGTGCCCGACTCACTGGAGGAGGAGGAGGAGGAGGCGGAGGCGCCCAGCCGGAAGGTTGATGTGATCGTTCCGCCATAGGCATGGAGTCTTCAGAGCAGAACCCAGCCGATACTCCCCTTCACCGGTAGGGTGGTCAAGCCGGAGGTCCTCAAATCCCTCCATTATTTCATCGACCATCACCTTAGCATATCCTTCTGGAATCAGCCGGCAGTGAAAAGTTGAGTCGGGTTTAGTAGGATAAACAGAGCCAACAGCCGCCTTGACCTTTAAATTGCTCCATTGCGCCATAAGGTGGCAATTTTCAGCATCCATGATAGCATCCACGGGATAGCTGGCAGGAGCCGTCAAGGCATGCTGATTTGGCTGAAGCAGCTCGGTGGAAGCCACGCTGCTTCTCCGCTGAGATGGCGGGGTAGCCGGGGAAGCTTCGCAGGTCGCTTGCTGCGATCTGCCGCTTCTCGTTCCTCTAGCCCCATTACCCTTTCGTGCAGCGCTTTGCATTTGGCTCTACTCCGCTTTCTTCCTCCTCTCATGGGTTTTGTAACCCTCGCGTCGAAATCCAGCCTTCCACGAAACGGAGCTGGCGTGCCTCGTGTCCGCCTGTGGTGCCTGTGGATTCCCGAGGGCCATTGTGAGCTCGTCCTTCTCCCTGTCTGGAACAAACTTCCCTTGCTGCGCTGCTTCGATATATTGCTGAAGCCTCTTGGCTGGTATGTCCAATTGTTCGTCCGTCCAAATGCACTTCCCTGTTATAGGGTCCAAGGATCCGCCGCCTCAAGAACCAAGTCCGCAATGGTCTCGCCAGTTCATTGTCTGGTTCGATCCCTTTATCAAGCAGATCATTCTCAGCCTTGGCCCACTTAGGCCGGGCTACGAGGTAGCCACCGACCCGTGCGATGGTGAAGCTTCTTCTTCGCAGCATTTCTCTTGTTTGTCGCTGACATCTTTTTACTCTTTTCCGATGTCTTGTAGGCCACAAATGCGGGCCACCATCTCTCGATCTTCTCATATTTGCCCTTGAATTCTGGTGTCTCATTTTTTCGACATACGTATTGAGTTCTTTCTTCCAATTCCTGAATAGGTCTGCCATCTTCTTAAGAGCAAAAGACTTGATTAATGGCTCTATTACTGGCTTCTCCGGATCATCCTCTAGCGGTAGGGTAAAATTTGACTTCAGCTCGGTCCAAAGATCATTTTTCGCATATTATTGACATAAGACACCTCGTGGTCTTCGTTCTTAAGCTTATACCATTGGTGGATGCTGATCGGGATCTTGTCCCTAGCCGTAACCCCGCAGACCGAGCAACAAATGCCTTCTTTGTCCGGTAGGGTTCAATCGGTTGGCCGTCGCGCGATTTGTATGATCTCAAACTTTTCATCCGAGCTCAACTTTTTCTTCGGGCCTCGTCCCTTTACCGAAGTTGTGCTCGATCCGGAGGGCTAGAAAAAATAACAAAGACGAGAGTTAATTAATATGTGTACATACCAAAACAATGAATGCATCAATTAGCTAGTCAGCACAGGCTTAACTAATATATATACCTGGCCAGACTCGGTTTGGTGATCACCGGAGCCGTCCTCACGGTCTACTTCTTCACCCTCTCCTTCTTGCACCGGCATTGGGTCATCAGAGCCATGTAAATCATAGCCAGCTGCTTCTTCACCCTCCCCTTCCACACCATCGTTATCGTTGAGAAACATCAACGAGCAGACGGCATCACTTCCTTGTGCGATTATGTCCCTCAACAACGCTTCTTGTGCTTCGTCTCGGGGGATGTCCATAGTTTCTACAAATATTTACAACATGGCAATTATTATTCAAACATGACAGATATGGATATATTAGTGGCAAACGTAGAACTAGCTAGCTAATCACAATAAGGAATCATATTAGTGGCCTCGACGCTGCTTCTCTAGGGTTTGGGGTGGCCTCGACAACGCTTCAAGGGTTAGGGGTGGCCTCGAGAACGCTTCAAGGAGGGTACATCGACCCCCCACGTGTTGAAGCTATCGGGAGGGGTCGGCGTTGAACACTACATCTATGTCCCACAAGTGACGTGGGCATCGACGCCATGTAGGGTAGAGGGTCGTGGATCGCCGAGCGGTCGAGGGTCAAGGGTCGAGGATCGCCGAGGGTCGGGAGGTTGCCTAGTGTCAAAGGATTCAACAAAACCATGTCTTCATCATTAGGCTAGTAATAGGTGCATGATGGTATGAAGCTCTCCAAAGTTATTTTGAGCGGAGTCCCAGATAGGATACCGCTTTTTGGTACAAAGTTCAGCAAGAACCTTCCGAATATCGTTATTTGAAAGGCCTTTGCTGAAATTCGTACAAAAAGGCAAATTATCCTATCCGGGACTCCATTCCAGAATAACTTTGGAGGACTTCGTACCATCATGGCTAATGATGAAGCAATGGATTTCTTCAATACTTTGACACTATAGGAACCCTCGACCGTGAAACCTTCGACCCTTGACCCCTTAACGACCCTCGACCCTCTACCCTAGTTCCCGACCCTCGACCCCTCGGCGATCCTCGACACCCTCGTTATATCGACAACGACGCGACATACATATACATGGGAAAATAATGTTATCGAGGAGGGGGTACTGCACCCTCGTGTCGAAGTTTCTTCTTTCTCCTCTATTCCTTTCTTTCTTCTTCTCCTCTTCTTTTCTTCTTATCTCTCGAGAAAGGAAAATAAGGAAAAGGAAGAAAAGAGGAAGAAGGAAGAAGGAAGAAGAAGAAGAAAGAAGAAGAAAAAAAGAGGAGAAGAAGAAGAATAGAGGAGAAGAAGAAAAATAGAATTTTTTTCTATCTTTTCTTCTTCTCCTCTATTCCTTTCTTCTTCTCCTCTTCTTTTCTTCTTTTTCTTCTTCTTATTTATTTCTCCTCTTCTTCCTCTCCCTCTTCTTCTCCTTTCTTCCTCTTCTTATTTCCTTTTCCTCTCATTCTTTTCTTCTTCTTCCTTCTTAAAAATACATGAAGTAGTATTGCCTAATTCATTGTTCATATGAATATACAAACATTTGCATATTTACAATAATTAATATCACCAAAAAATCTATGAACAGAAAAAAAATCCTAATTTTTCTAAAAACTATCTTTTGCATTGTTCACATACACATATACATTATAGCCACATACACATATACATCACATATGAACAAAAAAATTAAAACATAAAAAAATAGAGCGTAAAAATAAAAAAAGAGCTTAAACATTATATATATGAAAAAAATTAAAGAAATAAAAAAAGAGCCGGGCGGCGGCTCACAGCGCGGGGGCAGGCGAGGGCGCCGCACACGGGCGGACGGGCAGGGTGCAGGCGACGGCGACGAGGAGCGGGCGGCGACGGCAAGCCCGTAGCAGGGGAGCTCGAGGCGACGGGCGGGCGGGCGAGGGCGGGCGCTGGGGCGGACGGGCAGGGCGCTGGGCGACGGCGAGCACGGGCAGGGCGCGGCGCGACGGCGACGGGCGAAGCACGGGCAGTTCGACGGGCGTCGGGCGAAGCTTGGGCAGCTCGGGCGCGCTGTCGGGCGGGAACTGGCGATGAAATCTGACAAAACGCTAAGTCTTTGCATATATAGAAAAGGCTTTGGTCCCGGTTTGTGGCACGAACCGGGACTAATGCCCCCCTTTAGTCCCGGTTGGTGCCACCAACCTGGACCAAAGGCCAATTTTCAGCAGCCCAAAGGGCGGGAAGCGGACCTTTGGTCGGTGGCACCAACCGGACTAAAGGGGTCATTGGTCCCGGTTCGTGGCACCAACCGGGACTAATGTCTTTAGTCCCGGTTGGTGCCACCAACCGGGACCAAAGGCCTTGTGCTGCCCCGCGCCAAAAAGTTTAGTCCCACCTCGCTAGTTGAGAGAGCTCAAGTGTGGTTTATAAGCGCTGTTGCGCCCACCCTCTCGAGCTCCTCTCAACTGCAGGCTTCGGGCCTAATCTGTCACTAGCTATGTGCCTGTGGGCCTACTTGGCCTCCTGCGGGCTGAATCCTGGCCCATGTAGGGTTTCTAGTCGTATTCAGCCGTGGGGGTCCAAGAGGGCGGCACTATTTTTTCCAGTTTTTTGTTTTGTTTTCTGTATTATTATTTATTTTTGTTGTTTTTGCTTTATTTTTAATTCTTTTTGCTATTAGTTTTAGAAAAATTACAAACTTTCTGTTAGCGCCATTAGTTTTCAAATTTGAAAACACTTTTTTTGTTTTCTTTGTTGCTTTATTTATTTTATTTTGTTTCTACTTACAACAAAATACTTATTGTTGCTATTTTTATTTTATTTTTCAATTTTTGTTCTGTTTTCTGCATTATTTATTTTTTGTTGTTTTTTCTTTATTTTTTAATTCTTTTTGCTTTTAGTTTTAGAAAAATTATAAACTTTCTGTTAGTGCCATTAGTTTTCAAATTTGAAAACACTTTTTTGTTTTCTTTTTGCTTTATTTATTTTATTTTGTTTCTGCTTAGAACAAAACGGTGTGTAGAGGGACGGGCTTATAAACCGGTGTGAGCGCCCTTCGTTTGGCGAGGTTTTCAAATTCATAGTTTTCAAATGAACTCTGAAAAAGTTGGCATAGCATGTGCATGTACAAAACGGACAATGGTATCATACTAAATGCATTACAAAGTTGGCATGGTATCATCATAATAGTTGCGGAGAAAGTCTTCACTTTTTCTTCGCTTGTGTCGTTTGCTTATTGCGTCGTAACCATGGATAATCTTCATCGTTTATCAGGATGCTTGGGTCAGCCTTGACTTTGAAGGGGGGAATTTCATGAAACTTTTCATACTCTTCAGACATGTCTGTCTTGCCCTCCACTCCCAGGATGTCCTTTTTCCTGAATGAACTATGTGGCGCTTTGGCTCATTGTATGATGTATTCGCTTCCTTATCTTTTCTTTTCCTCGGTCTGGTAGACATGTCCTTCACATAGATAACCTGTGCCACATCATTGGCTAGGACGAACGGTTCGTCGGTGTACCCAAGATTTTTCAGATCCTTTGTTGTCATTCCGCTTTGTGGGTCTACCTGCACCCGCCTCTGACAGATTGACCCACTTGCACTTAAACAAAGGGACCTTAAAATCTACTCCGTACTCAAGTTCCCATATGTCTACTATGTAACCATAATATGTGTCATTTCCCTTGTCGGTTGCTGCATCAAAGCGGACACCGCTGTTTTGGTTGGTGCTCTTTTCATCTTGGTCAACCATGTAAATGTATTCCCATTTATCTCGTATCCTTTCCAAATCATTACAGTCAAAGATGGTCCCCTGGACAACAAGTACAGCTCATCACAAACAGTGCTGTCACCTCTGAGACGTGTTTCCAACCAACTGCTGAAAGTCCCGATGTGTTCACATGTAATCCGATCGTGACCGCTCCGGGTGTTTGGAGCGCAGACTGTTCTTGTGTTCATCGACATACGGGGTCACCAAGGTAGAGTTCTGTAGAACTGTGTAGTGTGCTTGAGACCAAGAATATTTGTCCCTGCATATTATTGAGTCCTTTCCAGGCGTGCCTTTTCCAGTCAGTCTCCCCTCATACCGCGATTTAGGGAGACCTATCTTCTTAAGGCCAGGAATGAAGTCAACACAAAACCCGATGACATCCTCTGTTTGATGGCCCATGGAGATGCTTCCTTCCGCCTAGCGTGATTCTGAACATATTTCTTTAGGACTCCCATGAACCTCTCAAAGGGGTACATATTGTGTAGAAATACGGGCCCCAGAATGACAATCTCGTCGACTAGATGAACTAGGACGTGGTCATGATATTGAAGAAGGATGGTGGGAACACCAGCTCGAAACTGACAAGACATTGCGCCACATCACTCCTTAGCGTTGGTACGATTTCTGGATCGATCACCTTCAGAGATATTGCATTGAGGAATGCACATAGCTTCACAATGGCTAATCGGACGTTTAAATGTAGAATCCCCCTCAATGCAACCGGAAGCAGTTGCGTCATAATCACGTGGCAGTCATGAGACTTTAGGTTCGGAACTTTTCTCCGCATATTTATTATTCCCTTTATATTCGACGAGAAGCGGTCGGGACCTTCATCTTGAGCAGGCATTGAAAGAATATTTCTTTCTCTTCTTTTGTAAGAGCGTAGCTGGCAGGACCTTCATATCGCTTCGGAGGCATGCCCTCTTTTTCGTGCAAGCGTTGCAGGTCCTCTCGTGCCTCGTGTGTATCTTTTGTCTTCCCATACACGCCCAAGAAGCCTAGCAGGTTCACGCAAAGGTTCTTCGTCACGTGCATCACGTCGATCGAAGAGCGGACCTCTAGGTCTTTCCAGTAGGGTAGGTCCCAAAATATAGATATCTTCTTCCACATGGGTGCGTGATTCTCAGCGTCATTCGGAACAGCTAGTCCGCCGGGACCCTTTCCAAAGATTACGTGTAAATCATTGACCATAGCAAGTACGTGATCACCGGTACGCATGGCGGGCTTCTTCCGGTGATCTGCCTCGCCTTTTGAAATGCTTGCCTTTCTTTCGACATTGATGGTTGGTCGGAAGAAATCGGCGATGGCCCAGTGTACACATTCTTCCTGCAGCTTCCCGGTATATACTATCGGTGTCAAGTAAACAGTGCATGCATGCGTGGTATCCCTTGTTTGTCTGTCTCCGAAGGTTACCGAGAGCGGGCCAATCATTGATGGTCACGAACAGCAAGGCCTTTAGGTCAAATTCCTCCTTTTGTGCTCATCCCATGTAATGCATAATCGCTTCCATTCCACAGCTGTAAAAGTTCTTCAACTAATGGCCTTAGGTACACATCAATGTCGTTGCCGGGTTGCTTAGGGCCTTGGATGAGAACTGGCATCATAATGAACTTCCGCTTCATGCACATCCAAGGAGGAAGGTTATACATACATAGAGTCATGTGCCAGGTGTTGTGATTGCTGCTCTGCTCCCCGAAGGGATTAATGCCATCCGTGCTTAAAGCAAACCATACGTTCCTTGGGTCCTTTGCAAACTCATCCCAGTACTTTCTCTCGATTTTTCTCCATTGCGACCCGTCAGCGGGTGCTCTCAACTTCCCGTCTTTCTTACGGTCCTCACTGTGCCATCACATCAACTTGGCATGCTCTCCGCTTACGAACAGACGTTTCAACCGTGGTATTATAGGAGCATACCACATCACCTTCGCAGGAACCCTCTTCCGGGAGGCTCGCCGCCAACATCATCGTGGTCATCTCGTCTGATCTTATACCGCAATGCACCGCATACCGGGCATGCGTTCAGATCCTTGTAGGCACCACGGTAGAGGATGCAGTCATTAGGGCATGCATGTATCTTCTCCACCTCCAATCCTAGAGGGCATACGACCTTCTTTGCTGCGTATGTACCGTCGGGCAATTCGTTATCCTTTGGAAGCTTCTTCTTCATTATTTTCAGTAGCTTCTCAAATCCTTTATCAGCATGACATTCTCTGCCTTCCTTTGCAGCAATTCGAGTACGGTACCGAGCTTTGTGTTGCCATCTTCGCAATTGGGGTACAACCCTTTTTGTGATCCTCTAACATGCGATCGAACTTCAGCTTCTCCTTTTGACTTTCGCATTGTGTCCTTGCATCGACAATGACCCGGCGGAGATCATCATCATCGGGCACATCGTCTGGTTCCTCTTGATCTTCAGCAGCTTCGCCCGTTGCTGCAGCACCATCGTGCACATCGTCTGGTGCATTTTGATGTTCAGTAGCATCACCGTATTCAGGGGGCACATAGTTGTCATCGTACTCTTCTTCCTCGCCGTCTTCCATCATAACTCATATTTCTCCGTGCCTCGTCCAAACATTATAGTGTGGCATGAAACCCTTGTAAAGCAGGTGGGTGTGAAGGATTTTCCGGTCAGAGTAAGACTTCGTATTCCCACATATAGGGCATGGACAACACATAAAACCATTCTGCTTGTTTGCCTCAGCCACTTGAGAAAATCATGCACGCCCTTAGTGTACTCGAGGTGTGTACATCACCGCACATCCATTGCCGGTTCATCTGCGTGCATTATATATAATTAAGTGTGTCAAAAATCATTACAGAACATCATGAATAGATAATTAAGTGACCAAATTAATAGAAGTTCATCATCACATAAAAACCAAAGTACATACATAGGTCTCATCTAACAACATAAAGCTCTGCAGAGCATCTAAATTAATTAAACCATACATTGAAACTATGTAAAACATTTCAATGCGAAAACAAATGCGATCATAATCGCAACCAAGGTAACAACTGATCCAACGGCATAATGATACCAAGCCTCGGTATGAATGGCATATTTTCTAATCTTTCTCATCTTCAAGCGCATTGCATCCATCTTGATCTTGTGATCATCGATGACATCCGCAACATGCAACTCCAATATCATCTTCTTCTCCTCAAGTTTTTTTATTTTTTCCTTCAAGAAATTGTTTTCTTCTTCAACTAAATTTAACCTCTCGACAATAGGGTCGGTTGGAATTTCCGGTTCAACAACCTCCTAGATAAATAAAATCTATGTCACGTTGGTCGGCATAATTTTCATAAACAATAAACGAACCAATAGTTATGAAAAGATAATATATACCACATCCGAATCATAGACAGGACGAGGGCCGACGGGGGCGGATACCAAAACCGTCGCACTAAATAAGATGCAATAATAAAAGTAAGAAAATAATACAAGTAAGAATATTTTTCCTTTCAGAAAGAAGATAAGAACAAGAGGCTCACCACGGTGGTCTTTGGCGATGAGATCGACGCGGGTGATCGACGGCGGTGAAGACGGGGACGGGGCGTGACGGACCGCTAAACCTAGACAAATATTGAGGAAAATGGAGGTTGGAGGTCGAGCTTGGAGAGGAGAAAGCTTAAGTAGTGTGGCTCGGGCATTTCATCGAACACCTCATGTGCATAGGAGGTGAGCTAGAGCACCACAAAGCCCCCTCGCCCGGCAAGAGAAAAACAGAGCAATCGGAGTGCTCTGCTCAGCGAGGGTATATATAGGCAGCACTCTGGTGCCGGTTCGTGGCATGAACCGGGACTAAAGGAAGCCTTTGGTCCCGGTTCATGCCACCAACCGACCAATAGTGGTGGGCCAGAAAGGCCCATTGGTCCCGGTTCGTCCCACCAACCGGGACCAAAAGGTCCGGACGAACCGGGACCAATGGCCCACGTGGCCCGGCCCGCCCTGGGCTCATGAACCGGGGCAAATAGCTCCATTGGTCCCGGTTCTGGATTGAACCGAGACTAATGGGCTGAACTGGCCTGGGCCATTGCCCCCTTTTCTACTAGTGACTCAGGCAGTACTTGTGGTTATCGAGTTTCAGCTGGACACTGAGAAAGCTAGGGGCTTATTGTGTTGCCTCCCAATGTATTCACCTTTAGGTGATGTCAACAATAATAGCCCATGCTAACTTACATCCAATTGGATATATATATCATGATCTTTCAAACATGAGGAGCTTGCCAAAGGATAAAGTAAAAAGGGAAAGGTGAGGATCACCTTGACTCAAGCATAAAGTAAAAACATAAAGTAAAAGATAGGCCCTTCACAGAGGGAAGCAGAGGTTTTCATGCGTGTTTAGAGTTGATGCATAAAATCTTAATGCAAAAGAACGTCACTTTGTATTGCCCCTTGTATGTGGACCTTTATTATGCAGTCCGTCGCTTTTATTACTTCCACAACAAGTTCGTACAAAGATTATTTTCTCTGCACTAATAAGTCATACATATTTAGAGAGCATTTTTTATTGCTTGCACCGATGACAACTTACTTGAAGGATCTTACTCAATCCATAGGTAGGTATGGTGGACTCTCATGGCAAAACTGGATTTAATGATATTTGGAAGCACAAGTAGTATTTCTACTTGGTGCGAGGAATTTGGCTAGCATGAGGGGGGAAAGGCAAGCTCAACATGTTTGGAAGGTCAATGACAATATACTTTAACTGAGATGTCGGAAAACATAAACCATTACGTTGTCTTCCTTGTCCAACATCAACTCTTTTAGCATGTCATACGCAATGAGTGCTTCACAATCATAAAAGGTGTCCAAGATAATATATTTATATGTGAACCCCTCTTTCCTTATCACTTCCTATTAATTGCAACGATGACCAAGGCTACGTTCATCAACTCTCAACATTTTTTATACCTCATACTTTCTATGTGTGAAGTTATCACTATCCATAAGATCAATATGAACTCTTTTATTCTTTCTACTTTCTCAAGACCATAGCACATAGCAAAGCCCTTGACTCAACACTAAACTTTATTATAGATAGTACACGGACTCGATTACATAAAGAGATCACAAAGCAAAACTCAAACTACTTGAAATCAAAACTTCAAACTACTAAATCAAGACACTACCAAAAGGATCGAACTAAATAAAGCGGTAAAGATAGGAGTGTGATGGTGATACGATACCGGGGCACCTCCCCCAAGCTTGGCAGTTGCCAAGGGGAGTGCCCGTACCCATGTGATTATGTCCTCGGAGGTGGTGAAGTGGGAGTTGTTGCATTTTTCTTCTCTAGCTTGCGTCTGAGGCTAAAATTTTCCTCCCTCAGATTCTCATTCTCGAGCTCAAGTTTCATTATCTTTTTGCATAATGCCGCCTTGCCGTCCTGCAGAAAACGTGGTGGGATAGATTGAACCTTAGGGAAGCTTGACTTCTTGAACTCCACATGCATATCGCCAGGTTGAGGTAGTGGATCGTCCTCTTCATCGGAGCTTTTCTCCTCCTTCCCCTTAGGATCATAGTCTTCTTCTTCCTCCGTGGTCCAGCCATTATGCTCCACATCCCCATAAACTTTTGGGTTTGCGATATAATCAGCTATGTAGCTCTCCCCCTCAGAATCTTGGGACGACATCTTGTTCCAAATCTGCTACAGGAACAGCTCGAAACGAAAACAGAGGATATTTGCGTGACACGGTGGTCAAAACCTTCGAGAGTATATATAATGAATTTTTACCGACCAAAATACGTAACATACAAGAAAACGGAGTCCGGGAGGCACACGAGGTGCCCACGAGACAGGGGGCGCGCCCTACAGGGGGGCCCCTCCACTCTCGTGGGAGCCTCGTGTCCCTTTCGGACTACTCCTTTCTTCCTAAAATTCTTAAATAATCCAAAACTGATAAAAATTGGCATTGGAGTTGTTTTGGAGTCGGTTCACTTACCGTACCACGTACCTATGCCTTTTCGGAGTCTAGAACGTTCTGTAAAGTGTCCCTTATGTATTCCTCAGGGGTTACAGTTTCAATGATATTAGTTTCAACATTGATAGGATTACCTGAAATATAGTGTTTAATTCTTTGACCGTTTACCACCCTCGGATTCGTGCCTTCGAAGTTGTTGATTTTTATAGCACCAGAACGGTAGACCTCCTCGATAACGTAGGGACCTTCCCATTTTGAGAGAAGTTTTCCTGCAAAAAATCTTAAACGAGAGTTGAATAATAACACATAATCTCCTACGTTAAACTCACGCTTTTGTATCCTCTTATCATGCCAGCGTTTGACTTTTTCTTTGAAAAGCTTGGCATTCTCATAGGCTTGGGTTCTCCATTCATCAAGTGAGCTAATATCAAATAACCTCTTCTCACCGGCAAGTTTGAAGTCGTAAATAAGCTCTTTGATAGCCCAATATTCCTTATGTTCAAGTTCAAGAGGTAAATGACACGCTTTTCCATAAACCATTTTATAAGGAGACATACCCATAGGATTTTTGTATGCAGTTCTATAGGCCCATAATGCATCATCAAGTTTTTTGGACCAATTCTTTCTAGATCTATTCACAGTCTTTTGCAAAATTAATTTGAGCTCTCTATTGCTCAACTCTACTTGACCACTAGATCATGGATGATAAGGAGATGCTATTCTATGATTGACATCATACTTAGCAAGCATCTTATGGAAAGCACCATGAATAAAATGTGAACCACCATCAGTCATAAGATATCTAGGGACTCCAAACCTCGGAAAAATAACTTCTTTAAGCATTTTAATAGAAGTGTTATGATCAGCACTACTAGTTGGAATAGCTTCTACCCATTTAGTAACGTAATCAACAGCAACTAAGATATGTGTATAACCATTAGAGGCAGGGAAAGGTCCCATATAATCAAAGCCCAAAACATCAAACGGTTCAATAACAAGAGAGTAATTCATAGGCATTTCTTGACGTCTACTAATGTTACCTATTCTTTGACATTCATCACAAGATAAGACAAACTTACGAGCATCTTTGAAGAGAGTAGGCCAATAAAAACCAGATTGTAGTACCTTGTGTGCAGTTCTATCTCCAGCATGGTGTCCTCCATAAGATTCAGAGTGACACTTACGTAGAATTTGTTCATGTTCATGCTCAGGCACACAACGTCTAATAACACCATCTACTCCTTCTTTATAAAGGTGTGGATCATCACAGAAGTAATGTCTTAAATCATAAAAGAACTTTTTCTTTTGCTGGTTTGTGAAACTAGGCGGTATAAATCTAGCAACAATGTAATTAGCATAATCAGCATACCAAGGAGCAGTACGAGAAGCATTGACGACCGCTAATTGTTCATCAGGAAAGCTATCATTAATAGGCAGGGGGTCATCAAGAACATTCTCTAACCTAGAAAAGTTATCTGCAACGGGGTTCTCAGCTCCTTTTCTATCAATAATATGCAAGTCAAATTCTTGGAGCAAGAGAACCCATCTAACGAGTCTAGGCTTAGCATCTTTCTTTTCCATAAGATATTTAATAGCAGCATGATCAGTGTGAATAGTAACTTTGGAATCAACAATATAAGGTCTAAATTTATCACATGCAAACACAACTGCTAAGAACTCTTTTTTAGTAGTAGCATAATTTCTCTGGGCGGTATCAAGAGGTCTTACTAGCATACTGGATAACATTCAATTTCTTATCAACTCTTTGCCCAAGAACAGCACCTACAGCATAATCACTAGCATCGCACATAATTTCAAAAGGTAAATTCCAATTAGGTGGCTGAACAATAGGTGCAGTGATCAAAGCTTTCTTAAGTGTTTCAAAAGCTTCTACACAATCATCATCAAAGACAAAAGGAATATCTTTTTGCAATAAATTAGTCAGAGGCCTAGAGATTTTAGAAAAGTCCTTAATGAACCTCCTATATAAACCGGCATGACCAAGGAAACTTCTTATACCTTTTATGTCCTTGGGACATGGCATCTTTTCAATAGCATCTACTTTGGCTTTATCAACTTCAATACCTCTCTCGGAGATCTTGTGCCCCAAGACAATGCCTTCATTAACCAATTCAGGACGAGACTAGTGTCTTCACATCTCTGCAAAACTCGATCAAGGTTGCTCAAACAATCATCAAAAGAGGATCCATAGACGGAGAAGTCATCCATGAATACCTCACAAATCTTTTCACAAAAATCAGAGAATATAGCCATCATGCATCTTTGAAAGGTAGCAGGTGCATTACATAAACCAAAAGGCATACGTCTATAAGCAAAAGTACCAAAAGGGCAAGTAAAAGTGGTTTTAGATTGATCCTTCGCTGACACAGGTATCTGAGAAAAACCAAAATAACCATCTAGAAAGCAAAAATGTGTGTGTTTGGATAGCCTTTCTAGCATTTGATCAATAAAAGGTAAAGGGTAATGATCTTTCTTAGTAGCTTTATTTAACTTATGGAAATCAATTACCATCCTATAACCTGTAATAATTCTTTGGGGGATCAATTCATCTTTATCATTAGGAACGACGGTAATACCTCCCTTTTTAGGGACACAATGGACAGGGCTTACCCATTCACTATCAGCAACGGGATAAACAATACCTGCCTCAAGGAGCTTGAGTATCTCCTTTCTTACCACTTCCTTCATCTTGGGATTTAATCGTCTTTGAGGATCTCTAACTGGTTTGGCATCTTTCTCCACTGAAATCTTGTGTTGACATAATGTGGGACTAATGCCCTTAAGATCGTCCAGATTATATCCAATAGCTGCACGGTGCTTCTTTAGAGTTTTCTATAATCTTTCTTCTTCTTTCTCTGAAAGGTTAGCACTAATAATAACAGGATATATTTCTTTTTCATCAAGATAAGCGTACTTAAGATTATCAGGCAATGGTTTAGGTTCAAACACGGGATCCCCCTTGGGTGGAGGGGGATCCCCAAGAATTTCGACGGGAAGGTTATGTTTCAGCATAGGTTCCTGTTTAAGGAACACTTCATCTATTTCTTCCCTTTCCTTCATAAACATATCGTTTTCATGGTCTAGCAAATATTGTTCTAAAGGATCAGTTGGAGGAACAGCAATGGAAGCAAGACCAATAATCTCATCCTTACTAGGTGGTTCCCTTTCACGAGGTTGTCTACTAAACTTAGCGAAATTAAACTCATGAGACATACCATCTATGCGAACAGTGACAATATTCTTTTCATAATTAATCTTAGCACTAGCAGTATTCAAGAAGGGCCTACCAAAAATAATGGGACAAAAGGTATCTTGTGGGGAAGCAAGAACAAGAAAATCAGTAGGGTATTTAACCTTCCCACACAAAACTTCAACATCTCTAAAAGTCCCAATAGGTTTAATGGTATCCCTATTAGCAAGCTTAATAGTAACATCAATGTCTTCTAATTCAACGGGTGCAATGTCGTGCATAATTTCTATATAAAGATTATAAGGTATCGCACTAGCACTAGCACCCATATCACATAAGCCATGATAACAATGATCTCCTATTTTAACAGAAATAACAAGCGTGCCTACGACAGGTCTACGTGTCTTAGTATCAGGTCTAGCAATATTAGCAGTCTCACCCAAGAAAGAAATGAGATGCCCATCTAAGTCCTCATCCAAGAGATCTTGAACCATAGCAATACTAGGTTCAACATTAATTTGCTCAGGAGGTGTATAAGTCCTAGTATTACTCTTACGAACAACATACGAAGCTTTAGCATGATCCTTTATCCTAACAGGAAAAGGAGGTTTTTCAACATAAGTAGTAGGAACAATAGGATCACTATAGGTAATAGTCTTTTCTTCGACTGTAATAGGTGCAACTACTTTCACTTCAATAGGAGGATTATATTTAAACCACTTCTCCTTAGGGAGATCAACGTGAGTAGCAAAAGATTCACAAAAAGTAGCTACTATCTCAGAGTCAAGTCCATACTTAGCGCTAAATCCACGAAAAACATCGGTATCCATAAAAGATTTAACACAATCGAACTTAGGTGTCATACGGACTCCTTACCATCGTCGGAACCCCAATCTTCAGAGTTGCGTTTAATTCTTTCCAATAAGTCCCATTTGAAATCAATAGTCTTCAGCATATAAGAACCAGCACAGGAAGTATCGAGCAGGTCGCGATTATCGAGAGAAAGCCGAGCATAGAAATTCTGAATAATCATTTCCCGAGAGAGCTCATGATTGGGGCATGAATATAACATTGATTTAAGCCTCCCCCAAGATTGAGCGATGCTTTCTCCTTCGCGAGGCCAGAAATTATATATGTAATTACGATCACGATGAACAAGATGCATTGGATAGAACTTCTGGTGAAATTCCAACTTCAATCGCTTATAATTCCAAGATCTTGTATCATCACATAGCCTATACAATGTCATTGCATCTCCCTTCAAAGATAAAGGGAAGACCTTCCTTTTAACAACATCATCGGGAATACCTGCAAGCTTAAATAATCCACAAAACTTCATCCACAAAGATAAGGTGTAAATCGGGATGCAATGTTCCATCTCCTGCAAATGGATTAGCTAGCAGTTTATCTATCATACCTGAAGGAATCTCAAGTTCAGGAGGTTGAGGAGAACCTCTTTGCTCTTCTGTTTTGGGTGAAGATACCCCAAACAAGCCCCTCAAAGGATTAGTTTCCATAGTGACAAGTAACAGAAAATTTCAGCACACTATATAAACGTTTCCTTACCAAGTTCCACTCACCAAAAGCGCTACACTCCCCGGCAACGGCGCCAGAAAAGAGTCTTGATGACCCACAAGTGTAGGGGATCTATTGTAGTCCTTTCGATAAGTAAGAGTGTCGAACCCAACGAGGAGCAGAAGGAAATGATAAGCGGTTTTCAGTAAGGTTTTCTCTGCAAGCACTGAAATTGTAGGTGATAGATAGTTTTGTGATAAGATAAATAGTAACGAGCAACAAGTAAATAAAGTAAATAAAGTGCAGCAAGGTGGCCCAATCCTTTATGTAGCAAAGGATAAGCCTGGACAATTTCTAATAATGAGAAAGGAGCTCCGAGGACACATTGGGAATTATCATCAAGCTAGTTTTCATCACGCTCAAATGATTCGCGTTCGGTACTTTGATAATTTGATATGTGGGTGGACCGGTACTTGGGTACTACCCTAACTTGGACAAGCATCCCACTTATGATTAACCCCTATTGCAAGCATCCGCAACTACAGAAGAAGTATTAAGGTAAACCTAACCACAACATTAAACATATGGATCCATATCAACCCCTAACGAAACAACGCATAAACTAGGGTTTAAGCTTACATCACTCTAGCAACCCATCATCTACTTATTACTTCCCATGCCTTCCTCTAGGCCCAAATAATGGTGAAGCGTCATGTAGTCGACGTTCACATAACACCACTAGAGGAAAAGACAACATACATCTCATCAAAATATCGAACGAATACCAAATTCACATGACTACTAATAGCAAGACTTCTCCCATGTCCTCCGGAACAAACGTAACTAATCACAAAGCATATTCATGTTCATAATCAGAGGAGTAATAATATGCATAAAGGATCTGAACATATGATCTTCCACCAAGTAAACCAATTAGTATCAACTACAAGGAGTAATCAACACTACTAGCAACCCACGGGTACCAATTTGTGGTTTTGATACAAGATTGGATACAAGAGATGAACTAGGGTTTGAGAGGATAGGTGCTGGTGAAGATGTTGATGGAGATTGACCCCCTCCCGATGAGAGGATCGTTGGTGATGATGCTGGTGATGATTTCCCCTCCGGAGAAGTGTCCCCAGAACAGCTCCGCAGAGCCCTAGATTGATTCCGCCAAGGTTCCGCCTCGTCATGGCGGAGTTTAAATCCGTAAGCTTGCCCCAATTTTTTCCAGGGTAAAAGTGATGATATAGCATAAGATGGACGCGGAGGCCACCAGGCCCAGGAGATAGGGGGCGCCCTATAGGGGGCGCCTGCTGTTTGACAGCGTGTGGGCCCCCTGGCCTATTTCTTTCGCTCAGAAATTCTTATTAATTCCAAAAAGTTGTTTCGTGGAGTTTCAGGACTTTTGGAGCTGTGCAAAATAGGTTTCCAACGTTTGCTCCTTTTCCAGCCATTACATGACACTTCACCATTATTTGGGCCTAGAGGAAGGCATGGGGAAGTAACAAGTAGATGATGGGTTGCTAGAGTGACAGAAGCTTAAACCCTAGTTTATGCGTTGTTTCGTTAGGGTTTGAGAGGATATGGTGCTGGTGAACATGTTGATGGAGATTGACCCCCTCCCGATGAGAGGATCGTTGGTGATGACGCTGGTGATGATTTCCCCCTACCGGAGGGAAGTGTCCCCGGCAGAACAGCTCCGCCAGAGCCCTAGATTGATTCCGCCAAGGTTCCGCCTCGTCGCGGCGGAGTTTCGTCCCGTAAGCTTGCCCCCAATTTTTTCCAGGGTAAAAGTGATGATATAGCATAAGATGGACGCCGGAGGCCCACCAGGGGCCCAGGAGATAGGGGGGCGCGCCCTATAGGGGGGGGCGCCCCCTGTTGCCTTGACAGCGTGTGGGCCCCCTGGCCTATTTCTTTCGCTCAGAAATTCTTATTAATTCCAAAAAGTTGTTTCGTGGAGTTTCAGGACTTTTGGAGCTGTGCAGAATAGGTTTCCAACGTTTGCTCCTTTTCCAGCCAGAATTCCAGCTGCCGGCATTCCCCCTCTTCATGGTAAACCTTGTAAAATAAGAGAGAATAGCCATAAGTATTGACATATAATGTGTAATAACAACCCATAATGCAATAAATATTGATATAAAAGCATGATGCAAAATGGACGTATCAATAACTCATTAAGTTGTCTTCCTTGTCCAACTTCAACTAATTTGATCAAGTTTGAAAATAATTAATGAGGCTCACAGTCATAGAAGATGTTGATGATAGTATATTTATATGTGAAATCTCTCTTCCTTCAATGTTCTTTCATGAATTGTTCAAGTGACCAATACTATGTTTGCTAATTTTAAATAAATTTACCACCTCTACTTCTTATATGCGAAGTCATTACTCCCCATGGTATAAGCATATGAAACATATATAAATTCAAATTTATGACATTTAATTCATTCAACCATTTACTCATGGGATATAAGTGAAGCATGACTGCACGAGACTAACAGACAAACTACTCCAAAAGGATATAAGTTAAGATCAATGAGTAGTCAAATAGTTAAATAGCCATGGGAGGACTCTCTCTCATTCAAGATTTCAGATCCAATAATTTTATTCAACCAGCAAGTAAAATGAAAATACGCTCCAAGCAAAACACATATCATGTGACGAATAAAAATATAGCTCCGAGTAAGGTATACCTATGGTTTTGAAGACGAAAGAGGGGATGCCTTTCGGGGCAGCCCCAAGCTTAGGCGCCTGAGTCTTCCTTGATTATTAGCTTGGGGTGCCTTGGGAATCCCCAAGCTTAGGGCCTTTCCACTCCTTATTCTCCTCACATCGATATCTCACCCAGAACTTGAAAACTTCAATCACACAAAACTTAACGAAACTTCGTGAGATGGGTTAGTATGATAAAGAGTAAATCATTCACTTTGGTGCTGTCAAGATAAGATTCATAATTGATCTCACACAATGCCTACTGTACCATATCATTTCTACAATATATATTGAGCAATATAAGCCATATAAACTTGGAAACAAGCAAACTATGCATTGAAAACAGAATCTGCGAGAAACAAAACAGTCTGTAATGATCTAAACAACAACCATACTTATGCTACTCCAAAAATTCTGAAAAATTAGGAAAACCTAGGCAATTTGTATATAAATCTTGTGTAAAAGTTTTAGATCAAAAGAATGCTTCTGTGATTTGTTAAAATTCCGACAATGAGCGCAAAAGTTTCTGTTTTTCAGCAAGATCAAATCAACTATCACTATAAGCCATCCCAAAGGTCTTACTTGGCACTTTATTGAAACAAAAGCTATAAAACATGATTACTACAGTAACTTAATCATGTGAACACACAAAAACAGTAAGGACAAATGTTGGTTGTCTCCCAACAAGCACTTTTCTTTAATGCCTTTTTAGCTAGGCATGATATTATAATGATACTCTTCCAAGCCCAATTCTGATGATAGTCTTATTCATACTCCAAAAGATATAAGTGAAGTTCATGGAGCATTCTAAAATAAATATAGATTAACCAATATCCAAGATCAAAATATATAAGTGAAGCACAAAGAGCATTCTATAAAGTCATACTCAAAAAAATTTAAGTGAAGCACAAAGAGCATTCTATAAAGCCATACTCAAAAGATTTAAGTGAAGCACATGAAGCATTCTATAAATCAATGACGGACTATCTCATACTAGCATGGAGCATACAGGAAAAGAAAATATAAATAAACACAAAGGACACATATCATGTGAACAAAACAAAAACCAAGGTATACCGATAATTGTTGAAGAAGAAAGATGAGATGCCAACCGGGGCATCCCCAAGCTTAGATGCTTGAGTATCATTGAAATATTTACTTGGGGTGCCCTGGGCATCCCCAAGCTTGAACTCTTGCCTCTCTTTATTCTTCTCATATTGATAACTCCTTGATCTTCAGACACTTCATCCACACAAAACTTAAAAAGAACCTCGCGAGATCCGTTAGTATAATAAAGCAAATCACTACCTTTAGGCACTATTGTAAACTCATTCCAATTTCATATTAGCATTATATCTACTGTATTCCAACTTCACCATGGTTCATACCCCCCCCCCCCCGATACTACCCATAGATTCATCAAAATAAGTGAACAACACATAGAAAACAAAATCTGTCAAAAACAGGACAATCTGTAGTAATACAGAAACTTCAAATACTTCTATAACTCCAAAAATTCTAAAAAATTAGGACAATCTAAAAAAATTGTATAGAAGTACTATGCAAAAAAGTTTCAGAATCTTTTGACATTCCAGTAAAAAAATGTAAATTCACGTACTACAGCCAAAGTTTGTGTTTTTGCACTGCACATATCAAACAAACAATCTAATCATCCTAAAACCAAAACATGGCACATCATTTTTATAATACAATGGATATATACAAGGGTATAATTATACTTGCAAAACTTTGATGAAAAATTCTACATTGTTTCCACGAGCATGAACACAAGTGTTCAAGGTCGACCCTCAGTTCTCCAATGCATAACTTTCCAATCACTTCTCTTTTTGAAAAAGTTTTTAGGTATAAGAGGAAAGTATTTTTTGTATTTTGCATTTTTAAATATTTTTTGTTTGTTTCACCCACAACTAAACAAAAACAAAAGGGAAAACAAAAACTACTTAGTGAAGAAAGCAAACAAGCATACACGAAAATATCAACCCCACACTATTTCTCCCCGGCAACGGCGCCAGAAAAGAGCTTGATAATCTCCAAGTGCAAGGAATCATCGTAGCGATTTCCAAAGGTGGAAGTGATAAGTATGGAGTGTCGAACCCACAAGTAGCTAAAGGCAAGATAAATATTCTCTCAAGTCCTATCTGCCACTGATACGACTCTACGTACACCGAACGTTTGCTTCCATCTAGAAACGAGAAATAAAACTAGGTTGTGGGTATGAAGAGGATAAATTTGCATGATATTGGAGAACTAAAATATAAAAGTATGTGATGTGATCATAAAGTTAGAATATATTACTATATATTATAAGTAGCGAGTGTGGAATAATGATGGGTCGATGTGTGGAATTATCCTAGGCAATTGTTAACAAGATCGGTAATCATTATTGCAATTTCATATGAGGGAGAGGCATAAGCTAACATACTTTCTCTTCTTGGATCATATGCACTTATGATTGGAGCTCTAGCAAGCATCCGCAACTGCTAAAGATCATTAAGGTAAAACCCAACCATAGCATTAAAGTATCAAGTCCCCTTTATCCCATACGCAACAACCCCCTTGCTCGGGTTTATTCTTCTATCACTCAAGTTGCCCACTATAATAGAATCATGAATGTATTGCAACACCCTACAACGGGAATCCTTCACGTGTGCACGACACGGGAGGCACCATAGGACTGCACCAATATAAAACATACATCTCAAACCAATCTAGATCATCAATCAACCCAAAGGACAAAAGAAATCTACTCAAAACATCATAGGATGGCAACACATCATTGGATCATAATATGTGGCATAAAGCACCATTTTCAAGTAGGTGATTACAGCGAGGTGCGGGAGAGTGAACTGCATAAAAGAGACGAGGATGGTGATGAAGATGGTGATGTTGATGAAGACGATCACCGCGGCGATGGTTCCCTCGATGCCACTCCAGCGCCACCGAGAGAGAGGGGGAGAGGTTCTCCCCATTGTACTTCCTCCTCCATGGCCTCCCACCTAGATGGGGAGAGATTCTCCCTCTGGTCCTTGGCCTCCATGGCGATGATGGCCCCTCCGGGATCTTCCTCTATGGCCTCCTGTGATGATGGCCCCCTCCGGCAGGGTGCCAGAGAGGGCCTAGATTTATTTTTCATGGCTACAGAGGCTTGCGGCGGTGGAACTCCCGATCTAGGTTTCTTTTCAGGGGTTTTTGTATGTATAGGATTTTTTGGCGTTGGTTTCACGTTAGGAGGGTCCACGAGTCAACGATAAGACGGGAGCACCTTCCTAGGGGGGTAGGGCGTGCCCTCCGGTCTTGTGGTTGGCTCGGGACTCTTCTGGCCCAACTCTTTTGTTTCGGGAGCTTCTTCTGGTCCATAAAAAATCACCGTAAATTTTTCAGCTCATTTGGACTTTGTTTGATATTCCTTTTCTGCAAAACTCAAAAACAAGGAAAAACCTCGCACTGGGCTCTAGGTTAATAGGTTAGTCCCGAAAATCATATAATATAGTATATAAATGCATATAAAACATTCAAGATAGATAATATAATAGCATGAACCAATCAAAAATTATAGATACGCTTGGAGACATACCAATCGACGTAGTGTAGGTCGTAACGAAATCAATGTATAGGCATCACCAGGCGAGCCTAGGTAGCTACCTGGGCTCCTACCATGCATCCCCTTAGAGCTCTAGCAGAAAAAAGTTAGTTCACTTATAAGTTTTTGAGGGCAAAAAAGCTAATGAACTTGGTTGTACTTAGATATTGCCCCAGTTCCAAGAGTGAGCTAGCTCTGCCACTGAATGTTGACAAGATTTCTATGTTTAATTCATTTTTGTACAATTTTGTAATAGAGAAACCTGCAAGATCTATTTTTTTAGAAAAACTTCAATCTATACATCAACTGTCGAAGTGGTATAAAGAACATGAGAAAGTAAAACTACATCCAGGTCTGTAGACCACACATCGACGAATAAAATTATTGGAGCGAGCCGGAGACACGTCACCGTCATCCCCCCCCCCACACACACATTATTGGAGCCAGGAAACTATCTTGTAGTAGATAGAAGTTGTCGGGCTAAAGCCCCATAGGACCATTGCACGAGGCCAGCAACCACCGCTGATGAAGAAAAGCATAGATAGGAAGGATCTGACTTGCAGACATATGAATGCAAACGAAGGAAGAACGGATTCAAGCGGGTCCATCAAAAAACAAACGCCGACCGAATCTCACGTGATCAGCCGGAGACAGCCTCCACACGTCCTCTAATGAGGCTAGATGCACCACCGGTACAGTGGCTAGAAGGGGACATCTTTATTCCATCTTTAGAGAGCCAACTTGCCTTTCCTTCCCGAGTAGAACACAAACCCTAAACAAACACAAAAAGACACCTAAAAATGAGCTGGAGCCCTCCCGACGGCAAGGGCTGAGATCCACCGTGTGTCCATGGCCTAAGGCCACAGGAGATGGGTTATACCTGCGTGGCGGCGATAGGAGGCTAGCAACCCTAATCGCCTTGAGTTCACCAGAGCACAAGGCCGAAGGGGTACACATGCAACCTGCAATATTTCTATGTTCAGATTAGTTACTATAAATAATTTATTTTGGTCCAAATACGAAGAAAACACACATCTACTAATGATTGAAGTTATACTCTAGAGTTCGTATAAATATTATTTTCTTACAACAAACTAGAAACCACTATTAAGATATTTATTATACTATGTGCCTTGGATATCTTTACCATGATACTTAATGCTATTAAATATACACGAACGCACGCATATACATACGACATATGTACACTATATAATTTATGCAATTGCCAAAAATTTATTAAAGGGGACTTCTGTTACATCATACACAGTTTAAATTTGGGAAACAATTTTTTTATCGAGTTACAATACAAATGTATAAAAACACAATAATTTATATTTGGCAACATTATTGAGGGAGTCTTGGATTAGGGGGTGTCCGGATAGCCGGACTATGACCTTTGGCCGGACTCCTGGACTATGAAGATACAAGATTGAAGACTTCATCCCGTATCCGGATAGGACTTTCCTTGGAGTGGAAGGCAAGCTTGGCAATACGGATATGTAGATCTCCTACCATTGTAACCGACTATGTGTAACCCTAACGCTCTTCGGTGCCTATATAAACCAGAGGGTTTTAGTCCGTAGGACGAACAACAATCATACCATAGGCTAGCTTCTAGGGTTTAGCCTCTCTGATCTCGTGGTAGATCTACTCTTGTAATACCCATATCATCAATATTAATCAAGCAGGAGTAGGTTTTACCTCCATCGAGAGGGCCCGAACCTGGGTAAAAACATCGTGTCCCTTGTCTCCTGTTACCATCCGCCTAGGCGCACAGTTCAGGACCCCCTACCCGAGATCCGCCGGTTTTGACACCGACATTGGTTGAGAGTTCCTCTGTGTCGTCGCCGTCAGGAAGGATGCCTCATCCGTCTTTAAAGACGGCACTGTTGCTAAAGAAGCTTTGGCTGTCGGCCAAACTCTTCGGCTAGGCGGTTTTCTTATGACCGCCTGTTCGGCTGCCGCGCCGATGATGACTTCTCGGGTCATCGAAAGCAATCTTCACGTTATCTCGGAACTCGCCGAGCAGTTAGATCCGATGGATCTCTCTTCCTTACACGAGCCCTTGGATCGCATCGCCGCCACAGTCGCTTCTGAGGACTATGATCAGATTGGGCCTAAACCCAATCTAAGAGAGATTAACTCTCCCGGGTTACCCACCACGTTGCTGTGGTAGAGGAACAATACGGGCGACCCTTCTTCTATCTTAAGGACTAGCTACGTCCGGATTCCCGATCCCTCCATGCCGGATTCCCGCGGAGGAGAGGACGTCACTCAAGCCCTCAACCTAAAGTCAGGTAGCGGGCTAGATTCATTGGACAACATCCAAGAATCCAAGCTTCCAAGTTTGGAAGCTCCTTGGCCCTTAAGTCTCAGATCGCGGGAGGTTCCGGATTTAATTGAACCCGCCCACCCAAACATAAGCGACCTATCTCAAATTCGGCAAGACCCCGCAGAAATAGTACACCATTACTGGGCCAGATTCCTCCTGGTTATGGACAGGATAAAGGACTGTCGCGAGGAGGACGCAATCTCATTCTTCTGCAATAATTGCATGGACAACGGGATCCTCAACGCTATAAGTCGCCGTGACATTACACGCTTTGCCGACTTGGCGTCCATAGTACGAAAGTACTGTGCGATGGAAAGCGCCTGGAAAACCGAAGCAAGATTTTGGGACAATCCGGCCTTGAATACAACCCCAGTCCGAAATAAAAGGGTGCATCATCGCCAGGCACCTGGGTTAAATACCAGAAAGCAAAAACCCTCTATAGGGCATGGAACCGTACTGGAGGGATGGCTCAATGGACCCTGTAAAATTCATAGTACAGAGGGCGCCACTCCAACTCATAGCCTTAGAGCATGTTGGATACTACGGCAGGTGGCCAAAAGTGGTGAAGAGCTTCTAGCTCTAGAGCACCAGCCCAGGGATACTAATACGGTATTAACAATCTTCGAGACTTTCGCATCAAATAATATGCGGAATCGAACACTCCGTAGCCTTGCCGAAGTCTACCAGGTAGCAACAATAAACCCATGGAGTGACACGGCTATTACCTTTAATGCCAGTGACGAACCTAAATTCCGAACAGCCCGAGCACCAGCCGCATTGGTCCTCAGTCCGATAGTGGACGGCTTTCGCCTTACCAAGGTACTCATGGACGGTGGCAGCGGATTGAACCTCATTTACGAGGAAACCCTTTGAAAAATGGAAATAGACTGGAGCCGCATTGAGCGAAGCACCACAACCTTTAGAGGAATAATCCCCAGTCGGGAAGCACGCTGTACAGGAAAAATCACACTGGATGTGGTGTTCGGCATGCCGGATAATTACAGGTCCGAGGAGGTCACGTTCCAAGTGGCCCCGTTGAGCAGCGGATACCACGCTCTATTAGGGCGTGAGGCATTCACAATTTTCAAGCTATACCCCATTATGGGTACATGAAGCTCAAAATGCCTGGGCCCAACGGAATCATCACTCTTGCTAGTGACCCGGACATAGCACTCCGCGCCAAAAATAAGACAGCCGCACTGGCCCTTGAGGCACTATCCGAAGCCCTAGTGTCCGAGGAACTCACTGCGCTGCGCTCCACGGTGAATAGGGACGATGTGATACTCGATAAGAGATCCAAGTCCACCTCCTTTAAACCGGCGGACGAAATAGTCAAATTCCAAGTCCATCCAACGGACCCTACAAAAACGGCCTCCATCGGGGCACAAGTAAATCCTGATGTAGATGCCGCACTAAGAGAATTCCTACGCGAAAATTGGGACATTTTTGCCTGGCACCCTTCAGACGTGCCAGGAATCCCACGCTGGCTGGCCGAGCACAGCCTAAACATCCTAAAAGGATTCAAGCCAGTCAAACAGGCTCTTCGACGTTTCTCCGAACCCAAGAGACATGCCATGGGAGAGGAGCTAGCCAAACTATTGGAGGATGGATTCATCAGAGATATAAAACATCTGGACTGGCTAGCAAACCTGGTGATGGTACCAAAGAAGGACAAATCCTGGCGCCTATGCGTCGATTTCAAGGACCTCAACAAGGCTTGCCCAAAGGATCCCTTCCCCCTCCCCCGCATCGATCAAATTATCGAAGCTACCGCAGGACACGATTCATTGTGCTTCCTCGACGCATACTCCGGCTACCACCAAATTAAGATGGCAGAGCCTGACCAAGCCGCAACGGCATTCATCACTCCATACGGCCCATTCTGCTTCAACACAATGCCCTTCGGGCTCAAAAACACCGGCGCAACATATCAGCGCATGATTCAGACATGTCTGGCAAACCAGATCGGCAAAACAGTGGAGGCATACGTAGATGATGTGGTCGTCAAAAGCAAGCATGTCGAAACTCTAGTAGACGACTTGAGGCTCACATTCGATAATCTCCGAACATATGACATCAAGCTCAACCCGGAAAAATGCGTTTTCGGCGTACCAGCCGGAAAGCTCTTGGGCTTCATTGTATCCGGTAGAGGAATTGAAGCAAACCCAGCCAAGATCCGAGCTCTGTCACAATTGGATATCCCAAAATACCTCAAACAAATACAAAAATTGACTGGATGCGTGGCGGCTCTAAGCCGCTTTATCTCCCGTTTGGGAGAAAAGGCATTACTCCTTTATCGCCTCCTCCGACGCACCGAACACTTCGATTGGACGGATGCCGCCACGGCCGGAATCGAAGAAATAAAAGCCATATTGGCAACAAACCCGGTCCTGGCCGCGCCCAACATGGGCGAACCAATGCTATTATATATCGCGGCAACTCATCAAGTTGTAAGCGTGGTGCTCGTTGTCAAACGAGAAACGGACGGACACAAGTTTCCCCTTCAAAAACCAGTTTACTACGTGTCCACTGTCCTAACTCCATGCAAATCACGGTACCCGCATTATCAAAAGATAGCATACGCGGTGTTTATGGCATCCCGGAAGCTGCGACACTACTTTCAAGAGTGTTCGATAACGGTATCCTCCGAAGTACCTCTTAACGACATTATAAACAACCGCGACGCGACGGGCCGGATTGCCAAATGGGCCATTGAGCTCCTCCCGTTCGACATACCCTATAAGCCACGGCGAGCTATTAAGTCGCAAGTTTTGGCCGACTTCGTCGCCGAATGGATAATGCACTTCGACGGCTCCAAAATGTTGGCTGGCCTGGGAGCTGGCGTCGTTCTGACGTCCCCAACCGGAGATACAGTTCAATACGTACTCCAGCAACGCAGCCGAATACGAGGCCCTTCTACATGGTCTCCGGATGGCAGTCTCCATGGGCATTCAACGCCTAGAGGTGCGCGGGGATTCGAACCTCGCGATATCCCAAATAAATGAGACTTTGATGCCAAGGATCCGAAAATGGCAGCTTATCGCAATGCCGTCCTAAAAATGTCAGCTCGGTTTGAGGGGCTCGAATTTCACCATATAGCTCGGGATAACAACCAGGCAGACGCGTGTTGGCACGCATCGGGCGCAAAGCGCGATGCCGCCCCCCAACATCTTCCTAGAGAGGCTGTTCAAACCATTACGTATTATGGGAGGGAGAGTCCGGAAATAACAACCCGGACCCAACCGCCTTGCCCACACCGAACATTACGACACTGTTGGTGGTTCTGCCAACGAAATAACACCCTCAGCCCACGTAATAATGGCAGTCATTGCCCCGTGGACAGAACCATTCCTAGCCTACCTAACCAGGCAGGAACTTCCCGAGGACCAAAACGAGGCCCGCTGCATAGTGCGGTGATCTAAAGCCTATAAGGTCCATGAGGGAGAGCTTTATAAGAAAAGCACAACCGGAGTCCTTCAAAGGTGTATCTCCGAAGAGGAAGGGCGGAATCTTCTGGCTGAAATTCATGCCGGACTCGGCGGGCACCACGTCGCAGCCCGGGCCCTTGTAGGCAAGGCCTTCCGTACAAGGATTTTATTGGCCGACGGCCCGGGCAGATGCTCAGGACTTAGTCCAACGATGCGTCGGATGCCAGCTCTTTGCTAATCAAAGCCACATGCTACCCACCGCCCTCAAAACTATACCCATCACCGGGCCCTTCAGTGCTGGGGCTTGACATGGTTGGACCCCTTAAAGGGGAACCCACAAGCAAAAATACCTACTGGTCATGGTGGATAAATTCACCAAATGGATAGAGGCCAAGCCTGTTAAGACGGCGAATCCGTCGGTGATAGACTTCATATCGTGGGTCGCATTACGATTCGGTGTCCCCACAGCATCATCACTGGTGCAAAAACATGGGCATCAAGCTCGACTACGCTTCAGTCTATCACCCTCAAACTAACGGTCAAGTCGAGCGAGCAAATGGTCTAATTATGAGCGGCATCAAACCCAGATTAGTGCGGTCCCTTAAGGAATCTAACACGACCTTTGGGTAGAGGAGATCGACTCCGTACTCTGGGGGCTGCGGACCACTCTGAATCGCACGACCGGATTCACACCATTCTTTATGGTATACGGCGCAGAGGCAGTTCTGCCCTACGACATAATTCATGACTCACCTCGCGTGCGCATGTACGAAGAAAGAGAAGCCGAGCTCGATCGACAGGACAGTTTGGATGCCTTGGAGGAGGAGCGTGACGTAGCAAAAGCCCGTTCCGCATTCTATCAACAACAGGCTCGAAGATATCAAAGCAGAGAAGTACGGGCCAAAACTTACAATGTTGGCGAGCTAGTTCTACGCCTGCCGGACAAGAAAAAGGACAAACTCAAGCCCAAATGGGAACGTCCCATTATCATCGACCAAGTCCTGACCGGTGGAGCGTACCGTCTGCGAGATGCATCGGATAACCGACTCGAGCCGAACCCATGGAACGCGGCCCATCTCCGAAGATTCTACGCCTAGTGCCGGATTCTGAGTTCGTCTCCTTCCTCTGTCCATATTTTACACTTTAGTTGTCTTCTATTTTTTCTCCTTCTCCTGCTTTTTTTTCCAGCCTTTGAAGGCTCGTTAGCGCATTGTTCGCACACACTTGACGCGCTATCCGCGCTCATTGTACCTGGGGGCTTCTTTCACAGAAGCTTATTTATAAGGGCTTCATGCCCAATACATGTGTCACACTTCCGCATGTCCCTTTTATTCACCATTATATGCATCGATATGACTTAAGTTTTGGCCAAGCTGGGTTGCCTGGCTCCTGTGCTTACCCCTACGTTCCCGATTGTTCGGCTAGGTGGTAAAGGGAGCACCTCTGCGATTGTTACTGCCAGGTCAGCCGGATGTGTACCTCAGACTGGGTGAAGCCGAAAGCTAGTGTTCTTAAGAGAATATTCGGTCGGTGAACTAAAAGAAGATTTCTTACCTATTTATTTATCTGCCCCCAGATGTTTTTCTGCTTTTTTCGCAGTCCGGACATGCACTTTAGGGCATGCCTCCCAGGGAAAGGAACCCCTAACAGAACTATTCTCCCTGGAAGATGTTTCTTACTAACCATGTAATATAACATAACTAGTTGGGCACTTATGCGATAAAGCACTAGTGACCCCTACGCCTGGTCTCCACGCATGCCCCGGTTTTTATATAACCGCGAGGGTATTCGGACACACTCCGGACTACTGGGTCCCGAGGTTGAAGCGAAAAGGTCCGCTATGACAAACGATCTACAATCCGGCTAGAAGGCATTTTACATGTCACCTTAAATTACATAGTCAATTCAACTGATTGTATTCCTCTTCAATGCCATCTAACAGGCTGCCTAGTTTACAGTCCTGCTGGGAATACTTTGCGGCCAATTTTACTTGGCCATACACTAAGCTCACAGGGATCTCCTTCCCATCAGGCCCCACAGGTCCGACCTCGGCCATGTGGTTTGGGCCAGTCTTCGTGTACCACGTCTTCACCATGGCCTAGGCCTCCCTGGCGCCTTGACAGCAGGCCGATATCTTCCATAATCGGAAGCGCCGCCGCGCTCCCTGGAGCCTCTCTGCAAGCTCCCCAAGGCCTTCGGGCAGGGAGACAGATGGCCACAAGGCCTGGGCGACGCCTTTCATCACCTGTCGAACTCGTTCGTGCAGTTGTAAGAGCTCGGGAAGAAGGTCAACCGTAGAACCGGGCATTTCCTCTGCAGGACGGCCTGTGAGCATACCTACAGACATAACTCTGTTAGTCGACTTCCTCGCCGAACTCTTTTTTCAAAGTTTATTTAAGCACTTACTAAAAATGCCGCGTCGAAGCCGCTGATTCTCCTTAACGGAGTCAGACAGCTGGGCACGAACATCTTTTAGTTCCTCACCCAGCTGGGTGTTGGCATCTTGGAGATTATTTTTCTCCTGCCTCACCCTCATAAGCACGTTCTCGCCGGCCTTTAACCAGTGCAAGAACTGTTGCTTGTCCGGATCTACCCCGGCGCCATCTGCAATGTTATTATCAGATTTATACACACGCCACACTTTACAACATACTTATCTTCTAAAAGCGTATATTACCAGAGGGGGTTTCTTTGGCTTCCCCTGTCGCGGCTTGTGCGGCCTCAAGTTGGGCTTTGCACTCTTCAAGCTCCTGGGACAGTTGGGTATTCTTTTCTGTAAGATCCTGCACAATAAATGATCCTTAAATCAGTTATTCTAACTATTTCAAGTCTCGGGGGCTACTGGCATATATAACTGTTAAATTTCCTCACTCGCATGTGTTTTACATCTTGCTCCAAGTGGCTCTGGCTAGACCATCTTGAGCGGCACGGAGGTGCGTATCTCCCGAATTGAAGGCGTTCAATGCCTCTTGGGAGAAACATGTGTCACGAAGAATTGTCCGGCGGCGCCTGTGATTCATGGCACTCTCCACCTCGGAGTTGGTGGCGGACAATCTGTCGGCATCCTCTGTCGGAGGAGCATCCGACGCACGCCTCGTGTTCGCCTCCGCTTCTGGGCCTGGCTTTGGAGCCTGGCTGGCGGAGGCTCGATTGGCAACCTCTCTGGATATAGTCCGGCGAGCGCTCTTTTTCCTGAAGAGAGCACGAGCGTTAGTATGCCTTCCGGAATAAAACCTGGGAATAAGGTGACACGCCATACCGTTGCGCCGGTGTTTCAATCCGGACCACACTTCTTTTTAGCCTGCTGGGCCGTGCTGCCCCTTGTTGGCTAGCCGCCGCAGGCTCGGCCTTCCGCCTCAAGGGCTCCCCCTGCAAAACACCGAGTGTATACGGTGATAAAAAATAAGCACGGATGAACCATTCTCAAAGTATTGGGGCTTCGGTCTCAGTTACCTGTGAGGCTGGAAGTATTCCGGGGTAATCGGCCGTAATGGCAACCAGAGCATTATCAATGCTCAGTTGGTGAAATACCCCATCGATCAGCTCCACTGATATGTCCGGATCCTCTTGGGAGGCCGGATCGAGGAACCGTTCCGGATCTTCGGGTTGTGGAGGCAGGCTGTTTATATCCTTTACGGCCTAGCGCAGTTCCTGCGTCGAAATCACAAAATGAGATACTTGACTATGGGAATATGGATCGGATGGGCCAAAAGAAATGTCCGCTTACCCAGCTTGGAGGATTGTTCATAGAAAATCCGTCCTGGTGATTGACGTGAAGAAATTCCTCCTCTTCTCCCTTGTACAATGCGGACAAGGTCTTCATCAGATCAGCGACCGATCCCGGCCCCTTACGGCCATGGCGGGTGGCATCATCCTCCCCGTTGAAATCCCACATGGGGTGGCCTCTATCTTTGAGCGGCTGCACCCCGCATAATGCATGTGGCCATGACCCGATCATGGTTAGTCCGGAATGAGCCAACAACCTTATTCGGCTCATCGGTAAAGGACGCCCCTGTCATTTTCCCTCGAGGGCTCCGTGGACGCCAGACTTAGGCGTTTCTTCACAGGAGCATTCTTGAACTCCGGAGGCCGATCCGAACAGGTCCGGCAGGGGACATCTTCTATATAAAACCATTCCGAAGGCCGGTCTTGGACGCCTTCTTCGGGGTTCGGATAGATATCCGGTCCGGCGATGCGCCATAGTTCGGCTCCGCCCACTTGATATATCAACCCCTCCACGAGAACGGGTACGAGGCAGAACAGCCTCTTCCACAGCGTGAAATGAGCCTCGATGCCCAAAAACAGCTCACAAAGGGCCACGAAGCCTGCAATATGCAGAATGGAGGCAGGCGCAAGGTTGTGCAACTGGAGGCCATAGAACTCCAGGAGCCCCCGGAGAAACGGATGAATTGGAAATCCGAGCCCTCTTATCAAATAAGGGACAAGGCATACCCGCTCTCCTTGGGAGGGACTGGGGACACTCTCCGCTTGTTTTCCGCCCTTATAGGTGGCGAGTCCGGCTTGAACCGGAACCATGAAGGCTGGGGGAAGAAATCCCTTGGTTTGGAGCGTCACTAGCTCGCTGTGCGGGACGGAGGATCTCTCCCAATCTCCAGGCTGAGGACTGGGAGGGCGAGAGGAGGAGCCGCGCCGACTGTCCATGATGGAATGGATTTCTGTCAGATGCAATCCGATGAAAGCTCGCAAAGGGAAGATGGTGTGATTCGGATCTAGATCCTCGTCTCTTATATAGACAGCTCATTTGCGCAGCTAGGGGGGTAGATGTAAAAATACCCTGGCTTTTCGCATTCGTTCAACACGTGGAAGATGGCCATTATTGGGCGTGGAAGCCAAGGAGCGTGATATTTACGAGAAGCCGGACACTATTCAACAGGTACACAGGATTTGGAGAAGAACCCGCCTTGCAATGCCGAAGACAAACTACCAGTCGGACTCGACGTCATTGAAGCCTGGTTCGGGGCTCTTGAGGAGTCCCGGATTAGTCGGTGTCCGGATAGCCGGACTATGACCTTTGGCTGGACTCCTGGACTATGAAGATACAAGATTGAAGACTTCGTCCCGTGTCCGGATGGGACTTTCCTTGGCATGGAAGGCAAGCTTGGCAATACGGATTTGTAGATCTCCTACCATTGTAACCGACTCTGTGTAACCCTAACCCTCTTCGGTGCCTATATAAACCGGAGGGTTTTAGTCCGTAGGACGAACAACAATCATACCATAGGCTAGCTTCTAGGGTTTAGCCTCTCTGATCTCGTGGTAGATCTACTCTTGTACTACCCATATCATCAATATTAATCAAGCAGGAGTAGGGTTTTACCTCCATCGAGAGGGCCCGAACCTGGGTAAAAACATCGTGTCCCTTGTCTCCTGTTACCATCCGCCTAGACGCACAGTTCGACACCCCTACCCGAGATCCGCCGGTTTTGACACCGACAATTATCATGCGGTACTATGGTATCAAAGTAAATAAAAAACATCCTTGTTAAGATTATAGTACAATAAAAATAACCTCAAAAATATAAAATTTCAGTATAAATCATCCTCTTCTCTTGGCCGCCTGCCTACATCGTCTGGTGAAGTTTATTCACTTAGACTTGTAGCAATTCTAATTTTTTTTATCTTTGTAGTTTATGTACCTCGTTATTTTTAACCCTATATTTAAGAATGGATAATTGAGCTTTATTATTGAGTATAATTGAGCATAATGGCTTTACGTGTCGAAGTTGATATTGAGAAACAGTAAAATGAAGCCACCTAGGAGCCTTCACAGCGCTTTGGCGTAGCTAACCGTCCGATCCATCAACCATCGTACATTCACCTGGGCGTCTTCATTTATCTCTTGGGCCGCTGCTCCGCAAAACTATCTCGGCCGACTGTTGTTGATCGGGCCGGGATTGTGTGTTGGGCTGGTGCACTCGCTTCAGGGGCCCGCTCATTCCCGCATATATATGTTGCCATGTCCCTCCCTCGCCCCTCTTCTCCACCATCGGCGTGACCGACCAGCAGCGAAGACGGAGCAAAGCTGCGAGCAACAGATCTGCCTGGGAGAGAGGGTGTAGTTGACTGTCGGGGCATGCCACTGAGTTGGCCATGACCACTGAGCTGGAGGACGCGAAGCTACTTTGTTCTGGTGAGTGCCCCGTGGACCTATGCCGCTGCATGATGTTGCAGCTAGTGCGGGAGAGCAGGGCATCAGCGTTGGTGCGGAGATAGTACAGATTGGTTTCTCACCCACCAGACTGGAGCTTTGCATAGATGGACTCATGCTGAATTCGCGTGGATCCGCTGCGTCCGGTGCTTGCCCACCATCTTCTGTTGCATTGCCCACATCATTCTCATATAAGGAGGACGTTGAGTTCGTCCGAGCGGTGGGGCGCTAAGCAAGATAAGTTGTTGAACTCTTATTTTTGAGCTTCTCTAAACTCAGTTTATGAATTTCATTTATAATTTCTGCCCCGACTAGTGAAGAACTAATGGACAGATCAACTGCCTCAATGTCGTTTTCGCTACTCTTTTTTTGGGCCAACTTATTGTGGCTACCTGCAAGTTGATAATGTCTTTCTTAATCTAGCTATATTGTTGTGTGGCCTCATTTTGGTGAACTCTTCAAATTTTTCTACTGCCTTTCTTAATCAGTTCTTTGTACCATACCCTGGGCCAGCATACTTTGGTAATTAATTAGTACTCGGTGATGTAAGAATATATCGGGCGCGTTGGGAGTTTATATATTAGAAACTAAAGAAAAACCCCGAAATATAGAGTACATAGACACACCATGTATACAATGTTCAGCAAAAACTAATGTAAATTCATGGCACATGGGTAATTAACCACTGTTCATATAGGAATTTTTTGCACGATATGATTTTCAAAGTTAAATTTAAAAACGCGAATCATGGTAGATATATGATTATTCAACATCATTATTATTTTTGATTATTTTCAAGTTTCGAAAATATAAACTAGGGCCGGGCGCACCGGATGCACCACACGCTCCAATGCGCATCATAACTTCTTCAAAACTTTGTGGTTGTTGATTCGGGGTCGTTAGTTTTAATGTTGAGATGGAATTTCCGTTGCCACAACCGCAGCTGCCTAATTATTTGTATTAGTTATTCTTTATTCTCAGTTGAATTTCATTTTCGATAGTTCTTTCACAAAATTAGATGGGCGCAGCAACGCGCGCCTTCATGTTCTAGTGTGTCTAGATAAATAGAAATTAGTTCTGGACATGTTTTAGGGGGAGGTCATTTAACACTCATTATCAACAGAAGCAAGCATTTACATAATTTAATATTGTGTTGGTTCAATAACAATACTTACAATGTTAGCTGATTAAACCACAAGCTACAAACTGAACGTGACATTCTTGGTACTCTATTCATAAGCTGAGGCATGGTGCGGCTGTGCGAGTAAGTGGGTTATCAGGCCCACGCGAAGAATTTTAATTTAAATTCAGTAGAGCTAATTTATGAAATCCTGATGACTTGAATAACAAATCTTTCATCCCCTCCTTCTGCGATGACCAGCCACCGTACCCCGAGCGTCCTCACCCCTGCCCCAATTAATTCGTACCTTTCGGTGGAGACACTTTCACCGGTTGCGCCCTTGAAGAATATTTCTTTCTTGTCCCCTTTTCCCGCCGAATCGTAGAATTTCTCTTTTTTGAAATTTTTTCTTTCGGCACAGAGTTCGTCCTTTCAGTGGAGATTGGTGTATACACGTGAGTTAGGGTTGGTTCAACTTCTTGATGGTACAGATAGATGTTGCTTGGATGATGGCCTGAATTTCTTCTTCAATGAGTACTTTAAGACACCACATTACTGGGAGCTTTTTCTTTTTATGTTTGTTTTGTTTATTTGTGCTTAGACCATGTGCTTGCTTTGGCAAGTTACGTAGAAAAAACATCTCTTTTCTATTCATGTATAATTGGTTATATACATCAATATTAATTAAATTATTATGTATTATACAATAGTAATATTAGTAACTGATGCCAGCTCTGTGAATAATTTCTTCCCTTACGATATTTCCGATTGGCCCAAACGGTTCGAGGACACCGTTCATGATATTCTCGCATCTCTGCTTGCACGGCTGTCTAAAAAAAAATATTGCTTGAGGATTTGAATATCTGATTATCAATGCACAAGTATATCTGAGGACCCCACAACTAAGCAGTCAGGTCAAGTCGCCTTCAATTAGCAGGCTAGCTTTAGCACAGGAACAGTTTGTTTAGCCGATGATTAGCGACCCCAGCACTTGTACTAGTGGCAGTACAACAGTCCTCTGCATCTCCATAATTCAGACGGACACGGATCATCAGCTCAGCTAGGATGGGAGCCTAGGATTAGGAGCGCCAGCCGCCGATAATGGAGCGTCACTTTCTGGGAATCACCTTGGCCGGACGGTTTTTCGTCCCAAGGAATTACTTCGAAGATCTTTGACCCATCCAGTAAGAAAAGAAGCTCCGTCTGCTTGACTCTCACAGACAATGTTTGGGTCCGAAGCATTATTACCTCTCAGGGCCTCACTTTTAAGCATATTGAGCTATTCGCCACCATTTGGGAGAAGCTCTCTAATGTCATACTCATCCCTGGAGTCGACGATACAATTATTTGGAAGTTTACTAAAGAAGGTGTCTACTCCGCGTCTTCTGCGTACGATACTCAGTTTGAGGGTCTCATCGCCTCGACCATGATCTCAATAGGGTGTGGACCGCTCGTAGGTTGCGACGTCGGGGATGGCCGAATTGCAACATTTTCCCTCTTTGCAAGCAGGTTAAAGAGACGGCGGCCCACCTCCTCTTCTCGCGTCGGTTCCACAATGAGAGTGTAGACGAAGATTAAGACTTGGCTTGGTCTTCACGACATCGACCCGACAGATTGGAGACTTGTGCCCTCGGTGAGACTTTGGTACAACGAGGTTTGTCACAAAAGGGGTGACTCGCGCATGGCTCGTAACACCTTGGTGATGCTTGTTGCGTGAAAAATTTTGGAACGAGCGTTACGCGAGGATCTTCCGCAATAGAGCCGCCCCTACTACAGTCGACATTGCCAAGATTAAGGATAAAGCCTCTCTTCGGGCTCGTGCGGGTGCAATGTATTTGAGTAATGTAATGCCGCGAGTGTAATTTTAATTGCCCGCTTGGCGGAACCATGTCTACTGCTCTTCTTAATTAATGGAAATGGAAAATCTTTTGCCTTGTTTCAAAAAAAAATATCATCTTTCTGTGATGAACTAATGGTTAGCTACCGATGTTGCCTCTGTGAATTCCTTCTTCCGTGATGAGTCCTACATTTTCTTTCCCTGTTATTGCCCCTCTAGCAATTTTCTCCGATTGGCCCAAACGGTTCGAGGACACCGTTCGTTCCTGATATTCTCGCATCTCCCCTCACTCGGCTGTCTAAAAAAAAAAACTGCCTGAGGATTTGAATCTCTGATAATCAATGCACAAGTATACCACCAGAGTGCTTGCCAGGCCCCCCACACATAACCCAGTCTGGTCAAGTCGCCATTAATAATTAGCAGACCAGCTTTAGCACAGGAACAGTTGGGTTAGCCGATGATTAGCGACCCCAGCACTTGCACTAGCGGCAGTACAACCGTCCTCTGCATCTCTCCATAATTCATACTGAGACGGATCATCAGCTCAGCTAGGATGGGAGCCTAGGATTAGGAGGAGCCCCGCCGCCGATAATGGAGCGCACACCCACCCCTCCACATTGCATGCTTAGCCATATCTAGCATCCCCCGGTAACCCTAACCCGCCATGCGAAATGCCTCCCGAGCAAGAAAGAAAGAAAGAAAGGTGAAAAAAAGAGGCCTCGTGTCCTGCTTCGAGCCGCAAATCCGACGACCACACCACATGCCGTCGCCTTTGGCTGGCTTGCCGACCCAAAGCCACTTTTGGTTCCGGTAAAAAGTAAAAATGTGAGGGTTACTGACAGTAGTAGTGTCCACTGGCCACTGCCGGTGGGAGTGGTAGTTACCAGTGTGGCAAATACTTGCAGGGGGAAATGTTTGAAAAGGGTCACCGACCGACGGGACGGACGCCGTGCAACGGCTAACATGGGGGTGATTTGACAGTGGCGAGGCGAGCGGGCGTGGCCGGCAGCTTTGCGCGCGATCATGTGGCGTGATTCAGAGGTTACGCACAGTGATCGCAGTAAATCTGGCGTGAGACAGGGTACTACTACTACTCCTACCACCTTTAATTTTTATTTGTACTGCATGTTGTATAGTAGTAGTACGCTACGTGGTACACTATGCTACACCAGTTGCTGCGTCTGCGTGCGTGGTTGTGCGTGAAATGAAGTGAAATGAAACTGGGGAGGGGAGAGACAGTGTAGGTACCAACAGAATTTTTAGAGCCGCGTAGGCTTCTGCGTCTGCTCCATCTGCGGCGGCTTTTCTACCATCTCGAGATGGTCGGCGCGGCAGGTGGATCCGACGGGCCACAAGATTCCACTTCCGCCACCACCATTGATCGATCGATCAATCGATCGGTCACATACGGAATGTACTCTGCTACTTGGAGTGGTGTGCTTGCGTTTGTTTTCATGGCGGTAGCGGCCAAGCACAGTGAGTGAGTGAGAGTGAGCTGAGTGAGCTGAGTGAGTGGTGCGGTGGTAGCTGAGCTGGTGCCTGGTTGGAGGAGTTGTCTTCCATCCGTCGAAAGGTTGGGGTCGGGGTCGGGGTCCGGTTTGGTTTGTTTGGGAGCGAGGAGAGGAGAAGCCAGCTGAGCAGAGCTGAGCTGAGTAGGGAGGAGACAGAGCGGCCCCATTCCCACTCCCTCCCACTCCCTCACTCCCTGCTCTGCTCTGCAGCTAGCACACCATTCATTGATTCACTCGCCCGCTCGCTCGCTCCATTGCTTCTTCTATCTATCCCTTGCTCTGCTCGCTCTGCTCATTCCACGCGCACTGTCCACTCCACCCATCCCCATCCATCCGTCTCCACCAACCCGCCTGCATTTACGTTTCAGTCGCCGGCGGCGGCGGCGGGGCTGATCTAGCGTGGGAAGGGCATGGAGGGGGACGACAAGTGGAAGCTGTCCAAGAAGGGGCGGAGCAGATCGGGCCGGAACTACTACTACGGCGACGCGTCCGGGGCCAGCACCAGCGGCGGGGGCCTGAGCCGGAGCTACTCGGCCAGCGTCACCGCCACCCGGGACGGCAGCGCCGGCGCCAGCGGAAGCGGAGGCGGGAGCGGGGGCGGGAGCTCGTCGTCGGAGCAGCAGAAGAAGGAGGAGGCCGAGTCCCGGCGGCGGCTGTCCAAGAAGTGCGTGGAGGCGGTCAAGGAGCACCGCGCGCGCTTCTACATCGTCCGCCGCTGCGTCTCCATGCTCGTCTGCTGGCGCGACTACTAGGACCTGCCGGCCACCTCCGGCAGGCCGGCCGTCACATTCTTTCAATCGTTTGCTTCTGCTCTTCTACTGCTGCTGTAGCTACGTACATTTCTTTCCCCTTTCTCCGCCTAGCCGAGCTCTCCATCCATCCCAGCCTATATAAATCTTCTTAGCCGCTTCTTCTTCTTCTTCTTCTTCTTCTTCTTCTTGCTACTGCTTAATTTTGTTGTTGATGTTTTTCCCCACTGCGATTTGGGTCATGTACAGTACATCAGCCATGAGCGCCACCACCACCACCACCACCACAAGGTAATCTAGCCACCATTACTAGCTAGCTAGCTCGGGAGCTCCATTTTGCTCTGTTTTTCCTAGTACTACTTCCGAGGCTTAAATTTGTGCAGCTAGCTTCATTTTACTTTCAAATTTGCCCTAGTACCACCTCCCTGGTGTTTGATTCTGAGTGAGTGAGTGAGGGAGGCCATGACCATCCATCGAAGAACAAACATGCAAGATCAATCGATGCTGTTTCATTTCGTCTTTACACTGTCTACTAATTGGTGGCCCTTGTTACAAGTACTAGCAATTATCTCGTTGCTTGCCATTCAAATTGTTGAGCTAACTAGCTGGCTCGCGGGCGGTCAATTGACCGGATGAGGCTCACGCATGCACGCACGCACGCACGCAGAGATTGAATCAATCAGGAGCTCAGGGGCTCGTCGGCCGGCCAATGATTGTGTTAGTCTTAGTGGACGCCGGCCGGTCAATCGATCTGCTGATGATGATGATGGTGGGGAGTACAATTAGGTGGGGGATGCAATGCAACACAACTACACAAGTGAGTGAGTGAGCTTGTCAATTTGTTGGTGGGATTCAGGAATGGCATGGCATGGCGATAACGTTAGCATGGTCCCCTCGCTCATGCTCGCCCGATTCAGTCAAGCCAATCAGTAGACCAAATGTTCGCTTAATCTCCCAGCTGGGCCTGACCCGTCGCCATCGCCGTCGCCGGCCGTCGTCGGCCATGCACCACTGCCATGCAGATGCAGGGCTCACTCTAGAAGGAAGGAAGAAAGAAAGAAGATTCAACGCATTGTGTTTGTATCCTTTTTCTTTTACTTGTACTCTAGCAGGTTTGTTACTGCATGGTAAGTAGTTTCACCGCGCGGTATGGACGCCGCATGCATGGACGTACGGGACACATGCGCGGCACGTGCGAGATTCCCGTTGGCTGCTAACTGGTTTTTCGATTCACCAAGGGCCATGCAAATATACGCGCCCAGCGTACGGACTGTCTGGCACTGTATTTTTTTACTGGTAATTTGTGGTACGTACAAACTTACGTTCCAAGTTCCAACTACCTAGTAGGAGTAGTGATTAGGAACCGGAATCTTTTCCCAACGATTAATTAAGCTCGATCCATCCGTCCGACCCATCTGTGATGCAGCTCACTACGTACTCCATCCGTCTCATAGTTTTTGTTGTGGTTTTAGTTCGCCGAGTTGCTCAATAAGTCTAAACGTACAAAAAGTTACACGCAATTATACACTGATTAGGATTTTTTTTCTAACTAACCTCTTCCCTCTGATTTTCACGGGGTGGGCCCTTCCTTCTCTTAATCTCGAATCAAAACCCATCTGCCTGTAAAACCACCGTAAACCTATGTATGTGTGGTATTACTAACTAACCTATGTATCGTACTAGCGAACCAACCTGTGGATAGATGGTTAGAGGGACTTTGTAAATTTCGATGTGATATGCCGGCTCAGTCTTTTGAAGGTGCTCATAGGGGTAGGGTGTGCGTGTGTGCATCCATAAAGATGAGTATATGCGCGTGTATATGAGCGCTTGCATCTGTACCGTGTTGAAAAAAACATATGTATCGTGCTATTACTTTCCTTTTTCTACCTCCATTCACGGAGGGCGAACGTACTACGTGACGGTGAGAGATATATGGCGGTAATTTGGTTGCCATTGGAGGTGGAAGGAAACAGTTTGGAGCTGGCTGCTGGTGCGAGTACAGTGGGTGCGAGATTGTACGTACGCGGGCACTGTACAAACATATGCAGCGGGGCCGAGGGGAAGGACGCTTGCCTCGCCGGCACGCATTGCCGTCTCCTCCATCTCCATCTCTGTGTGGACCGTGTGTGGTGTAGTACCCTCCGGCACTGTCACGTCCACTGCTACCGCTACCCATCGAGCTATTTATCTTAGCTCCTACTCGTACCAACCGTGAGCCACCACCCATGCATGCGCCACGGATGCTGTCGAAAGCAAGGAAAAACCACCCGTGCGTGCACCACCGTCCCGATGGATGGGATGCGTCCAAGCTGCGTGTACTATATTTGCCTTTTTTTTTTTGACAAGCGCTTTACTCACGTCAACCAACTTAACACAATGGCTATATGTCCACCAAAAAAAAAAGACAAAGACTATGGCGGCCGAGGTCTCACCTAATTCAGGTCGTCGCGGGCGAACATCTCCTTCTGCCGGTTCGTGAACCAAGCCTCCCTCTCCGATGACATTATGTTTTTCTTGTCGACGCTCATCAATGCTAGTGCCACCTCCTTGGCTTTTGTGTCGGCATTGGTGGCCTCGATCTCTAGCTTATTGAGTTGAGCGGCCTCCTCGATGTCAAGCTTCCTCCACTTCACGGCCTTCCTCCATGTCAAGCTTCTTCGTTTGAAGATCTAGGTATATCTTCATTTGCTCCTCCTCTCCTCCCGCACTTCCTTTTGACTCATCATGTTCTCCAAAGTTCCTTGCAAGGCTATAGAAGACGCATCACGCTTCTCGTCGGTATTCGAGCTTGTCTTGCCACTCGGCCTCTTGAGCACATCTCCCTCATCAGCCACGGCCGCCTTCTCTCTTCTTTTCTTCTTAAGAGCGTTGTATTGGTCTTTGAACTTGGGGCAATCTTTGATGAGCATCCAACAATGCGTGAGAGTGAATGACTTATCTTTGTGCCGGGCCTTGAAGGCTTCTAAAGATTGGAATGCCTACACAATCAAACATGCGGCCACCATTTTAACATGAAAGGACATACAATGCATGAAACAAAAGTGGCATACTAACATGAATGGATGCATGATGAAAAAGCAAGAGGTCCATACCAAGTCACCAAGGCCTAGGCCGCTCACGAGACGGGCTTTGACGCTCTCAAGCGCGGCACAATATTTCTTGCACTCTTGTTGGATGAATCTCCATCTTTTTTGGATTGAATTGATGCCGCGACTGCTTGTGAATTGGTAGGGGGCAAACTTTCTTCGCTCATGCAAGTTCTTGTGAACTCTTGTCCAAAAGATGGCTCCTTTTTGCTCGCCGCCTTTGATTGGATCTTGGCCGATTTCCTTCCAACTCTCGCAAATCAAAGTGTCCTCAGCTTGGCTATATGATCCCGTGCGAATGCTTTTCCTCCTCTTTTGTGCTCCAGCCTTTTGGGTGAGCTCTTCGGTAAACAACAATGGCTTCGCGGAAATGCCGACCTCTTCTTCTTCATCTTCACAGTACAAGTCATCATATTCATGCCATGAGTTGCCATGGTCGTCCTCATCACCATCATCATGGTCGGTGGACTGAGTGTCATCGTAGGTACCACGACCATCCTAGCTTTGGGTTGTGTCAGGATCAAAAGCTTGCTCTTGGCCATCGACATGGAACGCCTCACCACGGCCCTCGAAGATGACGTTCTGCATGAACGAGGCGTAGTAAGGGTCGTCGACCGTCGTCGTCTGCGTTGGTGGTGGCATTTCGTCGAACAGCTTGCGGGCAACGGACATGTGAGCCGAAGAAAACGACCGGGGCTGCTTCCCTTGCGCACCGTCTTCACAATGGCCAGCGCCGATGTATCCTGGCATGATGTTGAGGTAGATGACGCATGCGGGCATGGTCGGATCGACCACGACACAGTCTGGAGACGTACATAATCACGTTTGCCCATGGCCGGGCGGTGGAGGAGCACGAACATCCGGCATCTCGTGTGTGACGGACGAGCTCAGGGAACGGTGCTGCGGCGGACGATGAACCGAGGAGCCTGTGCTGGCCACGGCCATGGCAGCGGCCGAGAGATTGGTTGGCGTGGGGCGGCTCATACCCATTATGAGGAGGGTGTGCGCCTTGGAGAAAATGGACTCCTTATCGTCGAGGTCGGCTTGGTGGTGCAACGCACGCTATAGGGCACACTCGGCAGCATACTCGGCGGCGGCCTTCTTCTCTGCCGCGACAATTCACCGGTTCCTCCTCTTGGACGATTCGGCATCGAGCTTGGCAGCCTCCGCCGACGTGAGCTTCGACCGAGGCTTCTTCACATTCTTCTTTTTCTTTGCCACGGGGGTGGGCGGCCGGTGGTGGGTCGCCAGGATTCGCCTCGTTGGCCATGGTGGATGGAGGGAGGGGGAAGGCCAGGGCGTGGGAGAGTTGAGGGCGGGGCGCGGGAGCGTTTTGGAGGAAAGGAAGGGAAAGTGGCCGCCTATGTCACCGACGGACGGACCAGGGGAGGACTAGGCCGCGCGTCCCGCCCGTCCGCACGTTGTCCGTTCGGTCGCAAACTCGGCTCAAACTTGAGTCGGGAATGGGTCGAAAGCGGACAGACAACGGATGATGGTACGTTTGCGGCCGCGCGTTGGAGGGCCTGCTTTGTCCGTTTACCCCCAAACGGACACGGACAAACCATTCGGGGTTGTGCGTTGGAGCTGGCCTAAAGGGTGCTCTATTCATTCATAATATCACACCAAAAAGGAAAGAAAAAGACATATAGCTCCATCTAAAGAAGGAAAAGACAATGACTATAATATCCAACAACAAAAATCAAATACATGCTCGACCTCTGCATAAATAGAATGCACATAGCCAACCGTGTTCGCACTATTTGAAGTTTAGCAATCGTACCAAGTTAAAATACGACCAAATCAATAGACTAAGACTAGAAAGGCGTTGAAGCGGCGCGCCGGCCGAGAGAGCTCTGTCTGCCGCTTCCCGCTGCAAGCGACTGCTGCGCGTTCAAACAACACGACGGTTGCTCATCCGCCCGTCTGTCGCCCACATTCATGGAATGCGGTTGCCGAGACGTCTCCTCCGGTGCCATTCGTCCATCCCTCTATCGCCCGCCATTGCTATATAAGCCGCTGCCCCGGCCATAGCCGCATTCGTCCGCCTCCGATCTCTCTCCACCCACTCCAGCCATGGATTCCTCCCCCGCCAAAGCTCTCTGGGACGGGCTAACACCGGACCAGAAGAAGGAGATGACCGTCATTCCTGTCGGCTGGCAGGCCGGCAGGCAGCCGGAGGACGATGACGTCCCAATGGAGGACACGACCACCGATAACGAGCCGGCGCCACCATCCTCGTCCGCGCCACCCTCCTCCTCCTTCATGCCACCCTCCCCGGCGCATTGCACCATTACCATCAGTGAGGCCCGTTCCCATTACATGTACATGGTGTGGGAGGAGCGGAGAAGCAGTTTCGGGAGGCGTAGGCCGACGCTGCCTACAACCACCTCCTCCTCCCGGAGCATCTGCAGGCGAAGGAGCAGCTCGCCACCAGCAGGGCGGTCACACGGGACGCGACATGGCGGATCAGAAGGTGTTGCTCGAGTCCTACCGCTACGCCTGCGACATCCGCCTCGCCCGCTGGCAGTGCCGCTAGCGGGTGGCGGAGGTGGCAGCCCTTGTCAAGGAGTGCGATGGTGAGGCGGGCGAGGCGGTGGTCGGCAAGATAGACGATGCGGAGGACATTGTCGAGGTCGCGTCCCGCCACCACGACCACGAAGTAGACACGTCCGCGAGCGTCGCCGACAGCATGGAAGAGTAGTGCACGGTAGGTCGCCGTCGATCTGGTTCCAGGGAGGCCACCACTCCTCCTCTCCCGTCGATGCCAAGCTTGGGGGGCTGAGCATCTGAAAGGATCGATATAGTTGACTAGAGGGGGGGGGGGTGAATAGGCAACTAACAATTTTTAACTTTTCTTGATCAAATTAAACTTTGCAACAAAGTAAGTTGTCTAGATATGCAACTAGGTGGACAACCTATATGATGCAATCAACACAAGCACACGAGCAAGCAAAGATAGAAACACAAATAAGCTTGCACAAGTAAAGGGATAGGATAACCAAGAGTGGAGCCGGTGAAGACGAGGATGTGTTACCGAAGTTCCTTCCTTTTGAAGGGAAGTACGTCTCCGTTAGAGCGGTGTGGAGGCACAATGCTCCCCAAGAAGCCACTAGGGCCACCGTAATCTCCTCACGCCCTCGCACATTGCAAGATGCCGTGATTCCACTATTGGTTCCCTTGAAGGCGGCAACCGAACCTTTACAAACAAGGTTGGGGCAATCTCCACAACTTAATTGGAGGCTCCCAACGACACCACGAAGCTTCACCACAATGGAATATGGCTCCGCGGTGACCTCAACCGTCTAGGGTGCTCAAACACCCAAGAGTAACAAGGTCCGCAAGGGATAAGTGGAGGGAATCAAATGTCTCTTGGTGGAAGTGTAGATCGGGCCCTTGTCACCCAATCCCGAGCAAATCAACAAGTTTGATTGGCTAGGGAGAGAGATCGGGCCAAAATGGAGCTTGGAGCAACAATGGAGCTTAGAGATGGAAGAGGTGGTCAACTAGAGGTAGGAGACACACCTTTTATAGTCGTGGAAAAGATCCAACCGTTATCCTCAAGTTCAGCCCGCGACACGCGGTACTACCGCTCCAGAAGCGCGGTACTACCGCGCGGCCACGCGGTACTACCGTGGAGGACCACGGTACTACCGCGGCAGCAGCAGAGGCCGGGACTAGCCTGACTGAGCGCAGTACTACCGCTCGCGCGGTACTACCGCTCCCCCTTGCGGTACTACCGCAAAGGTGTAACCCACAGCCTCATTAAGAGCGCGGATGAAATAAATTACATCCGTGCCTACTTCCGCTGAAACGAAATAAAGGTAAAAACCCGACGCGGTACTACCGCGCACGAGGTGCGGTACTACCGTTGAGGCGCGTATGTAAAAATTACATCCGCTCCTACTACCGCGGTGCAACGGTACAGGGTATGAGGGCCACGGTACTACGGCTTCAGGAGAGCGGTACTACCGTGGCCTCCCTCGGTACTACCGCGCATGACGTGTGGTACTACCGTGTGGGCGCGGATGTAAAAAATTACATCCGCTCCTACTACCGTACCGGAGAAGCACTAGGCCTGGGAGTTGCAGTACTAAGGCTCCAGGAGAGCGGTACTACCGTGACACCCAGCGGTACTACAGCAGGTGCTTGCGGTACTACCGCTCCCTAGAGCAGTACTACCGCAAGTACAACAGTAGCCGTCTGATTATGCACAACTAGGATAACGGAAAGACGCTCCAGAGTGCAAAGAAAGGTAGGACAAGTGTACGTGTTGATTCCACCCAAACCTTTCCGACGCGGACCCCCTCTTAATAGTACGGCTCTCCTACGACTCAAATCCACCAAAGAGAAATGTAGAACAACGCCGTCTTCAATAGTCTCCGAAGGGCGCCGAATCGTCTCGTGCCTAGTGATGAAGCATCTGAGAAACTGAAGGCACACGATTAGTCCGCAAAAGCATCGTCATCAATCACCAAAACACCTAAGGGATAAATATGCCCTTACAATCTCCCCCTTTTTGGTGGATTGATGACAATACGGGATTTGCACATAGATAAGATAATATTGAGCAAGGGCAAACCCCTCCTCTCCAAAATATAGACGGGCTCCCCTTAGATGTGTGCACCCTGGATGAATGCTTTGGACTGCATAGCACACACACTAGGATCACCACTCCCCCTATATTTTAGAGACAAAGGCACGATAATTAACATCTAAGCTAAACATAGCACAATATAACACATGCTCGCTAAGATAGATAGAGTGCATATGTCTTACACCATATGAAGGAAAAGCAACTGAAACGAGGTTCAAACGAAGTTCAACCGAGAAAGCAACAAACACACCAAACACGAACACGACACACACGACTCAAGAATCCCTACACTCTCTCCCCCTTTGGCATCGAGACGCCAAAAAGGCAGAGAGGACACCTACACACAAGTGGTGGCTCAAGCAGCAGGGAACTCATCCCAACCCTCTCCGTCGAACTCCTCGGCAGCAGGAATGGACTCCTCGACGTCCTCCTCAGAATCAGTCCACCTGTAGCCTTGCTTCTCCATCCACTCGGCCTATGGAGTGATGCGCTCCTCAGACCCGCCAGACATATCCTCACCATAGAGCTGCAAGATCTTCCTGTCCCTGCGATGACTCTCCTTGGACGCCACGTGAGTCTTGTACTGCCCCTTGGCTTGCATGCAGAAAAGAGTCTTCATCTTGTCCTTCAGCTTCTTGGCCCATGAAGGCATAGAGGAGCTCTAGGAAGGCCTAGCAGCACTGCCCTCAGCAACATTCTCGACGCCAGCATCCTCCGCATCAACAGCAGCCCTAGCAGCAGACGCCTCGGCACGAGTAGTAGTGTTGGCCCAGTTGGGTTTGAGACGCAGACAGATGGGATCATGGCGAATCCAGTCAGGAGCAAGGAACTCCTCACCAGGGAACATCTTCTCCCAAGTCTTCGAGATCGTGAGAAGCAGATAGGGCCCATAGATAGGCACTTTGCGGTTGAACACCGCAAACCGAAGCTCACACCACATGATGTGTGAGACATCAAGTGGCTGAGTGCGAGACAAACGAGCCTCCTCGCAGATGAGCATCATATCCACCATATAGGCATGAACCTTGTCCTTGTCACCAATGCGAGGGAACAAGGAGTTGCGGAAGATGCGATACATGATATCCAGAAAAGAGTTGAACACCAACCCTATCTTGCCACTTGGGAGCGTCTTCTCAACATAGTATGATGCAAGCTTGTCCTTGTTGGCAGAATCAGAGTTGGCATGGGGGCGAACACCCACGGGAGTGTCGAGCCCGTCATCAGGTACCTGGAGCAAATCCATGAACTCCTCCAGGTAGCGGTCAGCTTACGGCCATTGGACATCCAGGTCATCCTCCGCTCCTCATCAGAGTGAAAGTATACTGAGGCAAAGAACTGACAGATAAGCTCAGGGTCATAGTCAAGGTGAAAGGATATCACATACTCAATACCAAACTGCTCCACCAAGTCCAGAGCCTCTCCAAAGTAGGCAAGGAACTTGTCCTTCCTCATCTGATGCATGTCAATCCATTTCACATCCACGTAGGTATTCTGCTTGTTCTTGATGACATCCAGATAGATGTTGGTGCATTGCTTGTTCCAAAGCAGCTCACAACCTCTCGACAGAGGAACGAGGGGTCACGACGAGTGAAGCTGCACGAGACGGACGCATACTCAGATTGTGGCATCTCATCCATGCCCTTGGCGGGCTCCTTGTACTTGCTAGCTGATGTCTTGACATTGCGCTTGGGGCGAAGGAGCCCTCCGGTGCTTCACTGGTCGCGGCAGACGCTTGGAGCCAGTGTCACGGTTGGGATTGGAACGGCGAGAGCCACCACCGAGACACACACGCATAAAACACCAACGAGCGAAGAGGATCAATGCAAAGACCACGGCAAAGCACAAGAAACACATAGGAAATATACGTGAAAGTTGGCAAGCGATAGATGTGAGCCACGGTAGTACTGCCAGTGCCTGCGGTACTAAAATATTAGTACTGCTCCAAGTCGCGGTAGTACCGTGCGAGGTCACGGTAGTACCGTGGTTGGAGCGGTAGTAAAATTTTAGTGCCGCAGTGAGCGCGGTAGTACCGCGCAACTGGGGCGGTAGTACCATGCTAGCGGTAGTATCGCGCCCTACGGGCGGTAGTACCGCATTGCGTCAGATCCAAACGTCAGTTCGAATCTGAAAAGAACCGCGAAACAACGGCAGTGCTACGTTGATCAAATCGATCGCAAGACAACAATACAAGTATAATCCCTACGCAAAGCTACTCTCCTTCATCCTATTCTTGCAAAGAAAAAACCTACGAATCTCTAGAACACACAAGTCTCCCCCAACAACCTAGAGGCAAAGAACTCAATAAAACGAGGAAAGATTGGGGAAAAACCTGGGTCCATAGCAAGAGCACGTGGTGGGGAAGGATCCCACCGGACGGAATCACGGGAGGGCAGCCGGAGGAGGAGATCCGGCGATGAACGTCGGCTCCGATCTTGAGCGTGGGAGAGAGAGAGAGAGAGACGACGTGGGAGGGAACTGCGAATGGGTATGGGGGAGTTAGAACTCCCCCTGCCCGTCCTTATCCCCACGCGCCCAAGTCGGTAGCGGTAGTACCGCATGTCATCAGCGGTAGTACCGCTCGGGCGGAAGTACCGCACCGAAGCGGTAGTACCGCTCACCCAGCGGCAAGAAAAATTACTGCAGCGTGGGGCAGTAATACCGTGCTCAAGACGCGGTAGTACCGTGGTTGGCCGCGGTAGTACCGTAGCTGGCCGCGGTAGTACCGTGAGCTCAAGACACTGCCGGTTTCAACACAAGAAGAAGGTCTTTGCACGGAAACTTTTCACACAACAGAAACCAAAAGAACACGCACAAACCAGAGGCAGAAAGACAACAAGAGAATACCAAGCGACACAACCTCTCAAAAGGAGAGGGCGGTGGCCGAAGCCACCTATGTTTGAGTTAGATGGTATGGTATCGCGAAGAGTTATCCTTGGGCCCATGACCAAAACTCGTCTTTGAAGCACAAGTACCATAAAAAATGGCTAATGTAAAAGAGTTGATCTATTTATGCATGATGGGGGGAGGGAGAGTTCATCGAGAGAACAACACTCCCCCTATGTCCATGCCTACACCTAAACTAGACAACAAGTTGAGTGTGGTGGGGGGTGCGGGTTCAAGTCACATTGCTCAAATCAATGATATTTAGCTCATGCCTTAACTCATGAAATCTTGCTTCATCCAAGGGCTTCGTGAAAATATCTGCAAGGTTATCATGAGTGTTGACATACTTGAGCTCCATCTCCCTCGCCTAATGTGATCCCGGATGAAGTGATACCGAATCTCAATGTGCTTCGTCTTGAAGTGTTGCACCGGGTTGAGAGAAATCTTGATGGCACTTTCATTATCACACCAAAGAGGCACTTTGTCACAAATGACACCGTACTCCTTTAAAGTTTGCCTCATCCATAGGAGTTGAGCACAACAACTACCAGCCGCTACATATTCCGCTTCGGTGGATGAGAGAGACACACAACTTTGCTTCTTGGAAGACCAACTTACCAAAGAGCAACCAAGAAATTGGCACCCTCCGGAGGTGGACTTCCTATCCACTTTGTCTCCCGCCCAATCGGAATCCATAAATCCTTCAAGCTTGAAGTTTGCCCTCTTGGGTACCATAAGCCAAAGTTTGGGGTATGAGCCAAATATCAAAAGATTAAGCTTGACCACCACATAGTGGCTTTCCTTGGTGCGGCTTGAAACCGTGCACATTCCCACACTCAACATGATATCCGGTCTAGATGCACAAAGGTAAAGCAAGGAGCCAATCATGGAGTGATATACCTTTGATCCACCGCTTACCATTGGGATCAATGTCAAGTTGGCACTTGGTAGGCATTGGTGTAGTAGCCGGCTTGACATCACTTAGCTTGAATCTTTTGAGCATGTCTTGAGTGTATTTAGCTTGGTTGATGAAGGTTCCTTCTCTTCTTTGTTTGATATCAAAACCAAGGAAGAACTTCAACTCTCCCATAGAAGACATCTTGAACTTGGAGGTCATGAGAGCGGCAAATTCCTCATTGAAAGCTTTGTTAGGGGAACCAAAGATAATATCATCAACATATAGTTGGCATACAAACAACTCCCCATTGACCTTCTTAGTAAAAAGAGTGGGATCGATTTGCCCCACCTCAAATCCACGATCTTGTAACAACTCGGTAAGGTGGTCATACCACGCACGTGGGGCTTGTTTAAAGGCCATAGAGTGCCTTATCGAGTTGATACACATGTCCGGGAAGTAGGGGTCCTCGAACCCGGGGGGTTGCTTGACATAGACCAACTCATTAATAGGACCATTAAGAAAAGCACTTTTCACATCCATTTGTTGCAACTTAAAGTTGTGATGGGCAGCATAAGCAATCAACAAGCGAATGGATTCAAAGGCGAGCAACGGAGCAAAGGTTTCACCGTAGTCGATACCCTCGACTTGGGAGTAGCCTTGTGCTACCAATCTTGCCTTGTTGCGAATGATGTTCCCATGAGCATCTTGCTTGTTCTTGAAGATCCACTTGGTTCCAATGACGTTGTGGTTCCCGATGGCCTTGGCACCAATCTCCACACCTTGTTGTACTCGAAATTGTTGAGTTCTTCATGCATGGCATTGAGCCATCCGAGTCTTCGAGCGCCTCATAGACCTTTTGGGGTTCAACACAAGAGACAAACGCGTGATGTTCACAATAGTTTGCCAATTGTCTACGAGTGCTTACCCCTTTTCTTAGGCTTCCAACCACATTCTCCATGAGATGGCCTTTGGTGGTAAGTTTGGATGCAATCTTGGCGGCACGACGCTCTAATTCTTCCTCGGAGGTGAGATGAGGAGGGGTCACTTGATCATCTTGAGCGCCGTCTTGAACATGTTCTTGATCTTGAGCATGCTCGGGGAAGATAACTTGACCTTGGGCATCATTTGGTGTGTCACCATCGTCTTGAGCATGATCTTGCCCTTGGTCTTGTTCATGAGGTTGAGGGCCTTCACTTTGTTCTTCGGAAGCGTGTGGGCCTTGAGTTGGTGATGGCTCCACTTGAGTGGAGCATTGTCCTTCTCCTTCGGCCACAAGGGGTTCCTCAACGGGTAGGATAAAACCAACACCCATTCTTCTTATGGCTTGAGGAGGAATTTCATCACCTACATCACAAGTGCCACTTTGCTCCACTTGGGAGCCGTTATTCTCATCAAACTCCACGTTACACGTCTCCTCAATAAGTCCCGTGGATTTATTGAGGACACGGTAAGCATGAGAGTTTGTAGCATAACCAACAAATATGCCCTCATGAGCTCTAGCTTCAAATTTAGACAAACGAACACCTTTCTTGAGAATGAAACACTTACACCCGAACACCCGGAAGTACTTGAGATTGGACTTGTTGCCGGTGAGTATCTCATAAGGAGTCTTGTTCAAGCCTTTGCGGTGATAGAGCCGATTGGATGCATGACATGCGGTGTTGATGGCTTCGGCCCAAAAGTTGTATGGAGACTTGAACTCCGCCATCATGGTCCTTGCCGCATCCATCAACGTCCGGTTCTTCCTCTCCGCAACACCATTTTGTTGAGGGGTATATGGTGCAGAATATTGATGCTTGATCCCCTCATCACTAAGAAACTCATCCAAGGTGTAGTTCTTGAACTCGGTGCCGTTGTCACTTCTTATTTTCAAGATCTTTGCATTATGTTGACGTTGAGCTTCATTTGCAAAGTCGATGACAGTTTGTTGAGTCTCACTATTCCTCTTGAAGAAGTATACCCAAGTGTATCTTGAATAATCATCCACAATCACCAAGCAATACTTTCTACCCCCAAGACTATCAAAGTATGGAGGTCCAAAGAGGTCCATGTGCAGGAGCTCCAAGGGTCTCTTCGAGTAGATGATAGTCGTGGGAGGGTGAGCCGTTTCATGAAGCTTTCCTTCGATACAAGCACTGCAAGCACGATCTTTGGCAAAACTAACATTTGTTAGTCCATCGACATGGTCCCCCTTGAGAAGACTTTGCAAAGATCTCATATTGACGTGGGCTAAACGGCGATGCCAAAGCCATCCCACGTCAACTTTAGCCATTAGGCATGTCATGGTCTTAGTGGGTCGCTCCGAAAAGTTTATCACACAAAGATCGTTCTCGACATGCCCAACAAAGGCTACTTTAAGAGTCTTGCTCCACAAGAGGGCCACGGTATCAATGTTAAAGAAGGTGGCAAAGCCCATGAGTGCAAGTTGACGAACGGAAAGCAAATTGTATGCAAGGGACTCAACAAGCATGACTTTCTCGATCGTTAGATCATGAGAAACGACAACCTTGCCAAGACCCAATACCTTAGAATGTGAGGCATCACCCCAGTCGACATTGGTGGGCATAGATGGGATCTTTTGCACGTCCACCACCAAGTCCTTGCTCCCGGTCATATGATTTGTTGCTCCACTATCAAGCAACCATGATCCCCCACCGGAAGCAAACACCTTGTTGGTGGCTTTAGCCATGAGGCACTTGGCGGTGATGCTTTCATTGGGTGAATCGAAGAGAGACACCCGAGGAGTCGTTGCAATGGCAGCGGAGGCCATGGCAACCGACTCACCATCTTCATCGTCATCATCATCCTCATTGTACTCTTCTTGAACCACCAAAGCTTTGTGAGGAGCCTTCTTGGTGAAGTTGCTCTTGTTGGGGAAGGACTTGGCCTTGTCCTTACGGATGAGCTTGCCACCATTGTCTTCCCTCTTCTCATATGGGCACTCCGCAACAAAGTGACTTACATTGCCACAATTGAAGCAAGTCCTCACTCGTTGCTTGCCCTTTGCGCCACTTGAGTTGCTCTTGTTGAAGTTGGGCCTTGAGTTCTTCTTGCTCCAAAATTGCCTTGAAGCAAGGGCCATGTGTTCATGATAGTCATACTTCGTATCTTCGAGGTTGCTCTTGTTGGGGAACGTTGCAGAAAATTAAAATTTTTCCTACGGTATCACCAAGATCCATTTATGAGTTCATCTAAGCAACGAGTCAAGGGAGTGAGTTTGCATCTACATACCACTTGTAGATCGAGTGCGGAAGCGTTCAAGGGGATGGTGATGATGGAGTCGTACTCGCCATGATTCAGATCACCGATGACCAAGTGCTGAACGGACAGCACCTCCGCGTTCAACACACGTACGGTACGGACGACGTCTCCTCCGTCTTGATCCAGCAAGGAGGAAGGAGAGGTTGAGGAAGACAGCTCCAACGGCAGCACGACGGCGTGGTGTTGTTGGTGCAAGATACTCGGCAGGGCTTCGCCAAGCACGTACGGAGGAGGAGAGGTGTTGGGGAGGGGAGGGGCTGCGCCTTGGCTTAGGTGTTCAGCCCTCCCCTCACCCCTCTATTTATAGGGGAAGGGGCAAGGGGGGCCGGCCCCTCTAGATGGGATCTAGAGGGGGGGCGACGACTAGGGAGGGGGGACTTGCCCCCCAAGCAAGGGAGGCGCCCCCTCTAGGGTTCCCCCCCCAACCCTAGGCGCATGGGCCCAAGGGGGGGCGCCCAGCCCTCCAGGGGCTAGCTCCTGCCCCACGCAGCCCATGTGGCCCCTCGGGAGGGGTGGCCCCTCCCGGTGGACCCCCGGAACCCTTCCGGTGGCCCCGGTACAATACCGATAAGCCCCCGAAACCTTCCGGTGTCCGTTTGACAACTTCCCATATATAAATATTTACCTCCGGACCATTCCGAAACTCCTCGTGACGTCCAGGATCTCATCCGGGACTCCGAACAACATTCAGTAATCACATACAAGTCTTCCTAATAACCATAGCGTCACCGAACCTGAAGTGTGTAGACCCTACGGGTTCGGGAGACATGCAGACATGACTGAGACGACTCTCTGGTCAATAACCAACAGCGGGATCTGGATACCCATGTTGGCTCCCACATGCTCCTCGATGATGTCATCGGATGAACCACGATGTCGAGGATTCAATCAATCCCGTATACTATTCCCTTTGTCAGACGGTATGTTACTTGCCCGAGATTCGATCGTCGGTATCCCAATACCTCGTTCAATCTCGTTACTAGCAAGTCACTTTACTCGTACCGTAATGCATGATCCCGTGACCAGACACTTGGTCACTTTGAGATCATTATGATGATGCACTACCGAGTGGGCCCAGTGATACCTCTCCGTAACACGAAGTGACAAATCCCAGTCTTGATCCGTGTCAACCCAACAGACACTTTCGGAGATACCTGTAGTGCACCTTTATAGTCACCCAGTTACGTTGTGACGTTTGGTACACCCAAAGCACTCCTACGGTGTCATGGAATTGTCACGGCAGATGTCCTCATGAAAGGACTTAGTCGCGGGGCCATCGTACGGGTTAACTTAGAGGGGTTAAAGCGGACGCAAAGACACGAGAGTTTATACTAGTTCGGCCCCTTCGATGAAGGTAAAAGCCTATGTCTAGTTGTGATGGGATTGATGTGATTTCGTCGACTAGGGAGCAATAGCTTCGCCTAATCCTCGAATTGTTGTTCTCTCTCCCTAAACTGCCGCCGGGCCGTCCCCTTATATACACGGGTTGACGTCCGGCCGGTTCTCTGAGTTCCGAGGCCGGCTCATACAAGTGTCCGGCTCGGTCTCTTCTTTCTCTTATCTTACAACACAAGTTACATGGTATGGCGGTTTTACCATTATGGTCCCTAATTAGCCCCCTGGCCTCCGGGCCTCTAAACTCTACAAAGAATCGCCATCTTACGAGTCTTCGTGGGCCCCAATGATGGACGAGGGTAAACCGGCCCCTTCAGGGCGGTTTATATTCAGTAGTTACATCCCCAACATTAGGCCCCAGATTGACTTGAACCTGTTCATGTTAATCTTTAACATCTTAGGTAACTCTGAATATCTTCCTTCATATTTCATAAACCGCCCTCTGCTTAAACCGCCGTGACGTCATCCTCCGACCACAAAGAACAGAAAGCATCTTGACGTCATCTTTATTAAAGAAGCCCAAACAGTAAGATTCCCTTCATTTAATATTATCCCGGAAATCGAGGCGACCGTTGCGTCGTCTGCCGCTTTTACTCCTCCATTCTCGCGCCTGTTAATTACTCCGTCCCATTATAAATAGACCGGAAGGCCCTTTCTCTTCTTCCTCCTTCCGCACTTCTTCTTCCTCGCGACGCTCCAGCTCTGAAGTTCCGCCGTCGCCTCCGACCTTCGAACGCCGCGTCAGTGCAAGGCCGCTGCATCAACCTGGTTGTACCAGAGACTCTCGGCGCTCCTCCGCTGTTCTGTGCATCGGGTAAGGCTCCTCCTCATGCCCTAGATCCGCATCTTGAGGCTCCTGTTCATATCGTCGTTCATAGGTGTTCATCCCTAGTCTCTTCATACCTGCTCTGCCATGGCTTTTTAACCCAACCGTAGCATATATCCTGTGTAGTAACTGTTCCGCCTTCAGTTTAGCACGCTGCACATCTGTCTTTTTGTTCAGACCCTCTTGTTAGAACACACAAACTTCCCTGCCCTTTATAAGGTTTGCATGGGTCGCAGAAATTTTTCCTTACTAAATCTTCGGTAGATCCAAATTAACTCTATTCATATGTGAAACCTGTTTCTGTCCACACTTAGCAGATTTTCCAGTTCTGTCTCTTTCTCCTAAGGGCGGTTTAACTTTCTGATAGCTAATCCGCCATACTCCATTAGTCCTCGATTAAACCGGAGGTTGGAACTGATCGCCAAACTGCCGGTTTAGCATTGTACAATATGTACGAACCGTTAATCGGTGAACCGTTTTTTACTTTTCCTTTTCGCATCTCTTCTTAGGAATGGCCAAACAATTCTCAGCTTGCAATTGGGTCCGGTCCAAGATCACCGAGACGCAACTCAATGGATATGTCACCACCGGCGCTTTAGCCTCCAAAAACGTCCTCCATTGGCGTGTTCCGGATACCGAATGCCCTCCTGAACCTCAAGAAGGCGAAGTAATTGTATTTATGCAGCATTTAGACCGGGGATTCAGCCCGCCCGGATCGAAATTCTTCCGGGATGTCCTCGCAAGTTTCCAACTCCACCCACAAGATATTGGTCCGAACTCTGTGTCCAATATATGCAATTTCCAAGTTTTCTGTGAAGTCTATCTTCAAGAAGAACCATCTGTGGAGCTGTTCCAGGATTTCTTTCATTTGAACCGCCGTACAGAGTTTTCTGATGGTCCTAACACGGGCGGGTGGCGTTTCAATCCAGAAAAGGAAGGAAGTAGACTTTCCTCACGCAAAACACCATAGCCATCCGAAGGATTGGAACCAAACCTGGTTTTATTGCCGGAATACCGCTCCTGACAGCGAGAACCCCTTGCCGGGCTACCGCCCTCACCGGCTTAGCAACCATCACCCATTGCCTTTACGCTTGACCGCCGCAGAACGGAAGAATTTTGCGCCTCAAATTATCAAACTCCAGGCTGTAATGGCCAATGGCTTAACTGGTATTGACCTTGTTCGATGTTGGGTTTCTTGGGGCATCTTGCCATTAAGCCGCCGCCCCGGATTGATGCACGATTTTTATGGTAGCGTCAAAGAGCCTCTAAGACGTCATGAGCTAGCAATAACTGAGCTTGAAGTCACTGAGACAGTGAAGAAGATGCTCGATGAGCCGATCTCCGTCTGCAGCCAAACCGGGTTGGCCCCATTCTGTGTTTCCAACAAACCGCCTGCGGTAAGGCTCCGCTCATCGCTCTTCTGATGTTAATGCCTTATTGATATGTATTAATCCGTGTTACTTCTCAGGCTAACAGCTCCTTCTAGGAACTAACCAAACCGGCTCGGGTTCCTCGTGTAAAGTCCAAGACCACCAAGAAGGCTGGTAAGAGGAGAACCGCCGAGTCTTCTGATCCGCCGGAGGAAGAAGAATCAGAAGCTGAGGTAAAGCTTGATTTACTTTGTCTCTTTTTATCCTTCATCCTATTGACAGTTTCAATTCCCAGGATGATGCTGAAGCCAGTCATGCCGATCCTGTTGAGGTAATCCTTCAATCTTCCGAATCTGATCTTGTGCCAGTTAAAAGAATTCGCCGCACAGTCCGGAAAGTGAAAAAATCTCACTCCAGTGCTCATTTGAATCCAAACCTTTCTTTGAAGACACAGCAGGCTGAAGAGCGTCGTATGACCCGGCACAGCGGTCAACAAATTACATCGTCCGATTTACCTGACACCCCAACCCGGAAGCGTCGTCCAGAGGTGATTTGTTCTCCTGAAAAGCGTTATCCTTTGAAAGGTTTCTTCCGATGTCCTCTCAATCCGTCTGATCCGAATTATCAGGCCTCTTCCAACTCATCCGGCGGTTCATCAACCACGCAACTGCCTCCTCACGAAAGTTGCTGCGGGGTAAGCATAATGCTCTTTTTTGTTTTCTTCGCATTAGCCGGTTCATCACATTCTAACTCTGAATATTGCAGCACCAAGGCTCGCTTAAGTAAGAAGGCGAAAACCCTTGACCCTACTGTGGATGCTGATCCGGAGAAGACTCCCGAGCACTATGGCGAAAAGCCTGAAGTTGCTAAAAACCGTTCTGCCGGGTTGAATCAAGACGACAATGCTAAGCCGCCAGAGGCTGAACCGGACGCCCAAGTGGAAACATCACATCCTGCTCCACCGAGTTCTGCAGCGGAACAGGTAACAGTTGCTGAAACTCCGAGCCAGGGTATGACAACACCAAGCCCAAGGAAGAATGCCAATCCGCCAGCCCGGTCAAAGATGATGATGTCAGAGTGACGGGCACCGCCTATACCGCTTCGGCAATCCGGTCGCCCTATCAAAACACAAGCGCCAAGGAAGAGTCTATCGCCATGAGTAAAGAGAAGGAAAACTGATCTGTCAGCTTATGATAACTTCTCTGCTCAAGAACTTCACTCCGGCTTCCTGAACCAACTCTACACAAGTCGTGACTTCGAAGCCGGCCTGGTGAATCGTATGAAGGAACGCTATGAGGTAAGGAGTTCTGCCTTTCTTGTACTTTTGTTGTGTAGTAGCCCCCAAGGGCCGGTTCAACTTAGCATAGTTAAACCGGTACTTTAGCATGTATCACCATAGCAAGATGAGATCAATTAGCCATTAGCCCCCAAGTGCCAAGTTTAATACCTGTATTGAGCTTGGGACTTCATAATGAAACAACTAACGTGATCCATTTGTTATCAGAGCGAGATAGACCAGCAAACCGTGCAACTCAAGGACCTTCGTGCCAATCTGAAGACTCAACAAGCAGAAACCACCAAGGCCAAGGACGAATTGAAAACTGCCTTGACCACTATGGAGCAGCTCAAGGAGTGGTATAAATCCGAGCAAGCCAACTGGGAGACGGAGAAGGCCGGGCTGTTGAAACGGGCTGAAGATCTTTGGCGGCTCTTAAACCGGTGATGACAGAAGAGCTGTGGGACTAAAGCGCCAGATTAATGCCATGACCTCCGCGATCTTTGGTAAGAGATTTTTCACCGATTACTATTCCGCTTTTGATATTTCCGCCAGTTTAACCTGAGCTGTCTTAAACCGCAGTGGAAGCGTATTGCTCATCTGGGCTCTGATATGCGGAAGAAGCTCAAGGCTGCATACACGTTGATTGAGCAGCTGTATACCGGCACCCAGCGAGTCATATGCGCTACGTCATATGATAACACAGCTCCGTCCTTGATCAAAGATACGCTGGACCGGCTATCCATGATTCCGGCACAACTTGAAGAGTTGAAACGATCCGCGGCCCGGGCTGGCACTTTATTGGCTCTAACTCGTGCCAAGGCGTGGATAGCGGACCTTGATCCGACTGACATAGCCAAGGGATTCCCCAGCGCTCAAGAAAACGGCGAAGCCTTTGATAATGACGCCCTCAAACGAATAACAAAGGAGGTGCGTCCTCTGGCGAGTCAACTGGCAGCAGAAGCTAACGGGCGGTTTACCGCTCTTTCTATGATGCAAACAACAAAGCGGGTGGAGTTTGTCATTCCGTATGCAGAACCTTGTTCCTCCAATCCGTAAGCACACTTATGCCCTCGACGTTGATCCGGCTGAGCTTATAAGTGAAGAGGCTGTCTTCGTGCTTTAAACCGGATTGGTGGTCTACCAATGACTTCCGGCCCTTGGGTGATGAAGAGGAAGAGGCTGAACCGACGCCAGACGACCCATCTTCTTCACGTCAACCCGACGAGGAAGCTTAATCCGTCAAGCCGGTTGATGCATCATAAGCTGCTAGTCATAACGCCATTCGAAATGTTGGGCCTCGGAAGGCCTTGTAATAGAATAGCCAGCACTTTTGTTTTTGAATATGCCTTTATGCCTTCAGTCTGCAACCTTCGCGCAGAGGTGCTGATACTTTTGATTGAATAATCGAAACCTTCAATCTATTTTGCCTGCAATCACAAATTCTTAAACCGCCACGGCGGCTTGTGTCGCCAGCCGGCTTGTGACGCTCATATGTATATGTAAGGAAATATTGAGGTATATGATCAAAATTTTGTGATACAAAAATACCTGCCAGCGGTTTAGCCAACCTGGAAGCGGAGGTTGTATAAACCATTACCGTCAAAGGAGAAAACAGCTCCTGTGTTTATAATGCCGGTTTACCATGTAAACCATGCCGGGTCATGTTAGGCCCCCTGTTACTCCATAATGGGATGTTAACAGGAAAAGTCAAACCGGAAAAGCTATTTCCGGAATAAAATAAACCGAAGTCGCCAATTGACCGGTTGAACCGGTTTGAAAAAATGTTATCGGTTTAAAACGCAACAAAAATCAAATAACAATTTGCAGAAAGATGCTTTACTGAGCCGATCAGATCGCATTACCATGGTCGGACACGACCAAGCTCCCAATAAGGTGTAGCTATGGTTCAAGTCAGCCAGGTCCCCAACTGAAACCGTGGCATTATGCCGATCAAGTGGCGTGGCAATGGTTCGGGTTCGACCAAGACCCCAAGTGACTCTATAGCCTTAGGCCGATCAAGAGGCGTGACTGGTTCAGATTTGACCATGTCCCCAAGTGATCTGGTGGCTTTCGCCTATCAAAAGGTGTTGCATTGGTTCGGACACGACCAAGCCCTCAGATGACATCTTAAAAGCTTCTGAAGAGCAAGCTCAAGGGATAAACCGGAGGGGGTTTTAAAACATCAACTCCATGTACCCAAGCCGGATTTTGACAGAACGGATACCCCGCTTTAACCGAGGCTCCGGTTTATTGCTTTTATTCATAATATATACATTGTCATAATATGTACATAAGGAGAGCCGGTAGCTCAGGTATAATAAGGTCAAGATGAGCTATGTTCCACGGCCTGTTGGTCTCCTCTTCGACGCGTCGTGAGTCTTTATGCTCTCGAATATCAATCGAGATAGTATGACCCGTTGTGCAGATTCTTGCTGACCACAAAAGGCCCTTCCCAAGGTGGGGATAGCTTGTGCATATCTGTCTGGTCTTGAATGAGCCGAAGTACCAAGTCTCCTTCTTGAAAGGTTCTGGTTCTGACCCGACGACTGTGATACCGACGAAGATCCTGCTGGTAAATCACCGAGCGAGCATCCGCCATATCTCGTTCTTCATCCAGTCGATCCAAAGCGTCCTGCCGTGCTGCCTCGTTATCTGCCTCAACATAGGCTGCCACACGAGGCGAGTCATGACGGATATCGCTGGGGAGGACCGCCTCCGCTCCATAGACCATAAAGAACGGTGTGTATCCAAGTGGATCTGTTAGGGGTAGTATTGATACTCCATAACACGATGGTAGCTCTTCTACCCAACAACCCAAGGCGTCCTCTCGTAAAGGGACCATAAGCCGGGTTTGATACCTCTCAGGATCTCTGATTAGCTCGCTCTGCTTGACCATTGGACTGTGGGTGAGCTCTTGAAGAAACGCTGTCAAGCGGATGTGCTCACGCTCACAAAACTCCTTCATGGCACCTTTGGACAAATTGGTACCCTTATACGTGATGATACTGTGTGGAAACCCAAACCGGAATATCACCCTTTTAATGAACTGAACCGCCGAGGCTGCATCAAACTAGCTAACAGGATATGCCACGACACACTTTGTAAAAATGTCTACTGCTACCAGCAAGTGTGTCTTCTTGTCCTTGGAACTTTTAAAAGGTCCTACCATGTCCAGCCCCAAATGCAAACGGCCAAGTAATTGGAATCATCCTCAATTCTTGGGCGGTATATGAGCACGCCTAGAAAACTTCGGCAACCATCACATCGTCGACCAGATTTTCCGCATCAGCATGGGCAGTCAACCAATAAAAACCATGGCGGAACGCCTTAGCCACCAAGGATTTTGAACGGCGTGGTGACCACAGTCCCCTTCGTGGATCTCACGCAATATTTCACAGCCTTCCTCGGGGACACACAACGCTGAAACGCCTCGACACATCGCAATGATGCAACTCGCCATTAACAATGGTCATAGACTTAGACCGCCAACTATCTGTCGGGCCAACGTCTCATCTTACGTAAATCGCCCGGCTCATGTACGCCAAATAAGGAGGCGCCCAATCCGGAATGACATGCAGGGCTGCCACCAATCGAGCTCCGGATCAGGAATAGCCAAATCTACTTCATCAGAAGCTTGGTGACGGATTGTGCGATACATCAAGGAAGACATTGGGCGGGACCGGTTTGCGTTGAGAGCCCAACCGCTTAAAGCGTCCGGCCGCTTCGTTCTTCCGACGATCCACATGGTCCACCTGATAGCCTTTAAAATGACCTGCAACAACATCCACCTCCCGACGATATGCAGCCATGAGTGGGTCTTTGGAATCCCAAGTGCTCGACACTGTTGGGCCACCAAGTCCGAGTCATCAAGCTCTTAACCCGGCTTAGATTCATCTCCTTAGCCATCCGAAGACCATGGAGCAAGGCTTCATACTCAGCTGCATTGTTAGTACATGGGAACATTTAGCGGTGGACGTAACAAAACTTTTCACCTCGTGGGGAAGTTAACACAACTCCAGCCCACGAGCCCTCCAACTGCCTGGACCCGTCAAAGTGGATGGTCCAATAGGTATGATCCGGCTTTTCTTCAGGCGCTTGTAACTCCGTCCAATCATTAATGAAATCCACAAGTGCCTGGGATTTTACTGCCGTCCGAGGCACATACCTTAAATCGTGCGGCCCAAGCTCTATGGCCCACTTAGCAATCCGGCCAGTCGCTTCCCGGTTCTGTATGATATCACCCAAGGGAGCTGAACTGACCACCGTGATGGGATGCCCTTGAAAATACTGCTTCAGCTTCCGGCTTGCCATAAAAACTCCATACACCAGCTTCTGCCAATGCGGATATCTCTGCTTGGACTCAATGAGCACCTCGCTGATGTAATAAACCGGACGTTGAACCAGATACTCCTTCCCCGCCTCCTTCCGTTCTACCACAATGGCTACGCTAACTGCCCTGGCATTAGCAGCAACATATAGCAGAAGCGGCTCCTTGTCAATGGGAGCGGCGAGAACATGCGGGTTGGCCAATTGTCGCTTTAAATCCTCCAATGCTTCATCGGGCGGTGAACTCCGCATAAACCGATCCGTCTTCTTCAAAGATTCGGTACAAAGGAATGGCCTTCTCTCCGAGGCGGCTGATAAACCGGCTCAGTGCGGCAATCCGGCCTGCCAATCGTTGGACATCATTGATACACTTTGGCTTAGCCAGGGAGGTGATAGCTGTAATCTTCTCCGGATTAGCTTCAATCCCCCGGTCGGACACTAGGAAACCCAATAATTTGCCTGCCGGAACACCGAAAACACATTTGGCCGGGTTAAGCATCATCTTGTACACCCGCAAGTTGTCAAAGGTTTCTTTCAAATCCTCAATCAGTGTTTCCTTCTTCCTTGACTTAACCACAATATCATCCACATAAGCATGTACATTGCGGCCGATCTGTTCATGCAAGCAATTTCGCATACAACGCTGATAAGTTGCTTGGGCGCTCTTGAGCCCAAAAGGCATAGACACATAGCAGAAGGCTCCAAAGGGAGTGATAAACGATGTCTTCTCCTGGTCCTTAACCGCCATTTTGATCTGATGATATCCAGAATACGCATCCAAAAAGCTCAAACGCTCACAACCCGCCGTAGCATCAATAATCTGGTCAATGCGGGGGAGGGCGAAAGGATCTACTGGACAAGCCTTGTTAAGATCTGTGTAATCCACACACATGCGCCAAGTGCCGTTTTTCTTAAGGACCAGCACCGAATTAGCAAGCCACTCTGGATGGAAAACTTCAACGATAAAACCTGCCGCTAAGAGCCCGCAACCTCTTCTCCAATGGCCTTACGCCTTTCCTCGTTAAACCGGGCGAAGGAACTGTTTTACCGGTTTGTACTTGGGATCAACATTAAGAGTGTGCTCAGCGAGTTCCCTCGGTACACCTGGCATGTCGAAGGCTTCCATGCAAAATGTCCCGATTCTCACGGATGAACTCGATGAGCGCCGCTTTCCTATTTAGGATCCAAGTTAGCACCGATGATGAACTGCTTGGACGAATCACGGGCACAAAGTCAACAAGTTTAGTCTCTTGCCGACTTAAACTTCAGATCCGGATCGCGCTCTGTAGTTGGCTTCTTCAATGGGGTCATATCCGCCGGATCAACGTTGTCTTTATAGTACTTGAGCTCTTTGGTGGCACAAACCGACTCTGCGTAAGCCGCATCACCTTCCTCACACTCTAAAGCGATCTTGCGGCTCCCATGAACCGTTATCGTCCCTTTGTGACCCGGCATTTTTAGCTGCAAATAAACATAACAAGGTCGCGCCATAAACTTGGCATAAGCCGGCCGCCCAAACAGGTCGTGGTAAGGGCTTTGAATTTTCACCACTTCAAATGCCAATGTTTCCGATCTGGAGTCATGTTCATCCCCAAAGGCCACCTCCAGAGCTATTTTACCAACCGGATATGCTGACTTGCCAGGTACCACACCATGAAACACTGTATTGGACGGCTTGAGATGTTTATCCGTTAACCCCATACGACGGAAGGTCTCATAATACAGGATGTTGATGCTGCTTCCTCCGTCCATAAGCACCTTGGTGAACTTGTATCCTCCCACCTGAGGTGCCACCACTAGGGCTAGTTGACCCGGATTGTCAACCCGGGGAGGATGATCCTCTCTACTCCACACAATAGGCTGCTCTGACCAGCGAGGGTAATGCGGCACGGCCGGTTCAACAACGTTGACTGCCCGCTTCAAGTTTCCGGTCTCGCTTGTCCAAACTAGTGGTGAAGACGTGATACCGTCCACCATTCAACCGCTTGATTGCTTTGATAACCCGATCGCTGCTGCTGCTGATTGTAACCACCTTGGTTGTTACGATTGTTCGATTGTTCGCCCGCCCGGATTACCATTAAACCCTGGACCGGAATTTCTCCACCGTAACCGGCCGGACCACTGAACCGCCGCTGGGCCCTTGATCATACCGGAAAGCATTAGAACTTTTGAATTCCTGCATAATGTAACAATCCTTCCAGAGGTGGTTTGCTGGCGCCTCCTTCGTCCCATGCTTCGGACAGTGGTTGGTTCAGCAGATAATTCAACCGGTCCGGATTGTGATTAGGCGCACCACCTCGGTTCGGATGTTTACCCTTGCGCCGTTGACCCTTGTCCTGCACATTGGTGTTGGCTACGGCCCATGTTACCATTCGCCTTACGCTTGTTTCCTCCGTTACCGCCGAGTGATGCTGCTGGCTTCGAGTCGTTGTTCGCTTTTCCTTCCTGTTCCATCCTCCTCCTCGGACTCGGGATCCTTGGTACTATCAGAATCAGCGTGCTTCACTAAAACGCCCATGAGAGTGCCCATGTCATTGCAAAATGCTTCATGCGACCCGGCTTCAATTTTAAAGGTTCGAACGGCGGTTGCTCTCTATGGTAAAGATTGCAGAATCAGTGTTGATCCGATCTGAAGAATGTAGAACTTCTGAAACGCGGCGCACCCAATGGGTTGTGGATTCTCCCTCAGCCTGGACACAAGCCGCCAAGTCCACCACAGACATGGGCTGCTTACAGGTGTCTTTGAAATTCTGAATGAACCGGGTCCGCAACTAGGTCCATGAACTGATGGAATTGGGTGGCAAGTTTTTCAACCAAGTACGGGCCGTGCCTTCAAGCATCATGGTAAAATACTTTGCACATGCAGCTTCATCCACATCCAGCATCTCCATGGACATCTCATAGCTTTCTATCCACGCCTCTGAAGCCAGATCGGCGGTATAATTGGGCACCTTGCGTGGCCCCTTGAAGTCTTTGGGCAAGCGTACATTGCGTAAAGCGGGGACGAGGCAAGGCACCCCCAAAGAGCCAGATGTAACCCGGGCTCAAGATGGCCGGTCGAACCGTGCGAGCTGATGATCCTCATGTCAGGTTGCTAACTCGCCTCCCCTACGTGCCTGGCCCGGTCCACCACCTCTTGAGCGTTTGAAGCAACCCGCCGGGTTGTTGCCGCGAGGTGCCTCTGCCATGCGCATTACTTGACACGGCCGTTTCATCTGTGTGCCGGCCATAACTCCGGCTTGGGCGGGGGGTGGAGTGGATCCGATCACGGCTGTATGAGTACGCTTCCTGTTGGGCCAGGGCCGTCCTCAGGAGCTCTTTGACCCTGCGTGTTTCCACCGCTTTGTGGTGAATCGCCGATTGGAATCGCCTCCAACCGCGCCGCAGCCGTAACAAGGTTATCCATCGGGTTGGAGTAGTGACCTGGAGGTGTTAGCACAGCCTGAGGTGCGCCGGCATGTTGGCGAGGCAGATCTATCACACGGGGCTGAATCGGCGCGCCCGTCCCAGGTGCCTCCGCCCGGCTCACCACTGGCGGCGGATTACTGGTCCCTGCTCATGGGGTGTTGAAGAGGTCTCTTCCCTCGAAAACCTAGGGCAAACGGGATCTGTACTTTCTTTTCATGACTTCATGCGACGCGTTACGATCCAAAGATGAGCCTATAAGCCTGCGCATCCAAAGCGGCCCGCTCCGCCATCATCCTGGCGTTTGCGGCTGCCAGATCCGCTTTAACCTGAGTGATCTGCTCCTTCACCTTTGCAAAATCTCCGCATTATGCAGGTCTTGATCTGCCGGGTTAGCCTCTGCCATGAGCACAGCCAATGCATCAAATAGTTCTGATAAAACTTGAGCCGGCGGGCGCACAGGGCCTCCTGCCCCGGCTGCCATCGCCGTTGTTGAACCGGCGACCACCGGCGCGGCGGTCGAAGAGTGAAGCATCGCTCGTGTACCGGCCATGAATATTCCAACCCGGTTGGGCAGATCAAAAGGGTCCGGAATACTCTCATCGTCGGAACAGCCCCCGATCTGGCCATCTTGCAGCTGGTACAGAGACTCAGTTTCCCCGGTCGACGACTCGTCATCAGAGTAGACAACGGTTTCACCACCAGATGCTGATCCGCCCTCATAGTCTCCTCCGTGGATGACTCCCACGAAAGCACGTCTGACAACCGGTTTAGCCAGGGCAGGATTCTTCTTCGCTCACGAGCCGTCTCGACGAGGTCGGTGCAGATGTCCGCCCAGGCCGGGCTCACCGATCTTGCCGATGAACACGTGTATGCCACCAAAGGGGACCCGGTACCAGTACTCAATCGAGCCGCCTCGGGGCCCCAGCCTGCATCGTCGATGTAGAGCTTGCCGCGACGACTCTTGGTCATCCGGCCCACAGCATAGCCTTCGAGTCCTTCGAACTTGCCCTCTAAGATCATCAAACCATCGTGCGATAGCCCCACGGTGGGCGCCAACTGTTGTGGAATTTTCACGGCAGATGTCCTCATGAAAGGACTTAGTCGCGGGGCCATCGTACGGGTTAACTTAGAGGGGTTAAAGCGGACGCAAAGACACGAGAGTTTATACTAGTTCGGCCCCTTCGATGAAGGTAAAAGCCTATGTCTAGTTGTGATGGGATTGATGTGATTTCGTCGACTAGGGAGCAATAGCTTCGCCTAATCCTCGAATTGTTGTTCTCTCTCCCTAAACCGCCGCCGGGTCGTCCCCTTATATACACGGGTTGACGTCCGGCCGGTCTACAGAGTTCCGAGGCCGGCTCATACAAGTGTCCGGCTCGGTCTGTTCTTTCTCTTGTCTTACAACACAAGTTACATGGTATGGCGGTTTTACCATTATGGGCCCTAATTCGCCCCTGGCCTCCGGGCCTCTAAACTCTACAGCAATCGCCATCTTCTGAGTCTTCGTGGGCCCCAATTATGGCCGAGGGTAAACCGGCCCCTTCAGGGCGGTTTATATTCAGTAGTTACATCCCCAACATACGGTATCCGGGAGTTACACGATCTCATGGTCTAAGGAAGAGATACTTGACATTGGAAAAGCTCTAGCAAAAACGAACTACACGATCTTGTGCTATGCTTAGGATTGGGTCTTGTCCATCACGTCATTCTCCTAATGACGTGATCCCGTTGTCAATGACATCTGATGTCCATAGTCAGGAAACCATGACTATCTGTTGACCAACGAGCTAGTCAACTAGAGGCTTACTAGGGACGTATTGTGGTCTATGTATTCACACGTGTATTACAATTTCCGGATAATACAATTATAGCATGAATAAAAGACAATTATCATGAACAAGGAAATATAATAATAATGCTTTAATTATTGCCTCTAGGGCATATTTCCAACAGTCTCCCACTTGCACTAGAGTCAATAATCTAGTTACATTGTGATGAATCGAACACCCATAGAGTTACGGTGTTGATCATGATTTGCTTTCATGAGAGAGGTTTAGTCAACGGATCTGCGACATTCAGATCCGTATGCACTTTGCAAATTTCTATGTCTCCATCTTGAACATTTTCACGGATGGAGTTGAAGCGACGCTTGATGTGCCTGGTCTTCTTGTGAAACACAGGCTCCTTGGCAACTGCAATAGCTCCGTGTTGTCACAGAAGAGTTTGATCGGCCCGACGCATTGGGTATGACTCCTAGGTTGGTGATGAACTCCTTCACCCAAATTGCTTCATGCGCTGCCTCCGAGGCTGCCATGTACTCCGCTTCACATGTAGATCCCGCCATGACGCTTCGCTTGCAGCTGCACCAGCTTCGCTCCACCATTCAACATATACACGTATCCGGTTTGTGACTTAGAGTCATTCAGATCTGTGTCGAAGCTAAGCGTCGACGTAACCCTTCTGACGAGCTCTTCGTCACCTCCATAAACGAGAAACATGTCCTTTGTCCTTTCGGTACTTCAGGATATTCTTGACCGCTGTCCAGTGTTCCTTGCCGGGATTACTTTGGTACCTTCCTACCAAACTTACGGCAAGGTTTACATCAGGTCTCGTACACAGCATGGCATACATAATAGATCCTATGGCTGAGGCATAGGGGATGACGCTCATCTCTTCTTTATCTTTTGCCGTGGTCGGGCATTGAGCTGAGCTCAATCTCACACCTTGCAGCTGGCAAGAACCCTTTCTTGGACTGATCCATTTTGAACTTCTTCAAAATCTTATCAAGGTATGTGCTTTGTGAAAGACCTATGAGGCGTCTCGATCTATCTCTATAGATCTTGATGCCTAATATATAAGCAGCTTCTCCAAGGTCCTTCATTGAAAAACACTTATTCAAGTAGGCCTTAATGCTGTCCAAGAATTCTATATCATTTCCCATCAAAAGTATGTCATCTACATATAATATGAGAAATGCTACAGAGCTCCCACTCACTTTCTTGTAAACGCAGGCTTCTCCATAAGTCTCCAAGATAAACCCAAACGCTTTGATCATCTCATCAAAGCGAATGTTCCAACTCCGAGATGCTTGCACCAGCCCATAAATGGATCGCTGGAGCTTGCATACTTTGTTAGCATTCTTAGGATCGACAAAACCTTCCGGCTGCATCATATACAGTTCTTCCTTAAGATAACCGTTAAGGAACGCTGTTTTGACGTCCATCTGCCATATCTCATAATCATAGTATGCGGCAACTGCTAACATGATTCGGACGGACTTAAGCTTCGCTACGGGAGAGAAAGTCTCATCGTAGTCAATCCCTTGAACTTGCCGATAACCCTTCGCGACAAGTCGAGCTTTATAGATGGTGACATTACCATCCGCGTCCGTCTTCTTCTTAAAGATCCATTTGTTTTCTATCGCTCGCCGATCATCGGGCAAGTCAGTCAAAGTCCATACTTTGTTTTCATACATGGATTTTATCTCGGATTTCATGGCTTCTTGCCATTTGTTGGAATCTGGGCCCGCCATCGCTTCTTCATAGTTCGAAGGTTCATTGTTGTCTAACAACATGATTTCCAGGACAGGGTTGTCGTACCACTCTGGTGCGGAACGTGTCCTTGTGGACCCACGGGTTCAAGAGCTACTTGATCCGAAGTACCTTGATCATCATCATTGTTTTCCTCTTCAGTTGGTGTAGGCATCACAGAACATTTTCTGAGCTGCACTACTTTCCCTGCTCAAGAGGTAGTACTTCATCGAGTTCTACTTTCCTCCCACTTACTTCTTTCGAGAGAAACTCTTTTTCTAGAAAGGATCCGTTCTTGGCAACAAAGATCTTGCCTTCGGATCTTAAGTAGAAGGTATACCCAATGGTTTCTTTAGGGTATCCTATGAAGACGCATTTTTCCGACTTGGGTTCGAGCTTTTCAGGTTGAAGTTTCTTGACATAAGCATCGCATCCCCAAACTTTTAGAAACGACAGCTTAGGTTTCTTCCCAAACCATAATTCATACGGTGTCGTCTCAACGGATTTAGACGGTGCCCTATTTAAAGTGAATGTAGCTGTCTCTAGAGCGTATCCCCAAAATGATAGCGGTAAATCGGTAAGAGACATCATAGATCGCACAATATCCAATAGAGTGCGACACGACGTTCGGACACACCGCTACGCTTGAGGTGTTCCAGCGGCGTGAGTTGTGAAACGATTCCACATTTCCTTAAGTGTGTACCAAATTCGTGATTTAAATATTCTCCTCCACGATCTGATCGTAAGAACTTTATTTTTCGGTCACGTTGATTCTCTACCTCATTCTGAAATTCCTTGAACTTTTCAAAGGTCTCAGACTTGTGTTTCATCAAGTAGACATACCCATATCTACTCAAGTCATCAGTGAGAGTGAAAACATAACGATATCCTCCGCGAGCCTCAACGCTCATTGGACCACACACATCGGTATGTATGATTTCCAATAAGTTGGTTGCTCGCTCCATTGTCCCGGAGAATGGAGTCTTGGTCATTTTCGAGAGACTCTAAAAGTCCATCAGAATGGAGCTTCTTCATGCGCTTGACACCAATGTGACCAAGGCGGCAGTGCCACAAGTATGTGGGACTATCGTTATCAACTTTACATCTTTTGGTATTCACACTATGAATATGTGTAATATTACGCTCGAGATTCATTAAGAATAAACCATTGACCATCGGAGCATGACCATAAAACATATCTCTCATATAAATAGAACAACCATTATTCTCGGATTTAAATGAGTAGCCATCTCGCATTAAACGAGATCCAGATACAATGTTCATGCTCAAACTTGGCACTAAATAACAATTATTGAGGTTCATAACTAATCCCATGGGTAAATGTAGAGGTAGCGAGCCGACGGCGATAACATCGACCTTGGAACCATTCCCGACGCGCATCGTCACCTCGTCCTTTGCCGCCTCCGCTTATTCCGCAGCTCCCCGCTGTGAGTTACAAATATGAGCAACGGCACCGGTATCAAATACCCAGGAGTTACTACGAGTACTGGTAAGGTACACATCAATTACATGTATATCAAATATACCTTTAGTGTTGCCGGCCTTCTTATCCGCTAAGTATTTGGGGCAGTTCCGCTTCAAGTGACCCTTCCCCTTGCAATAAAAGCACTCAGTCTCAGGCTTGGGTCCATTCCTTGACTTCTTCCCGGTAACTGGCTTACCGTGCGCGGCAACCTCCTTGCCGTCCTTCTTGAAGTTCTTCTTGCCCCTGCCCTTCTTGAACTTAGTGGTCTTATTGACCATCAACACTTGATGTTCTTTCTTGATTTCAACCTCTGCTGACTTCAGCATTGAAAATACTTCAGGAATGGTATTCACCATTCCCTGCATATTGTAGTTCATCACAAAGCTCTTGTAGCTTGGTGGGAGCGACTGAAGGATTCTCTCAATGACCGCCTCGTCCGGGAGGTTTATGTCCAGTTGGGACAGGCGGTTGTGCAACCTGACATTTTGAGTATGTGCTCACCGACAGAACTGTTTTCCTCCATCTTACAACTATAGAACTTGTCGGAGACTTCATATCTCTCGACCGGGCATGAGCTTGGAAAACTAGTTTCAGCTCCTCGAACATCTCATATGCTCCGTGTTGCTCAAAACGCTTTTGGAGCCCCGGTTCTAAGCTGTAAAGCATGCCGCACTGAACGAGGGAGTAATCATCAGCACGAGACTGCCAAGCATTCATAATTTCTTGGTTCTCTGGGACGGGTGCATCACCTAGCGGTCCTTCTAGGACATATTGTTTCCTGGCTGCTATGAGGATGATCCTCAGGTTTCGGACCCAGTCCGAATAGTTGTTGCCATCATCTTTCAGCTTGGTTTTCTCTAGGAACGCGTTGAAGTTCATGTTGACATGAGCGTTGGTCATTTGATCTACAAGACATTTGCAAAAGTTTTAGACTAAGTTCATGATAATTAAGTTCATCTAATCAAAATTATTTTAATGAACTCCCACTCAGATTAGACATCCCTCTACTCATCTAAGTGTTACACGATCCGAGTCGACTAGGCGGTGTCCGATCATCACGTGAGACGGACTAGTCATCGTCGGTGAACATTCTCATGTTGATCGTATCTTCCATACGACTCGTGTTCGACCTTCCGGTCTCCGTGTTCCGAGGCCATGTCTGTACATGCTAGGCTCGTCAAGTTAACCCTAAGTGTTTTGCATGTGTAAAACTGTCTTACACCCGTTGTATGTGAACGTAAGGATCTATCACACCCGATCATCACGTGGTGCTTGAAACGATTTAACTTTAGCAACGGTGCACAGTTAGGGAGAACACTTCTTGAAATTGTTGTAAGGGATCATCTTATTTACTACCGTCGTTCTAAGTAAACAAGATGCATAAACATAATAAACATCACATGCAATTATATAGTAGTGACATGATATGGCCAATATCATATAGCTCCATTGATCTCCATCTTCGGGGCTCCATGATCATCTTGTCACCGGCATGACACCATGATCTCCATCATCATGATCTCCATCATCGTGTCTTCATGAAGTTGTCACGCCAACGACTACTTCTACTGAAGGAAATATGCCCTAGAGGCAATAATAAAGTTATTATTTATTTCCTTATATCATGATAAATGTTTATTATTCATGCTAGAATTGTATTAACAGGAAACATAATACATGTGTGAATATATAGACAAACAGAGTGTCACTAGTATGCCTCTACTAGACTAGCTTGTTAATCAAAGATGGTTATGTTTCCTAACCATAGACAAAGGAGTTGTCATTTGATTAACAAGGTCACATCATTAGTTGAATGATCTGATTGACATGACCCATTCCGTTAGCCTAGCACTTGATCGTTTAGTATGTTGCTATTGCTTTCTTCATGACTTATACATGTTCCTGTAACTATGAGATTATGCAACTCCCGTTTACGGAGGAACACTTTGGGTACTACCAAACGTCACAACGTAACTGGGTGATTATAAAGGAGTACTACAGGTGTCTCCAAAGGTACTTGTTGGGTTGGCGATTTCGAGATTAGGTTTTGTCACTCCGATTGCCGGAGAGGTATCTCTGGGCCTTCTCGGTAATGCACATCATATAAGCCTTGCAAGCATTGCAACTAATAAGTTAGTTGCAAGATGATGTATTACGGAACGAGTAAAGAGACTTGCCGGTAACGAGATTGAACTAGGTATGGGATACCGACGATCGAATCTCGGGCAAGTAACATACCGATGACAAAAGGAACAACGTATGTTGTTATGCGGTTTGACCGATAAAGATCTTCGTAGAATATGTAGGAACCAATATGGGCATCCAGGTTCCGCTATTGGTTATTGACCGAGAATAGTTCTAGGTCATGTCTACATAGTTCTCGAACCCGTAGGGTCCGTACGCTTAAAGTTTCGATAGCGGTTATATTATGAGTTTATGAGTTTTGATGTACCGAAGGAGTTCGGAGTCCCGGATGAGATCGGGGACATGACGAGGAGTCTCGAAATGGTCGAGACGTAAAGATCGATATATTGGACGACTATATTCGGAGTTCGGAAAGGTTCGAATGATTCGAGTATTTTCGAGTACCGGGTAGTTACGGGAGAAGCAATGGGCCTTGATGGGCTTTAGTGGGAAGAGGAGAAAGGGCCAAGGGGCTGCTGCGCCCCCCCTCCCCTCTAGTTCGAATTGGACTAGGGAAAAGGGGGCCGGCCACCTTTCCTTCTCCTCCACTTCCTTCTCCCTTCCTCCCCTCTTGGTGGACTCCTACTAGGACTTGGAGTCCTAGTAGGACTCCACACCCTGGCCGCACCTATGCCTTGGCCGGCCTCCTCCTCCTCCATCCTTTATATACGGGGGCAGGGGGGCACCCCAGGACACACAAGTTGATCTACGGATCTTTCCTTAGCCGTGTGCGGTGCCCCTTCCACCATATTCCACTTCGGTCATATCGTCATGGAGCTTAGGCGAAGCCCTGCGCCGAGAAGTCATATCGTCATGAGCTTAGGCGAAGCCCTGCGTCGGTGGAGCATCATCATCGTTACCACGCCGTCATCATGCCGACGGAACTCATCCCCGACACTTTGCTGGATCGGAGTCCGGGATCGCCATCGAGCTGAACGTGTGCAGAACTCGGAGGTGCCGTCGCTCGGTACTTGGATCGGTCGGATCGTGAAGACGTACGACTACATCAACCGTGTTGTTATAACGCTTCCGCTTTCGGTCTACGAGGGTACGTGGACGAACACTCTCCCCTCTCGTTGCTATGCCATCACCATGGTCTTGCGTGATCGTAGGAAAATTTTTGAAATTATTGCATTCCCCAACAGTGGCATCCGAGCCTAGGTTTTTATGGTTTGATGTTATTTGCACGAGTAGAACACAAGTGAGTTGTGGACGATACAAGTCATACTGCCTACCAGCATGTCATACTTTGGTTCAGCGGTATTGTTGGACGAGACGATCCGGACCAACCTTACGCTGCATTCTTACGCGAGACCGGTTCCCTCGACGTGCTTTGCACATAGATGGCTTGCGGAAGACTGTCTCTCCAACTTTAGTTGAACCGAGTGTATACGCCCGGTCCTTGAGAAGGTTAAACGGAGTCTATTTGACAAACTATCGTTGTGGTTTTGATGCGTAGGTAAGATGAGTTCTTGCTTAAGCCCGTAGCAGCCACGTAAAACTTGCAACAACAAAGTAGAGGACGTCTAACTTGTTTTTGCAGGGCATGTTGTGATGTGATATGGTCAAGACATGATGCTAAATTTTATTGTATGAGATGATCATGTTTTGTAACCGAAGTTATCGACAATCGGCAGGAGCCATATGGTTGTCGCTTTATTGTATGCAATGCAATCGCGATGTAATGCTTTACTTTATTACTAAGCGGTAGTGATAGTCGTGGAAGCATAAGATTGGCGAGACGACAACGATGCTACGATGGAGATCAAGGTGTCGGCGCCGGTGACGATGGTGATCATGACGGTGCTTGAAGATGGAGATCACAAGCACGAGATGATGATGGCCATATCATATCACTTATATTGATTGCATGTGATGTTTATCTTCTATGCATCTTATCTTGCTTTGATTGACGGTAGCATTATAAGATGATCTCTCACTAATTATCAAGAAGTGTTCTCCCTGAGTATGCACCGTTGCGAAAGTTCTTCGTGCTGAGACACCACGTGATGATCGGGTGTGATAGGCTCTACGTTCAAATACAACGGGTGCAAAACAGTTGCACACGCGGAATACTCAGGTTATACTTGACGAGCTATGCATATAAGATATGACCTCGGAACACGGAGACCGAAAGGTCGAGCGTGAATCATATAGTAGATATGATCAACATAGTGATGTTCACCATTGAAACTACTCCATCTCACGTGATGATCGGACATGGTTTAGTTGATTTGGATCACGTGATCACTTAGAGGATTAGAGAGATGTCTGTCTAAGTGGGAGTTTTTAATATGATTAATTAAACTTAAATTTATCATGAACTTAGTCCTGGTAGTATTTTGCAGATTATGTTGTAGATCAATAGCTCGCGTTGTTGCTTCCCTATGTTTTTATATGTGTTCCTAGAGAAAATTGTATTGAAAAATGTTAGTAGCAATGATGCGGATTGGATCCGTGATCTGAGGTATATCCTCATTGCTGCACAGAAAAATTATGTCCTTAATGCACCGCTAGGTGACAAACCTATTGCAGGAGCAGATGCAGACGTTATGAACGTTTGGCTAGCTCAATATGATGACTACCTGATAGTTTACTGCACCATGCTTAAAGGCTTAGAATCGGGACTTCAAAGACGTTTTGAACGTCATGGACCATATGAGATGTTCCAGGAATTGAAGTTAATATTTCAAGCAAATACCCGAGTTGAGAGATATGAAGTCCCCAACAAGTTCTATAGCTAAAAGATGGAGGAGAATCGCTCAACTAGTGAGCATGTGCTCAGATTGTCTGGTACTTCAATCGCTTGAATCAAGTGGGAGTTAATCTTCCAGATAAGATAGTGATTGACAGAATTCTCTAGTCACCATCACTAAGTTACTAGAACTTCGTGATGAACTATAGTATGCAAGGGATGACGAAAACGATTCCCGAGCTCTTCGTGATGAAATCGACGAAGGTAGAAATCAAGAAAGAAGTGTTGATGATTGACAAAGACCACTAGTCTCAAGGAAAAGGGCAAAGGGAAGAAGGGGAACTTCAAAGAAGAACGGCAAGCAAGATGCTGCTCGAGTGAAGAAGCCCAAGACTGGACCTAAGCATGATACTAAGTGCTTTTGCTGCAATGGAACTGGTCACTAGAAGCGGAACTACCCCAAGTATTTGGCGGATAAGAAGGATGGAAAAGTGAACAAAGGTATATTTGATATACAGATTATTGATGTGTATTTTACTAGTGTTCGTAGCAACCCCTCGGTATTTGATACTGGTTCAGTTGCTAAGAGTAGTAACTTGAAACGGGAGTTGCAGAATAAACAGAAACTAGTTGAAGGGGAAGTGACGATGAGTGTTGGAAGTAGTTCCAAGATTGATATGATCATCATCGCACACTCCCTATACTTTCGAGATTAGTGTGGAACCTAAATAAGTGTTATTTGGTGTTGAGCATAAATATGATTTGATCATGTTTATTGCAATACGGTTATTCATTTAAGTAAGAGAATAAATTGTTGTTCTGTTTACATGAATAAAACCTTATATGGTTACACACCCAATGAAAATGGTTCATTGGATCTCGATCATAGTGATACACATATTCATAATATTGAAACCAAAAGATGCAAAGTTAATAATGATAGTGCAACTTATTTGTGGCACTGCCGTTTAGGTCATATTGGTGTAAAGCGCATGAAGAAAAATCCATGCTGATGGACTTTTGGAATCACTTGATTTTGAATCATTTGATGCTTGCGAACCGTGCCTTTTGGGCAAGATGACTAAAAACTCCGTTCTCCGGAACAATGGAACAAGCTACTGACTTATTGGAAATAATACATACCGATGTATGCGATTCAATGAGTGTTGATGCTCGTGGCAAGTATCATTGTTTTCTGACCTTCACAGATGATTTGAGCAGATATGCGTATATCTTCTTGATGAAACATAAAGTCTGAAATAGTTGAAAAGTTCAAAGAATTTCAGAGTGAAGTAGAAAATCATCGTAACAAGAAAATAAAGTTTCTGCGATCTGATCGTGGAGATGAATATTTGAGTTACGAGTTTGGTCTTCAATTAAAACAAAGTGGAATAGTTTCACAGCTCACGCCACCTGGAACACCACAACGTTATGGTGTGTCCAAACATCGTAACCGTACTTTATTTTGATATGGTGCGATCAATGATGTCTCTTACCGATTTACCACTATCGTTTTGGGGTTATGCATTAGAGACAGCTGCATTCACGTTTAAAAGGGCACCATCTAAATACGTTGAGACGACACCGTATGAACTATGGTTTAGCAGTAAACCTAAGCTGTCGTTTCTTAAAGTTTGGAATTGTGATGCTTATGTGAAAAAGTTTTCACCTGATAAGCTCGAACCCAAATCGGAAAAGTGCATCTTCATAGAATACCCAAAGGTAACTATTGGGTACACCTTCTATCACAGATCCGAAGGCAAGTTTTTCGTTGCTAAGATGGATCCTTTCTAGAGAAGAAGTTTCTCTCGAAAGAAGTGAGTGGGAGGAAAGTAGAACTTGATGAGGTAATTGTACCTTCTCCCTTATTGGAAAGTAGTTCATCACAGAAATTAGTTCCAGTGATTCCTACACCAAGTAGTGAGGAAGTTAATGATGATGATCATGAAACTTCAGATCAAGTTGCTACCAAACCTCGTAGGTCTTCCAGAGTAAGATCCGCACCAGAGTGGTACGGTAATCATGTTCTGGAAGTCATGTTACTAGACCATGATGAACCTACGAACTATGAGGAAGCGATGATGAGCCCAGATTCCGCGAAATGGTTTGAGGCCATGAAATCTGAGATAAGATCCAAGTATGAGAACAAAGTATGGACTTTGATTGACTTGCTCTATGATCAGCAAGCCATGTTAAATAAATGGATCTTCAAGAGGAAGATGGACACTGATAGTAGTGTTACTATCTACAAAGCTAGACTTGTCGAAAAAGGTTTTAGACAAAGTTCAAGATGTTGAATACAATGAGATTTTCTCACTTGTATCGATGCTTAAAAGTCTGTCCGAATCATGTTAGCAATTGCCACATTTTATGAAATCTGGCAAATGGATGTCAAAACTGCATTCCTTAATGGTTTTCTTAAAGAAGAGTTGTATATGATGCAACCAGAAGTTTTCGTCAATCCTAAAGGAGCTAACAAAATGTGCAAGCTCCAGCGATCCATCTATGGACTGGTGCAAGCATCTCGGAGTTGGAATAAACGCTTTGATAATGTGATCAAAGCATATGGTTTTATGCAGACTTTTGGAAAAGCCTGTATTTACAAGAAAGTGAGTGGGAGCACTACGGATTTCGATAAGTATATGTGAATGACATATTGTTGATCGGAAATAATGTAGAATTATTCTGCAAAGCATAAAGGAGTATTTGAAAGGAGTTTTTCAAAGAAGGACCTCGGTGAAGCTGCGTACAAATTGAGCATCAAGATCTATTGAGATAGATCAAAAACGCTTGATAAGTTTTTTCAATGAGTACATACCTTGACAAGATTTTGAAGTAGTTCAAAATGGAACAGTCAAAGAAAGAGTTCTTGCCTGTGTAACAAGGTGTGAAATTGAGTAAGACTCAAAACACGACCACGGCAGAAGATAGAAAGAGAATGAAAGTCATTTCCTATGCCTTGGCCATAGGTTCTATAAAGTATGCCATGCTGTGTACCAGATCTATTGTATACCCTACACTGAGTCCGGCAAGGAGTACAATAGTGATCTAGGAGTAGATCCTTTGGACAGCGGTCAAAATTATCCTTAGTGGAATAAGGATATGTTTCTCGATTATGGAAGTGAAAAAGGTTCGTAAAGGGTTACGCCGATGCAAGTTTTGACACCGATCTGGATGACTCTAAGTCTCGATCTAGATACATATTGAAAGTGGGAGCAATTAGCTAGAGTAGCTCCGTGCGAGCATTGTAGACATAGAAAATTGCAAAATACATAACGGATCTGAATATGAAAGACCCGTTGACTAAGATTCTCTCACAAGCAAAACATGATCACACCTTAGTACTCTTTGGGTGTTAATCACATAGCGATGTGAACTAGATTAATGAATCTAGTAAACCCTTTGGGTGTTGGTCACATGGCGATGTGAACTATGGGTGTTAATCACATGATGATGTGAACTATCGATGTTAATCACATGGTCATGTGATCTAGATTATTGACTCTAGTGCAAGTGGGAGACTGAAGGAAATATGCCCTAGAGGCAATAATAAAGTTATTATTTATTTCCTTATATCATGATAAATGTTTATTATTCATGCTAGAATTGTATTAACAGGAAACATAATACATGTGTGAATATATAGACAAACAGAGTGTCACTAGTATGCATCTACTAGACTAGCTTGTTAATCAAAGATGGTTATGTTTCCTAACCATAGACAAAGGAGTTGTCATTTGATTAACAAGGTCACATCATTAGTTGAATGATCTGATTGACATGACCCATTCCGTTAGCCTAGCACTTGATCGTTTAGTATGTTGCTATTGCTTTCTTCATGACTTATACATGTTCTTGTAACTATGAGATTATGCAACTCCCGTTTACCGGAGGAGCACTTTGGGTACTACCAAACGTCACAACGTAACTGGGTGATTATAAAGGAGTACTACAGGTGTCTCCAAAGGTACTTGTTGGGTTGGCGTATTTCGAGATTAGGTTTTGTCACTCCGATTGTCGGAGAGGTATCTCCTGGCCTTCTCGGTAATGCACATCATATAAGCCTTGCAAGCATTGCAACTAATAAGTTAGTTGCAAGATGATGTATTACGGAACGAGTAAAGAGACTTGCCGGTAACGAGATTGAACTAGGTATGGGATACCGACGATCGAATCTCGGGCAAGTAACATACCGATGACAAAAGGAACAACGTATGTTGTTATGCGGTTTGACCGATAAAGATCTTCGTAGAATATGTAGGAACCAATATGGGCATCCAGGTTCCGCTATTGGTTATTGACCGAGAATAGTTCTAGGTCATGTCTACATAGTTCTCGAACCCGTAGGGTCCGTGACGCTTAAAGTTTCGATGACAGTTATATTATGAGTTTATGAGTTTTGATGTACCGAAGGAGTTCGAGTCCCGGATGAGATCGGGGACATGACGAGGAGTCTCGAAATGGTCGAGACGTAAAGATCGATATATTGGACGACTATATTCGGAGTTCGGAAAGGTTCGAATGATTCGAGTATTTTTCGGAGTACCGGTAGTTACGGGAGAAGCAATGGGCCTTGATGGGCTTTAGTGGGAAGAGGAGAAAGGGCCAAGGGGCTGCTGCGCCTCCCTCTAGTCCGAATTGGACTAGGGAAAGGGGCCGCCACCTTTCCTTCTCCTCCACTTCCTTCTCCCTTCCTCCCTCTTGATGGACTCCTACTAGGACTTGGAATCCTAGTAGGACTCCACATCCTGGCCGCACCAAGCCTTGGCCGGCCTCCTCCTCCTCCATCCTTTATATACGGGGGCAGGGGGCACCCCATGACACACAAGTTGATCTACGGATCGTTCCTTAGCCGTGTGCGGTGCCCCCCTCCACCATATTCCACTTCGGTCATATCGTCATGAGCTTAGGCGAAGCCTGCGCCGGAGAAGTCATATCGTCGCGAGCTTAGGCGAAGCCCTGCGTCGGTGGAGCATCATCATCGCCACCACGCCGTCATGCTGACGGAACTCATCCCGACACTTTGCTGGATCGGAGTCCGGGATCGCCATCGAGCTGAACGTGTGCAGAACTCGGAGGTGCCGTCGTTCGGTACTTGGATCGGTCGGATCGTGAAGACGCACGACTACATCAATCAGCGTTGTTATAACGCTTCCGCTTTCGGTCTACGAGGGTACGTGGACGAACACTCTCCCCTCTCGTTGCTATGCCATCACCATGGTCTTGCGTGATCGTAGGAAAATTTTTGAAATTATTGCGTTCCCCAACATCTACTTCTATGGCTAACGCGTTTAGCAATAAAGTAAAGTAATTTACATGGCGTTCTTCAATGACACGCAGGTCATACAAAAATAAAGACAACTCCTTATGGCTCATGCCGGTTGTCATACTCATCGACATGCAAGTCGTGATTCCTATTACAAGAACATGATCTCATACATCACAATATGTCATTCATCACAACTTCTGGCCATATCACGTCACATGACAATTGCTGCAAAAACAAGTTAGACGTCCTCTAATTGTTGTTGCATCTTTTACGTGGCTGCAATTGGGTTCTAGCAAGAACGTTTTCTTACCTACGAATAACCACAACGTGATTTTGTCAACTTCTATTTACCCTTCATAAGGACCCTTTTCATCGAATCCGCTCCAACTAAAGTGGAGAGACAGACACCCGCCAGCCACCTTATGCAACTAGTGCATGTCACCGGTGGAACCGGTCTCACGTAAGCGTACGTGTAAGGTTGGTCCGGGCCGCTTCATCCCACAATACCGCTGAAGCAAGATAAGACTAGTAGCGGCAAGCAAGTTGACAAGATCTACGCCCACAACCAAATTGTGTTCTACTCGTGCAATAGAGAACTACGCATAGACCTAGCTCATGATGCCACTGTTGGGGAACGTTGCAGAAAATTAAAATTTTTTACTACGGTTTCACCAAGATCCATCTATGAGTTCATCTAAGCAAAGAGTCAATGGAGTGAGTTTGCATCTACATACCACTTGTAGATCGAGTGCGGAAGCGTTCAAGGGGATGGTGATGATGGAGTCGTACTCGCCGTGATTCAGATCACCGATGACCAAGTGCTGAACGGACAATACCTCCGCGTTCAACACACGTACGGTACGGACGACATATCCTCCGTCTTGATCCAGCAAGGAGGAAGGAGAGGTTGAGGAAGACAGCTCCAACGGCAGCACGACAGCGTGGTGTTGTTGGTGCAGAAGATCTCGGCAGGCTTCGCCAAGCACGCACGGAGGAGGAGAGGTGTTGGGAGGGAGGGCTGCGCCTTGGCTTAGGTGTTCAGCCCTCCCTCACCCCTCTATTTATAGGGGAAGGGCAGGGGCCGGCCCCTCTAGATGGGATCTAGAGGGGGCGGCCGGAGGAGGGACTTGCCCCCAAGCAGGCGCCCCTCTGGGGTTCCCCAACCCTAGGCGCATGGGCCCAATGGGGGCGCCCAGCCCTCCAGGCTGGCTCCTGCCCCACGCAGCCCATGTGGCCCCCGGGAGGTGGCCTCCGGTGGACCTCGGAACCCTTCCGGTGGCCCCGCATAATACCGATAAGCCCCGAAACTTGCCGGTGTCCGTTTGACAACTTCCCATATATAAATCTTTACCTCCGGACCATTCCGGAACTCCTTGTGACGTCCGGGATCTCATCCGGGACTCCGAACAACATTCGGTAATCACATACAAGTCTTCCTAATAACCATAGCGTCACCGAACCTTAAGTATGTAGACCCTACGGGTTCGGGAGACATGCAGACATGGCTGAGACGACTCTCTGGTCAATAACCAACAGCGGGATCTGGATACCCATGTTGGCTCCCACATGCTCCTCGATGATGTCATCGGATGAACCATGATGTCGAGGATTCAATCAATCCCGTATACTATTCCCTTTGTCAGACGGTATGTTACTTGCCCGAGATTCGATCGTCGGTATCCCAATACCTCGTTCAATCTCGTTCATGGCAAGTCACTTTACTCGCATCGTAATGCATGATCCCGTGACGAGACACTTGGTCACTTTGAGCTCATTATGATGATGCACTCTTGAGTGGGCCCAGTGATACCTCTCCGTAACACGGAGTGACAAATCCGATCTCGATCCGTGTCAACCCAACAGACACTTTCGGAGATACGTAGTGCACCTTTATAGTCACCCGATTACGTTGTGACGTTTGGTACACCCAAAGCACTCCTACGGTATCCCGGAGTTACACGATCTCATGGTCTAAGGAAGAGATACTTGACATTGGAAAAGCTCTAGCAAAAGCGAACTACGATCTTGTGCTATGCTTAGGATTGGGTCTTGTCCATCACGTCATTCTCCTAATGACGTGATCCCGTTGTCAATGACATCGATGTCCATAGTCGAGGAAACCATGACTATCTGTTGACCAACGAGCTAGTCAACTAGAGGCTTACTAGGGACGTATTGTGGTCTATGTATTCACACGTGTATTACGATTTCCGGATAATACAATTATAGCATGAATAAAAGACAATTATCATGAACAAGGAAATATAATAATAATGCTTTTATTATTGCCTCTAGGGCATATTTCCAACAGCTCTCTTCTTCTTCCTACTCTCCATCTTCTTCGACACAAATCTTGGCCTTCAAAGCGAGGTTGGGCTTCTTTGCTCTTTGGGAGCGAAGCACCGCATTGTCGGCGGTCTTGTCCAATATGCTCATAGCCACAAACTCATCCAACACATCACTTGAGGACAGGGTGTGGAAGTCCGCCGTTGATGGATGACGGAGGAGATGTCTTTGTGGTTGGGCATCATTTCATTGAGAAATTTGCGCTTGATCCAGTTGTCATCCGTGTCCTTACTTCCATGATCCCGGAGGGAGACTGCAAGCTTGGTTACTCTCCGATAGAGCTCACGAGGTTCTTCATCTTCTTTCATTGCAAACTCATCGGCTTCATCTTGCACCACTTCATAGTTGGAACGTTGAATGCTTGCGCTTCCTCGATAAAGGGAAACCACCTTGTGCCAAGCATATTTGGCAAGGGAGTAGGGCGGAGATGAGGGAGGTCTTCGGAAGGATTGCTTCTTGGATGATGAAGAGAGCATTCTCATTGAATTGATGGTCCACGACTTCTCTAGGAGAGAAGTTGCTCGGGTCATGCGGATAGAAACCTTGTTCAATGATTCTCCAAAGGTTAGTGTTCACATGATTTAAATGACGCTTAAAAATATAAACCCAAGGATCAAAATCCTCCCTTTTATCAATCTTAGGAGGTGGACTGGCATGATTCAAATGAGTGGAAGGAATCGGTCCACCATAAACGGGAGGAGGTTGCACATGGGCGAAGATGTCGGTGCCATTCTTACCACTAGACGAACGGGCTTTCTCACTAGTAGCTTCCCCCTTATCGGAGTTAGCATCCGTTCCCGTGTTGGCGGGATCACCCACTTTCACGGGTGCAGTGGAAAGTTTAAGCCCTTCTAGGAATTCCTTAAACATGTCCTTGACCTTGGTCATCATGGAGGTTTTCAATGTGTCCAACGCCACATTGAATTCCTCACGAGAGATCGAGTTACCCCCATCTCCCGTAGATGATATCGGATTCGCACCGGAGTGCTCTCCCACATCATCTACGACGTCAACCATACTCTTCGGACGGTAAAGTCCTTAAAAAGAGACGAGGCTCTGATACCAATTGAAAGGATCGATATGGTTGACTAGAGGGGGGGGTGAATAGGCAACTAACAATTTTTAACTTTTCTTGATCAAATTAAACTTTGCAACAAAGTAAGTTGTGTAGATATGCAACTAGGTGGACAACCTATATGATGCAATCAACACAAGCACACGAGCAAGCAAAGATAGAAACACAAATAAGCTTGCACAAGTAAAGGGATAGGATAACCAAGAGTGGAGCCGGTGGAGACGAGGATGTGTTACCGAAGTTCCTTCCTTTTGAAGGGAAGTACGTCTCCGTTAGAGCGGTGTGGAGGCACAATGCTCCCCAAGAAGCCACTAGGGCCACCGTAATCTCCTCACGCCCTTGCACAATGCAAGATGCCGTGATTCCACTGTTGGTGCCCTTGAAGGCGGCAACCGAACCTTTACAAACAAGGTTGGGGCAATCTCCACAACTTAATTGGAGGCTCCCAACGACACCACGAAGCTTCACCACAATGGAATATGGCTTGGTGACCTCAACCGTCTAGGGTGCTCAAACACCCAAGAGTAACAAGATCCGCAAGGGATAAGTGGGGAATCAAATGTCTCTTGGTGGAAGTGTAGATCGGGCCCTTGTCACCCAATCCCGAGCAAATCAACAAGTTTGATTGGCTAGGGAGAGAGATCGGGCCAAAATGGAGCTTGGAGCAACAATGGAGCTTAGAGATGGAAGAGGTGCTCAACTAGAGGTAGGAGACACACCTTTTATAGTCGTGGAAAAGATCCAACCGTTATCCTCAAGTTCAGCTCGCGACACGCCGGTACTACCGCTCGAAGCGCTGGTACTACACCATGCGGCCATTACTACCGTGGAGGACCACGGTACTACCGCTGGCAGCAGAAGAGGCCGGACTAGCTCGATCGAGCGCAGATTACTACCGCCGCATGGCGGTACTACCGCTCCCCCTTGCGGTACTACCGCAAGGCAGGTGAGCCACAGCCTACGAAGAGCGCGGATGAAATAAATTACATTCGTGCCTACTTCCGCTGAAAACGAAACAGTGCAAAAACCCGACGCGGTACTACCGCGCACGAGGTGCGGTACTACCGTTGAGGCGCGGATGTAAAAATTACATCCGCTCCTACTACCGCGGCGCAACGGTACAGGGTATGAGGGCCACGGTACTATGGCTCTAGGAGAGCGGTACTACCGTGGCCTCCCGCGGTACTACCGCGCATGACGTGCAGTACTACCGTGTGGGCGCGGGTGTAAAAAATTACATCCGCTCCTACTACCGTACCGGAGCAGCACTAGGCCTGGGAGTTGCGGTACTAAGGCTCCAGGAGAGCGGTACTACCATGACACCCAGCGGTACTATCAAGAGGTGCTTGCGGTACTACCGCTCCCTAGAGCAGTACTACCGCAAGTACAGCAGTAGCCGTCTGATTATGCACAACTAGGATAACGGAAAGACGCTCCAGAGTGCAAAGAAAGGTAGGACAAGTGTACGTGTTGATTCCATCCAAACCTTTCCGACGCGGACCCCCTCTTAATAGTACGGCTCTCCTACGACTCAAATCCACCAAAGAGAAACGTAGAACAACGCCGTCTTCAATAGTCTCCGAGGGGCACCGAATCGTCTCGTGCCTAGTGATGAAGCATCTGAGAAACTCAAGGCACACGATTAGTCCGCAAAAGCATCGTCATCAATCATCAAAACACCTAAGGGATAAATATGGCCTTACGGCATCGTCGGCCGATTAGTTGCTTCTCAGTGACGGAGGCGGCCAACTTCAGTTCCCGAGGCTCCAGAGGCGGAGCTGGAGAAGAAGCTTATGTCCTCGGTGCTCATGGCTAGACTCTGGGACCGGGCGCCGACGACCATTTAGATTAAGTATTAGCTATACATCTATAGTTAGACTAGCACCGTAGTTGATGTAAATGTAATGAAATCCATCATGTTTATACGAAATCCGGTCGTGCTTGAACGAATTTCGTCCGGTTGGTTCGAACTATTGTCAAAATGTATGCTGCTACGATTGGATGGTGACCTCTCGCATCCATGTTCGCGGACTAGTCCCACCTATTCATAAATGAATGCCGGAGAAAATTTGTGGGTTGCCGTCGAAGATACCCTAAAAGCACTAGCCGATTCTGGATCAAGACGCTGGGGAGCTCTTTCCTTTTCGAAGTCATCTTGGTCACTCCAAAGTCACCTTCGATTCGGCAAGTTAAGCAACCAGGGTCATGCGACCTAATTTCGTGATCTGAACCGAGCTAGTTTTCATTAAGAAGATCTTGTTCATGCTCAAATTTGACAACCGTAGCCGATCAAGAACCCAGCCAACTCGCTATTTAAGAGAAAGAAGATAAGCATGGCCAAGTAAAAACAATACTCCTATGTGTCTTCTTGTCCCGAAGATCATATCTATGGGGAACTGTGATACGTTTATATTTTATTTGCATCAAGATTTTCTTCATCGTGCCATTCTTTTTGGAGACACCCGAAGATGAGGATACATTGTTTATGCTAGGTGAGACCCAACGTGTTGAGGGGGCAGTGGTAGCATGTTTGGTGTGTTCGGCTGATTTGCCTGTGAGGTCATGTGGCTCCATGGTTCAGCAGAAGTTCGCTGTCTTGTAGGATTGTGCTTGTTTGCCTGAGCAGGTTCGTAACAACTTTTCGTCTTGTTTTTAATTACTGGATGAGGCAATTATTTTGCCTCCATTTTCATATATTTTTACAAGGTGTCATATGTTCCACCAAGTGCCTTTCACCGCCACCACCTTGCAACCATCTCTCTAAGCTTATATATATATATATATATATATATATATATATATATATATATATATATATATGTGTGTGTGTGTGTGTGTGTGTGTGTGTGTGTGTGTGTGTGTGTGTGTGTGTGTGTGTGTGTGTGACCGTACAGGGCCAAGGGGTATAGATGGGTGGAATATGATCGAACATCCGTTGACCGGTTCAGATGTCACTTCTGTACCCGACCCTATTTATATGGTGTTCAGGCGATTTGATTATCAATTGGACCTATAAAATGCGGTTTACGTGTCATAGAAAAATCATTAATTGTACTTAAAAAACTCAACAGTATATGGCATGTTACGGAATATTATTGCTTAAATTAACGATCAAAGGTCAACCATGGCGCATTCCTGGCAGGATCATGCCAATTTTTTCTCCTCAACTCACGATGCAGAGGTGGCCGAGCTATTGGCGTGCCAGAGGGCTCTAATCCTGGCTCAAGAACTACAAGTCCAGAAGGTGATCCTTGAAATAGATTCTCAGGGAGTGGTGAGTAAGATCAAGAATGTGCAAAACGATTTCTCAACTAATTAATGGGCAACTAGTTGAGGAGGTAAATGATTTACTAAGCTTTTTTCAGAAGTTTAGGATTGCTTGCGTGCGATGTTCGGCAAATAAAGTCGCACATGTCTTAGCTAGGGAAGGTTGTATTAGATCTCTATGTAAAACTTGGTTTCATGTATCTCCTGAATGTGTTAGTTTGGAGGTTGCTAATGAGGGAGCTATGACCCTATGAACTTTGAAGAAAGTGATAACGATTTCCCCTAAAAAAAAGGTCAATCATGAAATATAAAGGCGGGTAGCTTTAATTGAAAAGGAAAAAGAAAGAGGGGAAACGTTTTTTGTTTCTTAACCGCGACTAATAAATAATGTCACCCTTCTCCGTACGCGTGCATGATGCAGGTTTAGGCTGGCCATCTGCACAGTTAATCTGAATCTGCGCGGCATGCTCAACTATTGGGAACGATAATCTGCAGTACTCATCTGCACAGAAAAGGTATCATGATTAGAGATAGCTAGAGCCCAAATCAGATACCCGTTGAAGTGGATCGTACTGTTCGTCAGCTATATATGTGTGGATGTGGGAGCTGGCGTAACAGGCCATGCAAATTGCAAGCTAGCTATAGTTAGCAGTGTTCGTGTACCTACGTCCCCAATGTGATTAAAGCTGATTAATTCACAGGTCGATCATGGAGATCATGTCGCCCGGATCCCATCTATGCTTACATGCATATTGATCCATCGATCCATGACTAGCTGTTTCCATATTCAAATGTATGTACATACGTGAAGCTAACAGGAAAATCAAATGCAGTGAAGAATTGTGTAGCTATATAAAACTTACTAGCCAGTTCTTAAATATAAGACGTTTTTGGCAGTTAGTTTAAATTAAACTATCAAAACATCTTTTATTAAGAAATAAAGTGTGTATTACTCCTCCATCTCATAATATAGTGCTAAAAGCGCTTTTATATTATGAGAAACGGGGGAGTAGTTAATTAAGCAACTATGTGAAATGAAAGATGAGTGGATGACAAGTGGGCCGACTCCAAGAAAGAGAAGGACAGAGAGTGACAAGTGGACTCACAGTGCATGCATGCACGGGTTGGGGACCAGCGGCCGCCAAAAAGGAAGCCGAAAGATGGAATCGCCCAGTGCTTGTTGCGCAACAGCAAATCGATTGACTGCTCTGTTTTCACACCACTCTGCTCTCCCTGCTCTACTCTGTTCTGGTAATGGTATTAGAGTATGTAAAATGTAACATACCTGCACAGGTGATGTACCTATACATCGAATCCACGTACCACACTCAGAGGTTGCATTACCTGTCATCTAGTTTTTTGTTTTCCATTTTTTACATAGTACTTGTTGCTCCCTCCGTTCCAAAAAAACTACCTGTCAGTGGTTTTAACTAAGCCATGACAAGTATTTGGGACCGGACTTAAACCCACGACAAGTATTTTTGGGCCGGAGCTAAAACCACGACAAGTATTTTTGAACGGGGCCACAAGTATTTTGTACCGGAATTAAAACCATGACAAATATTTTGGAGCGGGCGAGTACTGTTTAGCTAGTTTTTAGTACTCCTCCGTCCAACTGCAATATTGTAAAAGAAAAATGAGAGTTAGGGCTTAAGAGTGTGTTTTGAAGAGCATCCACCGCCACTGAAGATATTTTGGGTTTCCTCGCCCCCGACTGTTATGTCAGTGCTAAGAGGAGGACTTGAATCTTTAAGAATTTTGTGCTTCTTTGTCAGCGTCTAGTGGTGGTCATGGTGTTTTTGTGAATAAAGTTACTCATATTCTTTCTTTGTTGGTGACATGGAGGTAGAGAAGTTTGTGTCCTTGCAGATCCAACTATTCAAATGTAGCAAGTTTATACTGTTGTGTCATCCTGTTATTGTTGATTTTATTCTTCGTGGAGTTGGAATCTCTCCTTGACATGATGATGAGTATATTGTGGTTTCACGACATGTGATTCTAGGGTATCATCCTTGGCCAAGTCCTTTCATCGCTTAGGGCATCCTATCCTTTTGCATAAGCAACTCAAATGGCTTGTAGATATATCTGTTGGTAAGGAAGTTCGTGCCACTGAAGGAGTGGTTGTATTATTGCTCTAGTCTAATCATAATCTCTTTAGTGAAGTCCTGAAAGTACATCGTCATGCGAAGATTGATACCACGAAGAAATCATCACCAAGAGATATCGCTGTAATTCTCAGTCCTACCAGTTGCAAATTGTATGTAATGTATTTTGTATTGTAGTTATAGATAATTTTTTCTCTATAAACTTGGCTAAAGTTTGTGAACCTTCTTGCGAAAACATTACACACTATATTATAGGACGAAGGAAGTATAAAATTTTGAAAACCTAGAGGGTGAATGACCAAAAGCTATCTTTGTCCTTGGAATAGAAATAGAAAAACTGCAAGTAGTACTCCTAGTATTGCTAGGTTGCTTGTATTGAGTCAGTTGATGGTGTCTCTTGAGTTAGTAGATGGCTGCCCGCCAATCATCAACAACGCATCGATAGGTCGTCCTTGTTGATGTTGTTGTTGTTGTCAATTTCTTGTTGGAACTCAGGCATGCATGGTCCGGTCCCCTCGCTCGGGCAATCTGCAAAGCTCCTTGCATTTGGCGGACGATCTCTGCCTACTAGCTCGATCAGTCTAGCCAATAGTGTCAGTACAGCAAATGTGTGCTTGCATGCTTGCTTAATCTCAAGCCGTACGTCGCCATCATCGCTGCCGACGTCGAGCGTCGTTCTGCCTGCTGCGTGCGGTTCGGCCACCAGCCTAGCATTCCTGTGACTGCAGTACGGGGCCACATGCCCTCCACGTGCGAGTGCGAGGTTCCTGTTGGCTACTTTGCCTGCCGTTTTCTCGACAAACTCCACGCATATATATATATATAGTTTATCGACAAATCCAAAATCTATGTATATATTTTTGGATTTGTACTCTACTTGATGGCTCGATCCATCCATCAGGAGGCACCTGTTTTTAAGAAAGGCTCAGGAGCCAACCGATTGTTCCTCCTTTTCTTTTAGCTGGGAGCAACTATTCCAATCGAACTCTCTAGCCGCAGCGGACGCTTTTCCTTGCGCTGAGAGCTCCAGCGGCGCCATGTGACATTTGAGTGATTTTTTCTTAGTGTTTTTTTTTGAAAACATGCTTGTTTTTTGGGGGGTTTTGTTTGTTTGGTTTTTCCTGGATTTTCTCCTTTTTGTCCTATCCGTCTTTGCTGTTTTTTAGCGGTATCATGTCTTTCTTGTTTTTATGTTTCTATTTTTTTTGTTTCACTGTTTTTTTATTTAAAATGAGTAGAAGCGTGTACTTTCATGAATGTGAAGCATAGATGTGCTTCACATGAAGCATCAGTTGTGCTTTTGTGCTTCCCCAAAAATGAAGCATAGTTATGGTTTCCTGTGAAGCACATTGCGCTTTTGTGCTTCCCAAAAAGTGAAGCACACATATGTGATTCCACGTGCAGCATAGTTGTGCTTTTGTGCTTCCTAGAAAGTGAAGAATAACTGTGCTTCTGCGTGAAGCACAGTCCCCGCGGAAGCACAAGTCAGTTTACTTTGATGAATATTTTCGTACAGTTTTGAAGCACAAATTTCTACTAGTTGAGAGAATGGATATGCCCAAAATAACTTCACCGAAACCTATCAATACGGGGTCTAGTTTGGAAGGCTCCGACGCAATATACACAATGGTGAAAACGGTTCTTGATTTGGACGCATGGTTCAAGATATAAGATGTTTTAAAGAAACGTATCTACAAAAAAAAGCAGAAACAAACTCACCCGTGCCTCCGTGCGTGTGGAGAAATCCCACCAAAACCCCGTGGTTGTGACAAGTGTAAGTGCACCACTTGTCAACACCATAGGATGTGAGAGTGACCTTTGCAAAGGGTACCCCTTAACTAGGGAGTCCATTTTTTTTACAATGTCTGAGGCGGAGAATCCTATTTGGTGCTTATGCGCCAATCCTGTGTTTGGGTCGGCTCATATAGGTTTTTGTCTCTCATCGGTTTTGGAAACCTTCTAGAAGGTTCCTTGGTATTTTTGGTGCTCTTTTGTTCTCAAAATAATCCGGGTCACTCCAAGGCTACTTTGGATTCGGCTAGTTAAGCAAACGGGGCATACAACCTAATTTCCTGATCTAAGTTGAGTTCGTTCATGAAGAAGATCTGGCCCATGCTCAATTTGGCAATGCTAGGCGACCAGGAACACGCTCAACTCGATATTTAAGAGAAAGAAGAGAAGCATAACTAAGTAAAGACGATATGCATCACACTTTCTTCTGGCGCCGAAGATCTTACTATCTTTGGGGAACTGGGATACATTTATCTTTTATTTGCATCCAAGATTTCTTCACCATGCCACATTTTTGGATACCTCGGAAGACGAGGATAAGTTCTCTGTGCTAGGTGGCTCCAATCTTAGGAGGTTGAAACTCATGTGTTGAGGATGTAGTAGTACCATGTTGGGTGAGCTCGTTGGGCTGCCTAGGTGGTCATGTGGCTCCGTGGTTCAGGAGAAGTTTGCATGCTTGTAGGGTTGTGCTTGTTCAACTTAGCAAGTTTGTAACGGATTTTCTTCCATTTTTTCTTCTAAATTATGCTTAATTAATGCACGTGACAAATCCTTTACCTTCAGTTCAAAAAGAAGTGTGATATGTTTCCCCGTAGTGCCATCCCAATGGTCGTTCACCACCACCTCTCTGGCACCACCCTGCAACCATCTCTCTCTGTTCGGGGACACCAATGGACACGTTGTATGTGCCCGTGCATGGCCAAGGCATATAGGTGGGTGCAATATGAATGGAACATGCATTGACTAGTTCATCACTTTTATATGGAAATGTCACTACTACACCAGTTCCTACTCCCTCCGGTTTTAGTCTGCATATAATTTTTGTCTGAAGTCAAAGTATCTCTACTTTGACCAAACTTATAGAAAAAAGTATCAACATTTACAATGCCAAATCAATATTGTTAGATTCATTATGAAATGTAGTTTCATAGCATATATATTTGGTATTGTAGATGTTGATAATTTTAATATAAATTTGGTCAAAGTTTATAAAGTTTGACACAAATCTAATACGTGGAGTAAAAAAGACCAGAGGGAGTATTTACATGGCGTTCACGTATTTTGAAGTTCAATGTGACTATTAACTAGACCAACAAAATGTGGTTTATGTGTCACAAAAAAGTTCATTATATTTGTATTTAAAAATCGATTTCAAGCTATAATTATTATGGCATTGTAACTCGTATATTATTGGTTAAATTAAAGATCAAATGTCAATTGTGAAATATGAAGGCCGGGATTTTTTCTTGAAAAATAAAACAGAAAAAGAGGAATGTTTTTTTTTTTATGAAACGGAGGGGCCATGTTTTCTACTTCCTTCGTTTCCAAATAATTGTCTTCTAGCCATCTCAAATGAACTACAACATACGGATGTATGTAGACATGTTTTAGAGTGTAGATTCACTCATTTTGCTTCGTATGTAGTCACTTGTTGAAATCTCTAAAAAGACAATTATTTAGAAACGAAGGGAGTATTTCTTAACCGTGACTAATAGATAATGTCACCTTCTCCGTACGCCTGCAATGATGCAGGTTCTAGGATGGGGAGCTGCACAGTTAATCTGAATCTGCACGCCATCGCTGGACTATTGGGAGCGATAATCTGCAGTGCCCATCTGCACAGAAAAGGTATCATGATTAGAGATAGCTAGAGCCCAAATCAGATGAGATACCCGTTGGAGTGGATCGCACTGTTCATCAGCCTGAACAGGCCATGCAATTGCAAACTATAGCTAGATTTACATAGTGATGCACGTACGCCCATTATGTAAATAAAGCTGATTAAGTAAGAAGTCGATCATTGAGATCCATGCCAGCTGTTTCAAAATTCAAATGTATGTACATACGTGAAGCTAATTAATCAAATCCATGTTATTCAAATGTGGTGAAGAATTGTCCAGCGATGTAAGAAAACTCGCTGGTAAACTAAGCGGATGGACAGAGTGGGTGACAAGTGGGCCGACTCAGAGAGAGAGAAGGACAGAGGGTGACAAGTGGAGTCACTGTGCATGGCTGGATGGGGACCAGCGGCTGCCAAAAGGGAAGCAGATGGAATCGCCCGTTGTTTGTTGCGGAACAACGGATCGATCGGTCGACCGCCGATGCAGCTGTCTACTATGTTCAGACCACGATTGGCTAGCTCATCGTTTGGTACGTGTATACCTGCTGCACACAGGTGAATGTACCCATACGTACCAGCCGCATACTACATTCAAAGCATCTCCAGCAGCTTGTGTATATTTTGTTATGTATATATTGATATAGACAATGGTTTAAAAAGATTCATTCAGATACCCAACCGGATTTACATCAGACTGTCTATATTCACTTGATATTTTAATATTATCTTTTAACAACCAATTCAATTACCTGTTCAGCAATTATAATTCAAACCGAACTTAATGCAGTGAAAAAAGCCATCACAACGTCTCCATAAAAGGCGATTCTGGCGCAGCCTCCCGCTACCAAACGCAGTGCAGAACATGGCCAAAGCCAAATGATATTTTAATATTATCTTTCTGGTAAGCGACTTAAGAGGCTTTCAAAAACCTTTATAGACAATCAAGTGCGTGCGTGTGAACGAGTAGCGGCATCACTACTCCGGTTTAATTGCAGTCTTTTTAGTCAAGTCTTGAAAGTATTTTTCCATGTGAAGATTTGTACCATGGAAAAGATACCACTGTAATTCTTTGTCGTAAGAAGTACTCCCTCCGGTCCAAAATAAATGCCGCAATTTTGAACTCTGTGTTAGTTCAACCTTAATTCAAAATTGCAACAGTTATTATGGATTAGAGGGATTGCTTTCTAAATTCTTAGATCTTTTATCCAAATCAATGTATTTCCCCGATCCAAATTAGTTGTCAGTAGATACATTTTTTTGAGCGATAATTAATATGGATCGCAGGGAGTAGTAGCTATAATGATTACGAGTATGAATACAATTACTGGTGCTCCTAAACATATAGAACTATCTCTGTCCTTAAATATCGTGTCTATTTTATTTTTAAAGTCAAAGTTTGTAAACTTTACAAAGTTTTTCGGTTAATTTAGAAACATAAGAATATCAAAGCAATATCATTAGATTTATCATAAATTATATTTTGCAGTAACATAAAATATATTTTTTGCAAGAACATAAATATATTTCAAATGGTATGTATTTGATATAACAAATATATATTGTTTTCTCAATTAACTTGGTCAAATTTTGCCAAGCGTGGCTTTTAAGAAAATAGGGGCGTGATGGTGGTTTGGAGGGTTGTGACTCAAGGGGGAGATGAAGGGATGGACCGGGCACTACTAGAAAAAGGGCTATAGATGGGATTGACACTAATGACGCACCAGAAAGTTGGTGCGCCATTAGTATATACTAATGGCGCACCACCTACTGATACGCCATTAGTGTTGAAACTACTAATGGCACACCATGCAAAGGGTGCGCCATTAGTATCAAATTTTTTTTGAAGTAGTGCGCCTGTCCAAACATACTAATGGCGCATCCAGATAAAGTGCGCCATTAGTAGTTGTAACTACTAATGGCGCACCCTCCCACATGTGCGCCACTAATGTTGTTTTTTTATTATATTTTTTATTCCTTTTTTTGCAATACTACTAATGGCGATCGATCAATCGATGCGCCATTACTAGTTTAAACTAGTAATGGCGCACTGCGGATCAGTGCGCCATTAGTATTTTTTTTTTGCAAAAGTACTAATGGCACACCGCCAGAAGGTACGCCATTAGTAACCTGGATTACTAATGGCGCATTTATTGCCGCTGCGCCATTAGTAAGTGGGCAGCAACTAGATATTTTGGACAGCATCTCCTACCCACACTCACTTTCTCCCCACTTCATTCTCTCCACCTCCTCCTTGTCTCGGGTGCCTCCTCTTTTTCACCTCATTTCCACCATAGATTCATTCAAATTAAGTGGTTAAATTACCTTGTTTTAATAGGTAAGTAAGGGGAAGCTATATTTATGTTGTTCTCCCTACAACAATGTGCACATGCACTTTTTATGGCCTAGCTAGATCTATGTATGTTCGTGGTGTTGCATATGTTTGTGGTGTTGCATATATGTTTGTGTTTGGAGGTGTACCGGTATTTGAAATGCGATAGTTGCCAATACTTTCCGATCACTCCTCGTCTGCAGCGGTATTTCGCGGACCCTAAGGTAGCAAAGCTCCTGCGTTGGCACGCGGATAGGGAGGAGAAGAAGCGAGAAGATGACGCAAATGATCCGGAGATAGATAAAAAGACAAGATGTTGAGTCACCCTAAGGATGCGAGCGGTGGCAAGCGTTGAACTTCAAGACTCAGAATTTGGGAGCGATCCAAGGAACATCGTCTTTGGTAGCGAGCACCGATGGAGTCAATCCGTTTGGCAGCCAGAGAAGCACACATAGTACTGGCCTGTGTTTGTGTGGATGTACAACCTTCCCCTGGTTGTGCATGAAGAGGAAGTACATTCACATGAGTATGCTAATTGAAGGGCGAAACAACCAGGAACGACATCAATCATGTCTGGGGCTCTTTGAAGAGGAGCTTGACACGCTGTGGAAAACGCCAGCCAATACGTGGGACGCCGCAGAAAGAATATTTCCCTATGAGAGCCGCACTGCTCACGACGGTGCACGACAATCTCGATTACGGATATCTCGCGGGCAGGTAGTCCACGGATTTTACGGATGCGTAAGGTGCATGGATAACACAACGTATCGCTACTAGATAGAGATCCGGGTCTTGAAAACCGTGTTCATGGGACATCGAAGGTGGCTTCGCGGCGATGACCCGTGGAGGAAACGCAAGGATCTGTTCGATGGTGAAACCGAACCCAAAACGCCCGTGTCACGAGGAGCGGCGAGGAAATAGGCAAGCTGTGGAAAAATTGGAAAGACGCCTTGTCGGGAAAGAAGCAAAAGGCGCCAGAGCCGGAAAGAAGCGAAAGCGCCAGAGCCGCATTGAAGGTATGGAAAACGAGGTCTGTTTTACGGGACTTGCCGTCTTGGAAGATCCACCGTGTGCCTCACAGCCTTGATGTCATGCATATCACGAAGAACGTGTGCGAGTCTGCTTGGTACCCTGCTCAACATGCCGAGAGGACCAAAGATGGGCGAAAGCAAGGGCAGACTTGAAATCAATGGACATCGGGCAGGAGCTTCACGCTAATGATGATGATGATGATGATGATGATGAGGTGAAGCGGGACCACGAAGAAAGTCGTCGCAAAGGCAAAAAGGCCAAGAAGACCGGAAATGACTACCCTCCCGTGCTTCACTCTAAGTCGAGGAGGAGATCGAGCAGTTTTTCACCTGCCTCCTAGGAGTAAAACTTCCTTCTGATTCTGTGGGGAAGATAAGCAGATACCTAGACCCAGTGAAGCGAAGTTCAGCGGGATGAAGTCTCACGGTATCACGTCTTGATGACGCAGAATACTTCCGATTGCAATCCGTGGGATCATGGACACGCACGTCCGTGAAACGCTATTTGGCCTATGCAACTTCTTGACGTCATCTCTCGGAAGTCGATTGGCGTGAGGCAACTCGAAGGCTACGAGGAAGAGATCGTGGTGATACTATGCGAGCTTGAGATGTACTTCCGCCCGCATTCTTCGACGTTATGGTGCATCTGCTGGTCCATATAGTGGAGGATATCATCCAACTCGGGCCGACGTTCCTGCACAAAGCATGATGCCGTTCGAAAGGATGAATGGTGTCATCAAAGGATACGTTCGCAACATGTCACGCCCGAAGGAAGCATAGCCGGGGCTTTTCGATCAAGAGTGCATCTCCTCTTGCACGAATTATCTAGGCATCGAGAACCCCGTTGGTCTGCCCGTCAGCGAGCACCTCGGCGGGCTCGCTGGATGGGGTTACCGTGAGGGTCGCCGCGAAATGCATGTCGACTTCGAGGGTCGACTCGCCGACTTTGAAAGAGCAAACCTAGTGGCGCTACAACACATAGACGTGGTCGATCCTTGGGTGGTAGAGCACAGAACCTTTATTAAGAAGACGTACAATGACCGAGGCCAACAGAGGACGGACGGAGATATACTCAAAGAGCACAACTCATGTTTCATGCGTTGGTTCAAGCGAAGCTTACATCGTACCCTTTACATGAGGATTCTTCCGCGGAAGAACAACTCATATTCGCCTTGTCACAGGGCGCCGAGCACAACCTGATGACCTATGAGGCGTACGATATGAACGGCTACACATTCTACACCGAGGCCAAGGACATGAAGAGCGGTGGTTATCAGAACTCCGGGGTAACGATGGAATCCTACACCGGTAACGACAAGGACAGATACTACGGAAGGATCGAGGAGATCTGGGAGTTGAGCTCTGTTGGAGAGAAGGTCGATGTTCCGTGTCGGATGGGCCAAGAACGTCATTAAAGAAGACCGGTATTTCACCACCATGGTTATACCCGAAGCCAAATCCAAGACCGCGGGCATAAGCGTCACCGCATGAAAAATGAGCCATGGATGCTGGCTTCCCAAGTGGACCAATGCTTCTTCATTACCGACCCGCCAAAGCCCGGTCGTGTTGTCGTGAGGAGAGGCAAAAGGAAGATCATCGGAATGGATGGAGTAGCCAATGAGCAAGACTTCGACAAGTACGGGCGACCGAGGATCGAACATGACGGCGATGATGAAGTAGCAGCATACACCACAAGAAGAAGCAGGACCACCCTACCTAAAGGACGTCCGTTCCATAGAAGAACTCCATTTGCGAAAAAGAAGGGCAAGAAGATTGTGAAGAGATAGCTAGCTAAGATCGATTGTATTTAAATCGTAGACTTCATTTCTCGATTGTATTTCATGGGCACTTTTTGAACTATCATGAATATTTTTTAATTTCATGGACACTCGATCTCCCTCCATCTCGATCGCTATCCCACCTCGCCAGATCCGGTCCACCGGCCGCCGCCGCCGACCGTCCGCACCCTCGATTCCCCTACTCAACCGCCCGCCGACCCCGCACTCCTCCCTACTCAACCGCCCGACCCCGTACCCCTCCCTACTCAAGCGCCATGGCTGCCGACCCCCGCACCCCCGCACCTCCCCGCTCCACCGGCATTACTGTTTGATGATATTTTAAAAAATATTATTGTCTTATAAAAAATATTACTGTTATGATTTAAACAAGTTTGAACATATTTAAACACAAGTAAGTATCAAACAGCATTTTTAATGCATAAAAAAATTTGTGGAGCCTGGGAATCGAACCCAGGACCTCCTGGTGTGAGAATTGTCTGCTGACCAGTCGAGCTAGTAGAGGGACCTTGATGTGGATCAGGTTAGGTGGGAGATAACCTGTTGGCTCGAGCAGAAATAGAAAAAAAGTACTAATGGCGCACCAGGGTGAGGTGCGCCATTAGTATGGATGTACTTATGGCGCACCGAGGTGTGGTGCGCCATTAGTATTGTGCCGCCCCCCATCCATACTTCCTCCCGGGCCCACACCTATCCCTTCTCCCTCGCCCCTCGCCCTCGATCCCCTTCCCCTCTCCTCTCCCAACGTCGCTGCCCTGCCGCCTCGACGCCGCCCCACCGCCTCGACGCCATCATCACGGTAACTAATTAAGCCTCTCTCGGTCGAGGACTTCATCTCCTTGCCTTTGACTGGGCATCCCTGACGCCCTACATGTTTTCGCATGGCGCCGCCGACGTTCCGTGCACTCTCACGCGCCGTGAACAATGAGTTGGTCGATGTCGCCAAGGGCAAAATCGTTCAACCGGCAACCCTTGTTCCACGGTACCAGATGCCACCCAACTTGTTTAGGGTTGAACTGGTTCGGTGCTGCCAGGCTGCGACGAGGTGTTACCTCCGATTCGACCTGTCGGGGCGGCGATGATGACGTGATGACCCTCGGCGCTGCTGAGCTGGCCCTGCTTTGGCGAAGAGCCGATTCGTTTGGGGCGGGGACACCACCCCAAAGACAACACCGCCCGATCGTTGCCGCCAAGTCGGCCCCATGGCAAGACCGTTACGGTGGTGCGGACATCCCTATGCCACTGTATCCAAACATGCATATGGCACAGGATCAGAACGACGACGACGACGATACATTTTCCAACGTCGATGAGTACTTTGCCGATCATGGGTACGGTGGCGACTTCATGGGGCCTCCTTCTCAAGAACCCAACCCAACAAAAGGCGGCGCGATCTAGCTGGTACCGCGGAGAAGCCAAGTTGCAACAGCGTCGTCTGCCGTTCAGCTCTCGAGACGCCTCTAGTGGCGACTTCACCGAGCCTCGAGATAGGCGAGGTGCGAAATATTATCAGCCCCAACACACTCAAGAAGGCGGTCGATGAGCAGAACTCGGTCCCATTACAGGAGAAGAAGAAGGCACGCAAAAGAAAGACTAACAAGGGTGCGGGCCAGGGCACCGAGTATGATCCGTGGTCGGGGCGGGCCACCTTCACCGAGGATATCTCGAGGAGGGTGCATGTGGCGGGTAGGGCGATGCTACCGACAAATATGCTCAATGCTGCAACCGGTGCTATGCGGAGTCTGCATGACGGTGTTCTTTCTTTGGAGAAGCGGCGTCTCGAGAGAAGGATGTGGCATACCGGTTTTCGTGGCCAAGGTGCCGAGGGCAAGAGCTTTGTGGATAACTCCATCGGGCGTATGATCGTCCTGCGGTTTGATGACATCCATGCTATGTTGAACCTTCATCCGCTGCACTACACCTTCGTTCGGCTATTTTCGCTGAGTATGGAGATGCGGATCATTCGCGACAAGACCCGGACATCGTGATAGTCGACCCCTTCTACATGCGTGCCAAGATCTTGGGCAGCACCGGGGACCGGCAAGTCGCGAAGTTCTTACCTCGAAGGCGTCATTACGGCAAACCAAGATAAGGATAACTTCCTCGTGCCTTACTTTCCCGAGTAAGTCCTCCCTCAACCGCCCGTAACATATGAATTCTTAGATTTCGATCGTTTTTCTTTTAACATTCCGTGTTTTCTGCAGTGACACACATTGCACGCTCATCCTCCTAAGCCCCAAATATTCCATGGCCACGTATTTCAACCCCGACCGTCAGTCGAAGGTAGACTACACAAATGTCAAGAAGGTTCTTGATGATGTTCTCCCGGCTCGCCCAATCTGGAGGCACCTTCACCAGGCCTATTAAATGAAAGTCACGGCAAGCACGTGTTCTCCCACTGTCTGACGTTACGCTGCGTCAAACAGCCGCTGGCGGTCGGAAGGGTGCCTACTATGCCATCCATCACATGCGGGCGATCGTGCGGGACCATCATCAACTTCGCTACCGAGTAAACTCAAAGATTGGGCAGCGGCGTGTCGGCAATCCAGACGCGGACATCAGACAATAAGTCTTTCGCCTCCAGCCGGAGTTTGCGGAAATCATCCATCAAGATGTCCTTCGTACCTCGGGGCAGTTCTACCTCATATATCAACCGTCCAACGGTGACATCGACACAATGCTACAAATGCAGGTGACAACGCCCGTTCTTTCATGACTCCCACGATAGACGGCGGCTTCATCCACGCTCCGGTCCCTTGAGTCGAGTCGAAAGCGGTGATCTTGTGTCTAGTTCTGAAACATCGATTGGCTCATGTTGTAATTAAACTTTAATGAACTTGTAGTATGTCTCTTTGGTTTTAGAGTCGTTCAACTTAGATGTAATCGATGCTATTAATGTCTTGCTTTTCTCTTCCGATCATTCTGTTGCATACTTATATATTGCTTATGTATTGTCTCGTGAATTGGTACTAACGTTTACGTTTGGCTAGTGCATAGGGATGCCGTCGTATGTCGTGTACAAGGGTAAGGTTCCGGAGTCACTGACGATCGGGAGGAGTGTCGGAGACAGGTTCACCGATTCAGCGGTAACAGTTACAAAGGGTACACCACTAGGGCCGAGGCGAATCTAGATCGCCCGCTATCTAGCGGGAGAGGGAGGGAGCGTTGGAGGAACCGGATGAAGACGAAGTTTCATCGTGATGATGCTCATCGTGTTGACCGCAACTCTCTTCTATGTGATGGTAGTTTAGATGATCGATATCGACTTGTAATGTGAAGACAAACTCGCTACTCGCGGTCTCGAGACTTGTAATATAATGTTCTATCTTTGTTCGGTCTTTTCAATTCGGAGACTAATATGATGAATTGTATTCAGAGACTAATATGATGAATTGTATTCAGAGACTAATCTTCTATTGTATTCGATGAATCTGTTGTTGATGTGTGCTGTCTATATTTTGTCCAATTATACATTTTGTAACCTGTGCAAAAAACAGAAAATAAAAAAATAAAAAAAACCTAATATTCATACTAATGGCGCATCATATCATAGTGCGCCATTAGTATGCCAAAGGATACTAATGGCGCATCACTAAACAGTGCGCCGTTAGTATGCCGAAGTTACTAATGGCGCGTCATGCCGTTGTGCGCCATTAGTATGCTGAAGTTACTAATGGCGCATCATGCCGTCGTGCGCCATTAGTATGCCAAAGCACCTGGTATACAAGGCCCCCTGGGAGGCATACTAATGGCGCACCGTGGGCTATACTAATGGCGCACTACATGGTGCGCCATTAGTATACTAGATACTAATGGCGCATCAGTGCTGCGCCATTAGTAAAAAATACTAATGGCGTGCTAGTAATGGCGCACCGGTAGTGCGCCATTAGTAGGCAAAATCGGTGCGCCATTAGTAGGCCTTTTCCTAGTAGTGGGGGGGGGGGGTACAACACTAGTGATATGTAGAAAGAAGAGTGCACTAGTACACTAAAAGGATATATTGAGGTAATATAGCCACATTGAGTGAATGTTCGGCTTCTGCATAACATGATGCACATGGCCAACATGTCCAATACAACATCATGGAAGAAACCTTCCTCGACCGTATGCTCTAGCTGAGTAGACCTCATCTTAAAAAGGTATTTGTAATCCGACCCCTATAGAACATATCAAATATGGAGTCATCGGTGTGGACACAACAGACCCACTATTTGAGGAAGTCCCCTCATAGGCACCTGCCTTGAACAATACACTAGTGCAGAAAAGCCTAGTTATTGCGTGGGAAAATTGGCCTTGCTGGCATTGGGTGCCAGCACCACCAATATGGCACCAATGATAAAATTTACTGGTGGCGTTAGAGCACGCGTCAGCAATATTGTGTGCTAATAGTGTAGCACATGGACAACGCTAGAAGTAAGTATATGTTAGCACTGACATGCCTTGTCGGCACCACGCCAAAAATTAGATTTTCCGCTTATAAAAAAACTATGTAGCTAGGTAATCCATCAACTAATTTAGGATACTACTGCACAAACTAGTTCAACTATACAAAACTAGATAGGTACCTCATCATTAACTTAACAAACCACATAATAGTTAGCAGTTCAAGAGCTAAGCTAGTTCATCTTGACAAAATAGTTCAACTTAACAAACTACATATACATGATCAACTTACAAACTAGATAGCCTAGGTGGTCGATCACACTTGATCAAGGATTGCCTTGATATGTCGAATTTTGTGCCTATTGTTTTCTCCCTCTTTGAGAAAATGAGCTTTCTCTATTTTGTGCTCATTTCTCTTGGCCCTCACGATCTTCCTCTCCTTCTTTAGTTGATCCCTCTCCTCGATCAGCTGATCCCTTTGCTCATTGAGCCTAAGATTCTTATTGAAGAGATTAGCCTTCTCATCAATTAGGAGATCCCCCTCCTCCTTCAGCGTGATATCCAGCTCCTTTAGGTCCTTGATGGTACTTTCATGAGTATCCAGAAGCTGACAGTTAAGCATGTCCACATCATAGACCTGTTCTTGAACTTGGGTCAGATTCGCTATGTATCCCTACCAAGTCCAATATTTGAAACCGTCAGATATGCGTGTTTTTGCAATCATCATGGATGAGTTTGTTGGATAAGAAGAAGAGTTCTTACTCGATTGCTACTCGCGTCGGCTTTGTCGGCATACGCTGTGAAGTTACATGAGGATATGTAGTGGCTGTTTAGTGAACTCATCGGCGGAAACTACAAAATAATAACAAGTTAGATTTGTAGTTGCTATGAATGTATATCATAGATCATGGAAATGTACTAGCAATGTATAATAAAAAAATTCTCCATACATCAAGTCCTACTACTTGGTACACCATGAAGACAATTTCTGAATTTTGGAGCTGTCAAATTGAGTAAAGCTTTGGCATTGTCAACGCTTTAGCAAAAAAAAGTAACACTAGTTTTCGCACTGTCAAAGCTTTGGTAAACAAAAATAATAATAATACTTGTTTGGAGCTGTCAAATTAAGTGAACCTTTGGCACTGTCAAAGCTTTTGGCACTAGTTTTGGTACTATTTTGACACTGTCAAAGCTTTGGTAAACAAAAAAATTAACACTAGTTTGGAGCTGTCAAATTAAGTAAACCTTTGGCACTGTTTGCACACTAGTTTTGGCACTGTTTTGGCGTTGTTAAAGCTTTGGCAAACATAAAAATAACACTAGTTTGGAGCTTTCAAATTAAGTAAACCTATGGCAGTGTCAATGCTTTTGGATTCACAGGACCAATTGTATTCACAGTAGCCATAGAACAATAGCAATTCATAGGCTTTAACCCTAAACACTAGTCAATTGAGTAAATTTAGTCGAACAGGGCATCTTTAACCAAGCAAAAAATCGCCATGAACCATGGCTTAACACTAAACGCAAAATCGCCACCGCCATGGCTTTAACCCTAATAAACACAAAATCACCACGACATAAGCTTTAAACCTAAATGAAGCACAAAATAGCCACGACCTGAGCTCACCTTGTCGGGTTTGTAGCTGAGGCAGAACTCGTCACTGTTGTCTCCCTCGGTGTCTCCGAAATCCTAGCTTGGGAATCAAATTGGGATGACCTCAATGGGCACAAAAAAATCAAACGAATGGGTCTAGTAGATAGGGAAGCGAGAGGGGAGCTGTAGAAGTTTACCTTAGTAGCGGAGACGGCCGGAAATGGCCAGAATAGTCGGCGACGAGTGATACATCTCCAACGTATCTATAATTTTTTATTGTTCCATGCTGTTATATTATCAATCTTACATACTTTTATGCAATTTTACATCATTTGGGACTAGCCTATTAACTCAATGCATAGTGTTAGTTGATGTTTTCTGCTTGTTTTTGTTTTACAATACCAAATGGAGTCCAAACACGATGAAAATTTTTGACATTTTTTTCTGGACATAAGAGACCCTAGAAGCACCGGGGAGGGACCAGAAGACCTACGAGGAGACGACAAGGCAATAGGGTGCGCCCTGGGGGGTAGGCGTGCCCTGATGCCTTGTGGGCCCGTCGTGGCTCCGTCAGACCTAATTCCAATGCTATAAATTCCCAAATATTGGAAAACCCCAGAGCAACAACCAAAAAAGTTTTTTTCTGCCGTCGCAAGTCTCTGTTCTTCCACGATCTGATTTGGAGGCCTTTCTGATACTTTGTCTGAGGGGGAATTGATCACGGAGGGCTTCTACATCAACCTTGTTGCACCTACAAAGATGTCGCAAGCCTCTCTCTCTCTCTCTCTCTCTCTCTCTCTCTCTCTCTCTTTCTCTCTCTCTCTTTGATCTTCAATACAATGTTCTCTTTGGAGTTTTATTGGATGTAATCTTTTTTGCGGTGTGTTTGTTGCGATTCGATAAATTGTGGGCTTATGATCATATTATTCATTGAAAGTAATTGAGACTTTTCTGAACTTTATTATGCATGCTTATTATGTATTTGTATTTCTCTCTGATTTATCCGTTTGGTTTGGCCAACTAGATTGATTTATCTTCAATGGGAGAGGAGCTTTGTAGTAGGTTCAATCTTGAGGTGTCCTCACCCAGTGGCGGCAAGGGTAGCGAGGTACGTATTTCTATTGTTGCTGCTAAGGGGAAAATTACTTGATTTAATCATATTGCTCGGTTTTAGTCTATCTACATTATGTCATCATACTTCATGCATTACTCTGTTTGTTATGAACTTAATACGTAGAGAGGCAAGCATAGAAGCGCTCTTGAAGTGGAGTAATAGTAGTAGATGCAAGTAGGAGTCGGTCTACTTATCAGGGACGTAATGCCTATATACATGATCATTGCCATGAATAACATCATAACTATGCGCTTTTCTATCAATTGCCCAAGAGTAATTTGTCTATCCACTGAATGCTATTTTGGTGCGAGAGATGACTCTAGTGAAAACTATGCCCCCCAAGTCTATTTTAATCATATTACAAAAACCAAAAATATATTGCTGCAATTTTCTTTCCTTTATTTTACTTTGTTATTTATCTATCACCTATTACCACATTTGATCCTTGCAATTAACAAGTACAAGGGGATCAATAATCCGCTTGTCCGTGTGTGTAGGTACTGTTGACTGGGTGTTTGCATGAGCCTCCTACTGGTTCACTAATCTTGGTTCTCTACTGAGGGAAATACTATACACTACTATATTGATTCGCCCTTCCTCTTTGGGGAAAATCGCAACGCAACTCATAAGTAGCAACGGGTAGCAGCGAAAGGGGATCGACAAAGGCATAGAGCGAATTGGGACAAGGGGGTTCGATATCCCTCCGTTTTAACCGAGTGCTTCTGATGCACCATTGGGCTAGGCCCAATATTCCAGTGGGCCAATAATTGCAAATTTCTAGAATTTTTTAAAAGGCTCAAAATAATATGCATACTTATAATAAAATTAGAAAAAATGTTTCACTTTCATAAAACAATTAAAGACTCGATATATTTTATAAAAATGTCAGCATTTCTAATTCAAATATTCTTACTTTAATAAAAGTCATTAAAATAATTTCGACTACTACTCCCTCCGTCCCAAAATAAGTGTCACGAGCTTAGTATAAATTTATACTAGAGCCAAGACACTTATTTTGGGATGGAGGGAGTATAATATAAAAATGAATACCACCATTTACAAAACATCTAAAGGTAAGAAAATAAACGACTCAAAACATATTATAAAAATATCAGCATTTCCATTAATGTTTTCTTAATTTAATTAAAGTAACTACAATATTATTTTACTAGTATAATATTAAAATATTCACAATTTACAATTATTGTATCTTAAAAAACGTCCCAAAATATAATATAAAAATGTTCATAATTTCGAAAAAATAAGAAGTAAAATGTAAAGTCTCAAAATATACTTATTGTTTTCAACATTTCAAAAAAATATTAATTTAATAAATTGTAAATCCTAGATTGTTGGCAAAAATATTAAAGGAAGACTTAAAGACATTTTAATCAATAAGAATAAATAATTCAAAATAAAATTAGAAAAATAGACCGCACGTTATATTGTGGTGACGTGTCAACACATGACACGCCACACGTGAACATAATAGTGGCGACGTTCGATCTTATGCGACGCCACCACTATACGACACCTTGTACCAGTCGTGGGTCCCACCTACAAGTGACGTTCAACAGTTTTGCAACGCCACCACTATGGTCTTAGTGATGTCATACCAAATAGTCCAATGCCGGTACTATTTATAAATATAGTGGCCGCGTTGATTGAAAATGGGGCGCCACCAACTAAAGTTGTGCCTAACCATTTCTTTACTAGTGGTAAATTCGAAACAAAAAAATTCAAAATATTCTTGTATTTTTTGTGGCAAACATTGGTGAAAGTTTAGAGTCCTTGTAAAGTTTCATTAAAAAATGTCATTCGTGAAAGTTGCGCCAAAAAAAGCGATGCCCCAAAATTCTTTCGAAAATAACATGTTTTGACCACCAATTTTGTTTTTTTCCCACGAATGTTATTCCATGACAAAAGTTTGCAAGCACTCAAAACATTTATCAATGTTTCCCCAAAAAAATACAATTTTTTGAATTTTTTTATTTTTCTTTCAGATTTTACTGTTAAGCCGAGCTCATTTGAGCTCGAGCTAACATACTCTGCATCCCTTATGGAATATCACATCATCATAATGGCTGGGCCATTGCTCTCCTTGCCCAGTTAAGGCCCATGGACAACCCAACTATTTCCCCGCATATAAAAGAACCGAAATGCACGTACATTTGGAGAAAAAGGAAATCACATTGCCATTTGTGTTTTTTTATTTCCATGGCATTAGCAGTCTAGCAGAGTGAGTGAGTGAGTGCGGGGCAAAGAAAAAAGAGTTATTGATGTGGTGTCGTAGCTGGTGCCTGCCTGGTTTTATTCGTTTTTGTGTTGTAACAAATTGACAACCCAACTGGGGGTGCAGTTGTCCATCGAGGGTTTGATTTCGTTTTGCGTTGGAGCAAAGTGACATGCAGAGGAGGTTGTTTTCTCTTGTTTCTTGCTGGTCCTTGTTAACTGCAACTAGCACACCTAGTATTGTTGTGTTGTATATCTGTCTCTCGGGCCAGCTGGCTTGCGGTCGGTCGATTGAGTGCATGCATGCATGATCCAGTCAATCTGGAGATGGCCAATCATCAACAAAATACCCCCCGCCATTCGTCGAAGGTGATCAATTTGTTGGCGATGATGACGACGACGAAGACGGCCGGGAGTACAATTTAAGAGAGTGAAGTTGATGTTGTTGTCAATTTGTTGTTGGAATTCAGGTACAGGCATGGTCCCCTTGCTTGACAATTTGCAAGCAATTTGCCCACCTCATGCTCATGCTAGATTCAGTCAAGCCAATATCATTACACTAATACTCCGTATCAGTCAAGCCAATCTCCCGGCTGGGCCTGGACCTAGAGCCGTCGAGCGTCGGCCACCGTCGATCTCTGCGTGCTGCGTGCTGCGTGCTCACCAGTCCGGTCACTAGCCTAGCATGCCTGTGTGTACGGCAGTACGGGGGCACATGCATGCCACGTTCGAGATTCCTGTTGGCTTCTTGGCCAGCTAGCCATTCTCTCGGCAAACTCCATGGATATATCTGGTTTACTTCCAAAACTAGTTTATTGTTTTGATTTGTACTCCTTCCGTCTAGAAAAACTTGTCATTAAAATGAACAAAAAGGGATATATCTAGAACTAAAATGATGGCTCTATCCATCCATCAGGAGGCACCTGTTTTTAAGAAAGACTCAGGAGCCACCTGATTATTTTCCCTTTTCGATTGTAGCAGTAGCATGTGATAGTGCGCCAGTGCGACGCGGTGACGGTGAAAAGCCAAAATTGTTAGAGAGAAAATAGTTTCAGGCGGGCGTGGATGGATACTATACGTATATATGGAGCGCTAGTTTTTTTTTTTTGAGACAAATATGGAGGGCTAGTTGATACAAGCAAGTCTGGGGTGGCGTCCCCCGCAAACATAAAAAAAGTCGAGGTAGCGCAGGCGGCAGCCGCCTAGGGTTTCGGCTTCTATTCCTCAATCTCTCGAGCTGGGAGTGGGCACGCCCTGGTCGCTCGTTCGAGCGTTCTTTCACGTGTTGCTCAAAACAAAAAGAGCGTTTTCACCCCCGTTTAATTAAAAAAAATACGTAAAAAATCGCAAAATAATGAAAACTTCGAGAAATCCAAAAATCAGAAAAATTCGTGAAATACAAAAAAAGTTCATGAAAGTGAAAATGGGTTTATAAATTTGGATAAAAAGTTCACGGTGATCTGAAAGAAAGGTTTACAGATTTTTCAATGTTCATAGAGTTTTAAAAATAGTTTACAAATCTGAAAAAAATTCATCAATTTGGCAAAAAAATCACAAACTATATAAAAGCTCATAAATTCCGAAAAAAAATTCATCAAATTTCAATAGTAAGTTCATTGGTTTAATAAATTTCATCAAATTTGAAAAAATTTCATCGAATTCGAAAAAAATTGTTCATCCATTTAAAAAAGTTCACACGTTGAAAGAAAGATAGTTGACTTTACAAAAAAATATAGAAACATTGAAAAGTGTATTTATCATTTATCAAAATGTGTAAGAATAAAGAAAAAAAGAAAAATTGAACAAAATCGTTCAGAAAAAGTAAGTAAACCAAGACGAAAAGAATGATATCATCACGTCAGAAGGAGGTTGCTTGGTGGTTATCGCGGCATACTTGAGACCAGCAGATCGCTGGCCCGAATCCCACCTAACTCGCTGTTTTTTGTGATTTAAAAAATGAGAAAAAAGAATAAATGGGCCGGCCCAGCTCGCGGAATGTAGTGTGCGCTGCAGGCATCAGTTAACAAAATGCATGTTAACCGGCGCCTGCAGTGCGAAATGGGATTTGCCCCTGCACTGTGCATTTTGTCATACTGAACTGGGTGGGCTAGGCCTACACAGTGTTGTTCAAGTGTGCGATCTAGGGAGCACTGGTGCGACTGGACCCGTTCGGGCTTTGTCAGACGGGTCATGTGAGCGTGGGGCTCCTTTGTCGGTCGGTGGTGCATCCGAACCATGTGGCCTGCGAAAGCCAGGTCTTGTGTCGAGTGCCGTCGGTGGGGATGTGCGGCTTGCGTCGGCATGCAGTGTGTTCGCATTAAATTGTTCGTCTGGTGCGGAAGCCACTCGGGTTGGTTAGAATTATACCTAGGCATTGGTCGTGTTAGACATATACTAGTGGGGAATTCAGACTCACTAAGAACGATTTAGTCCTATTAATTCAAACTAATGTTATTTATGTCTTGTGCTCTTTTCTTTTACCATTGCCCTTTATTTATGTGTTCGCAAAAACCTCTCAACACTTTAAAACTTTCGTTTCCGTCTTGTTTGTGATCGCAACTAACTTGCGGCACTTTAATCTAAATCATTATTAGAGACAAAGTCCACTTGCTATGCTTCCTGCATGGATTGATACTTTTACCGCGAAAAGGATACAACTAAACCATATATACTTGCATGATATCACTCACGCGTGCACCTAGCTGGTCCTGGCCCATAGCTCACTCGAGCACCGGTATTTTAGTATATCGCTTCGGGCTGGCCCCTCGATCGATCGCTAGATCGGGTTGCTTGCTAGATTTTATTTTCTTTGCGAGCACGTGTGGGAAAATACTCGCTGGTTAAAAGCATTATGTTTTTTCTATTGATTAAAAATAATCACAAATACGAAAGACGTTTGTGAATTTTATTTTTTTTATGAATTTTTAAAAGTTTCAAAATTTGAAATAAGTTACTGAAATTGAAATAAGCCCAAGAGTTCAAAAAAGTTTGTTCACCAATTTGAAAAAGTTCGTAATTGTGAAAAAGTGATGAATCTGAACAATATTTCACGAATTTAAAAAATAATCACAAAGTAAAAAAAATCTAGAGTTTGAAAAACATTAGAGTATTTCAAAAGTGTTCATGAAGAAAAAATAAGGAAAAAAAATCCCACGGACTAATATAACAAAGGGCAACAACGCAATTATTACATTTTAAAATGAAAGAAAGTAAAAAAAATAAGAAATAAACAAAAGAAAAGAAAATAAAGGAATCCAAATAAATTTTGGAGGAAGAAAAGCAGAATGAAAGATCTGGAACGTTCCAAAATCAGAATGCCATAGCGGTTGCGCTTCCTGGCCGCTCGCCTAAGGCCTTGTACGATGGGAGGTGCTTAGAAAAAAAAACCGGACTTTTCTGAAGCATCGGTGCCTATTTCTACAGAAGAAACGCTTAACTAAGCGTCTATCCTGTAGAAATAGGCACCGGTTCTTCAGAAAAGCCCGGTTTATTTTTCTAAGCATCTCTCTAAGCACCTCTCATTGTACAAGGCCTAAGGTGACCTCTAGGGAAACTTACTTTAACTTAATGGGCTGGCCCATAAAACCCACACCTGGTCACTGTAGGCGCTACGTACCGTTAGTCAAGTATTCGGCGCCATAAGCGTTGAAAAGGATAAGTACTGATTATGCCAGGCAACCTCCTAACTGGGCCGTCCATTAGTCAGAAGTGAGCGCAGGTTTTCCAGGTTTCGGAAGTTTTTAGCACATTCTTGTCAAGTTTTTATTTTAATTTTCTCAATCGGTTTTATTTTAAAATATTTGGATATTGTTCTAAAAATGGCTGCTTTGAATTTTTTCAGAGAATTATAAATCTACAAAACTCTTTTAAAAAGTGGTCCCTTTTGTTAAAAAAATCAATTATAATTTGAGAGTAGTTTTTATAATTGGAGAAAAAAATATATTAATTTTGTGATTTTTATGTTTTTTTTGGAAAAGATGCACAATTTTAAAAGTTCATGAATATTTTGAAAATTTGGGAATTGTTTGAAAAAGGATATTTTAGAAAAAAACGAACAATTTTGATAAACAAGTATATTTTTTAAATACATAATTTTTATTTTTCTGTGAACGTTCCGTGAACCTATTGTGATGTAGCATTTGTTTTTGAGAAAACCGTCCAGAATAAACCAGATGGACGTAAAAGATAACCGTTGCTTACTCCCAGAGCGCTAATGCGCTAGCCCAGTCATGGGTGCCCTGTGCATCTGCACACCTATTTGAGGTAAAGAGTGTCAAATAGGAGGCCCCGATCCCTGAAGAAAACACACCGCACATTCCGCTAATCGGTCTCCTACTAGAGTGTCCTGTAACGAGCCCAAACATAGTGGGCTAACTTATTTTTCCCCGCAAGTGGGCTAAATTATGTTTAGAGTAACATTTCTATGGCGGTGTATACTGTTAATAATTCCTTGACGTGTATAGTTTTTTTTCTCTGAAAAAAAAGAATCCCTTTGTGTATCCATGCATACTATCATCGTCCATCGTTCCATCGAAATCCTCTTTCTATTATGTGTCGCCCGTTATTTGTAGAAAAACGTCCGCCTTGAACCTATGTGGTGCCTTGTTAATTATTGAACACCCCCTAGCCAATTGTAAAATAAGAAAACACCCCCTAGTCAAGGGCAACTCTCCCAATTCACTATTCACTTTTTTCAAAACTATCACCTTTTTTATAGCTAATTCGGAAACTATAGTACCCATTGCCAATATATCAAAAATATCACCCTGTCGGTCTCGTGGTGGCCGAAGTGGTAGTTTTCGCCGTAACTAAATTTGAAAAGGGCTTTTAAATCCATTGTAGGCCGAAATGAGCCTCAGTTGGGCCGAAGAGGTCTCGTCGGGTGGGGCTGGGCCGAAAATAGTAGCTTCGGCCGGGCCTAGACCGAAATGGGCCGTTTTCGGCCAGCCCACAGCCGAAAAGCTTTTCGGCCAGGCGTAGACCGAAAAGGTCGGGATAAGGCCGATCCCGTCGTCACCTTCCTCTTCCTGCTCGCCTCTGTTCTATCTAGTTCCTCTCGTTCTTCTCTGTAGAGCTCCGGCCTCCTCCCTGATCTCCTCCAATTTGCACTCATTTACACAACCAAGGCACATAATAGATAGATCATAGCATTTTCCACCGGCCTACGGTGTTTTTTTTGTTATGGGATAGTTTTTTGTGCGCTTGGGGGAGGAGCCATGGTGGGGTGGAGGAGGTCCGGTTGGGAAGGAGGTGGTGGTGAGGAGGAGCAGCAGCTATGGAGGAGGAGGTGGTGAGGAGGAGCAACAGCTTGGGGGGTGACCGGAGTTGAACCTCCGGTCGTCGAGTGGGCGGCGCTGCCGTTGTCCGGTGACCGGAAGAGACGCACGCTTCGAAGGTATAACCATGGCGTCACAAATTTTCTCTAAATTGTATAGTTTATTAGTTAGTGTTAATATGTTTGTGGTGGCATTTTAGCGCGTAGTTAGTATAGCGGGTAATATTAGTGTTCGTTGTGATTAATGAGAAGATGACAATGTCTGACAGGTGAAAATGTCTGAATCAAGAAATTTGACTGTTTACTACTACGGCTGGTAACGTTCGATATAATGAGTTGGGAGTTGATCTTAGCGAGTTTAAAAATGGCGTCATGACACTAGCAGACCGGACAGACTGGACATTAGACAATTGAAGTCTTGGTTGACAACTAGTTTCGGCTGGATCCTCAAGTATGTTCCGTCGGTATTCACGCATTGTGGACCAAATCTTGTAAAAATGTCAAGTGGGAGTTGATGCGGTAGATAGGAGCCAACATTGGTTGTCCCTGTTAAGACGCTGCCGAGACCAAGAATCCACCCATATGTACTTGTGCAACCTTGTGCGAAGGAGGAGAATGTCGTACAACTCCACGGGGGTATGAAACCGGTCGAGCAGTGAAGTGGCGACCGAGATTGTTTTATCCGGGTCACAGCCACAAGATGTGTATGCTAGCCAACCCGAGAAAGAGTCGGAGTACGTGCCACACAATGTTTGTGGTCCCGACATCGGGCGAGTAGCGGTCGATAATATTAGCTGGTTACGGTTTCTTGATGGGGATGAGGAAGGGGATGAAATGCAGAGGGTGATGGAGGAAGAGGACGAGGATGGATTGGTGGAGGAACTGGATTCTGAAAATTACGAGGATGAAGTGGAGGTACCGATTCATACGCATGGGAGCAGGACATATCCACCGGCCTTACGGTCAACGATGGCCATGAGACTCCATGGCAGCATAATCTGAACCAGGTACAGATAGGGGCTATGTTTGATACAAAGAAAAAATTGAAGTATGCGGTGATAAAGTGGGCTATGTCTACGCAGAGGGTTTTCGGACACACATATCAAGTCCAACAAACTATACCGTGAAATGTGTTGAAACAAGTTGTCCTGGGAAGGTGCACGGGCATGTGCCGAAGTATGACATCCACTGGGTTGTCACCATTGTCGTCCCACATAATTGTGTGAGGAAGAACCTGCTGGTGAAGCATCCGAACCTGACTTCAAGTCTCATTGCGCAACTCATGTATACTGAGATAGTAGAGAAGAAAGATATGGAAGCAAAACACATCCAGACAGCAGTGAAGGTCAGATAGAATTATGTCATTCCTTATGGGAAGGCTTGGAGGGCTAAGTAGAAGGCTATGGAGGAAAGGTTTGGGACGTTCTTCGACTCATATGATAATGTTGTCCGTCTCCTGGGCATAATGAAGGAGAGGAATCCCGGCACTTATGTGAACGTACAACACATGAGGTTGCTGAGTATACCAGATTTCAAGGTGTTGAAACGAGTGTTCTTCTCTTTTGGTATGTGCATCGAAGCTTTCCGGCATTGTCCTCCTGTTATGTTTGTGGATGGTACATTCCTGACCGGTCAGTATAGAGGGCAAATCCTGACTGCTATTGGTGTGGACGGGAACAATCAAATCATCCCACTTGCCATGGCATTTGTGGAGGGTGAGAACTTTCTCAGCTGGGTATGTTTCTTCCGCCAAGTGAAAATTGCCATCGTGAAGGACCGACCAAACGTGTGTGTCATTCATGACAGACATGCTGGTATATTGAAGGCCGTGAAGACACTTCGTAATCCAACAGATGACGAACCAACACCTTGGAGGGACTTGCAGAGCCGGTGGTGCATGCGCCATCTTGGGGAAAAATTTCTCACAGTTCAAGAACAAGCGGCTGATGAACTTGTTCAAAAAATTATGCAAGCAGAACCAGCAGCGCAAATACGGATTTATTTGGTCAAAACTAGATGAGTTTACTAAGAAGCAGGTCCGTGCGAGGAAGAAAATGGAAGAAGATCAAGTTAAATTAGCAGCACTCATCGCGGAGCTAGAGGAGCCAGTAGGTCTTTATTACTTGCCAGCAATTGACCCTCCAAATACTACGAGAAAGAAGGGAAGGGCAGTAAATAATTTTTCTGAGTGGATAGAGAAAGAGCCTCCAGTGAATTGGTCTTTGCTGCATGACACACATGGAGCTAGGTATGGCCACATGACAACCAATCTTGCAGAGGTGTATAACTTTGTGCTGAGAGGGAATAGAGCATTGCCACTCACAGCTATTGTGGAGGCTGTATTCCATGGCACTTTGAGATATTTCAGAGAAAGGCACGAGTTAGCAAAGAAGCATATTGAAGATAATCAGAACACACCTTATTGTAGCCGTGTCATGGAATACATGGCAAAGAAGATAGAGAAAGCAAAGAAGCACACTGTCAGACTCATAGGGAATCAAGAAAGGAGGTATGAGGTTCAACTTCCTACCGATGGTTTTGGTTCTGGAAATGAGGTGAAGACACACGAGGTAAAAATTGGAACGGAATTTTATCCAACGTGTGAGTGTACATGCAACAAACCGAAGTTGTTGCACCTACCTTGCTCTCATGTGTTGGCTGCTGTGGCAGATTGAGTTGGATGCTATCTCCTTCGTGTCCCCATACTATTTAAAAGAGGCAGTGCTCAACACCTGGACAGGCGAGATGACAGGGTTTAGAGTCGTCGGCGATTTCAACAAGGTAAACGACGGTGAGAGAGTATACATCCCGCATCCAGACCTTAGGCGAACAAGTAGGGGTAGACGGAAGGCCCGTCGCATCCGGAACGATATGGACCAGTCTGAAGCTGGTGGAGCAACCAGGCAATGTTTGTTATGCGCGGCTTATGGGCATAGGATGAAATATTGTCCCGACCTGAACAAAGATGGTGCTTCCAAGCATCGATTTAGTGCTTCCACATCGACGGCTGCGACAACAAGAGCAAGAGGCGGACGTGGTCGTGGCAGTCGAGGCCGAAGGGGCGGACGAGGAAGAAATAACTCACAAGCTATATAATGTGTCGTGGTGGGTTTTAATATGTCAGGACTATGTTTTAATTTGTAATATGTCAGGACTATGTTTTAATTTGTAATATGCCAGGACTATGTTTTAATTTGTAATATGTCAGGACTACGTTTTAATATGTAATATGTCAGGACTATGTTTTAATGTGTAAATCCTCATGGACTATGTTTTAATTCGTAATATGTCAGGACTATGTTTTAATTTGTAATATGTCAGATTTATGTTTTTATTTGCACCTGAGATTTGTTGTTTGAATTGCAGATATGTCTTTGTATCCGTTGCTTAATGGCAACATCGATAGAAAGCACCGGGGCGCCCTATTGGAAGCGGGCAACAACTTAGACGTGTTGGTCACTCGTACCCCAAAGACTAACTGGCTGATACACGATTCATGGGTTGATAGGTATGTGTGCATATAATGGAGTCCATATAATGACTTACTATGTTTGACATACTTTTCATAGCCGCTAACAATCTTTTTATTTTGTAGGTTAAGTTGGGCTGGACTTCTACCCTTGGCACGGCTGGTTGAGGGTACATTGGATGAGTGGATTGACGGTCCGGACTTAGATGAGGCAGGTGAACCAGTGAAGTTACACAAGAGGCAAGTGAAACGTTTCTCTTACGACAAGTCACTCCTTACCTGCTTAGTAGATAGATGGAGGCCAGAGACACATACGTTTCACTTTCCTTGAGGAGAGATGGCGCCTACTTTACAGGATGTGTCGTACTTGTTGGGATTACCTCTGGCCGATGCTGCCATAGGTCCCTTAGAGGCAGAATCTGGGTGGCAAACAGCGATGCAGACCCGTTTTTTGGCTGCGGTCCCGACTGCTAGGGCCATAGACAACGATCCTCATGGACCTCTGTTTAGATGGTTGAGCCAGTTTCAGGTAACCATCACGGCCACTTAAACAAATGTTGTTTTTTAGTTGCCCGATTTTCATACAATTATTACGTTTCTATGTAGATTGTCTCGTTAGGATATCCCGATGTTCAGTTGTCGGAGGCACAGATTGACCGGTCCCTAGAGGCATATATTCTTTGGCTGTTCGGCAAGACGATGTTTACGGAGAACCACGTGACCACTGTCGATGCACGACTCATCGGTATTGCACGAGAGATAGCTGACGCACGTTGCCCCGCGGATATTCTACAGAGGAGTTTTGGTTCTGCTGTGTTAGCGGCTACGTACAGAGGCCTGTGCAAAGCTTGCTTGTTGAAGTCTAGAAAATCTGGTGTTGTTGGATGTCCATTATTGTTGCAGCTCTGGTCATACGAGAGATTCCCTATTGGATGACCCTATGTCTACGTTGATAAACCTTTTGGTTTGGAGGACTTAGCTGGGGCTTATGTGCCTGCTATCGGCGACTTACCTACTATGGGATCTGTTTGGGCACGGCGAGAGGTACTTTTATATTAAGTAACAATTAATTCAATTATTTCTTGCCATTCAATAGTATTACTAATGCTTATTTGTTGTCATGCACAGAGACAGTTTGCGCATAGTCAGGTTAGGGGATGCTACCCGTCCTTCACGGCGCAGTTTGATAGTTTGCACGAGGATCAAGTTATCTGGGAGCCATAATCGGCTGAGGCTATATCATCGAGGTACCCAGTTGGGATTTCTGGATTGTGCACTAGAGATCGACATTTTTGGATGACCAAGGCCAAGTTGGTGTTCGATGTGACGGTTGAGGAGATGTCTCTTCATAGGGTGATGAGACAGTTCGGTCTATATTAAGAGCCTGAGATTCCAGATATTCCACACTTGCCAGATATTCCACACTTGCCAGACCACGTGCACAAGTAAGTACTAATAATATACCTAATCATGTATCGCGCATGTCAATATCAGGGACAGTCGCCTAGGAGGAAACAAGTCCATGGCTTACTGGCTTAACAACATTACTCCTTACGTTGACGAATGGACTACCGCTGCGACAAATATCTGGGGTGAGGTTCGGGCCTTTAACTGGGAAATGTTCGGGTTGTATCTGCAGCGTTACCGGCATACAACGAGGATCTACTTGGTTCCATCAGCTGCTCCTGATCAGATCGAAGCCCCTCTCACCAGCGATATGTACCCAACTGCCTCTGTTGTGGGAACCAGACACCACGGGGTAAATGCCTTGGTTCTTATATGTTGAGTCTTTTGTTAATCTGGACATATTCGCTTGGGCGTCTATTCGTGGTGTCTATCATACAACGAGGATATAATTGGTTAACTCTTCATCTACAGGGTGACTTGACAGTACAGGCGCGAGAGGCACTACTACAGAAAGGGCTATAGATGGAATGGCTACTAATGGCGCACCTGTGATGTGGTGCGCCATTACTATATTCTAATGGCGCACCATGTCTCGGTGTGCCATTAGTAATATATTACTAATGGCGCACCTGGTGTGTGGTGCGCCATTAGTAGTTTCGAAAAAAACATAAAAAAATTTTTGTTACTAATGGCGCACGGTGCATAGTGCGCCATTACTAATTGACATAGTAATGGCGCACCACATCCGTAAATGCGCCATTAGTAGTTTTGAAAAAATGTAAAAAATAAATAAATAAAATTTTGTTACTAATGGCGCACCTTGGGTGGTGCGCCATTACTAGTTTTAACTAGTAATGGCGCACTTTCCACTGGTGCGCCATTACTAAGTTTTTTTCAAAAAAATCAAAAAAATATCATTTTTTATATTTTTTTTCAAAACTACTAATGGCGAACCGTGGGAGTGGTGCGCCATTAGTAGTTGAACTAATAATGGCGCACCACCCAGTGCGCCATTAGTAACAGCCACCTTCCACCGACGACGTACCGTGGAAGGTGGAAGGTGGCCAAGTTACTAATGGCGCACCGTGGGGTGGTGCACCGTGGGGTGGGAACCCCGTTAAACATTTTCAAAATCCCCAAAAACCTAACAGAAAAAAAGTTACGGGGCTCTCAAGATCTAGCGGCAAAAAAATTCAAAAAATTTCAAACTTACTAGTGACGCACCGTGGATGTGGTGCGTCACTAGTAACAGAAAAAAATTACTAATTTCAATACTACTAATTTCAATTTTTTTTTTGATTTTTTTTCTTCAAAAAATGATACGTAATATGATCGAGAAGTTTGAAATATTTTTCAAAATTTCATCATAGTCATTAACATGAACAAAGTCCTAGACATCAATAAGGTATAACAGGATTGACATGCTAGATATATCAACAAGTGCCTGTGAAGTGAGCTGTTCTTTGGGGTTGGATAGAACTCGAAGTTAAGCGTGCTTGGGCTGGAGTAGTGTGAGGATGGGTGACCTTTCGAGAAGTTTGACCACGGAGTGCGATTTGACCTGAGATTAAGCATATTGACCCGAGATTAAGCCATAGTGAACTGAGATTAAGAAAAAATTGAAAAAAAAATTAAAAAAATTGAAAAAATTAATGGCGCACCACAGATGCGCCATTAATAGCCATACTAGGTGCGCCATTAGTAGGGGTTTTTCTAGTACTGAGGAGGTTTCCGCTTTAATGCGGCGCTTTCAGAGGGGAGAAACTATCCCACCGCGAGAGGGCGTCTCATGGTTGAGGCGTCTTGATGACAAGCTACGCGGGATTTACGCAGCTGTTACGTGTAGACGGTCTTCGGATGTTGCACTTCCTCCTCCAGCACATCGTCCGCCACGACCCTCTATGCACCGTTCACAACCATGACCTTCTGTGCACCGTGCAGAACCTCATCCTTCACAGCCAGGGAGCTCTTCCTGGCATGAGTCACCTCCTTCACAGCCAGGGAGCTCTTCCTGGCATGAGCCACCTCCTTCACAGCCAGGCATCAGCAGATGGAACTAGGTAACCCTACTCACTACATTCTTTTCAACAGAGTAGTAATCGTTCATGCATTTGTATCAATTTTACATGTTTTACTTTACCGCAGGCGGCAACCAGTCGCAACCGTTCATGCATTCAGAGCAGTCACCCATCCTTAGTGGTGGTGCTGATTACTTTGAGGGCGACCGCGAGGATGATGACCATGCTACAAACATTTATGGCTTCTCGCAGACAGTGTTTCACACTCCACCACCACCACCGACGCAGGAGACACAGACCGTGACAGACGACGTTAACTATGGTCGTGGTTATCGCGAGCCTCGTCCACCGCCTCAGCGCTTATCGCCTTCCAGTCCTCGCCCGAGGAAGACCCAGACTCGTCGCCGTCCCCCGCAGTGATATGCTTATCTATCTATGTATGACTCGTTATCTATGTTAGTTTCAGACTATTCGCATATGTGTGTCAGTATTTATGTATGAGACATGCTTCATGTATGTGTTACTATCGCACTTCCTTCTATCTGATCAGGAGACATATATTATTTTATGTATGCGAGAGACATATTACTATTAATTCGCATTCTTATTCCAGTTACATTTCCAAATAACAACCGATAATTAAGATACAAGTACATTTGAATTAAACGGTGCGGCTGAACTTGTGCAATACATCTTACATACTACAAAATGAAATTCAGATAGAACATAATGCCCTACAATAATACAATACAAACTAATAATGCAAATACATCTGAATGAAATGGTACAACTGGAATACATCTTACATACTACATGAAGTCATAATCGTCATCCTCTGTTGATGCAGCCCTCTTGCCCTTCGACGATGCGGTCCTCTTGCCCTCCGTCGATGCAGAACTCTTGCCCTTGCTGGATGCAGAACTCTTGCCCTTCGAGGATGCAGAAGTCTTGCCTTTGGACGATGCAGAACTCTTGCCCTTCGACGATGCAGAACCCGGAAGCGGCGGCATGAAGATATCTTCGTCGTCCTCGCTCTCCTCAGTCCATAAAAATGTATTCTTTGATGCAGTCCTTCTGAAAGTTTCACTCTTCGGCTCCACTACCTTCTTCCATCTTTCATGCAACCTAAGAAGTTCTTGACGTACCTCCTCATAAGTCCTTTCAGGCCACCCAGACCTATGTAATTGGTGAGCCAACTCATTCATTATGGTGTCACTACCGGTGAGTTCGTCCCATGGAACTATCCTATTGTCCATCCTGAAATCGGTAACTAGACTCAGAAGAGTGCTGCTCATCCCAGGGTGAAAACTACGATCGAATGGATAATGGGACATCTCGACTACACTTCACTGGAATGCTTATCCACCTTCGCCTGAAGGGGTTTTATAGATCTGAGATGAGAAAATGGCGGGAAAGAATAACTGCGGTATGGCGGGAAAGGGTTGGCGGGGAAATAAGGCGGGAAGGGATTGGCGGGAAAATAAGGCGGGAAGGGATTGGCGGGAAACGGGTGGCGGGAACATATGGCGGGAAGGGGTTGGCGGGAAACGGGTGGCGGGAACATATGGCGGAAATGGGTTGGCGGGAAACAGGTGGCGAGAAAATGCATTTCAGCATGAGCCATGCAACTTCGGTCTACATGAGACCGAAGTAGTACTTTTCAGCCTAGACTTGACCAAAAAGTCTATTTCGGCCTACAGTTGACCAAAATGTAACTTTTCGGCCAGGTGCCCCACTCTTCGGCCAAGTGATGGCCGAAAACCCTACTTCGGCCTAACTGTGGCCGAAAACTTCTACTTCGGCCAAAAGATGGCCGAAAACTACTACTTCGGCCAGAAGATGGCCGACGGGCTACTAGTTTTGATTTTTTTTGCATTATGTCCTATAGTTTCCGAAAATGCTATAAAATATATTATAGTTTTGAAAAAAAATCCTCTATTTATCTCCCAATTGGTACTCACAGTTACAAAATGCCTCTTGCCTACGGCCACGACCATGACAGCTATGATCCATCACTCCAATGAGTATGCCTACCACGAAGACGAGTGATAGACGACATCACCTAGAGGTGACCACTACATCCCAATGGGCGGCGAAGTTCAATGATTTCTCTCCAGCTGCTCGGTGCAATAGGCCGACCGTGGAGGCACATGCTAGCCCTCCCAAACCAAATAAGACTTCCAATCCACTCTCAATAACACATGCATCCCTGCATTTTTTTCCAATAATATAAAAACTAAATTGTGCATAGGGAGTTCTTTTATATTCATGCCATGGACATTTTGTGGGCACATACTTGTAAGAAAATAGAAACATTACTTAACATGTGAACAAACGAATATAACACTTCAAGGCGAAAATTTGGATTTAAAGAAAGAGAGAAATTACCATATCAATTCAAGAGTTCTCTCTCTGTTTAGTTCCCCGAAATTGTTTGAGACCATTTTTTTCTTTGCAAGAAAATGGCAACAAAAAAATTATGCACTATTCAAGAGAGAACTTAATCTTGATAGTTGGTGGTTCGAGATTAATTCAGCCTCAAACCAAAAGCAACATAACGGATAGAGAATATGTACAGATAAAGAACAACTAGTAGGTAACGCATGTGCTATTTTTGTGAGCTGAAAATCCGTTAATATATTTTGTCACCAAAGCCTATAAACACTCAACGCCTCCGTGGTCTTGATGTATGCGAATGTTCGACAAATACGGCCTCTTATATCAGGAACTAGTACCTTTCCAAAACATTTGTGGACCGCCTTACACTCGGAGCTTGTCTGATAATTGACCGGCTTATGCAGGTATTGAAACAGCTTTTGGCCTTGCCCACCAACGATTAGGACATACTCGCCAAGAACAAAGTTTGGCCGTGTCAGTTGTTCACCCGGCCCAATCGAGGGATAAGAAAGACTCAATATATATTGATAGATCCATGTCTGCTCCTTCCCGGTGCTCTCAAGAATCCACACCTATAAATAAACAGCCATAATTGAGTGAAGACAACTGTTACGGATCAAATACTTTATTTACAGGGAGTACCTAGAACTCATCTAGATGAGATATAATTTGGTCTCATTCACTTTGAAAACAAGAACAAATACAACCCACGTCATCACACACGCATCTTATAGCATCACATCCAATGGTTGTAAAAGGTGAATGAGACCAAATTATATCTCATTTAGATGAGTTCTAGCAAAACTGTTATTTACATGCACATATATGTGTGGCCATAGTCCATAAGAGAGAGATATGTTCAAAAAGTATAGTACTACTATAAACGATTTTGCTAAGTTTGCGTGACTCGATTTAGAAAGCCGCGACGATACCTTAACGATGTCTCTGTCGATAATAACGACGCTGAGCCGGCGCAGCACCTCGGTCAAGTAGAAGATGGACGTGACCGACCTGGGCAATGGCTTTGTGGGTTTCACCTGCTCCCTCTTGAGGTCAAAAGACACTATTTTCTCCTGCGACCCCTCTGTGACCCAGTACGAGCCTCCATTTGCACTGATGACACCGGCGTCCAGTCTGCATTTCGTGTTAGGGGCTGCAACCTCCCTCCATGACGCCTCCCCACCGTGAACACCTGCACCGTCTCCTTGGTCTTGAAGAAGCACGGGACGTGCACCATCTTTATTTGTAGGATCCCTTCCGTCTTGTTTGATCTTTGATGAGACTTTGATGCCGGAGATGTTGGAGCGGAATCTTAACCGCCAAGTTAGTTTGTAGTAACGGAAACGAAATACGCAGCGCACTAGTGGACGCAGGGTGGCCTCGCGCGACGACCCCAACCCTGCAGGCCAGATCCATGCATGGACCAAGCCATGCCAGCCCGTCCATGGACAAGACAATATAATGGAGGAGGAGACGGATGCGCTGCCGCCCGCGAATGGACATTAATTGGAGCCCCCAGACTATACGTTACGTACAAATCACTTTTGATTCAATCCCAATCCACCTTAGATTCCAACTTGGCGACGCATCACAGCCACAACAGCACCTTCCACGACCGGGCCATCTTGCCACGTTCAGCCGCCATGAACGGAATGCGCACCACTCATTTGATCGAATGCCACATATATAGAGAAAAAAAAAGTCTCCATCTTTTTGGGAGTCATCGACAACACCGAGAGAATAGGTCGAAGAGACACGAGGGCACAAGCAGTCTACTTTAACAGTAGTGTGTACAGATTAAACCACCAATGTGCACCTCAGCATCCTCGACGGTAGACGTCGAGCCACCTCGTCAAGATGGACATGGCACCGGCACCGTGGACTTTGTGTGTTCCTGCTCAGCCATACGAATCCACCAAACCACCTGGTGAGTGCTTCTTCTCCGATGCACAATGTTCAACCAAATGCCGCAGATCCGACCCAAATGTCTACCTACCCGACGTCGAGGAAATGACCATTGTCACTCCCCGCTTACGCCGAGAAAATATTGTGCCATCTCTAAAAATTATCTATGATTACATTACTTTGCTTATGAATTTTTTTTCACATTGTGCACTCCTCCATGAAGGTTGTACTCCCTCCGTTTTTATTTACTTTGCATATTAGAGTTGACTGAAGTCAAATTTCGTAAAGTTTGACCAAGTTTATAAAATATAATATAGACATTTATTATAATAAATTTATATGATGTGAAAGTACATTCAATAATAAATCTAATGTTGTTGATTTGTTATTGTATATCTTAATATTTTTATTTATAAACTTGGTCAAAGTTTGTAAAGCTTGACTTTGATTAAAGCTAATATGCGAACTAAATAAAAACAGAGGGAGTATGTTTTATAATTTAGAAAACCAGGATGTTATTATTATTTTCAATCGCCGTTGCAGTGTTTGCATGACAACAATTATGGTGTGCATCAAAGTGTGAAAGAAACCGTGTGTTCATACAAGAGGTGTGCAACCAATCAAATCACGGGAAGACGAGCGAGGAAGCACGCGCGTGTGTGCATCGGGAACTCACATTGCCACTCTCCATCCATTTAATGGCATCGGTGCACCGTCGAATTTGCGCGTGCGGTCATGATCTTCTTCGGAGAGTAGGTCGATCCGTGGGTAAGCGTTTTGGACCAATCAAACGCTGAGGAGGAAGCGAAAGGAAAGCCCACAACACAGCCCCCAGCAGCCTAGCTAGCCACGGATGACACCCAACCCAACCTCTCCATCCCCATCCGCATCGCCGCCGCTCAGACGAACTCGCCGCCGGCCATGGCCACCCCCACCCTCCCCTCTCCTCCCCTCATCACTAGGCATGACAAGACCCGAGTAAAGAGGGAGATCCACCGCGCCCGAGAGCACCTCAGGCGGCGCACCCAGATCCGCCACTGCCGCCGTCGTCGAGCTCCTATGCTCCCAGCACCGCCGCCGACGCCTCCTACACCTCCAAGCGACGGCGCCGCCCAGGTAACACGTACGCCATGGACGGAGGCCACAGCCACGGACGCCATGGACGGAGGTCCAACCCTTGTGTGTGCATCTCATCTATCCTCTCCCCACTCTTGGACTTACGCCTCCGAAACCGCATAATCTAATGTGTTTCATCTTCTGGAACATCCGAGGCTTCGGCCACGCTGGGAGGCGGACCCAGCTAAAATATTTCATACAGGAAGAGGGGATCGACGTAGTTGGCTTGCAGGAAACCATCAAGGCTGATTTCAATCATCGGGACCTGCTAGCTGTCGACCCGCTTGAGCGTTTTGCTTGGCATTGGGTGCCGGCGGTCCGTCACTCGGGGGGTCTGTTGCTTGGCATCAATCTAGTTTGCTACGAGGTGGTGGCGTGGGATGCCGGTCGATTCTTCCTGTCGGCTCACGTGCGCCACCGCGCAACACTCCACGAGTGGGAGGTTATTGTGGTTTACGGCCCGGCCGACCACTCCAGGAGAAGGTTGCGTCTTTGGGTGTGCGTAACTTGCCACTGCTTGTGGGTGGTGATTTCAACTTAATCCGTTCGAGCGCGGATAAAAACAACGGTATCATTAACTGGACAAGGGTGTCCTTGTTTAATAATGCGATCGCATCTATGGCCCTTAGGGAAGTGGCTCGCGTGGGCGCACGCTACACTTGGACCAACAAACAGCTAACGCCGGTACGGTCGGTCCTGGACAGGGTTTTTATGTCCGCGGAGTGGGATATGCTTTTTCCCATGTGCTCTTTGCACGCCGAAACGAGGATCGGGTCAGACCACGTCCCCCTTATCCTCTCCTCAGGGGAGGAAAGGTTAAAACGCAGCCCTCGTTTTTTCTTCGAAACCGCGTGGTTAGAGTCTCCGGACTTTGAGCAAATCATTCCCACGAAATGGAAGAACTGTGTCGCCCGGGTCGGGCACACGCGCGGGCCTATGCAGTTCTGGATTTCCGCAGGGGCGGGTTTGCGTGCGGCCCTCAAAGGGTGGGGGGCCAACCAGGGGCGCGAAGATAAGTTGCTCCGATCGCGTTTGATCGCGGACCTCGCACAAATGGATGCGGCTGCGGATGTGCAGGTTTTCTCGGAGCAAGACTGGGCTCAGCCCTACGCGTTAGAAGCCCAAGTCAAGTCCCTCCTTAGAGCAGAGGAGGAGTACTGGCGTAGACGCGGTGGTATCAAGTGGACGCTCAAGGGAGACGCGAACACTAAATACTTTCACGCCTACGCTAATGGCCGGCGCCGCAAGTGCACCATCCTGAGATTGCAATCCGAGAAGGGGCTCCTTTTGCAGCAACAGGATATCGTCCGTCACATCTACGATTTCTACATCCAACTTATGGGTTCCAGGGAGGAGTCCCGTGCTCGGCTACGGTTGGATGTTTGGGACCCTGCGTTGCGGGTCACGGACGAGGAAAACGAGGGCCTGGGGTTGGCCTTCCTCCCTGAGGAGATTGACAAGGCGACACTTGGGATGAAATCGGACACCGCCCCTGTGCCGGATGGGTGGCCGGTGGCGATGTTCATAAGGTTTTGGCAAGTGCTCAAAGGGCCTATTTTCGACGTTTGTAATGGTTTTATGCGGGGTACGGTAGACATCTCTCGCCTAAACTTTGGGGTTCTCTCTCTGATCCCCAAAGTTTCGGGTGCGGATCACATTAGGCTATTTCGTCCCATTGCATTGATTAATGTCCCATTTAACATCTGTGCTAAGGCTTGTTCTACACGCTTGTCTCCGTTAGCTCATCGTATTATTAGTAGGAACCAGTCGGCTTTATTTCGTGGTCGCAACATCTTGGAGGGGTCGTTGGCCCTCCAAGAGATTGTTCACTCTCTCAAATGCGCTCGCCAGCCTGCGATTCTTCTGAAATTAGATTTTGAGAAGGCGTACGATCGAGTGAACTGGGAGTTTCTCCGACAAGTTTTCCTGGACCGAGGATTCTCGTCGGTTTGGGTTCATCGCATGATGCAATTGGTCTCGGGGGGCCAAACGGCGATTGCGGTGAACGGAGAAGTAGGGAACTTCTTCCGCAACAAGCGTGGGCTGCGTCAAGGGGACCCAACCTCGCCGTTGCTGTTTAACTTTGTGGCAGACGCTTTGGGCGCCATGCTAGACAAAGCTCGTTTGGCCGGCCACATCAAGGGAGTGGTTGGCAACCTGATTCCTGGGGGTGTGTCCCACCTGCAATATGCGGATGACACGCTCCTTCTGTTCGAGCCGGACACACACAGTATTGCAACGGTCAAGTCCATTCTACTGTGTTTTGAACTAATGCCAGGGCTAAAAATCAACTTTCACAAATGTGAAGTGGTGTCCATAGGGATGGACGCGGCCGAAAGTCAGCGGGTAGCCAACTTGCTTAATTGCAAACTTGGGCAGTTTCCATTCACTTACCTCGGCCTCCCGATCGCGGCGAAGAAATGCTCGATTGCCGACTGGGAACCTCTCAACTCCAAGGTTGCGGACCGGGTTTGTCCGTGGAGAGGTAGATTTATGTCTTCAGGGGCTAGACTAATCTTAACTAACTCCAGCCTCTCATCCCTACCTATGTTCGCCATGGGTTTGTTCTTGCTGGCTGATGGGGTGCACTCTAAAATGGACACCCCGCGGGCCCGTTTCTTTTGTGAAGGAGCGGGACCTAAACGGAAGTACCATATGGTTAAATGGCAGGCCGTTTGTAGACCTAAAGCCCAGGGGGGCCTCGGGATCATCAACTCTAAGCTGATGAACATTGCACTCATGTGCAAGTGGATCTGGAAGCTGTCTCAGGGAGAGACTGGCCTCTGGGTTGACCTCCTCCATGCGAAATACTTCCCGAACGGGAATTTTTTTGAGGCGGTATCTCATGGGTCCCCTTTCTGGAACTCAATCCAAGCCCTCAAACCATTCTTCGCCAGGGGCGCGAGGTTTGCGGTTAACAACGGGCGCTCCATGCGCTTTTGGCACGACCTTTGGATAGGCCAACAGCCCCTCTGGTCGGAGTTTCGCCAACTATACTCCATCGCAGTCGAGCCCAACCAACTAGTTGCTTCGGCTCTAAGCTCCTCCCCGCCCTCTATCAACTTCAGAAGGGAGCTCTCAGGGTCGGAGCTGGTGGATCGGGATCGCCTTCGGGCATTGATCGCGGGTGTCTGCTTGTCGAACTCCGTAGACACGGTCTCTTGGAGACTTTCGGGCTCTGGCAAATTCACTGTCAAATGCCTCTATAGAGAGCTAACCCGTGGTCATGTCCCTACGGCTGCCACCGGGCTCTGGAAGGCCAAAATTCCACTCAAGATCAAGGTTTTCCTCTGGCAACTCTGCCAAGATCGCCTTCCTACCTCTATCAATTTAGCTAAGCGCAATGGCCCTGCCTCCGGTCCTTGTGCTTTGTGTGGTGTACCGGAAGATGCTGACCACGCTTTCTTCCGGTGCTCTTTGGCGCGCTTTGCCTGGAGCGCGGTTCGTGAGGCCGCGGGTGTGGATTAGGATCCACGCTCCCGCTCCGCGCTCGTGTCATCTTTGTCCTTGGTCCAAGGCCCAGCCCGTCGGGTCATGTGGACATGTGTGGCGGCCATGTTATGGGCTATATGGCATATTCGTAACAAGTTTACTATTGAGGGAGTGTTTCCCTCACACCCCGCTGACGTAATCTTCAAATGCATCGTGTTCTTGCAGCAATGGGCACCGCTGGGAAGACAACAGGACTCTGATCTCCATCGCCAAGCTCTTCTTCGCCTTCACTCCGTCTACTCGGTGTCCCGAGCCTCATCGCCTGCGTCTGCTGCCTCATAGGGATGGGTAGCCCCTTTTGGTCCAGTTACCTCCGAGCCTGCATGCTCGTCATGCTAGGCCGGTAGCGCCTTGTAATGCACTTTATTTCTCCTCCGGTTGCTTTCGTGCTGTGTTCTAAGACCCTGCAAGACTAGTTTGTGGTTCCGTGTGTTGGTTGTTTGGTTGTGTACACTGCCTATGTTGAGGGCTTTATTAATTTAAAGCCGGACGTCCCTCATGTCTATGTTCTAAAAAAACTTACTATTTACTAGGCTAATTGCTTGGTCCTGTTGTTTCAGCAGCAGCAGCAGCAGGCCGCCATTTTCATTGCTTTGAGGGAATCATGCAAGTGACTGATGGTGTGCAAGCCATGGAGGGCTTCAACCCATGCAAGGTACGCTGCTACAAACCCTCCCTGTTCGATTGGATTGGACCAAATCCGTCGATTTCTTCTTCCATTCTCATCTTGTTTGCCCGATGAGACCAACTGAATTCATGGACTAAATTATTATTTTTGGTCTTGTGAATGCTGGTCATCCTTCGTGTGTGCTCACATTCCTGCCTGCAATCAAATTCTTTTATTTTATATTTGATTCAATTTGATTTCGCAGTCATGGTTCCTCTCTGCTGTTTGTCAAGTTGGAACTGCTGTCGAGACGGACTTGACAAAGGACCAGGACGAGGTCAATTGTGCCGAGAGTGGCTGACAGGTGTGGCCCGTCCACCAATCTCCACCACCACCACCAACCAGCCACGGCGATGGCGACGGCCATCCTGCTCGTCGTCCTCCTCCAGGCCGCTTTGTCGCCGCTGTACAAATGGTCATGCGTGACCCTAAAATTATGACTGCGAGCCTCCTCGTCCTCCCTTCACCCAGTCACATTGAGTGTGTGATTTTCTTTCTGACCTGACCATGGGTAGATGCATGGGATGGTGGCAGCAGTCGGGATCTGGTGCGGCAAGTTCTGCGGCGTGGGATGGAGCGGGTGTGAAGAGAGGAGCCTTGCGACGACCTCGACGCCTGCTGCCGCGACCATGACCAGCGCGTCGACAAGAAAGGTACCTCCTACATATCTCCCTATAGCTTCAGAAATAATAGCATCTAGATCGGCCAGGCCAGGCCACCATGATTGATCTTTGGGATTCAAATGAAAGATGAGTTGGCCGTGGGTGCAGAGTTTCAGTTGGGTCATTTGGTAATGGCAATGCAGTGGATGTGTGATTCACAATTGTGATAGAGAATCTTCATTAATCATGAACCGAACAGCAGTACATATTCTTCATTGCGATGCGAGTTATATGAACTGATGTTCTTTTGCCAATATTGCTCAGTGATGAATTGGGTGTGGGTTATGTACTACTAAAAGATAAACCGACAGCTCTGTAGCATACCCTGAACCCCATGAAGAACCATACATTGTTTCGATATGTGAAGTGAAAAGTTGATAAGATGAGCGGATGGTTTGAGAGTTTCACACTTCTTTACTTGCTGCTAGCTCTACTTGTTTAGTTGCTGCAACCCCCCTCTATTCGATTGCCTTGTACCAAATCCATCGTTTTCTTCTTCGATTCTCTTCTTGTTTGCCCGAGGGTCAAATGAATACGTGGAAGTGATTCTCTTTTAAGACTACCCAGTTGACGACAAATTAGGATTTTTCTCATAAATGTAATGGTTTTGTTTTTCTATTATGTTGAGCACTCTTCTGAATATTTGTTCACGAATGCTGATTATGCATACGAAGGAATACTGGGTATAGAGCAATGTAGGAACTGCAGCACACCTTCATCTTCATGATGGGGTCACAGAGGACAGCAGTATAGAGAGAATACTAGCATCTCTTCCTGAAAAGCATCACTACTTGTAAACTTCTTCTTAGGAAGATAACATGTGTGTAACCTGCTAAGTCTTGAGTAGATAGAACCTAAATCAAAACAAGGTTTAGGGAGGCTCACTTACCTTTGGCAGCAGCTTTGATGTTGATGAAAGCACTCACACAAATAAGTAAAGCATAGATTGGAGGAGGAGTTGCCCAATAAATAGCCTGTTTAAGATGACTAAATTATATTTTTTGGTCTTGCGGATGCTGGTCATGGTTCTTGGCTTCATGCTCTCAAATTCCTTGATTTTTATTCGATTAGTTTTTGTAGGCCTGGTTCCTCCCTGCTACACATCAAGTTGGTGCTGCTGTCCAGAGGGACCTGACGGAGGACGAGGACAAGGACCACCTGGAGGTCTGTGCCGAGAGTGGCTGGCAGGTGTGGGCTGTCCACCAATCTCCACCACCAACCGGCCGCGGCGATGGCGACGGTCCTCCTCCTCCAGGGTGGCGGATCCGCGACCGCGATACCGCCGCTGTGCAGCCGGTCATGCGTGATCCTCAACTGTGATCGTGAGCCTCCTTGTCCTCCCTTCATCCGGTCAAATTGACTGTGATTTCTTTCTAATCTGACCATGGGTAGATGTGATGGTGGCAGCGGTGGGGATCTAGTGTGGCAATTCTGCGGAGTGGGGTGGAGAGGGTGCGAGGGGAGGGGCCTCGTGACGACCTTGACACTTGCTGCCGCGACCATGGCTACTGCGTCGACAAGAAAGGTACCTGCTGCATATCCTTCTATAGCTTTAGAAACAATAGCTTCTAGATCGGTCAAGCCAGGCCACCATGACTGATCATGGGGATTCAAATGATAAGATGAGCCAGCCATGGGTGCAAAATTTCAGTTGCTGCTCTGGAATTTGGTAATGGCAATGTAGTGGATGTGTGATTCACAATTGAGATAGAGATCTTCATTATGAACTGACTGCAATACATATTCTTCATTGCGATGCGAGTTATACAAAATGTTGTTCTTTTGCCAATGTTGCTCAATGATGAGTTGGGTGTAGTTCATTTACTACTAAAAGATAAACTGGACATTATAATCCCATGAAGAATCATACATTTTTTTTGACATGTGAAATGAAAAGTTGATAAGATAAACGGATGGTTCGAGAGTTTCAGACTTTTTTTGGTGCTGCTAGCTCTACTCATTTTGTCATCTTGTCTAATGTTTGGTTCACTATTGTGATGCAGATTCTTCATTGCAAGTACCTATATGAACCAATGTTCATTTGGCCATCTGTTGCTTTTCAATAGATTCTAGTAAGGAAGTTGGTTTGCTAAATAAACTGCATAGCTCAGTTACATGTGCACCTTACTGGATTTGGACGACCGTAGAAGTGACACTGCACTGTATTATAGTCTGCTAAGTAACCACATGAATTGATCATTTGGCAGCAGCATACTATTTACTATTCCTGAACTACATTATATTTTAGACTGTGCAGTGGTCCTGCCTCTAGATGTAGTATGCAGATAGCTGTAGCTCTAGGCCTTGCTTGGTTTCTTTACATGGAGAACGACTAGTACTGCTTGTTTCACTCCTTTGGATTTGAGCAATTAATGGTCCCCTTTCTTTTTCTGTCAAGATCGTCCCAAAGATCACTCATCATGCCCAGAGAGGCGAGTCAAAGCTAGCAAGGATATTTATTGTTCAGCATGCATAATGATGCTTCAACATATATATTAATTGAATTGATGTCTAAAGAACTGTCAATCGGATGTAATAAGTTGTTTTTCATTTTCACAAAATATATTAAAATTGGCTATTAATACAGCTAGAAATTACTATATATGGAATCTACTCGAAACTGTAGCAGTTCAACACATTCAATACATGCAAGATGACCTCTACTACTTACTATAGCCTTCATTATTTTGACTGTGCAGTGGTCCTGCCTCTATAGGTTACTCAGTTTTATACTTAGTGTTATCTAAGGATGGCATTGTAAAAGTGATCCCTTTTATGTCTTGTTCAAGTATTAATAAGTTTTCAATATGGATGATGACTGATGCACAAATTAACTGCAGCTAACAAAGCACTGGAAGGAACTGCTCGTCTTCGTGCTCAAATGCGCCAGTGGTTCGACCTTCAGCAATATGGCCATCAGGTACAATAACATCAACGCCCATGCCGCCAATAGGAATGTCATCACCATTGGCGAGGCACCTGTATGTAAGATATATAATTTATTTGATTGAAAAAAGTGCTTTTTGATATGATGATTGTTACTCTAAAAGTCCGAACCTGTTTGGATCACAACTTTGCTGGAAGGCTTGAGTTGATAAGATTAATCTATTGATTAGATCGGTTTTGATATGATGAATCTATGATTAGATTAGTTTAATTTTGAGATGCAGTGATACTTTGATGCTTCTGACGATCTGAAAGCATATTCTGATCTGTCGAACTTTGCATGACTAGTAGATCGATCAACAATTCAACATGTATGTTGACTAGATACACGTTGTCTATTTTGTTATCTCTATTGAGTATTTCCTCTAAATCTGTGAAGGAGAGATACTACCACGATCTTTTCCTTAATTTTTGTGGAAATGGAATAGTGCCTTGTCTAAACTATTCAGTTTATTAATCATGAACCGAACAGCAGTGATAGTATCTATATGAACCAATCTTCATTTGGCCTGTTGCTCAATGATAAATTCTAGTAATGATGTTAATTTGCTAAATAAACTACACAACTCAGTTACTGCTAGATGCTTGGTTTCTTACCTTCCTTTTTTTTCGACACCTGAAACAGTAGGAGAGGCTCCTACTGCAATTGAATTAAAGAATATAATGTATGTTACATGATTTTATTTACAAGCCATTCACTTTGTGAATGGGGGTTGGGGGGTAGGGGGGTTCTACAGTGAACTAATAAAGGAAAAAAAGGAAGTCTTTATGTTTGTCTCCCAATCTATAAGTGAGAAGGGAGAGGTCTTCTTTGAGTCTTGCACGCCAAGAATCTTGTGATGGAAGAACTCTCGGAAGTGCTTATTATTTCTTTCCTTCCAGATGCTCCAGGATGCCAAGAGGAAAATTTCCATGAACAAAGGTTGGCTCCAGGAGGCTTTGGCCTTGTCCACCCAGTCTAGCCGATTGTCAGCTGCATGTCCCATGATTTGAAGTTCATTCCAGCATGCAAGGCTGAAGGTGCACTCAAAGAAGAGGTGTTCCACAGTCTCATCTTGGCATGCAGTGCATAGAAGGCAACCAAAGTCTGTGCCAATGTTATAGTGTCTCCTCTTCAACATATTGCGAGTGTTAAGTCTATCTGACAACAGTAGCCAGCCAAAAACTTTAATTTTCATCGTTGATCTTGATTTCCATATCCATTTGTATGTCCGGTGCGCCTGGACATCTTTAAAGTAGAAGGTGCAGAATCTGTTGGCTGAGTATTCTGATCCCCAGACACAGTTCCATTCGTCATTGGCCGAATTAGGATCCATAAGATCAATCTGCATGGTTTGTTGTTGTAGGTCACGTGTTTCATCAAGAGCTTGCGCGGAGAGGGGTAGGTGGAACGTTTCACCAAGTGACGTGATGCGCAAGAAATCCCTCACAGATATATCTTCCAGCCGCGCAAAGGAGAAGGCTCTGGGATGGGTGTCGGCCAGAACATCACCAATCCATACATCTTTCCGCAGAGCCAAAGACCCATTTCGAATTGTCACATTGGTGATCCCACGGTAAATTGGCATAAGTTTAGAGACGTCACGCCACCAGAATGAGCCACATGGGTCGGATGCGTGTGGAATTTTGGTGGTGTAGTATGTGTTCCAAATCAATTCCACCCAAGGTAGGTCCCAATGATTGTAGAACTTGTGGAGAAATTTGAGAAGCAAAGCATCACTTTGCAGCTGGAGATTAATAATGCCAAGTCATCCAGACTCTTTGGGTTTGCATATCATATCCCATGATGCCAAGGAGTTGCACTTATCACCTTGATCAGTTTTCTTTGTCGGAGGCACTTTCATGGATTTTGTCAATAAGTTCTATGATGCCTGCTGGGAGTTTGAGTGTGCAAAGAGCGAAGATGATGAGAGAAGTTATGACTGAATTCAACAATGTGAGTTTTCCTCCATATGTAATCATGTTGAGGGTGGCCGAAAGTCGTCTCTCCACACGGCAGACCAGAGGCATGAGGTCCAAAATAGTTGGTTTGGTGGTGCCCATGGGTAGGCCAAGATAGGTAAATGGTAGCTTGCCAATAACACAGCCAAAAATATTTGCCAATGTGTTTGTGACCTCCTGCCCACAGTTGAGGGGTATGATAGTAGATTTATGGAAATTGATCTTTAAACCTACCGATGTGGCATAGTCGGAGAGGATAGTTTTGATGGTCATGGCTTGTGCAGGACATGCAGGCATAGCTAGAATAGTATCATCCGCGTATTGAATCACCGGCTATTCTCGTTGTGTATTGCAAGGGAAGGGCAAACTGATTTCCCCCCTAGTAAAAGCATCATTGATTGCAGCTTGAAGGAGGTCAGCGGCAAGTACAAAAATTAGTGGGGACAGAGGGTCACCTTGTCTCACACCGCATTTGCAATGAAATTGTCTGCCAGGGACACCGTTTAGGAGAACCGCTGACTTGCCCGAAGAAAAGATACATTGAATCCAGCCTAACCATTTATCGTTAAAACCCATGTTCTTCATAATGATGAGCATTGCTTCATGGTCAATGGTATCAAAGGCCTTAGCAAAGTCGAGTTTCAGAAGTACAATCTCTTTCTTGGAGCTTTGGCACTGGTAAATGTATTCGAATGCCCAAGCGAGACAGTCCTGGATAGTGCGCCCTTTGAGGAAACCGTACTGGTTACGGTGAATTATTTTCAGAATGACTTTTTGCAACCGGTTGGCCAAGATTTTAGTGATCACTTTGAGACAGCAGTTCAATAGGGTGATTGGTCGGAAATCATTGACGGTTCTAGGCGCATTGTTTTTTGGGATCAGAGTAATGTAGCTGTCGTTGATGCTTTCAAGATTGAGATTTCCATCAAAGAATTGATTACACAATTTATAAAAATCCTCTTTGATGATTGGCCAAGAAGCTTTGAGAAACGCACCATTGAAGCCATCTGGTCCTGGTGCACGATCCGGTGGCATCGATTTAATAACATGATCTATTTCAGCATGTGTGAAAGGGACAGTTAAAGCATCTAGGCCTTCAATTCTCTTGATAATACTTGGAAGATCAAATTTCATATCTTTATGAGAAGAATTTCCAAGTCTCTGTTTGAAGGATTGAAAGAGTATTGCTTCTTTGCCCGCATGATCCTCCACACAGATACCATCTCCAGTATGCAGGGCTGCAATGTTATTCCTTCTGTATCGCTCCGAGGCCATAGCTTGAAAGAATTTAGAATTTTCGTCACCAAATTGCACCCATCGAATGGTACACCGTTTCTTCCAGTACATCCTTTGATAAGATAGTAGTCTGATGAGATGAGCCTTTAGTATTTTCCTGAAATTAGCTTCGGGTTTCTTACCTTCCTTGATTCATGCTCGTGTAAGATACTACTGTTAGGCTATTGTACTGTCCTAAAAAAACTGCAGCTAAAGGTCGTGCTTATTTTGTTGGACTTTATACTTGTAAAAGTGTTCCCTTTGTATGTCTTGTTCAAGAATTAATAAGTTCTCAGTCTGGATGATGACTGCTACACAAATTAACTGCAGCTAACAGAGGACTAGGGGAAAGTGCTTGTCTCCGTGCTCAAGTGTGCCAGTGGGTCGACCTTCAGAAATTTGGCCGTCAGGTTCAATAACATCGACGTCCATGGGCCAACAGGAATGGCATCGGCATTGGCAAGGCACATCTATGTAACACATGTAATTTATTTGATTGACAAAAAAGTGCCCTTTGCTATGATGAGTGTTACTCTGAAAGTCTGAACCAGTTTGGATCACAACTTTGCTGGAAGGCTCAAGTTGTTAAGACGAATCTATTGATTAGATTGGTTTGATATGATGAATCTATGATTAGATCAGTTTAATTTAGAGATGCAGCGATACTTTGATGTTTCTAATGATGTGAAAGCATATTTTGATATGTCAAACTTTGAATGACTAGTAGATCGATAAACAATAATTCAGCATATATATCTACTAGATACATGTTGTCTATTTTCTTACCTCTGTTGAGGATTTCCTCTAAATATGAGAACAAGAGACACAACCATGATCTTTTCTTCCATTTGTGTTAAAATGGAACAGTGCCTTGTCTGAACAATTGATTATTACATATAGTTAGTTGCACGGTGAAAATGACTTGGCTTAGAATCTGGTCCTACCTTGTCCTAGATGACATGGTTTCCTCAATGAAGAACCTATTCTTATGTCAACTTTAGAATGAATGAATCAGACTGCAAATTCATCATGTACTTGTTAGATTCTAGAACAGTTTGCTCACAAGAATTCCATTAGCCAGAATAATTCTCCCCTGTTGTTTTAGGGGAAATTCTCCATTATTTTAAGGAATGTTCACTTTGCAGGAATGGGATCTATATTATATTGTACATGTTTCTATTTACTTTTCATGCAAGGATGAATTCTTGTGAACTATCTATGCAGCCCAACTAAATAGAGTGTTAGAATGTAAGCTCACCAGCAAGTTGATTTTGATTGCCGCCCACTACAAGGACAACATCTCAGGAGCTTGTTCTTGGATCACTGGGCTAGGAGAAATGGGCCTGCAAATGTCATAACGCAACAACTCAAAGGTATTTTTTTACAACCCAAGTCATGGTTCTCACAGTGGTAAAGTTGCTGCCTTGTGACCATGAGGGCACGGGTTCAAGTCGTGGAAACAGCCTCTTACAGAAATGTAGGGAAAGGCTACGTACTATAGACCCAAAGTGGTCAGACCCTTCCCCGGACCCTGCGCAAGCGGGCTACATGCACCGGGCTGCCCAAGTCATGGTTCTCGCACAACAATTCAGAGTGTTACTGTGAAGTCCAAACTTAATAGCTAATTACAAGTGCTTCGGTTTGGTTTAAAGATGTATGCCCAGTCCGAGGGGCTCATTTGTGCTCCTTGATCCAGTATATTTTGCCCTTGAGATTTTTGTACTTGTGCTGATGCCAACATGAAGAATATGTATTGCAGTCAGTTTGTAATGACGATCTCTATTGCAATCGTGAATCACACATCCACTGCATTGCCATTACCAACTTACAGAGCAGCAACTGAAATTCTGCACCCATGGCTGGCTCATCTTATCATTTGAATCCCCATGATCAGTCATGGTGGCCTGGCCTGACCGATCTAGAAGCTATTGTTTCTAAAGCTATAGAAGGATATGCAGCAGGTACCTTTCTTGTCGACGCAGTAGCCATGGTCGCGGCAGCAAGTGTCAAGGTCGTCACGAGGCCCCTCCCCTCGCACCCTCTCCACCCCACTCCGCAGAATTTCCACACCAGATCCCCACCGCAACCACCATCTAATATACCCATGGTCAGATCAAAAAGAAATCACACTCAATTTGACCGGATGAAGGGAGGACGTGGAGGCTCACGATCACAGCTGAGGATCACGCATGACCGGCTGCACAGCGGCGGTATCGCGGCCGCGGATCCGCCACCCTAGAGGAGGAGGACCGTCGCCATCGCCGCGGCCGGTTGGTGGTGGAGATTGGTGGACAGCCCACACCTGCCAGCCACTCTCGGCACAGACCTCCAGGTGGTCCTTATCCTCGTCCTCCGTTAGGTCCCTCTGGACAGCAGCATCAACTTGACGAGTAGCAGGGAGGAACCAGGCCTACAAAAACTAATCGAATAAAAATCAAGGAATTTGAGAGCATGAAGCCAAGAACCATGACACCATTCGCAAGACCAAAAAATATAATTTAGTCATCTTAAACAGGCTATTTATTGGGCAGCTCCTCCTCCAATCTATGCTTTACTTATTTGTGTGAGTGCTTTCATCAACATCGAAGCTGCTGCCAAAGGTAAGTGAGCCTCCCTAAACCTTGTTTTGATTTAGGTTCTATCTACTCAAGACCTTAGCAGGTTACACACATGTTGTCTTCCTAATAAGAAGTTAACAAGTAGTGATGCTTTTTAGAAAGAGATGCTAGTATTCTCTCTATACTGCTGTCCTTTGTGACCCCATCATGAAGATGAAGGTGTGCTGCAGTTCCTACATTGCTCTATACCCAGTATTCCTTCGTATGCATAATCAGCATTCGTGAACAAATATTTAGAAGAGTGCTCAACAGAACAGAAAAACAAAACCATTACATTTATGAGAAAAATCCTAATTTGTCGTCAACTAGGTAGTCTTAAAAGAGAATCACTTCCACGTATTCAGTTGACCCTCGGGCAAACAAGAAGAGAATCGAAGAAGAAAACGATGGATTTGGTACAAGGCAATCGAATAGAGGGGGGTTGCAGCAACTAAACAAGTAGAGCTAGCAGCAAGTAGAGAAGTGTGAGACTCTCAAACCATCCGCTCATCTTATCAACTTTTCACTTCACATATCGAAACGATGTATGGTTCTTCATGGGGTTCAGGGTATGCTTTCTGAGCTGTCGGTTTATCTTTTAGTAGTAAATTACCCACACCCAATTCATCACTGAGCAATATTGGCAAAAGAACATCAGTTCATATAACTCGCATCGCAATGAAGAATATGTACTGCTGTTCGGTTCATGATTAATGAAGATTCTCTATCACAATTGTGAATCACACATCCACAGCATTGCCATTACCAAATGACGCAACTGAAACTCTGCACCCACGGCCAGCTCATCTTTCATTTGAATCCTAAAGATCAATCATGGTGGCCTTGCCTGCCCGATCTAGATGCTATTGTTTCTGAAGCTATAGGGAGATATGTAGGAGGTACCTTTCTTGTCGACGCGCTGGTCATGGTCGCGACAGCAGGCATCGAGGTCGTCGCAAGGCTCCTTTCTTCACACCCGCTCCATCCCACGCCGCAGAACTTGCCGCACCGGATCCCCACTGCTGCCACCATCCCATGCATCTACCCATGGTCAGATCAGAAAGAAAATCACACACTCAATGTGACCGGGTGAAGGGAGCACGAGGAGGCTCGCAGTCATAATTTTAGGGTCGCGCATGACCATTTGCACAGCGGCGACAAAGCGGCCTGGAGGAGGACGACGAGCAGGACGGCCGTCGCCATCGCCGTGGCTGGTTGGTGGTGGTGGTGGAGATTGGTGGACGGGCCACACCTGTCAGCCACTCTCGGCACAGTCGACCTCGTCCTTGTCCTTCGTCAAGTCTGTCTGGACAGCAGTTCCAACTTGACAAACAGCAGAGAGGAACCACGACTGTGAAATCAAATTGAATCAAATATAAAATAAAAGAATTTGATTGCAGGCAGGAATGTGAGCACACACGAAGGATGACCAGCATTCACAAGACCAAAAATAATAATTTAGTCCATGAATTCAGTTGGTCTCATCGGGCAAACAAGATGAGAATGGAAGAAGAAATCGATGGATTTGGCCCAATCCAATCGAACAGGGAGGGTTTGTAGCAGCGTACCTTGCATGGGTTGAAGCCCTCCATGGCCTGCACACCATCAGTCACTTGCATGATTCCCTCAAAGCAATGAAAATGGCGGCCTGCTGCTGCTGCTGAAACAACAGGACCAAGCAATTAGCCTAGTAAATAGTAAGTCCAAGAGTGGGGAGAGGATAGATGAGATGCACGCACAAGGGTTGGACCTCCGTCCATGGCGTCCGTGGCTGTGGCCTCCGTCCATGGCGTACGTGTTACCTGGGCGGCGCCGTCGCTTGGAGGTGTAGGAGGCGGCGGCTGTGGCGCCTGCCGGTGCGCGGTTGTCGAGATGGAGGTGAATCCGGCGCTGGGAGCATAGGAGCTCGACGACGGCGGCAGTGGTGGATCTGGGCGCGCCGCCTGAGGTGCTTTCGGGCGCGGTGGATCTCCCTCTTTACTCGGGTCTTGTCATGCCTAGTGATGAGGGGAGGAGAGGGGAGGGTGGGGGTGGCCATGGCCGGCGGCGAGTTCGTCTGAGCGGCGGCGATGCGGATGGGGATGGGGAGGTTGGGTTGGGTGTCATCCGTGGCTAGCTAGCCTGATGGGGGCTGTGTTGTGGGCTTTCCTTTCGCTTCCTCCTCAGCGTTTGATTGGTCCAAAACGCTTGCCCACTGATCGACCTACTCTCCGGAGAAGATCACGACCGCACGCGCAAATCCGACGGTGCACCGATGCCATTAAATGGATGAAGAGTGGCAATGTGAGTTCCCGATGCACACACACGCGTTCTTCCTAGCTCGTCTTCCAATGATTTGATTGGTTGCACACCTTGTAAAACGTAAGTTTTTGGGGAACTGCCCGACACCCTAAACGGGGTGTGGCTATCTCATTATATAGAAGTATTAAGAGGTACAATACAATGTTACAACAGGTATACAGAGGCTACATTTATATATAGTCTAACACCCTCCCTCAATCTTAACTATGGCCTGAAGTACAAAGTAAGTTAAGATTGCGCCTACAGCCTATAAACTGTGGTTGTGGAAGAGGCTTCGTGAAGATGTCAGCAAGTTGATCCTTTGACGAGATGAACTTGATACAGAGTAGCTTCTGTGCAACACGTTCCCGAACAAAATGATAGTCAGCCTCAATATGCTTCGTCCGAGCATGGAACACCGGATTAGATGAGAGATATGTAGCACCGATGTTATCACACCACAGAACTGGAGGACGGGCTGGAGAGACTCTCAGTTCCCTCAAGAGAGACTGTACCCATATGATCTCAGCATTCGCATCAGCAACCGCTTTGTACTCAGCCTCAGTACTACTGCGAGACACTGTTGCTTGCTTGCGAGCATTCCAGACGATCAAGTTAGAACCCAGGAATACCGCATAACCCCCCGTGGATCGCCTGTCTTCAGGATTACCAGCCCAATCTGCATCTGAAAAAGCGGAGAGATCACCAGACGGAGCAGGCTGAAGGAGCAAACCATAGGAGGAAGTAAGACAGATGTACCGCAAAATACGCTTCACAGCTGACCAATGAGATGTCCTGGGTGCATGAAGGTACTGACACACACGGTTAACTGCATAGGAGATATCAGGCCTGGTAATAGTCAGGTACCGCAGACCACCAACGAGACTGCGATACTCAGTAGCATCATCAGGTGAAAGAGGTTCTCCATCAAGAGTAGACAACGGATCAGTGGCAGACATCAGAGTGATAGCATGTTTGCACTTCAGCATGCCAGCCCGACGTAGCAAATCCATGGAGTACTTCTTCTGAGTGAGAGTTAACCCAGTAGAAGACCGTGACACCTCCAGACCGAGGAAAAAATGCAGAGCACCTAGGTCCTTGACAGCAAAATCACCACTCAACGCAGTCACAAGACGAGCAGCAGCAGCATCAGAGGAACTAATGAGAATGATACCATCAACATTAACCAGGAGATACATCGTAACCTCAGGGCGCTGAAGGAGAAACAGCGACGTGTCCGCAGTGGAGGGAGTAAACCCAAGGGCTCGAAGAACAGAGCCGAGGCGGGCATGCCATGCACGAGGAGCCTGTTTGAGTCCATACAGTGCCTTAACCAGACAACAGAGATGATGAGGACGTGCCGGATCAACAAAACCAGGCGGCTGACGCATATAAACCTTCTCCTCCAGAATTCCATGTAGGAAAGCGTTCTACACATCGAGCTGACGAAGAAACCATCCTCGAGTGACAGCAAGAGACAGCAGCAAACGTATAGTAGTAGGCTTGATAACGGGACTGAATGTGTCTTCATAATCAAGACCATACCTCTGTTTGAAGCCCTTGGCGACTAGTCGTGCCTTGTAGCGTTCTATAGAACCATCAGCATGTCTCTTGACTTTAAAAACCCACTTGGAATCAATGACGTTGACGCCAGACATGGGAGGAACAAGTTGCCAAGTATCATTTTTTTGTAGAGCATGAAACTCCTGTTCCATTGCCGCACGTCAATGAGGAATACTGAGCGCAGCCTGAAAATGACGAGGTTCTGCAGTGGTATCAGCAGCAGTATGAGCCATGCAAGCAGCAAGCCATGCGACAGTCCCATCTTTGTGTTCCTTTGGACGAAAAATGCCAGATTGACTTCGCACTACTAGGAAAAGGCCTACTAATGGCGCACCTAATTTGGCCATTAATGGCGCATTAGTGGTGCGCCATTAGTGCCACGCCATTGGTATATTTTACTAATGGTGCACCACTGGTGCGCCATTAGTATCTGGTATACTAATGGGGACCCCAGATGCGCCATTAGTATATACAACAGTGCGCCATTAGTATGCCTCCCAGGGGGCCATGTATACCCAGGTGCTTTGGCATACTAATGGCGCACAACAACAAGATGCGCCATTAGTAACCCGGCATACTCATGGCGCACTGTTTAATGATGCGCCATTAGTATCCTTTGGCATACTAATGGCGCGCTGTGATGTGATGCGCCATTAGTATGAATATTAGGTTTTTTTTTAATTTTCTGTTTTTTGCACAGGTTAGAAAATGTATAATTGGACAAAATATAGACAGCACACATCAACAACAGATTCATCGAATACAATAGAAGATTAGTCTCTGAATACAATTTATCATATTAGTCTCCGAATAAATTCATCATATTAGTCTCCGAATTGAAAATACCGAACAAAGATAGAACATTATATTACAAGTCTCGAGACCGCGAGTAGCGAGTTTGTCTTCATATTACAAGTCGATATCGATCATCTAAACTACCATCACATAGAAGAGAGCTGGGGTCATCATGATGAGCATCATCATGATGAAACTCGTCTTCATCCTGTTCCTCCAACGCTCCCTCCCCTCTCCCGCTAGATAGCGGGCGTATCTAGATTCGGCCTCGGCCCTAGTGGTGTACCCTTTGTAACTGTTACAGCTGAATCGGTGAACCTCTCTCCGACACTCCTCCCGATCGTCAGAGACTCCGGGAACCTTACCCTTGTACACGACATACGACGGCATCGCTATGCACTAGCCAAACGAAACGTTAGTACCAATTCACAGACAATACATAAGCAATATATAAGTATGCAACAGAACGATCGGAAGAGAAAAGCAAGACATTATAGCATCGATTACATCTAAGTTGAACGACTCTCGAAACCAAAGAGACATACTACAAGTTCATTAAAGTTTAATTACAACATGAGCCAATCGATGTTTCAGAACTAGACACATCATCACTGCTTTCGACTCGACTCAAGGGACCGGAGCATGGATGAAGCCGCCGTCTATCGTGGGAGTCATGAAATAACGGGCGTTGTCAGCCTGCATTTGTAGCATTGTGTCGATGTCACTGTTGGACGGTTGATTTCTGAGGTAGAACTGCCCGAGGTACGAAGGACATCTTGATGGATGATTTCCGCAAACTCCGACTGGATGCGAAAGAATTCTTGTCTGATGTCCGCGTCCTGGATTGCCGACACGCTTCATGGCCCAATCTTTGAGTTTACTCGGTAGCAGAAGTTGATGATGGTCCTGCACGATCGCCCGCATGTGATGGATGGCGTAGTAGGCACCCTTCGACCGCCAGCGGCTGCTTGACGCAGCGTAACGTCGTATTGTGGGAGAACACGTGCTTGTCGATTTTACGAATAGGCCTGGTGAAGGTGCCTCCAGATTTGGCGAGCTGGGAGAACATCATCAAGAACCTTCTTGACATTTGTGTAGTCTACGTCAATCGACGGTCCGGGTCGAAATACGTGGCCATGGAATATTTGGAGCTTAGGAGGATGAGCGTGCAATGTGTCACTGCAGAAAACACGGAATGTTAAAAGAAAAACGATCGAAATCTAAGAATTCATATGTTACGGGTCGGTTGAGGGAGGATTTACTCGGGAAAGTAAGGCACGAGGAAGTTATCCTTATCTTGGTTTGCGAATGGCGCCTTCGAGGTAAGAACTCGCGTCTTGCCGGTCCCCGCCGCTGCCCAAGATCTTGGCACGCATGTAGAAGGGGTCGACTATCACGATGTCCGGGTCTTGTCGCGAATGATCCGCATCTCCATACTCAGCGAAAATAGCGCGAAGGTGTAGTGCAGCGGATGAAGGTTCAACATAGCGTGGATGTCATCAAACCACAGGACGATCGTACGCCCGATGGAGTTATCCACAAAGCCCTTGCCCTCTGGCACCTTGGCCACGAAAACCGGGTATGCCACATCCTTCTCTCTGAGACGCCGCTTCTCCAAAGAAAGAACACTGTCATGCAGACTCTGCATAGCACCGGTTGCAGCATTGAGCATATTTGTCGGTAGCATCGCCCTACCCGCCACATGCACCCTCCTGGAGATATCCTCAGGTGAAGGTGGCCCGTCCTGAGCACGGATCGCATTTCGGTGCCGGCTGGCCCGCACCCTTGTTAGTCTTTCTTTATGCGTGCCTTCTTCTTCTCCTGTAATGGGACCGAGTTCTGTTCGCGACCGCCTTCTTGAGTGTGTTGGGGCTGATAATATTTCGCACCTCGCCTATCTCGAGGCTCGGTGAAGTCGGCATTGGAGGCGTCTCACGAGAGCTGAACGGCAGATGACGCTGTTGCAACTTGGCTTCTCCGCGGTACCAGCTAGATCGCGCACGTCTTTTGTTGGGTTGGGTTCTTGAGAAGGAGGCCCCATGAAGTCGCCACCGTACCCATGATCGGCAAAGTATTGATCGATGTTGGCAAATGTATCGTCGTCGTCCGTTCGATCATGTGCCATATGCATGTTTGGATCGATGGCATAGGGATGTCCGGCACCGCTGGCGGTCTTGCCACGGGCTGACTTGGCGACGCACGACCGGGCGGTGTTGTCTTTGGGGTGGTGTCCCCCGCCCCCAAACGAATCTGGCTCTTCGGCTAAAGTAGGGGCCAGCTCAGGCAGGCGCTGAGGGTCATCACGTCATCATCGTCGGCCCCGACGGGTCGAATCGGAGGTAACACCTCGTCGCAGCCTGGCAGCACCCGAACCAGTTCAACCCTAAACAAGTTGGGTGGCATCTGGGTACCGTGGAACAAGGGTTGCCCGGTTGAACGATTTTGCCCTTGGCGACATCGACCAACTCATTGTTCACGAAGTGCGTGAGAGTGCAGGAAGGCGGCGCCCTGCGAAAACATGTAGGGCGTCGGGGATGCCCCAAAAAGGCAAGGAGATGAAGTCCTCGGCCGAGAGAGGCTTAATTAGTTACCGTGATGATGGCGTCGAGCTCGGCTAATGTCGAGGCACCGCCAACGGCGGGCGTGCAGTTGACGGAGGGGCCACTTGCTGCAGAGGTGGCGGCCGGCGTACACCCGGGTGCATTAAGCTCCCGTGCCGGCGTCGGAGACACCAATGCCGCCTCCGCTGGAGACACCAATGGCCCCGCCATCGCGTTCTGCGAATTGCTGGTCGTGAAGCTAGGAATCGGGGGCGGCCCCTGTTGACGCCCGCAATCCACGACTCAACCCCTGGATCAAGGTAGGCACAATGGCGGTGATCGTCGCTCCGAGTTGTTGTTGCACTTGCTCTTGGACAATCTCCGGAATCCGCGCCACTGTGCCTTGAGTTTTTGAACCTCGCTACCGGCTTTCCGAGCTGGTCTTTTTCTCCTTTCGCCCACCGGTGTTATAGCATGACGACCATTTTGTCGACAAGCCTTTGCCGCCACCACGACCAGCCGACGTCGGCCATCGAGCTTATCCTTGTTCTTCATTACATTCAACGCCCTATTTAGAGTGGTGTCCCAAGGGTTACTCTTAGTCGACCCCGCCATCGCTTTTCGATCGCTGCGGAAGGAATGTGAACCATTTAGAAATTTGGCTTCATTAATTAGAATGCAACCATATGGAGCTAATTACCCGGGGTGGTATTCCTTACCAGAACAACCTCAAGCGCCCTGGTCTTCGGATCCGTGGTAAGCTCCTTTGTTTTCGGGTCCTTCTTGTACCGGGCCCTGACAAAGTTCCTGGTCTGCTTGTCACCGTATGTATCGAAGAGGGGCGGTAGGCCTTGCTCGGCACGCTCCGCGTCCTCCTTGTCCCATATAGGCTCCGCCACTCTGTAACCGCCGGGACCGAGTGTGTGTTCCCCTAAGTTCAGCTCCCGCATTTCTTTCCCCACTGACTTGATTGGGAGTTTGCGGTGCTCGAGCAATTGATCTTGAAGTCGTTGTAGTCATCTTCGGTGATCGAAGGATTTTTCTCCTTGATCTTCTCATAACTCTCACCTTTCTCGATCATTCTCTTCACATTGCTTTTCCAAGTAGACAGGGCCTTGCTCATCTTCGTGAGGGCAGCATTGTTCACTTTATTCCCTTTGAGGCTTGTGTTTTCAAAAGCAGCGGGGAACTTGTATCGTTGCAGCTTCGTGAAGAGGAGGTTGCGCAAATTCCCTCGGTCAGGATGCCTCAGGTTCTCGGTGTTGATCGAGACGGTGCTCCGGAGAATGCACCCAAGCTGAAGCGAGTACCCCTTGACTATTCGTTCGGGCGCCGTTGGATTCCCGTCGGAGTCCACTTGATAACTTCCTCCTTAAGGGTGCGGAGCACGGTCGGGCGCCGTCCTTCCGTTGCCTCTTCATTGGCTACCATCTGTGCGTGCGCGCCATCATCGATGGTGGCATCCTCGGCGGCACCATCGGTGGTGGCATCGGTGGGAGTCATCCTCGGCGGTACCATCGGTGGTCTCGGGATCGGTGGGGAAGGCGGCGTCCTCATACAAGTGACGTTGTTCCTCCATCTCCTGGGACAGCTCCAGAATGCCTTGCCGCTTGAACCCCGGCCTCATCGTTGTGGGCCATGTTTCTCTCTAAATAGAAACAAAGTTTGGTCAAAAAGTTGGTTATTGTCAAGGAACAAGATCATGGTCTCATCATTTAGGGTTTGTCGACACCGAGGCATCCTAAAAGCTAAGATTTTATCATTGAGGGTTTTTCACGCCGAGGCACCCTAAAAGCCTAAGCTTTCATCATTAGTCAGAAGTACCCGGCCCATGCATTAGTCACAAGTACCCCATATGTCCTATTTTTAGCAAAGTCATGCTAAAATTCACGGAAAATTTCAGCATGACCTTTGCTGAAAATAGGACATATGGAGTACCCGAATTTGCCGGAACGGAAGTTAATCGACATTCCAGCAAACTCAAGGGCCTCTCGGGGTACCTGCAAAATCATCACGACACGATGGTCGGAGACAAAACCCAGCAAACTAGCAAAGTTACTGACGTGTTTACAGAAATTGTTTTCTGTAAAAGATGATCATCATCTTTACAAGTCTTTCTCAATGTGATCACAAGTAATTCAGAGGCATCACAAGTAATTCAGAGCATCACAAGGCATTAGTAGTTCAGTACATGAACAAGTTTTACAAAGCACATCAATATGTACTGTATTTCATTGTGGAGTGATATACAATATGTTACAGCAAAGAAACAGCTTAATCCTACAGTGATGCCCTGCCCATTTGTCCCTCCCCAACTAGATACTAGAGTAGCACTATTGATGCCCTGTTCTTGCTGAACTTTATGACATTATATACAACAACTTATCCTAAATGTGGCTAGAACTGCAGATTTACAAATTAAAGGACACAAACTCAAGCAAGCTTCCTGAACAATACCCTGACAGAAAACATAGGAGAAGCAATGAATTTCTATAACCAGTAAGAACAAGGGGATGATTTTAGCAACTTAAGTGCATCTCTAGCACCCTATGCATGAACTGTATCATTTATCAAACCATCAATTAACTGCCGAAAAACATAAATGTACCATGTGAACATATAATACCTTCACGAGCAAACTCAATGAGTGTGAATCAACAGAGTGTGGGTCACCACAGATTCTGTAGTCAAAAACCTTCAGGACAGAGTGAAAATAGTTACAGTATGCTTGCAAGTAATTTTTCTGTAACTAAGGCACAATATGCTTGCAAGTAAATCACAATATGTTTGCAAGTAATTTTTCTATAACAGTCTTGCCCCTATTTGAAGGACAAGCAAATAGATACAATGGATAACTATGGCACAATCCTCTGACTAATTCATCACTGTAGGCCAGCATGAAACACACTCCTCCAAAAAAAAGCCCAAAATTCCACTATTATTGCATGTAAAAAAGCCTAAAATCCACTAGTATTGCCTCTAAAACAGCCTTAAAAGTCCACTATTATTGACAATCAAAATATGATTTGAACTGTAAGGAGTTAACTGAAAAATGAGTGTTAACTAAAGTTTTCCAGTACAGATCATAACTGAAGTTATTCAGAGAATATAGTCACATCAAATTGATTTGCTTACTTGCTTTCTGCTAAAAATACAGTTGCAGACGTTTGTTACATGCCTATCTGAATTTTGTTTGAGTGCTTGCTTGCTGCTATAATACAGTTGCAGAATTTTGTTCAATGCCTATCTGAATTTGTTGGGTGCTTGCTTGCTGTTAGAAATACAGTTGCAGATCTAGTTCAATGCCTATCTGAATTTTGTTGTATGCTTGCTTGCTGCTAAAAATCCAGTTACAGAAGTTAGTTATATTGTCTGTCTGAATTTTGTTGTGTGCTTGCTTGCTGCTAAAAGTTCAGTTGCAGAATTTGGTTACATGTCTATCTGCATTTTGTTGGTTGCTACTTCTGTCAGATAAGAATAATTGCTCTGCCTCTGATATCTGGGTAGAACATTGCTTTGTTGGTCAATATAGTAGGTATGTATATGCTAAATATAACTGTTGTTTCTGCAAATGACAGGTATGTATAGGCTAAATATAACTGTTGTTTCTGCAAACACATTATCAGGGCACATTATGGCCATTTTCTTACATGATGCTAACTGTACCTAACTGAATTTTTTGACAGTAGCTAACTGTATTTGCCATATTTGCAGAGTTGTACATATTTGCAGAATTGTACATGATGAACAAAAAGGGCAGACACAGATATATGCATGGCAGGTGAACATATTTGCAGAGTTGTACATGATGAACAAAGTTCGTTCAACATCAGCAAGTTCTCTCCACTAATGTTTTTTTATGAACTATCTGCTCATATTGAACCTCCGATCCATGCATGCAAAAGTTAGTTAGCTAGCTAGATAAAAGATGGGTGAATGAGAAGCTAGCAACACTACCATGAACTTTGTTTTTCATTGTGAATAATCGACTAATGAAGACCGGCATTGAATTATGATTATTGGTATGATGAAGACACTACAAACAGAACTTCCTTGCACATAGGTGTATTCTACACTATGGGCATACATGTATAAACAGGAAGTGAGATAATCTAAATCTTACGATAAATAATTCTGAATGTTGACAAATAACATGAGCACGACTACCATGTATAGATGTGTGTATGAGTACATCAAAGACGGATAGGAAGATAATAACCTAGCAATTATTTTTTAACAAATCATCACAATCGGTAGAGTCAATGACACACAAAAAAGATGTCTCCCTCGAATGGGCTCATTTTTCACTGTTGTACCCCGGCACAAACATAAGAAAACAGGTAATAAAATCGTGGACCAACGAGCTGTACATTGTTGTAATAAGTTACTTCATTTGTCTCGTAAGTTAGTGTCTGGTGTAAGCTGTATTTTGTTGGTATAAACCTCGGGAGGGTATAATGTAGTTTTTGCTTAAATCATATTTTGGGGCAACTCAAGATAAATTTTGTGAGGAAAATGCCCAAATGTAGCACTACTCTGTTCTGTTATGGTATCTTCTTCCTCTTGCAAGGATAGTGACTCTTTCTGTTGGATGAACTACAATTTTTTTTATGTTGTCTTCCTCCAACATCTTATCCCAATTATTGAGCGCTGAATAGATGGGAGGCGATGCACTCATGGTGATTCCCAGGTTCCTGACATGTTTTCTCTGAGACGCCCAGACCAGAGAGGAGGAAGAATAGAAGATACCAGGGTGGGGGACTCACCTATGTTTGCTGTAGCCGAGGCTGAAGCACCACCAGTCAGAGCCGAGGCGACGTGGCCCTCCTCTCCCGGCGTCGTCCTCGCCCTGGTCGCCGGGCGCGCTCTACCTGCAGAGCAGAGAGACGACACGAGGGTCAGCTAGATGGAGACGGGAGGTACAAGAAGGATCCACAGCAGCAGCACCTTCTCCTCCTTGGATGAAAGGGAACTCACCAGGCGAGGAGGCCGAGGCGCCGAGGCAGCTTGGGCGGCGCCGAGGCGGCGCTGGGCGCCGAGGCGGCGTCGGGCGTTGAGGCGGCGCTGGGCCGAGGCGCGTCGAGGCATCGAGGCGGCGAGGGGCGGGCGCCGAGGCGGCGGGCGGCGGCCGGGAGAGGAGAGGGGAAGGGGATCGAGGGCGAGGGCGAGGGAGAGAGGGGATAGGTTTGGGCCGGCCGGGGAGGAAATATGGATGGGGGCGGCACAATACTAATGGCGCACCACCCCTCGGTGCGCCATAAGTACATCCATACTAATGGCGCACCTCGCCCTGGTGCGCCATTAGTATTTTTTTTTTGATTTCTGCTCGAGCCAACAGGTTATCTTCCACCTGACCTGATCCACATCAAGTTCCCTCTACTAGCTCAATTGGTCAGTAGCTAGTTCTCACACCAGGAGGTCCTGGGTTCGATTCCCAGGCTTCACAATTTTTTTTATGCATTTAAAATGCTGTTTGATACTTATTTGTGTTTAAATATGTTCAAACTTGTTGAAATCATAACAGGAATATTTTTTTTATAAGACAATAATAATTTTTTAAAAAATATCATCAAACAGTAATGGCGGTGGAGCGTGGGAGGGTGCGGGGAGTGCGGGGGTCGTGGCGGTTGAGTAGGGAGGTGCGGGGTCGGGCGGCGGTTGAGTAGGGGAATCGAGGGTGCGGGGTCGGCGGCGGCGGTGGACTGGGGGTGCTCGGCGAGGGGGACCGGATCTGGCGAGGTGGTATAGCGATCGAGATGGAGGGGGATCGAGATCGAGTGTTCATGAAATTTAAAAATATTCATGATAGTTCAAAAAGTGCCCATGGAATACAATCGAGAAATGAAGGCTACGATTTAAATACAATCGATCTTAGCTAGCTATCTGTTCACAATCTGCTTGCCCTTCTTTTTTGCAAATGGAGTTCTTACGTGGAGCAGACGTCCTTTAGGTAGGGTGGTCCTGCTTCTTCTTGTGGTGTATGCTGCTACTTCATCATCATCGTCATGTTCGATCCTCGGTCGCCAGACTTGTCGAAGTCTTGCTCATTGGCTACTCCATCCATTCCGATGATCTTCCTTTTGCCTCTCCTCACGACAACACGACTGGGCTTTGACGGGTCGGTAATGAAGAAGCATTGGTCAACTTGGGAAGCCAGTACCCATGGCTCATTTTTCGCGGTGACGTTTGCGCCCGCGATCTTGGATTTGGCTTCGGGTATAACCATGGTGGTGTAATACCGGTCTTCTTTTAGGACGCTCTTCGCCCATCTGACACGGAACATCGGGACCTTCTCTCCAGCGTAGCTCAGCTCCCAGATCTCCTCGGTCCTTCCGTAGTATCTGTCCTTGTCATTACCGGTGTAGGATTCCATCGTTACCCGGAGTTCGATAACCATGGCTCTTCATGTCCTTGGCCTCGGTGTAGAATGTGTAGCCGTTGATATCGTGACGCCTCATAGGTCATCGAGGTTGTGCTCGGCGCCTGTGACAAGGCGAATATGAGTTGTTCTTCCGCGGAAGAATCCTCATGTAAAGATGCTGACGAAGCTTCTGCTTGAACCAACGCGTGAAACATGAGTTGTGCTCTTTGATTATATCTCCGTCCGTCCTCTGTTGGCCTCGGTCATTCTACGTCTTCTTAATAAAGGTTTTGTGCTCTACCACCCAAGGATCGACCACGTCTATGTGTTGTAGCGCGACTAGGTTTGCTCTTTCAAAGTCGGCGAGTCGAACCTCTAAGTCGACATGCATTTCACAGCGACCCTCACGGTGACCCCATCCAGCGAGCCTGCCGAGGTGCCTGTTGACGGGCAGACCAACGGGGTTCTCGATGCCTAGATAATTCGTGCAGTAGGAGATGCACTCTTCGGTCAGAAAGCCCCTGGCTATACTTCCCTCTGGATGTGAGATGTTGCGAACGTATCCTTTGATGACACCATTCATCCTTTCGAACGGCATCATGCTGTGCAGGAACGTCGGCCCGAGTTGGATGATATCCTCCACTATATGGACCAGCAGATGCACCATAACGTCGAAGAATGCGGGCGGGAAGTACATCTCAAGCTCGCATAGTATCACCACGATCTCTTCCTGTAGCCTTCTGAGTTGCCTCACGCCAATCGACTTTCGAGAGATGACGTCGAAAAAGTTGCATAGGCCAAATAGCATTTCACGGACGTGCGCGTCCATGATCCCACGGATTGCAACTGGAAGTATTTGCGCCATCAAGACGCGTGGCGGTCGTGAGACTTCATCCCACTGAACTTCGCTTCGCTGGGTCTAGGTATCTGCTTATCTTCCAGCGTAACCGTAAGGAAGTTTTACTCCTAGGAGGCAGGTGAAAAACTGCTCGATTTCCTCGACTTAGAGTGAAGCACGGGAGGGTAGTCATTTCCGGTCTTCTTGGCCTTTTTGCCTTTGCGACGACTTTCATCGTGGTCCTGCTTCGCCTCATCATCATCATCATCAACATAATCATCATGAGCGTGAAGCTCCTGCCTTATGCCCATTGATTTCAAGTCTGCCCTTGCTTTCGGCCCATCTTTGGTCCTCTCTGGCATTTTGAGCAGGGTACCAAGCAGACTCTCGCACACGTTCTTCGTGATATGCATCTTTGAAAACGAGGTCTGTTTCAAGTCTGCCCTTGCTTTCGGCCCATCTTTGGTCCTCTCTGGCATTTTGAGCAGGGTACCAAGCAGACTCTCGCACACGTTCTTCGTGATATGCATGACATCAAGGCTGTGAGGCACACGGTGGATCTTCCAGTACGGCAAGTCCCAGAAAACAGACCTCGTTTTCCATACCTTCAGCAGCGGCTCTGGCGCCTTTCGCTTCTTTCCGGGCTCTGGCGCCTTTTGCTTCTTTCCCGGCAGTGGGCAGTCTTTCCAATTTTTCAACAGCTCGTCTATTTCCTCGCCGCTCCTCGTACTGCAGGCGTTGGGTTCGGTTTCACCATCGAACAGATCCTTGCGTTTCCTCCACGGGTCATCGTCGCTGAAGCCACCTTCGATGTCCCATGAACACGGTTTTCAAGACCGGGATCTCTATCTAGCTGGCGATATGTTGTGTCATCCATGCACCTTACGCATCCGGAAAATCCGTGGACTACCTGCCCGCGAGATATCCGTAATCGAGATAGTCGTGCACCGTCGTGAGCAAAGGTGCGGCTCTCATAGGGAAATACTCTTTCTGCGGCGTCCCACGTATTGGCTGGCATTTTCCACAGCATGTCTAGCTCCTCTTTCAGCAGCCCCAGATACATATTGATGTCGTTCCCTGGTTGTTTCGGCCCTTCAATTAGCATACTCATGTGAATGTACTTCCTCTTCATGCACAACCAGGGGGAAGGTTGTACATCCACACAAACACAGGCCAGGTGCTATGTGTGCTTCTCTGGCTGCCAAACGGATTGACTCCATCGGTGCTCGCGCCCAGCACGATGTTCCTTGGATCCTTCCCAAATTCTGGGTCTTCGAAGTTCAACGCTTGCCACTGGCTCGCATCCTTAGGGTGAATCAGCATCTTGTCTTTCTTATCTATCTCCGGATCATTTGCGTCATCTTCTCGCTTCTTCTCCTCCCTATCCGCGTGCCAACGCAGGAGCTTTGCTACCTTAGGGTCCGCGAAATACCGCTGCAGACGAGGAGTGATCGGAAAGTACCACACCACTTTTCGAGGAGCTTTCTTCCTCTTCTTGTATCGAGTGACGCCGCACAACGGACATATGGTAGACTCCGCGTGCTCGTCCCGATAAATGATGCAATTGTTCATGCACACATGGTATTTCACGTGCGGTAAATCCAGAGGACACACGATTTTCTTCGCTTCCTCCAAACTGGTCGGGCACTTGTTCCCCTTGGGAAGACGTTCGTGCCAGAATGACATGTTCTTGCCAAAGCATGCGTCGGTCATTTTGTGTTTTACCTTCATCTCCAGAGCCATGAGCGTTACTTTCAAGCGGGTATCCTCGGGCCTGCATCCTTCATACAATGGAGTAACCGCGTCTAACTCAAGTTGATCCATCTTGGCTTTCTCTCGGGCGGCAGCTCTTGCGTTATCCGTCTGCTTGAGAAGCAGCTCTTGAATATGAGGGTCCTGCACCCAGCCCATCGATGGTCCAGCGTCGTCTGCTCCGCCGGCATCATCATCTTCATGATCATGCCCGTCGTCTACTCCGGCATCTTCCTCATCATCATGTCCTGCATCTTCTACATGATGACTGTGTACAACATCACCGTCATGATCATCTCCTGGGGATTCTTCGTCTTCTCGCCCGCCCGAGCCGCGGTGGTTGTCTTGTTGCCCTTCCTCATTTATTGCCCGGCCCCCATGGACGACTTCGTAGTCATCTTCATCACCTTGCCACCGATAGCCATCCATGAAACCACGCAAGAGCAGGTGGTCCCGCACCTACCCGGAATCCGGGTCCGCAATAAGGCTCTTCAGCTTGCATCTTCGACACGGACATCTTATCTCGGTCTCGTTCTTTTGAAGCATCTCGGCCTTCGCGGACCTCAAGAACCTCGTCACGCTGCCTTCGGTCATCGTGCGGACCCGGGTCGCCTGCGGGGTAGAGCAAAACGATATTTTAGAACCAAGAAAAAATTTGGCATGACTTTCCCTAAAATAGGACCAAAAGAATGCTTAATGCCAAAATTCTACTTGAAACGGAAATGAATCAACATTCCGGCAAAATATTGGCAACTATCGCATTTCAAATACCGGTACACCTCCAAACACAAACACATATGCAACACCACAAACATATGCAACACCACGAACATACATAGATCTAGCTAGGCCATAAAAAGTGCATGTGCACATTATTGTAGGGAGAACAACATAAATATAGCTTCCCCCTTACTTACCTATCAAAACAAGGTAATTTAACCACTTAATTTGAATGAATCTATGGTGGAAATGAGGTGAAAAAGAGGAGGCACCCGAGACAAGGAGGAGGTGGAGAGAATGAAGTGGGGAGAAAGTGAGTGTGGGTAGGAGAGGCTGTCCAAAATATCTTGTTGCTGCCCACTTACTAATGGCGCACCAACTCTAAATGCGCCATTAGTAATCCAGGTTACTAATGGCGCACCTTCCGGTGGTGCTCCATTAGTAGTTTTGCAAAAAAAAACATACTACTGGCGCACTGTTCCATAGTGCGCCATTACTAGTTTAAACTAGTAATGGCGCACGGTGGAAAAAGTGCCATTAGTAGTTTTGCAAAAAAAGGAATAAAAAATATAATAAAAAAACAACATTAGTGGCGCACTTTCCGATAGGTGCGCCATTACTAGTTACAACTAGTAATGGCGCACTGAGTCTGGATGCGCCATTAGTATGTTTGGACAGGCGCACTAGTTCAAAAAAAAATTGATACTAATGGCGCACCTTGGGCCAGGTGCGCCATTAGTAGTTTCAACTCTAATGGCGTATCAGAAGGTGGTGCGCCATTAGTATATACTAATGGCGCACCGCTTGTTTGGTGCGCCATTAGTGTCAATCCCATCTATAGCCCTTTTTCTAGTAGTGTCGTGTGCGAGGACGCAAGGGGACAGCAGGCTGTGCTGGCAACACCTTAGCGACGGGTGATGATGATGAGGCCGAGACACCCGACGAGCTCTCACCAGGGCTCCCTGGCGTCAGAGAAGCGGACGACGACACGTCGAGTTCCGTCGGGGTTGATGGGCGGGCAAAACTGCAGCCGGCCCAGTCGGAGTAGCCGCCATGTCGGGCGAGACCACCACCGGGCCGAGTGAGGTGGCCGCTGGCCCAGGCGAAGTAACCGCCAGGCCGCGAGATGCCGGAGTCTGCGGGCCAGGCGAGACCAGTGTCGGGGCGAGTGGTGAGCCGGGTGAAGCCAGCGTCGGGGCGGGTGAGGCCGGCGCCCGCTCCCCGGGCGACACAGCGGCGGGTTGGCGGGTGCCACCCGGTATGCATGGCCCATGCACATGGGAGACGTCCCGATCGCGAGCATCATCCGGCGCTTGTTCCTCAAGGAGCTCAAGGCGTGCACCGCGTCCAATACCTGCAGCATGATTAGGGAGCAACGCAGGGGCATATGCAACATCCACAAATTGATCAGGCGAAGGTACAGACATGTGCACTGGTGGCATGATAGTGGTAGAGTTTGTCGGAAGTGCACGAAAGGGAAACACATTTTCATCAAATACAACGTCACGAGATATGTAGACCCGATTTGTAGGAACATGGAGGCACTTGTACCCTTTGTGAAGGGAACTATACCCGAGAAAAACACACTTTTTAGATCGAAACTCTAGCTTACGCTTGTACGGACGTAGGTGAGGCCAACACGCACACCCAAACACCTTGAAGAATGTGTAGTCTGGAATTTCATTAAGCAAGAGTTCAAGCGGAGTCTGCATCTTCAGAAGTCGTGAGGGGAGCCTATTTATCAAAAAACAGGCTGTGGAGAAAGCATCACTCCAGAATCGAAACGGAACGGATGCATGAGCTACCAAGGTTAGGCCAGTTTCTACAAGATGACGATGCTTACGTTCAGTAGTTCCATTCTGCTGATGTGTATGAGGGCAAGACACACGATGCGAAATCCCAAGTTTGTTAAAAAACGAGTTGAGGTTGTGATATTCACCCCCCAGTCGGATTGAACATGGATAATTTTATGCTTAAGGAGACACTCAACATGTGCTTGAAACTGAATGAAAACATCAAACACATCAGACTTGCGTTTAATAAGATATAGCCAAGTAAACCGACTATAAGCATCAATAAAACTGACATAATAATTGTGACCACTAACAGATGTTTGGGCATGACCCCACACATCAGAAAATACAAGCTCAAGAGGATGTTTCACAACACGACTAGACTCTAAAAACGGAAGTTGATGACTCTTGCCCTGCTGACAGGCATCACAAATAGTTTCAGCAGTTTTATTGGACACAACTGGTAGTTCATGACGATGCAACACATGACAAACTATAGGGGCTGCAGTGACCAAGGCGTGCATGCCAGTGCGTAGGTGACACACGAACACCACTGAACGCCTGAGGAGAAAACTGCATGGGAGGTGTGCGCGGCGCGTCAAGTGCATACATGCCATGGAATAGACGACCGCTAAGCAGAACGGCCCTCGTGTCCCGATCCTTGACAAAGAAACGAAAAGGGTGAAATTCAGCAAGGACATTATTATCACGAGTAAGTTGAGGAATAGACAACAAACTACGCGTAGCAGAGGGAACTCGAAGGACATTGGAAAGATGCAGTTTGCGAAAATTGTGTGCAAGAAGAGAAGCCTGGCCAACATGTGAGATGCGCATACCTGCTCCACTGGCGGTGTGCACCTGATCATGACCACGGTATGGCTCCTGAGTAGAGAGCTTGCCCATATCTCCGGTGAGGTGATTGGTAGCTCCGGTGTCCATATACCACGTAGGATCAATGGAGTAGGATGGAGTGCGGCCATGCTCATGACTCGTCACCGCGGCGGCAGCTTGCTTATCATTCCCTTTGCCATTGTTGCCTAGGCCGAGAAAATCTTGCTTGAAGCGACGATGATAGCGGGACGCAATGTGACGCTCAATGCCACATAGCTGGCAGGCCTGCTGAGCACCGCAGCAGGGGCAGCAAGCAACAGGCCGGCTGCCACCAGTGATGGAGGGCGCCGAACCCCGCGGAGCGGACTGAGGCGAAGCCGCCGCTTTCCCACCAAGCGGCGCCGGCTTCTGCGACTTGCCGCGAGTGGCGGCGTTGGCAGAGACAAACCCTGGAGAGGCTCGGCGCGCCTTGATGCGCTGTTCGCGGCCAAGGAGGCGCGCGTAGAGCTCGCGGGGTGGCAGTGGGACCTCGCGACCATGCACATTCTCAATCAGGTTATCATAGTCATCATCCAGGCCGTTGAGTACATGGGTGGTGAAGTCTTCATCACCAAGCGGCTGACCAATCGAAGCCAACGTGTCCGCGAGACCAGTCATCTTGTTGAAGTAGTCTGTGATGCTGAGGCCATCGAGCTTGGTCTCTCCCAGCTCGGTGCGGATAGAATGAGCACGCGCCTGAGACTGAGAGGCGAAGCTGCTGTGAAGTGCCGACCAAGCATCCTTAGACGTCGCGGCGAAGATGACCAGCAACGGCACACTCGGGGTCAGCGACGACTGTATGGCGGAGAGGATTGCCTGATCCTGGGCCACCCACACATGATAAGCTGGATGATACGGCGGCGGGCACGGGATGGTGCCGTCGACGTAGCCCTCCAGGTAGCGGCTGCGGAGGAGAGGAAGCACCTGATCCCGCCACGACAGGTAATTGTCCGGCGTGAGCTTCACCGGAAGGAGATGTGAGAAGTAAAACGGCGATGGCGGTGGAGCACGATCCTGTGTCGGTGGCGCGTAGAGACCCATGGATGGATCCGTCTCGTGAGGCGGCGCGATCGCCAAGGGTGCGCCATAGCCAGGGATAGCACCAGCATACGGGTCCCCTGGTTACGGAGGAGGCGCGGCCCCATAGGGCAGCGAGGGCGGCGCCGCGTAGGGTTGAGGACGCGTCGGCGCCACATAGGGCTGCGGCGGCAACGCGCCGTAGGGAGGCATCAGCCAGGCGGACGGCGGTGGTGGCGGAGCTCCCGGAGTGGATGCTGGGACGCCATACCACGGGGGGCCATAGGCCGGACCCGAACCACCGTACGGGTGCAGGGCGGCATACGGCGAAGCAGAGGCAGCGCCATAGGTTGGGGCAGAGGCGGTGCCGTACGCCGGCGGCTGACCCTGGAAGGACGGCGGAGCCGGTAGGGCTCCCGTAGTGGTCAAGGGCGACGGGCCGCCAGAGGACAGCGGCGGAGGCAGGTCGCCGTGGGCGGCTCCCGATCCGATCTGGGACCCCGCGGGCGGCTGGGTGGTCCACCAGGCCGAGGCCGCGGCCAGGGGCTGGGACGCCAGGAACGGCGACGAGGGGGCGACGGCAGGGGCCGGCGCAGGGGACGATGCAGCGACGGTGGCGGCGGGGGGGGGGGGGGGACCGAGGCGGCGGGTGCAGCGGAAGACATCGTAACCCTAAACTGATACCATGTAAAACGTAAGTTTTTGGGGAACTGCCCGACACCCTAAACGGGGTGTGGCTATCTCATTATATAGAAGTACCAAGAGGTACAATACAATGTTACAACAGGTATACAGAGGCTACGTATATATACAGTCTAACACACCTCTCGTATGAACACACGGTTTCTTTCATACTTTGATGCACACCATAATTGTTGTCATGCGAACACTGCAACGGCGATTGAAAATAATAATAACATCCTGGTTTTCTAAATTATAAAACATACAACCTTCATGGAGTGCACAATGTGAAAAAAAAATCAGAAGCAAAGTATATAATTTTTAGAGATGGCACAATATTTTCTCGGCGTAAGGGGGAGTGACAATGGTCATTTCCTCGACGTCGGGCAGGTAGACATTTCGGTCGGATCTGCAGCATTTGGTTCAACATTGTGCATCGGAGAAGAAGCACTCACCAGGTGGTTTGGTGGATTCGTATGGCTGAGCGGGAACACACAAAGCCCACGGTGCCGGTGCCATCTCCATTTAGACGAGGTGGCTTGGCGTCTACCGTCGAGGATGATGAGGCGCGCATTGGTGGTTTAATCTGTACACACTACTGTTAAAGTAGATTGCTTGTGCCCTCGTGTCTCTTCGACCTGTTCTCTCGGTGTTGTTGACGACTCCCAAAAAGATGAAGACTTTTCTTTCTCTCTATATATGTGGTATTCGATCAAAAGACATTATTTTCTCCTGCGATTCCTCCGTGACCCAGTACGATGCCCCGTTTACGCTGACGACTCCGGCGTCCAGCCTGCATTTCGCGTTAGGTGTTGGAACCTCCCTCCAGGATGCCTCCCCCACGGTGAACACCTGCAGCGTCTCCTTGGTCTTGTAGAAGCACGGGACGTGCACCACCTTGTACTGCCCCGTACCATGGTGGTACCCGAAGCTGTATGCCTGGTGCCAGCTCCTGTCAGTGCGCCGCGAGTTGTGGCGCCTGATCCCGTAGCGTGGGATCGGCGGGAGCACGAGCGTGTCTCTGGTGGCCGGGTTGACAAGAGTGATGGCACCGCCGGGCTTGGCGTCATCACACAGGCAGAGCATGCCGTTGCAGACGCCGACCACCTCCATATGCTTGTAGACATCCATGTGGCCGGTCCAGAGATCTCGAGGTTGCGGTATGCTTGTCTTGGGGTCTAGGTCGTCGAGGACGTACACGGACTCCGTGGTGGCAACGTGCGGCACGACGTCGCGGCACTGCTGCATCTCCGTCGTGCGCTGGTGGATGAGGTCGCGCCAGGACCTGCAGACGAGGCGCAGCCGCTGGCGCGAGGTCCATGGCAGCCGCGAAAGGATCTCCACCACAAGCTCCGTGGGGATGTCCTCCATCGCAACCGCCGCGGCTCTCAGGCCTCTGATCCGATGTTACGCCTGTTTGTTCTGATCCGTCCGTCTTCTTTGATCTTTGATGAGACTTTGATGCCCGAGTTGTTCGTTTTATAGGTGGAGAGGAATCGTAACCGGCAGTGAATATGACCTGAGGTGTTGGCGCTGGTTCACTTCCATAGTTGCTGCCAAGGCTGTTGCGGTGGTGCCGCATCAAAATAAGTTTCTCCCGGCTCCGTTCGCGGTCAGGCGAGGCTTTTGCCTTCGTCTAGGAGCCAGCAGTGTTGGGGATCCCTGGATCTCGTCGAGGTCGCGGGCTATGGTGGTTGGAGGTCCATCGGCACTGGCCGTTTGGATCCTCAGATGGGCGATGGAGGCAGGGAGACGAAGACCTTTCTTCTTCCTTGTTGGTATGATTTGCTGCTGCTGTTCTTCTCCTTCCTCTGCGCTGATGCTGGTGGGAGATCCTGCTTTGCCCGGGCGGATGGCCCGGCCGCGGTGCTGGACCGGTCGGATGACTCGAGTTCTCTTCCTTCCGGAAGGGACACTTTTCGCGGTACTCAAAGCCAAAGATGGCGACGGCTGTTGCAGGTGTGTTGGATTGATGTCCATGCCCTCTCAGCGCTGGTGTCAAGAAAGGAGGAAGCAGCATGGCGGCAATTGTACCGTGGTCGAAGATGATGACCTGTTTGCGACTGGTTGCAGATCCTTCTGCTGCAGGGGTCTTCTCTCAAGATTCAGGGATGATGACACAGGGCTCCGGAGATCTTCTTGTGTTATGGTTGTCTTAGGGTACTCTAGGTGTTCATGGTCCTTTGTGTTTGCGTTTCAGTGTGCTTGTAAGGGTCACCTACTTTGTACTGATTCGTGATTTGAATGAAAAAAAATTCAAAAAAAGTTGCGGCCTGAAGTCCGTGTTGCTTTGTGTTGCAGGAGAACATACCCCTGGAGAAGGTGTTTGAGAACCTGAGATGCAGCCTCTGACTAGGCGTACCAGCGCCTCCAATCTTCGGCCCAAGCAAGCCCGAGGAGAAGGAGGTACTCCTCCTACTCTACACTTGATATCTTCCTTGCTGCTCCCATAGCAAGGTTTGCTGTTTGTGCTGGTTTTTTCCTGGCCATGTATGCTATGTGCATGTTTAGCTTGGTCGCCTACTGGAGGTTGCAGTGTTAATTTCTTTGCCCAAGTGTGATAGCATGTTTAGCCTGTCACAAGTTTGGTGTGCTATCTTAGTCTCTACTCCCCTGTTCTGCACAACATGATTCTTGTTCAGTTTGTAACATGTGTTCTAACTTTGTTATGATCCCCTTGCTGCAAGGGAAACTTGGCTTATTTTATTTCTAGTATTGTGAGGTACTTGTTGGGAACCTTGCTCTTTTACTTGTGAAGTGCATCTATTGATCTTATACTCGTGATTTTGCATGGGGAACTTGTGTGAACTGGTAGAGGATCTTTCCATGCTAAAGCTTGTGTACTCTTCCGTTGTTGTCAACAGGCTAGGCTGCCTATGAAAAGGCCAAGAGGAAGGAGCAACCTTAATCAAGGCACTTGCTCATCAGGAGGTGGAATGTCTTTGCTGAGATTTTCACGCACCATATTTGATGTTTTTGCTGAGATTTTCACGCTCCGCCAAATTTGACGCACCATACTTGCTGAGATTTTCTTTTGTCGCTTTCCCTATAGAAGAAAATGCTTGTAGATTGTAGGATTGAGCATGCTAGCATTTTGATAGCTTTTCTTGGAACCAATCAAGTTTATCTTGCAAGGATAAATTGCAAATCCAGTGTTAGCCATCAATCATGTGGTATGTGTGTAGGAAAAAATAAAAGTGATAAGAGGAGTACAAGGTTTTTGTATAGAGCAAATTGTGGCTTGGCATTTTGATTGTGTGGCGGGCTACCAGAGAGAAATGAAGTCATCTCCATGAAGCATCCTACTGACCTTGTACCCTGTCATGTTTCTCTTGCAGGAAGCAATGGAGGATCATCAATCATGTTTATGTTGGTCTGTGCTGGGACGCTCGCGGCAGCCATGGAGTATCCATTTTTACTATATTTTTTGTAATTCTGTAGGTAGCATTGGGTTTGGATGCTTGCTTGTATACTGGGAGATAGTTTTGTTTTAGTTTGGATCCTTTTTGCTTTCATGATAAAGCACGGGCCTCGAGCCCTGAAATTTGGCCTTTTTGTAATCCTGTAGTAGTTGTCTGTGGGAAACAAAGAAAGAAAGAAATTAAAAAAAAGTTGGCTTTGAGAAATGCTTGCTTCTATATTCAACTTCCAATCGAGCCTCAGTTTATGATTGATTGAAATGAATCATTTTATGAGTCAATCTGATGTATTTATTGAACATGTCGCTGGTTGCATCATCTGCTTTACGAATTCCCAAGAGAGGATTGTTGTGTGTTGGGGAAAAAATAAGTTGATCTTGCTCGAGTGTTGCCCATATCATATCCTAGGGAGCATGCTACAGGAGAAGATATATCTTTATGATGATGATTCTGATAAATTGCACGCCAAACCAAGATGAATATATTTTTTTGCTGGAGAGAACACAAGAGATTTGATTTTGTTTATTTGCGCCTGGACCATTGGGTGGTGATACAAAATTTCAATGCCATCCGTCCCATGGCTAAAATTTTGATGCCATCCGTCCGATGACTCGGTAGTTAAGGAGGCGGCCGAGACTTTTGAGCCAATCACCACGCATAATCCACATGCTCCTGCTTTAGTGATTAATTGGGATGCCATACAGAATCCACACGCTCACGCAGAATGCCATCCGTCTGATGCCTCGGTAGTAGTATCTTGGAAAGAAACCTTATTGAATGAGGTGCCCATGAGAAATCCGTGTCACTTAATCCCCTTTCTTGTAATTGAAATGAATGCTTGCCTAGGGATGCCCATCGGGCAACGAGGGAGGGCTAGGCTTGCGCCATCTCACCGATCCGTGGCATGGCCTTTTCTTCCTCTGGCCATGGATCGAGCAGCTGGAGCACTTGAGGTTGGAGATCTTGTTCTCTCCACCATGCTGCCGTGTTGTCTATATATACATGAAGTAGCCATTCATCCGCGTGCAGGGTGCACGTGTGACTTAGGACTTAGGGACTTGGGCGCAGGCGGAGGAGGCGGCGATGCTTTTCACCGTGATGTGAAGGAGGAGGTTCTTGTTGCACTTGGATCCGGCTGGCTCCACTTGTTGTATCTATCTATCTAGAAGAAGAAGAAGAAGAAGAAGCGGTAGTGTTTCTGTTTGGTTGTTGTGGTGTGCTGAGAGGATGGAGAGAATTAGATGTAATGGAACCGAGTGTCGTCTGTCTGGTTGGTTGTGTAGAGAGACGGAAGCAGCTTATCTTAATGGGAGGGAGGCGGAGGCACCTCACCTCACCTCCGTCGACCACGGCAGCACAAACGACCGCAGGCAGGCCATGCGATCGAGGTCGCCGCGAATTCGACGCCCGTCGACGCCTCCTCCGTAATTTCCGAGCTGCACCTAGGCCGAGGAGGGGAGGGAGATGGCCTGGCTCTGGATGGGGTGGAGGTGGAGCTGGAGGTGATTGGTTGATGAGGCATCATTTTCTTTCTTTCATTTCAGTTGATTGATGACGAGGGCATAATTGGGCCGGGATTGAGCTTTGTTCGTGTGTGTTTTCTACAGCAGCGGAGAGGCGCGAGAGCAAGTTTCTTTTTTTCAATGCTTTGTTGGTGTTGAGAAGAAGAAGAAACCAACAACCCAAGTCGCGATCGAGAAAACAAGGAACCATGCGGCAAAGCAGCGACCCGACGGCGCGCGAGGCCACATGCAACTCTTGTGATCATCGACGACATCGGCAATATGCAACTCCAATTCTATCTTCTCCCCCTCAATTCTTTTCAATTTTTCTTTTAAATACTCGGTTTATCTTTCAACTAAATTTAACTTGTCGACAATAGGGTCGGTTGGAATTTCCGGTTCACACACCTCCTAGATAAAATTATCTATGTCAACTTGATGGGCATAATTTGTCATAAACACGAAATGCAACAAATAGTTATAAAATAGAATATACCACATCTGAATCATAATCCGGACGAGGGCCGACGGGGACGGATATTAAAACCATGGCACTATGTATAACAAACAACGTACGGGTAAGATAATTATACGAGTAACTATATATCTAAATCACACAAACATGATTTTTTATGTATAAAAAAGATAAGAACAAGAGGTTCACCACAAGGTGGTGCCGGCGACGGGATGGTGCGGGCGATCGACGGTGGCTAGGACGGAGACGGGAAGGCACTAAGTAAACCACACCTATATATGCAAACTAAGAGTTATTTTGACCTCAAATTGCACATAAATCAAATACTACCACATATAATTCCTCCCAAAATAAAACCCACAAATCACTATACTTATAGAGCATTGCGAGAGCTAATCTAGCAATGAGAGATGAAAGAAAAAGTTGCTAACCTTTGTGATCACTTGGTTGGATGGGGTGCCTTTAAATCTTCACAAATTTTGGCAAAAATAGAGTGTGAGCTCGAGAGGAAGAGGAAGAAAACAGAGGAGAGGAGAAAGGGGAAGAACAGAGCGCTCGGGCTCGACGAAGGAGTTTATATAGGATGACCTTTAGTACCGATTGGTTATACAAACCGGGACTAAAGGTGCATCTCTAGTCCCGGTTCGTATAACCAACGGTACTAAAGGTGCTGGTGGGGCCCCAGCCTGACACAAGCCTGCCACCACGTCTTTTGTACCGGTTCGTGGCACAAACCGGTACTAAAGGTTCGCCACGAACCGGTACTAATGATCGCCGCCCGCCTAGCCGTTGGAACCGGCACTAATGAGCACATTAGTGCCGGTTCAGTTACAAACTGGGACTAATATGCTTCACATTAGGCCCTTTTTCTACTAACTGTCGTTTAGGTCATACTGGTGTAAAATGCATGAAGAAACTCCATGCATATGGGCTTTTGGAATCACTTGATTATAAATCGTTTGATACTTGCAAACCATGCCTCATGGGCAAGATGACTAAAACTCCGTTCTCCGGAACAATGGAGCGAGCTAATGACTTACTGGAAATAATACATACCGATGTATGCGGTCCGATGAGTATTGAAGCTCGCGGCGGGTATCATTATTTTCTGATCTTCACAGATGATTTGAGCAGATATGGGTATATCTACTTAATGAAACACAAGTCTGAAACATGAAAAGTTCGAAGAATTTTAGAGTGAAGTGGAGAATCATCGTAACAAGAAAATAAAGTTTCTACGATCTGATCGCAGAAGCGAATATTTGAGTTACGAGTTTGGCCTTCATTTAAAACAATGTGGAATAGTTTCACAACTCACGCCACCTTGAACACCACAGCGTAATGGTGTGTCCAAACATCATAACTGTACTTTATTAGATATGGTGCGATCTATGATGTCTCTTACCGATTTACCACTATATTTTTGGGGTTATGCATTAGATACAGATGCATTCACTTTAAATAGGGCACCGTCTAAATCCGTTGAGACGACACCGTATGAACTGTGGTTTGGCAAGAAACCTAAGCTGTCGTTTCTTAAAGTTTGGAATTGCGATGCTTATGTGAAAAAGCTTCAGCCTGATAAGCTCGAAGCCAAATCGGAAAAGTGCGTCTTCATAGGATACCCAAAAGAGACTGTTGGGTACACCTTCTATCACAGATCCAAAGGCAAGATCTTTTTTTGCTAACAATGGATCCTTTCTAGAGAAGGAGTTTCTCTTGAAAGAAGTGAGTGGGAGGAAAGTAGAACTTGATGAGGTAATTGTACCTTCTCTTGAATTGGAAAGTAGTTCATCACAGAAATCAGTTCCAGTGATGCCTGCACCAATTAGTGAGGAAGCTAATGATGATGATCATGAAACTTCAGATCAAGTTACTACCGAACCTCGTAGGTCAACCAGAGCACGTTCCGCACCAGAGTGGTACGGTAATCCTGTTCTGGAAGTCATGTTACTAGACCATGACGAACCTACGAACTATGAGGAAGCGATGATGAGCCCAGATTCCGCAAAATGGCTTGAGGCCATGAAATCTGAGATGGGATCCATGTACGAGAACAAAGTATGGACTTTGGTTGACTTGCCCGATGATCGGCAAGTAATAGAGAATAAATGGATCTTCAAAAAGAAGACTAACGCTGATGGTAATGTTACTGTCTACAAAGCTCGACTTATTGCAAAAGGTTTTCGACAAGTTCAAGGAGTTGACTACGATGAGACCTTGTCATCCGTAGCGATGCTTAAGTCAGTCCGAATCATGTTAGCAATTGCCACATTTTATGATTATGAAATTCGGTAAATAGACGTCAAAACTGCATTCCTTAATAGATTTCTTAAAGAAGAGTTGTATATGATGCAACCAAAAGGTTTTGTCAATCCTGAAATTGCTAACAAAGTGTGCAAGCCCCAGCGATCCATTTATGGACTGGTGCAAGCCTCTCGGAGTTGGAATATACGCTTTGATAGTGTGATCAAAGCATATGGTTTTATAGAGACTTTTGGAGAAGCATGTATTTACAATAAAGTGAGTGGGAGCACTACAGCCTTTCTGATAAGTATACGTGAATGACATATTGTTGATCAGAAATGATGTAGAATTTTTTTGGAAAGCATAAATGAGTGTTTGAAAGGAGTTTTTGAATAAAAAACCTCGGTAAAGCTTCTTATATATTAGGCATCAAGATCTATAAAAGATGGATCAAGATGCTTGATAAGATTTTTCAATGAGTACATACCTTGACAAGATTTTGAAGGAGTTCAAATGGATCAGTCAAAGAAAGAGTTCTTGCCTGTATTGTAAGGTGTGAAGTTGAGTAAGACTCAAAGCCCGACCACGACATAAGATAGAGAGAGAATGAAGGTCATTCCCTATGCCTCAGCCACAGGTTCTATAAAGTATGCCATGCTGTGTACCAGACCTATTGTGTACTTTGCCATGAGTTTAGCAAGGGGTACAATAGTGATCTAGGAGTAGATCACTGGACATCGGTCAAAATTATCCTTAGAGGACTAAGGAAATATTTCTCGGTTATGGAGGTGATAAAGAGCTCGTCGTAAAGAGTTACGTCGATGCAAGCTTTGACACCGATCTGGATGACTCTGAGTGTCGATCTGGATACATATTGAAAGTGAGAGCAATTAGCTAGAGTAGCTCCATGCAGAGCATTGTAGACATAGAAATTTACAAAATACATATGGATCTGAATGTGGCAGACCCGTTGACTAAACCTCTCTTACAAGCAAAACATGATCACACCTTATTACTCTTTGGATGTTAATCACATGACGATGTGAACTAGATTATTGACTCAACTAAACCCTTTGGGTGTTTGTCACATGGCGATGTGAACTATTAGGTGTTAATCACATGGCGATGAGAATTATAGGTGTTATTCACATGCGATGTGAACTAAATTATTGACTCTAGTGCAAGTGGGAGACTGAAGAGAAATACGCCCTAGAGGCAATAATAAAGTTGTTATTTATATTTCCTTATATCATGATAAATGTTTATTATTCATGCTAGAATTGTTTTTACCGGAAACTTGATACATGTGTCAATACATAGACAAAACAAAGTGTCCCTAGTATGCCTCTACTTGACTAGCTCGTTAATCAAAGATGGTTAAGTTTCCTAGCCATAGACATGTGTTGTCATTTGATGAACGTGATCACATCATTAGGAGAATGATGTGATGGACAAGATGAAGGAAATATGCCCTAGAGGCAATAATAAAGTTATTATTTATTTCCTTATATCATGATAAATGTTTATTATTCATGCTAGAATTGTATTAACCGGAAACATAATACATGTGTGAATACATAGACAAACAGAGTGTCACTAGTATGCCTCTACTTGACTAGCTCGTTAATCAAAGATGGTTACGTTTCCTAACCATAGACATGAGTTGTCATTTGATTAACGGAATCACATCATTAGGAGAATGATCTGATTGACATGACCCATTCCGTTAGCCTAGCACTTGATCGTTTAGTATGTTGCTATTGCTTTCTTAATTACTTATACATTTTCCTGTAACTATTAGATTATGCAACTCCGTTTACGGAGGAACACTTTGGGTACTACCAAACGTCACAACGTAACTGGGTGATTATAAAGGAGTACTACAGGTGTCTCCAAAGGTACTTGTTGGGTTGGCGTATTTCGAGATTAGGTTTTGTCACTCCGATTGTCGGAGAGGTATCTCTGGGCCCTCTCGGTAATGCACATCATTATAAGCCTTGCAAGCAATGTGACCAATGAGTTGGTTACGGGATGATGCATTACAGAGCGAGTAAAGAGACTTGCGGTGACGAGATTGAACTAGGTATTGGATACCGACGATCGAATCTCGGGCAAGTAACATACCGATGACAAAGGGAACAACGTATGTTGTTATGCGGTTTGACCGATAAAGATCTTCAGAGAATATGTAGGAACCAATATGGGCATCCAGGTTCCGCTATTGGTTATTGACCAAGAATAGTTCTCGGTCATGTCTACATAGTTCTCGAACCCGTAGGGTCCGCACGCTTAAGGTTTCGATGATGCTTATATTATGAGTTTATGAGTTTTGATGTACCGAAGGAGTTCGGAGTCCCGGATGAGATCGGGGACATGACGAGGAGTCTCGAAATGGTCGAGACGTAAAGATCGATATATTTGACGACTATATTCGGGTTCGGAAAGGTTCCGAGTGATTCGGTATTTTTCGGAGTACCGAGAGTTACGGGAATACGTATTGGGCCTTATTGGGCCATACGGGAAAGAAGGAAAAAGGGCCTCAAGGGTGGCCGCACCTTCCCTTGGTCTGGTCCGAATTGGACTAGGGAAGGGGCGCCTCTTCCTTCCTTCTCCTTTTCCCTTCCCTTTCCTTCTCTCCTACTCCTACTACATGGAAGGTTTCCTAGTTGGACTAGGAAAGGGAATCCTACTCCCGGTGGGAGTAGGACTCCCCCCTGGTGCGCCTCCTCCTAGGCCGGCCACCCCCTCCCTTGCTCCTTTATATACGGGGGCAGGGGGGCACCCTAGAACACACAAGTTGATCCTTGAGATCGTTCCTTAGCCGTGTGCGGTGCCCCCCTCCACCATATTCCACCTCAGTCATATCATAGCGGTGCTTAGGCGAAGCCCTGCGACGGTGTAACATCAAGATCGTCACCACGCCGTCGTGCTGACGGAACTCCTTCTCTCCGGAGCTCTGTTGGATCGGAGCCCGTGGAGCGTCATCGAGCTGAACGTGTGCCAAGAACTCGGAGGCGCCGGAGTAACGGCGCTGGGATCGGCTGGATCGTGAGAAGAACGTACGACTACTTCCTCTACGTCATCATCGACACGGAGGTGCCGGAATGCTTGGCGCTGGGATCGGCAGGATCGCGAGGAGAACGTCGACTACTTCCTCTACGTTGTGATCGCTTCCGCCACGGTCTCACGAGGAATGCGTAGACAACACTCTCCCCTCTCGTTGCTATGCCATCACCATGGTCCTGTGTGTGCGTAGGAAAATTTTTGAAATTACTGCGTTCCCCAACACAAGACCCATCTGTTAGCTTAGCATAATGATCGTTAAGTTTTATTGCTATTGCTTTCTTCATGACTTATACATATTCCTCCGACTATGAGATTATGCAACTCCCGAATACCGGAGGAACACCTTGTGTGCTATCAAACGTCACAATGTAACTGGGTGATTATAAAGATGCTCTACAGGTGTCTCCGAAGGTGTTTGTTAGGTTGGCATAGATCAAGATTAGGATTTTTCACTCCGAGTATCGGAGAGGTATCTCTGGGCCCTCTCGGCAATGCACATCACTATAAGCCTTGCAAGCAATGTGACTAATGAGTTAGTTACGGGATGATGCATTACGGAACAAGTAAAGAGACTTGCCGGTAACAAGATTGAACTAGATATGAGGATACCGACGATCGAATTTCGGGCAAGTAACATACCGATGACAAAGGGAATAACGTATGTTGTCATTACGGTTCGACCGATAAAGATCTTCGTAGAATATGTGGGAGCCAATATGAGCATCCAGGTTCTGCTATTGGTTATTGACCGGAGAGGTGTCTCGGTCTTGTCTACATAGTTCTCGAACCCGTAGGGTCCGCACGCTTAACGTTCGATGACGATTTGTATTATGAGTTATGTGTTTTGGTGACCGAAGATTGTTCGGAGTCCCGGATGAGATCACGGATATGACGAGGTGTCTCGAAATAGTCGAGAGGTAAATATTGATATACTGGAAGGTTATGTACGGACGCCGGAATGGTTCCGAAGAGGTTCGGGTATATTTCGAAGTACCGGGAGGTTACCGGAACCCCCGGGAAAGTTAATGGTCCTCATTGGCCATAGTGGAGAGGAGGACGCAGGCCACAAGAGGTGCCCCCCATGACAGTCCTAATTGGACAAGGGGTGGGGGGCGTGGCCCCCCTTTCCTTCTCCCTCTCCCCCTCTTTCCCCTTTCCCCCTCTCCGTTGGAAGGAAGGGGGGAGCCGACTACGACTGGGAGTCCTAGTGGGACCCCCCCTCCCACTTGGCGCGCCCCTAGGGCTGGCCGGCCTCCCCTGTCCTCCTTTATATACGGGGGCATGGGGGCACCCCAAGGCACAATAGTTATTCTCTTAGCCGTGTGCGGTGCCCCCCTCCACAGTTTACTCCTTCAGTCATAGCGTCGAAGTGCTTAGGCGAAGCCCTGCGCGGATCACCATGCCGTCGTGCTGACAAAACTCTCCCTCGACCCTCTGCTGGATCAAGAGTTCGAGGGACGTCATCGAGCTGAACGTGTGCTGAACTCGGAGGTGCCGTATGTTCGGTACTTGATCGGTTGGATCGTGAAGACGTTCGACTACATCAACCGCGTTAAACTAACGCTTCCGCTTTTGGTCTACGAGGGTACGTGGACACACTCTCCCCCTCTCGTTGCTACGCATCTCCTAGATAGATCTTGCGTGATCGTAGGAATTTTTGTGAAATTGCATGCTACATTCCACTACAGAATTCTGGTACAACTTCTCCTTCCACTCGGCCATCAACTGTATACCGTTCAAGGCTCTCTATGGCATCGAAACCAATCTCAGTGGCATGGCTCTCTGGGACGACAAGACGGCGCCCATGCTCGACACCGAGCACTGTGGCTGGGGCGCCAATACAGCGCGCCTGCGGGAACAAATTCACCGCGCGCAACATCGCTTCAAGAAGCAGGCTGATCGCCATCGCACGGAGCGCAGTTTCCAGGTGGGCAACTCTGTCCTGCTCAAGCTCCAGCCGTATGCACAGTCCTCCGTCGTCAACATGTCGTGCGCCAAGCTTGCCTACAAGTTCTTCGGCCCCTTCAAGATTCTGGACAGGATCGGCACCCTCGCCTACAAGCTCGAACTGCCGCCGGATAGCTGCATCCACGATGTCTTCCACGCCTCGCAATTGAAGCCATTCACGCCTAACTACACGTCGGTCTACGCCAAGCTTCCCAAACCACCAGATTTGGTAATAGGCGGCGTCGAGCCGGTGGAGATCCTGGAGCGCCTAATGGTCAAGCGCGACAACAACGCATTGGTTCAGCTCCGCATCCGCTGGTCTTCTTCCACTACAGACACCACCTGGGAGGACTACGATACCCTTTGACACCGCTTTCCGGCTGCCCGCATCTGGCAGGATGACGAGCCGGCAGCTTCGGAACCTGACGAACCTGCAGCAGAAGAGGAGGATTTCTCTGAAGAAGAGGGAAGTGTCACACCTGCATCCCCTTGGTGTAGGTGGACAACTGGGATTGGTTGGACCTGGTAGCTAGGGCCCATAGGGCAGGTGTGCATGTGGCTGTATAAGTGTGTGTGCGGTGCACCCGAGAGGGCATGCGTGATGTATGTGAACTCTGACTCCTCCCTCCTTCTCTGTTCCTCACCTTCTTATTCATCAAGCCACAGAGTGGAATCTCGATCTCATCCCCCTTTTCCCCTTGTATCGATCCTCTGGATCAGCGGGTCGTTACAAACCGGCAAACGAAGCGCAGCCGCCGGCGCGAGGTCCATGGCAGCCGCAACAGGATCTCCACCACAAGCTCCGTGGGGATGTCCTCCGTCGCAAACACGGCGGCTCCCAAGTCAGGTCTCCGATATTAGGCCTGTTTGTTAGGAGGACATCTTCGGAGAGGTTCCTTCCTTGGCTGATGCCGCTGCCGCTGCCACCTCCACTCCCCAGTCCTCCCCTCCTTGGACCTCTCCTCCCCTCTCCAACACCATCCCCGCTACCACATCTACCGTCTCCACCATGGTTGCGCCGCCTGCTTCCCTCCCTCTCAACCAATTCCTCCTCAATTTCCATCAGGAGCACATCTCCAATCATATCAAGTTCAAACTTGATCCAGCCGAGAACAATTACCTCAAGTAATGCATGTTCTTCACCAATCATATCGAATTTAAAAAACGTTAAATTCACATAGAAAGAATGTTGACCATGCATTCGAAAAATGTAATAGACATATACCAAAAATGTACTATGTGTATGAAAAAAAGTAGACATAAAAAATATAAGTGACCAAAAAATCATGTATTTTAAAAATGTTAGACGCATATATAAAAAATGTCTCGATGTATAAGTAAAATGTTGAATGCGTACTGAAAATAGTTAACTTTTGTTGAGCAAAAAAGAAGACCGAAGAAAAACGAGAAAAAAAAACAAGGAAACCCAATAAAGACTAAAAAGAAAAACAAAGAAAATTAAAAACCAACGAAAACAGTGCAACATAATGAAAACAGAAAAGACCGAGAAAGAAACAAATAAAACCAATGGAAAGTAAGCATGACAGAAAATGAAGAAAGAACGAAATGAAAAATAAAGAAAATTAATGAAAACCAAGAAAGAAAGAAATAAAAACAAAAAATGGTGAAAACCGAAAAACAAGACATGATTTACGTGGGCTGGGACGTGTCGTGATGGGCTACGTAAACGTCACGTATGCGTGGGTATCACCAGACGAGACTGATTCTGTTTCCGTTACAAACTTGCCGGTTACGATTCCGCTCCAACCATGGAAGTGCCAACGCCTCCGGCATCAAAGTCTCAAAATCAAAGAAGACGGAACGGATCCCAACAAACGGGCCTAATACATCGGAGACCTGACCTGGGAGCCGCGGCGGTTGCGATGGAGGACATCCCCACGGAGCTTGCGGTGGAGATCCTGTTGCGGCTGCCATGGACCTCGCGCCGGCGGCTGCGCCTCGTGTGCCGGTCCTGGCGCGACCTCGTCCACCAGCGCACGACGGAGATGCAGCAGTGCCGCGACGCCGTGCCGCTCGTCGCCACCACGGAGTCCGCATACGTCCTTGACGAGCTAGACCCCGAGACCAGCATACCTCGACCTCGAGATCTCTGGGCCGGCCACATGGATGTCTACAAGCATATGGAGGTGGTGGGCGTCTGTAATGGCGTGCTCTGCATGTGCGATGACGCCAAGCCCGGCGGTTCCATCACTCTTGTCAACCCGGCCATCGGAGACACGCTCGTGCTCCCGCCGATCCCGTGCCACGGCCTGTTCAGGCGCCACAACTCGCGGCGCACCGACAGGAGCTGGCACCAGGCCTACAGCTTCGGGTACCACCATGGTACGGGGCAGTACAAGGTGGTGCATGTCCCGTGCTTCTTTAAGACCAAGGAGACGCTGCAGGTGTTCGCGGTGGGAGAGGCGTCGTGGAGAGAGGTTCCAGCGCCTAACACGAAATGCAGGCTGGACGCCGGAGTCGTCAGCGCAAATGGGGCCTCGTACTGGGTCACGGAGGGATCGCAGGAGCAAATAATGTCTTTTGACCTCAAGAGTGAGCGGGTGAAACCCACAAAGCCATTGCCCATGCCGGCCGGCCCATCGGTAACTTGACCGAGGTGCAGCGCAGGCTGAGCACCGTAACTATCGGCGAATACGTGATCAAGGTATCGTTGCGGTTATCTAAATCGAGTCACACAAACTTAGCAAATCCTTTATGTTATTTTTCAAATATATCTCTTTTTTTGCATGGTAATACGTGTTTCATTCATATCATAAAGAACATAGTACAAGTAACGCAAGGACCGACATGACAAAACTGAAAAGATAGCAGAATATCTTTAACCTTGACATCAACGTCCATCACCTGCATCCGGCACCATCATAACAAAACTGAAAATATCTCTCTCTCATATGGCCACACATATGTGCATGTAAATAAAGTATTTGATCCGTATAAGAATTGTCTTCACTCAATTATGGTTGTTTATAGGTGTGGATTCTTGAAAGCACCGGGAGGGAGCAGACATGGATCTATCAATATAAATTGGATGTTTCTTATCGCTCACTCGGGCCGGACCAACAACTGACACGGCCAAACTTCATTCTTGGCGAGTATGTCCTAATCGTTGCTGGACAAGGCCAAAAACTGTTCCGATACCTGCATACGCCGGTCAATTATCAGACAAGCTCCGACTGTAAGGCAGTCCATAATTGTTATCGACGGAAACTTGTTCCTGATATAAGAGGCCGTATTTGTCGAACATTTGCCTACATCAAGACCATGGAGGCGTTGAGTGTTTATAGGCTTTGGTGACAACATATGTAAATGGATTTTCAGGTCACAAGAATAGCACATATTTTACCTACTAGGCAATGGTGCACTTATGAGCAGCAGTTGCAGTTGGGCCTCGCTACGATCAGATCATAGCAATGCCCAAATGCAAGCCACTGATCATGGAAGTTGAAGTTGGGCTTTGCTATGATTAGATCGCCGCGCACCGCACGCCCACACCCGCGCCCATCACCGCCCGCGCCCTGGCTACTCCGGCCTCGCTCCCGCAGATCCCACTGTTCGCCGCACAGCCACTGCCACGCACGTCCAGCTGCTGTTGTTGCTGCGCCCCACCGGCGGTCGCTCGCGTGCCCGCCTCACTGCGGCCCCCGCCCGACCTCCTCGTCCGACCGCCATGGCCACGTACCGGCACGCCCTGCCGCACCACCACCTCCCTCGCCGGTGCTCGCTGCCGCGGCTACGCCCGCAGCTCCTATGGTGCTCATGTGCGAGCACGCGCCTCGCCCCTGGCCTGTGCCTCTGACCACAGGGCCCCCTGGAAAAGAACGTAAAGAAAAGAAAATAATAGATAAAAATAATAAATTAATTAACTAATTAATTAATTAATCAAATAGTTAATTAACTTAATTAGCTAATTAACTTCTAAATAGCCTATTGTGAGAATGACAGTAGGCCCCACTACTTAATTAGATTAATTAAAATGTTAACAAAACTCTGGTGAATAGAACTGTGACCTACAATGGGGTCCCACTGGTCCCATTGACTCTGGTGCATATGGGCTTTTGGAATCACTTGATTATGAATCATTTGATACTTGCAAACCATGCCTCATGGGCAAGATGACTAAAACTCCGTTCTCCGGAACAATGGAGCGAGCTAATGACTTACTGGAAAAAATACATACCGATGTATGCGGTCCGATGAGTATTGAAGCTCGCGGCGGGTATCATTATTTTCTGACCTTCACAGATGATTTGAGCAGATATGGGTATATCTACTTAATGAAACACAAGTCTGAAACATTTAAAAAGTTCGAAGAATTTCAGAGTGAAGTGGAGAATCATCGTAACAAGAAAATAAAGTTTCTACGATCTGATCGCAGAGGCGAATATTTGAGTTACGAGTTTGGCATTCATTTAAAATAACGTGGAATAGTTTCACAACTCACGCCACCTTGAACACCACAGCGTAATGGTGTGTCCAAACATCATACCCGTACTTTATTAGATATGGTGTGATCTATGATGTCTCTTAGCAATTTACCACTGTATTTTTGGGGTTATGCATTAGATACAGATGCATTCACTTTAAATACGGCACCATCTAAATCCGTTGATACGACACCGTATGAACTGTGGTTTGGCAAGAAACCTAAGATGTCGTTTCTTAAAGTTTGGAATTGCGATGCTTATGTGAAAAAGCTTCAGCCCGATAAGCTCGAACCCAAATCTGAGAAGTGCGTCTTCATAGGATACCCAAAAGAGACTGTTGGGTACACCTTCTATCACAGATCCAAAGGCAAGATCTTTTTTGCTAACAATGGATCCTTTCTAGAGAAGGAGTTTCTCTCGAAAGAAGTGAGTGGGAGGAAAGTAGAACTTGATGAGGTAATTGTACCTTCTCTTGAATTGGAAAGTAGTTCATCACAGAAATCAGTTCCAGTGATGCCTGCACCAATTAGTGAGGAAGCTAATGATGATGATCATGAAACTTCAGATCAAGTTACTGCCGAACCTCGTATGTCAACCAGAGCACATTCCGCACCAGAGTGGTACGGTAATCCTGTTCTGGAAGTCATGTTACTAGACCATGACGAACCTACGAACTATGAGGAAGCGATGATGAGCCCAGATTCTGCAAAAATGGCTTGAGGCCATGAAATCTGAGATGAGATCCATGTACGAGAACAAAGTATGGACTTTGGTTGACTTGCTCGATGATCGGCAAGCAATAGAGAATAAATGGATCTTCAAAAGGAAGATTAACGTTGATGGTAATGTTACTGTCTACAAAGCTCGACTTATTGCAAAAGGTTTTCGACAAGTTCAAGGAGTTGACTACGATGAGACCTTGTCATCCGTAGCGATGCTTAAGTCAGTCCGAATCATGTTAGCAATTGCCATATTTTAAGATTATGAAATTCGGCAAATGGACGTCAAAACTGCATTCCTTAATAGATTTCTTAAAGAAGAGTTGTATATGATGCAACCAAAAGGTTTTGTCGATCCTGAAAGTGCTAACAAAGTGTGCAAGCCCCAGCGATCCATTTATGGACTGGTGCAAGCCTCTCGGAGTTGGAATATACGCTTTGATAGTGTGATCAAAACATATGGTTTTATACAGACTTTTGGAGAAGCATGTATTTACAATAAAGTGAGTGGAAGCACTACAGCCTTTCTGATAAGTATACGTGAATGACATATTGTTGATCGGAAATGATGTAGAATTTTTCTGGAAAGCATAAATGAGTGTTTGAAAGGAGTTTTTGAATAAAAAACCTCGGTAAAGCTTCTTATATATTAGGCATCAAGATCTATAAAAGATGGATCAAGATGCTTGATAAGATTTTTCAATGAGTACATACCTTGACAAGATTTTGAAGGAGTTCAAATGGATCAGTCAAAAAAAGAGTTCTTGCCTGTATTCTAAGGTGTGAAGTTGACTAAGACTCAAAGCTCGACCACGGCATAAGATAAAGAGAGAATGAAGGTCATTCCCTATGCCTCAGCCACAGGTTCTATAAAGTATGCCATGCTGTGTACCAGACCTATTGTGTACTTTGCCATGAGTTTAGCAAAGGGTACAATAGTGATCTAGGAGTAGATCACTGGACAGCGGTCAAAATTATCCTTAGAGGACTAAGGAAATATTTCTCGGATATGGAGGTGATAAAGAGCTCGTCGTAAAGACATGTGTTGTCATTTGATGAACGTGATCACATCATTAGGAGAATGATGTGATGGACAAGACCCATCCGTTAGCTTAGCATAATGATCGTTAAGTTTTATTGTTATTGCTTTCTTCATGACTTATACATATTCCCAAATACCGGAGGAACACCTTATGTGCTATCAAACGTCACAATGTAACTGAGTGATTATAAAGATGCTCTACAGGTGTCTCCGAAGGTGTTTGTTGGGTTGGCATAGATCAAGATTAGGATTTTTCACTCCGAGTATCGGAGAGGTATCTCTGGGCCCTCTCGGCAATGCACATCACTATAAGCCTTTCAAGCAATGTGACTAATGAGTTAGTTACGGGATGATGCATTATGGAACAAGTAAAGAGACTTGCCGGTAGTGACTATATGTGCACTCTTGCAATATACTCCCTCCGTCTCATAATATAAGATGTTTTTTGACACTACATTAGTGATGCCTAAACTTGCCATCAATGTTTACTTTGGTGCATGAACTTGAAGAATACGCTGATTTGGTGCAAAAACTTGGCTCTTTGATGCAAATACGGTTCGAAACAGATTTTCGTACGATTGCGCTGCTGATTAGGATGCCAGCGTGTCTGTGGGGCCGACTGTCAGCGAGTTCCATCGCGCACAGAGGCGTGTTGCCGCGCGGCTGGGTGAAATATTGTGTAAACCCTCTTCCTTTTGTTTATTTTTCGCACATAAGCCCCTGAGCCGCTGGGACACAACAACCCGCACGTATCCTAACATCCCGCCTGATCATCTGCCTCGAGCTCTTCTCTTCGTCTCTCTCCTAGTTTGATCGTACTGTGCCGCCGCCTGGGTGGATCTAGACGACGCCATTGATCTTCACGGGCGTGGATGGCGGAGCCTCGTCGGCGAGCTCCCGGCGAAGCAGCCCCTCAATACGGTGGGAATTGCCTCATCTCCTCCGGCCCTCTGTCTCCTACTTCCGTTAGGATTTTAGATGTATTTGTGGTGCGACAGGAACTAGGATCTGTATTTCGTTGGGCTGCTGTGATTATTCTTAGTTGTGTTTAGGTTATTCCCCCAATGCGCAATGACACTTAAGGATTTGAAACTGCTGTTTGTTCATAGGTAATGCGTGCGGTAGAAACCAGCCTCTTTTTTGGTACTCCTTCCGTTTCCAAATATTTGTCTTTCTAGCCATCTCAAATGGATTACAACATACGGATGTATGTAGACATGTTTTAGAGTGTAGATTCACTTATTTTGTTCCGTATGTAGTCACTTGTTGAAATCTCTAGAAAGACAATTATTTATGAACGGAGGGAGTATTTCTGATGGACAAAGAATGCAGATTTGATGACATAGAGGATGGTGGATTTGATTTTATTAGAAATAGGCGGTAGGTATACTGAAATTTTAACAGTAGCATTAACTTGATGACAGTGTCATTGCTGAACTTTGTAACAGATGCTTAACTGAATTTTGGACACTGAATGTTGGTCAGTTGCTTAACTGAATTTTTTGACACTTGCTTAACTGAATTTTGGCTAGTAGGTACACACTCAATTTTGATCAATGCCCATGTGTTGGTGCACTGTACGTGCAGAGTGTAAGCTAGTCGGTACGGTTTGGTGAGTTTCTGTAAGCAGACAACAAGCAAAGGGCATTTGTTGTATGGGCAATTTAGTAAGAAACAGAGCACACATACACACCAGTACTCTTTATTCTTTTCTAAACTGTGTGTTGTAAGCTGAAGTAAGGGTGAACTAAGTACTTCTTATTTGCATTGCAGGTGCATTTGATGGTCTTTTCTCAGTTGAGATTCACCACAAAGGCTTCTTTTGTGGAACTGACAGCAACAATACATACATGGATTATGAAGTTGATTGGTTTGACAACTGTGATAGTGATACTTGGTCCATTTTATGGCTAGATGATTTTCTGCAGCAGCTCGGGTATGACAGAGAGGGTGTAAAGCTTGATGTGTTTTGGTGTCAGGGTAGAAAGACATTGGGTGATGGGCTGAGAGAGATAAAGTGTGATGCAGACATCCTTGCAATGATAGCAGCAACTACGGAGCACTGGAATTTGTTGTTAATTGTAGACCATGGAGAGACACTTGAAAGTTTTATGAGAGATGACATTATGCTAAATGACAAAAATATCCAGGATGAGGAAAGAAGTGTGCCAAATAATAGGAGGGGAAGGAGGTTATTTGGGGAAGGATCATCCTCAGGTTGTGGTGATGAAGAAATAGAGGAGGAAGTTGGAGTAGATGCCGCAGCAGCAGATTCAGAGACTGATGAGGATTTCTATGATAGTGACTTTGCAAAACATGATCAAGGTATCGTTGCGGTCCGTTTCTAAATCAAAATATTCACGCAAACTTTGCAAAACCGTTCGTAATACTATTTACATATATCTCTTGCTCCTATGGGCTATGGCCACACATATATACGTGCATGTAAATAAAGTACTTGATCCGTAAGAGCTGTCTTTACTCAATTATGATTGTTTATAGGTGTGGATTCTCGACAGCACCGCGAAGGACCAGACCTGGATCTATCAATATAGGTTGAGTGTTTGTTATCCTTCACCCAGGGCGAAGCAACAACTGACACGGCCAAACTTCATTATTGGCGAGTATGTCCTAACTGTTGGTGGACAAGGCCAAAATTTGTTCCGCTACTGTCATAGGCCGGTCAATTATGAGCCAATCTCGGAGTTTAAGGCGGTCCACACCCACTATTGTTTTCAAAGTGTTCCCAATATCAGAGGACATATTTGCCGGACATTCGCATACATCAAGACCACGGAGGCGTTGGTGACCAAATGTATGAATGGGTTTTCAGGTCATAAGAATAGCACATATGTTAACGTCTGCCTACTAGTTGTTCTTTACCTGTACCGATTCTCTATCCATTGTGTCGCCGTTAGTTTGAGACTGAATTAATCTCGAACCACCAACTATCAAGATTGAGTTCTCTCTTGAATGGCTTTTTTTTGTTGTTGTTGACAATCTCTTGCATATACTAGATAAAAAAATGCCCTCAAACAATTTCGGGGATGTAAAATAGAGAGAACTCTTGAATTGATATGGTATATTCTCTCTTTCTTTAAATCCAAATTTTCACCTTGAAGTGTTATATTCGTTTGTCCACTCTTGAAGTTATGTTTCTATTTTTTACAAGTATGTCCACACAAAATGTTCATGGCATGAAAATAAACAAAACCAAATTCCTGATGCACAAAACTGTTAGTTTTTATATTATTGGACTTTTTAGCACGGATGCATGTGTTACTGAGAGTGGATCGGAAGTCCTATTTGATTTGAAAGGGCTAGCAACCTCGCTGTTTCTTTAGATTCAAGGAAAGAAACATAAGCTTCTTTACAACACCTCTAGGTTAAAATATGAATGTAAAGTCAATGGTTAGTTGGGAAAGCACCCATTCGTTCACGACCAGCGGCGCGAGCGGGCGATAGATTTATGTGCATCCCGTCGGCTCCACCGCCGTTGTGCTTCATCTCATGTGACCTTAGGGCCATGGAGGCCCGGTGAATCCCAACCATTGCCGGCCGGAGGGCTCTGTTTTTAGGTTTTTTTTGTTGCTTTTTTGGTCAGGGTTTGTGTCCTTCTCGGGAAGGCAAGGCGGCAACGGCTCCCTGAAGATAGGATAAGGTTCTCCCCGCCTATCCCCTGTCCCGACAGTATGTCTAGCTTCATTTGAGGGCATGTGGAGGAGTGTCCCGGGTGAATCTCATAGGATTCATAAAGTGTTTGTATTCGATGGATCCGCTTGGATCCGGTTTTCGTTCGTCTTTGTTCGTGTGTTTACAGATTGGACCCTTCCGATACACGCTTCTCTTCAACGACAGTGATTGCTATTTTGATGCGTTGATCATGTGGGGCTTTAGTAGGACGACTTCCCATGTATCTGCTACAATAAATTTGGCCCAACCTCGGACCCTCATATAAATGCTTCGTTCTGGTCTATCTCTTGTTCTCAGAGAAGAGTGGCATACGCCTTCTGAGTGGAGAATTCCTTGTCCACAACGATGAAGCACTGATCCTGTTTCGATGAGGGCATAAAATCCTGCAGCACAGACAAAATTAAAACGAGTTCCTGTTTGACAACAAGTGTAAGACGATTACGTGGATTATATTCTAAACCGGAGTGCACAATAGTTGACTGGGCTTCGGCCCTAGTCAACGTCAATGGCCATGTCGCACTAGAATGGGCTTCGGCCCGTTAAAGAATTGACTGACCCAAATATGGGATTAGTAAAAAAGAGCCCGAGATAAGACACGACTAATCAAGAAAAAAAATGTACACAAATCTTAAAGCGGAAACGAACGGCACAAAAATCGACTTATCAAAAATTAATATTCAGGCAACTTACATCCAGCTAAAATGAATGGGAATTTGTGTATCAAATTATCAATTGAGGACGCATGTCCTTATGTCATTGCTTGCCCTAGATCGACTACTGTGCGTGCGTAGTTCCACGTGATCTATCAATCGATTAATCCACGCGAAGTAAGCCAACAGGTAAGACAAGCTACGCTAGCTAGCAGTGATGCATGGTCCATGCACGTCAACTTGGATGGAGGTGGGCTGACTCCTACCTGTTTTTATCTGACGGACGGATCCAACATCGATCGTGCAGAGTCAGCCTTACACTATACAGCGTGCATGGCGCATGCTCACCTTTCGTTTAATTGAAATGAAGCTGGCCCTGCCATGGACCGGTCCGGCGGCCGGGCCCACGTGTGGGCATCACAGGTTACTCCAGTCCGTCACAAACGACGGAAGGAAATCATGCACGCAGAGTAGCGGCTGTCCATGCATGGAAGGAACACGGCGGCATGAATTTACCAAGGAACCGTCTATCTGAAAAAACTCCTCGAGTCAGTCACTTATGTTTTAGTCCATTAGATCAATATATCCAATGGTTAGAAGTGTGCCGTCACTGTTTATCTTATTCCTTTCTTCCTCCCCGTTCCCCGCGGCGGTTCCTCCTCCTCCCCCGCGGCCTACCCAGGCCTAACCACCTGCCTTCACCCTCCACCGCCCTCCCATCAACCTCCCCCCACTGCCATGCTAGCCACCGCCCCCAGCATCTCTCTGAGCCCCGCACCACCGGTGAACATGGTGGCATGAATTTATCAAGGGTGCAATTATAACGTCAGCATTTCAGCCGATTTCCTCAACCATTGGATTAAAATCCAATGGCTCGGACTGGGACATGTTCTTCCTCCTCCAGCCGCTCACCCATTCTTCCTCGGACACGCATGGCTCCCTTTTCTCTTCCGCAGTTCCTCCTTTCCCTTCTCTCTGGCTTGGGCTACTTCCAATCCGAACGGTGATCAGAGGTTCACAGCTAAAAGTTCCCCCATCGGCATATGGTTGTCGCTCAGGCATGCGGAAGCCAAGGAGCATATGCACTGGCGAAGCCTCATGCGGAAGCCAAGGAGCATATATATGCTCAGCCCAAGAAGCAAGAATACATCCGAGCACAATTCATCTACAACCTCCCACGCTCGCGATAGTCGGGTCAAGACCTCCAATGCTCGCTCGTCTTCCTCCTCTTTCCCCAAGATCGAGACAGGACCTTCTCTTCCCCCTTCCCCCAATCGCCATGGATGAGCCTTTCTAGGTATTGACTCGACTGTCAACTGCCAAACGCCACTCACCTCTGCTAGCTGTTGCCAACCGCCGGCCGCCGTGTGCTGTCCTTGCCAACCATCGCCGCCCTCCAGGCCGCCACGCCGGGCGCCCCTGCATGCTTCTGTTGGCTCTTGGTTGCTGCCCCTTCTCGTTCTCTCACTCACTCACTACCACTGCCGCATGCTGATGAAGTAATCGTTTAACTGCTGCCAAAGTGCTGAAGGAGCAAGGCTGCAAGAGCAATTGAGCAAGCATGGCTTGTAATTTTGATTGCCATGTACCGATTCAAAATTATAACTAAGGCATTTTTTTTACTGCCATGTACTGCAAGAGCAATTGAGCAAGCGTGGTATGTTTCAAAATTATAACTAAAGAAAAACGATTCAGTGATGTACCGATGTTCCTAGAGTTGCATAAATTTTTGAAGTTAATATACGTGTCGGCCATGTATTGTGCCAAATTTTTTATAGCCTAAGTATCCATGATTTTTATGCTATGTACAACAGTAATGAAGTACATGTTCAGATCATCCATGAGATAGTGAGCCGCATCTGTTTTCGTGCACATTTTGCCCTTTCTATGAACTTGCCCCCCCCCCCCCATGTTTCTTGTCATGCTCTGTCACTGAGCATATAGATTATGGGTACAACAGTTGAAAGATGGTAGCACGGGAAACTTACAACCGGTTTGGATGACGGTTCAATAATTGGATAGGTGTATAGTTATCTTGTCCTATTTATGCCGGTTGTGGCGATTTTTATTTCATTCCAGCTCATATTGCAAGCTTGTATCAAACTACGTACCTGTTGATTGACTGCTTGATTTAATAATATGGTTGCATACATTATTTTGATGCGAAAACAGGGGTAATCCTCCTTTGCTAAAAAACAAGTTACTGAGCTGACCATTTGACTTTTGGTGCATCTGGCAGGAAAGACACGGCTGCTGAGCAGTTCTCGTACATGATAGAACATTCCGGATGACAACGGTGAAGCGAACTTGTGGCTCTCGGGTGCTAGCGCACACCCTATATGCGCAAAAACTATAAATAACCCCAAAAAGGTTAAAAAGTGAAACTTTTTAGAATTAAATATGATCAAGTATTATAATCATATAAAAAGTTTGGTCAAGGATTGATTCCTGTTGACTTTGGAAAAGAACAAATTTGTGACGACAATATAGCATGAACAGTATTTGCATATAGCGTTCTGCGTTCCTTGGTGAATCATTGTATATGATTAAAATACTTGATCGCGTTTGATTAAAAAATTGAACTTTTTGACAATTATTTGAGTTACTAATTCTTTTTTTTTTGCATATAGGATGCGCTAGCACCCGAGCAGGCCGATGACATTGCCTGCTATGCTATAATATTTACCTTCGAATGTGCATGCCATTACTAACTACTCCCTTCATCCCATGATATAAGACGTTTTCTGACAATAATATAGTGTAAGAAGGAGTACCAGGGAAGAGGCCCAGTACATACCGCATGCATGTCTGATGTACTCCCTTCGTTTCTAAATATAAGTCTTTTTAGAGATTTTACTGCGGACTAGATACGGATCAAAATGAGGGAATCTACACTCTAAAATATGTCCATATACATCCGTATGTAGTTTGTAGTGAAATCTCTAAAAAGACTTACATTTAGGAACGGAGGGAGTACATAAGTAAGTCGATCTGATTCTGATGACGCCGTAAACAATTACAGTAAAACGCAAAATCTCTGTCGCTTGAGAGCTCTCTAGCTCCTGGTTCACATGCAACTTCTGCTGTGTAGCAGCTGGCATCTTATCGTTATCGTTTGAGAGAGCAAGCTAGCTAGCGCACAGATCGGTCGACATTATACGGTCTGTATACGTGTACGTGTGCGCTCTGTACGTATGCGAGTGGCATGTGAGCGGAGCAAACTATACGACCGACATACTCATTGGCGGTGGTCCTGCTATACGTATATATACGTATGTGCCTTACCTGTAGCTTGCTGGCGATGCATGCGTACGTATCCGTTGACCCTTTGCTCTCCTAGCAACTTAGATCTCCATCCATCCATCGATCTAATGTGTACGTAGTATGTGCGATGGGAGTTTTTAACAGATTGAGTATACATGCATGGGTCGACCACTGTGCGCCACATATGATAGATCGATTGATTGATCCACGCCAAGTAATAATCCAACACGTAAAACAAGCTGCACCAGTGGTGCATGCATGATGCATGGTCCATGCATACGCATGTCAACCTGTTTACTGTTTACTCTGACGCACGGATCCAACACCGATCGTGCAGAGTCAGCCTTACACTATACGGCGTGCATGGCGCATGCATGCTGGCCTTTGGTTTCATTGAATGAAGCTGGCGCTGACATGCCCATGCATGGACCGATCCGGCGCCCGGGCCCGCGTGTCGGCATCACAGGTTGCTCCAAGCCAGCACACACGACAGAAGGAAATCATGCAGCGGCTGGCCATGCAGCCACGTTGACGGCACATAGCTAGCTGGAAGATGCTTGCCCTGGGCAGCACGGGTCAACACCTCGTCGTATCCCGTGGCTGCGAGCCCTCGGCCCTAATTAATTCGCCTTGGTCCGTTGCGATCATGCATGGTCGATCAAGGCTCTCGCCCCACTTGCTCGATGTCAAAAAAAAAAAAAAAAAGAGCTAGAGGTCAACCCCTAATGCCAACAAACCACGCATGCGTATGATCTAACGTGTTCGCTCATCCATCGACCGGTGGAATCTACTGCCGTAGCACAGCTTCGATCCGATCCGTGTCGTTCCTACGGTCTGGAGATGCGGCCGGTGGCTTTCACTTTTATCTCATTTGTTATTATCAGTTTTTCATTACTGTCTTCAAGTCTTTTGTTACTGATTCAATTCATCTCTAGTTAACTGCCGCATTCCTAAGGCTGGCTGGTGCACCCGCCGGGGTGAGCCGTCGGATCAGCCTCCTCACCGGCCCTTGGATCTCATCTAGGTGAAAAAAAAAACAAGCCATAGCAAAATAACAATGCGTACCATTTTCTTGTGCGCTTGCAATAATCATTTGTAGCAGACCCTCCAAAGTCATCGCAACATGTTGGTCGTGTGTTTGCGGCAAAACCTAAACCAGGATGTAGCATGCCAACCAAACGTGCGCAGCATGAAAGAACATACAAAACAGTAACCTTCTGCAACCAAATTATGTAGTATCATTTGTTGAAAATTTTGGGACGTCAGAAATGCCCAAGTCTTCCGATCCTTGGATCTTGACACTGACATGGTAAGAAACCAATATATAATACATTTTTGAGTATGTTGGTAGGGTCCGGTCATCACATCCGTGGCGACTTAGCTTTATGGCTACATAGATTACCCGGAAAGGGATCATGTCGGTCTGTGGCGTGATCATATCTATCATCACGACCTAGAACTTTTGTAACAAACCTTGTTGTCACGGTGGCGCTTTGAAATTCAATTCAGGTGGGGAAATCCAGCTCGCCGGAGCTCTCTCATCACCGGATTTGGCAAGCCTGGATCCATCCATCCCCGAATCCTATCTTCCCCAAGACCAGTGGCATGGAAAAAAATCGCATCTCATCTTCTAACTCGAGCTTCACCATGGGCATCAATGGCATCAAACTCCCAAGACACTCGCCCAGGTAGTCTAGAACAAAGCAGTAGAAGCAGTGGGCAGCGGAAAGAGGGGTAGGAGGGGTGACTACCGATGATTTGGGGTTGTAGGGTAGTGTCAAGGAGTGACATCAAAGGGAGCCTATAGCGGTGATGCTTTGAGCGCAACATTGAAGGAAAGAGAGAGGGGGGATGAAAACAAAATTGTTCCAGAGAGACGACGTTAATGGGACTACGAGACATGTGGTTGGATGACGAGGCAACCGGCGCTGGCTTCGTATCGCCGGTCAGAGGGGAATCATTTCCCTTTCCATAAATCTCGGTCACTAAAGCAACTAATGCTAAGTAAACTGTGCTATTGTACAGTGGTGGAGCGTGCAAGTCTAGGGGGCTATGCCCCCCCCCCCCAACTTTGGACCAAACTATGAAGAAATTTTTTGAGGGAGGGCTTAGATGAGGTTTTTTTAGCAGTTTACACCCTCAAACACCCATGATTTAGCCTTGCCCCCCCCCAACCCAGCCATTCCTAGCTAGCTCCGCCAGTGCTATTGTATGAAACAAAATGCGGTTTTGGCATTGAGTTTATATACGGAATCTGAGATTGAGAAGAAGATGTTTGGGTATTGACGCAATAATTCTTAACTTCAAATTCAATATCTCAATATTTACTTAGTTTCATTTCCGGTAGGAACAATTTTCAACCAGTTGGTGATGTTGCCTTATTTTACAACTGCCAGCCATATAGGCCCACCATGGTAGTGATGTCACCACTGACATGCATCACTTTGGCCTCAACAATGGTGGGCTTTTGGCTGAAACTAAACTTTATGTTGAGGAGATCACTGGCGGATACCCGACTACTCATGGATGGTGAGTGGTACTACTAACGGGTTTTTTCCAGCTCGTTAGTGACCAATCAGTGGATCGTATTTCTATTCCTAGCAGTGGTTTACACCTTTAACTTGCACCAACTATTCGAGAATCGTTCATGGGGAGACAGAGCAGAATTGTATCTACACGATAGTTGGTTTGCTCACGAGGCAAACATGCATTTTTTTCGTGTCCCCCTATAGAGGGGAATCATTTCCCTTTTCAGAAAATCTCGGTCATTAAAGTAGATAGTGTTTTTTACTCTAGATTTTACATACCAAGTGTAAGATTGCGAAAAGGGTGATTGAGTGTTGGTAGAAAGATTCTTAACTAAAGATTTGATACTCCTATCTTACGATATACAGTATTTAGTATCATTTCCGGCAGGAATAGTTTCGGACCTGTCATTGGTGTTGCCTTATTTTAGGACCGTCAATAGCATAGGTTCGTCATGGTAGCGATGTTGCCAACGAATAGCCTTGTCAGCGGTAGCTTTATTCATGAAACTAAACCTCATGTTGAGGAGTGTTAAAAAAAACCTCATGTTGAGGAGACCAATGCTGGGTACCCAGCGGGCCGCCAACCGTGAGTAGTACTACTGATGGGTTTCTCTTGCTCGTTAGTGGTGAACCATCTACAAAGCGTGTCGTTTTATATAATGGTGGTTTTTATCTTTAACTCTTAACACAAAATATTAAGTTATTTAATTATTTTGTATTTTAGCACTAACTAACCATCCATCCATTCTAGGTAATCTGTATGTAGCTCTGTTTTATTTTCTGCGGGAATAATAGGTGGTGATGTTGATGCTCTCAGAGGAGTGTGGACCCTGCTTCAAACATTTCATCTAATTGATAGTGAATAATATCCATGCGTGCATGCCTTGCCATGGAGCTAGGTGTCAAGGAGTAATCAAATTGCCAAGAATGTCAAACTCCAAATGCAAGACGCCAATGCATATGTGTAGCAGTTTTGGGTTGGATTCGGTGGGAGACTGGATTCACATGAACGCTACCCAATTTGATAATCCAGCTTGCATGCATATCCATACTATATCACAGAAATGAAAATTTAAGGTAAGACATATGGATCACCCAGATATGCCCCCTTCCCCCATTGTTAGCACCAGACCCATAATCCCAGTGTTGTGTGTGAGAGATCACCAAGCCACATGCATACCCATCTATAGACAGGGCTGAACATTCTAAGGTGCATTTTTCCAGCAGAAAAAGAAAACACTATGATTACCAAAATTGTCGTATGGATGCTTAATTGGCACACATGCAAATTAAGGAGGTGTGCAATGTGTTTGGCCAGGGTGATTAAGAGAGGCTTGTCCTCACGCCTGCATCTACACATGCTGCCTAGGCAGCTTGTAGGCCTCTCTTTAGGGCAGGAAAGGGTATGATTAGGTGCAAGAGCGGCTTTGCATTTGCTGCTCCCTTGAGTGTGGTGGTTGCTGTGTGGATAGAGACCCTTATCCAGGCCCCCTAATCTCTCAAGTTTAGGGCCTTGTTTTATGGGCACTGCCCTTGTTAGGCAGGGCAGTTCAAGTAGAACCCTCTCAGCACCACAACCTTTTATAGCTAGTACACACACTCTAAAATTTAATGGATATTGCCTAAAGTTCAGCTGGCGAGCCACACTTTTGTGCTTTGCTTCTACAATGTCCCAAATGAAATAATTAGCAGTAGCATTACATGAATTTGCCACTGAAACATAATTAAGTCATTACAAATGATTTTAACCTTTCAAGTATTCACCTAAAAATTGAGTGCTTTAAAAAATACGACACGACGGGGCAGTCTTTCAGTCGGAACAAACTCTAGTTGGGCAGTAGATTAAACATACTCTGGTGCCCTTAGTTCTCTGATGATTTGGTAGGATATGTAGAATAGTTAACTAATGTTGACTCGACTTGGGGGAAAGTTGTGCATACATATATGCACTGGTTCAATCATATGTACAAAAGGCGCGCTTTAGTGGTTGACAATTGCATTTGTTACATACTTTGCATCAGTTGGTTTGATCCTCGATTGTTCTTTGTCAACATTATATAAACTTAATGTGGATTCGAAAAAGAAAAATAAATTAATGTGAGTGTGTGTGCCCTAATATAAACATGCATGGTGGGCATATCTCTTGCACCGTCCAATTCCAAGTTAAACCAACCCCCTCATTAGGTTGATTGGCAAAGGGGTTATCAAATGAAAGGGTGTACCTGCCACTACTACTATTTGATCCTTCAGCTAGCTAGCTAGCTGTCCAGTTGCACCACTTGAATTGCATTCCTTGTCCAGCAGAAGCAAGTAGTACTGACACAGGAGTAGTTACCAAAGCTAGGGTGAATATATAATTCTCCAAGGTGTGGTAATTAGTCAACCCCCGAGGGCATAGTGGTCATTTCTCCATAGGGTGGAAAGTCCCCTTATATATACCCTGCGATGGCAGGGACTGGGTTGGTGCAATCAAAAGTCGCCAGCAACTATCTCTTCTTGCTTCATTCGGCCTCTAGCCGGCTAGCCATTACGACAACACATCCCAGATATAGTTAGCGGTACTGGCTAGCAAGCAAGGTAGTAGTAGCCAGGTGTTGTCCATGGAGGAGATGGGGGAGGAGAGCAGCAGGTATCCATGGCAGGACTACGACCTGGGCTTCGGGGAGGAGCTCATGAGGGAGCTCCTCGACCAGACGACGACGGCGCCAACGCCATCGCCAGCAGCAACGGCGGCCGGCGCCGGCAGCGCTGATAATTCTTCTTCTTCCGATAAGGGGATTGGTGACGAGGAGGACGGGGCGGCGGGGCGCCGGGAGTCCATGGTGAACAGGCTCATGTCGACGGTCTACTCCGGGCCCACCCTCAGCGACATCGAGAGCGCCCTCTCCTTCACCGGCGCCGGCGCCGGCGACCCGCTGGACGGCCGCAGCAAGTACCACTACAGCCCCTCCAGCCCAGTGTACGTCCTTCCGTCGTATCTATGCCAAGAACAAGTATATGTGTACAATTCTCCGTAGATGCAAGCTCAATTTGGACATGTGTGTGGAAATTCAGGGTTTTCTCGCCGGAGAAGGTGCTGGGCAAGATGGAGAACAAGTACACGATGAAGATCAAGAGCTGCGGCAACGGGCTCGCCGACGATGGGTACAAGTGGAGGAAATACGGCCAGAAAGCCATCAAGAACAGCCCCAACCCAAGGTACTACCATTTACAGTTTCACCCTATATCAACCTATCTCTCATGGCCGACATGATCGACTTTTAATTACTTGTATAGTTCTTAGCCATCATAGCTAATAAGCAATTTTACCTACAGTAGCATAATCACCATGGTGCAACTTCCAGTTGACATATGAGAGACAGAGTATATACATTTATCTGTTCACTTTTCAAATTACATGGGTGGGTGAAAGGTACTAGTACATGACATCGCAGATAGCCCAAATGAGACAAACTCCAAGCTTTGCAGCAATTACTTTCGTGAACCAAATAAAGGACGAGCAAGCTAGCTATGCACTGTCCTTACTTAATTCCACAACCAAAAATTCCCATGACAGAGCAATAATCCTCCACAGCTTGCATGCCACAATCCGTATATAGTCATGGACAAAGTAAGTAAGGGGTTTGCAGAGGTGGAGTAGCTGAGTAGGTAGGTGTGTGTGCTTGCAGATGGAATATTTATTAATTGCAACCTGTCACCACACAATTTGCCATGGCACGGTCGACCTAGCTACCTAGAGCTGTCTCCACGAAAACAACCGGCTAATTTGGCAAGAAAACGATAGTGGAGCATAGTATTATTTCTGTAAATTATTCTTCGTTCTAATTTTGAGTCACCTAAATTGCACACTACTATTATTATCGTGAATTATTGTAAGGTAGCATGTAATTATTTTTTATTGGATAAGTTTTGGTGGTGGTGAACGTGGTAATAAGGAGTAGATTGATGTGAACGTGGCAGGAGTTACTACCGTTGCACGAACCCGCGGTGCAACGCGAAGAAGCAGGTGGAGCGCGCCGTCGACGAGCCGGACACGCTCGTCGTCACCTACGAAGGCCTCCACCTCCACTACACCTACTCCCACTTCCTCCAGCAGCAGACCACACCTCCACCCGCTGCCGCCACCGCCTCGAGCTCCAAGAAGCCAAAGCTGCACCCCACCGCCGGCGCCATTACAGACTCCCACCACGGGAGCATCCCTGTGACGACAACCTCGCCGCCCTCTGCCGCCGTCGTCCCAGCCGGCGGCGGAGACAGCAGCGGCGACAGCGGTGGTAACGTGACAGCCGACGCGGGCTTCCTGCTGGAGCACGCGGTGCCCAACTGCTCGCCGTATCTCTTCGACGGCGGCTTGTTTAGTGATGCCTGTGAGGAGCGGAGGATGCCCAGCGACGCCGGCGGGCTCCTGGAGGACATGGTGCCGCTGATGGTCCGGCGGCCGTCTTGTAACTCGGCGGCCACCACCGCCAGCTCGTCGACGACGCTCGGCTCTCCTGCGGCGCCGGTGTCATCGCCGTCCCCCTCCACGTCGTCCGTGTCCTGGACCCCCGCGTCGCCGTACATCGACATGGCCATCCTCTCCAACATCTTCTAGCCAGTAGCGTAGTGTCAATTTGTCCATCACGATGATCGATCGGGAGCAATTTGGCTCCAGGCAAATCGGATTATCTGTGCTTGTGCATGCAAGCGTGCAAGATGCGCGCAGGAATGGTGTGTGATTAGTAGTAGTAGTAGCACTATTATACCAGCTACAAGTAATAGCATCTAGCTAAGATAGTTGTGGCTTACTCCCAAAATAAGGAGGATTTGTATGTGTGTTGTGTGAGTATAGTATGATTGTTATTAGTATAGGTAGGTACCGGTGGATGTTGAATGAATAATTGTGTACATGATGTGAGTAATACTCATACTTATGGTGTGCATGTGTCATGTGTGGCAGATGTATATGTGTGTGGCAAATATAATTGTCAGTGATGGTGGTGAGATATGTAGTGTGTTAACTTTTCTCTGGACATGAGTTTCTCCTCTTCAGAGGCACAGTTGATCATGTTGTTCAGTTATTGTTTTTTAAAGCTATTTTTTGGATGAAATTACTATCAAGACAACTTCTTTTTTTTTAGAAAAGGAGGAAGACCCCTGGCCTCTGCATCTGGGAGATGCATACGGCCACTTTATTGATTATTCTCGAGGCCTTACAAAGTATTACAACAATATGCTTGAATACGCCATCTTGGCAACATATGCGACTACTCCTATCCAAATGATGAAGGCTTGCTAGCTGGGCCACTACCCAGACCACTCATCTAAGCCTAACATCAAAATGATGAAGGGGTTCTAGCTGGGCCACTACCCAGACCACTCACCTAACCCCAACATCAAAAACCGGAAGCCCCAGCCGAGCCACATACCGGGTCTGGGCTACAAACCGGTTCGACGCACTCGTGTGTCGTCACCGCCATCTTCCACAGGTCCGTCTTCAGAGCAAATATTAAGGCTTCTATCTTGTCTGGCCACTCAGCCGTCGACGTCACCACGACAACAGACAGCTTCGTCCTCCTGCGCGAATCCATCGCCACACATCGGACGCCGAATCTCCACTGCGCCACGCCGCCGAGATACGCCGCCATCAATGAGTAGGATGAAGCACCAGACCGCCGAGTCCGGCAGGACCGCTCAAGACCAAGCACCATTGTTTTATTACTTTTTTAGTTCTTTTTAGCAACTGCTCTGAACTAATTCTTTTAATTTTTTAGTGATGCTAGAGAAGAGCGCAGTTCAGATATCAGCTGTAAATTTGGCCCACGGTACCATTTTGTAGGGGATAACCCAAGGTATCTTGTTTGGGCATTAAGTTAGCGCTGATAGCAACTATATAGTGCAAATGGCATGTCTCGTTTGCTGCAAGACCGTAGCTTTCCTTTAGGCAAGCCCCAATAGGTGTGATACGAGCGGTTTTGCAAAGCTTCTGAGGACCAGTTCATGAAACTTTCTTTTATTTTCCATCCTTCAAAATACATGTTGATTATTTTCTAATACACGTTGAACCATTTTCTTATATAGGTCGAACATTTTTTTATATAAATGTTGAACATTTTTGGATACAAGTTTTTTTTTCCCAGGTTTTTATATACAAGTTGAACATTCATCAGAATACATGTTGAGCATTTCTAAATATACATTAAATAATTTTTCACTACCACAATAAATATTTTATAAACACAAATTGAACATTTTTTTAAATTACAAAAAAATACATTTTCATGAACTTTAAAAATTAAAAATAATATATATTTTTAACGAGTAATTTTTTTAAAGGCACAAATATTATTTACAAACTATGTGAATACTCCCTCCATCCCAAAATAAGTGACTCAACTTTGTACTAACTTTAGTACAAAGTTAGTGTAAAGTTGAGTCACTTATCTTGGGACAGAGGGTGTAGTTTTTTACCTTTTCAAGACTCCTTTTTAAAATAACATGGACAAATCCATAAAGGAACTTTTTATAATCGGCATGAACAATTTATTGAATAGTATGAACTTTTTATTAAAGCGAAAAAATAATTTGCACTCCATGAAGATTTTCTAAATGCGTGATGAACTGTTTTGAAACTGAAGTAAAATATTTTCCATTTCATAAATATAAATAAAAGTAGCAAAATATAAACAAATCAAAGAGGCGATTAACGAGGGAACTAACTGTTACTAGCGAGTGAGATCTAGACACTCCCGCTATTTAACACTTGGAGCGAACTTGTATGTATTAATAGCAGTCTTGAAACAGACATTAACGAGTTTTCATACAAAATATTTTTTAATATTTAAATAAAGTTTTTTAATTTACATTTATATAAAATGATTAGTGATATGCAAACAATCAGAAAATTTATTCAAATATTTGAAAACAATCAGGTGACCTTATAATAAAAGTTCACCACTTTTTTATATTTGACTAAGAAAGAAATGAAAACATGTAAATTTTAAAAATATAAAAACGGAAATATATAAATCAATAATATTTAACAAAATATTAATTTTTAGAAAACAATAGGGAAATATGTTCATGAAACTTCAGCAAATTGTTCATGCACTTCTTTGCAAAAAAATGTCCATACAATTAGAAGTAGTGTTTGAAAATATTCATGCATTTTAGAGAAAATTTACAACATTGTAGGAAAGAGCAGTATTAAAAAAGTGTTCACATGTTTGTAAATTTTCAGTATGTTATTCACGCAATAAGGAAAAATGTAAGATATCTGAAAAGAATGTTCTTGTTTTTTTAAATATCTCTGAAAAATTAGAGGCCCCTATGTTGGTTTCCACCCTGGGCCATCATGCTAGCCCATTGGCCCTGTAGAAGGAAGATTTGAGAAGCATTGTCGTTGAAGAATAGGAATCCGGATGGGGTTAAGCTAGTCGGCAGAAAACATAAAATCCCTCCAGTACCTTATAGTGAAATGCGCCACTAGTCCATAAACTCAACTTGATTGCACGCTTTAGTCCAAGAACTCGAGAAGTGATCAGATTTGGTCCGCAAACTCGTTGATTTGATCAAATAAGTCCAAAACCGGTCCGACCAGGGAAAAACCGTCCACGTGGATGCCATGTCATTGATCCTTTGAGTGCTCGTGAATTCACTATTTTTATAGGGTTTTATTTGCAAATTGGTCGTTTTTTTTTTCTCATAGACCATGCTAATTAAGGGCGTTTGGAGTGAAAAAGTATTAAAAATTGTGTTGCCCAAGACTTGAACCTTGGTCGTTCCGAACAGGCAGCACGTCACCAACCACTGGAATAACACAAAGTTCACAGACTAAAACGGTGCCCAGTATATATATTTACGCTGAATCAGGAGAAAAAAATAAATATTAAAACGTGTGTCCTGTAGTATTTGAACACAGGCAGTCTGGGTTAGAAGTTGGTTTCCAGACCAATACACCATGACTTGATTTATGTTCAAATAGGCAGGCTACTATATATATCTTCACGTAATCATTGTTAAATATGTATATAAAATCAGTGGGTTTCAGAGAATATCAAAGTAATATGTATAAATCTTGACGACAATACAAAACCTCACATTCAATATACACTCACACTACAGAAAATATATAGAACATGACTTCAATGACAATATCATTCGTAGTTTTTAAAAAATCCAAATGATAACATAGTTCAAAAACCATCCAACACATCATTCTGTAACCCGATTGAAAAGTATTACAAGCAAGATGCACATACTAGAACTTATTCCATAGTTTATAAAAAGTGACAACACGTAGTTCTAAAAGCTTCCAAAACATAGTTCTTAAACCATTTGAAAGTGCATTACAAGCAGGTTACTTGCACTTAAACATTCTACTTATTTCTGTAGAGCAACTGATACAATCTTGAGTGCTCATAACCATTCCAATGATCACCTCGAGGCACTGGTCTTTTGTTTTTCTCGCTCTTCTTGCTCTTGGTGCAGCGTGGGTGACACTTGTCCCTTCTCCTTGTTGCACACTACTAGCAGTAGCACTACTTCCTTCAACATGGGTAGCAGTACCACGGTTGCTCCTCCTCTCACTCTTGCTCTCCCTGTCCCTGTCCCTCTCACGCTTGCTCTTGTTCTTTCTATTACATTTTCCACATCTACACTTGAAGCAATATCTGAACCACTTACATTATTTGTAAGAGAAGAAGACTTGGCTCTGCCTCTCCCTCTCCCTCTTCCCCTTCCTCCTCCCCTTCCTCTACCTCTTGCTATGTCCATGCCAGCCCTTGTTGCCGTTGTTGCCCTTGGAGAAGGAAATTCACTTATATGGTCCTGAATAAATGCATTTGCAGGAAGTGGACCTTTATTCCTCCTTGTTGGATTTGACAACTCTTCCACCTGCGAAATAGATCATAGGGATTACGTCACATTATAACCATACAAAATATATAGATCAACTTATAAATAGTTAAAACTATTCTTACTTCCTCCTCCATGAGCTCAACTACAAAAGTCCTACTACATTGTGTGGGAATCAACTCAGGATTGCCCTCCTCGGATACAATGTGCTGCAAAACAGTATAAATAAGAAACGATGACCAACAAAAACAATAATAACAATAGTAACAAAAATATAATTATATAGTTTTCTTTACCTCTACCACAGAAGGATCACCTACATTGTGATCATCATTTGTCCTCCTTTGTGGTTCCAACTTGAGTTCGGGATGTAATTCAGGGCATGAAGGCCTCTTGTGATTAGGATCCCTACAAAGCTGCAATGCATCTTCACACCATGCTTGCTAAGTCTCGTCCCTTCCTCCTTCTCCGATGGGTGCTCTCTCCTTTTGTTTGATTTCCTCCCAGCTTTCTTTTCATACAAAGGTGCTCCCACATCCCTACCATGTGTATTTTCCCGTAAAGATTTATCCCTTACTGGCCAAACAGTATGTCCATATGCTTTCATGTACCTTTCTCTTGTATAGAAACTAGCTATCTGGGTTTCGGCTTTATTCTCTCTTTTCTCATGCAGGAAATGGCATGCGAACATGGAATGGCCGTTAGTTGCCATCTTCTGCAATCACAAGTTTTTTCATTCATCTTCACCTCATAGGTGTTATCTTTGCTCTTCACTTCGTATACTCTGTGGCCAGAAGGATAAGCAAAACAATCACTAGCATAGTCCTCATTTTTACGCATCTTGTCCATGATTTTGGGGCAAATGTTGCCAGTCCATTTGTTCTCACAAGTGTTTGCATAATCATACATCCTGTGCATAATCTGGCCCCTAATCTTTTCCCACATACTCATGATTGGAAGCTCTCTTGCATCTAGTATATATCTGCGTCAACATGTAATACAAAGCATGATCAAGAAGACTCAAAAAACTACACAAACATATACTCAGTAGCTAACATACAAGTTGCACAAGAATCTGTCAAAACAAACCAGCATGCAAAGAATTAATTTTAAACATATTTTTGAAACTTATAAAATTCTAAAATTATTAGCATAAATATTAGACATGTGGCTCTGTTATCTATTTTTTCTCAAGATTTTATCATGCTCCAATAACTCTGGTGATTTGTACGACAACAACAACAACAGCAAAACTACATTATTGAGAACGCGTAATACAATCATTCAGTAACCTTCAGCACAGACCACCTCAACCCTGGTTCTACAATTTCTAGTCTTGTGCAAAGCCACTCTATTCTTTATGCTATACTCAGATATTGCTTCTCTCAACTGCTCAACTGTTGAAAAAGTCATTCCAATCTTGAACTCCGGTCTGCCATGTCATGTTCAGCAAAAGACTTGAACTTAAAATTGAAGTTCTCGTCATCTGAATCTGGAAGAAGCAACTCCTCATCAGAATCTTCCTTTTTACTTTTCTTCTTCTTCTTCTTCCTCTTGTCCTTACCATCCTCATTTACTTCGACTACTCTTTTGCCTTTGCTAGTAATCATTGCATCTATGACATCATGGTCCACAAATGCAGCAAAGATGTCATCATCCCCATCTAATGGGTCATTGTCACTATCAAAGAAATCTGCATCTGAATCCAACCGTCGCTGTCGCCGACTCTTCATCCTTCAGTTTCTTAAATTTCTGCAATCTCTGCAACCTTTTCTCTTCTGTCCGCAACCTGCCCTGATCAGCCTGCAACATGTCCTCTCCTACCATGCTCTTAGGATTGACCTCCTCACATACAATGGGCTGCAAAACAGTATAAAAAATGGTGACGAACTATAAGAAGAGAAATAACAGTAACACAATATCATTATAGAGTTTTCTTTACCTCTAAAACCTTTTCTTCTATGGCAACCTCATCACATATGTTAACAGGAATTTCAAACATTTGATCGACGTAAAGTATTATGTTGTTGCTGTTCTTCGGTACTATACTCATCATCTTCGAAGATCATCATCACACCACACATAGAAAAAGTTCTTCAGTAATACTTCTCCCAGGCATGAGCAAATATATCTTGTACTTTTCACTATCAGGGTAACCGAGTCGCTCTAACAAATCAACAAGCCACAAAATAGACATGTCCTCTGCCTCACAATAATCGAAAAAATCAACTCTGTCATCCAAATATGTCCTATTGCTTCCCGAGCCACAGAAAAAGCCATTGTGATGTACCTCCAGGGTGAACAAACCATAATCAATTTCTGCATTCCACGACAAACAAGAAAACATAGATCACATATTCAGTTCAAATAAAAATCCACTACAATTATATGCATCCTCTCTCTGATCTAACGTCCAGTCATCATGATTTCGCACATAGATAGCATGATTTGCCCAGAAGCTAATAAACGTATTTGTGCAAAGCAAGCAAGCAAGCGGACAGCTTGACAGTGTTCGCACGTCTAGCCGCGTATTGTTATACGTATAAGTGACTCTCGCCTGCATTAGCTCTGATGGATTGGATCGATTCGGTGAGATCAACTCTCCTGGCCAGAACATACACGAACTCTGTCTCTCTCTGCGACAACGGAAGAAGATACATACCATATGAGGGTGCGGGGGCGCTCCGTTCGCGCAGTCATGGGCGCCATCTGCGGCTAGACGGCGCCCAGAGGACGACCGCCGTGGTCGCTTATGGAGGTGCGTCGTCCTAACCTGCTTGTCACAGAAGGCAGACGAAACCATGAAACGCTACGATCTAGTCTAGTCTAGCGACAAACAAGGCAACAGTCAAGCGAAACAGAAGGAAAGGGATCGCATGATTGAAAAGCGATCTGGAGGGATCTTCTGTTTTTTCTCTCTCCTGATTCTACGTTACATATGCGGTAGGCTGAAATTTATTGCGCGTGTGCGGTGTAGGTGCGGTGGTCACTGAGGCATTCCAAAATCCGGTCGACCCAAGTTCAAGTACTGGGCGATGCAAGGTTTTTTAATATTTTTTCAGTCTATACGCCATTAGGATGGTTTGTAAAAAAAACGGCCAATTTGCAGATACACCCCTGTAAAAATAGTGAACTCATAAGTGGTCAACGGAACGATGACATGGCATCCGCGTGGCCGGTTTTTTTACTCTCGGGCCGGTTTTGGCCTTATTTGATCAAATCAATGAGTTTGCGGACCAAATTCGATCACTTCTTGAGTTGTTGGCCTAAAGTGTGCAATCAGTTTGAGTTCGTGGACTAATGACGCATTTCAACGTACTTTGTACACCACCATCACAATAAACAACACGAGCAGGAGTAGGGTTTTACGTCGTACGGAGGGCCCGAACCTAGGTCAATCTAGGCTCGTGTTTCAGACGAAGAAAAACTAAAATAGCCGTGTTTTAGAAGAAGAAAAAACTAAAATAGACGTGACATAATATGAATCAGTCTCCCAGAATTATGAGCATGTGTGTGCAGGGGCGGAGCCCAGTGGGCCGACCCTGTGGCACATGCATCAGGATCCAAAAATATTTTTAGTGGTAACTGTCATATAAAAGGCCCTGGGCATCAGGGTGGCCACACGACCAAGCCACACGACCAGGCCACCACACCGTAATATCATCTCTAGCTCTCTCTTATCAATCTGTTTCTTCATCTAGATTAACTTTATAAGTCGATCAGGATTCTGCCCAGGTATCCTTTGTCTTTGCTGCTGTTTCTAACGATTTCTACAAGTTGCGACAATTGTATGTATGCATTTGTAGCTAGTAGATTAAACTTTTATTTTGTGTCTTGTCTGACATGGGGCATTGGCTATGGTTTAAAATTCTAATTTACTCAATTCTCTACGATAACTTTCAATGACTAGGAAGTGAATGTACTAAAAGCTAATGTTCAAATATTTAGCTGCTTAAGCACTCTCAATTGGCCATTCTACTGGGTTCCACTTGAGGGCTTAATACTACTTTATCTTTGTAGGTTACTGAAACTTGGTCTAATTTGAAAATGCAAGACATATTTTTTAAGCCTTTTCCTTTGTTTTATTAAGAATTTTGATTGTTATATTTTGTTTTTATATATTATCTTATATTGTGTGTGATGATTTATGATATAAGTTAGAAAACAATTTTATGTGGCACAACATTGCTTAAATTTTTTACGTCATGTTAAAGACTTAAAGTGGTGCATCAGGGTGGCATTGGTTCCAGCTCCGCCCCTGTGTGTGTGAGGGAGAGAGAGAGAGAGAGAGAGAGAGAGAGAGAGAGAGAGAGAGAGAGAGAGAGAGAGAGAGAGAGAGAGAGAGAGAGAGAGAGAGAGACCATACTACAATTATGAGAATTATGAGTACTACTCCCTCCATTCTTAAATATAAGTCTTTTTAGAGATCCCAATAAAGGACTACATATGGAGCAAAATAAGTGAATCTACACTCTAAAATATGTCTATATACATCTGTATGTAGTCCATAGTGAAATCTCTAAAAAGACTTGTATTTAAGAACAGAGGGAGTATTTAGTATATCAACTGTGGGTGTTGAATAATTATGTGCATGGTGTGAGTAATACTCATACGCGTGATATTCTGATGTGAATGGATGGCATCATATCTTCCATATCTAGATAGCTAGCCCACACTAACCTATTTCTCTCAACATGCAAACATGCCACCCCAGCATGCGACATGAATGCAAAAAAACCCACCTCAACATTCAATCATTAATTAATAAAAAATACCATCTCCACATGCAAACATGGGAATTTTCATTATATTATTCTTTTTTTGTTTAAGAAATATTTTACAACTACTGGTAAACGTGCACGTGCAATGCACATGTAATCTTAGAAACAGGTTTACTCGCCCATTTTAGTTAGTCGCCAATTATTAAAAAAAACTTCTATATAGAAAGTTCAATAAATACGATACAAAATCTAGGAGTCATACACAAAATCTAGGTGAAGATATTTATCATCATTAGTGACTATGGTAACAATATATTTAAAAAAGTCTATCCTGGTTCTCTTTGACCAGATTTCATACGACTTGAAGGATGTTGCCTTCACCTTCGTTGTCCATGTATGTTGCATGTGTACTAACACATGGTTCGATATATTGTAATCCACTTGGACATCCATTATATACCACTATCATGACGAGCTACTATGTAAAGTAAACTTTAAGGTTCAAAGAACATTACTAACCTGAACAACTCGTAGTCCACATTTTTATACCATGCTACATCCTCATAAACTTTAAAACTAAATAACTAGAGAAGTTTTTGTAGATTTGTAAGCATTTTTAGTAACAAAGTGGACGAAAGATTCACAAACCATTATAATGTTAAGGTTATAAAATTTCAAACAATTGCAAATAAGGATACATGGAAATTGATGGAAGAATTTAACCATTCTTTGTCCTTGGAACTATGAAAATAGTACTAATACAGATTATTGTTATATAGCTTTCAATTATGAAAAATTATCATTGCAAAATCAGCAACTGTAAGACGGCCTCAAATCAACTGAATGACTCCGAAGAAAAATAGGGCTCTCAACATTTTGATATTTCTACGTACTCACTCTTTCGTTTGCCAACAATAACAAGCAAGGTTGCCCCAAATTAGTGCATCTTTGACCCATACATGTAAAATGGTACTTTTCATGTATTGTAGTCCAGAAGTGAAATAGAATCAACAAAGCCTTATATTATTCATAAATCTATTAACAACTAATGTGATCATTTTGACTGCAACGAATTTAGTTGATTATTGAAAAGAGTTGTCATACTTCTGCACAAAGCCACACAAAATCGGCATGGTGTTTTTGTTCTCCATATAATTACATGCAGAAAATTATTAGCTTACAGGACCATGCATGTAGCCATGCAAATTATTGGCTTACATGACCATACATGTAGCCATGCTTGTGTTGTGTAGGTCGGACAACATCTGAAAATGTGGTAGTACATTGTTCCGTATAGCGAACAACCTATTCTCGGGAATCCTGGAAAACCAATCTAAGCACACAACAGTCAGTCATGCATGCATCATTAAGTATCATCGACATAGAAATCAAGGAGATTAAGTAAGAGGAACACCAAACTTGAGAGATGGAGGGACCTAGTTGCTTCACTGATGGAGCACCAACGTCTGAGGTCATAGTTGACAGCCACAGTGGCGAGGATGCCGTGGTGGATGTAGATTCTGACCACAGGGGCGCCAATCTTGGGATTTACAATGATATTTACTTAGCATTTAATACTTATGAAACACATAGCATCAAACTAACTCTACTAGATATAAAAATTATGCACTTTTGGAGGGGGTGTGAAGGCACCCATGGCACCCCCACTGGATCCGCCCCTGCGAGGAGGTGGACTGAATCCATCTAATTGTAGGTTTGCTATCGCTGGAGCCTCGACATGGGTGTTGGACCCGGTGTCATGGTGCGGGCGCTCCAGCATAGAGGGGCTCCATAGAACCGCCGGGCAGGCAGCGGTGGCGGATCCATTTGCGGGGATCCTGCTACAGTGACCCGTGTGGGTTGATTGGGAGACTGCAGCAGTTGGCGCGAGGACTGTTGTTGTGGCTGGGTGGCATGCCGCTCGATGTAGGTAGTGACCCGTGTGGGTTGATCTGCGGTCGGGTCATCGATGGTCTTGCTCAGTGAGTCGCTGACCTGCGCGGGGCGAGGGTGGGTTGCAGCGTCCTGCACGACGCCGATGGTGGAATGCGACAGTGGCACGATTTCGTATCACAAGTTTTTTTTGAAGGAGGAGATCATGGGGCAGGGTAGTGTAGGGATTAGGTTGTGTTGTGTTGCTAAACACGGGCTTAATTTGAACCATGGGATTATCTTTGTTAGAGGGTGAGCATTGTTTAGATTGCACCCCACTGGTGCTTTTATAAGGTAGTTTAGATATATTCAATTATCAATAGCAATAAATCACATGTACTTTCGGTTTTAATTCACATATTATTACTCCAAGTACTTATATTCCATAGAACAAAATATCACTGAAATATATTGCAAACATTCCCGTAACAACTTGCGGGTATCATCTAGTATAGATAAGAAGTTCATCCCCACTATCTTATTATCTTAACATACAACCTATCCACCTCATCACATATATCCCACACATGCCACCTCCCATTTTAATGCACATGCAAGATATCCACATCATGAAGTGCATGTAGTCAATCAATTTTTCACTTTTCACCACAAGCATGCTCTTCACATCAGCAAGAACTCATGGAACCATTCAACTGTTCTCCACATTCAAGCCCTCCAGATAATTAAAGAACATGATAACCGTTCACATCATTAATTTTAATTTTAATTTTTCAACAATAAATAATTCAACTTGAATGTCAGAAGAGAATATAACATGCATACACCCTCTATTTACCTCTAGGTTGAATGTGGTGCCGTGCTATTCTCATATATTCTATTTTTATTTTATATAATATTTTTTGATAGGAAGACCGTAAGGAAATCCCATACAGTATAATTGGTGCAACAAAGCCAAATTGCAAGTACTATGCCTTGAACATGGGTGGGTGGGAAGGCATCAGCCCCTTCCCACCACTAGGCTATGCCTTAGTCTGCTATTTCATATAATGTCATTGCTCGAAATTTCCGCAGTAACATGTGGGGCATTATCTAATTGGTGTAAATGTGTGTAACAAAATTAATTGTTAGTGAATATGGTGAGACATATGTGCTGTCATTATGGTGACAAGCTTGTCTTTCCTTTACACTATTGCATATGAATGGGCTCCTCCTCATAATGGCTGATAGACTGTTTTTTTTTCGAATGTACTGTTACATTTGTTTCTTCGGATGATACACATTGAATCCGTCAAGTATTTTTCTTAGTGAAGCACTTTTTTGGTCTAGGGAGAAACACAGTTAAAAATATAGACCAACGAATTGTTACTCAAAGAAAACTTTAACCCACGATGATGTATGTGCATAGACAAAGAAATTGTGCCCAAAACAGAGCATCTGGCTGGAAACACAACAAAGAAGTAGGCCGTGAGTTTTTTTTTCTGCAAGGGAGATGCAGAATCGCTAATTATTGGGTACCTCTTGCAAAGATTCCATCTTTTCTAGTGGTGGCATGTGGCGCATCACATGTGCACCACTTGTCAAAATTGGAGAGCTCTGGTGGTTTTTTACATCCGACATTTTAGGATGCGAGGTTAATTATTTGTGTTTTTCTCGTAAATTCATTTTCTTCAAAACAATTTATCTTTTGAACCGTGCATCCAAATCATGAACCTTTTCCATTGTTGTGTCTCTTGCTCGAACTCTTCGAAACTAGATCACATGTTGATGGGTTTAGAGATTTTGTTTTGAGGAAAGATGTGCTCCCAACTAGTAGTGGCTTGTGCTTTCAGTGTGAAGTAAATTGTGCTCTCGAGTAGCACTAACTTGTGTTTCCGCAGAGGAAGCAAAATTGTGCTGCCAAGTGTACAAGGTTGTGCCAAGTGGATTGAAGCGCAAATTTGCTTTCAATGCAAACTAAATTGTGCTCGCATGCAAACTAATTAAATTTTGCTCCCCAAGGAAACACACCTGTTCTCCCGCATGAATAACTACTACACTTCACGCAAAAGCACGGCTCTACTTCATGCGAAAGGACATCTGTACAGGTAGAAGCATGTCACACTCACGCTCCTGACAAACAAACAAAAAATAGAGAAACATCTATTGGTCGCTGGCTATCTTCCGCCTACATATGTCTCCATTCCCCATTCTATACATGAAGCCAATCACCCTGTCCCAGGAGAACCGGCGGGGGAATTATAGCGATATTACTATGACACGGATTGCTATAAGTGATGCTGGTGGTGGACGTGATTTGTTGTCCATTTTCCTACTTTTCTTGCAGAGCTTTTTCCATACAAGATTGTTTTAGATCATCTCCCTTTCCACTCTTGTGGCATTGCACACGAGCATATAAAGTATATACTCAAATCAAGTGGAGCTTTTTAGTTTTACCTTTGAAACTATCAAATGGTTTGTCACACATGCCCCACTATCAAGCTTTCTAGTTTTACACCAAATATTACAAAGTGCATTGCACAGGAGCATATAATCAGTGATTATTATTAACGATGCTACTTCAATACAAAGTATAGAACATACACATGTTGTAAACTTAACACTGAACTCCAGATGTTTCTACAAATATGTTTAAATAGTCATAAGAACAAATCACTTTTAGACCATAGGATTTATATACCTCTACCATAAATGTGTACACACTATATAATTATGCAACTGAGGAAAGACAATTTAGGTAATAAAATTTGTGACACAATACAGTTTCAACAATACATGTCTATTTTTAAAGTGATAAACTTGAAAATATATAAATACAAAACTAAGAACTTCACTATGTAGTTAAATATGCTAAGTAAACTAACTAGAAATTGTATTCCTATAACTGTAGCATGCTCAAATAAATTTCAAAGATATAAATTTTTTGTATTAATTAATTAATTTTATTTATATTTGTCCCGGGCTCAAATTTGCTTTGTACCATCAAACACTGCAGGCTCTCCGGAATTCACCTTTGCAGCCGCCTCATATGCAGTACATTGTTAGTGGAGGTACATATGTTTTACTCCAACCAATATATATTGTCACAGTCGAGAATTCCATGCCATGGACCCATAAACCTAGCATGGTGAAAAGATGAAACTGCTAGATTGCATGCACAAACACGAATAGTCTGCTTAGTTGACCAACTATGTGTGCTGTCTTTTTTCATTTTTTTAGAGAAGCATTGTAATTGATTTTTTGATTTGTTTCTTATTTTTGCCTTCCGAGATTCCATTTTAGTCGGCTTAACTGGGCTACATGATTTACCTTAGTGGGCCAATCTTCATCGTCCTTTTCTTGTATTTGCATATTTTTGGTTGGGTTGACATTCCCTTTCTTGCAGCAAAAGATAAGACCAAAAAATATTAAGACTATAGGAGATTAAGAGGTATGTTTAGAAAGTTAGTCGCAACACTAATTAGTAGAGTGGTAGGCAAAGACTGTCATAAACCGAGAAATTAGCACTGTGATGTTTTTTTTTGAATAGATTACTTTGCCTCTTGGAACCCAACCTAATGAGAAGGCGTCAAGAGAGATTTGATCGATGACTTCATTTGTTTGATACTTCTCGAGGCCAACAATCTTCTTCGAGATTTATTCAACTCCTTTGACATTTATTCAACTCGTTCGAGATTACACGAGGTCAATCGACTAAATCTTGGATCTCTAAAGGCCTCCACCAATTGCTTTTCATCATGTAATTTTAGGAAAAGTTTTCACCTATTATAAAAACCTTTGTATAATATTCAAAGGTGTCCACACCATTTAAAAATGTTCATTTAGTTTTTTAAAGTGTGCATGCATTTTTATAATTTTTTTTCCTTTTTTTTACATTTTTGGAAAAAAAAGTAGGGAAACCAAAACAGTAAGTAAAAAAAGAAAAGGTAGAAAAAACAGAAGAAAAAAGAAAAAGGAATCTTGGAAAATACATACAAAAGGAAGGGTTAAAAGAAAAGGAGAATAAATATCAAATAAAAAATCATGAAAACCCGTAGAATCTGGTTAGAATGAACCGTTGAAACTTGGATGAAAACCGTAGGAAAAAACAACACTCCGCTACTAGGCATGCCAACTAGCACCGGATTAGCCTACAAGACCTCCACCAATGCCTTTAGCACCGGATTAGCCTGCAAGCACTCGGACGGGTTATATGTTCTACGGCCTAAAAGGTCTGCTCGCTCGTTGAGTGCTCGCTCTCTTCATAAGACTGAAACACTAATCTCTAGCTTGCCAGAGGCACCACTTGATCACTAACCTTTGAGCGCTGAACATTGACTATTGACTTTAACAAAACCACATTTTTGAAAATAGTTAATGAATTTAGAAAATTTCATGATTTGAAAATTGCTGAACTAGGATAAAAAATCTGAATTTGAAAACAAACATGAACTTTGAAAATTGTTCAAAAATACTAACTTGCAAAACGTTCGTGGATTGGAAAAAAGAGATAAGGAATTTATTCAAAAAATTGTGCGTTTCAAAAATATAAGAATTTGGAAAAGTTCATTAATTTCGACCAAAGTTGTGAAGTTGAAAAAATGTTCGGAAACTTGAAAAATATTCAGAGATTTTGGAAAATTTCACAAGTTGGAAAAATGTTTAATAGACTAGAATATATTTCGCAAATCTTAAAACATGCAAAATTTGAAATTCCCAATAGAAATTAAAATTCCAGAAATTTGAAAATTCTTAAAGTTTTCTACAGAAAGTTCATGAAATTGCACAAAAGTTAAATATTGATAAAAACATAGGAAACATAAAACAAAAAATAATCAGAAAAATGAGGGAAACAAAAAGATAAAACGCAATAAATTATGGTGAAAACAAAAAAAAAAGATAGTGAAACCCCAGCCCAGAAATCCGGTAAAGGTAGCTAACATGGGCCGATAACCCACTTAGGACCACGGCGGGGTTGGGCATCCATTGGTCTTCTATTTGGCACACTAAATAGGATTTGGCTAGGCGACCGCTACGAAGAGAGCTAATATCTCGCTTATAGCGACAGTAGCTTTCGTCTTGTCTGAAGAGTCTGCATGTATGGGCTGGCCCAGTAAACTGATTTCTTGCTCTGTCGCTTGTTCGCTTCTCTCGGTACGAGGAGCTCCGAGAGCAACTAATTGACGAACGCTCCTTCGGGAGCCTCGCAACGATCAGCGCCACTTGGTGCGCTCTCAGCCATTCGCCACGTGTCGCGCTCTGGGCGCTCCCTCGTGATTTTATTTTTATTTTTATTTTTTCGCACGCGTTTTCGGCTTTTTAAACGGGGTTTCCCCTTTTTTCGACGTTTTGGTTTTTCACCGGTCTTCCCTAGCTTTTTGAACAATTTTTTTTGCGCAACAAAACATGTTTTCTTTTTTTTTCTTCTGCGAGAGTCACGGTTTAACTTCCGTGAGAGGCACGGCTTTGCTTTCGTGAGAGTCACGGCCGTGCCTCTCGGAAACGAAAAAAAAAACGAGTTTTCTGTTTTATTCATTTTGCGAGTCACGGTTTTGCTTCCGTGAGAGGCACGGTTGTGCTTTCACGAGAGTTACGGCTGTGCCTCATTGGAAACGGAAAAAAAATGTATTTTCTGTTTTTTTTCTTTCGCGAGAGTCACGATTTTGCGTCCGCGAGAGGCACGGTTGTAATTTTGTCAGAGGCACGGGCATGCCTCTTTCGGGAAGGGAAAAACCCGTGCTCCCGGTCCGGTTTTTCCGTCCATGTTTTTCCATGAAAAAGAATTTCGTCAAAACCTACAAAGATGAAATCTAGTTTTGAAGATCTACACGCGCGAAATCCAATGGCGAAAGCGGTTTGAGATTTGGACGCACGATTTAAAAGATAAAACATTTTAAACGGATCTACGAAAAAAGGGAAAACTCCCAGGTTGTGATAAGTGGCGCACATGCAGCGCGCCACTTGTCGCAACCTGGGGAAGTTGGAGTGATCTTCGCAACGAGTACTTCTTAACTAGTGATTTCGGGGAGCTCCTGTGTGGCGCTCTCTGCGACATATTGTTGCCCAATCGCACATGTAGATCCGCGTCTGGGCCGGCACGTGAAGCTAGAACAGGCATGTAGCACTGCAAAAATAAAGACCTCCCGAGGAATCGGACTCAAGATCACATAGTCGGTCGTTCGTGAGACAACCAGTCCAGTTAGGCAAAGTTGATGCTTTGAAGCAGCGCTAAAACATTATGACATATTCAATCACAGCACAGAATATTTTGAAATTTCCAATCCAAAATACTTTTTGAAAGAAAGTGAATGTTTTTTTGAGAATAAAAAAGCGAATGTTTTATGAAACGGGATCACTTTTCAAATTGTTAACAAATAAATAAAACTCCAAATATTCCCTCGGGGCACGTTCAGTTGATCCCTCGTTGTATGGATTGTTTTTCTTTGTTTCTAGTACAACAGTTGAAATGGGCTGGTTTACTGCTTTTTTCCTTTTCTATTAATTTTTTGTTTTTTCTTTGGTTCATTTTGTTTTTCCCTGGTTTCTTCAGTATAAATTTGGTGTTCTTTTGTTTCTTTCCTTGTATTTTTTCTTTTTTGCTTTGTTGTGTTTTGTCAATTTTCATCGGTTTTCTTTTTTGTTCTACAAAGGTTAAATTTTTTTCCACTAGGCACTAGTCATGCTTTCTATACATCATAATATTTTTATACACACGTTAATGTTTTTCAAATAAATGATTAACATTTGTTGTAAAGTTATACTTTTTATGTCTAATTTTTCATAAATATTTTACATTTTGGTCTATATATAATACATTTTCTAATGCACAAGTAACATTTTCCTAATACAAGATTAACGTTTTTCAATTCATAGCAACATTTTTCCCTCCACATTTTTTATATTTTTCTTAAGTTTGATTAACATTTTTCAAATACAATATTAATATTTTTAAGTCGAGGTCAAAATTTTTCTATACACATTTATCATTTTCAAATTCTTGATTAACATTTTGCAAATAAAATATTAGTTTTTCTATACATATATAACTTTTATTAATGCTTGATTGACATTTTCAAATACAAGATTAACATTGTTTTTCAAATACTTGATTAACATTTTCAAATATGTGATTAAAATTTTCATGCACATTGTTTTTTGTATACACGAGAAATATTTTCTTTTAACACATTTAACATTTTTCAAATGCTTTGTTAAATTTTTCGGATGGTTATCGTAAAGTGTTTTTGTAATTATATAAAATATTTGGAAGTATAAAGAAAAGTAAAAAAATGAAGACTAAAAATCATGAAAAAATAACAAAAGAAACAAGGCAGTGGCCTTCCCGCACGCCTGGGCCGGCCCATCTCGCGTCTCCCTTCAGGCGAGGCTTGCCTCGGGCTCAAAATTGTGAAGGGAGAAGAAAGCGCAGAATCTATTAATGATACAGTACTGGTCTTGATCCCAAAGGTAACAAACCCAACAGTACTTGCTCATTTTTGTCCCATTAGTTTGCGCAATGTTTTGTACAAGATAGCCTCGAAGGTCATTGCGAATAGGTTGAAAGTGATTTTGCCTGATATAATCTCTGAGGAACAGTCTGCTTTTGTCCCTGGAAGGTTGATCACGGATAACATTATATGTGCTTATGAGTGTTTGCATTTTATGAAGCGATCTAGGGCAAAAACAAACAAATTTTGTGCTTTAAAACTGGACATGATGAAGGCTTACGACAGAGTGGAGTGGGACTACCTGAGAGGGATTATGACCAAGCTGGGATTTGATCATCATTGGATAGATGTTGTTATGGGTATGGTCTCTTGGTCTCCTTTTCAGTGTGTTTCAATGGTGAAAAGCTAGAATCGTTTAAGCCAACAAGAGGTATCCGGCAGGGCGACCCTATTTCCCCCTACTTATTCTTGATTGCAGCAGAGGGCCTTTCGTGCCTCCTTAAATCAAGTTCTGAATCATCGGCGTTAGGTATCAAGGTGGCCCCTACAGCTCCAACTGTAAACCACCTTCTTTTGCAGATGATAGCCTGCTGCTTTTCAAGGTAAGTGTGGAGGGATCAAATGTGGTGTCAAACCTAACTGATACATATTGTCTTGCTTCGGGATAAAGGATCAATAATGAGAAATCATCATTTTTTTTCAGCAAGGGTTGCCCAACACAGTTGAGAGATACTATAAAGCAGAACCTGCATGTCCAGAATGAGTCTTTGAGCGAGCGTTACCTTGGCATGCCGACTGATGTTGGCCACTCGAAGAATGGTACATTCAAATACCTCAGGGACCGCATGTGGGAAAAGTTTAAAGGATGGATGGCGAAGTTTCTCTCATCTGCTGGTAAAGAGCTTCTGATCAAGGCCATAACACAAGCGATCCCAGTCTACTCCATGGCATGCTTCCGACTGCCACGAGGTCTTTGTGAGAATATTACTTCCATCATCCGTCAGTTTTGGTGGGGCTCTAAGAAGTGGAAGAGGAAGCCCTGCTGGGTTGCATGGGATACTATAACCATGTCAAAACATTTGGGAGGTTTGGAATTTCGCGACATGGAGATTTTCAACCTTGCTCTTTTGGCGAGACAGGCCTGGCGAACTTTCACTGACAGCACCTCTCTTAGAGCCAGAATTCTCAAGGCGGTTTACTTCCAGACTGCTCTCTGCTACAAGCTGATCTTGGCCCGCATCCCTCCCAGATATGGCGGGCAATTTTAGACAGGCGTGATGTCTTGGCACGCGGGCTTATTCGCAGGATAGGGGATGGCGAGACGACAAGTATTTGGCGTGCTCTTTGGATTCGAGGAAATCTTCAAGTGCCCTGTCACATCGCTTGTACCAAACGCTCCAGTTAGAGTGGCACAGCTCATTGATGATACAACGGCTAGCTGGAATGAGAACCTAGTTCGATCCGTCTTCACTCAGGGAGATGCGGAGGCCATCCTGCGGATCTCGCTATGCACTCGCCAAGTCGATGATTTCTGGGCATGAATGCGAAGAGACTCACGGGGTTTCAGTGTTCGCCGGCCTCTGAGAATGATTCTGCGATTAAAACATGCCCATGAGGCCCTCCTCGATGAGGACGGTGGTACCTCGTATGATCCCAATGATTCCAAGAAATGGTCTACGATATGGCACCTGCAGGTCCCCTCGAAACTGAAGATTTTTGTATAGCGACTCGCCCGACAGTCCATGCCAACGTGCACTATGTTGAAGCACCGGCATATGGCAACGGAAGACACTTGTCCGATCCGATCTGCGAGGCGATCGATTCCTGAAACATCCTCCCATCTCTTGTCTGATGGCGGCAAGTGTATGGGCACTGGCGCCTGAGGAATTAGTAGCACACATGATTGACCAGGGGGAGGATAATCCAAAGGAGTGGCTGTTTTCTATGCATGAAATGTTACCAAAGGAACTGTTTGATCATCTGGTGGTCACTCTATGGGCTCTCTCGGGAGTACAAAGGAAGGCTATCCATGAAAACATCTTCCAAGCACCTATCTCAGTTCATACTTTCATAACTAAATACCTGGCCGACTTGCAGATTGTTAACAACAGATCACCAGAGGGGCATGTGCCGGCTGTGGTGCGCTCTTCATCTTGGTTGGCACCTACAAATGGAAATGCAAAAGTGAATGTGCATGCTGCTGTTTCTAGCAGTGGTTTTGGGGTTGTGGGTGCAGTTTGCAGAAATGACAGTGGTATGTTCTTGGGGCTTCGACACTTTGCTTCAATCACATCATTGACCCGACTACCACAGGAAGCACTAGCTGTCGGAGAAGCCACGGCATTAGTTGATGATCTTTATGAGCGGAGGATTCAAGTGGCATCAATTTGTCAAGTGATGGTGCAAGACTTGAAGATGGATAACTTGGCAAGGTACGGTGCAATTGTACATGAAATAATAGACCATTCTACGCTTTTTGATTTTTACAGTTTTAGTCATGAATCTAGGAGCTCAAATTATGAAGCTCACAACTTAGCGAAGCATGCTTTATCTCTCGGTGGTGGCCGCCATGTGTGGTTGGGGCACCCCGGGAATTTATCATCCGTCCCTATAAACATTGTGACGAATTAATAAAGCTTCGTGAGGTTGTCTCAAAAAAAAAGAAGCAAGGTATAGCAGAGCCCCGACCGCTATATTGCTCGCAATGAGAGATAAACACCATGAAGGTCATTATTGGATGAAAGCATAGTCAAGGCCATGGGGTGCACCGAATTGGCGCTTCAGGCACCGACTAACGCTTTCGGTGCTCACACGCGTGTCAGTTGGGCCCGTCCCATTAGTGCTCTACACTCCTCGCTCGCTCGTTCAAGCCGCTCAGTCTTCTCTGGCTCGGTAGACAATTGAATGGTTTTGTTGAATGGTGAAACTTTGATTGGGTGACCTTTGACCATTGACTTCTAAAAAAAGTTCATAGATTTAGAAAAAAGTTTAGTAATTAGAATAAATGTGAAAATGAAAACATTTAGGGACAATTAAAATTGGAAAATATTAACCTTAACTGGGTTGAAATCCATGGTAAAGGTGGATATGCTATATCCATGAAAAAATAATGTGGAGCTGTCAACTTACATAATGCTTGAATGGTATATGTAATGGTCTATGTAATGTGAGCTAGTCAATTCATATGGGGCAATAAACATCAAACTATCCAACATCACCACTTATTTATTTTCTATTTCAATTACGATGTCGATTGCAACGAGGAATTCAGGATGAAATTGCACACGTTAAAACCCTTCTAGTTGTACCTTTTGCAATGGAAATTATTGCTCTTGTTTCCTGGGCCGTATGGACAACAAAGAATGATTCCATATTCAAAGGCCGTGACCCCAATCTATATGCTTGCAGGAGGAAGTTCAAGGAAGAGCTCAAGTGGATCATCCTTGGTTTATATAGCACTTTTCAGATAGGACGAAGGAGTAGCATAATTTTGAATCATGTGCAGCTCTTTTCAGATAGCTAGCCAAGGTTTATATAGCTCTTCTTATATTCTTTGGACTGTGGCGTTGGTTTCCTTTTTCATTCTTTATTTTGGCTTGTATAGTTCGGGACCTTTTCAGATTTTGTATTTATTTATTTAAAAATCAATAAAAATGATTGATGTTTCACTAAAAAAACTGAATGGGAAGATACTACTCCCTCTATCCATCTATATAGGGCCTAATGTGTTTTTCGAGACTAACTTTGACCACATATTAGGGCAGTAATATATGACATGCAAGTTACGAAGCATACCATCAAATTCATACGTAAAAGGAGCTCCCAATGATATAATTTTCACATTATACATCTCATATATAGTTAATTTTATCAATAGTCAAAGGCAGTCTCGAACGCATTAGGCCCTATATATATGGATGGAGGAGTACTGTTTATAAAACTGATGCATTTATTGATGTCAAGCACACATCAAAACATTAGACCCTATGGTTTCAAAAAGTAACCATGGTATTCTCCTAAAATAAGAAAATGTGTCGCATATCCATAATAAAAATGTGCTGCAGAGAGCTCTAGGGATGCAGAATACAGTAATATTGGGGCCAAAAAAGTGCATGTAAACCAAAACCTCCAATAGTGCATCTAATTAAGCGAGAGATCCATATCCCGCAAAGGCCTATCGGCATATCAGCCCTCGCATACCCTCTAAGCGAGAGAGATCCATTCAGCAAGGATGCTGGAGATCAAAATCTCCAAATAGTGCCAATAAATAAAAATGAACTCTTGTAAATTAAAAGTGACAACTTGTTAACAACATACATAATCCAGGTTTAGCTAGTGAAATGGTTAACCAAGTACATGCCATCAGTAGATCAACTACATACATAACTTACACCAGTCACCCTGACCATGCATGTCGAATCAAAGAGGCACATAATACATTGATTTGGATAGCTTACTAGCACAACACAAGAGACCTTGGCAGGTACAACATGCATGACAGGTGCACTGGCTACATCTCCTATGGACCTAAGCTACAACACTGCACCTGCATATGGAATCTGCACACAGAAGGAAACGACTTGAGTAGCGAGCCGAGCAGAGAGCAATGGATACCGAATTACCAATGAATAAGCGATGGATGCTAAGCAAAGAATACCTTCACAGTCAAGGGGAAGGTAGGCTCACGGCCACCGGCTCCTCGTTGCTAAAGGGAAGCACCGTTGCCCCTTCTGGTAATGCCAGTTCAGCTGGATGGCGTCGGTAGACCTGGATCCAGACAGCAGGCTTCGAGCAGCCGCATCCAGCACAAGGAACAGGCATTGCAGCTACTGCTGTCGCCGCCTCGGTAACAGCCTGTACTTGTTCACGCAAGGTTGCAAGTATTGATTGGTAGCGTTGAGACCAATGGGAGCAACTTCTTCACCAAGTCATTTATTTCAGCCATCATGCTTTGCTCTAGAGCAGTTGGTTTCTCATTTTCTACCTCGCCAAGAGGTTGAGTTTCGTCAGCGACAGGACGATGGCTACCAGAGCCAACAGAGCGACAATCTGCGAAATGGCCAAACAATGAGTCGATGGATGGAAATATCAAGATAAATACAAGGAGAGGTATCAAAATCACTGATGTCAAATACATGCAAATGTAAACTCATATTGAAGTATCAATATGTATACGTGTTACCTGTACAATATAACAAATTGTAAAGTATAGTTCATTTAGATTGCTAATTTTCTCTGCTGTCCAAGAAAGCTTCTTCATAGAGAAGGATATACGATACATGATAGAGTATGCATAGGCTGGCGATAATAGGCTATTATTGTAGGGGATTTATGATTTAGGGGTGGAGTTACAGGGGTGTACTATCAACTAGGTTCAGAAGTTTCCTGTTTCTTAAGGTGTTACCTAACACATACTGCACTACCGGTACAATCAGCCAGTGCATCGGAGTATGAGAATCGTAATGAATAAGAACGGGTTAAATAATATCCCTAACAATTTTTGGCAGATATCGAGCACAAAAGATACTACAAAAAACTAGTCATGAAGTTTGTTCCCAATATGAAGCTTGATTTCAGGAATTTATAGTACTAACTATTTTTGGAATGTCGAAAATTAACATGCATCTATTTCTGCTTCTTAGAAGGCCTCCCTTGAAAATATACTCCTTCATTTAGGTTATCGATGAAGTATACTGCATTGATTCAACCTACAGATGGTAGAACGGTCCATCAAATTAGTACTTAAATATTCAACAAATACCAAGGATTAATTTGAGTAATCCTCACGAAATGAAGTCAGCGAATCAATTCAGTTTTACTCAGCTCTTGAATATTGAAATCCAAAGTGGGAGATGAACACGTTTACTAATAATACAGGTAAATGCCAAATGATGATAGTACTGATATATAGGTAAGGCGGTGCAAATTAAAACCATCCCATAAGAATAAAAAAATTGGTGGAACCAACCAGCAGCATTTGGTCTGATGGTTTTGCTTCTTGAGTTAATGAAAGCAAGGCAACTGTTGCCACAGCAGATTCTGCGGCTGTTTTTGTGCCATAGTCTTGCGGACTTTGAAATGTTTGCCCATTTATTGTCACTGTTGACTTGAACAAAGGTGCATGAGGTGGACCACTCTGACTGGTGAGATATGATGGCAAACATTTATGTATCTTCTGAGCATAATATTGCAACTGAGACTTGCATGGAAGTTGGGTTTCTACATTACAAAATAATGAGTATGACAGATATAGCAGAAACAGGTGTGAAAGAATATTAATAACCTTTTTAGCGGCAAGAGTAAAAAACTTGACAATGGCATGCTAGAAAAGAAGAGAACAATTTCAAGAAATTTTTGATGTCAACAGATATGCAACTGTTCTACTCATCATAAGCAAACAACTTCTAAATCGCAAAAAAAAGCAAACAACTTCTAATCTAGTGCAATATGGGGTTTGGTGAATGGCTTGACAAAATCTTTAGAAGTATGACTGATAGGTGAGCCTCCATATCATCAATATTTTTGAGACATTTCCTCTGTATCATCAATATTTTTGAGACATTTCTTTCAGAACATAACCAGAAGCAACCTCAAACCGTATGTACTGATCAAGACACTGCAATGAGAAATGCAGTAGAGTATGCATTTCAGAAGCCCAACATGGCCTATGAACTTCTCACATTATGCAAAATTCAGTCAAGCATTTATTTAGTCACAAAGATGATGCTGCTGATGAAGAAGAAGAATCGTCTCTTGCAGATTTTAGTACATGCATGTACGAGTATGAAGATGAGGCAACTTTTGAAGAAGCTTTTGACACTATGAGGGGTAAGGTGGAAAAGCAAACTTGGTTTGATAGTATTTATAAGGTAAAGGAGAAGTGGGCAGAATGTTAAACGGGAAATGCTTTCACTTTTGGAGTGCGGAGCACACAACTAAGTGAGCACACAACTAAGTGCGAAGCAATAGCTGAAGTCAGATTTAGATATCATCCGTTTTTTTCAAAGAGTTCGAAAGAGTTGTGAAAGGAAAAAGAGATAATGAGATAATTTCAAAGTATATGCGTCTAGAGAGAAACTACCTAGACTAAAAATGAAGACACCCATGTTGGAGCAAGCAAGAAGGCTTTACACTCCTGTTATATTTGAGTGTTTTCAGTCTGAATATGAAAGATCTACAACAGCTTGCGTTGAAGTAGTGGCTGGACATCTTGAATATATGGTTAAAATTGGAAGTCTCTGTGAATGTCCAGCATATGAAGAAGAATGCAAAGTTATTGGCAAACCCTCAGAACAAACAACTAAATGTAGTTATGAACAGTTTGAGAGGAGAGGAATATTGTGCTAAGTAGTACAACTCAGGGAGCCGGATCCATATCACTGTTCAAGCAGCCCAGATTAACACACAAGAAAATTAATGCACCTAATGTGGACCCTAAAATCATGACCAAAATAAGGTATTTCCTTAATTGTACAGTACAAATAAATTAAGCTGGTACTTTGTTTAACTTTCTGATTTGTTCTACCAGCAGCAAGGGGAAAAGACCTGCACATCACAGGATCAACTAATAGATGGAGCACCAGAAAAACCATCTAAGTTATCTATCTATCTATCTATCTATCTATCTATCTATCTATCTATACCTACTAGTTTGGGACTCCCTAGAAATTCCTACATTAATCAGTAATTGGGAATCGTTAATCTTGTGGGACCAAATTATTACGGTGTCGATCTCTCCCCAAAAGAAAAAATTCTCACCATTAATCTTGTGGGACCAAATTATTACAGTGTAGATCTCTCCCCAAAAGAAAAAATTCTCATGGATATCTCCCTCACGACTGAAATCCCTCAATCTCTCACGTGGAAAAAAACCTCTCATGTACGCATCTCGGCAGCCCATAACAAACGTGCAGAACTAAAACAGCTCGAACAATTAGTTGTGCATGTTTGCCTCAAAAAATAGCTATGTGCTTTACCTCCAAAAAGCTATGTACGTGGTGTAGATCAATCCTATAAACTCCCACGTTACTTAAATTCCCTAAAAAAACAGATGTGCTCTGCCTCTCTGCCAATCTCTCACGACCCTCTTCTTTCTCTCGGTCCACCCCATCTATCTCAATCATCCAAATAAAAATGGATCGAACAATAGGGGCTCTTCTCCTCACGCTCCGTGTATGCCGCCATGGCCGCCCCAAGCCTTTTATCTCAATCAGCCAAACAAGAAAAGATCAATCAAGGTTAGGCTCTTCTCCTGATGCGTCATGCACAACGCCATCATGGCCACCCCATGCCTTCGGTAAGTGGACCCTTCATGTTTTGCATGTACATCTACAGCCCGATGACCGGCGATTGTCTGACGTATGTCGCCACGTTAGCATGTTCTGCGTGCGAAGACATAGAGGACGTGAAGACCATACGTCGCCACGTTAGCATGTTCTGTGTGTGAAGATATAGAGGACGTGAAGACCCATGACACCACTTGTGATACACTGGCTACAATATGTATGGTTTCCCGGCTGCAGGAGCACAGTTCCATCGATTCCGCCCACCCACACATCATTACCTTCGCTTTATACCCAACTTACTAGATCATTGATGGCGCGCGTTGCTGCGCCCGTCTATTTCAGCACTTGTTAGAAACATAAAGTAATTTAGATACTTTTGTTTACAATGATCTGTAATGTGCTTTCTGGTTGCTTGTGCTTGTTTCCAATTTTCAAAATAATGTCACGGAATTGAAGAGAGGAATCTGATTGATTTGCAATAGTAGTTTGTTGAGCTACTTTTCTTAGATCTAAGAGACTTGTGTTTGATGGTTGATAGATACACATTTCGTGATTGATCATGACCGCTTTTGGCTCCTAAAATAACTCTCTCGCAAAGTTTCACATCACAAAACCTAGAAAGTAAAATGTTGAAGAAAGAAGAATATTCAAGGAAACAAAAATAATTTAGACTGTACAAATGTTTCAGAATTTTTTGGTAAATTATTATCCAAACAATATAAATTCATTCCTTACATTGTTGTTGGCCTGCAAGAAAATGACATAGATTGTACAAATACAAGGGATTGCACTCAGGAATAGAACTCTTCTCGTCATGTTAATTGTCTTGTAGCCCACTTCACTAGTAGAAAAAGGCCCATTTGTCCCGGTTCAGGAACCGGGACCAAAGGGCCGGTACTAAAGCCCAATACCTTTATTCCCGGTTCGCCTACGAAGCGGGACAGATGGGGCTCCACGTGGGCGCTGCGGCTTGCCCAGGCAGGAGGGCATTTTGTCGGTTGGTGGCACCAACCGGGACCAAAAACATCCACGTCATGATTCAGGGCTAGGGTTTTGATTTTTGAGAGGTGGGGGGTTGGGGTTTTGGGGGTTTTGTAGGGTTAATTTAGGGTTTCATATATTGTGTTAGCTAGCTAATAGAGAGAAGTGTCCTCTCTTATCTCCGTGCTTGGTCGACGCCGCGTACTATACATATAGAGAGAACTCGACACGCTAGCTAGCTAGTAAGCAAATGAAGGAAGCCATTAAGTACGTAAGATCGTGATGAACATATATGGAGAGAAGTGATCGACCGAGAGATTGGCGAACAACAAGTTTTCAGATATCTATCCGACGCTACTGGCTACATATATACAATATAAGATCTCTTACAATCCCCTAACATCTGAACTCAAGTTCCACATGGTATTTTCCGTCTTTATCGGTGACGTGGTCAAGAAAGAATCCTGCCAATTCCTCTTGAATTGCTCGTATGCGATCTTGTGGTAGAAGTTCATCCCGCATCTGAAACATCTAATTTGAAGAAGATGGTCAATACATATATATGAATGAAACTAAACACAAATGATTGTAATAAAATAAAATTGTGAATATTATTGCTTACGCACTTCATATTGTTTTTTAGAGTACACTAGTAGAAAAAGAGGCTTCCATACGCCCCCATTAGTCCCCAAAATAATCGAACCGCGACCAAAGGGGTCTTTAGTCGCGGTTCGGGAGGAGACCCGCGACCAACTATCTGGGCCCAGCGTCTTGTTGGCGGACGAGTGGGGCTTTAGTCCCGGTTGGCACAGCCAACCGGGACTAAAGGTCCTCGAGCTCGAAGGCCTTTAGTCGCGGTAGGCCGTGCCAACCGGGACTAAAGGTTAGACCTTTAGTCCCGGTTGGTGCCAACCGCGATTAATGGCCCGAACCTTAGTCATGATTGGCGGACCAACCGGGACTAAAGCTTAGACCTTTAGTCCCGGTTAGTCCGGCCAACCGCGACTAAAGGGATTTGAGGCCTCATTTTCAAAATGGGCATAACTTTTGCATCTGAACTCGGATGAAAAAAATTTTATATGAAAAATCATCTACTCGAAAAGTTACATCCGAATTTAACATTTTCAAAATCCTCAAAACCTAACAGAAAAAAAGATCACGGGGCTTTTAAGATTTGGAGAGGCAAAAAATTCAAAAAATTTCAAATTGTGGTCAAACTGTGGTCAAACAATGGTCAAACTAATTATTCTAGAATATTAGTGTTACTAAATAATTATTGCAGATTTTTTTAAATTTTGGTCAAATCTGGTCAAACAGTGGTCAAACAATGGTCAAACTAATTATTCCAGAAATATTAGTGTTACTAAATAATTATTGTTTTTAAAACAATAGTTTCAAACTCAAACAGTGAAATGTGTCACTTCATGCTCAAGCTAAATTCACGAGGGTTAATAGAATTGACATCCTACTATTGTCGGGAAAACAACAAGTGCGAGACTTGGAAGCGAGGGAGAATAGAATCCGGAAGTTAAGCGTGCTCAGCTGGAGTAGTGAGAGGATGGGTGACCGTCCGGGAAGTTAGATGATTTGGAATGATGAGGGGTGATTAGAGATTAGAGGTTAAATTGAGCAGTGATGAGGGGTGGTGATTAGAGATTAGAGGTTAAAATAATTCAGAAATTTGAAAATAAAAAAATTTAAAAAATTCGCAAAAAAAACCTGCGGAGGAGGCCTTTAGTCCCGGTTAGCCACAAGAACCGGGACTAAAGGACGGGCCTTTAGTCCCGGTTGGCCACGAGAACCGGACTAAAGCCTTTAATCATGATTAAATGAGGCGCGACTAAGAGGGGTCTTTAGTCGCGCATATTGAGTCCCGGTTGCACATCCGGGACTAAAGGCCTTTACGAACCGGGACTAAAGGCCTTTTTTCTACCAGTGGTAGCCCTGCTCACGGGTCGTGTGGCGGATGAACTAGTGATTTCGGGGAGCTCCTGTGTGGCGCTCTCTGCGACATATTGTTGCCCAATCGCACATGTAGATCCGCGTCTGGGCCGGCACATGAAGCTAGAACAGGCATGTAGCACTACAAAAATAAAGACCTCCCGAGGAATCGGACTCAAGATCACATAGTCGGTCGTTCGTGAGACAACCAGTCCAGTTAGGCAAAGTTGATGCTTTGAAGCAGCGCTAAAACATTATGACATATTCAATCACAGCACAGAATATTTTTGAAATTTCCAATCCAAAATACTTTTTGAAAGAAAGTGAATGTTTTTTTGAGAATAAAAAAGCGAATGTTTTATGAAACGGGATCACTTTTCAAATTGTTAACAAATAAATAAAACTCCAAATATTCCAACGAGAATTTTTTTCAAAACAGGAATATTTTATAAAATTCCAAAAATCCAATAGGGACATTTTTTAAAATTGGCAAACCAATTTTCCATCTCCTTAATAATTATCAAAACACAAATATTTTCGAAATTTGTGAACAATTTCTTAAAAAGGGGAACATTTTTCAAACTGGCAGTAAAAACTGAAGACATGAACATTGTTTTCAAATTCGTGAACAACTTTTGAAAGTGACACATTTTTGAAATCTTGAAAATAGATTCTGAAAATTATAAAGAAAATATTTGTGAACAGTTTTTAGAAAACACGAACAAATTATTAAAATTCATGAACAAATATTTGAAACATGCTTTTGAATTATGAACAAAATTTCAAAAGCACGAAGTTTTTATAAAATTTGGAAATTTTTTCAAATTTTGAACAACTTTAGAAAAGGGGAACAATTTTTACAACGGAATTTTTTTTCGAAATCTTGGAAAAAAAGATGATATTTTAAAAAGTTAGGAACAATTTTTGAAAAACTAGAAGATTTTTTGAAATTCCTGAACAATAATTAAAAAATGGGAACATTATTTAATATATGAAAATAATTTGAAAATTCAATATTTTTTAAATTTGTAACATTTTCTAAAAACTTCAACTTTTTGGTATGAAAAATAAATTAAAAAACCAAAAATGGAAAATTAAACAGTAAAAGAAAATGAAAAAGAGACAGAGTCAGAAAAAAGGAAACAGAAACAAAAAATAATAAACGAAAAATAAAAAACGAGAAAGGGAAATACCAGCAAAATAAACTATAAGGAAAAACCGGTTCAGGGCCTTCTAGAAGGTTCCCAAAACTAGTTAAAACAGATCCAACGCCACGCTAAGAAATGCGGGCCCATCCCAGATCGCTTGGTTCGCTCAAGTGTGCGTTTGGTCGACATTTTGCCGCAGCGAGCGGCAGATAGGATTTTCCCTCGGGGTACGTTCAGTTGATCCCTCGTTGTATGGATTGTTTTTCTTTGTTTCTAGTACAACAGTTGAAATGGGCTGGTTTACTGCTTTTTTCCTTTTCTATTAATTTTTTGTTTTTTCTTTGGTTCATTTTGTTTTTCCCTGGTTTCTTCAGTATAAATTTGGTGTTCTTTTGTTTCTTTCCTTGTATTTTTTCTTTTTTGCTTTGTTGTGTTTTGTCAATTTTCATCGGTTTTCTTTTTTGTTCTACAAAGGTTAAATTTTTTTCCACTAGGCACTAGTCATGCTTTCTATACATCATAATATTTTTATACACACGTTAATGTTTTTTCAAATAAATGATTAACATTTGTTGTAAAGTTATACTTTTTATGTCTAATTTTTCATAAATATTTTACATTTTGGTCTATATATAATACATTTTCTAATGCACAAGTAACATTTTCCTAATACAAGATTAACGTTTTTCAATTCATAGCAACATTTTTCCCTCCACATTTTTTATATTTTTCTTAAGTTTGATTAACATTTTTCAAATACAATATTAATATTTTTAAGTCGAGGTCAAAATTTTTCTATACACATTTATCATTTTCAAATTCTTGATTAACATTTTGCAAATAAAATATTAGTTTTTCTATACATATATAACTTTTATTAATGCTTGATTGACATTTTCAAATACAAGATTAACATTGTTTTTCAAATACTTGATTAACATTTTCAAATATGTGATTAAAATTTTCATGCACATTGTTTTTTGTATACACGAGAAATATTTTCTTTTAACACATTTAACATTTTTTCAAATGCTTTGTTAAATTTTTTCGGATGGTTATCGTAAAGTGTTTTTGTAATTATATAAAATATTTGGAAGTATAAAGAAAAGTAAAAAAATGAAGACTAAAAATCATGAAAAAATAACAAAAGAAACAAGGCAGTGGCCTTCCCGCACGCCTGGGCCGGCCCATCTCGCGTCTCCCTTCAGGCGAGGCTTGCCTCGGGCTCAAAATTGTGAAGGGAGAAGAAAGCGCAGAATCTATTAATGATACAGTACTGGTCTTGATCCCAAAGGTAACAAACCCAACAGTACTTGCTCATTTTTGTCCCATTAGTTTGCGCAATGTTTTGTACAAGATAGCCTCGAAGGTCATTGCGAATAGGTTGAAAGTGATTTTGCCTGATATAATCTCTGAGGAACAGTCTGCTTTTGTCCCTGGAAGGTTGATCACGGATAACATTATATGTGCTTATGAGTGTTTGCATTTTATGAAGCGATCTAGGGCAAAAACAAACAAATTTTGTGCTTTAAAACTGGACATGATGAAGGCTTACGACAGAGTGGAGCGGGACTACCTGAGAGGGATTATGACCAAGCTGGGATTTGATCATCATTGGATAGATGTTGTTATGGGTATGGTCTCTTCAGTCTCCTTTTCAGTGTGTTTCAATGGTGAAAAGCTAGAATCGTTTAAGCCAACAAGAGGTATCCGGCAGGGCGACCCTATTTCCCCCTACTTATTCTTGATTGCAGCAGAGGGCCTTTCGTGCCTCCTTAAATCAAGTTCTGAATCATCGGCGTTAGGTACCAAGGTGGCCCCTACAGCTCCAACTGTAAACCACCTTCTTTTGCAGATGATAGCCTGCTGCTTTTCAAGGTAAGTGTGGAGGGATCAAATGTGGTGTCAAACCTAACTGATACATATTGTCTTGCTTCGGGATAAAGGATCAATAATGAGAAATCATCATTTTTTTCAGCAAGGGTTGCCCAACACGGTTGAGAGATACTATAAAGCAGAACCTGCATGTCGAGAATGAGTCTTTGAGCGGCGTTACCTTGGCATGCCGGTGATGTTGGCCACTCGAAGAATGGTACATTCAAATACCTCGGGGACCGCATGTGGGAAAAGTTTAAAGGATGGATGGCGAAGTTTCTCTCATCTTTGGTAAAGAGCTTCTGATCAAGGCCATAGCACAAGCGATCCCAGTCTACTCCATGGCATGCTTCCGACTGCCACGAGGTCTTTGTGAGAATATTACTTCCATCATCCGTCAGTTTTGGTGGGGCTCTAAGAAGTGGAAGAGGAAGCCCTGATGGGTTGCATGGGATACTATAACCATGTCAAAACATTTGGGAGGTTTGGAATTTCGCGACATGGAGATTTTCAACCTTGCTCTTTTGGCGAGACAGGCCTGGCGAACTTTCACTGACTGACACCTCTCTTAGAGCGAGAATTCTCAAGGCGGTTTACTTCGAGACTGCTCTCTGCTACAAGCTGATCTTGGTCCGCATCCCTCCCAGATATGGCGGGCAATTTTAGGCAGGCGTGATGTCTTGGCACACGGGCTTATTCGCAGGATAGGGGATGGCGAGGCGACAAGTATTTGGCGTGCTCTTGGATTCGAGGACATCTTCAAGTGCCTGTCACATCGCTTGTACCAAACGCTCCAGTTAGAGTGGCACAGCTCATTGATGATACAACGGCTAGCTGGAATGAGAACCTAGTTCGATCCGTCTTCACTCAGGGAGATGCGGAGGCCATCCTGCGGATCCCGCTATGCACTCGCCAAGTCGATGATTTCTGGGCATGGTACGAAGAGACTCACGGGGGTTTCAGTGTTCGCTCGGCCTACAGAATGATTCTGCGATTAAAACATGCCCATGAGGCCCTCCTCGATGAGGACGGTGGTACCTCGTATGATCCCAATGATTCCAAGAAATGGTCTACGATATGGCACCTGCAGGTCCCCTCGAAACTGAAGATTTTTGTATGGCGACTCGCCCGACAGTCCATGCCAACATGCACTATGTTGAAGCACCGACATATGGCAACGGAAGACACTTGTCCGATCTGCGAGGCAGTCGATTCCTGGAAACATCCTCTCATCTCTTGTCTGATGGGGGCAAGTGTATGGGCACTGGCGCCTGAGGAATTAGTAGCACACATGATTGACCAGGGGGAGGATAATCCAAAGGAGTGGCTGTTTTCTATGCATGAAATGTTACCAAAGGAACTGTTTGATCATCTGGTGGTCACTCTATGGGCTCTCTCGGGAGTACAAAGGAAGGCTATCCATGAAAACATCTTCCAAGCACCTATCTCAGTTCATACTTTCATAACTAAATACCTGGCCGACTTGCAGATTGTTAACAACAGATCTCCAGGGGGGCATGTGCCGGCTGTGGTGCGCTCTTCATCTTGGTTGGCACCTACAAATGGAAATGCAAAAGTGAATGTGCATGCTGCTGTTTCTAGCAGTGGTTTTGGGGTTGTGGGTGCAGTTTGCAGAAATGACAGTGGTATGTTCTTGGGGGCTTCGACACTTTGCTTCAATCACATCATTGACCCGACTACCCTGGAAGCACTAGCTGTCAGAGAAGCCCTGGCATTAGTTGATGATCTTTATGAGCGGAGGATTCAAGTGGCATCAGACTGTCAAGTGATGGTGCAAGACTTGAAGATGGATAACTTGGCAAGGTACGGTGCAATTGTACATGAAATAATAGACCATTCTACGCTTTTTGATTTTTACAGTTTTAGTCATGAATCTAGGAGCTCAAATTATGAAGCTCACAACTTAGCGAAGCATGCTTTATCTCTCGGTGGTGGCCGCCATGTGTGGTTGGGGCACCCCGGGAATTTATCATCCGTCCCTATAAACATTGTGACGAATTAATAAAGCTTCGTGAGGTTGTCTCAAAAAAAAAAGAAGCAAGGTATAGCAGAGCCCCGACCGCTATATTGCTCGCAATGAGAGATAAACACCATGAAGGTCATTATTGGATGAAAGCATAGTCAAGGCCATGGGGTGCACCGAATTGGCGCTTCAGGCACCGACTAACGCTTTCGGTGCTCACACGCGTGTCAGTTGGGCCCGTCCCATTAGTGCTCTACACTCCTCGCTTTCGCTCGTTTAAGCCGCTCAGTCTTCTCTGGCTCGGTAGACAATTGAATGGTTTTGTTGAATGGTGAAACTTTGATTGGGTGACCTTTGACCATTGACTTCTAAAAAAGTTCATAGATTTAGAAAAAGTTTAGTAATTAGAAAAAATGTGAAAATGAAAACATTTAGGGACAATTAAAATTGGAAAATATTAACCTTAACTGGTTTGAAATCCATGGTAAAGGTGGATATGCTATATCCATGAAAAAATAATGTGGAGCTGTCAACTTACATAATGCTTGAATGGTATATGTAATGGTCTATGTAATGTGAGCTAGTCAATTCATATGGGGCAATAAACATCAAACTATCCAACATCACCACTTATTTATTTTCTATTTCAATTACGATGTCGATTGCAACGAGGAATTCAGGATGAAATTGCACACGTTAAAACCCTTCTAGCTGTACCTTTTGCAATGGAAATTATTGCTCTTGTTTCCTGGGCCGTATGGACAACAAAGAATGATTCCATATTCAAAGGCCGTGACCCCAATCTATATGCTTGCAGGAGGAAGTTCAAGGAAGAGCTCAAGTGGATCATCCTTGGTTTATATAGCACTTTTCAGATAGGATGAAGGAGTAGCATAATTTTGAATCATGTGCAGCTCTTTTCAGATAGCTAGCCAAGGTTTATATAGCTCTTCTTATATTCTTTGGACTGTGGCGTTGGTTTCCTTTTTTCATTCTTTATTTTGGCTTGTATAGTTCGGGACCTTTTCAGATTTTGTATTTATTTATTTAAAAATCAATAAAAATGATTGATGTTTCACTAAAAAAACTGAATGGGAAGATACTACTCCCTCTATCCATCTATATAGGGCCTAATGTGTTTTTCGAGACTAACTTTGACCACATATTAGGGCAGTAATATATGACATGCAAGTTACACGAAGCATACCATCAAATTCATACGTAAAAGGAGCTCCCAATGATATAATTTTCACATTATACATCTCATATATAGTTAATTTTATCAATAGTCAAAGGCAGTCTCGAACGCATTAGGCCCTATATATATGGATGGAGGAGTACTGTTTATAAAACTGATGCATTTATTGATGTCAAGCACACATCAAAACATTAGACCCTATGGTTTCAAAAAGTAACCATGGTATTCTCCTAAAATAAGAAAATGTGTCGCATATCCCACAATAAACTTGTGCTGCTGAGAGCTCTAGGGATGCAGAATACAGTAATATTGGGGCCAAAAAAGTGCATGTAGACCAAAACCTCCAATAGTGCATCTAATTAAGCAGAGAGATCCATATCCATAAAGGCCTATCGGCATATCAGCCCTCGCATACCCTCTAAGCAGAGAGATCCATTCAGCAAGGATGCTAGAGATCAAAATCTCCAAATAGTGCCAATAAATAAAATGAACTCTTGTAAATTAAAAGTGACAACTTGTTAACAACATACATAATCCAGGTTTAGCTAGTGAAATGGTTAACCAAGTACATGCCATCAGTAGATCAACTACATACATAACTTACACCAGTCACCCTGACCATGCATGTCGAATCAAAGAGGCACATAATACATTGATTTGGATAGCTTACTAGCACAACACAAGAGACCTTGGCAGGTACAACATGCATGACAGGTGCAGCTACATCTCCTATGGACCTAAGCTACAACACTGCACTGCATATGGAATCTGCACACGGAAGGAAGCGACTTGAGTAGCGAGCCGAGCAGAGAGCAATGGATACCGAATTACCAATGAATAAGCGATGGATGCTAAGCAAAGAATACCTTCACAGTCAAGGGAAGGTAGGCTCACGACCACCGGCTCCCTCGTTGCTAAAGGGAAGCACCGTTGCCCCTTCTGGTAATGCCAGTTCAGCTGGATGGCGTCGGTAGACCTGGATCCAGACAGCAGGCTTCGAGCAGCCGCATCCAGCACAAGGAACAGGCATTGCAGCTACTGCTGTCGCCGCCTCGGTAACAGCCTGTACTTGTTCACGCAAGGTTGCAAGTATTGATTGGTAGCGTTGAGACCAATGGGAGCAACTTCTTCACCAAGTCATTTATTTCAGCCATCATGCTTTGCTCTAGAGCAGTTGGTTTGTCATTTTCTACCTCGCCAAGAGGTTGAGTTTCGTCAGCGACAGGACGATGGCTACCAGAGCCAACAGAGCGACAATCTGCGAAATGGCCAAACAATGAGTCGATGGATGGAAATATCAAGATAAATACAAGGAGAGGTATCAAAATCACTGATGTCAAATACATGCAAATGTAAACTCATATTGAAGTATCAATATGTATACGTGTTACCTGTACAATATAACAAATTGTAAAGTATAGTTCATTTAGATTGCTAATTTTCTCTGCTGTCCAAGAAAGCTTCTTCATAGAGAAGGATATACGATACATGATAGAGTATGCATAGGCTGGCGGTAATAGGCTATTATTGTAGGGGATTTATGATTTAGGGGTGGAGTTACAGGGGTGTACTATCAACTAGGTTCAGAAGTTTCCTGTTTCTTAAGGTGTTACCTAACACATACTGCACTACCGGTACAATCAGCCAGTGCATCGGAGTATGAGAATCGTAATGAATAAGAACGGGTTAAATAATATCCCTAACAATTTTTTGGCAGATATCGAGCACAAAAGATACTACAAAAAACTAGTCATGAAGTTTGTTCCCAATATGAAGCTTGATTTCAGGAATTTATAGTACTAACTGTTTTTGGAATGTCGAAAATTAACATGCATCTATTTCTGCTTCTTAGAAGGCCTCCCTTGAAAATATACTCCTTCATTTAGGTTATCTGATGAAGTATACTGCATTGATTCAACCTACAGATGGTAGAACGGTCCATCAAATTAGTACTTAAATATTCAACAAATACCAAGGATTAATTTGAGTAATCCTCACGAAATGAAGTCAGCGAATCAATTCAGTTTTTACTCAACTCTTGAATATTGAAATCCAAGGTGGGAGATGAACACGTTTACTAATAATACAGGTAAATGCCAAATGATGATAGTACTGATATATAGGTAAGGCGGTGCAAATTAAAACCATCCCATAAGAATAAAAAAATTGGTGGAACCAACCAGCAGCATTTGGTCTGATGGTTTTGCTTCTTGAGTTAATGAAAGCAAGGCAACTGTTGCCACAGCAGATTCTGCGGCTATTTTTGTGCCATAGTCTTGCGGACTTTGAAATGTTTGCCCATTTATTGTCACTGTTGACTTGAACAAAGGTGCATGAGGTGGACCACTCTGACTGGTGAGATATGAAGGCAAACATTTATGTATCTTCTGAGCATAATATTGCAACTGAGACTTGCATGGAAGTTGGGTTTCTACATTACAAAATAATGAGTATGACAGATATAGCAGAAACAGGTGTGAAAGAATATTAATAACCTTTTTAGCGGCAAGAGTAAAAAACTTGACAATGGCATGCTAGAAAAGAAGAGAACAATTTCCAAGAAATTTTTGATGTCAACAGATATGCAACTGTTCTACTCATCATAAGCAAACAACTTCTAAATCGCAAAAAAAAGCAAACAACTTCTAATCTAGTGCAATATGGGGTTTGGTGAATGGCTTGACAAAATCTTTAGGAAGTATGACTGATAGGTGAGCCTACATATCATCAATATTTTTGAGACATTTCCTCTGTATCATCAATATTTTTGAGACATTTCTTTCAGAACATAACCAGAAGCAACCTCAAACCGTATGTACTGATCAAGACACTGCAATGAGAAATGCAGTAGAGTATGCATTTCCAGAAGCCCAACATGGCCTATGAACTTCTCACATTATGCAAAATTCAGTCAAGCATTTATTTAGTCACAAAGATGATGCTGCTGATGAAGAAGAAGAATCGTCTCTTGCAGATTTTAGTACATGCATGTACGAGTATGAAGATGAGGCAACTTTTGAAGAAGCTTTTGACACTATGAGGGGTAAGGTGGAAAAGCAAACTTGGTTTGATAGTATTTATAAGGTAAAGGAGAAGTGGGCAGAATGTTAAGCGGAAATGCTTTCACTTTTGGAGTGCGGAGCACACAACTAAGTGAGAGTCTAAACAATGACCTGAAGCAATAGCTGAAGTCAGATTTAGATATCATCCGTTTTTTCAAAGAGTTCGAAAGAGTTGTGAAAGGAAAAAGAGATAATGAGATAATTTCAAAGTATATGCGTCTAGAGAGAAACTACCTAGACTAAAAATGAAGACACCCATGTTGGAGCAAGCAAGAAGGCTTTACACTCCTGTTATATTTGAGTGTTTTCAGTCTGAATATGAAAGATCTACAACAGCTTGCGTTGAAGTAGTGGCTGGACATCTTGAATATATGGTTAAAATTGGAAGTCTCTGTGAATGTCCAGCATATGAAGAAGAATGCAAAGTTATTGGCAAACCCTCAGAACAAACAACTAAATGTAGTTATGAACAGTTTGAGAGGAGAGGAATATTGTGCGAAGTAGTACAACTCAGGGAGCCGGATCCATATCACTGTTCAAGCAGCCCAGATTAACACACAAGAAAATTAATGCACCTAATGTGGACCCCTAAAATCATGACCAAAATAAGGTATTTCCTTAATTGTACAGTACAAATAAATTAAGCTGGTACTTTGTTTAACTTTCTGATTTGTTCTACCAGCAGCAAGGGGAAAAGACCTGCACATCACAGGATCAACTAATAGATGGAGCACCAGAAAAACCATCTAAGTTATCTATCTATCTATCTATCTATCTATCTATCTATCTATACCTACTAGTTTGGGACTCCCTAGAAATTCCTACATTAATCAGTAATTGGGAATCGTTAATCTTGTGGGACCAAATTATTACGGTGTCGATCTCTCCCCAAAAGAAAAATTCTCACCATTAATCTTGTGGGACCAAATTATTACAGTGTAGATCTCTCCCCAAAAGAAAAATTCTCATGGATATCTCCCTCACGACTGAAATCCCTCAATCTCTCACGTGGAAAAAAACCTCTCATGTACGCATCTCGGCAGCCCATAACAAACGTGCAGAACTAAAACAGCTCGAACAATTAGTTGTGCATGTTTGCCTCAAAAAATAGCTATGTGCTTTACCTCCAAAAAGCTATGTACGTGGTGTAGATCAATCCTATAAACTCCCACGTTACTTAAATTCCCTAAAAAAACAGATGTGCTCTGCCTCTCTGCCAATCTCTCACGACCCTCTTCTTTCTCTCGGTCCACCCCATCTATCTCAATCATCCAAATAAAAATGGATCGAACAATAGGGGCTCTTCTCCTCACGCTCCGTGTATGCCGCCATGGCCGCCCCAAGCCTTTTATCTCAATCAGCCAAACAAGAAAAGATCAATCAAGGTTAGGCTCTTCTCCTGATGCGTCATGCACAACGCCATCATGGCCACCCCATGCCTTCGGTAAGTGGACCCTTCATGTTTTGCATGTACATCTACAGCCCGATGACCGGCGATTGTCTGACGTATGTCGCCACGTTAGCATGTTCTGCGTGCGAAGACATAGAGGACGTGAAGACCATACGTCGCCACGTTAGCATGTTCTGTGTGTGAAGATATAGAGGACGTGAAGACCCATGACACCACTTGTGATACACTGGCTACAATATGTATGGTTTCCCGGCTGCAGGAGCACAGTTCCATCGATTCCGCCCACCCACACATCATTACCTTCGCTTTATACCCAACTTACTAGATCATTGATGGCGCAGCGTTGCTGCGCCGTCTATTCAGCACTTGTTAGAAACATAAAGTAATTTAGATACTTTTGTTTACAATGATCTGTAATGTGCTTTCTGGTTGCTTGTGCTTGTTTCCAATTTTCAAAATAATGTCACGGAATTGAAGAGAGGAATCTGATTGATTTGCAATAGTAGTTTGTTGAGCTACTTTTCTTAGATCTAAGAGACTTGTGTTTGATGGTTGATAGATACACATTTCGTGATTGATCATGACCGCTTTTGGCTCCTAAAATAACTCTCTCGCAAAGTTTCACATCACAAAACCTAGAAAGTAAAATGTTGAAGAAAGAAGAATATTCAAGGAAACAAAAAATAATTTAGACGGTACAAATGTTTCAGAATTTTTTGGTAAATTATTATCCAAACAATATAAATTCATTCCTTACATTGTTGTTCGCCTGCAAGAAAATGACATAGATTGTACAAATACAAGGGATTGCACTCAGGAATAGAACTCTTCTCGTCATGTTAATTGTCTTGTAGCCCACTTCACTAGTAGAAAAGGCCCATTTGTCCCGGTTCAGGAACCGGGACCAAACCGATACTAAAGCCCAATACCTTTATTCCCGGTTAGCCTAAGAACCGCGACACATGGGGCTCCACGTGGGCGCAGCTGCAAGCCCAGGCAGGAGGGCATATTGTCCCGGTTGGTGGCACCAACCGGGACCAAAAGGCATCCACGCGTCAGCAGTTCAGGGGCTGCGGTTTTTGTTTTTTTAAGGGAGGAGGGGGGTTGGGTGTTTTGGGGGTTTTGTAGGGTTAATTTAGGGGTTTCATATATTGTGTTAGCTAGCTAATAGAGAGAAGTGTCCTCTCTTATCTCCGTGCTTGGTCGACGCTACGTACTATACATATAGAGAGAACTCGACACGCTAGCTAGCTAGTAAGCAAATGAAGGAAACCATTAAGTACAGAAGATCGTGATGAACATATATGGAGAGAAGTGATCGACCCGAGAGATTGGTCGAACAACAAGTTTTCGTATATCTATCCGACGCTACTGGCTACATATATACAATATAAGATCTCTTACAATCCCCTAACATCTGAACTCAAGTTCCACATGGTATTTTCCGTCTTTATCGGTGACGTGGTCAAGAAAGAATCCTGCCAATTCCTCTTGAATTGCTCGTATGCGATCTTGTGGTAGAAGTTCATCCCACATCTGATACATCTAATTTGAAGAAGGGGATCAATACATATATATGAATGAAACTAAACACAAATGATTGTAATAAAATAAAATTGTGAATATTATTGCTTACGCACTTCATATTGTTTTTTAGAGTAGCCCTGCTCACGGGTCGTGTGGCGGATGAACTCACAAATGTAGTATCCACAGTAATTATTCCCGGGTTCCTGCCACAATCACTCTACAAGAAATAGAGGTCAATCAAACTCTGATAAGCAAGTATGCTAAATGGTATTGATGAAACTAACTAGAATCAATGGGAGATGCGCAGAACTAGCTAGTAGTACTTACTTTCGGGTGTTTAAATCGCAGCTCCCCCGGCAGTCCCGGAGCTTCTGCGGTGAACTTTTTCCAAACCCTGCCAGACAAAGAAAACAATTACTTGATATCAGGAAATGAATAAAGTTGCCAATATGGTACGATAATGATCGATTGAACTTGCTTCTCGAGCATTTTAGTCATGGTCGCATACTCCTCGGGATCTTTTCATCTCAAGTCTATGACAGTTACTAGTCCCTGCTCAAGCTTAATCTCTAGAAGAATAAAGTGGAAGCTGTGCGCGCATGCATAACTCATCAATTACATTACTATAACCTCGAGTAATAAGGGAAACCGAATATGCACAAGACAGTAACACTCACTTGAATTCATAAGGAAAGAGTATTATATCTTTGTTTTGGTTTCGAAGTAATGATCGTAGCAAGTTGGCCTCGGTTTGTTTGGCATCATGTTTAACATTCCATTCATCTATGAGATTTGTGTTAATGAACCCAATATCACCGATTTGTCTTTTCTTGCATTCGGCGATCTTCAATCTGCATAATATAGTGAGGATAATTATGTATACATGCAATGAAAGAGCTGAGCTATATATAGAGACTTAATTATAGAAGTAGTACTTACAGACAGTAGCAAGTGACGATTACTTTGTCGAGGGCCTTATGATTGAAAAACTAGAAGAACTCCTCATATGGAACAGACAACAGATCAATTCCAACGAGGTCGTGGCCCTCTTTAACTCTCAGCGTCAAAGTATCCTTCCCAGACTTGCCGCAGATGTCCATGTACCAATCATGGAATCTTCGCATCATCGTTGTTAGAGGAGGATGACCAGGTTTGACGAGAGGCTTCCCATGCCGGTATTTGAATTCATCAACCTCCATTGTATCAAAAAGTGCATCGTCGGGCAGGTAATCTCCAGGATTGGTACCGGGCACCATCCCCGGATGATTAGCAACGATATCGCTAGACACCTTGAGCTGGGGGCACGATTGCTTCGCTTGTTCACCGAGTTGGGGAATTTTTCCCACTTCTTCGCTCTGCTAACCTTGATCACTACAAGTACTTCCTGACCGCTCCGCTTCCTTATATGTCCTTTCAATAATGCTCATAGTTGGTTTGTGGTGGAGGCGGTGGTGCTCGCTTCGGGGCATCCAAAGTGCGCTTTGCTTTCACCGGATCTATCTTCTCCTCCGGAGGTGGATGTTTCATAGCTCTTTTCGTTTCAAAGAAGTCCTTCACTTGGGCTTGAACGACCTGCTCGTTTTCCTCCATGGTCATCTCGTATGGTAACTTCTCTACATGCTTGAGAGATGGACCGAATCTGTATTGCCTCCCGCCTCTAGCTGTACTGCTAGATGCCGAGCAGCCGGAGCGGCTGCGGCTGTCTTTGTTCGTTGCTTAAGAGGCGGAGAAGAAGAATGCAGAGTGCTACGACGCGCCGGAGCAGCCGGAGCGGCGGCGTCTGTGTTCCGCCGTCGCTGACGAGACGAAGGAGGAGGCGGGCTGCTCAGACGCACCGGAGCAGGCGGGGAAGGAGGCGGAGTACTGCCGCCCTCACGCGCCGGAGCAGGAGGCGGAGTGCCCTGATCACTCGCCAGAGGAGGAGGAGGCGGAGGAGGCGGAGTGCCTTGATCACTCGCCGGAGGAGGAGGAGAGGCGGAGTGCCCAGCTAACTCGCCGGAGGAGGAGGAGGAGGCGGAGGTGTGAAGTTCAGAAGCTTGATGTGTTGGGGAACGTAGTAATTTCAAAAATTTTCCTACGCACACGCAAGATCATGGTGATGCATAACAACGAGAGGGGAGAGTGTTGTCTACGTACCCTCGTAGACCGAAGCGGAAGCAATCACAATGTAGAGGAAGTAGTCGTACGTTCTTCTCGCGATCCAACCGATCCAAGCACCGTTACTCCGACACCTCCGAGTTCTTGGCACACGTACAGCTCGGTGACGCTCCTCGGGCTCCGATCCAGCAAAGCTCCGGGAGAGAGAGTTCCGTCAAGACGGCAGGCGTGGTGACGATCTTGATGTTCTACCAACGCAGGGCTTCGCCTAAGCACTGCTACGATTTGACCGAGGTGGAATATGGTGGAGGGGGGCACCGCACACGGCTAAGGAACGATCTCAAGGATCAACTTGTGTGTTCTAGGGTGCCCCCCTGCCCCCGTATTTAAAGGAGCAAGGGAGAGGGCCGGCCGGCCCTAGGAGGTGCGCCAAGGGAGGGGGGAGTCCTCCTCCTAGTGGGAGTAGGGACTCCCTTTCCTAGTCCAACTAGGAAGGAGGAAGGGGAAGGAAAGAGAGGAGAGGAGAGGGAAAGGGGCCCGCGCCTCCTTGTACAATTCGGACTCCCCATGGGGGGGGGCGCGCGCCACCTCCTGGCGCAGCCCTCTCTCTCCCCTCTTGGCCCAATAAGGCCCATTACTTCCCCGGGGGGTTCCGGTAACCCCTCCGGCACTCCGTCTTTCTCCGGAAACTTCCGGAACCTTTCCGTGTCCGAATATAGCCGTCCAATATATCAATCTTTATGTCTCGATCATTTCGAGACTCCTCGTCATGTCCGTGATCACATCCGGGACTCCGAACTTCTTCGGTACATCAAAATACACAAACTCATATAACCGTCATCGAAACCTTAAGCGTGCGGACCCTACGGTTCGAGAACAATGTAGACATGACCGAGACACATCTCCGGTCAATAACCAATAGCGGGACCTGGATGCCCATATTGGTTCCTACATTTTCTACGAAGATCTTTATCGGTCAGACCGCATAACAACATACGTTGTTCCCTTTGTCATCGGTATGTTACTTGCCCGAGATTCGATCGTCGGTATCCAATATCTAGTTCAATCTCGTTACTGGCAAGTCTCTTTACTCGTTCCGTAATACATCATCTCACAACTAACTCATTAGTTGCAATGCTTGCAAGGCTTATGTGATGTGTATTACCGAGAAGGCCCAGAGATACCTCTCCGACAATCGGAGTGACAAAACCTAATCTTGATTCATGCCAACTCAACATATACTTTTGGAGACATCTGTAGAGCACCTTTATAATCACCCAGTTACGTTATGACGCTTTGGTAGCACACAAAATGTTCCTCCGTAAACGGGAGTTGTATAATCTCATAGTTGCAGGAACTTTGTATAAGTCTTGAATAAAGCATAATCAACATACTAATCGATCTTGTGCTAAGCTAATGGAATGGGTCAAGTCAATCATATCATTCTCCTAATGATATGATCCCGTTAATCAAATGACAACTCATGTCTATGGTTAGGAAACATAACCATCTTTGATTTAACGAGCTAGTAAAGTAGAGGCATACTAGTGACACTCTGTTTGTCTATGTATTCACACATGTATTATGTTTCCGGTTAATACAATTCTAGCATGAATAATAAACATTTATCATGATATAAGGAAATAAATAATAACTTTATTATTGCCTCTAGGGCATATTTCCTTCAGTCTCCCACTTGCACTAGAGTCAATAATCTAGTTTATACAAGAATGATTCTAACACCCATGGAGTCTTGGTGCTGATCATGTTTTGCTCGTGGAAGAGGTTTAGTCAATGGGTCTGCAACATTCAGATCCGTATGTATCTTGCAAATCTCTATGTCTCCCACTTGGACTTGGTCCCGAATGGAATTGAAGCGTCTCTTGATATGCTTGGTCCTCTTGTGAAATCTGGATTCCTTTGCCAAGGCAATTGCACCAAGATTGTCACAGAAGATCTTCATTGGTCCCGATGCACTAGGTATGACACCTAGATCGGAAATGAACTCTTTCATCCAGACTCCTTCATTTGCTGCTTCGAAGCAGCTATATACTCCGCTTCACATGTAGATCCCGCCACGACGCTTTGTTTAGAACTGCACCAACCGACAGCTCCACCGTTTAATAAAAATACGATCCGGTTTGCGATTTAGAATCGTCCGGATCAGTGTCAAAGCTTGCATCGGCGTAACCATTTACGATTAGCTCTTTGTCACCTCCATATCTGAGAAACATATCCTTAGTCCTTTTCAGGTATTTCAGGATGTTCTTGACCGCTGTCCAAAGGATCCACTCTGGATTACTTTGGTACCTTCCTGCCAAGCTTATTGCTAAGCATACGTCAGTCTGGTACACAGCATTGCATACATGATAGAGCCTATGGCTGAAGCATAGGGAACATTTTTCATTTTCTCTCTATCTTCTGCTGTGGTCGGGCATTGAGTCTGACTCAATTTCATACCTTGTAACACAGGTAAAAGTCCTTTCTTTGCCTGATCCATTTTATACTTTTTCAAAACTTTATCAAGGTATGTGCTTTGTGAAAGTCCAATTAAACGTCTTGATCTATCTCTATAGATCTTGATGCCCAATATGTAAGCAGCTTCACCGAGGTCTTTCATTGAAAAACTTTTATTCAAGTATCCTTTTATGCTATCCAGAAATTCTATATCATTTCCAATTAACAATATGTCGTCCACATATAATATTAGAAATGCTACTGAGCTCCCACTCACTTTCTTGTAAATACAGGCTTCTCCAAAAGTCTCAGATATAAAACCATTTGCTTTGATCACACTATCAAAGCGTTTATTCCAACTCCGAGAGGCTTGCACGGACCATAAATTGATCGCTGGAGCTTGCACACTTTGTTAGCGCCTTTTGGATCAACAAAACCTTCTGGTTGCATCATATACAACTCTTCTTCTAGAAATCCATTCAAGAATGCAGTTTTTACATCCATTTGCCAAATTTCATAATCATAAAATGCGGCAATTGCTAACATGATTCGGACAGACTTAAGCATCGCCACGGGTGAGAAAGTCTCATCGTAGTCAACCCCTTGAACTTGTCGAAAACCTTTCGCAACAAGTCGAGCTTTATAGATAGTTATATTACCATCAGCGTCAGTCTTCTTCTTAAAGATCCATTTATTTTCAGTGGCTTGCCGATCATCGGGCAAGTCAACCAAAGTCCATACTTTGTTCTCATACATGGATCCTATCTCAGATTTCATGGCTTCAAGCCATTTTGTGGAATCTGGGCTCACCATCGCTTCTTCATAGTTCGTAGGTTCACCATGATCTAGTATCATGACTTCGAGAATAGGATTACCGTACCACTCTGGTGTGGATTTTATTACGGTTGATCTCTGAGTTCGGTGACAACTTGATCTGAAGTTTCATGATCATTATCATTATCTTCCTCGCTAACTGGTGTAGGTGTCACATAAACCGATTTCTGTGATGAACTACTTTCCAATAAGGGAGCTGGTACTATTACCTCATCAAGTTCCACTTTCCTCCCACTCACTTCTTTCGAGAGAAACTCCTTCTCTAGAAAGGATCCATTCTTGGCAACGAATGTCTTGCCTTCGGATCTGTGATAGAAGGTATACCCAATTGTCTCCTTTGGGTATCCTATGAAGACACATTTTTCCGATTTGGGTTCAAGCTTATCAGGTTGAAGTTTTTTCACATAAGCATCGCAACCCCAAACTTTCAGAAACGACAACTTTGGTTTCTTGCTAAACCATAGTTCATAAGGTGTCGTCTCAACGGATTTTGACGGTGTCCTATTTAACGTGAATGCGGCCGTCTCTAAAGCATAACCCCAAAACGATAGCGGTAAATCGGAAATAGACATCATAGATCGCACCATATCTAGTAAAGCACGATTACGACGTTCGGACACACCATTACGCTGTGGTGTTCCCGGTGGCGTGAGTTGCGAAACTATTCCGCATTGCTTCAAATGTAGACCAAACTTGTAACTCAAATATTCTCCTCCACGATCAGATCGTAGAAACTTTATTTTCTTGTTACGATGATTTTCAACTTCACTCTGAAATTCTTTGAACTTTTCAAATGTTTCAGATTTATGTTTCATCAAGTAGATATACCCGTATCGCTTAAATCATCTGTGAAGGTGAGAAAATAACGATATCCGCCACGAGCTTCAACATTCATCGGACCACATACATCTGTATGTATGATTTCCAATAAATCTGATGCTCTCTCCATACAACCGGAGAACGGTGTTTTAGTCATCTTGCCCATGAGGCATGGTTCGCAAGTACCAAGTGATTCATAATCAAGTGATTCCAAAAGTCCATCTGTATGGAGTTTCTTCATGCGTTTTAGACCGATATGACCTAAACGGCAGTGCCACAAATAAGTTGCACTATCATTATCAACTCTGCATCTTTTGGCTTCGACATTATGAATATGTGTATCACTACTATCGAGATTCAACAAGAATAGACCATTCTTCAAGGGTGCATGACCATAAAAGATATTACTCATATAAATAGAACAACCATTATTCTCTGATTTAAATGAATAACCGTCTCGCATCAAACAAGATCCAGATATAATGTTCATGCTCAACGCTGGCACCAAATAACAATTATTTAGGTCTAAAACTAATCCCGAAGGTAGATGTAGAGGTAGCGTGCCGACCGCGATCACATTGACTTTGGAACCGTTTCCCAGCGCGCCGTCACCTCGTCCTTTGCGGTGCTCGTCTATTCCGTAGTCCCTGCTTTGAGTTGCAAATATTAGCAACAGAACCAGTATCAAATAACCAGGTGCTACTACGAGCTCTAGTAAGGTACACATCAATAACATGTATATCACATATACCTTTGTTCACCTTGCCATCCTTCTTATCCGCCAAATACTTGGGGCAGTTCCGCTTCAGGTCCAGGTTTGCTTGCGGTAAAAACACTCGGTTTCAGGCTTAGGTCCAGACTTGGGTTTCTTCTCTTGAGCAGCAACTTTCTTGCTGTTCTTTTGAAGTTTCCTTCTTCTTCCCTTTGCCCTTTTCTTGAAACTAGTGGTCTTGTTGACCATCAACACTTGATGCTCTTTCTTGATTTCTACCTCCATGCTTTTAGCATTGCGAAGAGCTCAGAATTGTCTTAGTCATCCCTTGCATATTATAGTTCATCACGAAGCTCTTGTAGCTTGGTGGCAGTGATTGGAGAATTCTGTCAATGACACTATCATCCGGAAGATTAACTCCCAGCTGAATTAAGTGATTATTATACCCGGACATTTTGAGTATGTGCTCACCTTGTGAACTATTCTCCTCCATCTTGCAGCTATAGAACTTATTGGAGACTTCATATCTCTCAATCCGGCATTTGCTTGAAATATTAACTTCAACTCTTGGAACATCTCATATGCTCCATGACGTTCAAAACGTCGTTGAAGACCCGGTTCTAAGCCGTAAAGCATGGCACACTGAACTATAGAGTAGTCATCATCTTTGCTCTGCCAGACGTTCACAACTTCTGGCGTTGCTCCTGCAGCAGGCCTGGCACCCAGCGGTGCTTCCAGGATGTAATTCTTTTGTGCAGCAATGAGGATAATCCTCAAGTTACGGACCCAGTCCGTGTAATTGCTACCATCATCTTTCAACTTTGCTTTCTCAAGGAACGCATTAAAATTCAACGGAACAACAGCACGAGCCATCTATCTACAGTAAACATAGACAAGCAAAATACTATCAGGTACTAAGTTCATGATAAATTTAAGTTTTAATTAATCATATTAAATAACTCCCACTTAGACAGATATCTCTCTAGTCATCTAAGTGATTACGTGATCCAAATCAACTAATCCATAACCGATCATCACGTGAGATGGAGTCGTTTTCAATGGTGAACATCACTATGTTGATCATATCTACTATATGATTCACGCCGACCTTTCGGTCTCCGTGTTCCGAGGCCATATCTGCATATGCTAGGCTCGTCAAGTTTAACCTGAGTATTCTGCGTGTGCAAAACTGGCTTGCACCCGTTGTAGATGGACGTAGAACTTATCACACCCGATCATCACGTGGTGTCCGGGTACTACTGAACTTTTTAGCAACGGTGCATACTCAGGAGAACACTTCTTGATAATTTTAGTGAGAGATCATCTTATAATGCTACCGTCAATCAAAGCAAGATAAGATGCATAAAGGATAAACATCACATGCAATCAATATAAGTGATATGATATGGCCATCATCATCTTGTGCTTGTGATCTCCATCTCCGAAGCACCGTCGTGATCACAATTGTCACCGGCGCGACACCTTGATCTCCATCGTAGCATCGTTGTCGTTTACGCCATCTATTGCTTCTACGACTATCGCTACCGCTTAGTGATAAAGTAAAGCAATTACAGAGCGTTGTATTTCATACAATAAAGCGACAACCATATGGCTCCAGCCAGTTGCCGATAACTTCGGTTACAAAACATGATCATCTCATACAATAAAATATAGCATCACGTCTTGACCATATCACATCACAACATGCCCTGCAAAAACAAGTTAGACGTCCTCTACTTTGTTGTTGCAAATTTTACGTGGCTGCTACGGGCTTAAGCAAGAACCAATCTCACCTACGCATCAAGACCACAACGATACTTCACAAATAGACTCCGCTTTTAACCTTCTCAAGGACCGGCGTAGCCACACTCGGTTCAACTAAAGTGAGAGAGACAGCCACCCGCCAGCCACCTTTAAGCACGAGTGCTCGTAGCGGTGAAACCAATCTCGCCAGAAGCTGCACGCGTAATGTCTGTACGGGCCGCTTCATCTCACAATACCGCTGAACCAAAGTATGACATGCAGGAAGGCAGTATGACGTGTATCGCCCACAAAACACTTGAGTTCTACTTGTGCCAAACATCAAACCATAAAAACCTAGGCTCGGATGCCACTGTTGGGGAACGTAGTAATTTCAAAAATTTCCTACGCACACGCAAGATCATGGTGATGCATAGCAACGAGAGGGGAGAGTGTTGTCTACGCACCCTCGTGAGACCGAAGCGGAAGCAATCACAACGTAGAGGAAGTAGTCAGACGTTCTCCTCGCGATCCAACCGATCCAAGCACCGTTACTCCGACACCTCCGAGTTCTTGGCACACGTACATCTCGGTGACGCCTCGGGCTCCGATCCAGCAAAGCTCCGGGAGAGAGAGTTCCACAAGACGACGGCGTGGTGACGATCTTGATGTTCTACCAACGCAGGCTTCGCCTAAGCACTGCTACGATTTGACCGAGGTGGAATATGGTGGAGGGGGGCACCGCACACGGCTAAGGAACGATCTCAAGGATCAACTTGTGTGTTCTAGGGTGCCCCCTGCCCCCGTATTTAAAGGAGCAAGGGAAAGGGCCGGCCGGCCCTAGGAGGTGCGCCAAGGGAGGGGGGAGTCCTCCTCCTAGTGGGAGTAGGACTCCCCTTTCCTAGTCCAACTAGGAAGGAGGAAGGGGGAAGGAAAGAGAGGGAGAGGGAGAGGGAAGGGGCCCGCGCCTCCTTGTCCAATTCGGACTCCCCATGGGGGGGGGGGCGCCACCTCCTGGCGCAGCCCTCTCTCTCCCCTCTTGGCCCAATAAGGCCCATTACTTCCCCGGGGGGTTCCGTAACCCTCCGGCACTCGTCTTTCTCCGGAAACTTCCGGAACCTTTCCGTGTCCGAATATAGCCGTCCAATATATCAATCTTTATGTCTCGATCATTTCGAGACTCCTCGTCATGTCCGTGATCACATCCGGGACTCGAACTTCTTCGGTACATCAAAATACACAAACTCATATAACCGCCATCGAAACCTTAAGCGTGCGGACCCTACGGTTCGAGAACAATGTAGACATGACCGAGACACATCTCCGTCAATAACCAATAGCGGGACCTGGATGCCCATATTGGTTCCTACATTTTCTACGAAGATCTTTATCGGTCGAGACCGCATAACAACATCGTTGTTCCCTTTGTCAGCGGTATGTTACTTGCCCGAGATTCGATCGTCGGTATCCAATACCTAGCTCAATCTCGTTACTGGCAAGTCTCTTTACTCGTTCCGTAATACATCATCTCACAACTAACTCATTAGTTGCAATGCTTGCAAGGCTTATGTGATGTGTATTACCGAGAAGGCCCAGAGATACCTCTCCGACAATCGGAGTGACAAAACCTAATCTTGATTCATGCCAACTCAACATATACTTTTGGAGACATCTCAGAGCACCTTTATAATCACCCGATTACGTTGTGACGTTTGGTAGCACACAAAATGTTCCTCCGGTAAACGGAGTTGTATAATCTCATAGTTGCAGGAACTTTGTATAAGTCATGAAGAAAGCATAAGCAACATACTAAGCGATCAAGTGCTAAGCTAATGGAATGGGTCAAGTCAATCATATCATTCTCCTAATGATATGATCCCGTTAATCAAATGACAACTCATGTCTATGGTTAGGAAACATAACCATCTTTGATTTAACGAGCTAGTAAAGTAGAGGCATACTAGTGACACTCTGTTTGTCTATGTATTCACACATGTATTATGTTTCCGGTTAATACAATTCTAGCATGAATAAAATACATTTATCATGATATAAGGAAATAAATAATAACTTTATTATTGCCTCTAGGGCATATTTCCTTCAGTCTCCCACTTGCACTAGAGTCAATAATCTAGTTTATACAGTAATGATTCTAACACCCATGGAGTCTTGGTGCTGATCATGTTTTGCTCGTGGAAGAGGTTTAGTCAATGGGTCTGCAACATTCAGATCCGTATGTATCTTGCAAATCTCTATGTCTCCCACTTGGACTTGGTCCCGAATGGAATTGAAGCGTCTCTTGATATGCTTGGTCCTCTTGTGAAATCTGGATTCCTTTGCCAAGGCAATTGCACCAGTATTGTCACAGAAGATCTTCATTGGTCCCGATGCACTAGGTATGACACCTAGATCGGAAATGAACTCTTTCATCCAGACTCCTTCATTTGCTGCTTCCGAAGCAGCTATATACTCCGCTTCACTTGTAGATCCCGCCACGACGCTTTGTTTAGAACTGCACCAACTGACAGCTCCACCGTTTAATAAAAATACGTATCCGGTTTGCGATTTAGAATCGTCCGGATCAGTGTCAAAGCTTGCATCGACGTAACCATTTACGATTAGCTCTTTGTCACCTCCATATACGAGAAACATATCCTTAGTCCTTTTCGTGTATTTCAGGATGTTCTTGACCGCTGTCGATTGATCCACTCTGGATTACTTTGGTACCTTCCTGCCAAGCTTATTGCTAAGCATACGTCGTGTCTGGTACACAGCATTGCATACATGATAGAGCCTATGGCTGAAGCATAGGGAACATTTTCATTTTCTCTCTATCTTCTGCTGTGGTCGGGCATTGAGTCTGACTCAATTTCATACCTTGTAACACAGGTAAAAGTCCTTTCTTTGCCTGATCCATTTTAAACTTTTTCAAAACTTTATCAAGGTATGTGCTTTGTGAAAGTCCAATTAAACGTCTTGATCTATCTCTATAGATCTTGATGCCCAATATGTAAGCAGCTTCACCGAGGTCTTTCATTGAAAACTTTTATTCAAGTATCCTTTTATGCTATCCAGAAATTCTATATCATTTCCAATTAACAATATGTCGTCCACATATAATATTAGAAATGCTCTGAGCTCCCACTCACTTTCTTGTAAATACAGGCTTCTCCAAAAGTATGTATAAAACCATTTGCTTTGATCACACTATCAAAGCGTTTATTCCAACTCCGAGAGGCTTGCACGGACCATAAATTGATCGCTGGAGCTTGCACACTTTGTTAGCGCCTTTTGGATCAACAAAACCTTCTGGTTGCATCATATACAACTCTTCTTCTAGAAATCCATTCAAGAATGCAGTTTTACATCCATTTGCCAAATTTCATAATCATAAAATGCGGCAATTGCTAACATGATTCGGACAGACTTAAGCATCGCCACGGGTGAGAAAGTCTCATCGTAGTCAACCCCTTGAACTTGTCGAAAACCTTTACGCAACAAGTCGAGCTTTATAGATAGTTATATTACCATCAGCGTCGGTCTTCTTCTTAAAGATCCATTTATTTTCAATGGCTTGCCGATCATCGGGCAAGTCAACCAAAGTCCATACTTTGTTCTCATACATGGATCCTATCTCAGATTTCATGGCTTCAAGCCATTTTGTGGAATCTGGGCTCACCATCGCTTCTTCATAGTTCGTAGGTTCACCATGATCTAGTATCATGACTTCCAGAATAGGATTACCGTACCACTCTGGTGTGGATTTTATTCTGGTTGATCTACGAAGTTCAGTGACAACTTGATCTGAAGTTTCATGATCATTATCATTATCTTCCTCGCTAACTGGTGTAGGTGTCACAGAAACCGATTTCTGTGATGAACTACTTTCCAATAAGGGAGCTGGTACTATTACCTCATCAAGTTCCACTTTCCTCCCACTCACTTCTTTCGAGAGAAACTCCTTCTCTAGAAAGGATCCAACGAATGTCTTGCCTTCGGATCTGTGATAGAAGGTATACCCAATTGTCTCCTTTGGGTATCCTATGAAGACACATTTTTCTGATTTGGGTTCAAGCTTATCAGGTTGAAGTTTTTTCACATAAGCATCGCAACCCCAAACTTTCAGAAACGACAACTTTGGTTTCTTGCTAAACCATAGTTCATAAGGTGTCGTCTCAACGGATTTTGACGGTGTCCTATTTAACGTGAATGCGGCCGTCTCTAAAGCATAACCCCAAAAACGATAGCGGTAAATCGGAAATAGACATCATAGATCGCACCATATCTAGTAAAGTACGACACTGACGTTCGGACACACCATTACGCTGTGGTGTTCCCGGTGGCGTGAGTTGCGAAACTATTCCGCATTGCTTCAAATGTAGAACAAACTCGTAACTCAAATATTCTCCTCCACGATCAGATCGTAGAAACTTTATTTTCTTGTTACGATGATTTTCAACTTCACTCTGAAATTCTTTGAACTTTTCAAATGTTTCAGATTTATGTTTCATCAAGTAGATATACCCGTATCTGCTTAAATCATCTGTGAAGGTGAGAAAATAACAATATCCGCCACGAGCTTCAACATTCATCGGACCACATACATCTGTATGTATGATTTCCAATAAATCTGATGCTCTCTCCATACAACCGGAGAACGGTGTTTTAGTCATCTTGCCCATGAGGCATGGTTCGCAAGTACCAAGTGATTCATAATCAAGTGATTCCAAAAGTCCATCTGTATGGAGTTTCTTCATGCGCTTTACACCGATATGACCTAAACGGCAGTGCCACAAATAAGTTGCACTATCATTATCAACTCTGCATCTTTTGGCTTCGACATTATGAATATGTGTATCACTACTATCGAGATTCAACAAGAATAGACCATTCTTCAAGGGTGCATGACCATAAAAGATATTACTCATATAAATAGAACAACCATTATTCTCTCGATTTAAATGAATAACCGTCTCGCATCAAACAAGATCCAGATATAATGTTCATGCTCAACGCTGGCACCAAATAACAATTATTTAGGTCTAAAACTAATCCCGAAGGTAGATGTAGAGGTAGCGTGCCGACCGCGATCACATTGACTTTGGAACCGCTTTCCCACGCGCGCATCGTCACCTCGTCCTTTGCTGCTGCTCGTCTATTCCGTAGTCCTGTTTCGAGTTGCAAATATTAGCAATGTAACCGGTATCAAATACCAGTGCTACTACGAGCTCTAGTAAGGTACACATCAATAACATGTATATCACATATACCTTTGTTCACCTTGCCATCCTTCTTATCCGCCAAATACTTGGGGCAGTTCCGCTTCCAAAGTGTCCAGCTTTGCTTGCGGTAAAACACTCGATTTCAGGCTTAGGTCCAGACTTGGGTTTCTTCTCTTGAGCAGCAACTTTCTTGCTGTTCTTTTGAAGTTTCCTTCTTCTTCCCTTTGCCCTTTTCTTGAAACTAGTGGTCTTGTTGACCATCAACACTTGATGCTCTTTATTGATTTCTACCTCCGCGGCTTTTAGCATTGTGAAGAGCTCAGGAATTGTCTTAGTCATCCCTTGCATATTATAGTTCATCACGAAGCTCTTGTAGCTTGGTGGCAGTGATTGGAGAATTCTGTCAATGACACTATCATCCGGAAGATTAACTCCCAGCTGAATTAAGTGATTATTATACCCAGACATTTTGAGTATGTGCTCACTGATAGAACTATTCTCCTCCATCTTGCAGCTATAGAACTTATTGGAGACTTCATATCTCTCAATCCGGGCATTTGCTTGAAATATTAACTTCAACTCTTGGAACATCTCATATGCTCCATGACGTTCAAAACGTCGTTGAAGACCCGGTTCTAAGCCGTAAAGCATGGCACACTGAACTATAGAGTAGTCATCAACTTTGCTCTGCCAGACGTTCACAACTTCTGGCGTTGCTCCTGCAGCAGGCCTGGCACCCAGCGGTGCTTCCAGGACGTAATTCTTCTGTGCAGCAATGAGGATAATCCTCAAGTTACGGACCCAGTCCGTGTAATTGCTACCATCATCTTTCAACTTTTCTTTCTCAAGGAACGCATTAAAATTCAACGGAACAACAGCACGAGCCATCTATCTACAGTAAACATAGACAAGCAAAATACTATCAGGTACTAAGTTCATGATAAATTTAAGTTTTAATTAACCATATTAAATAACTCCCACTTAGACAGATATCTCTCTAGTCATCTAAGTGATTACGTGATCCAAATCAACTAATCCATAACCGATCATCACGTGAGATGGAGTCGCTTTTCAATGGTGAACATCACTATGTTGATCATATCTACTATATGATTCACGCCGACCTTTCGGTCTCCGTGTTCCGAGGCCATATCTACATATGCTAGGCTCGTCCAAGTTTAACCTGAGTATTCTGCGTGTAAAACTGGCTTGCACCCGTTGTAGATGGACGTAGAACTTATCACACCCGATCATCACGTGGTGTCTAGGTACTACTGAACTTTTAGCAACGGTGCATACTCAGGGAGAACACTTCTTGATAATTTTTAGTGAGAGATCATCTTATAATGCTACCGTCAATCAAAGCAAGATAAGATGCATAAAGGATAAACATCACATGCAATCAATATAAGTGATATGATATGGCCATCATCATCTTGTGCTTGTGATCTCCATCTCCGAAGCACCGTCGTGATCACAATTGTCACCGGCGCGACACCTTGATCTCCATCGTAGCATCGTTTTCGTTTACGCCATCTATTGCTTCTACGACTATCGCTACCGCTTAGTGATAAAGTAAAGCAATTACAGAAGCGTTGTATTTCATACAATAAAGCGACAACCATATGGCTCCAGCCAGTTGCCGATAACTTCGGTTACAAAACATGATCATCTCATACAATAAAATATAGCATCACGTCTTGACCATATCACATCACAACATGCCCTGCAAAAACAAGTTAGACGTCCTCTACTTTGTTGTTGCAAATTTTACGTGGCTGCTACGGGCTTAAGCAAGAACCAATCTCACCTACGCATCAAGACCACAACGATACTTGGTCAAATAGACTCCGTTTTAACCTTCTCAAGGACCGGGCGTAGCCACACTCGGTTCAACTAAAGTGAGAGAGACAGACACCCGCCAGCCACCTTTAAGCACGAGTGCTCGTGAACGGTGAAACCAGTCTCGCGTAAGCGTCACGCGTAATGTCGGTCCGGCCGCTTCATCTCACAATACCGCTGAACCAAAGTATGACATGCTTTGGTAGGCAGTATGACTTGTATCGCCCACAACTCACTTGTGTTCTACTCGTGCCAAACATCAAACCATAAAAACCTAGGCTCGGATGCCACTTGTTGGGGAACGTAGTAATTTCAAAAATTTTCCTACGCACACGCTAAGATCATGGTGATGCATAGCAACAAGAGGGGAGAGTGTTGTCTACGTACCCTCGTAGACCGAAGCGGAAGCAATCACAACGTAGAGGAAGTAGTCGTACGTTCTCCTCGCGATCCAACCGATCCAAGCACCGTTACTCCGACACCTCCGAGTTCTTGGCACACGTACATCTCGGTGACGCTCCTCGGGCTCCGATCCAGCAAAGCTCCGGGGAGAGAGAGTTCCGTCAGCACGACGGCGTGGTGACGATCTTGATGTTCTACCAACGCAGGGCTTCGCCTAAGCACTGCTACGATTTGACCGAGGTGGAATATGGTGGAGGGGGGCACCGCACACGGCTAAGGAACGATCTCAAGGATCAACTTGTGTGTTCTAGGGTGCCCCCCTGCCCCCGGATTTAAAGGAGCAAGGGAAAGGGCCGGCCGGCCCTAGGAGGTGCGCCAAGGAGGGGGATTCCTCCTCCTAGTGGGAGTAGGACTCCCTTTCCTTGTCCAACTAGGAAGGAGGAAGGGGAAGGAAAGAGAGGAGAGGGAGAGGAAAGGGGCCCGCGCGCCCCCCTCCTTGTCCAATTCGGACTCCCCATGGGGGCGCGCGCCACCTCCTGGCGCAGCCCTCTCTCTCCCTCTTGGCCCAATAAGGCCCATTACTTCCCCGGGGTTCGGTAACCCTCCGCACTCCGTCTTTCTCCGGAAACTTCCGGAACCTTTCCGGTGTCCGAATATAGCCGTCCAATATATCAATCTTTATGTCTCGATCATTTCGAGACTCCTCGTCATGTCCGTGATCACATCCGGGACTCCGAACTTCTTCGGTACATCAAAATACACAAACTCATATAACCGTCATCGAAACCTTAAGCGTGCGGACCCTACGGTTCGAGAACAATGTAGACATGACCGAGACACATCTCCGGTCAATAACCAATAGCGGGACCTGGATGCCCATATTGGTTCCTACATTTTCTACGAAGATCTTTATCGGTCAGACCGCATAACAACATACGTTGTTCCCTTTGTCATCTGTATGTTACTTGCCCGAGATTCGATCGTCGGTATCCAATACCTAGTTCAATCTCGTTACTGGCAAGTCTCTTTACTCGTTCCGTAATATATCATCTCACAACTAACTCATTAGTTGCAATGCTTGCAAGGCTTATGTGATGTGTATTACCGAGAAGGCCCAGAGATACCTCTCCGACAATCGGAGTGACAAAACCTAATCTTGATTCATGCCAACTCAACATATACTTTTGGAGACATCTGTAGAGCACCTTTATAATCACCCAGTTACGTTGTGACGTTTGGTAGCACACAAAATGTTCCTCCGGTAAACGGGAGTTGTATAATCTCATAGTTGCAGGAACTTTGTATAAGTCATGAAGAAAGCATAAGCAACATACTAAGCGATCACGTGCTAAGCTAATGGAATGGGTCAAGTCAATCATATCATTCTCCTAATGATATGATCCCGTTAATCAAATGACAACTCATGTCTATGGTTAGGAAACATAACCATCTTTGATTTAACGAGCTAGTAAAGTAGAGGCATACTAGTGACACTCTGTTTGTCTATGTATTCACACATGTATTATGTTTCCGGTTAATACAATTCTAGCATGAATAATAAACATTTATCATGATATAAGGAAATAAATAATAACTTTATTATTGCCTCTAGGGCATATTTCCTTCATGATGTGCTCCTTCCGCCATAGACATGGAGTCTTCAGAGCAAGACCCAGCTGAGTCTCCCTTTCCACTGTAGGGTGGTCAAGCTGGAGCTGCTCAAATCCTCCGTTCTTTCATCCTCCATCACAACAACATATCCTTGTGGAATCGGAAGGCGGTGAAAAGTTGCGTCGAGTTCGGAGGGAACATGAGCCGACAACCGCCTTGACTTTGAGGTTCTGCTATTGCGTCATAAGCTGGCACTGGTGTGACTCCATGATAGCATCCATGAGGTAGCTAGGACCCGTGAAGTCAGGATGCTGAACGAGCTCGGTGGAAGCCACACTACTTCTCCGCTGAGATGGCGGGGTAGCTTGGGCCGGATCTCGCTGGTTCTCAACAGCTTGTCGTTCCTCTATATTTCATACCCTTGCCTGAAGCTTCTGCAGTTCACTCAACTCCACTTTCCTCCTCCTCTCTTGGGTTTTGTAACCGCATGCGTTGGGAAACCCAACCTTCCACGCAACGGAGCCTGGCGTGCCTCGTGTTCGTCCAGGGTGCTCAGGATTCCCGAGGGCCTGTGTGAGCTCATCGTTCTCTCTGTCGGGAAGCTAACGTCCCTTCCTGCGCTGCCTTGATTGCTTCCTGAAGCTTTGTGCTGGGTGTTGTAAGTTGCTCGTCCGTCCAAACACACCTCCCTTTTTCAGGGTGCAAGGTCCCCCCAACCCCGAAGAACCAAGTCCTTGAACGGTCTGGCCAGTTCAATATCTCTGGTTTGACCCCTTTAGCAATCAGGTCACTCTCAGCCTTGTCCCACAACGGCCGGGCTTTGAGGTAGCCACATGACCCCGTGCAATGGTGATGCTCCTTCTTTGCAGCATTTATCTTGTTTGTCGCTGACATCTTCTTACTCTTCTCCGATGTCTTGTGGGCCACAAATGCAGCCCGGTGATCTCTTATCTTCTCAAATCGGCCTGTGAATTACGGAGTCTTGTTTTTGTGGACATACATTGATTTCAACTCATTCTTCCACCTCCTGAATAGATCTGCCATCTTCTTGAGAGCACGAGCCTTGACCAATGGCTCTATAACTGGCTTATCTGGATCCTCCTCTGCCGGTAGGGTGAAATTTTCCTTCAGCGCGGTCCAAAGATCATCTTTCTGTCTATCTTTGACATAAGAAACTTGATGGTCTTCCTTCTTAGGCTTATACCATTGGTGGATGCTGGTCGGGATCATGTCCCTAATAAGAACCCCGCACTGAGCACAAAATGCTTCCTTGGTCCAGAGGGGTTCAATCGGTTGGCCATCGCCTGCGATTTCTGTGATCGTGAACCTTTCATCCTGGCGCAACCTTTTCTTCGGGCCTCGTATCGTTACCGAAGTTTGGCTCGATCTGGAGGGCTATAAAAGAAGAAAGAAGAGTTAATATATGTACATACCAAAACAATTAATGCATCAATTAGCTAGTCAGCACATGCTTAATTAATATATACCTCGCCGGACTTTGCAACAGCTGATCCCGACTCTGTTCGGTCATTGGAGCCGTCATCACGGTCGCCGGAGCCATCATGATCATCACTTTCCTCCTCCATTGTTCGATCATTGTAGCCTGCTTCCTCTCCTTCCTGACCATCGGTGTCGTTGAGAAACGACAAGACATCACGTCCATCGCGGATTATGTCCCCCAATATCTCTTCTTATTCGAAGTCTCTTTGTTGATCCATAGTTTCTGTAAATATTACAACATGGCAATTAATATACAAACATGAGAGATGGATATATTAATAGTGGCTAATCACAACACTTATAGGGTTTGGGGTAGCCTCGACAACACTCTTTTAACTTGGTAAATTTGGGTGGCCTCGACGCTTCTAGGGTTTGGGGTGGCCTCGGCAATGCTTCTAGGGTTTGGCCCAGACTGCCTCTCTCATGAATGTCCGACGTCCGGACTGCTTATCTCATGAATGTCAAACAAGGGATTTAACAAGATGGCGCCATTCGGATGTGTAGAAAAATGGTCTCTATTTTTCCTAATCTCATCTACCCTTCTATATGTCACGTTGTCTAGTGTCAAAGGATTCAATACTTTGACACAAGAGAACGTGCACATATAGAATGGTAGATGAGATCAGAATAAAATAGGGATCAACTTAATTATGCACATCCATAATGGGGGCATTCGTGATAACTCTCTTATAAATCTCGAGAGAGTTTGTCGGGTAGGGGCGGAAGGGGGTACGAGATCGACAATGTTTTTTTCTATGGTTTGGGTGTCCTCGAGAGTTGGTCCAGCGAGAGGGGGTTGATCGACGTCCCCCTGTCAACCCCTCGGTGATCCTCGACCCTCGACCACTCGACGACCCTCGACCCTCATCCCCTCGGCGACCCTTGAACCTCTACCCTAGTTCCGATCCTCGGCCGCTCGGATTCTCTTAACCTTTAAGGGATTTAACAAGATGGCGCCATTCTGGATGTGCAGAAAATGGTCCATATTTTTCCTGATCTCATCTACCCTTCTATATGTCATGTTGTCTAGTGTCAAAGGATTCAAGAAAACCATTGCTTCATCATTTGCCAAAATTAACAGGCGCATAATGGTACGAAGCTCTCCGAAATTGTTTTGGAACGGAGTCCTGGATGGGATAATTAGCTTTTTGGTACGAAGTTCAGCAAGAGCCTTCTGGATATCGCTATTTGAAAGGCCTTTGCTGAAATTCGTACCAAAAAGCAAATCATTCTATTAGGAAATCCGTTCCAAAACAACTTTGAAGAGCTTCGTACCGTCATACGCCTGTTACTTCCAGCAAATGATGTAGTCATGGATTTCTTCAATACTTTGACAGACAACATGACATATATATATATATATATATGTATATATGTATATATATATATATGTATATATATATATATATATATATATATATATATATATATATATATATATATATATATAGATGAGATCAGAAAAAATGGATCAAGTTGTGCACATCCATAATGGGGCATTCTTGTTAAATGGAGACCTCGACCTCGGCGATCCTCGACCTCGACCCTCGGCGACCCTCGACCCATGACCCCTTGGCGACCCTCGACCTCGACCCCTCAATCGACCCTCGACCCCTCGGCGACCCTCGACCCTCTACCCTAGTTTTCGACACCCTAGTTCCCGACATCCTCGTTCCCGATAAAAAATAAGAAGAGGAAGAAGAAGAAAAATAGAGGAGAAGAAGAAGAAGAAAAGAGGAGAAGAAGGAAAAAATAGAAATTTTTCTATTTTTTCTTCTCCTCCTCTATTTCTTCTTCTTCTCCTCATTCTTTTGTTCTTTTCATCTTCTTATTTATTTCTCCTGTTCTTCCTTTCCTCTTCTTATCCTCCTTCTCTCCTTCTTCTTCTCCTTCTTCCTCTTCTAAATATGAACATATACATAAATAACTTTGATCATACACAATTTTCCTATACATACACAATATGAACATATACATAAATTGACAAAGAAAATTCTATGAACAAAAAATCATAAAAATTCTATGAACAGAATTACAACAGAAAAATTACAACATCTAAATTAACAAGACATCTAAACTACACATCTAAATTAATATAACTACACATCTAAACTTAATTAGGAAAATGCATATAAACTTAGGAAAACTACTACAGAAAAATCATCATCATCATCTATCGCACAGTCAAAGAACATGTATATACATATCATCATCATCATCATCTACGGAGGGCGGGCGGCGACGAGGAGAATGAGCTCACTAGGGGGCGGTGACTTCACTAGGGGCGGCGACGAGGAGGCAGGGCACGGCGACGGCGACGACGGGGCAGGGCGCGGCGATGAGGAGGCAGAGCATGGAAACGGCAACGGCGGGGCAGGGAGCGGCGACGACGACGAGGAGGCGACGGGGGGCGGTGGCGCGGTGGTGCGTCAGTTCAGAGCTGAGGGACGCGAGGAGTGGCGGCGTTGGGGCCAGGGCGCGGCGAGGGCATCGGCGACGGCTAGCTCGGGCAGCCTTCCGGCGTCGTGGATGGATTCGCCGCCGTCGGGGGGAGAGGAGGAGGAGAGATCAAAGTGGGGATGGGCGGTTCTGAAAATTCCTAAGTGCTACTTATATACCGAGAGTATTGGTCCCGGTTCGTAGCACCAACCGGTACCAATGCCCCCTTTAGTCCCTGTTGGTGCCACCAACCGGGACCAAAGGTCTCCTTTTTCCGCCCTTTGGTGGCACCAACGGGGACTAAAGGGGAGCATTCGTACCGGTTCGTGGGACCAACCGGTACCTATGCCCCCCTTTAGTCCCGGTTGGTGCCACCAACCGGGACCAATGGCCTTGTGCTGGTGCCCGCGGCCAAAATGCTTAGTCACACCTTGCTAGTTGAGAGGGGCTCGGAGTGGTTTATAAGCCCCACTGCCGCTGCCCTCTCGAGCTCTTCTCCAATGCAGGCTTACGGGCCTAATCTGACACTGTTGTGCTTGTCGGCCTACTAGGCCTTCCGCGGGCCTGAATCTTGCCGATGGTTGGGTTTCTAGTCGTATTCAGGCCATGGTCGCCCAGTAGGCAGCATTTTTTATTTTTTTCCTGTAATTTTGTTTTGTTTTTTGCATTATTTAATTTCTTTTGTTTTTTTCTTTATTTTTAAATTAATTTTGCTTTTAGGTAATAAAAATTATAAACTTTCTGTTAGTGCCATTTGTTTTCCAATTTGAATAGTTTAAATTTGAATTTTTTGAAATTTGTGTGAATCACTAGTTTTTGAATAACTTTACCATAATCTTCAGACGTGTCTGTCTTGCCCTCCAATACCACGATGTCTCTTTCTCCTGAAAGAACTATGTGGCGCTTTGGCTCATCATATGATGTATCCGCTTCCTTATCTTTTCTTTTTCTTGGTTTGGTAGACATGTCCTTCACATAGAAAACCTGCGCCACATCATTGGCTAGGACGAATGGTTCGTCTGTGTACCCCAGATTGTTCAGATCCTTGTTGTCATTCCGTCTTTGTGGGTCTACCTGTACTCGCCTCTGACAGATTGACCCATTTGCACTTAAACAAAGGGACCTTAAAATCATGTCCATAGTCAAGTTCCTATATGTCCACTATGTAACCATAATATGTGTCCTTTCCCCTCTTGGTTGCTGCATCAAATCGGACACCACTGTTTTGGTTGGTGCTCTTTTGATTTTGGGCGATCGTGTAAAATGTATTCCCATTCATCTCGTACCCTTTGTAAGTCATTACAGTCAAAGATGGTTCCCTCGCCAACGAGTACAACTCATCAGAAACAGTGTTGTCTCCCCTGAGACGTGTTTGAAACCAACTGCCGAAACTCCTGATGTGTTCACGTGTGATCCAGTCGTCACACTGGTCCGGGTGTTTGGAGCGCAGAATGTTCTTGTGTTCATCGACATACAGGGTCACCAAGGTAGAATTCTGTAGAACAATGTAGTGTGCTTGAGACCAAGAATGCCCGTCCCTACATATTATTAACTCCCCTCCTAGCGTGCCTTTTCCACTCAGTCTCCCCTCATACCGCGATTGAGGGAGACCTATCTTGTTAAGGTCAGGAATGAAGTCAACACAAAACCCAATGACATCCTCTGTTTGATGGCCCATGGAGATGCTTCCTGCTGGCCTAGCGCGGGTCTGACATATTTCTTTTGGACTCCCTTGAACCACTCAAAGGGGAACATATTGTGTAGAAGTACAGGCCCAGAATGACAATTTCACGACTAGATGAACTAGGACGTGCATCATGATATTGAAGAAGGATGGTGGGAACACCAGCTCAAAACTAACAAGACATTGCGCCACATCACTCCTTAACCTTGGTAGGATTTCTGGATCGATCACGGATACGTCTCCAACGTATCTATAATTTATGAAGCATTCGTGCTATTATATTATCTGTTTTGGATGTTTATGGGCTTTACTAAGCACTTCTATATTATTTTGGGACTAACCTATTAACCGGAGGCCCAACCCATATTGTTGTTTTCTTGCCTATTTCAGTGTTTCAAAGAAAAGGAATATCAAACGGAGTCCAAACGGAATGAAACCTTCGGGAAAGATATTTTTGGAACGGAAGCAATCCAGGGGACATGGAGTGCACGTAAAGGAAGCTTTGAGGTGGCCACGAGGCAGGGAGGGGCGCCCACCTCCCCTGGGCACGCCCCCACCCTCGTGGGCCCCTCGAGGCTCCCCTGACCGACTTCTTTCGCCTATATATCTACATATACCCTAAAAATATCAAGGAGCACAGTATACCGGGAGTTCCGCCGCCGCAAGCCTCTGTAGCCACTAAAAACCAATCGGGACCCTGTTCCGGCACCCTGCCGGAGGGGGGATCCCTCACCGGTGGCCATCTTCATCATCCCGACGTTCTCCATGACGAGGAGGGAGTAGTTCACCCTCGGGGCTGAGGGTATGTATCAATAGCTATGTGTTTGAGCTCTCTCTCTCTCTCTCTCTCTCTCCCTCTCTTGTGTTCTTGACGTGATACGATTTTGGTGTATCGCGAGCTTTGCTATTATAGTTGGATCTTATGATGTTTCTCCCCCTCTACTCTCTTGTAATGGATTGTGTTTTCCCTTTGAAGTTATCTTATCGGATTGAGTCTTTAAGGATTTGAGAACACTTGATGTATGTCTTGCCGTGCTTATCTGTGGTGACAATGGGATATTCATGTGATCTACTTGATGTATGTTTTGGTGATCAACTTGCGGGTTCACCTTGTGAACTTATGCATAGGGGTTCGCACAGGTTTTTGTTTTGACTCTCCGGTAGAAACTTTGGGGCACTCTTTGAAGTACTTTGTGTTGGTTGAATAGATGAATATGAGATTGTGTGATGCATATCGTATAATCATGCCCACGGATACTTGAGGTGACAATGGAGTATCTAGGAGACATTAGGTTTTTGGTTGATTTGTGTCTTAAGGTGTTATTCTAGTAAGAACTCTATAATAGATTGAACGGAAAGAATAGCTTCGTGTTATTTTACTACGGACTCTTGAATAGATTGAGCAGAAAGGATAACTTTGAGGTGGTTTCGTACACCACCATAATCTCTTCATTTGTCCTCCGCTATTAGTGACTTTGGAGTGACTCTTTGTTGCATGTTGAGGGATAGTTATATGATCCAATTATGTTATTATTGTTGAGAGAACTTGCACTAGTGAAAGTATGAACCTTAGGCCTTGTTTACTATCATTGCAATACCGTTTACGCTCACTTTTATCATTAGTTACCTTGCTGTTTTTATATTTTCAGATTACAAAAACCTATACCTACTATCCATATTGCACTTGTATCACCATCTCTTCGCCGAACTAGTGCACCTATACAATTTGCCATTGTATTGGGTGTGTTGGGGACACAAGAGACTCTTTGTTATTTGGTTGCATGGTTGTTTGAGAGAGACCATCTTCATCTTACGCCTCCCACGGATTGATAAACCTTAGGTCATCCACTTGAGGCAAATTTGCTACTGTCCTACAAACCTCTGCACTTGGAGGCCCAACAACGTCTACAAGAAGAAGGTTGTGTAGTAGACATCAAGCTCTTTTCTGGCGCCGTTGCCAGGGAGGTGAGTTCTTGAAGGTATATCTTTAGATCTTGCAATCGAATCTTTTAGTTTCTTGTTTTATCACTAGTTTAGTCTATAAAAGAAAACTACAAAAAATGGAATTAAGTTTGCCTCATATGCTTCATCTTTTAATATCTTTCGTGAGAATGATGGAAAGGAAAATTGTGCTTAATTGCTAGAAGAATGCATTAAAATGTTTGGTACTAGATCTTTGTATGATGAGCATGATTGCAATGTTGTTAGTATGAATTTCTTGAATATCCATGATGCTAATGATATGCAAAGACACAAGCTTGGGGAAGCTATGTTTGATGAAGATGATACTTTTGTCCCCCAAGTTTTGATGAGAAAATTTATTATGATGAAAGCATGCCTCCTATTTATGATGATTATTGTGATGATACATATGCCATAAAGAATAAACTTGCTTATATGGAGAATAGTAAAATTTCTATGCAAGTAGATCATGAAAATAATGCTTTAGGTGCTGGTTATATTGTTGAATTCATTCATGATGCTACTGAAAATTATTATGAGGGAGGAACATATGCTTGTTGGAATTGCAATAATATCAAGTTTCCTCTCTATGTGCTTAAAATCTTGAAGCTATGCTTGTTTTGCCTTCCTATGCTATTTGATTATTGTTCCCATAAGTTGTTTGCTCACAAAATCCCTATGCATAGGAAGTGGGTTAGACTTAAATGTGCTAGTCATATGCTTCATGATGCTCCGTTATGTTTCAATTCTTATATTTTATGTGAGCATCATTGTCATCATCATGCTTAGCTGGAAAGGAATTAAAGAAAAGCGCTTATTGGGAGACAACCCAATATTTACCTTTACTATTTTTGTGTGTCCACATGATTATGCTACTGTAGTAATCATGTTTTATAGCTTTTGTTTCAATAAAGTGCCAAGTAAGACCTTTAAGATAGCTTACGGTGATAGTTGTGTTGAACCTGCTGAAAATCAGAAACTTTTGCACCCAGTAACTTAGTTTTGATAATTCACAGAAACGTGCTTTTGTCCTGATTCTTTTTGCTCTGGATTGGTACACAAATTGCGTAGGACTTCCTAATTTGGTAGGAGTTTTGGAGTTACGGAAGTATTCGAATGATACAGATTACTACAGACTGTTCTATTTTTGACAGATTCTGTTTTCCATGCGTTGTTTGCTTATTTTGATGAATCTATGAGTCGTATCGGAGGGTATGAACCATAGAGAAGTTGGAATAGAGTAGATATTACACCAATATGAATTTATAATGAGTTCATTACAGTACCTAAGTGGTGATTTATTTTCTTATACTAACGGAGCTTACGAGTTTTCTGTTGAGTTTTGTGTTTGAAGTTTTCAAGTTTTGGGTAAAGATTTGATGGAATATGGAATAAAGAGTGGAAAGAGCCTAATCTTGGATATGCCCAAGGCACCCCAAGGTAATATTAAAGGACAACCAAGAGCCTAAGCTTGGGGATGCCCCGGATGGCATCCCCTCTTTCGTCTTCGTTCATCGGTAACTTTACTTGGAGCTATATTTTTATTCACCACATGATATGTGTTTTGCTTGGAGCGTCATTTTATTTTGTTAGTATTTGCTTGATGTTATTTAGAATAATGTTTTGCATCTATATTTTCAATAAAAATTTCAAGGATAGCCTTTACCATGTTTATTTTGCAAGTATACATGTTGCTGTTTCAAAACAGAAAGTTTAACACTGTTGCAAAAATTCCCTAGAAAATTCAGAGAATGATATAATGTTGAAACTTTTTGCATATTGAGCTCTGATTAATATTCTTATTTAGCTATGATAAATATTCTACAACATAGTATTTTTCTCATAATTTTTGGATTTAGGGAAGTATGATGAATCTTGCATTCTTTACAAACTATACTGTTTTGGCAGATTGCTGTTATGTTTGCATTGTTTGCATATGTTTGCTTGTTTAATGATTCATTTGATGATAGGAGTATTAAATATGCAGAGGCATTTAGTATGCAATGTTGAATAATAATTTTAGTGATTTGTTACAGTAGAAAATGATAAGGTTTTTTGCATTGGTTTATACTAAGTTATCTCACGAGTTCTTGTTGAGTTTGGTGTGGATGAAGCTTCCGAGATTTAGGAAACCAAGATATAAAAGGAATTAAGGAGACACAAAAGCTCAATCTTGGGGATGCCCAAGGCACCCCAAGATAATATTTCAAGAATTCTCAAGCATCCAAGCTTGGGGATGCCCCGGTAGGCATCCCACCTTTCTTCTTCAACAATTATCGGTTAGTATCGGTTGAACCTAAGTTTTGCTTCTTCACATGATTTGTGCTATCCTTGCACTGCCGTTTTATTTTGTTTTTCTTGCTGTTTGAATAAAATACATTAGATATGAAATTCTTAAATGAGAGAGAGTCTTCACATAGCTACATAATTATTTAACTACTCATTGATCTTCACTTTTATCTTTTTGGAGTAGTTTGTCATTTACTCGTGTGCTTCACTTATTTCCTATGAGTAAATGGTTGAATGAGTTGAATGTCATTATAAATGTTTAACATGCTTACCCCATCGGGAGTAATGACTTCACATCTAAGAAGTAGAGATGGTAAATTTGTTGAAGGTTAGCAAGCATTGTATTGGTCATTTGAACAATTCATGAATCAATACTGAAGGAAGAGAGATTTCACATATAAATATACTATCTTAGATATATTCTATGATTGTGAGCCCCATTAATTATTTTCAAACCTGAGCAAATTAGTTGAAATTGGACAAGGAAGACAACGTAATGAGTTATGCTTGGGTGTATTTGTATAGAAGTTATGTTTTTATAGATCCTCCAACATGTGGTGCTTGCTTTTTAGAATCCTTTGCTAGCCAAAATATCTGTACTAAGCGGGAATACTGCTTGTGCATCCAAATCCCTTGAACCAAGTTTCTTCCATGAGTGTCCACCATACCTACCTATATGCGGTATTTACCTGCCGTTCCAAGTAAATTTGCATGTGCCAAACTCTAAACCTTCAAATAATAATCTGTTTTGTAGGGTTAATTTAGGGGTTTCATATATTGTGTTAGCTAGCTAATAGAGAGAAGTGTCCTCTCTTATCTCCGTGCTTGGTCGACGCTACGTACTATACATATAGAGAGAACTCGACACGCTAGCTAGCTAGTAAGAAAATGAAGGAAACCATTAAGTACAGAAGATCGTGATGAACATATATGGAGAGAAGTGATCAATTCGAGAGATTGGTCGAACAACAAGTTTTCAGATATCTATGCGACGCTAATGGCTACATATATACAATATAAGATCTCTTACAATCCCCTAACATCTGAACTCAAGTTCCACATGGTATTTTCCGTCTTTATCGGTGACGTGGTCAAGAAAGAATCCTGCCAATTCCTCTTGAATTGCTCGTATGCGATCTTGTGGTAGAAGTTCATCCCGCATCTGAAACATCTAAGTTGAAGAAGGGGGTCAATACATATATATGAATGAAACTAAACACAAATGATTGTAATAAAATAAAATTGTGAATATTATTGCTTACGCACTTCATATTGTTTTTTAGAGTAGCCCTGCTCACGGGTCGTGTGGCGGATGAACTAGTGATTTCGGGGAGCTCCTGTGTGGCGCTCTCTGCGACATATTGTTGCCCAATCGCACATGTAGATCCGCGTCTGGGCCGGCACGTGAAGCTAGAACAGGCATGTAGCACTGCAAAATAAAGACCTCCTGAGGAATCGGACTCAAGATCACATAGTCGGTCGTTCGTGAGACAACCAGTCCAGTTAGGCAAAGTTGATGCTTTGAAGCAGCGCTAAAACATTATGACATATTCAATCACAGCACAGAATATTTTGAAATTTCCAATCCAAAATACTTTTTGAAAGAAAGTGAATGTTTTTTGAGAATAAAAGCGAATGTTTTATGAAACGGGATCACTTTTCAAATTGTTAACAAATAAATAAAACTCCAAATATTCCAACGAGAATTTTTTCAAAACAGGAATATTTTATAAAATTCCAAAAATCCAATAGGGACATTTTTTAAAATTGGCAAACCAATTTTCCATCTCCTTAATAATTATCAAAACACAAATATTTTCGAAATTTGTGAACAATTTCTTAAAAAGGGGAACATTTTTTCAAACTGGCAGTAAAAACTGAAGACATGAACATTGTTTTTCAAATTCGTGAACAACTTTTGAAAGTGACACATTTTTGAAATCTTGAAAAATAGATTCTGAAAATTATAAAGAAAATATTTGTGAACAGTTTTAGAAAACACGAACAAATTATTAAAATTCATGAACAAATATTTGAAACATGCTTTTGAATTATGAACAAAATTTCAAAAGCACGAAGTTTTTATAAAATTTGGAAATTTTTTCAAATTTTTGAACAACTTTTAGAAAAGGGGAACAATTTTTACAACGGAATTTTTTTTCGAAATCTTGGAAAAAAAGATGATATTTTAAAAAGTTAGGAACAATTTTTGAAAAACTAGAAGATTTTTTGAAATTCCTGAACAATAATTAAAAATTGGGAACATTATTTAATATATGAACATAATTTGAAAATTCAATATTTTTTAAATTTGTAACATTTTCTAAAAACTTCAACTTTTTGGTATGAAAAATAAATTAAAAAACCAAAAATGGAAAATTAAACAGTAAAAGAAAATGAAAAAGAGACAGAGTCAGAAAAAGGAAACAGAAACAAAAATAATAAACGAAAAATAAAAAACGAGAAAGGGAAATACCAGCAAAATAAACTATAAGGAAAAACCGGTTCAGGGCCTTCTAGAAGGTTCCCAAAACTAGTTGAAACAGATCCAACGCCAAGCTAAGAAATGCGGGCCCATCCCAGATCGCTTGGTTCACTCAAGTGTGCGTTTGGTCGACATTTTGCCGCAGCGAGCGGCAGATAGGATTTTCCCTCGGGGCACGTTCAGTTGATCCCTCGTTGTATGGATTGTTTTTCTTTGTTTCTAGTACAACAGTTGAAATGGGCTGGTTTACTGCTTTTTTCCTTTTCTATTTATTTTTTGTTTTTTCTTTGGTTCATTTTGTTTTTCCCTGGTTTCTTCAGTATAAATTTGGTGTTCTTTTGTTTCTTTCCTTGTATTTTTCTTTTTGCTTTGTTGTGTTTTGTCAATTTTCATCGGTTTTCTTTTTTGTTCTACAAAGGTTAATTTTTTTTCCACTAGGCACTAGTCATGCTTTCTATACATCATAATATTTTTATACACACGTTAATGTTTTTTCAAATAAATGATTAACATTTGTTGTAAAGTTATACTTTTTATGTCTAATTTTTTCATAAATATTTTACATTTTGGTCTATATATAATACATTTTCTAATGCACAAGTAACATTTTCCTAATACAAGATTAACGTTTTTCAATTCATAGCAACATTTTTCCTCCACATTTTTTATATTTTTCTTAAGTTTGATTAACATTTTCAAATACAATATTAATATTTTTAAGTCGAGGTCAACATTTTTCTATACACATTTATCATTTTCAAATTCTTGATTAACATTTTGCAAATAAAATATTAGTTTTTCTATACATATATAACTTTTATTAATGCTTGATTGACATTTTCAAATACAAGATTAACATTGTTTTTCAAATAATTGATTAACATTTTCAAATATGTGATTAAAATTTTCATGCACATTGTTTTTTGTATACACGAGAAATATTTTCTTTTAACACATTTAACATTTTTCAAATGCTTTGTTAAATTTTTCGGATGGTTATCGTAAAGTGTTTTTGTAATTATATAAAATATTTGGAAGTATAAAGAAAAGTAAAAAATGAAGACTAAAAATCATGAAAAAATAACAAAAGAAACAAGGCAGTGGCCTTCCCACGCTGGCCGGCCCATCTCGCGTCTCCCTTCAAAGTGAGGCTTGCCTCGGCTCAAAATTGTGAAGGGAGAAGAAAGCTAGAATCTATTAATGATACAGTACTGGTCTTGATCCCAAAGGTAACAAACCCAACAGTACTTGCTCATTTTTGTCCCATTAGTTTGCGCAATGTTTTGTACAAGATAGCCTCGAAGGTCATTGCGAATAGGTTGAAAGTGATTTTGCCTGATATAATCTCTGAGGAACAGTCTGCTTTTGTCCTGGAAGGTTGATCACGGATAACATTATATGTGCTTATGAGTGTTTGCATTTTATGAAGCGATCTAGGGCAAAACAAACAAACAAGTTTTGTGCTTTAAAACTGGACATGATGAAGGCTTACTGACAGTGGAGTGGGACTACGAGAGGGATTATGACCAAGCTGGGATTTGATCATCATTGGATAGATGTTGTTATGGGTATGGTCTCTTGGTCTCCTTTTCAGTGTGTTTCAATGGTGAAAAGCTAGAATCGTTTAAGCCAACAAGAGGTATCCGGCAGGGCGACCCTATTTCCCCCTACTTATTCTTGATTGCAGCAGAGAACCTTTCGTGCCTCCTTAAATCAAGTTCTGAATCATCGGCGTTAGGTATTAAGGTGGCCCCTACAGCTCCAACTGTAAACCACCTTCTTTTGCAGATGATAGCCTGTTGCTTTTCAAGGTAAGTGTGGAGGGATCAAATGTGGTGTCAAACCTAACTGATACATATTGTCTTGCTTCGGGATAAAGGATCAATAATGAGAAATCATCATTTTTTTTTTCAGCAAGGGTTGCCCAACACGGTTGAGGGATACTATAAAGCGTAACCTGCATGTCCAGAATGAGTCTTTGAGCGAGCGTTACCTTGGCATGCCGACTGATGTTGGCCACTCGAAGAATGGTACATTCAAATACCTCAGGGACCGCATGTGGGAAAAGTTTAAAGGATGGATGGCGAAGTTTCTCTCATCTGCTGGAAAAGAGCTTCTGATCAAGGCCATAGCACAAGCGATCCTAGTCTACTCCATGGCATGCTTCCGACTGCCACGAGGTCTTTGTGAGAATATTACTTCCATCATCCGTCAGTTTTGGTGGGGCTCTAAGAAGTGGAAGAGGAAGCCCTGCTGGGTTGCATGGGATACTATAACCATGTCAAAACATTTGGGAGGTTTGGAATTTCGCGACATGGAGATTTTCAACCTTGCTCTTTTGGCGAGACAGGCCTGGCGAACTTTCACTGACAGCACCTCTCTTAGAGCCAGAATTCTCAAGGCGGTTTACTTCCCAGACTGCTCTCTGCTACAAGCTGATCTTGGCCCGCATCCCTCCCAGATATGGCGGGCAATTTTAGACGGGCGTGATGTCTTGGCACACGGGCTTATTCGCAGGATAGGGGATGGCGAGACGACAAGTATTTGGCGTGCTACTGGATTCCCAGGGACATCTTCAAGTGCCCTGTCACATCGCTTGTACCAAACGCTCCAGTTAGAGTGGCACAGCTCATTGATGATACAACGGCTAGCTGGAATGAGAACCTAGTTCGATCCGTCTTCACTCAGGGAGATGCGGAGGCCATCCTGCGGATCCCGCTATGCACTCGCCAAGTCGATGATTTCTGGGCATGGTACGAAGAGACTCAACGGGGTTTCAGTGTTCGCTCGGCCTACAGAATGATTCTGCGATTAAAACATGCCCATGAGGCCCTCCTCGATGAGGACGGTGGTACCTCGTATGATCCCAATGATTCCAAGAAATGGTCTACGATATGGCACCTGCAGGTCCCCTCGAAACTGAAGATTTTTGTATGGCGACTCGCCCGACAGTCCATGCCAACGTGCACTATGTTGAAGCACCGGCATATGGCAACGGAAGACACTTGTCCGATCTGCGAGGCAGTCGATTCCTGGAAACATCCTCTCATCTCTTGTCTGATGGCGGCAAGTGTATGGGCACTGGCGCCTGAGGAATTAGTAGCACACATGATTGACCAGGGGGAGGATAATCCAAAGGAGTGGCTGTTTTCTATGCATGAAATGTTACCAAAGGAACTGTTTGATCATCTGGTGGTCACTCTATGGGCTCTCTCGGGAGTACAAAGGAAGGCTATCCATGAAAACATCTTCCAAGCACCTATCTCAGTTCATACTTTCATAACTAAATACCTGGCCGACTTGCAGATTGTTAACAACAGATCTCCAGGGGGGCATGTGCCGGCTGTGGTGCGCTCTTCATCTTGGTTGGCACCTACAAATGGAAATGCAAAAGTGAATGTGCATGCTGCTGTTTCTAGCAGTGGTTTTGGGGTTGTGGGTGCAGTTTGCAGAAATGACAGTGGTATGTTCTTGGGGGCTTCGACACTTTGCTTCAATCACATCATTGACCCGACTACCCTGGAAGCACTAGCTGTCAGAGAAGCCCTGACATTAGTTGATGATCTTTATGAGCGGAGGATTCAAGTGGCATCAGACTGTCAAGTGATGGTGCAAGACTTGAAGATGGATAACTTGGCAAGGTACGGTGCAATTGTACATGAAATAATAGACCATTCTACGCTTTTTGATTTTTACAGTTTTAGTCATGAATCTAGGAGCTCAAATTATGAAGCTCACAACTTAGCGAAGCATGCTTTATCTCTCGGTGGTGGCCGCCATGTGTGGTTGGGGCACCCTGAATTTATCATCCGTCCCTATAAACATTGTGACGAATTAATAAAGCTTCGTGAGGTTGTCTCAAAAAAAAGAAGCAAGGTATAGCAGAGCCCGACCGCTATATTGCTCGCAATGAGAGATAAACACCATGAAGGTCATTATTGGATGAAAGCATAGTCAAGGCCATGGGGTGCACCGAATTGGCGCTTCAGGCACCGACTAACGCTTTCGGTGCTCACACGCGTGTCAGTTGGGCCCGTCCCATTAGTGCTCTACACTCCTCGCTCGCTCGTTCAAGCCGCTCAGTCTTCTCTGGCTCGGTAGACAATTGAATGGTTTTGTTGAATGGTGAAACTTTGATTGGGTGACCTTTGACCATTGACTTCTAAAAAAAGTTCATAGATTTAGAAAAAAGTTTAGTAATTAGAAAAAATGTGAAAATGAAAACATTTAGGGACAATTAAAATTGGAAAATATTAACCTTAACTGGTTTGAAATCCATGGTAAAGGTGGATATGCTATATCCATGAAAAAATAATGTGGAGCTGTCAACTTACATAATGCTTGAATGGTATATGTAATGGTCTATGTAATGTGAGCTAGTCAATTCATATGGGGCAATAAACATCAAACTATCCAACATCACCACTTATTTATTTTCTATTTCAATTACGATGTCGATTGCAACGAGGAATTCAGGATGAAATTGCACACGTTAAAACCCTTCTAGCTGTACCTTTTGCAATGGAAATTATTGCTCTTGTTTCCTGGGCCGTATGGACAACAAAGAATGATTCCATATTCAAAGGCCGTGACCCCAATCTATATGCTTGCAGGAGGAAGTTCAAGGAAGAGCTCAAGTGGATCATCCTTGGTTTATATAGCACTTTTCAGATAGGACGAAGGAGTAGCATAATTTTGAATCATGTGCAGCTCTTTTCAGATAGCTAGCCAAGGTTTATATAGCTCTTCTTATATTCTTTGGACTGTGGCGTTGGTTTCCTTTTTTCATTCTTTATTTTGGCTTGTATAGTTCGGGACCTTTTCAGATTTTGTATTTATTTATTTAAAAATCAATGAAAATGATTGATGTTTCACTAAAAAAACTGAATGGGAAGATACTACTCCCTCTATCCATCTATATAGGGCCTAATGTGTTTTTCGAGACTAACTTTGACCACATATTAGGGCAGTAATATATGACATGCAAGTTACACGAAGCATACCATCAAATTCATACGTAAAAGGAGCTCCCAATGATATAATTTTCACATTATACATCTCATATATAGTTAATTTTATCAATAGTCAAAGGCAGTCTCGAACGCATTAGGCCCTATATATATGGATGGAGGGAGTACTGTTTATAAAACTGATGCATTTATTGATGTCAAGCACACATCAAAACATTAGACCCTATGGTTTCAAAAAGTAACCATGGTATTCTCCTAAAATAAGAAAATGTGTCATATCCACAATAAACTTGTGCTGCTGAGAGCTCTAGGGATGCAGAATACAGTAATATTGGGGCCAAAAAAGTGCATGTAGACCAAAACCTCCAATAGTGCATCTAATTAAGCAGAGAGATCCATATCCCGCAAAGGCCTATCGGCATATCAGCCCTCGCATACCCTCTAAGCAGAGAGATCCATTCAGCAAGGATGCTAGAGATCAAAATCTCCAAATAGTGCCAATAAATAAAAATGAACTCTTGTAAATTAAAAGTGACAACTTGTTAACAACATACATAATCCAGGTTTAGCTAGTGAAATGGTTAACCAAGTACATGCCATCAGTAGATCAACTACATACATAAATTACACCAGTCACCCTGACCATGCATGTCGAATCAAAGAGGCACATAATACATTGATTTGGATAGCTTACTAGCACAACACAAGAGACCTTGGCAGGTACAACATGCATGACAGGTGCACTGGCTACATCTCCTATGGACCTAAGCTACAACCTGCACCTGCATATGGAATCTGCACACAGAAGGAAAGCGACTTGAGTAGCGAAATGATCAGAGAGCAATGGATACCGAATTACCAATGAATAAGCGATGGATGCTAACCAAAGAATACCTTCACAGTCAAGGGAAGGTAGGCTCACGACCACCGGCTCCCTCGTTGCTAAAGGGAAGCACCGTTGCCCCTTCTGGTAATGCCAGTTCAGCTGGATGGCGTCGGTAGACCTGGATCCAGACAGCAGGCTTCGAGCAGCCGCATCCAGCACAAGGAACAGGCATTGCAGCTACTGCTGTCGCCGCCTCAGCGCTTGGCCCTGTACTTGTTCACGCAAGGTTGCAAGTATTGATTGGTAGCGTTGAGACCAATGGGAGCAACTTCTTCACCAAGTCATTTATTTCAGCCATCATGCTTTGCTCTAGAGCAGTTGGTTTGTCATTTTCTACCTCGCCAAGAGGTTGAGTTTCGTCAATGACAGTGACGATGGCTACCAGAGCCAACAGGCGACAATCTGCGAAATGGCCAAACAATGAGTCGATGGATGGAAATATCAAGATAAATACAAGGAGAGGTATCAAAATCACTGATGTCAAATACATGCAAATGTAAACTCATATTGAAGTATCAATATGTATACGTGTTACCTGTACAATATAACAAATTGTAAAGTATAGTTCATTTAGATTGCTAATTTTCTCTGCTGTCCAAGAAAGCTTCTTCATAGTGAAGGATATACGATACATGATAGAGTATGCATAGGCTGGCGGTAATAGGCTATTATTGTAGGGGATTTATGATTTAGGGGTGGAGTTACAGGGTGTACTATCAACTAGGTTCAGAAGTTTCCTGTTTCTTAAGGTGTTACCTAACACATACTGCACTACCGTACAATCAGCCAGTGCATCGGAGTATGAGAATCGTAATGAATAAGAACGGGTTAAATAATATCCCTAACAATTTTTGGCAGATATCGAGCACAAAAGATACTACAAAAAACTAGTCATGAAGTTTGTTCCCAATATGAAGCTTGATTTCAGGAATTTATAGTACTAACTGTTTTTGGAATGTCGAAAATTAACATGCATCTATTTCTGCTTCTTAGAAGGCCTCCCTTGAAAATATACTCCTTCATTTAGGTTATCTGATGAAGTATACTGCATTGATTCAACCTACAGATGGTAGAACGGTCCATCAAATTAGTACTTAAATATTCAACAAATACCAAGGATTAATTTGAGTAATCCTCACGAAATGAAGTCAGCGAATCAATTCAGTTTTTACTCAACTCTTGAATATTGAAATCCAAGGTGGGAGATGAACACGTTTACTAATAATACAGGTAAATGCCAAATGATGATAGTACTGATATATAGGTAAGGCGGTTGCAAATTAAAACCATCCCATAAGAATAAAAATTGGTGGAACCAACCAGCAGCATTTGGTCTGATGGTTTTGCTTCTTGAGTTAATGAAAGCAAGGCAACTGTTGCCACAGCAGATTCTGCGGCTGTTTTTGTGCCATAGTCTTATGGACTTTGAAATGTTTGCCCATTTATTGTCACTGTTGACTTGAACAAAGGTGCATGAGGTGGACCACTCTGACTGGTGAGATATGAAGGCAAACATTTATGTATCTTCTGAGCATAATATTTCAACTGAGACTTGCATGGAAGTTGGGTTTCTACATTACAAAATAATGAGTATGACAGATATAGCAGAAACAGGTGTGAAAGAATATTAATAACCTTTTTAGCGGCAAGAGTAAAAACTTGACAATGGCATGCTAGAAAAGAAGAGAACAATTTCAAGAAATTTTTGATGTCAACAGATATGCAACTATTCTACTCATCATAAGCAAACAACTTCTAAATCGCAAAAAAAAGCAAACAACTTCTAATCTAGTGCAATATGGGGTTTGGTGAATGGCTTGACAAAATCTTTAGGAAGTATGACTGATAGGTGAGCCTCCATATCATCAATATTTTTGAGACATTTCCTCTGTATCATCAATATTTTTGAGACATTTCTTTCAGAACATAACCAGAAGCAACCTCAAACCGTATGTACTGATCAAGACACTGCAATGAGAAATGCAGTAGAGTATGCATTTCCAGAAGCCCAACATGGCCTATGAACTTCTCACATTATGCAGAATTCAGTCAAGCATTTATTTAGTCACAAAGATGATGCTGCTGATGAAGAAGAAGAATCGTCTCTTGCAGATTTTAGTACATGCATGTACGAGTATGAAGATGAGGCAACTTTTGAAGAAGCTTTTGACACTATGAGGGGTAAGGTGGAAAAGCAAACTTGGTTTGATAGTATTTATAAGGTAAAGGAGAAGTGGGCAGAATGTTAAACGGAAATGCTTTCACTTTTGGAGTGCGGAGCACACAACTAAGTGAGAGTCTAAACAATGACCTGAAGCAATAGCTGAAGTCAGATTTAGATATCATCCGTTTTTTTCAAAGAGTTCGAAAGAGTTGTGAAAGGAAAAAGAGATAATGAGATAATTTCAAAGTATATGCGTCTAGAGAGAAACTACCTAGACTAAAAATGAAGACACCCATGTTGGAGAAAGCAAGAAGGCTTTACACTCCTGTTATATTTGAGTGTTTTCAGTCTGAATATGAAAGATCTACAGCAGCTTGCGTTGAAGTAGTGGCTGGACATCTTGAATATATGGTTAAAATTGGAAGTCTCTGTGAATGTCCAGCATATGAAGAAGAATGCAAAGTTATTGGCAATCCTTCAGAACAAACAACTAAATGTAGTTATGAACAGTTTGAGAGGAGAGGAATATTGTGCGAAGTAGTACAACTCAGGGAGCCGGATCCATATCACTGTTCAAGCAGCCCAGATTAACACACAAGAAAATTAATGCACCTAATGTGGACCCCTAAAATCATGACCAAAATAAGGTATTTCCTTAATTGTACAGTACAAATAAATTAAGCTGGTACTTTGTTTAACTTTCTGATTTGTTCTACCAGCAGCAAGGGGAAAAGACCTGCACATCACAGGATCAACTAATAGATGGAGCACCAGAAAAACCATCTAAGTTATCTATCTATCTATCTATCTATCTATCTATCTATCTATCTATCTATACCTACTAGTTTGGGACTCCCTAGAAATTCCTACATTAATCAGTAATTGGGAATCGTTAATCTTGTGGGACCAAATTATTACGGTGTCGATCTCTCCCCAAAAGAAAAAATTCTCACCATTAATCTTGTGGGACCAAATTATTACAGTGTAGATCTCTCCCCAAAAGAAAAAATTCTCATGGATATCTCCCTCACGACTGAAATCCCTCAATCTCTCACGTGGAAAAAAACCTCTCATGTACGCATCTCGGCAGCCCATAACAAACGTGCAGAACTAAAACAGCTCGAACAATTAGTTGTGCATGTTTGCCTCAAAAATAGCTATGTGCTTTACCTCCAAAAAGCTATGTACGTGGTGTAGATCAATCCTATAAACTCCCACGTTACTTAAATTCCCTAAAAAAACAGATGTGCTCTGCCTCTCTGCCAATCTCTCACGACCCTCTTCTTTCTCTCGGTCCACCCCATCTATCTCAATCATCCAAATAAAAATGGATCGAACAATAGGGGCTCTTCTCCTCACGCTCCGTGTATGCCGCCATGGCCGCCCCAAGCCTTTTATCTCAATCAGCCAAACAAGAAAAGATCAATCAAGGTTAGGCTCTTCTCCTGATGCGTCATGCACAACGCCATCATGGCCACCCCATGCCTTCGGTAAGTGGACCCTTCATGTTTTGCATGTACATCTACAGCCCGATGACCGGCGATTGTCTGACGTATGTCGCCACGTTAGCATGTTCTGCGTGCGAAGACATAGAGGACGTGAAGACCATACGTCGCCACGTTAGCATGTTCTGTGTGTGAAGATATAGAGGACGTGAAGACCCATGACACCACTTGTGATACACTGGCTACAATATGTATGGTTTCCCGGCTGCAGGAGCACAGTTCCATCGATTCCGCCCACCCACACATCATTACCTTCGCTTTATACCCAACTTACTAGATCATTAATGGCGCGCGTTGCTGCGCCCGTCTATTTCAGCACTTGTTAGAAACATAAAGTAATTTAGATACTTTTGTTTACAATGATCTGTAATGTGCTTTCTGGTTGCTTGTGCTTGTTTCCAATTTTCAAAATAATGTCACGGAATTGAAGAGAGGAATCTGATTGATTTGCAATAGTAGTTTGTTGAGCTACTTTTCTTAGATCTAAGAGACTTGTGTTTGATGGTTGATAGATACACATTTCGTGATTGATCATGACCGCTTTTGGCTCCTAAAATAACTCTCTCGCAAAGTTTCACATCACAAAACCTAGAAAGTAAAATGTTGAAGAAAGAAGAATATTCAAGGAAACAAAAAATAATTTAGACGGTACAAATGTTTCAGAATTTTTTGGTAAATTATTATCCAAACAATATAAATTCATTCCTTACATTGTTGTTGGCCTGCAAGAAAATGACATAGATTGTACTAATACAAGGGATTGCACTCAGGAATAGAACTCTTCTCGTCATGTTAATTGTCTTGTAGCCCACTTCACTAGTAGAAAAAGGCCCATTTGTCCCGGTTCAGGAACCGGGACCAAAGGGCCGGTACTAAAGCCCAATACCTTTATTCCCGGTTCGCCTACGAACCGGGACAGATGGGGCTCCACGTGGGCGCTGCGGCTTGCCCAGGCAGGAGGGCATTTTGTCCCGGTTGGTGGCACCAACCGGGACCAAAAGGCATCCACGCGTCAGCAGTTCAGGGGCTAGGGTTTTTGATTTTTTGAGAGGTGGGGGGGGGGGGGGTTGGGGGTTTTGGGGGTTTTGTAGGGTTAATTTAGGGGTTTCATATATTGTGTTAGCTAGCTAATAGAGAGAAGTGTCCTCTCTTATCTCCGTGCTTGGTCGACGCTACGTACTATACATATAGAGAGAACTCGACACGCTAGCTAGCTAGTAAGCAAATGAAGGAAACCATTAAGTACAGAAGATCGTGATGAACATATATGGAGAGAAGTGATCGACCGAGAGATTGGTCGAACAACAAGTTTTCAGATATCTATCCGACGCTACTGGCTACATATATACAATATAAGATCTCTTACAATCCCCTAACATCTGAACTCAAGTTCCACATGGTATTTTCCGTCTTTATCGGTGGCGTGGTCAAGAAAGAATCCTGCCAATTCCTCTTGAATTGCTCGTATGCGATCTTGTGGTAGAAGTTCATCCCACATCTGATACATCTAATTTGAAGAAGGGGATCAATACATATATATGAATGAAACTAAACACAAATGATTGTAATAAAATAAAATTGTGAATATTATTGCTTACGCACTTCATATTGTTTTTTAGAGTAGCCCTGCTCACGGGTCGTGTGGCGGATGAACTCACAAATGTAGTATCCACAGTAATTATTCCCGGGTTCCTGCCACAATCACTCTACAAGAAATAGAGGTCAATCAAACTCTGATAAGCAAGTATGCTAAATGGTATTGATGAAACTAACTAGAATCAATGGGAGATGCGCATGAGAACTAGCTAGTAGTACTTACTTTCGGGTGTTTAAATCGCAGCTCCCCCGGCAGTCCCGGAGCTTCTGCGGTGAACTTTTTCCAAACCCTGCCAGACAAAGAAAACAATTACTTGATATCAGGAAATGAATAAAGTTGCCAATATGGTACGATAATGATCGATTGAACTTGCTTCTCGAGCATTTTAGTCATGGTCGCATACTCCTCGGGATCTTTTCATCTCAAGTCTATGACAGTTACTAGTCCCTGCTCAAGCTTAATCTCTAGAAGAATAAAGTGGAAGCTGTGCGCGCATGCATAACTCATCAATTACATTACTATAACCTCGAGTAATAAGGGAAACCGAATATGCACAAGACAGTAACACTCACTTGAATTCATAAGGAAAGAGTATTATATCTTTGTTTTGATTTCGAAGTAATGATCGTAGCAAGTTGGCCTCGGTTTGTTTGGCATCATGTTTAACATTCCATTCATATATGAGATTTGTGTTAATGAACCCAATATCACCGATTTGTCTTTTCTTGCATTCGGCGATCTTCAATCTGCATAATATAGTGAGGATAATTATGTATACATGCAATGAAAGAGCTGAGCTATATATAGAGACTTAATTATAGAAGTAGTACTTACAGACAGTAGCAAGTGACGATTACTTTGTCGAGGGCCTTATGATTGAAAAACTAGAAGAACTCCTCATATGGAACAGACAACAGATCAATTCCAACGAGGTCGTGGCCCTCTTTAACTCTCAGCGTCAAAGTATCCTTCCCAGACTTGCCGCAGATGTCCATGTACCAATCATGGAATCTTTGCATCATCGTTGTTAGAGGAGGATGACCAGGTTTGACGAGAGGCTTCCCATGCCGGTATTTGAATTCATCAACCTCCATTGTATCAAAAAGTGCATCGTCGGGCAGGTAATCTCCAGGATTGGTACCGGGCACCATCCCCGGATGATTAGCAACGATATCGCTAGACACCTTGAGCTGGGGGCACGATTGCTTCGCTTGTTCACCGAGTTGGGGAATTTTTTCCCACTTCTTCGTTCTGCTAACCTTCGATCACTACAAGTACTTCCTGACCGCTCCGCTTCCTTATATGTCCTTTCAATAATGCGCTCATAGTTGGTTTGTGGTGGAGGCGGTTGTGCTCGCTTCGGGGCATCCAAAGTGCGCTTTGCTTTCACCGGATCTATCTTCTCCTCCGGAGGTGGATGTTTCATAGCTCTTTTCGTTTCAAAGAAGTCCTTCACTTGGGCTTGAACGACCTGCTCGTTTTCCTCCATGGTCATCTCGTATGGTAACTTCTCTACATGCTTGAGAGATGGACCGAATCTGTATTGCCTCCCGCCTCTAGCTGTATTGCTAGATGCCGAGCAGCCGGAGCGGCTGCGGCTGTCTTTGTTTGTTGCTTAAGAGGCGGAGAAGAAGAATGAAGAGTGCTACGACGCGCCGGAGCAGCCGGAGCGGCGGCGTCTGTGTTCCGCCGTCGCTGACGAGACGAAGGAGGAGGCGGGCTGCTCGGGCCTTGCCGGGCAGCGGGGAAGGAGGCGGAGTACTGCCGCCCTCACGCGCCGGAGCAGGAGGCGGAGTGCCCTGATCACTCGCCAGAGGAGGAGGAGGCGGAGGAGGCGGAGTGCCTTGATCACTCGCCGGAGGAGGAGGAGGAGGCGGAGGTGTGAAGTTCAGAAGCTTGATGTGTTGGGGAACGTAGTAATTTCAAAAATTTTCCTACGCACACGCAAGATCATGGTGATGCATAACAACGAGAGGGGAGAGTGTTGTCTACGCACTCGTAGACCGAAGCGGAAGCAATCACAATGTAGAGGAAGTAGTCGTACGTTCTTCTCGCGATCCAACCGATCCAAGCACCGTTACTCCGACACCTCCGAGTTCTTGGCACACGTACAGCTCGGTGACGCTCCTCGGGCTCCGATCCAGCAAAGCTCCGGGGAGAGAGTTCCACAAGACCTGACGGCGTGGTGGGACGATCTTGATGTTCTACCAACGCAGGGCTTCGCCTAAGCACTGCTACGATTTGACCGAGGTGGAATATGGTGGAGGAGGGCACCGCACACGGCTAAGGAACGATCTCAAGGATCAACTTGTGTGTTCTAGGGTGCCCCCCTGCCCCCGTATATAAAGGAGCAAGGGAGAGGGCCGGCCGGCCCTAGGAGGTGCGCCAAGGGGGGAGTCCTCCTCCTAGTGGGAGTAGGACTCCCTTTCCTAGTCCAACTAGGAAGGAGGAAGGGGAAGGAAAGAGAGGAGAGGGAGAGGAAAGGGGGCCGCGCCCCCCTCCTTGTCCAGTCGGACTCCCCATGGGGGGCGCGCGCCACCTCCTGGCGCAGCCCTCTCTCTCCCTCTTGGCCCAATAAGGCCCATTACTTCCCGGGGGTTCGGTAACCCCTCGGCACTCCGCCTTTCTCCGAAACTTCCGAACCTTTCCGGTGTCCGAATATAGCCGTCCAATATATCAATCTTTATGTCTCGATCATTTCGAGACTCCTCGTCATGTCCGTGATCACATCCGGGTCTCCGAACTTCTTCGGTACATCAAAATACACAAACTCATATAACCGTCATCGAAACCTTAAGCGTGCGGACCCTACGGTTCGAGAACAATGTAGACATGACCGAGACACATCTCCGTCAATAACCAATAGCGGGACCTGGATGCCCATATTGGTTCCTACATTTTCTACGAAGATCTTTATCGGTCAGACCGCATAACAACATACGTTGTTCCCTTTGTCATCGGTATGTTACTTGCCCGAGATTCGATCGTCGGTATCCAATACCTAGTTCAATCTCGTTCTTGGCAAGTCTCTTTACTCGTTCCGTAATACATCATCTCACAACTAACTCATTAGTTGCAATGCTTGCAAGGCTTATGTGATGTGTATTACCGAGAAGGCCCAGAGATACCTCTCCCACAATCGGAGTGACAAAACCTAATCTTGATTCATGCCAACTCAACATATACTTTTGGAGACATCTGTAGAGCACCTTTATAATCACCCGATTCACGTTGTGACGTTTGGTAGCACACAAAATGTTCCTCCGTAAACGGAGTTGTATAATCTCATAGTTGCAGGAACTTTGTATAAGTCATGAAGAAAGCATAAGCAACATACTAAACGATCAAGTGCTAAGCTAATGGAATGGGTCAAGTCAATCATATCATTCTCCTAATGATATGATCCCGTTAATCAAATGACAACTCATGTCTATGGTTAGGAAACATAACCATCTTTGATTTAACGAGCTAGTAAAGTAGAGGCATACTAGTGACACTCTGTTTGTCTATGTATTCACACATGTATTATGTTTCCGGTTAATACAATTCTAGCATGAATAATAAACATTTATCATGATATAAGGAAATAAATAATAACTTTATTATTGCCTCTAGGGCATATTTCCTTCAGTCTCCCACTTGCACTAGAGTCAATAATCTAGTTTATACAGTAATGATTCTAACACCCATGGAGTCTTGGTGCTGATCATGTTTTGCTCGTGGAAGAGGTTTAGTCAATGGGTCTGCAACATTCAGATCCGTATGTATCTTGCAAATATCTATGTCTCCCACTTGGACTTGGTCCCGAATGGAATTGAAGCGTCTCTTGATATGCTTGGTCCTCTTGTGAAATCTGGATTCCTTTGCCAAGGCAATTGCACCAAGATTGTCACAGAAGATCTTCATTGGTCCCGATGCACTAGGTATGACACCTAGATCGGAAATGAACTCTTTCATCCAGACTCCTTCATTTGCTGCTTCGAAGCAGCTATATACTCCGCTTCACATGTAGATCCCGCCACGACGCTTTGTTTAGAACTGCACCAACGGACAGCTCCACCGTTTAATAAAAATACGTATCCGGTTTGCGATTTAGAATCGTCCGGATCAGTGTCAAAGCTTGCATCGACGTAACCATTTACGATTAGCTCTTTGTCACCTCCATATACGAGAAACATATCCTTACTCCTTTTCGGTATTTCAGGATGTTCTTGACCGCTGTCCATGATCCACTCTGGATTACTTTGGTACCTTCCTGCCAAGCTTATTGCTAAGCATACGTCAGGTCTGGTACACAGCATTGCATACATGATAGAGCCTATGGCTGAAGCATAGGGAACATTTTCATTTTCTCTCTATCTTCTGCTGTGGTCGGGCATTGAGTCGACTCAATTTCATACCTTGTAACATACGTAAAAGTCCTTTCTTTGCCTGATCCATTTTAAACTTTTTCAAAACTTTATCAAGGTATGTGCTTTGTGAAAGTCCAATTAAACGTCTTGATCTATCTCTATAGATCTTGATGCCCAATATGTAAGCAGCTTCACCGAGGTCTTTCATTGAAAAACTTTTATTCAAGTATCCTTTTATGCTATCCAGAAATTCTATATCATTTCCAATTAACAATATGTCGTCCACATATAATATTAGAAATGCTATGAGCTCCCACTCACTTTCTTGTAAATACAGGCTTCTCCAAAAGTGCGTATAAAACCATTTGCTTTGATCACACTATCAAAGCGTTTATTCCAACTCGAGAGGCTTGCACGGACCATAAATTGATCGTTGGAGCTTGCACACTTTGTTAGCGCCTTTTGGATCAACAAAACCTTCTGGTTGCATCATATACAACTCTTCTTCTAGAAATCCATTCAAGAATGCAGTTTTTACATCCATTTGCCAAATTTCATAATCATAAAATGCGGCAATTGCTAACATGATTCGGACAGACTTAAGCATCGCTACGGGTGAGAAAGTCTCATCGTAGTCAACCCCTTGAACTTGTCGAAAACCTTTCGCAACAAGTCGAGCTTTATAGATAGTTATATTACCATCAGCGTCGGTCTTCTTCTTAAAGATCCATTTATTTTCAATGGCTTGCCGATCATCGGGCAAGTCAACCAAAGTCCATACTTTGTTCTCATACATGGATCCTATCTCAGATTTCATGGCTTCAAGCCATTTTGTGGAATCTGGGCTCACCATCGCTTCTTCATAGTTCGTAGGTTCACCATGATCTAGTATCATGACTTCGAGAATAGGATTACCGTACCACTCTGGTGTGGATTTTATTCTGGTTGATCTCTGAAGTTCGGTGACAACTTGATCTGAAGTTTCATGATCATTATCATTATCTTTCTCGCTAATCGGTGTAGGTGTCACGTAAACCGATTTACGTGATGAACTACTTTCCAATAAGGGAGCTGGTACTATTACCTCATCAAGTTCCACTTTCCTCCCACTCACTTCTTTCGAGAGAAACTCCTTCTCTAGAAAGGATCCATTCTTGGCAAGCGAATGTCTTGCCTTCGGATCTGTGATAGAAGGTATACCCAATTGTCTCCTTTGGGTATCCTATGAAGACACATTTTTCCGATTTGGGTTCAAGCTTATCAGGTTGAAGTTTTTTCACATAAGCATCGCAACCCCAAACTTTCAGAAGCGACAACTTTGGTTTCTTGCTAAACCATAGTTCATAAGGTGTCGCCTCAACGGATTTTGACGGTGTCCTATTTAACGTGAATGCGGCCGTCTCTAAAGCATAACCCCAAAAGCGATAGCGGTAAATCGAAAATAGACATCATAGATCGCACCATACCTAGTAAAGCACGACACGACGTTCGGACACACCATTACGCTGTGGTGTTCCGGTGGCGTGAGTTGCGAAACTATTCCGCATTGCTTCAAATGTAGACCAAACTCGTAACTCAAATATTCTCCTCCACGATCAGATCGTAGAAACTTTATTTTCTTGTTACGATGATTTTCAACTTCACTCTGAAATTCTTTGAACTTTTCAAATGTTTCAGATTTATGTTTCATCAAGTAGATATACCCGTATTCGCTTAAATCATCCGTGAAGGTGAGAAAATAACGATATCCGCCACGAGCTTCAACATTCATCGGACCACATACATCTGTATGTATGATTTCCAATAAATCTGATGCTCTCTCCATACAACCGGAGAACGGTGTTTTAGTCATCTTGCCCATGAGGCATGGTTCGCAAGTACCAAGTGATTCATAATCAAGTGATTCCAAAAGTCCATCTGTATGGAGTTTCTTCATGCGTTTTACAACGATATGACCTAAACGGCAGTGCCACAAATAAGTTGCACTATCATTATCAACTCTGCATCTTTTGGCTTCGACATTATGAATATGTGTATCACTACTATCGAGATTCAACAAGAATAGACCATTCTTCAAGGGTGCATGACCATAAAAGATATTACTCATATAAATAGAACAACCATTATTCTCTCGATTTAAATGAATAACCGTCTCGCATCAAACAAGATCCAGATATAATGTTCATGCTCAACGCTGGCACCAAATAACAATTATTTAGGTCTAAAACTAATCCGAAGGTAGATGTAGAGGTAGCGTGCCGACCGCGATCACATTGACTTTGGAACCGCTTTCCCACGCGCATCGTCACCTCGTCCTTTGCTGCTGCTCGTCTATTCCGTAGTCCCTGCTTCGAGTTGCAAATATTAGCAATGTAACCAAGATCAAATACCAGGTGCTACTACGAGCTCTAGTAAGGTACACATCAATAACATGTATATCACATATACCTTTGTTCACCTTGCCATCCTTCTTATCCGCCAAATACTTGGGGCAGTTCCGCTTCCAGTGTCCAGTTTGCTTGCAGTAAAAACACTCAGTTTCAGGCTTAGGTCCAGACTTGGGTTTCTTCTCTTGAGCAGCAACTTTCTTGCTGTTCTTTTTGAAGTTTCCCTTCTTCTTCCCTTTGCCCTTTTTCTTGAAACTAGTGGTCTTGTTGACCATCAACACTTGATGCTCTTTCTTGATTTCTACCTCCATGACTTTTAGCATTGCGAAGAGCTCAGGAATTGTCTTAGTCATCCCTTGCATATTATAGTTCATCACGAAGCTCTTGTAGCTTGGTGGCAGTGATTGGAGAATTCTGTCAATGACACTATCATCCGGAAGATTAACTCCCAGCTGAATTAAGTGATTATTATACCCAGACATTTTGAGTATGTGCTCACTGACGGAACTATTCTCCTCCATCTTGCAGCTATAGAACTTATTGGAGACTTCATATCTCTCAATCCGGGCATTTGCTTGAAATATTAACTTCAACTCTTGGAACATCTCATATGCTCCATGACGTTCAAAACGTCGTTGAAGACCCGGTTCTAAGCCGTAAAGCATGGCACACTGAACTATAGAGTAGTCATCATCTTTGCTCTGCCAGACGTTCACAACTTCTGGCGTTGCTCCTGCAGCAGGCATGGCACCCAGCGGTGCTTCCAGGACGTAATTCTTCTGTGCAGCAATGAGGATAATCCTCAAGTTACGGACCCAGTCCGTGTAATTGCTACCATCATCTTTCAACTTTGCTTTCTCAAGGAACGCATTAAAATTCAACGGAACAACAGCACGAGCCATCTATCTACGGTAAACATAGACAAGCAAAATACTATCAGGTACTAAGTTCATGATAAATTTAAGTTTTAATTAATCATATTAAATAACTCCCACTTAGACAGATATCTCTCTAGTCATCTAAGTGATTACGTGATCCAAATCAACTAATCCATAACCGATCATCACGTGAGATGGAGTCGTTTTCAATGGTGAACATCACTATGTTGATCATATCTACTATATGATTCACGCTCGACCTTTCGGTCTCCGTGTTCCGAGGCCATATCTGCATATGCTAAGCTCGTCAAGTTTAACCTGAGTATTCTGCGTGTGCAAAACTGGCTTGCACCCGTTGTAGATGGACGTAGAGCTTAACACACCCGATCATCACGTGGTGTCTGGGCACTACGAACTTTTAGCAACAGCGCATACTCCGGGAGAACACTTCTTGATAATTTTTAGTGAGAGATCATCTTATAATGCTACCGTCAATCAAAGCAAGATAAGATGCATAAAGGATAAACATCACATGCAATCAATATAAGTGATATGATATGGCCATCATCATCTTGTGCTTGTGATCTCCATCTCCGAAGCACCGTCGTGATCACCATTGTCACCGGCGCGACACCTTGATCTCCATCGTAGCATCGTTGTCGTTTACGCCATCTATTGCTTCTACGACTATCGCTACCGCTTAGTGATAAAGTAAAGCAATTACAGGGCGTTTGTATTTCATACAATAACGCGACAACCATATGGCTCCAGCCAGTTGCCGATAACTTCGGTTACAAAACATGATCATCTCATACAATAAAATATAGCATCACGTCTTGACCATATCACATCACAACATGCCCTGCAAAAACAAGTTAGACGTCCTCTACTTTGTTGTTGCAAATTTTACGTGGCTGCTACGGGCTTAAGCAAGAACCAATCTCACCTACGCATCAAGACCACAACGATACTTCGTCAAATAGACTCCGATTTAACCTTCTCAAGGACCGGGCGTAGCCACACTCGGTTCAACTAAAGTCAGAGAGACAGACACCCGCCAGCCACCTTTAAGCACGAGTGCTCGTAGCAGTGAAACCAGTCTCGCGTAAGCGTCTGGCGTAATGTCGGTCCGGGCCGCTTCATCTCACAATACCGCTGAACCAAAGTATGACATGCTTGTAGGCAGTATGACTTGTATCGCCCACAACTCACGTGTGTTCTACTCGTGCCAAACATCAAACCATAAAAACCTAGGCTCGGATGCCACTGTTGGGGAACTGAGTAATTTCAAAAAATTTCCTACGCAAACGCAATATCATGGTGATTCATAGCAACGAGAGTGGAGAGTGTTGTCTACGTACCCTCGAGACCGAAGCGGAAGCAATCACAACGTAGAGGAAGTAGTCGACGTTCTCCTCGCGATCCAACCGATCCAAGCACCGTTACTCCGACACCTCCGAGTTCTTGGCACACGACAGCTCGGTGACGCTCCTCGGGCTCCGATCCAGCAAAGCTCCGGGAGAGAGAGTTCACAAGACGACGGGCGTGGTGACGATCTTGATGTTCTACCAACGCAGGGCTTCGCCTAAGCACTGCCACGATTTGACCGAGGTGAAATATGGTGGAGGGGGCACCGCACACGGCTAAGGAACGATCTCAAGGATCAACTTGTGTGTCCTAGGGTGCCCCCCTGCCCCCGTATATAAAGGAGCAAGGGAGAGGGCCGGCCGGCCCTAGGAGGTGCGCCAAGGGAGGGGGGAGTCCTCCTCCTAGTGGGAGTAGGACTCCCCTTTCCTAGTCCAACTAGGAAGGAGGAAGGGGAAGGAAAGAGAGGAGAGGGAGAGGAAGGGGCCCGCGCCTCCTCCTTGTCCAATTCGGACTCCCCATGGGGGGGGGGCGCCACCTCCTGGCGCAGCCCTCTCTCTCCCCTGTTGGCCCAATAAGGCCCATTACTTCCCCGGGGGGTTCCGGTAACCCCTCTGGCACTCCGTCTTTCTCCGGAAACTTCCGGAACCTTTCCGTGTCCGAATATAGCCGTCCAATATATCAATCTTTATGTCTCGATCATTTCGAGACTCCTCGTCATGTCCGTGATCACATCCGGGACTCAACTTCTTCGGTACATCAAAATACACAAACTCATATAACCGTCATCGAAACCTTAAGCGTGCGGACCCTACGGTTCGAGAACAATGTAGACATGACCGAGACACATCTCCGGTCAATAACCAATAGCGGGACCTGGATGCCCATATTGGTTCCTACATTTTCTACGAAGATCTTTATCGGTCAGACCGCATAACAACATACGTTGTTCCCTTTGTCATCGGTATGTTACTTGCCCGAGATTCGATCGTCGGTATCCAATACCTAGTTCAATCTGCATTCTTGGCAAGTCTCTTTACTCGTTCCGTAATACATCATCTCACAACTAACTCATTAGTTGCAATGCTTGCAAGGCTTATGTGATGTGTATTACCGAGAAGGCCCAGAGATACCTCTCCGACAATCGGAGTGACAAAACCTAATCTTGATTCATGCCAACTCAACATATACTTTTGGAGACATCTCAGAGAGCACCTTTATAATCACCCGATTACGTTGTGACGTTTGGTAGCACACAAAATGTTCCTCCGGTAAACGGGAGTTGTATAATCTCATAGTTGCAGGAACTTTGTATAAGTCATGAAGAAAGCATAAGCAACATACTAAACGATCAAGTGCTAAGCTAATGGAATGGGTCAAGTCAATCATATCATTCTCCTAATGATATGATCCCGTTAATCAAATGACAACTCATGTCTATGGTTAGGAAACATAACCATCTTTGATTTAACGAGCTAGTAAAGTAGAGGCATACTAGTGACACTCTGTTTGTCTATGTATTCACACATGTATTATGTTTCCGGTTAATACAATTCTAGCATGAATAATAAACATTTATCATGATATAAGGAAATAAATAATAACTTTATTATTGCCTCTAGGGCATATTTCCTTCATGATGTGCTCCTTCCGCCATAGACATGGAGTCTTCAGAGCAAGACCCAGCTGAGTCTCCCTTTCCACTGTAGGGTGGTCAAGCTGGAGCTGCTCAAATCCCTCCGTTCTTTCATCCACCATCACAACAACATATCCTTGTGGAATCAGAAGGCAGTGAAAAGTTGCGTCAGGTTCAGGAGGGAACACAGAGCCGACAACCGCCTTGACTTTGAGGTTCTGCTATTGCGTCATAAGCTGGCACTGGTGTGACTCCATGATAGCATCCATGAGGTAGCTAGGACCCGTGAAGTCAGGATGCTGAACGAGCTCGGTGGAAGCCACACTACTTCTCGGCTGAGATGGCGGGGTAGCTTCGGCCGGATCTCGCTGGTTCTCAACAGCTTGTCGTTCCTCTATATTTCATACCCTTGCCTGAAGCTTCTGCAGTTCACTCAACTCCACTTTCCTCCTCCTCTCTTGGGTTTTGTAACCGCATGCGTTGGGAAACCCAACCTTCCACGCAACGGAGCCTGGCGTGCCTCGTGTTCGTCCAGGGTGCTCAGGATTCCCGAGGGCCTGTGTGAGCTCATCGTTCTCTCTGTCGGGAACGAACGTCCCTTCCTGCGCTGCCTTGATTGCTTCCTGAAGCTTTGTGCTGGGTGTTGTAAGTTGCTCGTCCGTCCAAACACACCTCCCTTTTTCAGGGTGCAAGGTCCCCCCAACCCCGAAGAACCAAGTCCTTGAGCAGTGCAGCCAGTTCAATATCTCTCGGTTTGACCCTTTAGCAATCAGGTCACTCTCGGCCTTTGTCCCACAACGGCCGGGCTTTGAGGTAGCCACCTGACCCCGTGCAATGGTGATGCTCCTTCTTTGCAGCATTTATCTTGTTTGTCGCTGACATCTTCTTACTCTTCTCCGATGTCTTGTGGGCCACAAATGCAGCCCGGTGATCTCTTATCTTCTCAAATCGGCCGGTGAATTCTGGAGTCTTGTTTTTGTGGACATACATTGATTTCAACTCATTCTTCCACCTCCTGAATAGATCTGCCATCTTCTTGAGAGCACGAGCCTTGACCAATGGCTCTATAACTGGCTTATCTGGATCCTCCTCTGCCGGTAGGGGTGAAATTTTCCTTCAGCGGTCCAAAGATCATCTTTCTGTCTATCTTTGACATAAGAAACTTGATGGTCTTCCTTCTTAGGCTTATACCATTGGTGGATGCTGGTCGGGATCATGTCCCTAATAAGAACCCCGCACTGAGCACAAAATGCTTCCTTGGTCCAGAGGGGTTCAATCGGTTGGCCATCGCCTGCGATTTCTGTGATCGTGAACCTTTCATCCTGGCGCAACCTTTTCTTCGGGCCTCGTATCGTTACCGAAGTTTGGCTCGATCTGGAGGGCTATAAAAGAAGAAAGAAGAGTTAATATATGTACATACCAAAACAATTAATGCATCAATTAGCTAGTCAGCACATGCTTAATTAATATATACCTCGCCGGACTTTGCAACAGCTGATCCCGACTCTGTTCGGTCATTGGAGCCGTCATCACGGTCGCCGGAGCCATCATGATCATCACTTTCCTCCTCCATTGTTCGATCAATGTAGCCTGCTTCCTCTCCTTCCTGACCATCGGTGTCGTTGAGAAACGACAAGACATCACGTCCATCGCGGATTATGTCCCCCAATATCTCTTCTTATTCGAAGTCTCTTTGTTGATCCATAGTTTCTGTAAATATTACAACATGGCAATTAATATACAAACATGAGAGATGGATATATTAATAGTGGCTAATCACAACACTTATAGGGTTTGGGGTAGCCTCGACAACACTCTTTTAACTTGGTAAATTTGGGTGGCCTCGACGCTTCTAGGGTTTGGGGTGGCCTCGGCAATGCTTCTAGGGTTTGGCCCAGACTGCCTCTCTCATGAATGTCCGACGTCCGGACTGCTTATCTCATGAATGTCAAACAAGGGATTTAACAAGATGGCGCCATTCTGGATGTGTAGAAAAATGGTCTCTATTTTTCCTAATCTCATCTACCCTTCTATATGTCACGTTGTCTAGTGTCAAAGGATTCAATACTTTGACACAAGAGACCGTGCACATATAGAATGGTAGATGAGATCAGAATAAAATAGGGACCAACTTAATTATGCACATCCATAATGGGGGCATTCGTGATAACTCTCTTATAAATCTCGAGAGAGTTTGTCGGGTAGGGGCGGAAGGGGGTACGAGATCGACAACGTTTTTTTTCTATGGTTTGGGTGTCCTCGAGAGTTGGTCCAGTGAGAGGGGGTTGATCGACGTCCCCCTGTCAACCCCTCGGTGATCCTCGACCCTCGACCCCTCGACGACCCTCGAGCCTCATCCCCTCGGCGACCCTTGAACCTCTACCCTAGTTCCGATCCTCGGCCGCTCGGATTCTCTTAACCTTTAAGGGATTTAACAAGATGGCGCCATTCTGGATGTGCAGAAAATGGTCCATATTTTTCCTGATCTCATCTACCCTTCTATATGTCATGTTGTCTAGTGTCAAAGGATTCAAGAAAACCATTGCTTCATCATTTGCCAAAATTAACAGGCGCATAATGGCACGAAGCTCTCCGAAATTGTTTTGGAACGGAGTCCTGGATGGGATAATTAGCTTTTTGGTACGAAGTTCAGCAAGAGCCTTCTATATATCGCTATTTGAAAGGCCTTTGCTGAAATTCGTACCAAAAAGCAAATCATTCTATTAGGAAATCCGTTCCAAAACAACTTTGAAGAGCTTCGTACCGTCATACGCCTGTTACTTCCGGCAAATGATGTAGTCATGGATTTCTTCAATACTTTGACAGACAACATGACATATATATATATATATATGTATATATGTATATATGTATATATATATATATGTATATATATATATATATATATGTATATATATGTATATATGTATATATGTATATATATATATGTATATATATATATATATATATATATATATATATATATATATATATATGAGATCAGAAAAAAATGGATCAAGTTGTGCACATCCATAATGGGGGCATTCTTGTTAAATGGAGACCCTCGACCCTCGGCGATCCTCGACCCTCGACCCCTCGACGACCCTCGACCCATGACCCCTTGACGACCCTCGACCCTCGACCCCTCAACGACCCTCGACCCCTCGGCGACCCTCGACCCTCTACCCTAGTTTTCGACACCCTAGTTCCCGACATCCTCGTTCCCGATAAAAAATAAGAAGAGGAAGAAGAAGAAAAAATAGAGGAGAAGAAGAAGAAGAAAAAAAGAGGAGAAGAAGGAAAAAAATAGAATTTTTTCTATTTTTTTTCTTCTCCTCCTCTATTTCTTCTTCTTCTCCTCATTCTTTTGTTCTTTTCATCTTCTTATTTATTTCTCCTGTTCTTCCTTTCCTCTTCTTATCCTCCTTCTCTCCTTCTTCTTCTCCTTCTTCCTCTTCTAAATATGAACATATACATAAATAACTTTGATCATACACAATTTTCCTATACATACACAATATGAACATATACATAAATTGACAAAGAAAATTCTATGAACAAAAAAATCATAAAAATTCTATGAACAGAATTACAACAGAAAAATTACAACATCTAAATTAACAAGACATCTAAACTACACATCTAAATTAATATAACTACACATCTAAACTTAATTAGGAAAATGCATATAAACTTAGGAAAATTACTACAGAAAAATCATCATCATCATCTATCGCACAGTCAAAGAACATGTATATACATATCATCATCATCATCATCTACGGAGGGCGGCGGCGACGAGGAGAATGAGCTCACTAGGGGGCGGTGACTTCACTAGGGGCGGCGACGAGGAGGCAGGGCACGGCGACGGCGACGGCGGGGCAGGGCGCGGCGATGAGGAGGCAGGGCATGGAAACGACGACGGCGGGGCAGGGAGCGGCGACGACGACGAGGAGGCGTACGGGGCAGGGGGCGCGGTGGCGCGGTGGTGCGTCAGTTCAGGGCTGAGGGACGCGAGGAGTGGCGGCGTCGGGGCCAGGGCGCAGCGAGGGCATCGGCGACGGCTAGCTCGGGCAGCCTTCCGGCGTCGTGGATGGATTCGCCGCCGTCGGGGGGAGAGGAGGAGGAGAGATCAAAGTGGGGATGGGCGGTTCTGAAAATTCCTAAGTGCTACTTATATACCGAGAGTATTGGTCCCGGTTCGTAGCACCAACCGGTACTAATGTTCTCTTTAGTCCCTGTTGGTGCCACCAACCGGGACCAAAGGTCTCTTTTTCCGCCCTTTGGTGGCACTAACGGGACTAAAGGGAGCATTCGTGCGGTTCGTGGGACCAACGGTACCTATGTCTCTTTAGTCCCGGTTGGTGCCACCAACCGACCAATGGCCTTGTCTTTGGTGCCCGCGGCCAAAATGCTTAGTCACACCTTGCTAGTTGAGAGGGGCTCGGAGTGGTTTATAAGCCCCACTGCCGCTGCCCTCTCGAGCTCTTCTCCAATGCAGGCTTACGGGCCTAATCTGACACTGTTGTGCTTGTTGGCCTACTAGGCCTTCCGCGGGCCTGAATCTTGCCGACGGTTGGGTTTCTAGTCGTATTCAGGCCATGGTCACCCAGTAGGCAGCATTTTTTATTTTTTTCCTGTAATTTTGTTTTGTTTTTTGCATTATTTAATTTCTTTTGTTTTTTTCTTTATTTTTTAAATTATTTTTGCTTTTAGGTAATAAAAATTATAAACTTTCTGTTAGTGCCATTTGTTTTCCAATTTGAATAGTTTAAATTTGAATTTTTTGAAATTTGTGTGAATCACTAGTTTTTGAATAACTTTACCACAAAAATAGGTTATTGAGTGATTCTTTTTCCTGCTATTTAATATTACTGTGTTTTATCATTATATTCAAAAACAAATTTTGTTATTTTAGTTTCTAACAAAAGAATTCTTTATGATAATTCCTTTTGCTATTAAAGTTTCTAACAAAAAAATTCTTTATGAAAATTCTTTTTGCTTTTAATGCTTTGAACAGAAAATATTTTGATAATTTTGGTTGCATAAATTTTATATAGTTTTAGTTTCAATAATACTAGAGGTTTATAAAAGTATTTTGAGTTGATTCCTTTTGCTATTGGAGTTTTCTATAAGCTTTTTAGTTAATTATTTTTGCTATTGAAGGATATTATGATTTTGTTTTAGTTGATCATAACAGAATATTTTAATTGATTATTTTTAGTTCATTCTTTTTGCTATTAGTTCATTCTTTTTGATATTAGTCTATTCTTTCAGCTAAATGACCCTTAAATTGAAAAGCACTAAAAATGAACTCTGAAAAGGTTGAAAGTTGGCATGGTATCATCATTTCACCCACATAGCATGTGCTAAAAAGTTGAGAGGGTTACGACAAAACTGGATGCACTTTGTGTACAAAACATACCATCTCTTTGGAAGTATCAGGGTTTCGGACGAAAACTCATCTGTTACAAAGGGATTTCATTTGTTCACATGTAACTACAGTGATATTCTAGATCAAAGGCATCATCATTATAGTTGTGGATAGAAAGTCTTTACTTTTTCTTCGCTTGTGTCCTTTGCTTATTGCACCGTAACCATGGATAATCTTCATCGTTTATCAGGGTGCTTGGGCCAGCCTTGGCTTTGATGGGAGGAATTTCATGAAACTTTTCATAATCTTCAGACATGTCTGTCTTGCCCTCCAATACCACGATGTCTCTTTCTCCTGAAAGAACTATGTGGCGCTTTGGCTCATCGTATGATGTATCCGCTTCCTTATCTTTTCTTTTTCTTGGTTTGGTAGACATGTCCTTCACATAGAAAACCTGCGCCACATCATTGGCTAGGACGAATGGTTCGTCTGTGTACCCCAGATTGTTCAGATCCACTGTTGTCATTCCGTCTTTGTGGGTCTACATACCCGCCTCCTGACAGATTGACCCATTTGCACTTAAACAAAGGGACCTTAAAATCATGTCCATAGTCAAGTTCCTATATGTCCACTATGTAACCATAATATGTGTCCTTTCCCCTCTTGGTTGCTGCATCAAATCGGACACCACTGTTTTGGTTGGTGCTCTTTTGATTTTGGGCGATCGTGTAAAATGTATTCCCATTCATCTCGCACTTTGTAAGTCATTACAGTCAAAGATGGTTCCTCGCCAACGCAGTACAACTCATCGAAAACAGTGTTGTCTCCCCGAGACGTGTTTGAAACCAACTGCGAAACTTCGATGTGTTCACGTGTGATCCAGTCGTCACACTTGGTCCGGGTGTTTGAGCGCAGAATGTTCTTGTGTTCATCGACATACTGTGGTCACCAAGGTAGAATTCTGTAGAACAATGTAGTGTGCTTGAGACCAAGAATGCCCGTCCCTACATATTATTAACTCCCTCCTAGCGTGTTTTTCCACTCAGTCTCCCCTCATACCGCTGATTGAGGGAGACCTATCTTGTTAAGGTCAGGAATGAAGTCAACACAAAACCCAATGACATCCTCTCGCTTTGATGGCCCATGGAGATGCTTCCTGCTGGCCTAGCATGGTTCTGAGACATATTTATTTAGGACTCCCATGAACCTCTCAAAGGGGAACATATTGTGTAGAAGTACAGGCCCCAGAATGACAATTTCGTCGACTAGATGAACTAGGACGTGCATCATGATATTGAAGAAGGATGGTGGGAACACCAGCTCAAAACTAACAAGACATTGCGCCACATCACTCCTTAACCTTGGTAGGATTTCTGGATCGATCACGGATACGTCTCCAACGTATCTATAATTTATGAAGCATTCGTGCTATTATATTATCTGTTTTGGATGTTTATGGGCTTTACTAAGCACTTCTATATTATTTTTGGGACTAACCTATTAACCGGAGGCCCAACCCATATTGTTGTTTTCTTGCCTATTTCAGTGTTTCAAAGAAAAGGAATATCAAACAGAGTCCAAACGGAATGAAACCTTCGGGAAAGAAATTTTTGGAACGGAAGCAATCAAGGGACTTGGAGTGCATGTAAGTGAAGCTGCGAGGTGGCCACGAGGCAGGGAGGGGCGCCCACCTCCCCTGGGCACGCCCCCACCCTCGTGGGCCCCTCGAGGCTCCCCTGACCGACTTCTTTCGCCTATATATCTACATATACCCTAAAAATATCAAGGAGCACAGTATACCGGGAGTTCCGCCGCCGCAAGCCTCTCAGAGCCACTAAAACCAATCGGGACCCTGTTCCGCACTCCTGCCGGAGGGGGGATCCCTCACCGGTGGCCATCTTCATCATCCCGACGTTCTCCATGACGAGGAGGGAGTAGTTCACCCTCGGGGCTGAGGGTATGTATCAATAGCTATGTGTTTGAGCTCTCTCTCTCTCTCTCTCTCTCTCTCTCTCTCCCTCTCCTGTGTTCTTGACGTGATACGATCTTGGTGTATCGCGAGCTTTGCTATTATAGTTGGATCTTATGATGTTTCTCCACCTCTACTCTCTTGTAATGGATTGTGTTTTCACTTTGAAGTTATCTTATCGGATTGAGTCTTTAAGGATTTGAGAACACTTGATGTATGTCTTGCCGTGCTTATCTGTGGTGACAATGGGATATTCATGTGATCTACTTGATGTATGTTTTGGTGATCAACTTGCGGGTTCACCTTGTGAACTTATGCATAGGGGTTCGCACAGGTTTTTGTTTTGACTCTCCGGTAGAAACTTTGGGGCACTCTTTGAAGTACTTTGTGTTGGTTGAATAGATGCATATCGTATAATCATGCCCACGGATACTTGAGGTGACAATGGAGTATCTAGGAGACATTAGGTTTTTGGTTGATTTGTGTCTTAAGGTGTTATTCTAGTAAGAACTCTATAATAGATTGAACGGAAAGAATAGCTTCGTGTTATTTTACTACGGACTCTTGAATAGATTGAGCAGAAAGGATAACTTTGAGGTGGTTTCGCATACACCACCATAATCTCTTCATTTGTCCTCCGCTATTAGTGACTTTGGAGTGACTCTTTGTTGCATGTTGAGGGATAGTTATATGATCCAATTATGTGATTATTGTTGAGAGAACTTGCACTAGTGAAAGTATGAACCTTAGGCCTTGGTTACTATCCTTGCAATACCGTTTACGCTCACTTTTATCATGAGTTACCTTGCTGTTTTTATATTTTCAGATTACAAAACCTATACCTACTATCCATATTGCACTTGTATCACCATCTCTTCATTAACTAGTGCACCTATACAATTTGCCATTGTATTGGGTGTGTTGGGGACACAAGAGACTCTTTGTTATTTGGTTGCATGGTTTTTGAGAGAGACCATCTTCATCTTACGCCTCCCACGGATTGATAAACCTTAGGTCATCCACTTGAGGCAAATTTGCTACTGTCCTACAAACCTCTGCACTTGGAGGCCCAACAACGTCTACAAGAAGAAGGTTGTGTAGTAGACATCAAGCTCTTTTAAGCGCCCGTTGCCAAGGAGGTGAGTGCTTGAAGGTATATCTTTAGATCTTGCAATCGAATCTTTTGTTTCTTGTTTTATCACTAGTTTAGTCTATAAAAGAGAACTACAAAAATGGAATTAAGTTTGCCTCATATGCTTCATCTTTTTAATATCTTTCGTGAGAATGATGGAAAGGAAAATTGTGCTTAATTGCTAGAAGAATGCATTAAAATGTTTGGTACTAGATCTTTGTATGATGAGCATGATTGCAATGTTGTTAGTATGAATTTCTTGAATATCCATGATGCTAATGATATGCAAAGCCACAAGCTTGGGGAAGCTATGTTTGATGAAGATGATACTTTTGTCCCCAAGTTTTGATGAGAAAATTTATTATGATGAAAGCATGCCTCCTATTTATGATGATTATTGTGATGATACATATGCCATAAAGAATAAACTTGCTTATATGGAGAATAGTAAAATTTCTATGCAAGTAGATCATGAAAAGAATGCTTTAGGTGCTGGTTATATTGTTGAATTCATTCATGATGCTACTCAAAATTATTATGAGGGAGGAACATATGCTTGTTGGAATTGCAATAATATCAAGTTTCCTCTCTATGTGCTTAAAATCTTGAAGCTATGTTGTTTTGCCTTCCTATGCTAGTTGATTATTGTTCCCATAAGTTGTTTGCTCACAAAATCCCTATGCATAGGAAGTGGGTTAGACTTAAATGTGCTAGTCGTATGCTTCATGATGCTCCCGTTATGTTTCAATTCTTATATTTTATGTGAGCATCATTGTCATCATCATGCTTAGCTGGAAAGGAATTAAAGAAAAGCGCTTATTGGGAGACAACCCAATATTTACCTTTACTATTTTTGTGTGTCCACATGATTATGCTACTGTAGTAATCATGTTTTATAGCTTTTGTTTAAATAAAGTGCCAAGTAAGACCTTTAAGATAGCTTACGGTGATAGTTGTGTTGAACCTGCTGAAAATCAGAAACTTTTGCACCCAGTAACTTAGTTTTGATAATTCACAGAAACGTGCTTTTGTTCTGATTCTTTTTGCTCTGGATTGGTACACAAATTGCGTAGGACTTCCTAATTTGGTAGGAGTTTTGGAGTTACGGAAGTATTCGAATGATACAGATTACTACAGACTGTTCTATTTTTGACAGATTCTGTTTTCCATGCGTTGTTTGCTTATTTTGATGAATCTATGAGTCGTATCGGAGGGTATGAACCATAGAGAAGTTGGAATAGAGTATATATTACACCAATATGAATTTATAATGAGTTCATTACAGTACCTAAGTGGTGATTTATTTTCTTATACTAACGGAGCTTACGAAGTTTTCTGTTGAGTTTTGTGTTTGAAGTTTTCAAGTTTTGGGTAAAGATTTGATGGAATATGGAATAAAGAGTGGAAAGAGCCTAATCTTGGATATGCCCAAGGCACCCCAAGGTAATATTAAAGGACAACCAAGAGTTTAAGCTTGGGGATGCCCTGATGGCATCCCCTCTTTAGTCTTCGTTCATCGGTAACTTTACTTGGAGCTATATTTTTATTCACCACATGATATGTGTTTTGCTTGGAGCGTCATTTTATTTTGTTAGTATTTTCTTGATGTTATTTAGAATAATGTTTTGCATCTATATTTTCAATAAAAATTTCAAGGATAGCCTTTACCATGTTTATTTTGCAAGTATACATGTTGCGGTTTCAAAACAGAAAGTTTAACACTGTTGCAAAAATTCCTAGAAATTTCAGAGAATGATATAATGTTGAAACTTTTGCATATTGAGCTCTGATTAATATTCTTATTTAGCTATGATAAATATTCTACAACATAGTATTTTTCTCATAATTTTTGGATTTAGGGAAGTATGATGAATCTTGCATTCTTTACAAACTATACTGTTTTGGCAGATTGCTGTTATGTTTGCATTGTTTGCATATGTTTGCTTGTTTATTGATTCATTTGATGATAGGAGTATTAAATATGCAGAGGCATTTAGTATGCAATGTTGAATAATAATTTTAGTGATTTGTTACAGTAGAAAATGATAAGGTTTTTTGCATTGGTTTATACTAAGTTATCTCACGAGTTCTTGTTGAGTTTGGTGTGGATGAAGCTTCCGAGATTTAGGAAACCAAGATATAAAAGGAATTAAGGAGACACAAAGCTCAATCTTGGGGATGCCCAAGGCACCCCAAGATAATATTTCAAGAATTCTCAAGCATCCAAGCTTGGGGATGCCCCGGTAGGCATCCCACCTTTCTTCTTCAACAATTATCGGTTAGTATCGGTTGAACCTAAGTTTTTGCTTCTTCACATGAGTTGTGCTATCCTTGCACTGCCGCTTTTATTTTGTTTTTCTTGCTGTTTGAATAAAATACATTAGATATGAAATTCTTAAATGAGAGAGAGTCTTCACATAGCTACATAATTATTTAACTACTCATTGATCTTCACTTTTATCTTTTTGGAGTAGTTTGTCATTTACTCGTGTGCTTCACTTATTTCCTATGAGTAAATGGTTGAATGGGTTGAATGTCATTATAAATGTTTAACATGCTTACCCCATCGGGAGTAATGACTTCACATCTAAGAAGTAGAGATGGTAAATTTATTGAAGGTTAGCAAGCATTGTATTGGTCATTTGAACAATTCATGAATCAATACTGAAGGAAGAGAGATTTCACATATAAATATACTATCTTAGATATATTCTATGATTGTGAGCCCCATTAATTATTTTCAAACCTGAGCAAATTAGTTGAAGTTGGACAAGGAAGACAACGTAATGAGTTATGCTTGGGTGTATTTGTATAGAAGTTATGTTTTTATAGATCCTCCAACATGTGGTGCTTGCTTTTTAGAATCCTTTGCTAGCCAAAATATCTGTACTAAGCGGGAATACTGCTTGTGCATCCAAATCCCTTGAACCAAGTTTCTTCCATGAGTGTCCACCATACCTACCTATATGCGGTATTTACCTGCCGTTCCAAGTAAATTTGCATGTGCCAAACTCTAAACCTTCAAATAATAATCTGTTTTGTAGGGTTAATTTAGGGTTTCATATATTGTGTTAGCTAGCTAATAGAGAGAAGTGTCCTCTCTTATCTCCGCTTGGTCGACGCCACGCACTATACATATAGAGATAACTCGACACGCTTAGCTAGCTAGTAAGAAAATGAAGGAAACCATTAAGCATGTAAGATCGTGATGAACATATATGGAGAGAAGTGATCGACCGAGAGATTGGTCGAACAACAAGTTTTCGTGATATCTATCCGACGCCATCGGCTACATATATACAATATAAGATCTCTTACAATCCCCTAACATCTGAACTCAAGTTCCACATGGTATTTTCCGTCTTTATCGGTGACGTGGTCAAGAAAGAATCCTGCCAATTCCTCTTGAATTGCTCGTGATGCGATCTTGTGGTAGAAGTTCATCCCGCATCAAAACATCTAATTTGAAGAAGGGGTCAATACATATATATGAATGAAACTCAACACAAATGATTGTAATAAAATAAAATTGTGAATATTATTGCTTACGCACTTCATATTGTTTTTTAGAGTAGCCCTGCTCACGGGTCGTGTGGCGGATGAACTAGTGATTTTGGGGAGCTCCTGTGTGGCGCTCTCTGCGACATATTGTTGCCCAATCGCACATGTAGATCCGCGTCTGGGCCGGCACGTGAAGCTAGAACAGGCATGTAGCACTGCAAAAATAAAGACCTCCGAGGAATCGGACTCAAGATCACATAGTCGGTCGCTCGTGAGACAACCAGTCCAGTTAGGCAAAGTTGATGCTTTGAAGCAGCGCTAAAACATTATGACATATTCAATCACAGCACAGAATATTTTTGAAATTTCCAATCCAAAATACTTTTTGAAAGAAAGTGAATGTTTTTTTGAGAATAAAAAAGCGAATGTTTTATGAAACGGGATCACTTTTCAAATTGTTAACAAATAAATAAAACTCCAAATATTCCAACGAGAATTTTTTTTCAAAACAGGAATATTTTATAAAATTCCAAAAAATCCAATAGGGACATTTTTTAAAATTGGCAAACCAATTTTCCATCTCCTTAATAATTATCAAAACACAAATATTTTCGAAATTTGTGAACAATTTCTTAAAAAGGGGAACATTTTTTCAAACTGGCAGTAAAAACTGAAGACATGAACATTGTTTTTCAAATTCGTGAACAACTTTTGAAAGTGACACATTTTTGAAATCTTGAAAAATAGATTCTGAAAATTATAAAGAAAATATTTGTGAACAGTTTTTAGAAAACACGAACAAATTATTAAAATTCATGAACAAATATTTGAAACATGCTTTTGAATTATGAACAAAATTTCAAAAGCACGAAGTTTTTTTAAAATTTGGAATTTTTTTTCAAATTTTTGAACAACTTTTAGAAAAGGGGAACAATTTTTACAACGGAATTTTTTTTCGAAATCTTGGAAAAAAAGATGATATTTTAAAAAGTTAGGAACAATTTTTGAAAAACTAGAAGATTTTTTGAAATTCCTGAACAATAATTAAAAATTGGGAACATTATTTAATATATGAACATAATTTGAAAATTCAATATTTTTAAATTTGTAACATTTTCTAAAAACTTCAACTTTTGGTATGAAAAATAAATTAAAAAACCAAAAATGGAAAATTAAACAGTAAAAGAAAATGAAAAAGAGACAGAGTCAGAAAAAAGGAAACAGAAACAAAAAATAATAAACGAAAAATAAAAAACGAGAAAGGGAAATACCAGCAAAATAAACTATAAGGAAAAACCGGTTCAGGGCCTTCTAGAAGGTTCCCAAAACTAGTTGAAACAGATCCAACGCCACGCTAAGAAATGCGGGCCCATCCCAGATCGCTTGGTTCGCTCAAGTGTGCGTTTGGTCGACATTTTGCCGCAGCGAGCGGCAGATAGGATTTTCCCTCGGGTACGTTCAGTTGATCCCTCGTTGTATGGATTGTTTTTCTTTGTTTCTAGTACAACAGTTGAAATGGGCTGGTTTACTGCTTTTTTCCTTTTCTATTTATTTTTTGTTTTTTCTTTGGTTCATTTTGTTTTTCCCTGGTTTCTTCAGTATAAATTTGGTGTTCTTTTGTTTCTTTCCTTGTATTTTTTCTTTTTTGCTTTGTTGTGTTTTGTCAATTTTCATCGGTTTTCTTTTTTGTTCTACAAAAGTTAAATTTTTTTCCACTAGGCACTAGTCATGCTTTCTATACATCATAATATTTTTATACACACGTTAATGTTTTTTCAAATAAATGATTAACATTTGTTGTAAAGTTATACTTTTTATGTCTAATTTTTTCATAAATATTTTACATTTTGGTCTATATATAATACATTTTCTAATGCACAAGTAACATTTTCCTAATACAAGATTAACGTTTTTCAATTCATAGCAACATTTTTCCCTCCACATTTTTTATATTTTCTTAAGTTTGATTAACATTTTTCAAATACAATATTAATATTTTTAAGTCGAGGTCAACATTTTTCTATACACATTTATCATTTTCAAATTCTTGATTAACATTTTGCAAATAAAATATTAGTTTTTCTATACATATATAACTTTTATTAATGCTTGATTGACATTTTCAAATACAAGATTAACATTGTTTTTCAAATACTTGATTAACATTTTCAAATATGTGATTAAAATTTTCATCCACATTGTTTTTTGTATACACGAGAAATATTTTCTTTTAACACATTTAACATTTTTTCAAATGCTTTGTTAAATTTTTTCGGATGGTTATCGTAAAGTGTTTTTGTAATTATATAAAATATTTGGAAGTATAAAGAAAAGTAAAAAAATGAAGACTAAAAATCATGAAAAAATAACAAAAGAAACAAGGCAGTGGCCTTCCCGCACGCCTGGGCCGGCCCATCTCGCGTCTCACTTCAAAGTAGGCTTGCCTCGGCTCAAAATTGTGAAGGGAGAAGAAAGCGCATAATCTATTAATGATACAGTACTGGTCTTGATCCCAAAGGTAACAAACCCAACAGTACTTGCTCATTTTTGTCCCATTAGTTTGCGCAATGTTTTGTACAAGATAGCCTCGAAGGTCATTGCGAATAGGTTGAAAGTGATTTTGCCTGATATAATCTCTGAGGAACAATCTGCTTTTGTCCCTGGAAGGTTGATCACGGATAACATTATATGTGCTTATGAGTGTTTGCATTTTATGAAGCGATCTAGGGCAAAAACAAACAAGTTTTGTGCTTTAAAACTGGACATGATGAAGGCTTACGACAGAGTGGAGTGGGACTACCTGAGAGGGATTATGACCAAGCTGGGATTTGATCATCATTGGATAGATGTTGTTATGGGTATGGTCTCTTCAGTCTCCTTTTCAGTGTGTTTCAATGGTGAAAAGCTAGAATCGTTTAAGCCAACAAGAGGTATCCGCAGTATGCGACCCTATTTCCCCCTACTTATTTTTGATTGCAGCAGAGGACCTTTCGTGCCTCCTTAAATCAAGTTCTGAATCATCGGCGTTAGGTATCAAGGTGGCCCCTACAGCTCCAACTGTAAACCACCTTCTTTTGCAGATGATAGCCTGCTGCTTTTCAAGGTAAGTGTGGAGGGATCAAATGTGGTGTCAAACCTAATCGATACATATTGTCTTGCTTCGGATAAAGGATCAATAATGAGAAATCATCATTTTTTTTCAGCAAGGGTTGCCCAACACAGCTTGAGAGATACTATAAAGCGTAACCTGCATGTCCGTAATGAGTCTTTGAGCGAGCGTTACCTTGGCATGCCGACTGATGTTGGCCACTCGAAGAATGGTACATTCAAATACCTCAGGGACCGCATGTGGGAAAAGTTTAAAGGATGGATGGCGAAGTTTCTCTCATCTGCTGGTAAAGAGCTTCTGATCAAGGCCATAGCACAAGCGATCCCAGTCTACTCCATGGCATGCTTCCGACTGCCACGAGGTCTTTGTGAGAATATTACTTCCATCATCCGTCAGTTTTGGTGGGGCTCTAAGAAGTGGAAGAGGAAGCCTCATTGGGTTGCATGGGATACTATAACCATGTCAAAACATTTGGGAGGTTTGGAATTTCGCGACATGGAGATTTTCAACCTTGCTCTTTTGGCGAGACAGTTCGGCGAACTTTCACCGACAAAGACCTCTCTTAGAGCCGTAATTCTCAAGGCGGTTTACTTCCTGCATCGCTCTCTCGCCATAAGTTGATCTTGGCCCGCATCCCTCCCAGATATGGCGGGCAATTTTAGACGGGCGTTATGTCTTGGCACACGGGCTTATTCGCAGGATAGGGGATGGCGAGACGACAAGTATTTGGCGTATATCGATTCCTGTGGAAATCTTCAAGTGCCTGTCACATCGCTTGTACCAAACGCCCAGCTTAGAGTGGCACAGCTCATTGATGATACAACGGCTAGCTGGAATGAGAACCTAGTTCGATCCGTCTTCACTGTGGAGATGCGGAGGCCATCCTCATGGATCTCGCTATGCACTCGCCAAGTCGATGATTTCGGGCATGGTACGAAGAGACTCAACGGGTTTCAGTGTTCGCCGCCTACGTAATGATTCTGCGATTAAAACATGCCCATGAGGCCCTCCTCGATGAGGACGGTGGTACCTCGTGATGATCCCAATGATTCCAAGAAATGGTCTACGATATGGCACCCGCAGGTCCCTCGAAACTGAAGATTTTTGTATGGCGATCACTCGCCCAGTCCATCCCAACGTGCACTATGTTGAAGCACCGCATATGGCAACGGAAGACACTTGTCCGATCTGGCGAGGCAGTCGATTCTCGAAACATCCTCTCATCTCTTGTCCGATGGCGGCAAGTGTATGGGCACCGCTACCGAGGAATTAGTAGCACACATGATTGACCAGGGGAGGATAATCCAAAGGAGTGGCTGTTTTCTATGCATGAAATGTTACCAAAGGAACTGTTTGATCATCCGGTGGTCACTCTATGGGCTCTCTCGGGAGTACAAAGGAAGGCTATCCATGAAAACATCTTCCAAGCACCTATCTCAGTTCATACTTTCATAACTAAATACCTGGCCGACTTGAATATTGTTAACAACAGATCTCGTGGGGGGCTTGTGCCTGATTTGTTTCGCTCTTCATATTGGTTGGCACCTACAAATGGTTATGAAACTGTGAATGTGCATGCTGCTGTTTCTATCTGTGGTTTTGGTGTTGTGTGTTCAGTTTTAAATGACAAGTGGTATGTTCTTGGGGGCTTCGACACTTTGCTTCAATCACATCATTGACCCGACTACCGGGAAGCACTAGCTGTCGAGAAGCCTGCATTAGTTGATGATCTTTATGAGCGGAGGATTCAAGTGGCATCAGATCACAAGTGATGGTGCAAGACTTGAAGATGGATAACTTGGCAAGGTACGGTGCAATTGTACATGAAATAATAGACCATTCTACGCTTTTTGATTTTTACAGTTTTAGTCATGAATCTAGGAGCTCAAATTATGAAGCTCACAACTTAGCGAAACATGCTTTATCTCTCGGTGGTGGCCGCCATGTGTGGTTGGGGCACAGGAATTTATCATCCGTCCCTATAAACATTGTGACGAATTAATAAAGCTTCGTGAGGTTGTCTCAAAAAAAAGAAGCAAGGTATAGCAGAGCCCGACCGCTATATTGCTCGCAATGAGAGATAAACACCATGAAGGTCATTATTGGATGAAAGCATAGTCAAGGCCATGGGGTGCACCGAATTGGCGCTTCAGCACCGACTAACGCTTCGGGTGCTCACACGTGTCGGTTGGGCCCGTCCCATTAGTGCTCTACACTCCTCGCTCGCTCGTTCAAGCCGCTCGGTCTTCTCGGCTCGGTAGACAATTGAATGGTTTTGTTGAATGGTGAAACTTTGAGTGGGTGACCTTTGACCATTGACTTCTAAAAAAAGTTCATAGATTTAGAAAAAAGTTTAGTAATTAGAAAAAATGTGAAAATGAAAACATTTAGGGACAATTAAAATTGGAAAATATTAACCTTAACTGGTTTGAAATCCATGGTAAAGGTGGATATGCTATATCCATGAAAAAATAATGTGGAGCTGTCAACTTACATAATGCTTGAATGGTATATGTAATGGTCTATGTAATGTGAGCTAGTCAATTCATATGGGGCAATAAACATCAAACTATCCAACATCACCACTTATTTATTTTCTATTTCAATTACGATGTCGATTGCAACGAGGAATTCAGGATGAAATTGCACACGTTAAAACCCTTCTAGCTGTACCTTTTGCGATGGAAATTATTGCTCTTGTTTCCTGGGCCGTATGGACAACAAAGAATAATTCCATATTCAAAGGCCGATGAAATTGCACACGTTAAAACCCTTCTAGCTGTACCTTTTGCGATGGAAATTATTGCTCTTGTTTCCTGGGCCGTATGGACAACAAATAATAATTCCATATTCAAAGGCCGTGACCCCAATCTATATGCTTGCAGGAGGAAGTTCAAGGAAGAGCTCAAGTGGATCATCCTTGGTTTATATAGCACTTTTCAGATAGGACGAAGGAGTAGCATAATTTTGAATCATGTGCAGCTCTTTTCAGGATAGCTAGCCAAGGTTTATATAGCTCTTCTTATATTCTTTGGACTGTATGCGTTGGTTTCCTTTTTTCATTCTTTATTTTGGCTTGTATAGTTCGGGACCTTTTCAGATTTTGTATTTATTTATTTAAAAATCAATAAAAATGATTGATGTTTCACTAAAAAAACTGAATGGGAAGATACTACTCCCTCTATCCATCTATATAGGGCCTAATGTGTTTTTCGAGACTAACTTTGACCACATATTAGGGCAGTAATATATGACATGCAAGTTACACGAAGCATACCATCAAATTCATATGTAAAAGGAGCTCCCAATGATATAATTTTCACATTATACATCTCATATATAGTTAATTTTATCAATAGTCAAAGGCAGTCTCGAACGCATTAGGCCCTATATATATGGATGGAGGGAGTACTGTTTATAAAACTGATGCATTTATTGATGTCAAGCACACATCAAAACATTAGACCCTATGGTTTCAAAAAGTAACCATGGTATTCTCCTAAAATAAGAAAATGTGTCGCATATCCCGCAATAAAAATGTGCTGCAGAGAGCTCTAGGGATGCAGAATACAGTAATATTGGGGCCAAAAAAAGTGCATGTAGACCAAAACCTCCAATAGTGCATCTAATTAAGCAGAGAGATCCATATCCCGCAAAGGCCTATCGGCATATCAGCCCTCGCATACCCTCTAAGCAGAGAGATCCATTCAGCAAGGATGCTGGAGATCAAAATCTCCAAATAGTGCCAATAAATAAAAATGAACTCTTGTAAATTAAAAGTGACAACTTGTTAACAACATACATAATCCAGGTTTAGCTAGTGAAATGGTTAACCAAGTACATGCCATCAAGAGATCAACTACATACATAACTTACACACTACCACCGTGACCATGCATGTCGAATCAAAGAGGCACATAATACATTGATTTGGATAGCTTACTAGCACAACACAAGAGACCTTGGCAGGTACAACATGCATGACAAGTGCTGGCTACATCTCCTATGGACCTAAGCTACAACACTGCACTGCATATGGAATCTGCATACGTATGAAACGACTTGAGTAGCGAGCCGAGCAGAGAGCAATGGATACCGAATTACCAATGAATAAGCGATGGATGCTAAGCAAAGAATACCTTCACCGTCAAGGGGAAGGTAGGCTCACGGCCACCGGCTCCTCGTTGCTAAAGGGAAGCACTGCTGTTCTTCCGGTAATGCCAGTTCAGCTGGATGGCGTCAGAGAACTGGATCCGCAAAGCAGGCTTCGAGCAGCCGCATCCAAAGCACAAGGAACAGGCATTGCAGCTACTGCCGCCGCCTCGGTAACTTGGCCCTGTACTTGTTCACGCAAGGTTGCAAGTATTGATTGGTAGCGTTGAGACCAATGGGAGCAACTTCTTCACCAAGTCATTTATTTCAGCCATCATGCTTTGCTCTAGAGCAGTTGGTTTCTCATTTTCTACCTCGCCAAGAGGTTGAGTTTCACCGACAGTGACGATGGCTACCAGAGCCAACAGAGCGACAATCTGTAAATGGCCAAACAATGAGTCGATGGATGGAAATATCAAGATAAATACAAGGAGAGGTATCAAAATCACTGATGTCAAATACATGCAAATGTAAACTCATATTGAAGTATCAATATGTATACGTGTTACCTGTACAATATAACAAATTGTAAAGTATAGTTCATTTAGATTGCTAATTTTCTCTGCTGTCCAAGAAAGCTTCTTCATAGTGAAGGATATACGATACATGATAGAGTATGCATAGGCTGGCGGTAATAGGCTATTATTGTAGGGGATTTATGATTTATGGGTGGAGTTACAGGGGTGTACTATCAACTAGGTTCAGAAGTTTCCTGTTTCTTAAGGTGTTACCTAACACATACTGCACTACCGGTACAATCAGCCAAAGGCATCGGAGTATGAGAATCAGAATGAATAAGAACGGGTTAAATAATATCCCTAACAATTTTTTTGGCAGATATCGAGCACAAAAGATACTACAAAAAACTAGTCATGAAGTTTGTTCCCAATATGAAGCTTGATTTCAGGAATTTATAGTACTAACTGTTTTTGGAATGTCGAAAATTAACATGCATCTATTTCTGCTTCTTAGAAGGCCTCCCTTGAAAATATACTCCTTCATTTAGGTTATCCGATGAAGTATACTGCATTGATTCAACCTACAGATGGTAGAACGGTCCATCAAATTAGTACTTAAATATTCAACAAATACCAAGGATTAATTTGAGTAATCCTCACGAAATGAAGTCAGCGAATCAATTCAGTTTTTACTCAGCTCTTGAATATTGAAATCCAAAGTGGGAGATGAACACGTTTACTAATAATACAGGTAAATGCCAAATGATGATAGTACTGATATATAGGTAAGGCGGTGCAAATTAAAACCATCCCATAAGAATAAAAATTGGTGGAACCAACCAGCAGCATTTGGTCCGATGGTTTTGCTTCTTGAGTTAATGAAAGCAAGGCAACTGTTGCCACAGCAGATTCTCATGGCTGTTTTTGTGCCATAGTCTTATGGACTTTGAAATGTTTGCCCATTTATTGTCACTGTTGACTTGAACAAAGGTGCATGAGGTGGACCACTGACTGGTGAGATATGAAGGCAAACATTTATGTATCTTCCGAGCATAATATTGCAACCGAGACTTGCATGGAAGTTGGGTTTCTACATTACAAAATAATGAGTATGACAGATATAGCGTAAACATGTGTGAAAGAATATTAATAACCTTTTAGCGGCAAGAGTAAAAAACTTGACAATGGCATGCTAGAAAAGAAGAGAACAATTTCCAAGAAATTTTTGATGTCAACAGATATGCAACTGTTCTACTCATCATAAGCAAACAACTTCTAAATCACAAAAAAAAGCAAACAACTTCTAATCTAGTGCAATATGGGGTTTGGTGAATGGCTTGACAAAATCTTTAGGAAGTATGACTGATAGGTGAGCCTCCATATCATCAATATTTTTGAGACATTTCCTCTGTATCATCAATATTTTTGAGACATTTCTTTCAGAACATAACCAGAAGCAACCTCAAACCGTATGTATCGATCAAGACACTGCAATGAGAAATGCAGTAGAGTATGCATTTCCGTAAGCCCAACATGGCCTATGAACTTCTCACATTATGCAGAATTCAGTCAAGCATTTATTTAGTCACAAAGATGATGCTGCTGATGAAGAAGAAGAATCGTCTCTTGCAGATTTTAGTACATGCATGTACGAGTATGAAGATGAGGCAACTTTTGAAGAAGCTTTTGACACTATGAGGGGTAAGGTGGAAAAGCAAACTTGGTTTGATAGTATTTATAAGGTAAAGGAGAAGTGGGCAGAATGTTAAACGGGAAATGCTTTCACTTTTGGAGTGCGGAGCACACAACTAAGTGAGAGTCTAAACAATGACCTGAAGCAATAGCTGAAGTCAGATTTAGATATCATCCGTTTTTTTCAAAGAGTTCGAAAGAGTTGTGAAAGGAAAAAGAGATAATGAGATAATTTCAAAGTATATGCGTCTAGAGAGAAACTACCTAGACTAAAAATGAAGACACCCATGTTGGAGCAAGCAAGAAGGCTTTACACTCCTGTTATATTTGAGTGTTTTCAGTCTGAATATGAAAGATCTACAGCAGCTTATGCTTGAAGTAGTGGCTGGACATCTTGAATATATGGTTAAAATTGGAAGTCTCTGTGAATGTCCAGCATATGAAGAAGAATGCAAAGTTATTGGCAATCCTTCGTAACAAACAACTAAATGTAGTTATGAACAGTTTGAGAGGAGAGGAATATTGTGCGAAGTAGTACAACCTGTGGAGCCGGATCCATATCACTGTTCAAGCAGCCCAGATTAACACACAAGAAAATTAATGCACCTAATGTGGACCCCTAAAATCATGACCAAAATAAGGTATTTCCTTAATTGTACAGTACAAATAAATTAAGCTGGTACTTTGTTTAACTTTCTGATTTGTTCTACCAGCAGCAAGGGGAAAAGACCTGCACATCACAGGATCAACTAATAGATGGAGCACCAGAAAACCATCTAAGTTATCTATCTATCTATCTATCTATCTATCTATCTATCTATCTATCTATACCTACTAGTTTGGGACTCCTAGAAATTCCTACATTAATCAGTAATTGGGAATCGTTAATCTTGTGGGACCAAATTATTACGGTGTCGATCTCTCCCAAAAGAAAAAATTCTCACCATTAATCTTGTGGGACCAAATTATTACAGTGTAGATCTCTCCCCAAAAGAAAAAATTCTCATGGATATCTCCCTCACGACTGAAATCCCTCAATCTCTCACGTGGAAAAAAACCTCTCATGTACGCATCTCGGCAGCCCATAACAAACGTGCAGAACTAAAACAGCTCGAACAATTAGTTGTGCATGTTTGCCTCAAAAATAGCTATGTGCTTTACCTCCAAAAAGCTATGTACGTGGTGTAGATCAATCCTATAAACTCCCACGCTACTTAAATTCCCTAAAAACAGATGTGCTTTCTGCCTCTCCGCCAATCTCTCACGACCCTCTTCTTTCTCTCGGTCCACCCCATCTATCTCAATCATCCAAATAAAATGGATCGAACAATAGGGGCTCTTCTCCTCACGCCCGTATGCCGCCATGGCCGCCCCAAGCCTTTTATCTCAATCAGCCAAACAAGAAAAGATCAATCAAGGTTAGGCTCTTCTCCTGATGCGTCATGCACAACGCCATCATGCCCACCCCATGCCTTCGTAAGTGGACCCTTCATGTTTTGCATGTACATCTACAGCCCGATGACCGGCGATTGTCCGACGATGTCGCCACGTTAGCATGTTCTCATGCGAAGACATAGAGGACGTGAAGACCATACGCCGCCACGTTAGCATGTTCTGTGTGTGAAGATATAGAGGACGTGAAGACCCATGACACCACTTGTGATACACTGGCTACAATATGTATGGTTTCCCGGCTGCAGGAGCACAGTTCCATCGATTCCGCCCACCCACACATCATTACCTTCGCTTTATACCCAACTTACTAGATCATTGATGGCGCGCGTTGCTGCGCCCGTCTATTTCAGCACTTGTTAGAAACATAAAGTAATTTAGATACTTTTGTTTACAATGATCTGTAATGTGCTTTCTGGTTGCTTGTGCTTGTTTCCAATTTTCAAAATAATGTCACGGAATTGAAGAGAGGAATCTGATTGATTTGCAATAGTAGTTTGTTGAGCTACTTTTCTTAGATCTAAGAGACTTGTGTTTGATGGTTGATAGATACACATTTCGTGATTGATCATGACCGCTTTTGGCTCCTAAAATAACTCTCTCGCAAAGTTTCACATCACAAAACCTAGAAAGTAAAATGTTGAACAAAGAAGAATATTCAAGGAAACAAAAATAATTTAGACGGTACAAATGTTTCAGAATTTTTTGGTAAATTATTATCCAAACAATATAAATTCATTCCTTACATTGTTGTTGGCCTGCAAGAAAATGACATAGATTGTACAAATACAAGGGATTGCACTCAGGAATAGAACTCTTCTTGTCATGTTAATTGTCTTGTAGCCCACTTCACTAGTAGAAAAAGGCCCATTTGTCCCGGTTCAGGAACCGGGACCAAAGGGCCGGTACTAAAGCCCAATACCTTTATTCCCGGTTCGCCTATGAACCGGGACAGATGGGGCTCCACGTATGCCATGGGCTTGCCCAGCAGAGGGAGATTTGTCCCGTTGGTGGCACCAACCGGGACCAAAAGGCATCCACGCCAGCAGTTCAGGGCTAGGGTTTTTGATTTTTGAGAGGTGGGGGGGTTGGGGTTTTGGGGGTTTTGTAGGGTTAATTTAGGGGTTTCATATATTGTGTTAGCTAGCTAATAGAGAGAAGTGTCCTCTCTTATCTCCGTGCTTGGTCGACGCTACGTACTATACATATAGAGAGAACTCGACACGCTAGCTAGCTAGTAAGCAAATGAAGGAAACCATTAAGCATGTAAGATCGTGATGAACATATATGGAGAGAAGTGATCGACCCGAGAGATTGGTCGAACAACAAGTTTTCGTATATCTATCCGACGCTACTGGCTACATATATACAATATAAGATCTCTTACAATCCCCTAACATCTGAACTGAAGTTCCACATGGTATTTTCCGTCTTTATCGGTGACGTGGTCAAGAAAGAATCCTGCCAATTCCTCTTGAATTGCTCGTATGCGATCTTGTGGTAGAAGTTCATCCCGCATCTGATACATCTAATTTGAAGAAGGGGATCAATACATATATATGAATGAAACTAAACACAAATGATTGTAATAAAATAAAATTGTGAATATTATTGCTTACGCACTTCATATTGTTTTTAGAGTAGCCCCGCTCACGGGTCGTGTGGCGGATGAACTCACAAATGTAGTATCCATGTAATTATTCCCGGTTCCTGCCACAATCACTCTACAAGAAATAGAGGTCAATCAAACTCTGATAAGCAAGTATGCTAAATGGTATTGATGAAACTAACTAGAATCAATGGGAGATGCGCAGAACTAGCTAGTAGTACTTACTGGTGTTTAAATCGCAGCTCCCCGGCAGTCCCGAGCTTCATGGTGAACTTTTTCCAAACCCTGCCAGACAAAGAAAACAATTACTTGATATCAGGAAATGAATAAAGTTGCCAATATGGTACGATAATGATCGATTGAACTTGCTTCTCGAGCATTTTAGTCATGGTCGCATACTCCTCGGGATCTTTTCATCTCAAGTCTATGACAGTTACTAGTCCCCGCTCAAGCTTAATCTCTAGAAGAATAAAGTGGAAGCTGTGCGCATGCATAACTCATCAATTACATTACTATAACCTCGAGTAATAAGGGAAACCGAATATGCACAAGACAAGAATACTCACTTGAATTCATAAGGAAAGAGTATTATATCTTTGTTTTGATTTCGAAGTAATGATCGTAGCAAGTTGGCCTCGGTTTGTTTGGCATCATGTTTAACATTCCATTCATCTATGAGATTTGTGTTAATGAACCCAATATCACCGATTTGTCTTTTCTTGCATTCGGCAATCTTCAATCTGCATAATATAGTGAGGATAATTATGTATACATGCAATGAAAGAGCTGAGCTATATATAGAGACTTAATTATAGAAGTAGTACTTACAGACAGTAGCAAGTGACGATTACTTTGTCGAGGGCCTTATGATTGAAAAACTAGAAGAACTCCTCATATGGAAATGCATAACAGATCAATTCCAACGAGGTCGTGGCCCTCTTTAACTCTCAGTCAAAGTATCCTTCCTGGACTTGCCGCAGATGTCCATGTACCAATCATGGAATCTTCGCATCATCGTTGTTAGAGGAGGATGACCAGGTTTGACGAGAGGCTTCCCATGCCGGTATTTGAATTCATCAACCTCCATTGTATCAAAAAGTGCATCGTCGGGCAGGTAATCTCCAGGATTGGTACCGGGCACCATCCCCGGATGATTAGCAACGATATCGCTAGACACCTTGAGCTGGGGGCACGATTGCTTCGCTTGTTCACCGAGTTGGGGAATTTTTTTCCCACTTCTTCGTTCTGCTAACCTTCGATCACTACAAGTACTTCCTGACCGCTCCGCTTCCTTATATGTCCTTTCAATAATGCGCTCATAGTTGGTTTGTGGTGGAGGCGGTGGTGCTCGCTTCGGGGCATCCAAAGTGCGCTTTGCTTTCACCGGATCTATCTTCTCCTCCGGAGGTGGATGTTTCATAGCTCTTTTCGTTTCAAAGAAGTCCTTCACTTGGGCTTGAACGACCTGCCTGCTTTTCCTCCATGGTCATCTCGTATGGTAACTTCTCTACATGCTTGAGAGATGGACCGAATCTGTATTGCCTCCTGCATCTAGCTGTACTGCTAGATGCCGGAGCAGCCGGAGCGGCTGCGGCTGTCTTTGTTCGTTGCTTACGAGGCGGAGAAGAAGGATGCGGAGTGCTACGACGCGCCGGAGCAGCTAGAGCGGCCGCGTCTGTGTTCCGCCGTCACTGATGAGACGAAGGAGGAGGCGGGCTGCTCAGACGCACCGGAGCAGGCGGAGAAGGAGGCGGAGTACTGCCGCCCTCACGCACCAGAGCAGGAGGCGGAGTGCCCTGATCACTCGCCAGAGGAGGAGGAGGCGGAGGAGGCGGAGTGCCTTGATCACTCGCCGGAGGAGGAGGAGAGGCGGAGTGCCCAGCTAACTCGCCGGAGGAGGAGGAGGAGGCGGAGATGTGAAGTTCAGAAGCTTGATGTGCTCCTTCCGCCATAGACATGGAGTCTTCAGAGCAAGACCCAGCTGAGTCTCCCTTTCCACTGTAGGGTGGTCAAGCTGGAGCTGCTCAAATCCCTCCGTTCTTTCATCCACCATCACAACAACATATCCTTGTGGAATCGGAAGGCGGTGAAAAGTTGCGTGTGTTCGGGAGGGAACACAGAGCCGACAACCGCCTTTGACTTTGAGGTTACGCTATTGCGCCATAAGCTGGCACTGGTGTGACTCCATGATAGCATCCATGAGGTAGCTAGGACCCGTGAAGTCAGGATCTTGAACGAGCTCGGTGGAAGCCACACTACTTCTCCGCCGAGATGGCGGGGTAGCTTGGGCCGGATCTCGCTGGTTCTCAACAGCTTGTCGCTCCTCTATATTTCATACCCTTGCTCAAGCTTCTGCAGTTCACTCAACTCCACTTTCCTCCTCCTCTCTTGGGTTTTGTAACCGCATGCGTTGGGAAACCCAACCTTCCACGCAACGGAGCTCGGGCGTGCCTCGTGTTCGCCTGTGGTGCTCAGGATTCCCGAGGGCCTGTGTGAGCTCATCGTTTTCTCGCCGGGAACGAACGCCCCTTCCTCAAGCGCTGCCTTGATTGCTTCCTCAAGCTTTGTGCTGGGTGTTGTAAGTTGCTCGTCCGTCCAAACACACCTCCCTTTTTCAGGGTGCAAGGTCCCCCCAACCCCGAAGAACCAAGTCCTTGAACGGTCTGGCCAGTTCAATATCTCTGGTTTGACCCCTTTAGCAATCAGGTCACTCTCAGCCTTGTCCCACAACGGCCGGGCTTTGAGGTAGCCACATGACCCCGTGCAATGGTGATGCTCCTTCTTTGCAGCATTTATCTTGTTTGTCGCTGACATCTTCTTACTCTTCTCCGATGTCTTGTGGGCCACAAATGCAGCCCAGTGATCTCTTATCTTCTCAAATCGGCCGGTGAATTCTGGAGTCTTGTTTTTGTGGACATACATTGATTTCAACTCATTCTTCCACCTCCTGAATAGATCTGCCATCTTCTTGAGAGCACGAGCCTTGACCAATGGCTCTATAACTGGCTTATCTGGATCCTCCTCTGCCGGTAGGGTGAAATTTTCCTTCTTGGTCCAAAGATCATCTTTCCGTCTATCTTTGACATAAGAAACTTGATGGTATTCCTTCTTAGGCTTATACCATTGGTGGATGCTGGTCGGGATCATGTCCCTAATAAGAACCCGACCGAGCACAAAATGCTTCCTTGGTCCAGAGGGGTTCAATCGGTTGGCCATCGCCATGCATTTACGTGGATCGTGAACCTTTCATCCTGGCGCAACCTTTTCTTCGGCCTCAGATCGTTATCAAGTTTGGCTCGATCCGGAGGGCTATAAAAGAAGAAAGAAGAGTTAATATATGTACATTCCAAAACAATTAATGCATCAATTAGCTAGTCAGCACAAACTTAATTAATATATACCTCGCCGGACTTTGCAACAGCTGATCCCGACTGCTCGGGTCATTGGAGCCGCCATCACGGCCGCCGGAGCCATCATGATCATCACTTTCCTCCTCCATTGTTCGATCATTGTAGCCTGCTTCCTCTCCTTCCTGACCATCGGTGTCGTTGAGAAACGACAAGACATCACGTCCATCGCGGATTATGTCCCCCAATATCTCTTCTTATTCGAAGTCTCTTTGTTGATCCATAGTTTCTGTAAATATTACAACATGGCAATTAATATACAAACATGAGAGATGGATATATTAATAGTGGCTAATCACAACACTTATAGGGTTTGGGGTAGCCTCGACAACACTCTTTTAACTTGGTAAATTTGGGTGGCCTCGACGCTTCTAGGGTTTGGGGTGGCCTCGGCAATGCTTCTAGGGTTTGGCCCAGACTGCCTCTCTCATGAATGTCCGACGTCCGGACTGCTTATCTCATGAATGTCAAACAAGGGATTTAACAAGATGGCGCCATTCTGGATGTGTAGAAAATGGTCTCTATTTTTCTAATCTCATTTACCCTTCTATATGTCACGTTGTCTAGTGTCAAAGGATTCAATACTTTGACACAAGAGAACGTGCACATATAGAATGGTAGATGAGATCAGAATAAAATAGGGATCAACTTAATTATGCACATCCATAATGGGGGCATTCGTGATAACTCTCTTATAAATCTCGAGAGAGTTTGTCGGGTAGGGGCGGAAGGGGGTACGAGATCGACAACGTTTTTCTCTATGGTTTGGGTGTCCTCGAGAGTTGGTCCAGCGAGAGGGGGTTGATCGACGTCCCCCTGTCAACCCCTCGGTGATCCTCGACCCTCGACCCCTCGACGACCCTCGACCCTCATCCCCTCGGCGACCCTTGAACCTCTACCCTAGTTACGATCCTCGGCCGCTCGGATTCTCTTAACCTTTAAGGGATTTAACAAGATGGCGCCATTCTGGATGTGCAGAAAATGGTCCATATTTTTCCTGATCTCATCTACCATTATATATGTCATGTTGTATAGTTTCAAAGGATTCAAGAAAACCATAGCTTCATCATTTGCCAAAATTAACAGGCGCATAATGGTACGAAGCTCTCCGAAATTGTTTTGGAACGGAGTCCTGGATGGGATAATTAGCTTTTTGGTACGAAGTTCAGCAAGAGCCTTCTGGATATCGCTATTTGAAAGGCCTTTGCTGAAATTGCACTAAAAGCAAATCATTCTATTAGGAAATCCGCTCCAAAACAACTTTGAAGAGCTTCGCATCATTACACTACATTTCCAAAGAAATGATGTAGTCATGGATTTCTTCAATACTTTGACAGACAACATGACATATATATATATATATATATATATATATATATATATATATATATATATATATATATGAGATCAGAAAAAAATGGATCAAGTTGTGCACATCCATAATGGGGGCATTCTTGTTAAATGGAGACCCTCGACCCTCGGCGATCCTCGACCCTCGACCCCTCGACGACCCTCGACCCATGACCCCTTGACGACCCTCGACCCTCGACCGGCGATCCTCGACCCTCGACCCCTCGACGACCCTCGACCCATGACCCCTTGACGACCCTCGTCCCTCGACCCCTCAACGACCCTCGACCCCTCGGCGACCCTCGACCCTCTACCCTAGTTTTCGACACCCTAGTTCCCGACATCCTCGTTCCCGATAAAAAATAAGAAGAGGAAGAAGAAGAAAAAATAGAGGAGAAGAAGAAGAAGAAAAAAAGAGGAGAAGAAGGAAAAAAATAGAAATTTTTCTATTTTTTTTCTTCTCCTCCTCTATTTCTTCTTCTTCTCCTCATTCTTTTTGTTCTTTTTCATCTTCTTATTTATTTCTCCTGTTCTTCCTTTCCTCTTCTTATCCTCCTTCTCTCCTTCTTCTTCTCCTTCTTCCTCTTCTAAATATGAACATATACATAAATAACTTTGATCATACACAATTTTCCTATACATACACAATGTGAACATATACATAAATTGACAAAGAAAATTCTATGAACAAAAAATCATAAAAATTCTATGAACAGAATTACAACAGAAAAATTACAACATCTAAATTAACAAGACATCTAAACTACACATCTAAATTAATATAACTACACATCTAAACTTAATTAGGAAAATGCATATAAACTTAGGAAAACTACTACAGAAAAATCATCATCATCATCTATCGCATACAGTCAAAGAACATGTATATACTTATAATCATCATCATCATCTACGGAGGGCGGGCGGCGACGAGGAGAATGAGCTCACTAGGGGGCGGTGACTTCACTAGGGGCGGCGACGAGGAGGCAGGGCACGGCGACGGCGACGGCGGGGCAGGGCGCGGTGATGAGGAGGCAGGGCATGGAAACGGCGACGGCGGGGCAGGGAGCGGCGACGACGACGAGGAGGCGTACGGGGCAGGGGGCGCGGTGGCGCGGTGGTGCGTCAGTTCAGAGCTGAGGGACGCGAGGAGTGGCGGCGTTGGGGCCAGGGCGCGGCGAGGGCATCGGCGACGGCTAGCTCGGGCAGCCTTCCGGCGTCGTGGATGGATTCGCCACTGGCCGGGGAGAGGAGGAGGAGAGATCAAAGTGGGGATGGGCGGTTCTGAAAATTCCTAAGTGCTACTTATATATCGAGAGTATTGGTCCCGGGTTCAGTAGCACCAACCGGTATTAATGCCTCTTTAGTCCCCTGTTGGTGCCACCAACCGGGACCAAAGGTCTCTTTTTCGCCCTTTGGTGGCACTAACGGGACTGGGGGAGCATTCAGACGGTTCGTGGGACCAACCGTACCTATGCTCTTTAGTCCCGATTGGTGCCACCAATCGGGACCAATGGCCTTGTCTTTGGTGCCCGCGCCAAAATGCTTAGTCACACCTTGCTAGTTGAGAGGGGCTCGAAGTGGTTTATAAGCCCCACTGCCGCTGCCTTCTCGAGCTCTTCTCCAATGCAGGCTTACGGGCCTAATCTGACACTGTTGTGCTTGTGGGCCTACTAGTCCTTCCGCGGGCCTGAATCTTGCCGATGGTTGGGTTTCTAGTCGTATTCAGGCCATGGTCGCCCAGTAGGCAGCATTTTTTATTTTTTTCCTGTAATTTTGTTTTGTTTTTTGCATTATTTAATTTCTTTTGTTTTTTTCTTTATTTTTTAAATTATTTTTGCTTTTAGGTAATAAAAATTATAAACTTTCTGTTAGTGCCATTTGTTTTCCAATTTGAATAGTTTAAATTTGAATTTTTTGAAATTTGTGTGAATCACTAGTTTTTGAATAACTTTACCACAAAAATAGGTTATTGAGTGATTCTTTTTCCTGCTATTGAATATTACTGTGTTTTATCATTATATTCAAAAACAAATTTTGTTATTTTAGTTTCTAACAAAAGAATTCTTTATGATAATTCCTTTTGCTATTAAAGTTTCTAACAAAAAAATTCTTTATGAAAATTCTTTTTGCTTTTAATGCTTTGAACAGAAAATATTTTGATAATTTTGGTTGCATAAATTTTATATAGTTTTAGTTTCAATAATACTAGAGGTTTATAAAAGTATTTTGAGTTGATTCCTTTTGCTATTGGAGTTTTCTATAAGCTTTTTAGTTAATTATTTTTGCTATTGAAGGATATTATAGTTTTGTTTTAGTTGATCATAACAGAATATTTTAATTGATTATTTTTAGTTCATTCTTTTTGCTATTAGTTCATTCTTTTTGATATTAGTCTATTCTTTCAGCTAAATGACCCTTAAATTGAAAAGCACTAAAAATGAACTCTGAAAAGGTTGAAAGTTGGCATGGTATCATCATTTCACCCACATAGCATGTGCTAAAAAGTTGAGAGGGTTACGACAAAAACTGGATGCACTTTGTGTACAAAACATACCATCTCTTTGGAAGTATCAGGGTTTCGGACGAAAACTCATCTGTTACAAAGGGATTTCATTTGTTCACATGTAACTACAATGATATTCTAGATCAAAGGCATCATCATTATAGTTGTGGATAGAAAGTCTTTACTTTTTCTTCGCTTGTGTCCTTTGCTTATTGCACCATAACCATGGATAATCTTCATCGTTTATCAGGGTGCTTGGGCCAGCCTTGGCTTTGATGGGAGGAATTTCATGAAACTTTTCATAATCTTCAGACATGTCTGTCTTGCCCTCCAATACCACGATGTCTCTTTCTCCTGAAAGAACTATGTGGCGCTTTGGCTCATCGTATGATGTATCCGGTTCCTTATCTTTTCTTTTTCTTGGTTTGGTAGACATGTCCTTCACATAGAAAACCTGCGCCACATTATTGGCTAGATTTAATGGTTCTTCTGTGTACCCCAGATTGTTCAGATCCACTGTTGTCATTCCGTACTGTGGGTCTACCTGTACCCCGCCTCCTGACAGATTGACCCATTTGCACTTAAACAAAGGGACCTTAAAATCATGTCCATAGTCAAGTTCCTATATGTCCACTATGTAACCATAATATGTGTCCTTTCCCCTCTTGGTTGCTGCATCAAATCGGACACCACTGTTTTGGTTGGTGCTCTTTTGATTTTGGGCGATCGTGTAAAATGTATTCCCATTCATCTCGTACTTTGTAAGTCATTACAGTCAAAGATGGTTCCTCGCCAACGTAGTACAACTCATCGTAAACAGTGTTGTCTCCCCGAGACGTGTTTGAAACCAACTGCGAAACTCTGATGTGTTCACGTGTGATCCAGTCGTCACACTGGTCCGGGTGTTTGGAGCGCAGAATGTTCTTGTGTTCATCGACATACAGGTCACCAAGGTAGAATTCTGTAGAACAATGTAGTGTGCTTGAGACCAAGAATGCCCGTCCCTACATATTATTAACTCCCTCCTAGCGTGTTTTTCCACTCAGTCTCCCCTCATACCGCGATTGAGGGAGACCTATCTTGTTAAGGTCAGGAATGAAGTCAACACAAAACCCAATGACATCCTCTGTTTGATGGCCCATGGAGATGCTTCCTGCTGGCCTAGCATGGTTACAGACATATTTATTTAGGACTCCCATGAACCTCTCAAAGGGGAACATATTGTGTAGAAGTACAGGCCCCAGAATGACAATTTCGTCGACTAGATGAACTAGGACGTGCATCATGATATTGAAGAAGGATGGTGGGAACACCAGCTCAAAACTAACAAGACATTGCGCCACATCACTCCTTAACCTTGGTAGGATTTCTGGATCGATCACGGATACGTCTCCAACGTATCTATAATTTATGAAGCATTCGTGCTATTATATTATCTGTTTTGGATGTTTATGGGCTTTACTAAGCACTTCTATATTATTTTTGGGACTAACCTATTAACCGGAGGCCCAACCCATATTGTTGTTTTCTTGCCTATTTCAGTGTTTCAAAGAAAAGGAATATCAAACGGAGTCCAAACGGAATGAAACCTTCGGGAAAGATATTTTTGGAACGGAAGCAATCCAGGGGACATGGAGTGCACGTAAGGGAAGCTTCGAGGTGGCCATGAGGCAGGGAGGGGCGCCCACCTCCCCTGGGCACGCCCCCACCCTCGTGGGCCCCTCGAGGCTCCCCTGACCGACTTCTTTCGCCTATATATCTACATATACCCTAAAAATATCAAGGAGCACAGTATACCGGGAGTTCCGCCGCCGCAAGCCTCTGTAGCCACTAAAAACCAATCGGGACCTGTTCCAAGACTCCTGCCGGAGGGGGGATCCCTCACCGGTGGCCATCTTCATCATCCCGACGTTCTCCATGACGAGGAGGGAGTAGTTCACCCTCGGGGCTGAGGGTATGTATCAATAGCTATGTGTTTGAGCTCTCTCTCTCTCTCTCTCTCTCTCTCTCTCTCCCTCTCTTGTGTTCTTGACGTGATACGATCTTGGTGTATCGCGAGCTTTGCTATTATAGTTGGATCTTATGATGTTTCTCCCCCTCTACTCTCTTGTAATGGATTGTATTTTCCCTTTGAAGTTATCTTATCGGATTGAGTCTTTAAGGATTTGAGAACACTTGATGTATGTCTTGCCGTGCTTATCTGTGGTGACAATGGGATATTCATGTGATCTACTTGATGTATGTTTTGGTGATCAACTTGGGTTCACCTTGTGAACTTATGCATAGGGGTTCGCACAGGTTTTTGTTTTGACTCTCCGGTAGAAACTTTGGGGCACTCTTTGAAGTACTTTGTGTTGGTTGAATAGATGCATATCGTATAATCATGCCCACGGATACTTGAGGTGACAATGGAGTATCTAGGAGACATTAGGTTTTTGGTTGATTTGTGTCTTAAGGTGTTATTCTAGTAAGAACTCTATAATAGATTGAACGGAAAGAATAGCTTCGTGTTATTTTACTACGGACTCTTGAATAGATTGAGCAGAAAGGATAGCTTTGAGGTGGTTTCGTACACCACCATAATCTCTTCATTTGTCCTCCGCTATTAGTGACTTTGGAGTGACTCTTTGTTGCATGTTGAGGGATAGTTATATGATCCAATTATGTTATTATTGTTGAGAGAACTTGCACTAGTGAAAGTATGAACCTTAGGCCTTGTTTACTATCATTGCAATACCGCTTACGCTCACTTTTATCATTAGTTACCTTGCTGTTTTTATATTTTCAGATTACAAAAACCTATACCTACTATCCATATTGCACTTGTATCACCATCTCTTCGCCGAACTAGTGCACCTATACAATTTGCCATTGTATTGGGTGTGTTGGGGACACAAGAGACTCTTTGTTATTTGGTTGCATGGTTGTTTGAGAGAGACCATCTTCATCTTACGCCTCCCACGGATTGATAAACCTTAGGTCATCCACTTGAGGCAAATTTGCTACTGTCCTACAAACCTCTGCACTTGGAGGCCCAACAACGTCTACAAGAAGAAGGTTGTGTAGTAGACATCAAGCTCTTTTCTGGCGCCGTTGCCAAGGAGGTGAGTGCTTGAAGGTATATCTTTAGATCTTGCAATCGAATCTTTTTGTTTCTTGTTTTATCACTAGTTTAGTCTATAAAAGAGAACTACAAAAAAATGGAATTAAGTTTGCCTCATATGCTTCATCTTTTTAATATCTTTCGTGAGAATGATGGAAAGGAAAATTGTGCTTAATTGCTAGAAGAATGCATTAAAATGTTTGGTACTAGATCTTTGTATGATGAGCATGATTGCAATGTTGTTAGTATGAATTTCTTGAATATCCATGATGCTAATGATATGCAAAGCCACAAGCTTGGGGAAGCTATGTTTGATGAAGATGATACTTTTTGTCCCCCAAGTTTTGATGAGAAAATTTATTATGATGAAAGCATGCCTCCTATTTATGATGATTATTGTGATGATACATATGCCATAAAGAATAAACTTGCTTATATGGAGAATAGTAAAATTTCTATGCAAGTAGATCATGAAAAGAATGCTTTAGGTGCTGGTTATATTGTTGAATTCATTCATGATGCTACTGAAAATTATTATGAGGGAGGAACATATGCTTGTTGGAATTGCAATAATATCAAGTTTCCTCTCTATGTGCTTAAAATCTTGAAGCTATGCTTGTTTTGCCTTCCTATGCTAGTTGATTATTGTTCCCATAAGTTGTTTGCTCACAAAATCCCTATGCATAGGAAGTGGGTTAGACTTAAATGTGCTAGTCATATGCTTCATGATGCTCCCGTTATGTTTCAATTCTTATATTTTATGTGAGCATCATTGTCATCATCATGCTTAGCTGGAAAGGAATTAAAGAAAAGCGCTTATTGGGAGACAACCCAATATTTACCTTTACTATTTTTGTGTGTCCACATGATTATGCTACTGTAGTAATCATGTTTTATAGCTTTTGTTTCAATAAAGTGCCAAGTAAGACCTTTAAGATAGCTTACGGTGATAGTTGTGTTGAACCTGCTGAAAATCAGAAACTTTTGCACCCAGTAACTTAGTTTTGATAATTCACAGAAACGTGCTTTTGTTCTGATTCTTTTTGCTCTGGATTGGTACACAAATTGCGTAGGACTTCCTAATTTTGTAGGAGTTTTGGAGTTACGGAAGTATTCGAATGATACAGATTACTACAGACTGTTCTATTTTTGACAGATTCTGTTTTCCATGCGTTGTTTGCTTATTTTGATGAATCTATGAGTCGTATCGGAGGGTATGAACCATAGAGAAGTTGGAATAGAGTAGATATTACACCAATATGAATTTATAATGAGTTCATTACAGTACCTATGTGGTGATTTATTTTCTTATACTAACGGAGCTTACGAGTTTTCTGTTGAGTTTTGTGTTTGAAGTTTTCAAGTTTTGGGTAAAGATTTGATGGAATATGGAATAAAGAGTGGAAAGAGCCTAAGCTTGGATATGCCCAAGGCACCCCAAGGTAATATTAAAGTACAACCAAGAGCCTAAGCTTGGGGATGCCCCGGATGGCATCCCCTCTTTCGTCTTCGTTCATCGGTAACTTTACTTGGAGCTATATTTTTATTCACCACATGATATGTGTTTTGCTTGGAGCGTCATTTTATTTTGTTAGTATTTGCTTGATGTTATTTAGAATAATGTTTTGCATCTATATTTTCAATAAAAATTTCAAGGATAGCCTTTACCATGTTTATTTTGCAAGTATACATGTTGCTGTTTCAAAATGTAAAGTTTAACACTGTTGCAAAAATTCCTAGAAAATTCAGAGAATGATATAATGTTGAAACTTTTTGCATATTGAGCTCTGATTAATATTCTTATTTAGCTATGATAAATATTCTACAACATAGTATTTTTCTCATAATTTTTGGATTTAGGGAAGTATGATGAATCTTGCATTCTTTACAAACTATACTGTTTTGGCAGATTGCTATTATGTTTGCATTGTTTGCATATGTTTGCTTGTTTAATGATTCATTTGATGATAGGAGTATTAAATATGCAGAGGCATTTAGTATGCAATGTTGAATAATAATTTTAGTGATTTGTTACAGTAGAAAATGATAAGGTTTTTGCATTGGTTTATACTAAGTTATCTCACGAGTTCTTGTTGAGTTTGGTGTGGATGAAGCTTCCGAGATTTAGGAAACCAAGATATAAAAGGAATTAAGGAGACACAAAGCTCAATCTTGGGGATGCCCAAGGCACCCCAAGATAATATTTCAAGAATTCTCAAGCATCCAAGCTTGGGGATGCCCCGGTAGGCATCCCACCTTTCTTCTTCAACAATTATCGGTTAGTATCGGTTGAACCTAAGTTTTTGCTTCTTCACATGAGTTGTGCTATCCTTGCACTGCCGTTTTATTTTGTTTTTCTTGCTGTTTGAATAAAATACATTAGATATGAAATTCTTAAATGAGAGAGAGTCTTCACATAGCTACATAATTATTTAACTACTCATTGATCTTCACTTTTATCTTTTTGGAGTAGTTTGTCATTTACTCATGTGCTTCACTTATTTCCTATGAGTAAATGGTTGAATGAGTTGAATGTGATTATAAATGTTTAACATGCTTACCCCATCGGGAGTAATGACTTCACATCTAAGAAGTAGAGATGGTAAATTTATTGAAGGTTAGCAAGCATTGTATTGGTCATTTGAACAATTCATGAATCAATACTGAAGGAAGAGAGATTTCACATATAAATATACTATCTTAGATATATTCTATGATTGTGAGCCCCATTAATTATTTTCAAACCTGAGCAAATTAGTTGAAGTTGGACAAGGAAGACAACGTAATGAGTTATGCTTGGGTGTATTTGTATAGAAGTTATGTTTTATAGATCCTCCAACATGTGGTGCTTGCTTTTAGAATCCTTTGCTAGCCAAAATATCTGTACTAAGCGGGAATACTGCTTGTGCATCCAAATCCCTTGAACCAAGTTTCTTCCATGAGTGTCCACCATACCTACCTATATGCGGTATTTACCTGCCGTTCCAAGTAAATTTGCATGTGCCAAACTCTAAACCTTCAAATAATAATCTGTTTTGTATGCCCGAATCGCTCATGTAGCGACTAGGGGCTGTCAGTATCTTCCATGCTAGGTGGGTTATTCTCACGATGAGTGGACTCCGCTCATCATTCACGAGAAAAATGGCTGGTAACTGGGATGCCCAGGTCCATGATCAAAAGATCAAAATCAAATAAAAAATAATTGCAAACAAAACTCCCCAGGATTGATGTTAGTTGGAGGCACCCGTTGTTTCGGGCAAGCCATGGATTGATGATTGTTGGTGGAGGGAGAGTGAAAACTTTACCATTCTGTTTTGGGAACCGCCTATAATGTATGTAGTATGGAAGATATTGGGAACTCTTGGTCGTTATGTTGACAATGAGATCATACCTCTCAAAATTATTTATCTCTATTTCAAAATCGAGCTCTGGCACCTCTGCAAATCCCTGCTTCCCTCTGTGAAGGGCCTATCTTTTACTTTTATGCAAGAGTCAGTAGTATTCCTTCTCATTCCTACCTACTCTTTAGTTGGCAAGCATCGTGCGTTGGGGAAAGATCTAAGCATATATGGCCATGCAAATATATTTGATCATGAATTATTATTGTTGACAATTATCTATATGATAAGTGAGTTGGGAGGCGAAACACTAAGCCCCTATCTTTCCCTGTGTTTGATGGATGCTATTTGTTCTAAGAATATGCTTTGAGTGGTAGCAATCATGGAAGACTATACGATAGTTGAGTATGTGGAGTTTGCTAAATCAAAGCACTGACATAGAACCTTCCTGAAAATAAGATGAATTGTAACTGTTTGATGACTGAGAACGAAGTTTGCTAGTTTTCAAGAAAGTTTATGGTCTATGCTTTAACATGCGAATAGCTTGTTACCTGATGTTGAGAAGTTTTATGAGATGAACTACTGTTATGACATATAATCATGCTAGAAAAGGTGATTGAAATTATCATTGATCAAACTTGTGCACCTGCTAGCATTCACACTTCATAAATTCTTTCTCTTATCATTTACCTACTCGAGGATGAGCAGGAATTAAGCTTGGGGATGCTGATACGTCTCCAACGTATCTATAATTTATGAAGAATTCATGCTATTATATTATCTGCTTTGGATGTTTATGGGCTTTACTAAGCACTTTTATATTATTTTTGGGACTAACCTATTAACCGGAGGCCCAGCCCATATTGTTGTTTTCTTTCCTATTTCAGTGTTCCGAAGAAAAGGAATATCAAATGGAGTCCAAATGAAATAAAACCTTCAGGAAAGTTATTTTTGGAACGGAAGCAATCCAGGGGACTTGGAGTGCACGTAAGGGAAGCTTCGAGGTGGCCACGAGGCAGGGAGGCGCGCCCACCTCCCCTGGGCACGCCCCCATCCTCGTGGGCCCCTCGAGGCTCCCTGACCGACTTCTTTCGCCTATATATCTCCCTCACCAGTGGCCATCTTCATCATCCTGGTGCTCTCCATGGCGAGGAGGGAGTAGTTCTCTCTCTCTCTCTCTCTCTCTCTCTCTCTCTCGTGTTCTTAAGGTGATACGATCTTGATGTATCGCGAGCTTTGCTATTATAGTTGGATCTTATGATGTTTCTCCCCCTCTACTCTCTTGTAATGGATTGATTTTTCCCTTTGAAGTTATCTTATAGGATTGAGTCTTTAAGGATTTGAGAACACTTGATGTATGTCTTGCCGTGCTTATCTGTGGTGACAATGGGATATTCACGTGATCTACTTGATGTATGTCTTGGTGATCAACTTGCGGGTTCACATTGTGAACTTATGCATAGGGGTTGGCACACGTTTTCGTCTTAACTCTCCGGTAGAAACTTTGGGGCACTCTTTGAAGTACTTTGTGTTGGTTGAATAGATGGATATGAGATTGTGTGATGCATATCGTATAATCATGCCCACGGATACTTGAGGTGACAATGGAGTATCCAGGTGACATTAGGGTTTTGGTTGATTTGTGTCTTAAGGTGTTATTCTAGTATGAACTCCATGATAGATTGAACGGAAAGAATAGCTTCATGTTATTTTACTACGGACTCTTGAATAGATTGAGCAGAAAGGATAACTTTGAGGTGGTTTTGTACCCTACCATAATCTCTTCGTTTGTTCTCCGCTATTAGTGACTTTGGAGTGAGTCTTTGTTGCATGTTGAGGGATAGTTATATGATCCAATTATGTTATTATTGTTGAGAGAACTTGCACTAGTGAAAGTATGAACCTTAGGCCTTGTTTCCTACCATTGCAATACCGTTTACGCTCACTTTTATCATTAGTTACCTTGCTGTTTTTATATTTTCAGATTACAAAAACCTATATCTACCATCCATATTGCACTTGTATCAACATCTCTTCGCCGAACTAGTGCACCTATACAATTTGCCATTGTATTGGGTGTGTTGGGGACACAAGAGACTCTTTCTTATTTGGTTGCAGGGTTGTTTGAGAGAGACCATCTTCATCCTATGCCTCCCACCGATTGATAAACCTTAGGTCATCCACTTGAGGGAAATTTGCTACTGTCCTACAAACCTCGACACTTGGAGTCCCAACAACATCTACAAGAAGAAGGTTGTGTAGTAGACATCAATCACCATCTGAGAGATTGCATTGAGGAATGAACATAGCTTCACAATGGCTAATCGAACATTTTCCGGTAGAAGCCCCCTCAATGCAACCGGAAGCAGTTGCGTCATAATCATGTGGCAGTCATGAGACTTTAGGTTCTGGAACTTTTTCTCTGCCATATTTATTATTCCCTTTATATTCGACGAGTAGCCAGACGGGACCTTCATACTGAGCAGGCATTCAAAGAAGATTTCCTTCTCTTCTTTGGTAAGAGCGTAGCTGGCAGGACCTTCATACTGCTTTGGAGGCATGCCATCTTTTTCGTGCAAACGTTGCTGGTCCTCCTGTGCCTCCGGTGTATCTTTTGTCTTCCCGTACACGCCCAAGAAGCCTAGCAGGTTCACGCAAAGGTTCTTCATCATGTGCATCACGTCGATTGAAGAGCGGACCTCTAGGTCTTTCCAGTAGGGTAGGTCCCAAAATATAGATTTCTTCTTCCACATGGGTGCGCGTCCCTCAGCGTCATTCGGAACAGATAGTCCGCCGGGACCCTTTCCAAAGATTACTTTTAAATCATTGACCATAGAAAGTACGTGATCACCGTTACGCATGGCGAGATTCTTTCGGTGATCTGCCTCACCATTGAAATGCTTGCCTTTCATTCAACATTGATGGTTGGTCGGAAGAAATCGACGATGCCCCAGGTACACATTCTTCCTGCATTTGTCTAGGTATATACTTTCGGTGTCATCTAAAAATGTGTGCATGCATGGTATCCCTTGTTTGTCTGTCCTGAAAGGTTACAGAGAGCAGGCTCGCCTGGCATGCTCGCCTGGCTTCAGCTTTACGCACTCATGGATTCATTCCTTCAACGGATGATACTTCACTGTTCTTGTTTCAACGACCGAGTGTGACCGTGTACCTCGTTGTGTACGTGGATGATATTGTCCTAGTTAGCTCCTCTCCGACGGTTTCTGATGCTCTTGTGACTGCACTTGGTCGTGATTTTACATTAAAGATTTGGGACAGCTTCATTTCTTCCTGGGTATTGAAGTCGCTCATCAGTCTCGTGGCAGTTTGGCTCTCACCCAGAAGGAGTACTCTATTGATCTTCTGCGCCGTGCTGGTATGCTCAAGTGCAAGACATCACCTACGCCCATGTCCTCCACTGACAAACTTTCAGCTGCTGATGGTACTCTTTTATCTCCTGAAGATGCTACCAAGTATAGGAGTGTTGTTGGTGGCCTGCAGTATCTGACGATCACAAGTCCTGATCTCTCCTTTGCAGTTAACAGGGTGTGCCAGTATCTTCATGCACCTACTAATGTGCACTTGTCTGCTATGAAGCACATATTGTGCTATGTGCGTCTCACTGTCTCCTTTGGTCTTCATCTTCGCCCTAGTTCCTCTGCAGTTCTTTCTGCATTCTCAGATGCTGATTGGGCTGGGTGTCCAGATGACAGGCGATCTACGGGGGGACATGCAGTGTTCTTGAGGCCTAATCTGATTGCTCGGAGTGCACGCAAGCAAGCCACTGTTTCCCGCAGCAGCACAGAGGCTGAGTACAAGTTAGTTGCCAATGCGATTGCTGAACTTATATGGATTGAGTCCCTACTTCATGAGCTAGGAGTTGCTCGGTCACATCCGTCGGTCCTCTGGTGTGACAACATCGGTTCTACGTTTGTGTCATCAAACCCGGTGTTCCATGCACAGACTAAACACATTGAGATTGACTATCATTTTGTGAGGGAACATGTCACACAGAAGCTACTACAAGTCAGGTTTATCTCTTCAAAAGATCAACTTGCAGACATCTTCACCAAGCCTCTACCTTCTCCCATGTTTGAGGTCTGTAGGCGCAATCTCAGCCTCCTAGATGCTTAAGGAGTGAGTTGAGATCGAGGGAGGGTGTTAGACTTCGTATTGTAGCCTTATTGTGTAATCCATACCATATTGGTATAGGACTTGTATGACGCCATTATATATATGTGATACGCCACCCCATAGAGGGTTGAGCCAGTTCCCCCAAAACCTACGTTTTACAGGATCGTAGGAATTCACGAACAATGCCCTTGTAGACGAGGATGGGGACGGCGAGGCCGATGATGGCAAGGTTGTGGCGGGTAAAGCGGAAGTTGAGCACGAGGTTCTCCCGGCCAGCGTTCCACACCTCGATCCACCGGTTCTTGTTCACCTCCAAGCCGCCACCAATGCGACACATTTGGATGAGTTGGGGGTGTAGACTGAGGTGGGTGGAGGCGTGGAGATACCGCGATACAAAGCGAATCACATTTGTTAGTTCGACATCTGATGATAGCCCATGTTAGTAAACGAGAGGCTTCAGATTCGGCCGCTGGAATAGCGGCCCAGGACATCTAGCCCAAAGATAAGCCCACTCCGGAGAAACCAATGCCTTGGATGGCTAGGGATGACCAAGACACGCGATCCAACGGCTGAAAACAGTGTGGGAGTGAGAAGACTCGGATTAGGCTCGGTTTTACTATCCTTAATAATTCTTCCGCTGATCATTTGAAGGATAAAAGCATGGATGCTTCTAGCTGCATCACCTATTGAACTTAATATGGGAGATCCACTGGGAGATAAGTTGTTGCACTACTAGGGAAAACGTTCACTAGTGCAGAACCGGGCAATAGCACCGGTTCGTAAGGCCCTTTAGTGCCGGTTCCACAACCGGCACTAAAGTGTGGTCACTAAAGGCCCCCCTTTAGTACCGGTTCAGCACGAACCGGTGCTAAAGGCCAACCACGTGGCACGAGGCAGCTCCGGGGCAGGAGTTTTAGTACCGGTTGGTAACACCAACCGGTACTAAATTTTTGTGGGTTTTTGTTATATTTTTTATTTTTCAATTAAATTTGTGTTATCAATTTAATTCTTTTTCGTTTGCTGGTATTTTACGATACTACACATTGTACACGTTATGCATATATATAATGTGTAATATATATATATATATATATATATATATATATATATATATATATATATAAAATTTCTAGTAGAACTAATCATGCATATATATATATATATATATATATATCATCAATGTCTCACAAACCATCATATTAATTAATTCACACATACACACATGTACAGCTATATACAATTTCTCCTACATATGCATGTTGCCTTTGGAGCCAGTGGCATTAGCCTAATTGGTGCCTTGAGCACGATGGGGGCGGTAGCGGGTAATAGTATTCTCCTTCGGATTTATGACCTGGTCGAGCAAAAATCCCGCTATTTCCTCTTGAAGTGCTTCTACGCGCTCCGTTTCTAGGAGCTTCTCCTGCACCTCTGTGAACTGTTAAGAAGGAGATCAATATGCATTTGTATTAGTTGTGTGACTAGATATCGATAATGGTGTAAAAATTGTGAATAGTGTTTTGACAAGCGTACCCATTCCTGTCTTTGACATCTGCTCCTTTCGGACGCCATCATGCGAATGTTCTCGCAATCGCAGAATGCACACAGATAAGTCCCCTGCGCCTGCTACAGGGCCTTTACGAGAAATGAATATGATCAGATAATAATTAATCAAGCATGATAATTAAAGAGATGGCAGCTAGCTAGCTAGCTAGTACTACTTAATTACTTACCTTGGGTGAAACCATTTAAGCTTTTGTTTCCATTCTCCGGGTCACACTGATGAACCTTGCCCAAGCCCTGCCCGCCGACAAAGAAAATGAATAAGGGGTTATCAAATAGTTCATATCATGAAAAATGACGAACTAAATAGGCCGAGATATATAGTTAATAATGATTGAAATTACCTGTTGACTATCCCAAACAAGATGTTATAGTCAGTTTTTTCTTGGAGTAGTGAGTCCAGTATTTCAACTGTTCCGGCATCAACTTTAATGATACACAAGACCCAGTGAAATCTGCATGCACACACGTTTGCATGTCTTAATTAAGCGGGCATATGTAAAGCAAAAACATGTAGCTAGCTAGTAGGCAAAAACAGAGAATTTGTAGTACAAGACAATGTGACTCAGGAAGTTGTAAGGAAGTAGTATATCTTCATTGTATTTGAGGCGCTTCAAGAACTCTAGCATGTTGTCCTCACGTCCTTTTGATAACGTGGATTTAGTTTCCATGTGTATTCATTAACGGTGTTTGGGTCAATGAACCCAATGCCAAAGCGCCCACCTTTTCTCATTTCATATATCTTCATCCTGCATATAATACCACAAAAAAGAATATAGTGAGGATAATTACATGTAATGATTGATCAAAAGGATCAGTACAGCTAGCTTGAGACTTAAATTACAGAAAGAAATCACTTACAGACAATAGCAATTGATGATAGATTTGTCGAGTGCGTCTTGATTGTATAACTAAAACAGTTCAGAATACTCAACGGACACAGCTTTCTCATGGAAGTAATGCTCCTCCTTGACATTCACCATGAGGGACAATCGATCGAAAATCTTGGTAATGTTCATGTACCATTGATGCAATTCATACATTCTCGTTGGGAGGTTCTTGACCTTGTCTGGATGGACCAAAGGTTGGCCCCGGACATATTTCCGTTTTATTTCATCCTATCTAAGCACAGGCATGGACTAGATCTCGAGTAGTTGTCCAACAGTGATTTTGAGAACTTCAGCTTGCATTATATGGTCCTCCGTTATTACCACATTGCCCACCTTAGGAACGTAAACTGTTTGCCCACAATAATATTGGGCGCCACAGATTGTCACGTGTTGTTGGCACAACAAGCGAGGGATCGATTGCGCCACTGTTCTCCCAGCTGGGGAATGGTTTTCCGCACTTTTGACAGCTGCTTCTTGTTTGCTCGATCCGAGCTCGCCTCCTTACGTGACGCGTGCTCGATTTAACTTCCTGATGTGGCGCTCATAGTCTGTGTCAACATGCTTGGGAGCTGATGGTTGAGCCATACGAATGAAGTGGTCAATCGCTTCCTCGAGCACTTTCTCCCTTGGCGGCGGTGGCGGTTTCGGTGCAAAATGGGCTTCCACCTCGGACTTCGATATGGCTGCGATTTCCTCCTCGGACCTGTCATAAGACCTCTGCGGAAGAGGCGTGAGGCTTGGACCATATTTATATCGCTTGCCTCCGCCTGTACTTCCTGTACTACCTCGACTCGTACCGCTACGCACCATAGCTGCGGGGTGTCTCTTCTGCGATTGCTGAGGCGGCGGAGACGCCGGCTGACGGGGCTGAGTTGGACGAGGAGGAGTGGCCGCCTGAAGCTGTGCCGGACTTGGAGGAGGAGTGGCCTGAGGTTGTGCTGGACTTGGAGGAGGAGTGGACGTCTGACGCTGTGGCGGACTTGGAGGAGGAGGAGTGGCTCGACACTTTGCGGACTTGGAGGAGGAGTGGCTGACACTTTGCGGACTTGGTGGACTTGCAGGGAGCGGGAGACGGCTGACTCGGTGGCGGACTTGACGAGGAGTCGGATGACGCGGTGTCGGTGGCCTTCGAAAGATGATGCAATCCTTTTTCCATAGGATGATACGATGGTTGGCGTCTCCGAAAGCGCCGTCCTCACCTCCGTGAATGTCAAGCTCTAGCCCCGAATATGGCTGACCACCTCGTCAACCATGACACGAGCATTGTCCTCTGGAATCGGGATGCAATGGTAGGTTGCTTTGGGGGTAATTGGAAAAGCAACGCCGTCCGCCACCTTCATGGATATGTTCTTCATTTTGACGTGTAGCTCGCAGCTAGAGTTCTCCGTGATGTCATCCACAGGATATCTACCCAGCATTGCGTCGTCCGGGGCGGAACCCACGCTGCTTCTCTGCATGGATGGGGCGGTGCTATCCAATGCTGGATCATCCGCTAGCTGCTGCAGCTGCTGAGACCCCCTTTGCTGGCTAAGTGAGTCGATTTGCTCCTGCTGCCGCTGGAATTTGACTGCCAATTCCGCTTGACTTGCTTCTAGGCCTTGAAGGCGTTCATAGTCCCGCTTCCTCTGCTCCTCCTCCATCTTCCTCTTCTTCTCCTCCGCAATCTTCTTTCTCGCACGGGTTCTGTAGTCGGTGTTCCAGTTTGAAAACCCCTCATACCACGGAATAGCGCCCTTGCCTCGTGTTCTTCCCGGGTGTTCAGGATTTCCCAGCACGCGTAAGCTCGTCGTTCTCTCTGTTGGGCTGGAACACCCCGATCGTGCCTCTTCTATTGCAACAAGTATCGCATCATCGGCTCCCTTCAGACTTGCCCTCGTCAAACATTGCCCGCCTTGGGTCCAACTCCCCCATGCGCATAGAACCAAGTCCACGACCACGGGGCCAGCTCTTAGTAACCGGAGTGGCACCTGCATCCTCCATCTCTTTCTCAGACTTATCCCACTTAGGCATTGCCACCGCATAGCCACCTGGCCCCAGCTTATGGAACTTATCCTTTTTTTCTTGTTTATTCTCGACCGTTCCTTAGCTAATTCCGAATCCTTGAATTTCACGAAATCGTCCCAATGAGCACGTTGGTTCTCTAGTGTTCCCTCGAATACTGGAGTCTTCCTTCCTCCTTGACGCGTACTTGTTCCATTCACGATTCTTGTGGTTCTTGAATGCAACCGCCATCTTCCTAAGAGCAGCGTCCTTGACTTTCTGCACATCTCGCTTACGTGAAATGATCCGGTAGGGTGAAATGTTCCATCGAGTATCCCAAAGCAGATCTTTTTGATTCTTGTCGACAAAAGTAACATCCGGACGTGGAGCAGCGTCCTCTTTGCCTTTTGTCCTTTGTCTTTTGCTGGCTCTCTCCATTCTTGTAGGGAGATCGAGTTGGTCCTTCACAAGAACTCCAGACCGACGAATGAACTTGTCCGCAATCTTCTTAGGCGCTAATGGTTCGCCATTAGGTCTGACTGCCTCGATATTGTACTTTACGCCCTCCTTCAACTTTTTGTTCGGGCCTCGTTTAGTCCTTTTGCACGAAGATTTGCTCGATCCGGATGGCTGAAAGAACAAAGATCGATTCGTTAATATATCTTCAAGTCATTTAAAACATGTGATGATCACCAAAAACCTGCTTATATAAATATATATACCTCGCCGGTCTTTGTTGTTTCAGGATCAACATGTTCTTCGTCATCGTCATAATCGTAGTTCATGACTTCATCAATTCGGTCGTCGCGATCGAATATCATATCACCCTCTCCAAAGTGTTGTTTAGAAATTGAGCCGTCATAATCTTCTTCATTCTGATTATCATCGGCGGCGTATCATATCGAACATGGTCTGTTCTCCCTCTCCGTCGGTATTGTCTGCCATAGCTTTTATTTAACTAATTCAAAAGAAATATAAAACAATTTAGTATTCAAATTACATCGTCTCGAATAATAGATATAATCTCGAATACTTCGTCTAGAATAATAGATACAATCTCGAATACATCGTCTCGAATAATATATAATATTGAATAGTACATCACTGGCTAGCTAATTAAAGATCGAATACTACAGAAGAATCTAGGACACTCGCGGTTCCTGCGTCGCGGGCGGTGGACACCCAAAGAGAAGGAACCCTCACAGGATCATAGCTGAAGTGAGATCCCTGAAGATACTGCCAGGTATTGGAGAACCTGCCGCCCTCTAACGCAACCATGTAGCGATGGACGTGCTCGTCCTCCTCCCTAACACGGCGTACCTCCTCCGGCGGGGCCGGTCCCTCCGCGACCAAACTGGCCCACGCGAACGCCACCAAACGAGATCAGGGTCGACGACGGGACCCGGGGCGGGTTCCTCATCAAGCGGCGCGCCCTCCAGTGCAGCACCTCCAGTGCGAGCCCGGCGGAGCCCAGTCCCGTACATGGGCCGGCTGTACGTCGTCGCTGACTGGTCGACGGCGAGGATTCGGGACGGGCATCGTCGAGAACAAATAATAGCTATTTGCCATCAAATAATAATATTTTTTTTAATGATTGGATTTTGATAACTAAAATTTCTAACATTTCTACTATTTCAAAAATCTATATACTATTTCATACTAATTAAGCATCTAACACTAAAAACAGAAAAACAATTTCTATACATCCATTAAAAAACAGAAAAACAACATTATATAAAAAAATTCCATACTAATTAAACACTAATTATATCCATCTAACATGCATTCATACATATATACTAGTGAAAAAACAATAATCTAAAAAATCTAAACTAATTAAACATACAAAATACGTATATACTAATATATACATGCATTCATACATATATACGTGTATGTGTGTGTGTGTTCATCATGCTTGTGTGTGTGTATGGGCTCGGGGAGGGGCGGCGCTCATGGTGGCCGCCGGGGGCGAGGGAGAGGGGTTAGAGGGGGAGAGCTCACAGCGGGGCGACGACGACGGCGAGGCGACGGCCGAGGGCAGCGACGGGCCGAGGCGTGACGCTGGGCGGCGACGCAGGGACGGGCGCGACGGGACGGGCCTGGGCGGCGACGGAGACGAGGGCGGCGACGGGACGGGACGGCGACGGCGACGGGACGGCGGCGGCGACGGGGCGGCGGCGACGGGACGGGCGGCGACGGCGACGGGTCGGTGACGGCGTCGATCGATCGGGCGGGCGGTTCAATGGGGAAACAGAGGAAGAAACAGAGGAGAATGAAATTTTTCAAGTGTTGTATATATAGAAGGCACCTTTAGTACCGGTTGGAGCCACCAACCGGTACTAAAGGTCTGTTTTGGCCAGCCCAAGCAGCGGGAAGCGACCCCCTTTAGTACCGGGTGGTGGCACAAACCGGTACTAAAGGCCCCCCCTTTAGTACCGGTTTGTGCCACCACCCGGTACTAAAGGGGGTGCGCTGGCGCAGGTGCGGTGCGGCAAGTTTAGTCCCACCTCGCTAGCCGAGGGGCGACCGCACTAGTTTATAAACCCCCGTGCGGTCGCTCTCTCGAGCTCCTCTCCAAAGCAGGCCTACTAGGCCTACGTGTTCTTTGCTGCCCTGTGGGCCCACTTGGCCTTTGCGGGCCTGCATCCTGGCCCAACAACAGGTTGAGTTTCTAGTCGTATGCAGGCCGCTACGGCCTAGTAGGCGGCCTTTTTTTTGCTTTATTTATTTTTGTGTTGTTTTTTTTGTGTATTTAGAGTTTCTTTGTGAATATTTTTGCTTTAGGTACAAAAAATTACAAACTTTCTGTTAGTGCCCGTAGTTTTCAAATTTGAATAGTTTAAATTTTGAATTAATTGAAATTAGTGTGAATCACTAGTTTGTGAATAATTTAACTTTAAAAATCAGTAAAGGCATGAAAGAATTTGTTTGCACATAAAATTTCTTCGCGTTTCAAATGCCAAAACACATAACTACCCTAACTATTACAGAGATTCCTCCTGGTGTGAAACACGAGAAGAAAGTGATGATAGTGAAGCCGATCACATCCCAGATCTTTGGGTGTGAAACTTTTTCTTCAGCGTGTGTCCCTTTGCGCCGTAACCATGGAAAATCTTCATCATTTAACGGGATGCTCGGGTCAATATTCACTGTGAATGGAGAAATTTCATCAAACTTTTCATAATCTTCTGACTTGTCTGTCTTGTCATCCACTCCCACGATGTTTCTCTTCCCAGAAAGAACTATGTGCCGCTTTGGCTCATCGTATGATGCATTCGCTTCCTTATCTTTTCTTTTTCTTGGCTTGGTAGACATGTCCTTCACATAGAAAACCTGTGCCACATCATTGGCTAGGACGAATGGTTCGTCTGACACGCAAGATTGTTGAGATCCACTGTTGTCATTCCGCATCGCGGGTCTTCCGTTACCTGCCCGTGTCATATTGACCCATTTGCACGAAACAAAGGGACCTTTAAACCACGCCGATAGTCAAGTTCCCATATGTCCTGTATATAACCATAATATGTTTCCTTTCCGTCTTGGTTTACGCATCAAACGGACACCACTGTTTTGGTTGGTGCTCTTCTTATCTTGGGCGATCGTGTAAAATGTATTACCATTTATCTCGCACTTTTGAAAGTCATTATATTCAAGATGGTAACTAGGACAGCAAGTATAGGTCATCTTCAATAGAGGTGTCATGCATGGTACGTGGTTCGCAACCAATGGCGAAACTCCTGGCTTGTTCATGTGTAATCCAGTCATCAGACCGCCCGGGTGTTTGGAGCGTAGCAAATTCTTGTGTTCATCCATATACGGAGCCACCAAGGCGGAATTCTGTAGAACTGTGTAGTGTGCTTCAGGTGAGAGAATGTCCATCCATACATATTATTTGTTCCTCCTAGCGTGCCTTTTCCATCCAGTCTGCCCTTATGCATGATTCAGGAACACCAATCGGCTTAAGGTCAGGAATAAAGTCAATACAAAACTCAATGACCTCCTCATTTTGATGGCCCTTGGAGATGCTTCCTTCTGGCCTAGCACGGTTATGAACATATTTCTTTAAGACTCCCATGAACCTCTCAAAAGGAACATATTGTGTAGAAATACAGGACCCAAAACGTTAATCTCTTCAAGATAGGTGAACTAGGACGTGCGTCATGATGTTGAAGAAGGATGGTGGGAACACCAACTCAAAACTGACAAGACATTGCACCAAATCATTCTCAGAACCTTGGTATGATTTCTGGAGCGATTACCTTCGAGAGATTGCATTGAGAAATGCACATAGCTTCACAATGGCTAATCGAACGTTTTCGGTAGAAGCCCCTCAATGCAACCGGAAGCAGTTGCGTCATAATCACGTGGCAGTCATGAGACTTTAGGTTCGGAACTTTTCTCCGCCATGTTTATTATTCCCTTTATATTCGATTTAAGCCGATGGTACCTTAATATCGAGCAGACATTCAAAGAAGATTTCCTTCTCTTCTTTGGTAAGAGCGTAGCTTGCATGACCACGATATATGCCGTCTTCTCCGTGCATACGTTGCTGGTCCTCCGTGCCTCGTGTGTATCTTTTGTCTTCCCATACACGCCCAAGAAGCCAAGCAGGGTCACGCAAAGATTCTTCGTCACGTGCATCACGTCGATTGCGGAGCGGACCTCTAGGTCTTTCCAATATGGCAGGTCCCAAAATATAGATTTCTTCTTCCACATGGGTGCGCGTCCGTCAGCGTCCTTTGGAACAGGTTGTCCGCCAGGACCCTTTCCAAATATCACCTTCAAATCCTTGACCATATCATGTACATCAGCACCAGTACGGTGGCGAGGCTTCGTCCGGTGATTCGCCCCACCTTTGAAATGCTTGCCTTTCTTTCTTACGGGATGCCTGCTCGGAAGAAATCGACGATGTCCTGGTACACATTCTTCATACAACTATTCAAATATATACTGTCGGTATCATCCAAACAGGCGTGCATCCGCGGTATCCCTTGTTTGTCTGTCACGAAAGGTTCTTGAGAGCAGGCCAATCATTGATGGTCACGAACAGCAACGCCTTTAGGTCAAATTCTTCCCCATGTGCTCATCACGCGACGTACACCTGTTCCATTCCACAGTTGTAAGAGTTCTTCAACTAATGGCCTTAGGTACACATCAATGTCGTTGCCGGGTTGCTTAGGGCCTTGGATGAGCACTGGCATCATAATGAACTTCCGCTTCATGCACAACCAAGGAGGAAGGTTATATAAACATAGAGACACAGGCCAGGTGCTATGGTTGCTGCTCTGCTCCCCAAAAGGATTAATGCCATCTGGGCTTAGACCAAACCATACGCTCCTTGCGTCATCTGCAAACTCCTTCCCGTACTTTCTTTCGATTTTTCTCCACTGCGACCCGTCAGCTGGTACTCTCAACTTTCCGTCTTTCTTACGGTCTTCTCTGTGCCATCGCAACGCCTTGGCATGCTCTTTGTTTTGGAACAAACGTTTCAACCATGGTATTATAGGAGAATACCACATCACCTTGGCAGGAATCTTCTTCTGGGCGCCGCCCTCGACATCACCATGCTCATCGCGGCTGATCTTATAGCGCAATGCACCACATACCGGCAAGCGTTCAAATCCTCGTACTCACCGCGGTAGAGGATGCAATCATTAGGGCATGCATGTATCTTACGCACCTCTAACCCTAGAGGGCAGACAGCCTTCTTTGCTTCAGTCGTACTCTCGGGCAATTCGTTGTCCTTTGGAAGCATATCCTTTATCATTACCAGCAACTTTCCAAATCCCTTGTCAGATACACCATTCTCTGCCTTCCATTGCAGCAATTTCAGTGTGGTGCCCAGCTTTTTCTTGTCACCTACGTAATTCGGGTACAACAATTTTTGGTGATCCTCTAACATGCGCTGCAACTTCTTCTTCTCCAAATCACTTGCACAGTTTCTCTTTGCATCGGCAATGGCCCGACCTAGATCATCAACGGGCTCATCTGATGCCTCTTCTTCAGCTTCTTCCCGCATTGCCGGTTCAGCTTCTTCCCGCGTTACCGGCTCAGCTTCTTCCCCCATTGCTGTATCATCGTATTCAGGGAAACCATGGCCAGGATAGTTGTCGTCGTCCTCTTCTTCTTCATTGTCTTCCATCATAACCCCTCTTTCTCCGTGCTTGGTCCAAACATTATAGTGGGGCATGAAATCGAACTCAAACAGGTGGACGTGAATGGTTCTTGACGTAGAGTAATTGCGACCATTCTTACAGCCAGCACATGGACAAGGCATAAAACCATCCGCCCACTTGTTTGCCTCAGCCATAGCAGAAAAGTATGCACGCCCTCAACGAACTGGGAGAGCATCGGTCATCGTACATCCATTGCGGCTCATCTTCATTACACAACACCGAATAGACCAAATTAATACAAGTTCATACATAAAGTTCATACAACACTTAAATGCAACAAACAAATAACTCTCTAGCTAAAGCATTTAAATGCAACAACAAATGCGATCAAGATCGCAACTAAGGTAACAATTGATCCAACAACATAATGATACCAAGCCTCACTATCGATGGCATATTTTCTAATCTTTCTAATCTTCAAGCGCATTTTCTCCATCTTGATCTTGTGTTCATCGATTTACATCGGCAACATGCAACTCCAATTCCATCTTCTCCCCTCAATTCTTTTCAATTTTTCTTTCAAGTACTCGTTTTCTCTTTCAACTAAATTTAACCTCTCGACAATAGGGTCGGTTGGAATTTCCGGTTCACATACCTCCTAGATAAAAATATCTATGTCAACTTGATGGGCATAATTTGTCATAAACACGAAATGCAACAAATAGTTTTAAAAGAGAATATACCACATCCGAATCATAACAAGGACGAGGGCCGACGGGGACGGATATCAAAACCATGGCACTATGTATAACAAACAACGTACAGGTAAGATAATTATTATACGAGTAACTATATATCCAAATCACACAAACATCAGTTTTTTATATAAAATTTCATGAACAAGAGGCTCACCACAAGGTGGTGCCGGCTGACAGACGGTAAAGGCGATCGACGGTGGTTACTGACAGAGATTTAGAAGGCACTAAGTAAACCACACCTACATATGCAAACTAAGTGTTATTTTGACCTCAAATTGCATATAAATCAAATACTAGCACATATATATATTTCCTCCCAAATTACTAAACTCACAAATTAATAACTATATAAACCAATGCAAGAGCTAATCTAGCAATGAGAGATGAAAGGACAAAGTTGCTAACCTTTGTGATCACTTGAATGGATGGGGGCCTTCAAATCTTGACAAATTTTGGGCAAAATGTGTGATGAGCTCGAGGGGAGAAGAGGAAGAGCAAAGAGGAGAGGAGAGGGGAAAGGGGGAAGAACAGAGCGAGCTGGACGAAGGGTTTACATGTAGGAGGACCTATAGTACCGGTTCGTGGCACGAACCGGTACTAAAGGTGCTGGAGGGGGCCCAGACTGACAACATCCTGCCACCACCCTCATTAGTACCGGTTCGTGGCACGAACCGGTGCTATAGGTTAGCCACGAACCGGTGCTAAAGGCTAGCCGTTGGAACCGGCACTAATGTATACATTTGTGCCGGCTCTAATACAAACCGGCACTAATGTGCTTCACATTTGACCCTTTTTCTACTAGTGGTTATACACAGAACTTTAGCAGTAGCGCTTGTTAAAAAAGCTCGCTACTGCTAGACAGCAGTAGCGCGTGCCAAATAAGCGCGCTGCAGATGCATATATAGCAGTAGCGCGTCTCGTTGAAAACTCGCTACTACTAAAATTTCAACCACTAAGCCGATGGGCTACACATAGTAGTAGTGATCTTTCAAAAACCGCGCTGCCGCTAATATTCTTATAGCAGCGCGTTTACGTGTAAAGCGCTACTGCTAACGAAAAAAAATAAAAAAAAATAGAAAAGTAAATGAAAATGAAAGAAATAGAAAAAGGAAAAAGGAAAAATATAAAATGTAAAGAAAAATAAATGAAAAAGGGAAAAAAGATGAAGGAATAGCAGTAGCGCGTCTCGTTGAAAACTCGCTACTACTAAAATTTCAACCACTAAGCCGATGGGCTACACATAGTAGTAGCGATCTTCCAAAAACCGTGCTGCCGCTAATATTCTTATAGCTGCGTGTTTACGTGTAAAGCGCTACTGCTAACAAAAATAAAATAAAATGAAAACCAAATAGAAAATTAAATGAAAATGAAAGAAATAGAAAAAGGAGAAAGGAAAAATATAAAATGTAAAGAAAATAAACGAAAAAGGGAAAAAATAATGAAGGAATAGCAGTAGCGCGTTTGGAAAACGCGCTATAGCTAACTTAGCTATAGCGCGTTTTCCCTAACGCGCTACCGTTATTTTTTATTTGACCCAAAAACGGTTTCCCCCCGGCCACCACTTCTCCCCCAAATCCCTCGGCCCACTTCGCCGCCGTCTCCCCCACTTTGCTTTCTCCCACTTGGCTGCCGTCTCCTGCCGGCGTCGACGCCGTGCTCATCCTAACCGCCGCCGCTCGAGGCCGCCCAGCCTCACTGCCGCCGCCTCTCGGGCCGCCGCTCGAGGCCGCCCAGCCTCACTGCCGCCGCCTCTCGGGCCGCCCTCGACCTCACCGTCACTGCCCTCGACCTCATCGCCGCCGCCCTCGACCTCATCACCCCCGAGCCCACCCAGGACCGCTGCCTCTCGATCCCGAGCCCGCCCTCGCCGCCCCTACCTCCGTCGCCGAGCACCTCCCCGCCACCGTTTGTCACCTCTCTGTAAGCCCCCAACCCACCCCCATCCCCTCTCTCTGCTTTTTCTTCCTCTGTCATGTTAATTAGCAGTAGTAGTAGATGTTAATTAGTACTAGGGTTCATACATAATGGTTTTTAGTAGTAGTAGTAGATGTTAATTAGTAGTAGTGATGGTACTAGTTAACTAGGGCAGTATGGTTAATAGTAGATGTTTTTAGTTAGGGTAATAATAGATGTTAAGTAGTAGATAATGTAGATGTTAATTAGTTCAGTAGGGTTTAGTTTTTGAATTGAATTTGTTTAACTAGATGTCAATTAGGGCAGTAGGGTTTAGTTTAGATTAAAGTTTAGTTCAGTAGTTAAATAAATATAATCTATATTTGGTTTTTAAATTGAAGTTGAGAGAGCATGAGATTTGTGTAGATTTTCTTAAAGTGTCAAACGCTAGGACATCCATGTTTGAAGTGGTCAGGATATATGCAAATTCCTCAATTGTGTTTGCACATGTTTCGATTGTACCCAAGTGGCTTTGTTGTTTCCAGGGAATGAAGCCGAGTGGCCTATGTTTTGCCGGAATGTTGATTCATTTCCATTCCGGTAAATTTCAGGTTCTCGATTTGTCCACTTTTTAGCAAAATTCATACCGAAATTTTCCATGAATTTCGGCATGACTTGTGCTACAAACTAGGACATATCAAGTGCCCAAGATTTGCCGCACCGGGAAGGAGTCAATGTTCCTGCATGCCATTATTCATTTTATGAGGTCTAGAATTAATTACTAGATTTAATCGTAGGAAACATGGCTAGCAACGATAAAGGACAGGGTTCTGGTGACTGCGACAACGTCTACCGGGCGGCAGAAGAATTTTTGAGGGACGGCAACGATCAAGAGTTGATGTTGGTGGGTCCACCTGTCACATCGGAGATTGAGACTGACATCGAGACCGGCGCTGAGACTAAGACCGGCGCCGAGACTGAGACCGTTATCGAGATCGGTGCTGAGACTGAGACCGGTGCCGAGACTAGCGGAGCCGGTATAGAAACGAAATCAAAGAGGCAACGACTTCCTAACAAGCTCAGGACTACTAGACTGGTGGTCACGGAGGTGGACGACAACAATTCTGAGCCAACCGCGCCCGAGGAAGCACGCGCGTGCTACGACAATCAAGTAGGCTGCATCATACATACAACCGCCACCATCAACGATGCGAAACTAAAGAAGATAGATAATATGAGGCCCTCCCCCTAAAGAAGCTACACCAGATATTCTTGTTCCCGGGCCGGAATGAAAAGGATTATAAAGATCCAGATAAGGACCCGGTAATGAAGAAGATAAACAAACACGCCATGACCAAGTTTAGCGACACGTTGTCCACCTGGAAATCAAGGTTGAGATATCGGATCGTCATAAAAAAGGAACCCTACCCCGAGATTGTAAAGGATAATCCGACAATCACGGAAGAGCACTTTCAAATATTCAAGGCGGCTTGCGAGGCCGAAGCTGCCAAAAAAAAGTCGAAGTACATGAAGGGGCTTCAACAGAGGAACATTGGGAGCCACCACCTCGGAAGCCGTGGTTAAGGCGGGAAGAGGTCCATATGGGGCAAGGAGGACGCGGAAGCCGCAAGTCTGGGCATCCTAGACCCCTTGGCGGAGTTCACCGTCCTACAGGAGCATGACGTCCTCAGGGCCTGGCACCGTTGCGACCCAGTGAAGAAGGTTTTCGAGACAAACGGGGTCACGACGGAGTTCACGAGACTGCTGGTAATTTTAGTTTCTGATCAATTCGACTGCACATTAGTCATATTTGTAAACGATCCTTGTGCATTTTGCAGAGAGAGCAGCATAGGATTGCTGCCGAAAGCGACTCACTATATGAGGCGTTGGTGAGGCCCAAGTGGGACACTCCATTCAACCGGGCGTTGAACATATTGAAAGGACTCCCTGTGGAGACTCGACCGTCGTATGGACGTGTGCACGGTGTCGGAGACGGCGCCACATGGAAGAAGTACTACCGTGAGACCACGGAGGAGAGAAAGAAAAGACAGAGGTTAACTGAAGAAAACATCGACAAGAAGGTTGAGATTGCGGTTGAGAAGAAATCATCTGAGACAGTCGCAATAGCGGTAGCTGCCGCAAAACATGTGGTTGTAGATATTTCTACTACCTTGGTTCCGGCCGTTTTCAATTGGACCAGGCAAAATCCAGGAAAAAATGCAGCGGACTTTCCCCTTGCTGACTTCTTTGGGAGCAGCTCGACTAACGTTGCACCAGCACCTACGGCTGCACCTGCTCCCGCACCGGCTCCCGCACCTGCTCCGGCAGTGGCTCCGGCACCGGACGTGCTCTGGGGTGCTTCTTCTTTGGCTGAGCTCAACGCCCTCACGGTATCTGTCACACCGGCCCTCTTCAATAAATGTATAATCTCCTGTTTTCGTTGCCTTTCGGATGTCTCACATCGCAGACTTCTCTTTGCAGGCCGACGAAACCCCGTGCACCTTACTGTACACCATCGGTGACCAGAAGGTGGACGTGGGGAAGGCAACGATAATGGAGCCGAAGGAACCATTGTTCCATAGCCGGCCGATCCCCCGGACGTCTTCAAGGGTTCCGTGGCCAGTGTCAAACTGGGCCATGAGAATTTGGCTCCTCTGGTACTAGTGGGGGATGACAACGAGACCCCGCGGCAGCTTGGTGATTGTTGCAATGGGTGGGTCCTGTTGTGGCCAAAGAGTCTACTTCGTCCGGAGGCGGCCGGGAGCACAGCCACGAGCACACAGTTAGATATGAACATCAACACCTCACCTACTCAATTAGCGTCGGCTGTCATGCTTGGTGATACCGGAGGGGGTGAGGAAGAGGCTCCATTAGTCGTTGGTGACGTCGGCATCGATGAGGACGAGGATGAGGATGCCACTCAACAATATGACAATACTGGCGCCTACTTAGGGTTTGAGCAACATGAGTCGGTGCCTAAATTGTCGCCTCCGGAGTCTGAACGTATTATGGACAACCTTCAGCTACCAAAGAAGTCTAGGAAGAGACCGAGGAAAGGCAAAAAACCTGATGCTATGATCCAGCCGCCTTAGCAGCCTCGGGTTCAAGACCGTATAGATATCCCCGGTGCGGCAAAATGGCATATCGCTGGTGAACCAATCCTACCTGAAGCAGCTATAGGGGTCAGATTCGGCAATGTGAGGAGACTTCATGACGATGTGATGCGGAGAGAGAAAGGCCTCATTGCCTCGAAAAATCTAGGATACCCACTCTACGTGGTTAACGTGTCGCGACAATTGTCGTACGTCGACACATTCCCCGCGGACAAGTTCTTCCTTCGATTCGATTACATCTTTGACATGTATCACTGGAAGAAGCTGGATTTTACGTTTGTCTGCCTTTATGCCTTGCACATGAACTACCTCATCGGGGTTGATCAGATACCTTTAATCTGTGTCGCTGACCCGTACTTCATGCACGAGAGCTTCTTGGCAGTCTGCGCAAAGCACCGTGAATTCGCGAGGGACTACCTCGTCAATTTCATGCTCGCCAATAAGGACAAGGAGGCGATTCTCGTGCCTTATCATCCCCTGTAAGTCATCCGCGCGGATATTCTTCCTTCGATTTCAATCATTCATTTGCATGGTGGAGGCTAATTAATTTGAGGTGTACTTATTGCGCAGCGGCGGGCGTGTCGTTCTCCTCATCCTCTACCCCCGATACTCCCACGCTCTTTACTTGGACTCGTCGAAGAACATTACCAAAAAGGACTACACCCACATCAAGTCTGTTCTCGATAGTGCTATCTTTTACTACGGCAAAGGGGGTGGAGAGGTCAACGATAAGAAGACAAGGCACGGCAGGCCCGCCTTCAGCCATAAGACTGACTTCTGCTGCATCCAGCAACCGGGTGATTCTCTTAACACTACAAGAAATATGTCAACTTGTGACCTTGACTATTGGTCATTGAAAGGTCATTGTTTTTCATTTGCGACATTTTTTTGACCAAAAACAAAAGGTCAAAAGCTGGGGGTCGTTAACTGACTATAGCGACCTTCTCTGTGAGAAGGTCATGGACGTTTACGACCAAAATATTCCTACTGTGGCGTTTTGGTCACTAGTAACCTCCCCGGGCCACGTAGGCATCCAGCGTGGCAAGCTGATGTGGCACAAGATTCAGCCCGGTCCAATTCGGTGTTTTACATGGGCCTAGCCCAACAATTCAGCCTATTTGTGTTTTTTTTGTCTGTCAATTTTGGTGAACTACACAGGCCAAGCCCTACAATTCGGCCTTTTTATTTTCTGGACCATGGCCTTTTTGTACCAGCAGTTTTAGTTTTCTTTTTTTATAAAATGGGTCCATTAGTCAAACAGGTCCCACTTGTCAGGTTCTGATAAATGGGTCCCAGCTATTAGGCTGAGATTCTTCATATTTCAATTTGACATCATATATGAATTTCATAGTAAGAAAATAACCAGTATTTAAATAGGCAAGCAGAAAACACACATAATTATTCAAATAACAATAGCCAGATTCACTACAAGCTCTACAAATGACACGTAATACGAGCTCTAACATATACAAATGCTTTACAAGCTCTACAAACGCAAAGCTCTACAGTACTTTACAAGCTCTCCAAGTAATGTTACAAGCTCTACAAGTGTTCTCTTCTTCAGCATGGAGCTCCTTCAACAGCGATCAAATGTCGGACTCACGGACAGACATAGTCAGGACTGGGCTGACAGAAATACAACATGCCTTCCACAGTCGCCCTGTTACATGAATCGGCTGAGAAGAATCAGAAAAACTGGAACCAATATAATATGAACATTCCATTAAAAAAAAGTAGTAAAGGAGTAAAGGACAATTCTCTATATAATGATAAACAGATTTCAGCTAGTACCAAGCTTTTTTAGCCGAGCTAGTTAAAATGAGATATTCATACAAGGCAATAGAGATTATATGAATATGCATGGCACAAGTGCAGGTCCTGGTTACTGGCTACACATGTAACACCAATAAATGGATAGAACAATAACGGGAACAACTCCAGATTACACACAAAGCTCTATCCATAGTGCCAGCTATGGATAAAATCATGCACACTCCCAACAGAACTCAGTCACACAGTATAATTCTAACTATAATATAACCAAGAACTAAAGATTGTCACACAATATAATTTGACTATAATATAACCAGAGAACTAAAGATTCTACATACTTAGAACTCAACTAATAAGTGAGAATGATCTGATTGTATGCAAACAATCTTTTTTTATTTGTTTATATTACAAAAACAGACATATCTTCCTTTATGTGAAGAAGTTTGCTTCCTTCTTTAGTTAGTAGTAATCGTTTCATGCAAATCAACCGTGTGTGTGCTTGATCATGGTCTGGAGATTACACGCATAGAGGAACATAATCCTAAACAAAATAGTATCAAACAGCGGTGGGTGCTCAACCTATTTGCCATACACAAGCAACACTTAAATCATAGCATGTGCATATACTTGTGTCACATCAGGGGGTTCAGAATGTACTCAACATAATCTAATAAAAAGTATTGGGAGGAGAGGGAGAGGGAGGTGGAGATGGACGTGCTACCTGTTGCTGCGGTGGTGCCTCTTGGTGGTCGTGCTTGAGCTCCTCCTGAAGCTGCTCACTAACCTGCAAGACAAACAAGACCATGGGTGAGCTGCAGCACAGGCACATACATTAAGTGAAGTGAAGATAAGGAGAACAACCTGGAAGAAGAGAGGTGCACTGTCCTCCGTCCGTGCCCGTCCTCCTCCTCCGTGCCGATGTCAAACAACCTCTGTTCGTCGCTTGCAAGCACCATGCGCCTTGGTTGGCCATGACGCCCTTGTCCTCTGCTGCACGGATGAAAACCAAAGAATCAGTACAGCTACACTGGCACATAATACAGACATGGTAATCTGATGGTTGAACAGCGAATGACTTTGGCAAAAATCAGCGGCTAGTTGAATTGCTTAATTTCAGAATTGAAGCTAATCTCTCAGCTAACCGAATTGCTTACTGCTACTGTGGATGAAAGATTGCAGCAAGAGAGCAAGCAAGCAACTCAGCACAAACAGATGCAACCTAACCAGTCTCATGGCAAGTACTTAGTACCAAGCAGCAACAACAACCAAGCACGGCGCAGGGTGCAAAAACATAATGGTGCAGAGGACATGCAAGGAGAAAATATGTGGAGAGAGGCGAATCAAATGCCACACCATCCCGAACCACACAACACATCTATGTGTAGCTTGTACCTCGTATGTGAGTCCTAAATTTCTACTAATTACTACACTGAACTTAATTTCTACATCATGTTGTTGTACAAATTACTACAACAAATTTCCATGAAGTGTACTATAAGCAAAGAACACTGCTAGAATTACAACAACTACACTGAACCTATTTCAAAAAGAAAGAAATGAACACATAAAAATAACACTAGATATACTCATCTATTTCCCTCAGTTTTTTTTTAAAAAAGGACCAAAAAAGGGACAAACATGAACTACAGCTACGGATACGGTCTACTGACAAACATGAGTATATCTAGTGCTTCATGCTATTTTGTGGCTCTGTTAACTCAAAATTGGGTCACACAGCAGACCGCAGCGTGTAGAAAATGCGGATGAAATGAGCAATTAGCTAGCGTGCAGTCAGGTTTTGCAGCAGATACTGAACATGTGGAACTTTCTGACAACCTTATCATGGAACTAGTGGTTTGGCACCACAGTAAACACAGAAAAGCTAGTGGTTCAGGCATGAAACGCGAGCTGCAATTATTTTTTAGAGGCGGCTGAGCATCACCTCGCGGGCCAAGGGTGACGCCGACGGCGCTAGCGAGCTTCTCGAAGCTGGCCTGGAGCGCAGCCCAGGACTTCTGTTTAGTACATACAAGATGCAGAGTGTGAGCCGTAGTAGATTCTAGTTGACCAGAGAATTGAGAAAATACCTGCTGCTCATGGCCCCATCGAGGTAGGCCGTCTCCCACGAGTCGGGCGCCGCGGCAGCAGCAGTCGCGAACGCAGCCGCCGCGTCCTCCTCCATGCCCGCTGTCACGCGGCCCGATCTGCTCTGCTCATGGGCGGAGGAGGCAAGGTGGTGGCGCGAGGAGGCTCCTCCTCCTCTGCCGGCAGATCTGGGCGCGGCCTGTGTGGGTCGAGTCGATCCGGTGGATTTTGCTGGAGAGAAGGGGAAGGGAGATGCAGATGGTGGGGGTCGCCGGCGTTGGGGTAGAGGGCGGAGGTCGCGGGGGGTCCGACGATGGGTAGTGGGCGGAGTCGCTGGCATTGGGGCGGAGGTGCTCGGTGGCGGGGCTGGATTTGGAGGAGAAGAGCAGCAGGCAGAGACGGATCTGGATCGGGGAGAGGGGCGGTGGGGGAGGGGTCTGGATCGGGGAGAGGGAGACGGCAGCGCTTGACCTAGGGTTTCTCGGGAAGGAGGGGGTCGAGGGAGGAAGGGAGAGACGCTGGATCAGTAGGAGGCGGACGGCTCAGATCGAATACAGTGGGGTGATCCGTGTGCTGCGTCCTGATTGGTTCGAAAATGAGCTATTAAAATTTCCTCTTCTTAGTGTTAAAAACAAGGGAGGTTTGTGAGGCAGCTACCAAAAATATTTTGCAAAATGGCATCACTAAAATTTTCACTTAAGTTAGACGACCTTTCATCGATGATCATCAATTTGATTGCATTTCCTATCTTTCTAGGTATTTTGAGAAACAACCAATTCAGCAAGAAACGAGTCAAATTTGAACTACAGGTATCTTATAGTTTGCTTTTTATTTTCTAAAAAATCATTTTTAGATACAAAAGTAGCTATTTCATCATAGACAAACCAATAGTTTTGCATTATTAACAACCAAACTAAGAAGGGTCATGCGGGCAAATTTGATCACATTTTGAAATCGGCATAGGAAATTCACAAAAAAAAAAGAAAAACCTTCGTATTGTGTGATTATACATCTACGAGGATGCATCTTGGAATGGAAAACAATGTTGCCTAAGGAAGTTTTCATTTTCTTTGGATGAAAAAACCAATTTTCCATTTTTCGAGTGCCCAAAAGGAGGTTTTTTGTGAAGGACCTCCCAAAGAATTGTTGCAAAATTGGACCAAATCATTTTTCTAAAATACTAGGCCATATTTAATGCACAATTGACCAAATGGTTGGGTGTAAAAAGTTTTGATCCACCTCTCGTGAAAAAGACAAATTTCCGCCGATTCAGCTGGAAGCGGGTCAAATTTGAACTGTAGCTGCCTTGTAGTTTGCTATTTATTTTTTCCAAAAATAATTTCTAGGTACATAAGTATCTATTTAATAAGAGAAACACCAAGAAAATTTCAAGATTCAACCACTAGCTAGGAACGGTCAAGCCCGCCATTTTGACCGCACTTTGAAACGGGCATAAAAAATTCAAAAAAATACAAAAAATTGGAAAACCTTCGCATTGTGTCATTATATGTGACCAAGTTTCCAGGAAAAATAATAAACTTGTAATAAGGTAATTATTTTTAAAAAGTGTTCTCAGAAATGAGTTACGAAGTTTGAAGATTCGTGGCTTTCAAGCCAAATGATCAATCTTATGGCCACATTCGTGGCATGGTTTCTTCAAATGATCTCATATTGTGCGCAAGGGTGCATCTTGGAATTCCAAACAATGATGCCTAAGGGAGTTTTCATTTTCTTTGCACGGAAAATTCATTTTTCATTTTCCGAGTGCCCGAAATGAGTTTTTTTTGTGAAGGACCTACCATATATTTGTTGCAAAATTGGACCTAATCAATTTTATAAAATACTAGGCCATATTTAATGCACAATTAACCAAATGGTTGGGTGTAAAAAGTTTTGATCCACCTTTGGTGAAAAAGAAAAATTCCCGCCGATTCAGCTGGAAGCGGGTCAAATTTTAACTGAAGCTGCCTCATAGTTTGCTATTTATTTTTTCCAAAAATCATTTCTAGGTACATAAGTATCTATTTAATCAGAGAGACACCAAAAAAATTCCAAGATTCAACCACTAGCTAGGAACGGTCAAGCCCACCGTTTTGACCGCATTTTGAAACGGGCATCAAAAATTCAAAAAAAATCAAAAATTTGGGAAACCTTCGCATTGTGTCATTATATGTGGCCAAGTTCCCAGGAAAAAAAACAAACTTGTAATACGGCAATTATTTTAACAAAGTGTTCTCAGAAACGAGCTATCAAGTGTGAAGATTTATGGCTTTCAAGCCAAATGATCAATCTTATGGCCACATTCATGGCATAGTTTGTTCAAATGATCTCATATTGTGCACAAGAGTGCATATTGGAATGGCAAACAATGTTGCCTAAGTAAGTTTTCATTTTCTTTGGACGAAAAAACCATTTTCCATTTTTCGAGTGCCCAAAAGGAGGTTTTTTGTGAAGGACCTCCCGAATAATTGTTGCAAAATTGGACCAAAAATTTTTTATAAAATACTAGGACATATTTAATGCACAATTGACAAAATGGTAGGGTGCAAAAAGTTTTGATCCACCTCTCGTGAAAAAGACAAATTTCCGCCGATTCAGTTGGAAGCGGGTCAAATTTGAACTGCAGCTTCCTCATACTTTGCTATTTATTTTTTCAAAAAATCATTTCTAGTTACATAAGTACCTATTTAATCATAAATACATGGTTTGGTGGCGATACGTCGAGGTTTGGGCGGTGGCCGAGGGCCCCAACTCTAGAGCGCGTAAACTAGCATGCCCGCCGCGTGATCACCGCATGACCGTGGCGTTGCCATGTGTTGTGGGCGGCCTAGGCATGTCTAGTGGGTTGGTCACTCCCCAGGTAGGTGCTAGGAAGAAAATTACAACATAAGATTCTCACGAGGAGACCGATCGATGCTCAAACATGAATTAGCAGCCAAGTGTTTGATTAGCGGTACAGGAAATGTACATGGCTAATGGGCGTGAGTTTTGGCTGAGGATGATCAGTTACTAAGAAGACCGTCTTCACAAATTTTCACCTCAAAAGGAGGAGCCTAGGTGGTACTTGCTTTACAAAGTACCACACTGGACATAAATACGAATGTTGAAGCTGGGCTCAAAATAACGAATGGATTGAGTTGGCATTTGGTGGAGGATGGTTATTTGGGCATAGGAAAGCACTGTAGAAAATGGATACTATTTGGACATGCCAAAGTGGTACTTCCTTCACAAACTGTTGTTCTGAACAGAATAGGAAAATGAATATTTTTGAATTATTTTTTAACTAGGGAAGGAAGGTTTTTAAATATTTGACGATGATACCACCCAAAGAATTTATGAGAATTGTTTGGGAATTTTTGGAATAACAGAAATATAGGTTGCTTCACAACCTAGGGCAAAAACTGCCACATGGACATGACACATAGGCAAAACTGATGAGATGGCGCCTAGTCATAGCAACCCACCACAATTTACAAGGCTATGACCATCTATATTGGTCGTTAACAACTAGAAATAAGGCAGCGGACTAGCGCTGTTTGCTTTATGACCTTTTCGTAAGGAAATTACGACCTTTTCTGACCAAAATGGTCGCAATGGTTTAGGGTTTGGAGCCCCTCGAACAGCTTTTGACCAATTGGTCTGAAATGGTCATAGATCTATGACCAATTCTTCCAGGGTCACTGACAGAAGATCACTAGTTGACATATTTCTTGTAGTGTAATGATGGATTCTGTGTCCTACACCACATGCTGGAGTACAGACGGGATCACCAGAAACTTCACATGTCACCTATATCAGGCGATGCCCATATTCTGCAATGGGCAAAGCACTTAGGAGATATCGAGGATCATCGACTTCGAGCTGAGTTCTATCACATCCAGCGCGAACTTGCCCAAATCATCATGAAGGAGGTCCTCGAAAAAACAGGGATGTTCTATGAAGGAGAAATATCGCGGGAAGACGTCTGAACACGCGTAGCCTCTCAGCGTCTCGACATGAAGCCTTTCACTAAGCTCGGTGACTTTCTCCCTGACATGGACGGATGGCACGACATGTTGGAGTGATTGTCGATATATGACAATGTGTGTCCGTTTAGTCCATACTTTATGTATGGCAAAACTTTGAGTTATGCACGGCGAAACTTTATTTGTGATGTAATTAAACCGTCCTCCTCCTCGACTAGCGAAGATAACTCTAGTTAGGGCATTTTGGGTATGATGAACTTTGTTATTTATGCTTATGATATGTTGCTTCTATTTTTGCCAAGTCTGTCTCTTTCTGTTGCTCAACTATATATGTTGCATATCATCGACTCATGTGACGATGCAGGTGCATAGATCATCGATGGCGAAGAAGTGCTACGCCAGGAGTATACGACGAGTGGCCGGAGTGTCAGGCCCAGGTGTACCGGTTTCCGGTTTCCGAGCGACAGCCAGTAGTTAGTTTAGGTTCACGCTAATGCGAGAGAGGGATACAAACTCATGTACTTCATAGTTCCGCTCTCACTCATAATATAGCTCTTCTCGCGTATATCATTGTTTAGATGGATGACGATGTAGTTGCAAGTAATCGAGACTTGTATCGCTATTTTCGAGATGATGACGAGAGACCACTTTGTGTTGGATGATGATTATGATGATGACATGATTTGATGAGACTATTTGTATGTATATGCTATGATTACATTTGTATGTGTATGATATGCTAAAGATTATTGTATAAAGCCTATTCAAATACAAAACAAATACGCATAAAAAACATAAACTAATAAAACTAGCAGTACCGAGGGGAACAAAGTTAGCAGTAGCGCTCCCTTACCAGTAACACTTACTTCTAAAAAGCACTTCAGATATTAGCAGCAACGCTCTTACCTAAAGCGCGCTACTGCTAGCCATGTATAGCAGTAGCGTGGGACGACAGGCGCTACTGCTACACGTTAGCTGTAGCGCCTTATCAGTAGCGCGTCGTCCCGCGCTACTGATAGGCAAAATACCCGCGCTACTGCTAGGGTTTTCCCTAGTAGTGTTGGGCGCTACCTGCTTTCACCTGCAGAAAAATTAGGGTAATTCAGTCAAGTTGGTTTGCTCAGCTATATGTGCAATACAAGGGAATTCACTATCTTTATTCCTTAAGTACGCATATGGCAGATCAGATTGAGGCTGGGACCCTAGCACAGAATCGCACTGATCATACCGATGGGTATCTTCAATCAAACAGACCTGGACGCGTTCAACCCATGTCGTAGTGCCCAATGACAGGTCATTGCCAGTTAGACGAAGGCTTAGGCAAGGCCTGCGTGATGTGAGTATACATTGTATGTCACTACATGCATAGTGGAATGACTCATGTTACGGCATCCAATTTCCAGGTTAGCAGACAAGTGTGCATGCTTTGTTCTATGTTCTTCACATCAAAGACAGACATGAGCAGTTTATGATGAAGTCCCAAGAAAATTCCCAGAAAGAACTGTACGTGCAGCCTGTGCTATTGTGTCATTTGTGGAGAAAAACTGCTTTGAAAATTGAGACCCCTCAAGATGGTACAGGATGCTTCAGTTCTTATGTTTAATGGCCTTTTTTCGGACTTCTATTCTGTTTCTTTCTTTCTTACAGAATAGTATATGCACTACATAAAATAATTTATACACTGAGAGAGCAATAGCACCGGAGGCCTAGCGGTCCGGACTTCAGGGGCATGAGACAACATGGGATTGTTCAGGTCAGCGTTGCCGGACCGTTGTTCCGCAAGCCACACCTGCCGTCGTCCAGATCAATAGAGCTTCATACATGCATGTTGAGGTATGCAATCGTAATGTACATAGCAATTTCGACTGTGTAATACTGCTGCAGGCGTGTATAATATGTATGTATGCATCGAAGTATGTGTAAGTTGATATATGGAGGGCACACTACAGCCGGTACATTTGAAGCAGCTTTCGGGTAGGAGTAGCCCGGTCTCTCGCAACACGTGATGTGTGGTGGCTTAGAAGCAGCTTCAATCCCAGGCTTACGTGCATGTTTGTATCATAAATATGATATGCACATCATTGATGCATGCATATACAGTCGTGAAACGTGAATCACAAGCTAGGACGTCGGACGCCCACAGTTTAGTATTGATTGGTACTATGACATTTATCTCTCCCGCCACATGGAATTGGAATCCATGTAAAATCCGTGTGGAGATGGTGATACTGAATAATGTTGTGGAAGAGATGGATTTGTGGCAGCTTATATGCATGATATAAAATCTAACATAGATGTAAAATCTGAATATTAAAGGCAGTATTTGCACATGATATGTTCTACTTCAGAACTTGGTCTGATTATCACGTAGTTGATCTACCGCAGGTTATTTCTTTCTCATGTCAAAAGTTTGAACCTACCAGAAATCTTGTGTAGTATTCTTTTACAATACTAACCTATACAATCGATTTGCCAAAATGATCATGACCTGACCTTCATTGACCTTGACGTACCCGAAGTCGAACAAAGAGGCGCACAATTGGTTGTTTTAGGCGTACTAATCTATGCCTCTGTCGTAGTCAACGTGCATCAAGTCATGGTTCAGAGTCTAGAAGGAGCAGATCCAATTGCACAAAATAGGTTCGGTACGGGGATTGTTACGTTTTGACAAAATTTTCTCCGTTGGGGAAATGTGTAGATGGAAAGTGAGAACACGACTTGCGAACTACATCACAGGTAGACTATTTAAATTTTATAAATTTTAATATTATATATATATATATATAATTAGAAATATATATTATCAGTTCATAATATGACTATCGCAAGAGTACAAGACACCACGATATATGGTGTTCTAAAACGCACATGGTAGAAAAGTTTCGACCACAGATGCAAGAATGATGGTAGACATGATTGCCAATATTTGGATTTGTTGGCAACTACTTTCATTATGGTCAATAAAGTGAAAAGCATACTACATCTTTAGGTCGGGACCAAAGTTTTAGGTAAGCATCATGGTTCTTTAGATGGTGAAAATCTGTACATTATAATTGTCAACATGGATTACAGCTTTGATAGTGTATTAACAAATCTTCAACTATAAGACATCGATGTATTAGCTACTTATGTAGGAAAGATCAACCAATCCAGATGTCCGGATATTAACAAGCCATGAAATTTACATGACTTGAGATATTAAGTTCTGAACCAGATGTCCTGAGAAGATTAGACTAACCGTATTGGTGAAGATTTTATCATACAGTTTTGTAGATGGAGTGAACGGTAGGAAAATCTACTACATAAATTTATATATTAATATTTCATTTTAATTTTCATGTTAATGAGGAATTTGGACATCCCAGGAATAGTGAAAATCCAAAATAGATGTTATTACTTCCTTACAGTTACAGTCACCTTTATTATTCTGCTACATATAAATATTTTTGTACATACAACTAGGGAGAAGTGATGTGCACCACAACTTGCATAGTGTTGGAGAAGAAAAACTCATTTTGTAAATGAGAATGGAGAAGAAAAACTTGCATAGTTCATATTTAACAAGTATGTCATTTATGTTCAGTTCTTTAATACTAATTACTTTTTGGAATTCGTAATATTGCCGGTAAATTATGTCTGTGTACCATTTGTTAGCATAATTTATGAAAGAAAGTGTAGGACAATGATTATTATAAAGCAAGCCATTACATGAAGATGTTAAGATGATATATTACTATAACCAACTGTTAAGCATATCAATATTTTTTTTATAGAGACACTAAATCATTTAGTTCAAATATATATCAAATAATAATCACTCATTTTGATTTTACTTCCCATGTTAATATTGTATTAACTCAAACTCTCTATACTTTGTCCGTGCTAATTGGCAAAATTATTAACATCTACAATACCTTATCAATATGTAGATTCCTCACTGATTTAGGAAAATCTAATAACAAAGAAAATTGAAGGCAGTCCAAGAAGGCTACCTAATGAATTTAAATTAATTAGGATATAAGATTCTAATTCGCACTCACTTTTGTAGGCTAGCCCGTGCGAATGCACGGATTCACGACTATTTTGTACAGTAAGAATACTAGATGGAAGCGGGGACGTTGGATGCAGCTGGACGGTGGATGGAGCAGTCCATATCAAAGCGGACCCCTAAAAGAGCAATGGAATCAATAAAATGCACCTAATGTGGACCCCTAAAATCTTACAAAAATCTAAAGTCTCGGTCGGATTTCTTCTGACAAGAAGTCGCTGAGACGAGTTGCATAGTACTACCTCCGTCCCGATTTATATGTCCCCATTATATTTTGTGCCAAATTTTGACTATAAATTTAACTAACAAAATATTAATGCATATCACAAAAAATTAGATCGTTGGATTCGTGTTTGAATATAGTTTCAATTATATTATTTTTTATGACATGCATTAACATTTTTCTTAGTTAAATTTAAGTTCAAACATTGGCACCGAATACAAAGGGGACTAATAAACCAGGACGAAGATAGTACTACTAAAGAAGATGGAGTTGGTTCACCGGACCGGATCGGATAGGATGTACCCTAACCCTAGCCAGGGAATGCATCTAATGCATAGATACTCACCGGGGCCGGGGGTTGGGGGTGGGGGGGGGGAGGCATGGGCAGGGGTGCGGAAAGGCGCTCGAAGGCGGCCCTGGCGGCGAGGTCCAGTGCCTGCTTGACCATGCCGGAGCAGGACCCGGGCCCGTCCGGCGAGCGGAACTCGGCGACGACGACGGTGCCGCTAAACATGGGCGCGTGCTGCGAGCCCTCGCGCTGGTCGGTGTACTCCGGGCACCATCCCCTCTCATCTAATCGTCTCCTCTCGTCCACACTCCATTCCAAAGTGATGGGCAAGTCTGACAATGGCCTCAAGTGGTTCTCAGCGCCCATAGGTGGAAACTTGGGGTTGTTCGTATCATGGCGGTGCCGCCACCCACGCTCCCCGGGCACGTCGCCGTCAACCACTCCGTCGACAGCCATAGTGAAGGAGGAGGTGGTCTCCTCCTCCGACGAGCAGAAACAGCAGCGCCTCCTAGCCGTGGGCATGTGAATGGATGAGAAGTTCACAATGGTGCTCTTGATCATGCAGTCGCGCCATGAATGTGGCCCAGTGCCGCCCTCGCTGTTGCGCAAGCTCCGTGTTGAGGAGCCACCCTCGCCTCCGGCGCAACGCTTAAACGACATCCATATCAGACGTGGGTGGGCGGGAGAAGCATGGACATTGCACTAAAATGGCAAGACGTAGCATTCTGTTGTATATATTTTCAAATTCCATCACAACCTAGCATTTTTATAACATTTTTTGACAACTTGGCCTTTTTTACTTACCCTTTTTACATCTTTCCTCAAGGCCCGAGTCATCTGGCTTGGCTTTTGTTAATCACTAAGGGAGGTGTTGTTTTGTTTGTTTTAGGGGACGAGGGAATTTTTTTGGTTTTCAACTTTCCCTTCTGGAACTTCAGCTTCAGATTTGAACTTTTTGGGAGATTTTTGAGTTTACACATTTCAACATTTTCCTCAAGTTTTCAAATTTTGGATTTCCATGAAAAACTCGAGAAGAAAGTAGAAAAGGATGCCACATGGGTTCCCCCTCCCCTCCCCGACCGACGGACATCCTCCCCAACATGTCTGCAAGATCAATACCCTCCATGTGCATTGTACGTGCACACATGCACCCGCATAGGACCTCGTTTCGCTCTAACCTACCAACCACCAATGAACAACACTTGCCATAATCGCCGTGGGTGAATTTAGATAAGCCATAGAATAAAACGTACATTATTGTGGCTAACACCACCACAGATTGTGTGCATGGATGCTTCTCCTGATAGCCAAGTTATCCATCATCCACTAGATTATGAGTGAGGAGCTTGGCTGACTAGTCTAGTGGAAGGTTGTGTCATCTTGCCAAAATGGCTCTACAAAAGGAGGGACATTAAGTTTACAGCTCCATAGTTTACAGCCCCACAGAAAGTAGAACCAAAGAGGTAACTAGCTCTTATTAGTTCGCTAAATAATAATTATAATTATTATGAACCTATTCAATGAAACATAGTTATCAAGCCAATTTACCATAGTCTCATGGACTACTCAGGGTGAAATCATTTAGGGGTATCTCACAAAAAAATCATTTAGGATCAATTAAATTGGTAAGCTATTAACCTTACTTGGTTACGAAAAGCGCGATTAAAACTGGATATACTGTATTCATGAAATACACTATGGAGCTGTAAACTTACATAATACCTGAAAAGTATATGTAATGTTGGCCATATAGGACAATGCATGAATCGACTAGATGCATTAAAGCCATCAAACTTTCTAACACCACCATTTATTTTCTATTATATTTCTATTACGGTGTCGATTGCAAAATGTAAGAGGCGGCCATGCATCTTAGGGTGAATTATTACAAACCCACATGTTCTTTTAATTTCAAAAAAATATATGATATTGGAATTGATGACAATGGATAAATATATTGTCTGAAGGTTCTTAAATGCCAAACATTACAAATCGTATGTTATATTTATATACAATGGCTGTAAGATGACGTCTGTGAGGCTAAAAACATTTCACTTTTAATAGTGAGAAGTACTCAAGATGTAGAAGAGGACTCAAACAGATTTGGTGCTCTTTCTCTGATGTGTTCTTGGAACCAAGTTCATCGGGATACAATGTAGGTGGGGAGGTTGAAGGAGCCATGGGTGTCGATATTAAAAAGACTTCAAGTATGTTTAGCAAGGCTATGTGCCTCACTCCGTTCCTTCAAAGATGAAGTTGCACGACAATAACTGATTTGCAATCGCACTAACATCCTTAATGATACTTCCATGCATGCCTCTGGTGCAATTATTGATAGCAACGATGACCTCCTTGCAGTCCTAAGCAACCTCAACATGGGTGATAGACAGCTCAATGGCAAGGTCCAAAACCTACTGGCATGCCAAAGCTTCTAGCGAAGCAAGGTCAACAATGCCCAAACACTTGATTGCAGAGAAACCCAAGTATGTGCAATCAAGTGTTCATTGAGAGATCCTACAAATAACACTACAAGATCCTTCACTAGTATTTATTGAGAGATCCCCATCCAATCAAATCTTAGCAACTCTAGGAGGGGAAGGAATGTTGGGAAATGTAGTAGAAAACAAAAAATTTCGCCCTAATCGCCGAAGAACAATATGAAGATGCATAGTTTGGATCAACAACCGTTACCGACTCCAGAGTGCAGCGGAAGTAGATGGGTCGGTGTAGATCGTACTTGAAGTCCCTCAGCGAACCGTTGATGACGATCCCGCAAACTGCCTTTGAATGATCCCTCAAACGGAAGACCAAAAGCACGACCTCTCTACCTGGTTGCAAGTGTACGGTCTTCATGATCCGGCAATGCTTTGCCATACAGAGCTATAAGTCGTCGGAAAATTAGAGGAAGGAGATCAGAACCACACTGGGCTTCTAATTATGAATATTAGAGGGTCTAGAACAAGCTCTAATTGATGAATTCGGATCAACTAGAACTAGAACTAGAAGAACTAGAGTAGGCCATTCACTAGTATTTATTGAGAGATCCCCATCCAAGCAAATCTTAGCAACTCTAGGAGGGGAAGGAATGTTGGGAAATGTAGTAGAGAACAAAAAAGTTCACCCTAATCGCCCAAGAACAATATGAAGACGCATAGTTTGGATCAACAATCATCACCGACTCCAGAGTGCAGCGGAAGTAGACGGGTCGGTGTAGATCGTAATTGGAGTCCCTAGACGAACCGCTGATGACGATCCCGCGAACCGCCTTGGAACGATCCCTTGAACAAAAGGCCAAAATCACGACCTCTCTACTTGGTTGAAAGCGTACTGTCTTCATGATCCGGCAGCACTTTGCTGTCTAGAGCTAATCATGTCTGGCTCGACTATGATGGATGCCATCACAATGAGAGGGCCCTAAGAATATATCTCCATCGTCGGAGGAGCAAATCCCACTCTTGACCTATCCAGTCCCTTGTCAAACTTTCCACTTAACCTGTAAGATGTCGTTATGATCACCTAGTTACAGACGATGTTTGAGCAACCCCAAAGTCCATCGTACGGTAGGAAGTGACTATGATCCTCTCATGGTCCGAGGAACTAAAAACACATGTTAACACTCTGTGTTGCAACAATTGATTACAAACGATATTGTCTCAAAGTATAACAAACAAATTTGGGTCGATTCAATATGATCGTTCTTCTAACGTCATACTCTCAATGTTGTTTTAGGACTATCATTACACTTAATAATATCCTAAGATCCAGAAAACATGATCACTAATAACACTTGAGCTAGTCAAACTAGGAACCTATTCTTTAATGTTTATCATTCCACATGTGCATAGGAGTTTTCCACTGAATCACATATTCCAGAATCCTAAAAGTTATAGCATGAAATATAAACTCTTAATTATGAACATGAAAAAATAATAATACAATATTATTGCCTCTAGGGAATATTTCCAACAGTCTCCCACTTGCACTAGCTAGAGTCAATAATCTAGTTAGCACATTTTCTTTTACACCAATGGCAATCTGGTGTTTGTCCATGCTATGGTTGTGGTATATACTTTGTCCTATCAGATCTTGACAACTTCAAATATGTGTGCATCATTTGCATATCTATTCATATATCATGCTTTCACAAGAACTCATAATTTATGTGAAATCAAGCTTTGTATATATTGAATCATTGGGAGGACCATTGATTCCTTGGACTGAGCTATGGAACCACTATTAAGAATACACTAGTATAAAAACTACCTAATGTTCACCTCTTTAGTCCCGGTTTGTAAATGAACCGGCAATAATGTGACCATTAGTCCCGGTTCGAACGGCTATGCATTAGTCCCAGTTCATTTGTGACCTATAGTCTCGATTTGTGTTACAAACCGGGACTAAAGGGGTGGTAGCAGGCTGGCGTCAGGCCGGGGCCCCACGAGCCCCTTTAGTCCCGGTTTGTGACACAAACTGGGACTAAAGGGCCAACCTATAATCCCGGTTTGTATCACAAACCGGGACTAGAGGGGTCTAACCTTTAGTCCCGATTGGAGACACAAACCGGGACTAATGGGCAATTTTCAAACTCTACCCCCTGTATCGCCTTTTCTGTTTAAAGAAAACAAAATAAAATGATAAAAACTTCAAAAATTAAAATCCTTCGAGATGTAGTTATGTTACTACATCTAGTAGTTAGACAAATTTAAAAACATAAATTTCGACATGTTTTGTAAAAAAGTGTTATGAAAAAGTAAAACGACCATATCATTTGCATACGTTGTCGAAAATAATGCAGAATATATAAAAAAATCAGAACAAAAATCCGCATCCGATTTCGACGGCCCTAGGCCGTTTTGCAAATTTTTAGAATCCTCAAATTCTTAAAGGAAAAAGTTATGCTCAAATTTCAGTTTTTTTTTGAATTTTGGTTAAATCTGGTCAAACTGTGGTCAAACTGTGGTCAAACTATGGTCAAACTACTTATTCAAGAAATATTAGTGTTACTAAATAATTATTTTAGTTTTTTTAAATTTTGGTCAAACTATGGTCAAATCTGGTCAAACTGTGATCAAACTCTGGTCAAACTACTTATTCAGGAAATATTAGTGTTACTAAATAATAATTATTTTTAGAATAATAGTTTGAAACTCAAACGGTGAGACATGTCACTTCATGCTCAAGCTAAACTCCTGAGGGTACTAACCCTCTTTTGTCTAGAATCTATCGATATGTTACTTGGAGATATACTTTTATTAAATACATAATATGAGTTTTGCTTGGTGATACGTCCCAAACACATCTACTTTTCCAAACAATTTTGCTCTTCTTTTGGCTCTAATTTGCATGATTTGAATGGAACTAACCTGGACTGGAGTTGTTTTTGCCATGGTGCTTTATTTGTGCAGGAATAAAAGTTCTCATATTGAGCTGAAAATTTACGGAAAATATTTCCAAAAAATATAAAAAAATATTAGCGAAGAGAATTACTGGAGGGGGCCACCCAGGACTCACAAGCTCAGGAGGCGTACCAACCCCCCAGGGAGCGCCCTTTGAGCTTGATCCATAGCATCCACTATGTTTTGAGATTGATGTTTCTATGACTTTGCTATGCTTAATGATTGTCACTAGGGCCCGAGTGCCATTATTTCAGATCTGAACCATTTATGTTTTCATGAATATATTTGAGTTCTTGATCCTATCTTCCAAGTTGTATGCACCTGTCACGTGTTACGATCCGCATACCCCAAGGTGACAATAATTGGGATTCTCTCCGGGGATTACCGTAGTATGAGGATTCATTGAGTGTTAATGCTTACTTCATATTCTCTATTAAAAGGAGTCCTTAATATCCCTTAGGTTTCCTTATGGACACCGCTACCACGGGAGGGTAGGGCAAAAGATGTCATGCAAGTTCTTATTATAAGAGGTATGACTACATACAAAATACATGCCTACATTATATTGATGAATTGGAGCTATTGTGTATCACTCTAGGTTGTGACTATTATATGATGAATTTCATCTAACACAATTATCCATTACAAATCCAATGCCTGCACTTTTCTCATATTGGTCTTTGCTAAGTTACTACTACTGCTGCTGTTACAATCATCACAAATTGCTACTGTTACTATTCTTGTTACTGTTGCTACTATTACTGCTATTATCAAAACTATCAAATTATTGTGCTACTAAACACATTGTTGTAGAGTGATAATTTCCCAGGTGTGGTTGAATTGAAAACTCAACTGCTCAGGCTCATAATAATTCTTTGGCCCCCTTTGTGTGGAATCAATAAATTTGGGTGAAATACTATCCTCAAAAACTGTTGTGATCCCCTATACTTGTGGGTTATCACTTGGAGCGTCTTGTACAATAGTTTTACTTTGTTTTCTTTTTAGTTTGCCATAATCATTGTTTGCTGATACACCTTTTGAGAGGTCCAATTTCACTGCCTGGTACCACTCTTCGTGATTACATGGGCGATGATGTAAGTTTGAAACGACTGAGGTAGTAGAGACCTTTACATATGAGCACGGGAAGCCTCTCATCAAACCTGATCAGCTCCCTTATCTAACAACGATGATGCGAAGATTGTATGACTGGTACTTGGAGAGTTGCAGGAAGTCTGGGACCGATAGTTTGATGGTGAGAATTAAAGATGAGCACAAATTCATTGGAGTCAACTTGATGCCTGTTGAATTTGTGAAATTATTTCAGTTATTCAATCAAGAGGCCCTCGACAAACAACTCATGACTTGCTACTATTTGTAAGTATTACTTCTGCAATTAAGTCTATAGCTCAGCTCGTTCATTGCATGTATATATAATTATCGTCACTATATTCACTAGTAGAAAACAGGGATATGGTTTCGGGCCAATATTCACATTAGTCCCGGTTCAGTCACGAACCGGGACTAGTGTGAGCATTGGTCCCGGTTCGTGCGGCTAAGGCATTAGTCCCGGTTCACCTGTGCCCTTTAGTCCCGGTTTGTGCCTCAAACTGGGACTAAAGGGTGCGATGCCCTTTAGTCCCGGTTCGTGCCTCAAACCGGGACTAAAGATTAGACCTTTAGTCCCGGTTTGAGACACGAACCGGTGCTAATGGGGTTGAGACCTTTAGTCCCGGTTCGTGCCACGAACAGGTACTAAAGGTCCCATTTTCAAACTCTACCCCCCATCCCCCCCATGGATCGCTTTTTCAGTTTTTAAAAAAATAAAAGAAAATGATGGAAATGTCAAAAAAATAAAAGAAAATAAGTTTCCCATGTGATATGTGGTCTAGTTGTTGGGAAAATTTGCAAATGTGAATTTCGATTTTATTTGCAAAATCTCTCTAGAATTTGTAAAAATGGGCATAACTTTTGCATACTAACTCGGATGAAAAAGTTTTTTATATGAAAAATCATCTACTCGAAAAGTTACATCCAAATTTAACTGGGGGAACCCCGTTAAACATTTTCAAAATCATCAAAAACATAACATAAAAAAGTTTCGGGGCTTTTCTGATCTAGAGTGGAAAAAATTGAAAAAAATTCAAACTGTGGTCAAACAATGGTCAAACTAATTATTCTAGAATATTAGTGTTACTAAATAATTATTTCAGTTATTTTGAATTTTGGTCAAACTGTGGTCAAACTGTGGTCAAACTATGGTCAAACAATGGTCAAAAAATGGTCAAACTAATTATTCAAAATAACTATTGTTTTCTAAATAATTATTATTTTTTAAGACAATAGTTTCAAACTCAAACTGTGAAATGTGTCACTTCATGCTCAAGCAAAATTCCAGAGGGTTAATAGGATTGACATCTTACTATTGTCAAGAAAACAACAAGTGCAGACTTGCAAACGAGGGAGAACAGAACCCAGAAGTTAAGCGTGCTCAGGCTGGGGGAGTGGGAGGATGGGTAACTGTCGTGGTTTTGTCACGGCAGATGTCCTCATGAAAGGACCTAGTGGTGCAGCCATCGCTACGGGTTAACTTGAAGGGGTTAAAGCAGATGAAAAGACACAAGAGTTTATACTAGTTCGGCCCCTTCGATGAAGGTAAAAGCCTACGTCTAGTTGTGATGGGATTAATGTGGTTTCGATGACTAGGGAGCAAATAAGCTTCGCCTAGGCCTCGAGTTGTTGTTCTCTTTCCTGAACCGCCGCCGGGTCGTCCCTTTATATACACAGGTTGATGCCCGGCCGGTCTACAGAGTCCCGAGCCGACCTATACAAAGTGTCCAGCTCGGTCTCTCTCCTTTCTAACTTATATTACAAGTTTACATAATCATGGCGGTTTACCACTACGGGCCCTAATCCGCCTTTGGGCCGTGGGCTTCCAAGCTTTACTAGTTGAACGCCATCTTGAAGACCTTCATGGGCTTCATCACAGTCTAAGGTGAACCGGGCCCTCCTAGCCGGTTTATATTTAGTAGCTATATCCTCAACATTAGGCCCCGGATTGATTTGAATTTATTCATGTCAATCTTCAACACTAAAAATATCTTGTAAACATCCTCTTGTATTTTTGTAAACCGTCATATTGACTTCTCCTGTGAATTTTTGTAAACCGCCGTGACGTCATCTTCGGAACACCGCAACAGTCCGTCATGACATCATCTCTGCATAAAAGGATTAAAAAGATTCCCTTCTCATTAATGATTATCTCGAAAATCAAGGCGACAGGCGCGCCCACTCGGCCGCTTCGGACGCCTTGATTCTCGCGCCTGCCATTTACTCTTTCCCTTATAAATAAAGCCCGAGGGCTCCTTTTTCTCTTTCTCTTCTGCATCTTCTTCTTCCTCACGACGCCCTCAGCTCTGAAGCTCCGCCACCGTCCGCAACCTTCGAGAACTGCACCAACCAAGGCCACTGCATCAACCTGAGTTAGATCAGAGGCTCATCGCCCCCCTCCGCCGTGATCTACAGTGGTAAACTTCTTCTATTCTTCGTCCTTAGATCTGCATTAGGTTTTTGCAAGCTCATCCGCACAGTTCTCCATTTTTCCTCTGCATCCTACCTTTCACCGCGGTAGTTTTGATCCAAAAACGGTATAGATCTCCTGCGGTAGTCATTCCGCATCTGTTTTTAATACTTGTAGCCCTTCCTTTTCTTCTTGTAAAGTATGCATCCTTCTCTGTTCTACTTGAACGCCTTTTAAAGAACGCAGTAAAAACTGCTTTATAGATGTGCGGTAGATCCAAATAGATTTGAACATTGTGTAAAACCTGTTTCTGTCAACACTTAGCAGAAATTTTGAATCTTGGCCTTTCTGCCTATGGGCGGTTTAATCCTTGATGGCCAATCCGCCATATGTCATTAGCCCTCTCTTAAACCGCCCACTGGACCTTGCATTGTATTTTCACCGGTTTAACACTGAATTTTTCACTTACAAACCGTAGACAGTAAACCGGCACCTGTTTGATTTTCTTTCAGCTCCCCCTCCGGAATGGCGAAACAATTTGCTGCTTGCAATTGGGTTCTGTCCCGGATCACGGAAACACAACTCAACGGCTACGTCGCCACTGGCGTTTTAGCCTCAAAAAATGTTCTCCACTGGCGAGTTCCGGAATCGGAATGTCCACCTGAACCTCAAAAGGAGAGGTGATTGTTTTTATGCAACACCTAGACCGGGGATTCAGCCCGCCCGGATCAAAAATTTTCCGGGATGTCCTCGCAAGCTTCCAACTCCATCCACAAGATATTGGTCCGAACTCTGTGTCCCATATATGCAACTTTCAAGTATTCTGCGAAGTCTATCTTCAAGAAGAACCAACCGTGGAGTTATTTCAAGATTTCTTTCATTTGAACCGCCGTACAGAGTTCTCGGACTGTCCTAACACAGAACTTGGCGGCGTTTCAATCCAGAAAAGGAAGGAAGTGGACTTCCCTCACGCCAAACATCATAGCCATCCTAAAGATTGGAATCAAACCTGGTTCTACTACCGGAACACTGCTCCTAACGGAGAAAATCCCTTGCCGGGTTATCGCCCTCACCGGCTTAGCAACAGCCACCCATTGCCTTCGCGCTTGACCGCCGCAGAACAGAAGAACTTTGCACCTCAAATTACCAAGCTCCGGGCTCTGATGGCCAACGGTTTAACTGGTATTGACCTTGTCCGCTGCTGGGTTTCTTGGGGCATCTTGCCATTAAGCCGCCGCCCCGGATTGATGCACTAATATACTGGTGACGTCAAATATCCTCAACGACATCACGAACTATCAATAGCTGAGCTTGAAGTTACCAAAACAGTGAAGAAAATGCTCGATGAAGCGATCTCCGCATGCAGCCAAACCGGGTTGGCTCCGTTCTGCATCTCCAACAAACCGCCCGCGGTAAGGTTCCTCTCATTACTCTACTGACTTTGATTCCATATTGATTGTATTAATCCCTCTGTATTAATTTTCAGGCCAACAACTCCTTTTGGAAACGAACTAAACCGGCCCGGGTTCCTCGTGCAAAGACCAAAACCACCAAGAAAACTGGCAAGAAGAAAACCGCCGAGTCTTCTGAACCGCCATAAGATGAAGAATCAGATGCTGAGGTAGAGCTTGACTCACTTGGTTCTTTTTTTCATTCATTTTATTGATGCCATACAATTCCTGTGGTGACGCCGAGGCTAGCCATGCGTAACCTGTTGAGGTAATCCTTCTTTCTTCCGACTGATCTTGTACCGTTAAAAGAATTCACAGACAGTCCGGAAAGTGAAACAATCTCACTCCTATGCTCATTTGAATCCAAAATTTTCTTTGAAGACACAGCAAACTACAGAACGCCGTACGACCCGGCATAGCGGTCAACAAATTACGTCGTCCGGTTTAGCTGACACACCAACCCTAAACGTCGCCCGTGAGGTGACTTGTTCTCTGAAAAGCGTTATCCTTTGAAAGGTTTCTTCCGATGCCCTCTCAATTCGCCCGACCAATTACTGTGCTTCTTCCAACTCGTCTGGGCGGTTCATCAACCACTCAGCTGCCTCCTCTCAAAGTTGCTGCTGGGTAAGTATATTACTCCTTAATTTGTTCCGTGTATTTGTCGGTTTATCATATTCTAACCCTTGATGTTGTAGCACCAAGGCTCGACTTAGTAAAAAGGCCAAGACCCTCGACCCTACTGTGGATGTTGATCCGGAGAAGACTCCAGAGCATCATGGTGAAAATCCCGAAGTTGCTAAAGACAACTCTACTGGAAAAAATCAAGACGCCAATGCTAACCCGCCAGAGGTTGAACCGGATGTCCAAGTTGAGACTTCACATCCTCCTGCTCCTCCGAGTCCTGCAGCAGAACAACGGGACTCAACTACTGATCCGCCAAGCCCGGGTATGAAAGCGCCAAGCCCTGTTGAAAATGCTAATCCGGCTAGTCCGACCAATGGTGATGTCGTAGTTACGGGCACCGCATATACCGCCCCTAGCAATCCGGTTGCTCTATCAAAGCACACTGCCAAGTTCGAATTTGCTGCCATGAGCAAAGGGAAGGAAAAAACTGATCTGTCAGCTTATAACAATCTCTCTTCCCAAGACCTTCACTCTGACTTCCTGAACCGGCTCTACACAAGCCGTAATTATGAAGCCGGTTTAGTAAATCTTATGAAGGAGCGCTATGAGGTAAATAGTTGTGCCCTTCTCTTGTACCTTCATTGCATAGTAGCCCCCAAGGGCCGGTTTGTCCCTAGAAAGTCAAACCGGACTTTGCATAGTCCATAGTACTTTGTCTTATATATTTCTGATCAAACACGCATTAGCCCCCAAGTGCCATGATTAACACTTGTATTAATCCATGGGACTTCAATAATCAGTATAAAAAATGATCCGCATTAGCCCCCAAGTGCCAAGTGCATGACTGGTTATGCGCTTGGGACTTCTAATGAAGATATTAACATGCTCCCTTTTTGTTGCAGAGTGAGATACGCCAACAAGTCTCACAAATCAATGATCTTCAAGAAAATCTGAAATCTCAACAAGCAGAAACCTCCAAGGCCAAGGATGAGCTGAAAACCGCCTTGACTACCATGGAGCAGCTCAAGGAGTGGTTTAAGTCTGAGCAGGCCAGCTGGGATACTGAAAAGGTGGGCTTGCTAAAACGGGCGGAAGATGCTGAAGCAGCTCTTAAACCGGCGACGGAAGAGCTCACTGGATTAAAGCGCCATATCAATGCCATGACCTCTGCAATATTTGGTAAGCAACGTTTCACCAAGGTTGTGATGAATATTCCGTTTTGAAATTTCCTTCGGTTTAATCTGAACTTTCTTAAACCAGTACATGTAGGCGCATTGCTCATCTGGGCTCTGACATGCGGAAGAAACTCAAGGCCGCGTATACGCTAATTGAACAGCTGTATACTGGCACCCAACGAGTTATTTGCGCCACTTCTTATGGTAATGCAGCTCCGACACTGATCAAAGACACACTGGACCGGCTATCTATGATACCAGCACAGATAGAAGAATTGAAACGATCCGCTGCCTGGGCTGGCACCTTATTGGCACTAACTTGCGCCAAAGCATGGATAGCTGACCTTGATCCGGCTGACATAGCCAAAGGCTTCCCCAGTACTCAAGAAAATGGCGAAGTATTTGATAATGATGCTCTCAAACGGGTAACAAGGGAGATGCGTCCTCTGGCGAGTCAACTGGCAGAAGAGGCCAACCTGACGGTTCACCGCTCCTTCTACGACGCGAACAACAGACGGGTTGAAGTTGTTATTCCGGAAGTGCAGAACCTTGTTCCACCAACCCGTAAGCACACTTACGCCCCTGACGTTGATCCGGCTGAGCTTATAAGTGAAGAGGCTATCTTTCAGGCTTTAACCCGGATTGACTGGACCACAAATGACTTCCGGCCATTGGATGATGAGGAGGAAGAAGTTGGAACGACGCCAGACGACCCATCTACTTCACGTCAACCCGGCAATGAAGCTTAATCCGTCAAGTCGATTGATACGTCAGAAGCTGCCCGTTATGAAGCAACTCCAAATTTTGGGCCTCTGAATGCCTTGTAATAAAACTAGCTGCCACCTTTGGCGTTTATATGCCTTCGTGCATACGTTTCGCAACTTATGCCTCCTTTTGATTTGCCAATGATAAACTATTACCTGCAGCGAAAATCTTATACCGCCACGGCAGTTTGTGCCGCCAGCCGGCTTGTGACGTTCATATATATATATATATATATATATATATATATATATATATAGGGAAAATCCATCCTACCACCCGGTGGTAGTTACCCCACATATCTCATATACTACCAAGTGGTACTATATATACTATTTTATTATTTTAAATATGTTCATATACTATATCTAAGATATTTAAAAGCAAGTTACGTGAAAAAATTGCATATGAGCCCATAGTTTTTGTTATATTTATGAAATACGTACATATATTTGTACGTAAAAAGAGCATACTCAAAAAATGGTACATACTACCTAAAAATTAGTATATATACTACCTAATCATTGTTATATACTACATACTACACATACATACTCTCGGTTTCGACAGATACTACATACAACATACAAAACGCAAGTGGTGGTAACTACCACTGCTTGTAGGAAACATTTGTCCTATATATATATATATATATATATATATATATATATATATATATATGCAATGAAATATTGAGGTATATGATCAAAATTTGTGATACAAAATACCTGCCATCGCTGGGCATGAAGTTGGCTTAGCCAATCTTGAAGCGGAATTTGTATAAACCATTACCGTCAAAGGAGAGAACAGCTCTTGTGTTTATAATGCCGGTTTACCATGTAAACCGTGCCGGGTAATGACAAGCCCCCTGTTATTCCATAATGGGATGTTTAACAGAAAAAGTCAAACCGGAAAAATTATCTCCGGATTAGAAATGGACCGAATTCCATCAATTGACAGTTTGAACCGGTTTAAAAATGTTATCGCAACAAAAATCAAATAACAGTTATGAAAAAATATGGAAGCAAAGGCAATGATAAACCGTTTGCAAAAAGAGGCTTTACTGAGCTGATCAGATGGTGTTACCATGGTCGGACACGACCAAGCTCCCAATAAGGTGTAGCCATGGTTCAAGTCAGCCAGCTCCCCAACTGAAACGTGGCATTATGCCGATCAAGTGGCGTGGCAATGGTTCGGGTTCGACCAAGCCCCCAAGTGACTCTATGGCCTTAGGCCGATCAATAGGCGTGACTGGTTCAGACTTGACCATGTCCCCAAGTGATCTAGTGGCTTTCGCCTATCAAAAGGTGTTGCATTGGTTCGGACACGACCAAGCCCCCAAGTGATATCATAAATCTTTTGAAAAGCAAACTCAAGGGGTAAACCGGAGGGCGCTTTAAGACAGAACAACTCCATGTAACCACGCATGATATAACAGAACAGATACCCGCTTTAGCTGAGGCTCCGGTATATTACTTTATTAATAATATATACATTGTCATAATATGTACATGAGTAGAGCCGATGGCTCAGGTATAATAAGGCCAAAGATGAGCTATGTTCCACGGCCTGTTGGTCTCCTCCTCTGACGTGCGTGAGTCTTTATGCTCTCGAATATCGATCAGATAGTACGACCCGTTGTGCAGATTCTTGCTGACCACAAAAGGTCCTTCCCAAGGTGGGGATAACTTGTGCATATCAGTCTGGTCTTGGATGAGTCGAAGCACCAAATCTCCTTCTTGAAAAGTTCTGGTTCTGACTCGGCGACTGTGATAACGACGGAGATCCTGTTGGTAAATCCCCGAGCGGGCAGCTGCTATGTCACGTTCTTCATCCAATAGGTCCAAAGCATTTTGTCGTGCCATCTCATTGTCCGATTCAACATAAGCTGCCACATGAGGTGAGTCATGACGGATATCGCTAGGGAGAAACGCCTCCGCTCCGTAGACCATGAAGAACAGTGTGTATCTTGTGGATCTGTTTGGCATAGTATTAATACTCCATAACACAGACGGTAGCTCTTCTACCCAACAATCAGGTGTTCTCTGCAAAGGAACCATAAGCCGGGGTTTGATGCCTCGCAAGAACTCTTGATTAGCCCGCTCTGCTTGTCCATTGGACTGGGGGTGAGCCACTGACGATACGTCAGGCCGGATGTGCTCACGCTCACAGAACTCTTTCATAGCGCCCTTGGACAAGTTGGTACCATTGTCAGTAATGATACTGTGTGGAAAGCCAAACCGGAAAATCACCTTTTTAATGAACTTAGCCGCTGTAGCTGCATCACACTTGCTAACGGGCTCCGCTTCAACCCACTTGGTAAACTTGTCAACCGCCACCAAGAGGCGGTCCTTTTTGTCCTCGGACCTTTTGAAAGGTCCGACCATATCCAGCTGTGACGCCCCCAATTCAATCGTACACTAATCATGCATGCAAATGTGTACGATCAAGATCAGGGACTCACGGGAAGATATCACAACACAACTCTAAAACATAAATAAGTCATACAAGCATCATAATACAAGCCAGGGGCCTCGAGGGCTCGAATACAAGTGCTCGATCATAGACGAGTCAACGGAAGCAACAATATCTGAGTACAGACATAAGTTAAACAAGTTGCCATAAGATGGCTAGCACAAACTGGGATACATATCGAAAGAGGCGCAGGCCTCCTGCCTGGGATCCTCCTAACTACTCCTGGTCGTCGTCCGCGGGCTGCACGTAGTAGTAGGCACCTCCGGTGTAGTAGTCGTCATCGACGGCGGCGTCGCCTGGGCTCCATCGTGCAGTCGCAGCAACCGGGTAAAGAAAGGGGGAAAAGGGGGAACAAGGCAACTGTGAGTACTCATCCAAAGTACTCGCAAGCAAGGAGCTACACTACATATGCATGGATATATGTGTAAAGGGCCATATCAGTGGACTGAACTGCAGAATGCCAGAATAAGAGGGGGATAGCTAATCCTGTCGAAGACTATGCTTCTGGCAGCCTCCGTCTTGCAACATGTAGAAGAGAGCAGACTGAAGTCCTCCAAATAGCATCGCATAACATAATCCTACCCGGCGATCCCCTCCTCGTAACCCTGAGAGAGAGCGACCACCGGGTTGTATCTGGCACTTGGAAGGGTGTGTTTTATTAAGTATCCGGTTCTAGTTGTCATCAGGTCAAGGTACAACTCCAAGTCGTCCTGTTATCAAGATCACGGCTATTCGAATAGATTAACTTCCCTGCAGGGTGCACCACATAACCCAACATGCTTGATCCCATTTGGCGGACACACTTTCCTGGGTCATGCCCGCCGCGGAAGATCAACACGCCGCAGCCCCACCTAGGCTCAACAGAGAGGTCAAGACGCCGGTCTAAACCTAAGCGCGACAGTGCAGGGCCCATCGCCTGGCACACACAAGACGCTATGGGCGGCCGGAAGCAAACCTGGCCTAGTGGCGTTCCAGTCCAATCCGGCGCGCGCCGCTCAGTCGCTGACGTCACGAAGTGCTTCGGCTGATACCACGACGCCGGGATACCCATAACTACTCCCGCGTAGATGGTCGCGTCATGCACCAAATGGCGGACTCGGATCAAATACCCAGATCTCGTTAAAGCGTGTTAAGTATCCATGACGCCGACCAGGGCCAGGCCCACCTCACACCCAGGTAGTCTCAACCTGCCCTGCCGCTCCGGCACAAGTAATAGTCGGGGGCCGTCGGGAACCCAGGCCCACCTCTACCGGGATGGAGCCACCTGTCCTTTCAGCCCCCATCTCCGAACAGTATCACAAGTAATGTAACAGTGTAAAGTATATAGTATATGCCCGTGATCACCTTAAAGTGATCACAGCCCAAGAGTATAGCATGGCGGACGGACAAGAGTGTAGGGTCACCGATGGAACACTAGCATCCTATACTAAGCGATGGGATAGCGGGTAAAGGTAACAACAGTAGTAGCAAGGACAGGCTATGCAGCAGTATAGGATTAACTGAAAGTAGTAACATGCTACACTACTCTAATGCAAGCAGTATAGAGAAGAGTAGGAGATATCTGGTGATCAAAGGGGGGGCTTGCCTGATTGCTCTGGCAAGGAGAGGGGTCGTCAACTCCGTAGTCGTACTGGACAGCAGCAGCGTCGGTCTCGTAGTCTACCAGAGAGAAGAGGGGGAAGAAACAATGGATACCATGCAAACAGATACATATCAGGACAACAAGCAGAGCTAGACGTGTTCTAACGCGGTCTGAGGTGATACCGGTGAAGGGGGCAAACATCCGGGAAGCATCCCCGGTGTTCCGTGTTTTCCGGCAGATGAACCGGAGGTGAAATGTTGCAGGTTCACTATGCTAGGGACGCGTGGCGGATGAACGGGCTGCGTATCCGGATTCGTCTCATCGTTCTGAGCAACTTTCATGTAGAAAGTATTTTCATCTAAGCTACGGTTTATTTTATATGATTTTCTAAAGTTTTAAAGCATTTTTAGAATTAACAGAATTAATTTAATTTAGAAAATGCCATTATGATGTCAGCATGAGGTCAGCGTGATGTCATCAGTCAACTGTCAGTTGACTTGGTCAAACTGACGCATGGGTCCATTCTGTCATAGACTGATAACTAATTACCAGTTGCTTAGTTTAATTAGCAGGTTAAGTAAATTTAACTAATCATCTATTCAGGATGTAATTAAGTTAATCAATTGTTTAATTAATTAATTAATTAGTTTTCTTTTTTATCTTCTTTATTTTAACAGGGGCTGGGCCCCATGTTCGTGTGACCCATCTGGCTAATCGGGGCGGCCAACGGGCGCGGCCTTGCGGGCGCGCGGGCGTACGGTTGCGGGTGCTCGCACCTGAGGCCATGAGAGGCGAGGGCGAGCGCGCTCGGGGCCTCGGTGGCCGGCGACGACGGGAGCAGCGCCGGCACGCTGGGCGGTGAGACGAGCCGGGCGGCTGGGCGGGGCGGGGAAGCGCGGTCGGTGCCGGGCGGCAATAGGCAGCAGGGGAAGGCGCAACCCAGCGCGGCAAAGACAGTAAGCGGGCGCGAGGCCACCACGAGCGGGCGACGCGAGAAGCGGGGCACGCGTGGCTTGCGAAACGGCGCGGGGCAGGGGCAGCAAGGGAGGCGAGGCGCCGACGAGCTACGGCTCCGATGTAGACGGCGTTGCTACGTTAGCAATGAGGGAGGAGGGAGGCGGCGGCTCACATCGAGCATGTAGGGTACGGGGCAGTGGGCGCGGGGTGGAGGCCGAGGACGACGCGAAGGAGGAGGCGACGAGGTCGAGGGAGGTTCGGCGACGGAGAGGACGGTGGCGATGGCGTCGGGGAGCAGCTCGCTTGCCGATCCAGATCGGGACGAGGGCGATCCGGCGGAGGGGGCTCGGCGCGGCGGCGGGGTCCGGTGACGGCGTCGAACGTCGGGGCGCGGTGGCGTGGTAGAGGAGGGGCGACGGGTGGCGGTGCCAGGGACGATGGGGTCGGGGCGGTTTGCCCCGATCCAGAAACGGGGGGGGGGGAGTGGGGGAGCGAGCGAGTGGGGGGAGTGGGGGCGATAGGCTAGGTTTTCTGTCGGCGGGAGGGTAATGGAGGGTTTAGGTGGGCCGGCCGATTGGATGGCCAGCTGGGCTGAGGCCCAGCGCTGCGGGGGGGGGGGGGGAGGGTGTGTTCCCTTACTTTTGTTTTTTTGTTTTACCTTTTGTTCATTTCTCTTTTAGTCTTTAATGTATTTTAGTTTAATTAAATGATAAAATAAACTTCTAAATTAGTATTATCATTTAACCCACGGCTACAAAAAGTTTGACCCCTAAATAAAATGTTTTAATATTTTATAATTTAGAAAAAGGCATTTAATTAATGTTTTAGTTACTGTTTTAGTTATCATAGTGCATTTAATTATTTTATAGAAATGTGGTTTCTCTACCAATATTACCTATGATTTAATTGCCACAAACCGAACATTTTCGTTTTATTGTTTGAAAACTTTTGTTGTATGCCATATTTGGAATTTGAATTTTGAATCGGTTTTTTGAACTAACGAGGGATTAGCAACAGTAACGGAGGTGACATGGCATCATTAGCAGAGTTTTTCTGTAGCCTAATTATCCGGGCGTCACAATTCTCCTCCACTGCAAGAAATCTCATCCCGAGATTTAAGAGGGGGACTAAGGGGGAAAGGCCTGGTTACGAAATTCTAACGAATCTTCTTGGTCTTAGATACTCTCCTCGAAGAGGTCGATCCATTACGTTGATGTCATCATTTCTCTGCTTCAGGTCATCATGAGAAGTCGGCATCCTTTCTTCGGGATCTCCATCGTACTTACTATAGAATAAGGCGGGGTTATTCCGAGAGAACGGACGTCGACAAGGTTGACTATTGGGTCTTCAACATCGAGGAAGGTGGCGGAAAGTAACTCTCGAATCGAATCTTAAGAAATTATCGAGAGCAAAGTAAGGAGGTAACCTGGAAAGTTTCGAGCGGGCAGGCAATCGTTCGATGCCTGTAATAGGGCGTGAAAGGGTCAAAACAACGGGAATAAGTATTGTGTCCGATATCAGACCTGAAGGTGGCTCGTGAATTACATACGAGGTCACGCGCGAGGAACAACCTTGGGAACAGGGGGTGTAGGAGAGTCAGGTTTCGATCCTGTGGAACTGTGGGTTATGGGCCCACCATGTGGGTTAAGAGTAGGAAGGGCGGTAACGTCTTGCACGATCATGTAAGCAAGGCATGTCAGAGGATAGCCTGTCAGTTATGTCGGCAACAACGTCGGTACCAAGGGCGAGGGACGAAGAGAACCATTTTCCTGCTCGTTGAACAAGGCGGACCAATTGGCAACGTTCTCATCCATCAGTGGTTACCGGAATGTCATCAACAATAGAAACAGGGTCTTACTGACACGGTTTGTACACCAAGGTGTTTTACATATAGATCACAAGAAGGGTTAAGCAAACCAATGGAAAGGAAAATGATATTCTCAGATTAAACAGAACAATGAAAAGGAAAATGTTTTTAAACACATATTTCAGGGGTATATCCTTCCCAAGGATAAGCAGAGCATGATATCCATGACAGGATATAATGTAGAAAACTCTTTAGGTAGGGGAGAGAATTTTCATGACATTACCCATACATCGGTGTTTGGATAATTGAGCAAGAAACATTTAGCATTGGGCTTCAAATGTTCTTGTTGAAAATCGGAGTACCACAGACATGCTTTAGGATAGCATTGACATGGTCTTCAAGCAAAAGGTCAGACTTTGGATACACAAAGGATCCATCAGGATGAACTTATTAAACAAGGCATTCCATTTCCTCATGGAAAATGGCTATCCTTGTTAAAAAGGAAACTATAACAATAGGTCCTCCGGCCAGGGGTGCTAGGCATGACATCACCTTACCGGGTCTTATGATGACTAGCGTTATAACTCTTGTAAATATGTTCCAACCATCATATCTGATGGAGATTCAGATATGATTGGTGTCAGGATACCTCAGGCTCAGGATGCTTGAGAAGAAAGATGCAACACAAATTAACGGGATGTCACTGTAAGATTCTCGGGAAATGAACTATGAAGTGATTTCCGTTAACAAGTGTTCATCATTAGCCCAAGGAGAGGTCAAGGAGGTGGCTGATGAACTCAACGACAATTCATCGAGATTTCCAAAAGATGGATTTCCACAATTAAGTGAACAAGGAGATAACATTTGTCAGACCAAATGATATAAGGAAGTATGCTCGAGCAGAACATACACAACTAAACATTGGTTGAAAGGTGCGCCCGAAATAAGGGTTGGGTTGCACGACCAATGTCGGAATGGTGATTCAATAATCAATAGACTAAGAATGAACGGCCGACCATTAACTTCAAAGCAATAGGGTTGCTAGAAGTGCAGGATCCAAACAACACCGTTCACTTGTTGGTACCCCGGTTGGAATCAACACGAGGACCACGAAAGAATGGTGATGGTGAGAAGTATCACTACACAAAGAACTCTCAAGAGGTGGAACAAATCTCAGAACATTCTTGACATAAAAGATGGTAATACTCCAAGATAAAGAAGAACAAAGGCTGGATAGCAAGGAACTCAAGGTATAACACAAAACATGAAAAAGTTTGTGTTGGGGGAAGGCAAGAATATCGTCGATGATAACACAATCATCGAGGGGCACGGATGGCGTTTCTCATCATGAATTCGATTGATATCCTGGAGGAGCATCAGAATGTAGATGATGATCACGACACATTTCTTGAGGGATTACGAGAAGATGTAATCGATTGGTGATAACATCAAGTCAAAGGAATGATGAAGCGAAAAGTTATTGGAACCAAGGGTACGACACAAACTCGAAACCAAGCTTGTTGTTCAAGGCGAAATGATATGACGATGAGGATCGACGTAAGGTTAGTTCATCGTCGAAAATTGTGCTCCGAGAAGAAGGACCGGGTAGCACAGTTAAAATTAGCTCGATAATGAGCCGATCAGGCTAGGAATGACTTGAAGGATTAATAAATTTGTAATCAACAAAAATTACTTAGTTATGGAATCAGAGTGCGGAATCGATTCACTTATCGATGTTCTCGGTTGACGACAACCCAGAATCCATGGAGTCACTATGACGGGGAAGGGTACTACTTCATCAGAAATTCATAGAATGAAGTGCAATGGGTTGATATCCTCGAGATACCAGTGGGCAATACTCAAAGGTAGTACAAAATAGAGGTTGGATTGGGTATTTCTCTGCAGAAGTCAAGTGCTTAAACTTGCACGAGAAATGGTATTTAAAGGAGAACATGGTCGGAACCACGATTGCAAAAGGCGGATCCAGATATAAGATGAACTTATACCAAGGGAATACTTAATTTAAGAGAAGCTTTCATGATAAGTTCTACATCGTGTCCATGGGCATGAACACAAAGTTCAAGGTCGACTCCCACTTCTCCAATGCACAACCTTTCATTCACTTCGCGTTCAATAAAGTTGTAGTGTTGAAATTTTATCCGCAAAATACCAGAAGAGTACGAGTCGTGAAAACTTTCGAGTTCACACATATTAAGGAAGGCATAGGTTCAACCCATCGGGGCATCTTAGAATCATATACCAGAATCTTTAGAAGTAATTAACTCAAGCTCGAAGGCAAAGCATGGTTGAGAAAGCAGAGGATACAATTTACCAAAGACATTATGTATCAGAGGAAAGGCTCACAAGGTTATTGAAAATGAAGGGCGTTGTCAGATAAAATCCAACAAAGGATCTGGTGGCCCACAAGGGATCTGATGTGAGCATCGGTACTCAACTAGAGGAAGGAGAATGCAAGGAGATCAGATTATAGAAACAACTGACTAACTCAATGGTCAAATGCAAAGGAATTATGATTTCCAAATCAAGGGATCAGAAGCAATGCTCTGATTAGGGATTGATAAGTTGAATAGCCTTAGGGTACAATCAACGACAATTGGATTGGTCGAGAACCAATTCCAGTTAAAAAGAATGGCAGCTCAGCCGGAAAAGTAATTTATAAGGATCAACGATGATTGCGTGTATTCGCAAACATATTGAGTCAACGAACTCAAAATGATAATGACAAGGAATGTCAATAAGACTACGAGACTTATGGGATTAACCATAATGCAAGCAAGTTAAGAATTTCAAGAGCCAAGGCTCCAGAGGATTTTCGGAAGATCGAATAGTATTTTGAAGACTTTTGTGAAACACATGAACAATCTGAGGGATGAGCGGATACTCGACAAGTGCAGTATTTATTTGAAGGGGTATTCATGTGGCAAAGAACTGCTAGGCAGTAGGCACAAAGTATTCTCGAACAATAGAGAAAACTTCGGGTATCTTGTAATAACAAGATCAATGGGGGATGATCGTATGAATGGCAAGTGTAAGTAGTTTTCCATACGGATTTATCGGTGGTCGGGAATAGCAAAAGTGAAGGGCACAAAGTCTCGTGAGAATATTAAAGAGTATCTCCGAAACCTTACAGTGCGATCGGTGATCAAGCTGGTGAAGGGCCTCTCCGGGAGAAAGTATTTTCGAGAACCTAAAGTTAGATATTAGTAAAAATCGTTTAACCCGAATAGAAGAGCGTTCAGAATCCCAGAGTAAAGGTCGAGGAGTAAAACACCCTAATACCACCCAATGGCGACGTCGGCCCATGGGCCGCACAGCCATGTTAGTAAAAGTTTTGTAAAGTCTAGACTCGACTTCGGCCAAGGAGTATGGAAGGGGGATTCCTACAGCAATGGGCTCGATACCAATCTCAGACGCCCCTAATTCAATCAGACACTAATCATGCACGCAAATGTGTACGATCAAGATCGAGGACTCACGGGAAGATATCACAACACAACTCTAAAACATAAATAAGTCATACAAGCATCATAATACAAGCCAGGGGCCTCGAGGGCTCGAATACAAGTGCTCGATCATAGATGAGTCAGCGGAAGCAACAATATCTGAGGCGCAGGCCTCCTGCCTGGGATCCTCCTAACTACTCCTGGTCGTCGTCAGCGGGCTGCACGTAGTAGTAGGCACCTCCGGTGTAGTAGTCGTCATCGACGGTGGCGTATGGCTCCTGGGCTCCATCGTCTGGTCGCAGCAACCGGGTAAAGAAAGGGGGGAAAAGGGGGGAACAAGGCAACCGTGAGTACTTATCCAAAGTACTCGCAAGCAAGGAGCTACACTACATATGCATGGATATATGTGTAAAGGGCCATATCAGTGGACTGAACTGCGGAATGCCAGAATAAGAGGGGGATAGCTAATCCTGTCGAAGACTACGCTTCTGGGAGCCTCCGTCTTGCAACATGTAGAAGAGAGCAGACTGAAGTCCTCCAAATAGCATCGCATAGCATAATCCTACCAGGCGATCCCCTCCTCGTAACCCTGAGAGAGAGCGACCACCGTTTGTATCTGGCACTTGGAAGGGTGTGTTTTATTAAGTATCCGGTTCTAGTTGTCATAAGGTCAAGGTACAACTCCAAGTCGTCCTGTTACCGAAGATCACGGCTATTCAATAGATTAACTTCCTGCAGGGGTGCACCACATAACCCAACACGCTTGATCCCATTTGGCCGGACACACTTTCTGGGTCATGCCCGCCGCTGAAGATCAACACGCCGCAGCCCCACCTAGGCTCAACAGAGAGGTCAAGACGCCGGTCTAAACCTAAGCGCACAGGGTCCGGGCCCATCGCCTCGAGCACACCGCACGCTATGCGTGGGCGGCGGAAGGCAGACCTAGCCTAGTGGCGTTCGATCCAATCCGGCGGCGCCGCTCAATCACCGACGTCACGGCGTTTCGCTGATACCACGACGCCGGATACCCATAACTACTCTGCGTAGATGGTCGGTCATGTCTGAGACCAAATGGCCGGACTCAGATCAAATACCCAGGATCTCGTTAAGCGTGTTAAGTATCCGCGAACGCCGACCAGGCCAGGCCCACCTCTCACCTGTAGTCTCAACCTGCCTGCCGCCTCCGCCACAAAGTAATAGTCGGGGCGTGGGAACCCAGGCCCACCTCTACCGGGATGGAGCCACCTGTCCTTTCAGCCCCAACTTAACAACAGTATCACGGTGTAATGTAATAGTGTAAAGTATATAGTATATGCCCGTGATCACCTCCGAAGTGATCACAGCCCAAAGAGTATAGCATGGCATTTGACAAGAGTGTAGGGTCACCGATGGAACACTAGCATCCTATACTAAGCAGTAGGATAAAGGTGTAAAGGTAACAACTTGAGTAGCAAGGACAGGCTATGCAGCAAGATAGGATTAATCGAAGCAGTAACATGCTACACTACTCTAATGCAAGCAGTATAGAGAAGAGTAGGCGATATCCGGTGATCAAAGGGGGCTTGCCTGATTGCTCTGGCAAGGAGAGGGGTCGTCAACTCCGTAGTCGTACTGGGCAGCAACAGCGTCGGTCTCGTAGTCTACCAGAGAGAAGAGGGGAAAGAAACAATGAATACCATGCAAACAAATGCATATCAGGACAACAAGCAGAGCTAGACGTGTTCTAACACGGTCTGAGGTGATACCGGTGAAGGGGGGAAACATCCGGGAAGCATCTCCGGTGTTCCGTGTTTTCGGGCAGATGAACCGGAGGTGAAATGTTGCAGGTTCACTATGCTAGGGACGCGTGGTGGATAAACGGGCTGCGTATCCGGATTCGTCTCGTCGTTCTGAGCAACTTTCATGTAGAAAGTATTTTCATCTAAGCTACGGTTTATTTTATATGATTTTCTAAAGTTTTAAAGCATTTTTAGAATTAACAGAATTAATTTAATTTAGAAAATGCCATTATGATGTCAGCATGAGGTCAGCGTGATGTCATCAGTCAACTGTCAGTTGACTTGGTCAAACTGATGCATGGGTCCATTCTATCATAGACTGATAACTAATTACCGGTTGCTTAGTTTAATTAGCAGGTTAAGTAAATTTAACTAATCATCTATTCATGATTTAATTAAGTTAATTAATTGTTTAATTAATTAATTAATTAGTTTTCTTTTTTATCTTTTTTATTTTAACAAGGGCTGGGCCCCATGTGCGTGTGACCCATCTGGCCAATCGGGGCGGCCAACGGGCGCGGCCTTTATGCGGGCGCTGCTGGCGTCTGTTGCGGTGCTCGCACCGAGGCCATGAGAGGCGAGGGCGAAGCGCCGGGGCCTCGGTGGCAGCGACGACGGGAGCAGCTGGCACGCACGCCGGGCGAGACGAGCCGTGGCGGCCTTCGCTGCTGGGGAAGCGCTGTCGGTGCCGGGCGGCAATAGGGCAGCAGGGGCGGAAGGCAACCCCGCGCGACAAAGACGGGCAAGCGGGGCGCGAGGCCACCGCGAGTGGGCGGCGCGAGAAGCGGGCCACGTGTGGCTTGCGAAACGGCGCGGGGCAGGGGCGGCAAGGGAGGCGAGGCGCCGGCGAGCTACGGCTCGATAGACGGCGTTACGCTAGCAACGAGGGAGGGAGGCGGCGGCTCACATCGAGCATGTAGGGTACGGGGCAGTGGCCGCGGGGTGGAGGCCGAGGACGACGCGACGGAGGAGGCGACGAGGTCGAGGGAGGTTCGGCGACGGAGAGGACGGTGGCGATGGCGTCGGGGAGCAGCTCGCTTGCCGAACCAGACCGAGACGAGGGTGATCCGGCGGAGGGGGCTCGGCGCGGCGGCGGGGTCCGGTGACGGCGTCAAACGTCGGGGCACGGTGGCGTGGTAGAGGAAGGGCGACGGGTGGCGGTGCCAGGGACGATGGGGTCGGGGCGGTTTGCCCCGATCCAGAAACGGGGGGGGGGGAGTAGGGGAGAGAGCGAGTGGGGGCAGTGGGGGCGTTAGGCTAGGGTTTCTGTCGGTGGGGAGGTTATGGGGGGTTATGTGGGCTGGACGGTTGGATGGCCAGCTGGGCTGAGGCCCAGCGCGGCAGGGGGGGGTGGGTGCTCCCTTACTTTTGTTTTTTTTTTTTGTTTTACCTTTTGTTCATTTCTCTTTTAGTCTTTAATGTATTTTAGTTTAATTAAAGGATAAAATAAACTTCTAAATTAGTATTATCATTTAACCCACGGCTACAAAAAGTTTGACCCCTAAATAAAATGTTTTAATATTTTATAATTTAGAAAAATGCATTTAATTAATGTTTTAGTTACTGTTTTAATTATCATAGTGCATTTAATTATTTTATAGAAATGTGGTTTCTCTACCAATATTACCTATGATTTAATTGCCACAAACCGAATTGTTTTATTGTTTGAAAACTTTTGTTGTATGCCATATTTGGAATTTGAATTTTGAATCGGTTTTTTGAACTAACGAGGGATTAGCAACAGTAACGGAGGTGACGTGGCATCATTAGCAGAGTTTTTCTGTAGCCTAATTATCCGGTCGTCACACCAGCCCCCAAGTCGCAAACGGCCAAGTAATTGGAATCATCCTCAATTCTTGAGCCGGCACATGAGCATGCCGTGAAAATTTCTGACAGCCATCACATCGTCTAACTAGGTCTTCTGCATCGCGATGAGCCACAACCAAGAGAACCCGTGATTTAAACGCCTTAGCCACCAGAGACTTTGAACCGGCGTGGTGACCACAATACCCTTCATGGATTTCGCGTAAACTTCCGCAACCTTCCTCAGGGGACACACAACGTTGGAACGCGCCTGACACACTGCAATGATGCAATTCGCCATTGACAATGGTCATGGACTTGGATCGCCGGACTATCTGCCTGGTCAGAGTCTCATCCTCTGGCAACTCGCCCCGGTTCATGTACGCAAGATAAGGAACCGTCCAATCCGGTATAACATGCAGGGCTGCCACCAACTGCGCCTCCGGATCAGGAATAGCCAAATCCGCTTCACCAGGGAGCTTGACGGACGGTTTATGCAAAACATCTAAAAAGACATTAGGCGGGACCAGTTTACGCTGAGAGCCCAGCCGGCTTAAGGCGTCCGCCGCTTCATTCTTCCGTCTGTCCACATGATCCACCTGATAGCCCTTAAAGTGACCTGCAACAATATCCACCTCACGTCGATAGGCTGCCATGAGGGGATCCTTGGAATCCCAAGTGCCAGACACTGTTGAGCCACCAGTCCGAGTCATCAAGCACTTAACCCGGCTGAGATTCATCTCCTTCGCCATCCAAAGACCATGGAGTAAAGCTTCATACTCAGCTGCATTGTTAGTACAAGGGAACATCAAGCGGAGAACGTAACGGAATTTGTCACCTCGTGGGGAAGTTAATACGACTCCAGCCCCGAGCCTCCAATTGCCTCGGATCCATCAAAATGAATCATCCAATATGTGTGATCCGGCTTCTTCAGGTGCCTGTAACGCCGGCCCAATCATTGATGAAATCCACAAGCGCTTGAGATTTGATCGCCGTTCGAGGCACATATTTTAACCCGTGCGGCCCAAGCTCTATAGCCCACTTAGCAATCCGGCCAGTTGCTTCCATGTTCTGAATTATATCGCCCAAAGGAGCAGAGCTGACCACTGTGATCGGATGGCCCTGGAAGTATTGCTTAAGCTTCCGGCTTGCCATAAAAACTCCGTATACTATCTTTTGCCAATGCCGATACCGTTGCTTGGATTCAATAAGCACCTCGCTAATATAGTAAACCGTCCGCTGAACCGGATATTCCTTGCCTGCCTCTTTGCGCTCTATCACAATAGCCACGCTGACTGCGCCAGCATTAGCCGCTACGTATAGTAATAACAGTTCTTTGTCGATTGGGGCTGCAAGAACGGGCGGATTGGCCAACTGCCACTTTAAGTCCTCCAATGCTTCATCAGCGGCTGGACTCCAGACAAACTGATCTGTCTTTTTCAGCATCTGGTACAAAGGAATGGCCTTCTCTCCGAGGAGGCTGATAAATCGGCTCAGCGCGGCAATCCGGCCTGCCAAACGCTGGACATCGTTAATACACTTCGGTTTAGCCAGGGAGTTAATAGTCGTAATCTTCTCCGGATTAGCTTCAACTCCCCTGTTGGACACGAGAAAACCCAATAACTTGCCTGCCGGAACACCAAAGACACATTTGGCCGGGTTGACCATCATCTTGTAGACCCGTAGGTTGTCAAAGGTTTCCTTCAAATCGTCAATCAGTGTCTCCTTCTCCCTTGACTTGACCACAATATCATCAACATAGGCGTGCACATTACGGCCGATCTGTTTATGCAGGCAATTCTGTACAGCGTTGATAAGTTGCTTGGGCGCTCTTGAGCCCAAAAGGCATAGATACATAGCAGAAGGCTCCAAAGGGAGTGATAAACGCTGTTTTCTCCTGGTCCTTAATTGCCATCTTGATCTGATGATACCCAGAATATGCATCCAAAAAACTCAAACGCTCACAACCCGCGGTGGCATCAATAATCTGGTCAATGCGGGGGAGGGCAAAAGGATCTGCTGGACAAGCCTTGTTAAGATCTGTGTAATCCACACATTACGCGCCAAGTGCCGTTTTTCTTAAGAACCAGCACCGGATTAGCAAGCCACTCTGGATGGAAGACTTCAACGATAAAACCAGCTGCTAAGAGCCTGGCCACCTCCTCTCCAATGGCCTTGCGCCTTTCTTCGTTAAACCGGTGGAGAAACTGCTTCACCGGTTTGTACTTGGGATCAACATTAAGAGTGTGCTCAGCGAGTTGCCTCGGTACACCTGGCATGTCAGAAGGCTTCCATGCAAAAATGTCCCGATTCTCACGGATGAACTCGATGAGCGCGCTTTCCTATTTCGGATCCAAGTTGGCACTGATGCTGAACTGCTTGGACGAATCGCCAGGCACGAAGTCAACAAGCTTAGTCTCAGCTGCTGATTTGAATTTCAGGTCCGGATCATGTTCTGTAGTCGGCTTCTTCAAAGGGGTCATGTCCGCCGGATCAACGTTGTCCTTGTAATATTTCAACTCCTCCGTAGCGCAAACCGACTCTGCATAGGCCGCATCACCTTCCTCACATTCCAAAGCGATCTTGCGGCTCCCATGAACCGTTATTGTCCCCTTGTGACCCGGGATCTTGAGCTGCAAACAGATGTAACAAGGTCGTGCCATGAACTTGGCTTAAGCCGGCCGCCCAAATAGGGCGTGATATGGGCTCCGGATTTTCACCACCTCAAATGTTAGTGTCTCTGATCGGGAATCGTGATCGTCCCCAAAAGCCACTTCCAGAGCTATCTTGCCGACAGGGTATGCTGATTTGCCAGGCACCACACCATGGAACACTGTATTGAACGGTTTGAGATGTTTATCCGTTAGCCCCATACGACAGAAGGTCTCATAGTACAGCATGTTAATGCTGCTCCCTCCATCCATGAGTACCTTGGTGAACTTATAACCTCCCACCTGAGGCGCCACCACCAGGGCTAGCTGACCCGGATTGTCGACCCGGGGAGGATGATCCTCTCTACTCCATATAATGGGCTGCTCCGTCCCAGCGTAGGTAATGGGGCACGGCCGTTCAACAGCGTTAATCGCCCGCTTCTGAACCTTCCGGTCTCGCTTGTCTAAGCTAGTGGTGAAGACATGGTACTGCCCACTATTCAACTGCTTTGGGTTGCTCTGATAACCCGACTGTTGCTGCTGCTGGTTGTAACCACCTTGGTTATTCTGATTGTTCTGATTGTTATGTCCGCCCGGATTACCATTAAATCCTGAACCGGAATTTCCTCCATCGTAACCGCCCGGATCACGAACCGCCAGAGCCGTGATCATACCGAAAGCATTAGAACTCGAACTCCTGCATAATGTAGCAATCCTTCCAGAGGTGGTTTGTTACGCCTCCTTCGTCCCATGCTTCGCATAGGTTGATTCAATAGATAGTTCAAGCGGTCCGGATTGGGATTAGGCGCTCCACTTCGATTCGGCTGTTTACCCTTGCGCCGCTGGCCCTTGTCCTGCGCGCTGGTATTAGCTACAAAGTCCATGTTGCCATCCGCTTTACACTTGCCATTACCTGCTGAGTGATGTTGGTGGCCCTTGGAGTTGCTGTTCTTCCTTCCCTTCCCTGTCTTGTCATCGTCAGACTCGGGATCCTTGGTACTATCAGAATCAGCATACTTTACTAAAGCGCCCATGAGAGTTCCCATGTCATTACAAAATCGCTTCATGCGCTAACTTTAACTTCAGAGGCTGAAACCGCAGTTTCTCCGTGGTTAAGATCGCAGAGTCAGCGTTGATCCGTCCGACGAGTGCAAGATTTCAAACGCGGCGTACCCAATGGGTTGTTGACTCCTTCCTCGACACACAAGCCGCCAAGTCCAGACGGACATGGGCTGCTTACAGGTATCTTTGAAATTCTGGATAAACCGGGTTCGCAACTGGGCCCATGAACTGATAGAATTGGGCGGCAAGCTCTTTAACCAAGTACGGGCCATCCCTTCAAGCATCATGGTAAATCAGCTCCATGGCCATCTCATAGCTCTCTATCCATGCTTCTGGAGGTAAATCAGCAGTGTAATTTGGCACCTTGCACGGACCCTTGAAGTCTTTGGGCAAGCGACGCTATGAAAAGCGGGATCAAACAGGCACCCCAAGCTAGAAGCGACCCTGGCTCCACCGAGGTGGTGGGGCGAACCGCGTGGCGAAGCGGACGCCTCGCTCAGGCTGCTAACTCGGCCTCCCTTCGTGCGGGCCGGTCCACCACTTCACGAGCATCGCGAATACCGCCTGCCGGGTTATGGCCATGGGCCGTTTCACGGTGTCGTGCGTTGCTCGATACAGCCGGTTCATCCATACGCCTGATGTAGCTCCTGCTCGGACGTGGGGTGGAATGAATCCGGTCACGACTGTACGAGTATGCTTCCTGTTGGATCAAAGCGGTTTGAAGAAGCTCCTTAACCCGACGTGTCTCTACTGCCTGCGGAGAATCTCCTTCGATCCAGATGGCCTCCAATCGTGAAGCGGCAATGACAAGATTGTCCATAGGATTAGAATAATGACCCGGAGGTGTCTGGACCGGCGGAGGCATCATATTGTTCTGCCGAGGGGGTTCCATGAGGCGGGGTTGGATCAGCGCGCCTGGCCCTGGCGCCTCAGCCCGGTTTACCTCCGGCGGATTACTGGTTCCCGCCCCTGGGGTGTGAGAGGTTTCTAGCATCGAAAACTGAAGGCAAATGGGACCTGTGTTTCTGCTTTAAGACCTCATGCGACGCGTTCTGGTCCAACATAAGCTTATAAGCCTGGGCATCCAAAGCGGCCCGCTCTGCGACCATCCTGTCGTTCTCAGCTGCCAGGTCTGCTTTGGCCTGCGCGATCTGCTCTCTCACCTTTGCAACTTCTACGTTGTGGGCGTCTTGATCCGCCGGATTGGCCTCTGCCATAAGCACAGCTAGTGCGTCGAACAGGTCAGATAAAACTTGAGCCGGCGGGTGCACAGGACCTCCTGCCCCGGTTGCTGCCGCCGCTGATGGTCCGGAGAGCATCGCCGCCGCAGTCGAAGAGTGAAGCGCCGCTTGTGTACCGGCCATAAATATTCCAACCCGGTTGGGCTGATCGGAGGGGTCCGGAATACTATCGCCATCGGAACAGCCCCTCATCTGGTCATCTTGCAACTGGTACAACAATTCGGTTTCTTCGGTCAAGGACTCGTCACCGGAATAGACGACGGTCTCACTACCATATCCCGATTCGTCCTCATGGTTTCCTCCGTGGATGACTCCGCTTCACGGCCGGTTTAACCTGGGCAGATCTCGTACGCTGAGCCGTCTCGACGAGGTCGGTACAGATGTCCGGCTCAGGCCCTGGCTCACCAATCTTGCCGATGAAAACATCTATGCCACCAAAGGGGACCCGGTATCCGTACTCGATTGAGCCGGCATCGGGGCCCCATCCTGCGTCGTCGATGTGGAGCTTGCCGCGACGACTCTTGGTCATCCGGCCCACAGCATAGCCTTCGAGTCCTTCGAACTTGCCCTCCAAGATCATCAAACCATCGTGCGATAGCCCCACGGTGGGCGCCATCTGTCGTGGTTTTGTCACGGCAGATGTCCTCATGAAAGGACTTAGTCGTGGAGCCATCGCTACGGGTTAACTTGAAGGGGTTAAAGCGGACGCAAAGACACAAGAGTTTATACTAGTTCGGCCCCTTCGATGAAGGTAAAAGCCTACGTCTAGTTGTGATGGGATTGATGTGGTTTCGATGACTAGGGAGCAAATAAGCTTCGCCTAGGCCTCGAGTTGTTATTCTCTTTCCTGAACCGCCGCCGGGTCGTCCCTTTATATACACAGGTTGACGCCCGACCGGTCTACAGAGTCCCGAACCGACCTATACAAAGTGTCCGGCTCGGTCTCTCTCCTTTCTAACTTATATTACAAGTTTACATAATCATGGCGGTTTACCACTACGGGCCTTAATCCGCCTTTGGGCCGTGGGCTTCCAAGCTTTACTAGTTGAACGCCATCTTGAAGACCTTCATGGGCTTCAGCACAGTCTAAGGTGAACCGGGCCCTCCTGGCCGGTTTATATTTAGTAGCTATATCCTCAACAGTAACCGTTCGGGAAGTTAGATGATTTGGAACGATGAGGGGTGATTAGAGATTAGAGGATAAATTGAGCAGTGATGAGGGGTGGTGATTAGAGATTAGAGGTTAAAATAATTCAGAAATTTGAAAATAAAAAAATTAAAAAAATTCAAAAAACAATTCAAAAAAAATCATAAAATTTCCTTTAGTCCCGGTTGGTGTTACCAACCGGGACTAAAGGTGGAGCTCCACGTGGCCGCGGCCTTTAGTCATGGTTCGTGTTAGAACCGGGACTATAGGGGGGAGGCATTAGTACCGACCCTTTAGTCCCGGTTCAGGAACCGGGACTAAAGGCCCTTACCAACCGGGACAATAGGCCCTTATTCTACCATTGATTATGCAGATTGAAGATCGTCGAATGCAAAAAAGGACAAATCTATGACATTGCATTCATTAGCCCAAATATCGTAAATGAATGGGCGGTACAAAACAGAGCCAAAGATACTGAGGAGAACTTGATGAAGGTGTTCCTTCGACATCAAAATAAAAAGGAAATACTCTTTCCTTACAACTTCAAGTGAGTGTTACTATCTTGTGCATATTCGGTTTCACTTACTCGAGGTTAGGTGTAACGGATGAGTTATGCGTGCGCAGGTTCCACTTTATTCTGCTATCCATTAAGCTTGACGGGGGAGTAGTAACTGTCTTAGACTCGAGACATAAAGATCCTAAGGATTATGCGGACATGACTGCAATGCTCCAGAAGTAAGTTCAATCGTTGTCCCACCATATCGACAACTTTCGTTCATTTCCTGATATCAAGTAATCATTTTCTTTGCGGGCAGAGTTTGGAACAAGTTCACCGGAATGGTTCCAAGTCTGAAGAACGAGCTGCGATTTACACACCCCATAGTAAGTAATACAAGCTAGTTCCGCGCATCTCTCATTGATTCTAGTTTCATCAATACCATTATCATGCTTGATTATCAGTTTGATTGAACTCTATTCTCGTAAAGTGCTTGTGGCAGGCAGACGGAAATAATTATGGGGATACTACATTTGCGAGTTCATTCACCACTCGACCTCTGAGCGGGGCTTGTCTGACAAACAATATGATGTATGTAAACATTATTCACAATTTTATTATATTACCATCAATTGTGTTGAGTTTCATTCATATATATATGTATTGACCCCCTTCTTTAAATTAGATCTGGCAGATGTGGGATGAACTCCTACCACATGTTCCCATATGAGCAATTCAAGAGGAATTGGCATGATTCTTTCTTGACCACGTCATACATGAAAAGAGAGAATACCATACAGAAATTCAATGGGAGTTTGGTGCTTGATGATGTCAAGGATGTTATATTGTATATATGTAGTACCGTTGGATAGATATACGAAAACTTGTTGTTCGACCAAGCACGGAGAAAGAGAGCTCACTTCTCTCTATATATATTCATGACGATCTTGTGTAATTAATGGTTTCCTTCATTTGCTTACTAGCTAGAGTCGAATTCTCTCTATATGTAGTAGCTAGCGTCGACCAAGCACGGAGAAAGAGAGGTCACTTCTCTCTATATATAGTAGCTAGCTAACACAATATGAACCCCCTAAGCCCTCCAAAACCCCTAAACCCCCCCTTTCAAAAAACAAAAACCCCAATGCCTGAGGTCAGGTGACGCGTGGCTGCCTTTTAGTCCCGGTCGGTGTTACCAACCCGGACTAAAGGTCCTCCTGCCTAGGCACCCCACAATGGCCACATGGAGCCACTTTAGTCCCGGTTCATAAGCCAATGGGACTAAAATAATGGGCATTAGTACCGATCGTTTTGTCCCGGTTGCAGAACCAGGACAAAAGGCTCTCTGGAACCAAAACAAATGCCCTGTTTTCTAGTAGTGCGCACGACCTCTAGTGACAAGAGCTGATGTAGCTCATCACGATGAATGAGTGCGCTCGTGACGAAGCAGATGGATAGGTATCCCACAATGCATTGAGGAAGCCGCGCCGTAGTGCCGCCGGCCGCCGACGGCGAGTGATGGATGGGACTTTCAGTTAAAAGAAACAAAGGATGGGAATTGGGAAGGGGAAGGGACTGGTGCTTTGAGATTGAAAAGGATAAGCGTTAGGAATCGGGGTGGGTCATATAGGATTTTTTTCCCATCTCTTTGTTTGGAGCTGGTCCGACTGGACCATGCCGTACCCGGCCTCGAGCTCACCTGACCTGACCGCGCCGCCGCCTCCAACCTAAATCACTAGCCATCCACCACACTACAGGAATCGGGTAATTTGCCGTCTGTGCTCCACAGACGGCAAAGGCCTAAAAACAGACGGCAAAGAGTTTGTCGTCTGCAAGCTGACGGCAAACTCGGACGGCAAAGATAAGTCGGCAAAGACTACTTTGCTGTCAGCTTTTCATCAGCCAGACGGCAAAGATTTTGCCGTCAGCCAAATCATTGGTTTGCCGTCAGCCTCAGACATAACAGACAGCACATAAAACATCTTTGCCGTCAGCCAGATTCGGTCTTTGCCGTCAGCATCAAACATCAGAGACGGCAAAGTTCTTTTTTTAATAGTAAAAAAAGAACTATCCATGCACATGCACAGGGCAGGGTCAGACGTGTTTACATCTCAAATTACAAAACAACAAAATATCTACATGTCCAGCTCCACCCAAGCAATAATACAACTAATTACAAAATACAACTTGTCCAGCTCCACCTGAGCAATAATACAACTAATTACAAAATATCTACATCTCAACATGTCCAGCTCCACCTGAGCAATAATACAACTAATTAACAAAATATCTAATTACAAGGGTACTAATTACAAACAGTTAAGTACAAGGAATCAGAGGGGGGGTCAAGGCATTCATCCTCCTCCATTGCCAGGAAGCAGAGAGGCGGCGAGTGGGACTTGGACTAGGAGCCGGCGAGCTTTGGACGGCTTGGGGCGGACGACGGTGCAGAGTGGACTCCGGCGAGGAGCAGTAGGCATGGGCACGGACCGGACTTCGACGAGCTCGGACGCTGGCGCGGGGCGACAAAGATGGTCAGGGAAAAGTGGGGATTTAAGAAGGGCCGGTGCGTGGCAGGAGGGAGGGCCGGGCGAGCGGCCGGGCGTGAGCGCCAGTATGAGGGAGGGCCGGGCGAGCGGCTGGGCGAGGTGGGGCCCGGCTGGGCGAGGGAGGGAGGCGAGCGCTGGGCGAGGCGAGACTGGGCCGGGGCAGTGTGTGGCGGGCCGAGGGAGGGCCGGCGTGCGGGGCCCGAAGGTGGAGCTGGTGCGCGGCGGGGCGAGGGAAGGCCGGCGCGGAGGGGGCCGAGGTGGAGCTGGTGCGCGGTGGGGCGAGGGAAGGCCGACACGCAGGGGGCCGAGGTGGAGCTGGCACGCGGGGGCCGAGGTGGAGCTGGGACGCAGCAGGGCGAGGGAGGGCCGGCCCGCGGCGGGGCGAGGGAGGTCCGGTGCGCTGCGGGGCGAGGTGAGGCGGGCGGCTTCGCCGGGGCAAGGTGGGAGAGAGGGAGTGCGGGTGGGGTGGGCGGGTGCGAGGTGAGAGAGAGGGAGTGGAGAGGATAAGGCCAGCGTGGGTGGGTGGGCCAGCGGGTTGCGCGTGGGTGGGTGGGTTGAGACCGATCCGGGTGGGCGCTGCAGATCGTGCCAGCTCATCGATCTGCGAGATCGATCCGGGTGCTGTGTTTCTTGCTTTGTCGTCTGGCGTTTTGTATTACAGACGACAAAGAGCTTTTCTTTGCTGTCTGTAGTACAAAACGCAGACGGCAAATATTTTGCCGTCTGCGATCTATATTACAGACGACAAAGATACTCTTTGCCGTCTGTAATATAAAACGCAGAAGGCAAATGGATACTTTGCCGTCTGTAATAAAAAACGCAGACGGCAAATTTTATTTTGCCGTCAGTTAATCTTTGCCGTCTGTTGACTACGGCAAACCCTTTCTTTGCCGTCAACCCGATGAAATGCTGACGGCGCCGTACCCGGCCTCGAGCTCACCTGACCTGACCGTACCACCGCCTCCAACCTAAATCACTAGCCATCCACCACCACCTGCTCGTCCTCCATCATAGATCGCTGCCCAACCTCACTCCGCCGCCAGTAGTGGCGGCCAACCACCGCCGCAAACCAACTCATTGTCCGGCTTTTATTGATCATTACTGTGCTCGCTCGTCGATCGGTAGAATATGGAGGGCGGCTTACGCAGATCGAGAAGGATCATTGGCAAACCACCCTCCCCATAAGACTAGGCGGCAGAGGATGGCCAAAACGCGGCCGCAAGCACAAATCAAAAGCCCCACTAGAGCTGAAGACGAGGGCCCCCCAATTCGCAGCTGCTGCTCGCGCGAACTTGAAGGGATTAAGCGCCCGTGCTGTTTCTCCTCAACCGAAGCATCATCAGGTACACATATTTTTTTAAATTAAGGAGCCCACAACTCCATATTTCATTGCAAAAAACCAGCTCCTGGCCAGATGGGCTGCCAAATGAGTTGTATCCGTTGATAAAGTTATTTCCCCTGAAATGACCCACTAAGTTACCCACTCGTTTGAACTGAAATAGCCCATTCTTGATCAGCTAAATTACTCATGTCAGTGAAGTTACCCATCCATTACCACTAAAACTAGCAAGGTCACACGCGCATCGATGTGGCTAGATTTGTTGGTTTGTTCCTTATGGTATTTCAAATATATGTGAAAGTATATTGCGTTGATAGTTAAATATTTTAACTTGCTATTAAATAAACAATTAAACCATGTTTGTCAATAAAAATGGATTCATTTATGACTATATGTTAGAATTTAAAATTTAATTTTTATTGGCTTAATTGATTTTTATGAATTAGAGATGCAAGTCCCCTTATAAGATGAGTGATGCTTTGTGTAGTCCAATTATTTATGCTTGCCGGTTCTTAATTATACATTTTTGTTCACTTAGTGGAGGCCATCTTTGGGTGAAATAATCATTTACATATGTATTTGTCTTTTATAGGTAGCTATCCCTCATAGCTATGTCATTACCTGGAAAAGTATTTATCTCTCCATAGTTTCTGTAGTAACCTCCTCCTAACTGTGTATCATCATATTATTTTTATGTAGTGACCAGAGACACTATATGTTTTCTATCTTAGCATAAGATATTATTATTCCGACAATTTTTTTATTTAATAGCAAGTTAGAATATTTAACTGTCAACGCAATATACTTTCACATATATTTGAAATACCATAAGGAACAAACTAACAAATCTAGCCGCGCAGATAAGCGGGTGACCCTGCTAGTTTTAGTGGTAATGAGTGGATAACTTCACTGACATGAGTAATTTAGGTGATTAAGAATGGGCCATTTTAGTTCAAATGAGTGGGTAACTTAGCGGGTCATTTCAGGGGAAATAACTTTATCAGCTATGGCAACCCATCAGAGCCAGGAGCCGGTTTCTTACAATGAAAAAGCAAGCTGCGGGCTCCTTAATTCCAAAAAAAAACACATACCTAATGATGCTTCGGTTGAGGCGGAAGAGCACGGGCGCTTGATCCCTGCAAGTTCGCGCGAGCAACCGCTGCAAATTGGGAGGCCTCGCCCGGCTCTAGTGAGGTTTTTGATTTGAGCTTGCGGCCGCGATTTTGGCCATCCTCCGCCGGCTGGGCTTGTGGGGGATGGTGGTTTGCCAATGATCCTTTTCGATCTGCGAAAGCCACCCTCCATATTCTACCGACGGACGAGCGAGCGAGTGCAGTACCAATCGATTAAAGCCGGATGATGAGTTGGACTGCGGTGGTGGTTGACGGCTAGGTGGCGATCTGTGATGGAGGAGGAGCCCGGGGCGGTGGTGTGAATGGCTGTTGATTGAGGTTGGGACGGCAGCGCAGTCCAGTCGGGTGAGCTCTAGTCCGGGGACGGCATGGTCCAGTCGGACGAGCTCTCTCGAGAGAGATGGGGAAAAAAATCCTATACGACCTAGGTCGTACGCACCCTCAGGAGAAACCCACCCCGATTCTTGATGCATGTCCTTTTCAATCTCAAAGCACCTGTCCCTTCCCCTTCCCGATTTCCATACTTTGTTTCTTTAACCAAAAGTACCATCCATCTCTCGCCGGTAGCGACCGTGCGGCACGACGACACGTCTTCCTCGATGTACTACGAGATACCTATCCATCTGCTCTGTCATGAGCGCACTCATTCATGGTGACAAGCTGCATCAGGTCTTATCACCAGCAGCCGCGCGGCACACCGACGGGGATGGAGCGGCCCGAGGGATGGAACACGACGAGCAGGGGAGTTGAAGCCGGTGGGAACGAGCGCACCTCCGGCAACGTGGAGAGCAGCCAGGGCAGATGATGGCGGCAGCCGGAGTATGGGGAAACTGTACATCAGTATGGGCTACAGAAATCGGGATTTGGGAGGAAAACGATGGAAGAAGCTGATAGCTGCCTTGAGATCGGTTTGGCAGGTCTGAAACACTTGAGGAGGTCTCCGGTTTGGGTGTGTACGACCCGGTCATATAGGATTTTTAGGGGAGGGGAACGGCTAGGGACAAAAGGGAATACCTAATATGAAGTATAGAACTAAAGTTGCCGCTCGTTCAATTTTTATTTCTAAATTTACATGTCGATTGTGTCACTACCAATGTCGTTTTTCGACTGTCGAGAAATCGTCCAATATTTTTTTCCATACTCGCATATTGAAATTGAGACACAGGCACCACTCTCCACGAAAAGGTCCCCGCTCCATAAATACTGTAATCAATGGATTTCATCAAATAATTGTTTCCTTACCAGCAGTTCTTCGAATAATCCTTCCCTTTGTTCATAGGTGTCTAGAATGGCAAACACAATCAGAGCGGACTTTTCCACAGACTTATCCGCCATTGAACGTGAATAGTCAAGAAGCTCGAGATGGTGGAACCTTGTTGTTTCATATAAGCTAGTGCAAACATTTTGTTCCATCTATTCCTTGACTTTGAACCTGAACTTCTGCATTTTCACCAGTTAAAGTAACATAGTTGGGATTTTCCAGTACAAAACGGTCATTCATACTATCTGCAATAGTACGACAACACCTCCTTTGGTTCTCCATAAACTCTCGTTTAATCTTAGGTTCGTTGAAACTGTGCAACAGAAACTCTACTTCAGCTACTCTCTTCAGCCGCTCGTTCAATTTTTATTTCTAAATTTACATGTTGATTGTGTCACTACCAATGGATCTCTAGAAACAATGGTAAGCAGTGGCAGAAGCACACATGGAAGCCAGCAAGCAGCCAAGCACTCATCAACATCAAAAAGCCACGCATACATCAGATCCAAATTAGTATAGTACCACTACTACCTAATGAGAGAGTCTAGTACTACGATCTACGGAAGCACATGCATCAAGATCAAGCACACATCAAGCACATCACCAGGGGCTCGGGGTAATTATTGTTTACCTTGTGAGTTGCGACAGTGGTGTAGAAGAGCAAAAGATTCAGGCGGAGAGGCGATTCCAGGCGGTGGGGCCGCCGGCGGTGAGCCACTCTAGGCAGCAGAGGAGGCAGCACCGAGACACTCCATGTTGCAGCGGTGAAGGACCTTGAATCGCCCTCGATCCCTAGCTCCTACTGTGGTCGAACGGAGAAGAGAATGCGGGAGAATCCCGGAAACTGGTTTCTAAAATACAAAAATGAGGCACAAGCTTGTGTTAGACTAAATCTCCAGAGGAAATAAGTGATTAAAATGACATGGTTTTCTGACCTTCCAACCAGCCGACATGCAGTGTCTGCTCACCAAAACTCGAAGAATAAAAAAAATAGAATGCATCTATTTAGTATAATTATCTGAATGACATTAACAGAATCTGCTAAAAGAACATGATAACGAAGTTGCATGCATGCTTACGCGTATCATCAGATCGCAAAAAGAAGTTCTAGGAATCTCCAAGGGATGCGTGGGTGCTTGCATGGGCTGCAGAAAATTGCTGCTCCAAAACGAGCAAGCTGAGTGGTGGGCGTCATTTGGAATGATGGAGATACCAAATGGAGATGGGGCCTGAGGATGTCACCATTTCACAGTATGCGCATGATACCAGTCCGTCCGTCCACCCTGTGTAGAATGGACGAAAATTAAAGAAAGACAAAAAATTGTCTCACGTATATGAGTAACGAAATTCATCCAAAGGCATTCTTTTTAATTGACAAAGCATTATGACTTACATAAATAGAAGGGACAATAAAGTGTAGTCCTTGGTTGTACATGACTTGTTGGAACCACTCATTGCATGAAATGGAGGGAATCATATTCCTATGTAGTTTTGCATACTGAAACAAATATAAGGCACATGTGTCATGTGTTCATCGAATTGAAATAAATTTCAGAGATGAGATGCTTACCTACAAACGTGACCAGCAAGTGATGTAGAGGGAAGAAAACACAAATAGCCATCGCAATCTGCCGCAAATCATCAAGCATCTTGCAGCCGAATCTGACAAAGTGAGAAACCAGACTTAAATTTCACCCAGCAATATAACTTACCAGAGACAAACATGCAGGAAGCAAAATCAACAGCATGGCGAGGTTAACTTGCGAGATATAATCAGGGATTTACATAGTTACATGGTATGCGTCCATGTCGAAGGAAATAAAGCAGGGGGGCTTGTTCTTCATCCAGCGGGCATCAGCCAGAGATGGTACCAGAACTTGGCCAGTGCTCAGGGAAGCTTCGGGTCGACGCCTCCTCCCGATTCTGTGATTCATCGGCCTGTCCAAAACGATAGTTGTCATGACATGGGGCGGTACGACGGCTGTCGACGGCGGGGGGAGGGGGTTCCAATTCATCCCTCCAGCAAACTGATATTCTGAGGGCAAAACGTGATTACCTAGAGCAGGCTCGTTGGTTATGGTGCAAGACTACGTGAATGGAGGAGACGATGAAGATGAAGAGGAGAAGATGAAGAAGATGAAGAGGAATATCTGGTGTAGAATGCGAAGAGAGTTGTGCAAAATCAATCGATTCAGTGGGGACTGGGGAGTAATTGAGGAGACGACGGGCTGCGGCGGCGCACCCGGATCTCAGATTTTTCTATTAAATTATAAGTATAAAGCAATTTATGTCTGGGTGGGCTTTTCTTAGGGCATATATTAGCAGATGGCCCAACAATCTTGTATGCAGCAGGCCACATGGGCCACACAGGAACGGAACAGGTGGTGTAGCGCGATGCGAAACGGCGATGCCGGCTGGATGCTTCGATCGACCAGATGGAGTTTGTTAGCAAATAAGGCTTGTGTGTGCACGAGCTGGGCGTGTCAGTGCGGTCCGTGTCCATGTTGAGCCTGTGTCTGAGCATGGTACATGCAGTGTATGGCCATTACCTGGGGCATGTCTAGATAGTGTTCGAGTAGTGTGTGCGTGCGTGTCTGTTAGCGAGAGAGCTAGGACTAGGACCCAACAATTGACATCATAGCCACGGTTGCAGAGGTGATCGCCGGCGATGTCGCTCGTCCCGTACGGCATTGGAGGAGGAGGCTCGATTTCACTGCCCATCCCGCAGTTGACGCCAGTGAACTACACCTCCACGACAATCAAGGTGGAGGCGATCCTTGATGCCTAGGGGCTGCGGGTGCGTGGTGGCTCCGGCGGATGGCGCGGCGATCAACGCCATGAAGAGCAAGATGGCGCGGGCACTGCTGCTGGGCGCACTGTCGGAGGATGTCTTGATGCAGGTCGAGATGAAGCTGACGGCGAGGGAGGTGTGGGACAGCCTCAAGGTCTAGTTCATCGACGCGGACTGTGTGAAGGCGGCGCGACTCTCCACCCTCTGCGGCGAGTTCGATCGGCTGCGGATGGGCAACGACGAGGAGCTGGACGCATATGCTGGGAGGATTAGCAGCATGGCGGCGAGGTACTCGGGACCTGGTCGACGCTCGGTGACACTACCATGGTGAAGAAGTTGCTCGACACCATGCCGGACCGGCTATACACCGCGGTGGCCGGAATTGAGCAATTTTGCAACGCCGACTCGATGCCATTCAAGGAGGCACTCGGATGGCTGAAGACGTTTGAAGAACGGACGCGGCGGCGCACCCAGGACGTCGGCGAAGGTGGCGGCGACCAGCTCATGCTCACTGCGGCTCAGCGGGCAGCATAACGGTGTCCGGAAGGCAGCGGGTTCGATGACGCCTGCGGCGGTGGCATCATAGCTTCGGGCGATGGAGGGAAGCATCGTGGCCGGTGCTACAACTGCAAGAAGTGCGGGAACTTCCGGCGTGATTGCACAAAGCCGAGGAAGGAAGCGGCGGCGGAGTAGGCTCTCATTATCGAGGTCGACGACGTCGGGCCGGCGCTCCTCTAGGCCAAAAATAGGGGGTGAATGTTAGCAAATAAGTCACAATGGGCATTGCAGTGCGTGTGTGTGTGCGCTGGGCGTGCCAGGTGCGGTCCGTGGCCGCGCCGAGCCTATGTCTGGGTATTGTACATGCATTGTTCGACTAGTGTATGGCCATTATCTGGGGCATTTCCAGATAGTGTGCGAGTAGTGCGTGTGTGCGTGTCTGTTAGCGAGAGAGTTAGGGCTAGGACCCAACATAGTTTTTACACTTGGGACCTACTTATTGATGTGGATAGGCTGCATGTCAAGAGAAATATTATAGTGGGGATCAATTATTTAGGGTTTTTTTTAAAAAAAGACTCCCCGGCCTTTGCATCAGAACGATGCATATTATATATACCATGTAATGTATCTTGAGGCGTATGCTCTATGTAAGGGTAGACATGAACTACCACGCGAGCACCTCGTAGACTTTCATGAGAGTAACGGAATAAGATAAAAACACGGACACTTTCGTGGAGCATGCTGCAGAAAGCCAATCACTTTATTTGATAATATCATGGTTGAAGCGCTACTGCCTGAAGTTGTGGTATTGCCTGTGCTAAAATGGGCCTGGAAAATATGTTGTCAACTGAAGCATACATTTTTCTTCTGGTTACTGATCCAAACCAGGCTGAACGCTAGGGCTCTTCATCATGGAATTTTTTTCATTGAAGATTACTCTTGTGTCATGTGTGGACCGCAGGTGTTCGAAACCAGGGATCATTTGCTTCTGCATTGTCCATTTCCCAAATGTGTTGGTCATACATTTGGCCTAATTGGGCTCCCAATTATCTGGTAATTTCAGGATGAAATTTCACACGTTAAAACCCTTCTAGCTGTACCTGTTGCGATGGAAATTACTGTTCTTGTTTCCTGGTCATATGGACAACAAGGAATGATTTTGCAGGAGGAATTTCAAGGAAGGGCTCGGAGGTAAGAGGAAGGAGTACCACACTATTTAATCCTGGGCAGCTCTAGATAGCCAGCCCAGGTTTATCATGTGTATAACCCTTCTTTTATTCTTTGGACTGTGGCATTTGTTTCTTTATTTCTTTATTTTTTTGGCTTGTATAGTTTGAGACATATTGAGGCTTTGTTTTTATCTATTTATTTAAAAATCAATAAAAATACACAGCAGAGTCCGGCTATTTCCCTCGAAAAAAAGTACTGAGTTGAAGACACTATACTGTTTATAAAACTGATGCATTTATTAATGTCAAGAACATCAAACCATTAAAAACATATGGTTTCAAGAAAGAACTAGCATACCTGGCCTTGAATAGAAAAATAATAATTTATTGCTTCTAAAGCCAGGCATCAACGAGACTATTTTCAAGGAAGTTGGTTGTATTTGTCTTCTGTTGCAATGTTCAAGCACGAAGGGGGACTTAACCTTCAAGCGGTTCTTTATTTTTCATTAGCTTGTGTGCTTGTCAAGTTGGTTGTGTTGTAAGCTATGCTTTCAACATCCTTGTATCGTTCAACCATTGGTTTTTCTTTCTGCGTTAGTTTGATGGTAATCTTCTTGTTGGATGTATCCATGGACAGTTCATGGCTTTGCTAATTCAAACTTGGCCTCATCCGGATTCTCCGTCCTGAAAAATGATTTTGGTGAGACCAAAAATACTTCTAGTCCAATTGGCGGTATTCTTGTTTCTGTCTCTTCTTCTCACTTCTCCACAACCAAACTTATTATCCACAACTTCTCCCTCTCAAGATCCAATTCCATCCTAGCCTCGCAATAACCTCTTCTTCTAAAATCACTTGCCTAAGCATACCAACACTAATTTTGTAGTACAATTTTCCCTGTCATTAAAAATGGCACAACATTATTTCTTCATCAACCTAAAAGCCAAATCCTAACTAATTACTACTCCTCTCTCACATGAACTACTCACACAACAAAATATAAATTTTTCCTTTAATGGACCACTAATAGGACGCGTACCATAGCTTTGACACTTAACAAATCCTTTCATGCGAGAAGAAATCTTCAATCCTTTGTGGGAATTATCGCAAATGCTATACAGAGCCTTGATGGTTTTTGTCCTTGCTTGGACAAAAAAAATTAGTGCCACCACAAAACCTAAGATCTTTAATATTTTTTGGATTATGTGAAATTAATCAAATAAAAATAGACATAACCATCATAAAAATAATATTTCCTCCAGCCTGTAACGTATTGCGTAAAGATTTTTTGAAAAGTTAAAGTTTGAAAACTTTGACAAACTTTAAAGATAAAACTGTTTATATCTACAATACCAAAAATATAAAATATGAAACTACATCTAATGGTATATGTTTGGCATTCTAGATGTAAATGTTTTTCTCCACCAACTTGGTCAAAGTTTGTGAGGTTTTACTTTTCTAAAAATCTATATGCACTACATTATGGAACGGAAGGATCATGTAAAACTTATTTTCTTATTTGATCCAATTTTATTATCCTTAATAGGTTTATTAGTGGAGATGTTTACATGCAATGTCTTAGACCATTGACCATGACTATCTATATCTCCTTCATCGAGTTACTGCATTTATAGTGTTGGCACCATATTGGTTTAGAAAAATAGAATATTGGAAAGTAAGGAAAACAACAGAAAGGTTGTCTCTACTTTATTTTAGAAAACATAGAGAAAAGTAAATAGGTATACATAAAATCTGAAAAATGAAAAAAAATCTATATGGAAAATGATGGCAGATCCCGTACGTATGCCCAAACATGTAGGGGCATCAAGATTGTCATGTACATCTTGCTAAGAGGTGTATTATGCGATAGTTTGATCCTATACCCTCCATCCGTAAATACATGTTAACACATTGATATCAAAAGTAGTGATCAGATAGATGTATATTTGTGGTCACATCAGTGTGCACAACATCATCAATTCGCTAATGGAGGGGCTATTTGTTATGACATCAAATCAGTCTAGTAAAAAATCACAACAAAAAAATAGTCAAATTATATGCTTTTGTGATGGTATCTGATGTTCTAGATGATCTGGTCCAACATCTTGGTTCATGAGTGATATTAAGCATGCATGTCGCCCATCTATGTAGCTGCATAAGTTCACGGACGTTTCGACTATGTGCAGAGGCGGATTCAGGCCCCAGGCAGCCAGGGCCTAGGCCTGGGGCGTGGTAACGATTTTCTTGGTTGACTGTAACAAATTCTTCACAGTAGCTGATTGTAGCCATACAGCCTGCCTGGGACGTGGTCTGATTGTGTTCGCATGAACTGCCTTTTGGACCTAGGCCTGATTGAAGTACATGCCACCACATCAATTCTTAGCACATATTAGCCAATTCCTGCACAAGAACGTACTCTGGTCGATGCTCCAGCTCAGAACAGGTACATACCATGGAATCTTTAGCCTTCACTTTCTCGTCTAAACATGTTGTAGGCGTTAATGACGACATATGCCCACTTGCCAGACCGTCGACGGGTCATCGCCTCATTGGGACATTTCAGGGGTGGATAATAATTGCCTCAGCCGAGTTTGATTGGAAGACGTCCTGCCACAGGTACTCGTACAGCTCGGCATGCACCTCAACTGGTACTCCAGTATGGATTTGCCAATCTTTGACGTGTAATATGATAGCACCCGGAGCTAGCGCTCTGTCAATCTCACCTCATGGTGCACATATTGTTTTTGGCTTGTTGGTTCTTCCATTGATTCAATGAAGCTTCACAATGGTAGCATTGGTTCTTGATGATTCAGAGACGTGGTAGCACTACGTAGATCTCGCCCACAACGGAGAAATTATGGCTCTCTTTCCCTCAAGATTGGAGAGGGAAAAACCGAAGAGTTTGAGATTCATGTGCATACATAAAAGAAATAGTTACATTATATGCACGTACATGTGGGTTCAGATCGATAATTCATGTGTCCGTCGCTAGTGCGGGGTCCATCAAAGGGAGGTGGATGGCGGCTGTGTGAGAAGAGGGTTCCTATGAACGGACCAGGTAGGGCTCATGGATGCAGGGCACGAATTTGCATGGGGCAAGGGGCAGGGTCCGATGATTTCTATTCCCTTTCTCTGCGGGAATTTTTTTTAATCCCTTGAGACGTGATTTATAAAGTTAGAGTCATACGTGTTTGTCATGTGTTGAGCTTGAAATCCACCAGATGTTTAAGTTAAAATAAGATATAGTATTGGTTAGAGTCTGTTTGTCACTGAGACCCACCAGATGTTTAAGTTGTATATACATTGAACGGAAACGATTTTTAAAATTTACAAAAGGTTATCGAGATCAAGGGCCTGTATTTTCTACTCCCTCTGAAGTTTACAAAGGTAGTAATTAATGTGCAATTTTGTACTAGAATTTTCTCTTGTTATCTCGTATTGTGCATATAGTGTATACATATTCATATAGGATGTTGGGTGTCACGTTGAGCCTAACGTTTGTATGGTCTAAGGGACAATTGTCTGTGAATAAGAACGATTTAAATGTAATTAAGATTCTTTTCCACAAAAGGAAAAACACAAACACCAAAGATTTTGCATGTAGATCTTTGTATAATGATGCCAGCTAACATATTTGCATTTCATTAAATGCCAGCAACCAGCGACTGTACAATTCAGATCTAGCCATTAATATTTGATAATAAGAAACGACATAAAATTTGCCCGACATAAGATGAAACTAGACGAAGATTCTCAAAAATAAATAAAAAGAATTGCATCTAGAGGACAAACAGATTGAGGAACTATCGTCCATGCATGAATGATTTTACTGGAACCGATGGACACGGGTTTAGATCTCCTCTTCTTCGGCGTTGGGCTCAAGCACTTGCTGCGCCATCTCCAATCCGGCAGAGAACTCCGGTGGCGGCATCGCCATAAGCCATTGCTGTAACTCTGTCTCGAACGACGGCGGCTGACCAATCATCATTTGCATCTGCTCCATATCCATCCCGGCAGCGAACCCCGGCGGCGGAGGCATCTCCTGCATATCCATCCCGGCGGCGACCACCTGAGCCGGAGGCATCTCCATCACCATCTGCTGTTGCATATCTATTCCGGAGGGGAACCCCTGAGGCGGAGGCAGCGGCGCCATCACCATCTGCTGCATATCCACCACGGCCTCGAACCCCTGCCCCTGCGGTGGAGGCACCAGAAACTGGAACTCCATCCCGGCGTGGGCGCCGCCGCTGCTGCTACCGAACTCAAAGATGCTGCCACCGAAGATCTGGGCCGGGGGCGGCGGGGAGATTTCAACCTTGCGGCTGAAGTCCATTAGAACCTGGTTGGCGCGGTCGGAGACGTCGGTCTTTACCTTGAGAAGCGTGGCAAAGAAGGCCGCCATGTCCTCGTCCCCGATGTCGCGCGCCTTCGGGCCGACCCACGCCGCAATCACGTCCCCCGCGGCGCGCTCCTTAGCCATGGCCTTGTCGATGCGCTTCCTCTGCTTCTTCACCTCCGTCAGCTCTGCGCGCATCTCGGCGAGCTGCTGGGCCAGCCTCTCCACGTTGTCTTCGTCGGCAGCGCCCTCCCCCGCGCCGGCCCCGGCACCCTCCGCCGCCAGGAAACGGTCATTGGCCCTCGGGCAAGCACCCAGACCTTCCCCCGGCAGGAAGCGTTCTACGACGGAGTCGACGGAGGGGTGGCCGAAGGAGAATACCTTGCCGCCGGGAGAGAAGGCGAGGGCGGCCAGCTGGGCGCCCGTGAGCACAGACAGCTCGCTGGCCTTGTTGAAGAGCCCCACTCGGCGCTTGGCGTAGGAGACTTGCCGGGCATCCTGCTGCTCGATCCGGCGGATCACGGTCTTCTTCCGGCCGCTGCCACCCCTTCTGTTGGGTGCCGCCATTGCTCGCTCGCTCGCTCGGTGGCTGGGCTCTGGGAAAAGAAGGAAGATGAGCGTGTGTGGGTGTGGCTATGCCTCGGGGTCGGGGGGCTTTATATAGCAAGCGGCCGGAGAAGAATCGCGGAGCTGAGCCGCGTACAATAAAAGCTATGATATCCCATGAGATGTGATTGGGTATTCGCTGAGCTGTCAACATTAAAACTCACGCGTGGGATAACTACGTACGTAGTATACCACGCAAACAAAAGGATAACTACGTACGTGGACGAATCGATCGGGACGTGATTGGGTATATAGCTTCTCGCCCCGAACAGCTCCATCGTCGTTCATTTTTGCAGCACGACTAACAAAGCACAGAGCTGCCATGTCAACGTTCGGGCGATCGAACGAAACGAGCCCGTCACACGGCCTTATCCATTCGTTACGAGAACTCACGCACCGAGAGCGAGGGACTCCCACTCCACGGAATCTCGCTGCGGCGCTGGGCAAGAGGTGCTGCGAAGGAGCTCGCGGATGGGATCTCGTGCGGATGGCTGCCGCAGAGGCATTCCTGGAGAGCTCGACGGAGGAGCTCGTGAAGGCGGCTGACCGGGTACGTGGCTGCCGCAGTGGCGCGCTCAAGTGGTCGTGCACGGGGCAGCTCCGGAGGCTGTACAGTGGTCGTGGTCGCGCAGGGAGCGCGCGTTGGCGGCACTATCGAAGAGGAGTGGCTGGAAGGCATTGGGTGGCGATCCGGTTAATGACGAAGGTGCGACCCTACTACTGCACAGGTACTGACGCGACTACGTGAGCTGCGGCGCTGGACCCCGTTGCCGGGCGTCCCAAAATCCCCGCCATTTTTCTTTCTCATGGCCTCGACAAGGTGCTTCAGGAGGCGAAGCCCGGAGGGGAGGAGAAGCGGTGGATGTCCTCATGGGGGAGGAGGCATACGGCGCGACCACCTGCCATCGGATCTACATCGACATCTCGTCTGGCCATTGCATGGAGCAGGGGGTGGTGGGCTGGTGGCCATGCCCGTCTCGCCAATGAGTCCCTGCGCCTTCGGATCGTGATGGGAATGGGGGAATGCGTGCATGTTGTACTGTACGTTGCAATTCTGTGTACGAACTCATGGCAAATTCGCATGGGCTGAAATAGATTATACCGAATGTTTTTGCCATGGAAATTTCCACTTTTTCCCACATGAATCCAATGTTCAAATTAGCATAACCATGGCAATTTTCTGGAGCACATGGTAAATTAATACATGGCTGAGTAGATGATACTGGATATGTTTTGCCATGGGGAATTATGATTTCTCCCACGAATCCAATGTTCAAATTAACATAACCATGGGTGAGTAGATGCTACTGAATGTGATTGCCTTGTCAAAATCCATGTATCTTGTACAGTAGTTTTTCCACAATTTGCCACGATCTACTTAGTATATTTTCTTCTTAAATTTGCCGTGTTACCTTACGAACTTTTTGAATTTAGTGTTCTTTGGTCGTGATCCTTGTTTGTACTGTGCCGCACGTCTAATATCGTGGTAAATTAGCATTGTCAGACATCTTACAAGTTAAGTTGTTTTGCCATGGCAATATATTTATTTTTGTAGGAAAAATACTCTAGAGGCAATAATAAATTGGTTATTATTATTCCTTGTTTATAATAAATGTTTATTATTCATGCTAGAATCGTATTGACCGGAAATTTAAATGCATGTGTGAATACGTAAACAACACCGCGTCCCTAATAAGACTCTACTAGACTAGCTCATTGATCAAGGATGGTTAATGTTTCCTAAGCATAGACATGAGTTGTAATTTGATAATGCGATCACGTCATTAGGAGAATGATGTGATGGACAAAATCAACTGTAATCTTAGCATATGATTGTGTCACTAAATTCAGTTTGCCGTAACTTTCCTAATGTCAACTATCTGTTCCTTAGACCATGAGATCATTCCACTCCCGGATACGGAGGAAGAATTTGTGTGCTATCAAACATTACTTCGTAACTGGGTGATCATAAAGCTACTCTAAAGATATCACCTAAGGTATTTGTTGGGTTGTATGGATCGAGACTGAGATTTGTCACTCCGTGTGAAGAAGGACATATATCTCTGTGCCCTCTCAGTAATATAACATCACAAGAATCTTGCAAGCATGTAACTAATGAGTTTAGTCAAGGGATCTTGTATTATGGAGTGAGTAAAGAGAATTGCCGATAAATAGATTGAACAAGGCATGGAGATACCAACGGTCAAATCTCAGGCAAGTAACTTTTTGCCAGACAAAAGGAATTGCATAAGGGATTAACTAAATCCTTGACATCATGGTTCAACCGATAAAGATCTTCGATGAATATGTGGGAACCAATATGGGCATCCAGGTCCCACTAGTGTTTATTGACCGGAGAGGTGTCTCGGTCTTGTTTGCATGATTATCGAACCCGTAGGGTCGCACGCTTAATGTTCGATGAAGCTAGAGTAGTATTGACATATAAGTATGGTGAAGTATGAAGGATGTTCAGAGTCCTGAATGGGATCCTGGACATCACAAGGAGCTCCGGAATAGTCCGGAGGTAAAGATTTATGTATGGGAAGTCATATTCAGGGTTCCGAAAAATGTTTGGGATTTCTTGATATTGTGCCAGGATGGTTCTAGTAGGTTCAAGAGTGGGACCCTCCTACATGGGGGACATACATGGACGTGGGAAGTGGGGAAAGGCCCTACAGCCCTGTTCTAGGAGCACCAAGATCCCCCCTAAAAGGAATAGAATCATTTTCCGAAGGGATAAGATCAGGATCCCTAAAAAGGGGATGGCGATCGGTGGTGCTGCCAATTTAATCTGCTGAGTGCCTCAACGGAGAAAGCCAAAAACTAACTATCTGGGTGAGTGGAAATTGGTCGGCTATCCGAAGACCGTGTCAAACGAAGGGCTTATTTTTTTACACCAGCCGAATTGCGTAAAGGTGTTGACCTCGGCCTGCTAAAGCCGACCACTTCACACGCCGGGGGCTCCTCATCAGCCCCCACAGTCAAACTCCTATGACTAAGTGAACGTTATAAAGCTATTATAGTTTGATTGCCTAGTTCCTATAAGCACAGACCACCTCCGGGTACCGATACATCGGCTAAGGGTCAGAGAAGCCTCAAGGAACACCCTTTGTATATTCTAAATTGGGGCAGAAGCTGATGACCGGCCACTTTCAGTTAAACACGGTCGTACAAGAGGAAAATTAATTAAGAAGAACAATTAAATGATGGAATTTAAAGCCATACTCATTTCAACAAAAGATAGTTTTTTACATCCCAAACACCTCGGTTCTCCGAGGTGCTAACTAGAAATACAAAGTGTCCTTTGGACACATGACTTCGGTCATTCGGGCACCCTCTGCTACCTCATCAAAGAATTCTTCCTCGGTGCGATGCTTCCCTTTAGCAGGTCCGTCAGCAACGAACCTCACATCCACCTTTCGGAATTGCGTCTTCACGCGCGCATATGCCTACCGTGCTCCTTCAAAGCACGCAGACCGCTTCCAGCAATCAACCTGTTGGGCAGCAATTCGCAGCGGAGCAAGGAGGCCAAAGAGGATGGTCGGCAAGGCTTCGGCAGGCAACAACTTGATGCAGATGTCCTGGAGCGTTGGCCTTGCCATGCAAATTAAATCCACCAGCTGCTTCGTTTGATGGTTCAGCAGCTGCGCCGATGGCGATTCTAGGAACTGCCACCAAAATGCCTACTCCTTCTCATGACCCACCCGCTAGTCAAAGTGCGCAACGGCATCGCCACACTGTTCGGAAGATCCACGAAGATCTCTGTGGAACGCCACAGTAGGGTGAGCTCGACGCACCCTTTACTGCCAAACACGCACTGCAATAAATATGGCTTACCCGAGGCGATTTGCTCCACTGTGTGGAGCACCTCGCTGTCAGCCCGGGCGGTGTCTAGAGCTCGGAGTGTGCAAGTTGGAGCTTCTTGAGCAATTATTCTGCCTGCTTCTTCCCCACCTGAAGTTTGTCCCATGCATCGAACACGCCCTTAAGGGCCTCCTCGATCTCCATGACCCATGCCCGGTCTTTTCCCCGGCCAGAATCTCGGCAGCTCGGGCCTGCTCTGCCTTCGCGGCCGCAACCTTCTGCTGCTCTGCCTCCTGCTGAGCTTTTTTTAGATCATCCTTGAGCTCCTCAAGCTTGGCCAATGCTGCTTTCAGTCAAATAGTTCTGCATTAGCTCTCCACCCAAATCCAGAAATATCAAACTTCTTGTGTTCTATATAACACTTTAAGGAATGCAAGTCCAGATCGCTTACCTCGAGACAGCTCGGACCCCTAGTTCATCCGGTTCAGGTCCTCCTGGGATCTCTCGAGCTTCCAATTTACCTCTGCAATCTACTGGGAGACAGAGTTCGGAGCTGAGGTCGAAACCTGCAAACATAGATCTTTCATATAAGCCCCACGGTCAATTTATTGAAACTTCAAGACAATCGCCTTATGACATTAGGCAGCATCCTGGGGGGCTGCATGTTACGCTCCTACTTTTCTACGACCCCAACGCCGGTTGCTTGAAACCAACTTCAGGCTCGGGGGCTACTCACTGGCCTAGAAATTTAAAGGGCCACAAGGATATGTCCCCGGACAGTTGCATGAATTTGCAAAGAAAATTTAACCACAACAATTATTCTTGTATAAAGATAAAGGAGTAACTCGAAGCTCGTAACGAGGTTCTTGAAGACCTCGTGGAGTCCGGCCCCTGCGGACTGGAAGCCTTGCAGCGCTGCGCCTATCAAGGCACGATGCCCTTCAAGGTATCCTCCATCTCGTCGGCTCACCCCGTGCTATCCCACCCTTGGGCAGGAAGCGGGGGTGACATAACAACCTCGGGCCCAAGCACCTGGGTGTTGGGCCGAGGCGTCTCCAGCTGCGGCGACCCTGGGGTTCTTCTCCCTAGGTCCTGTTGTGCGAGGTCGAACGCCCGGCTCCTCGGCCCCCACCAAGTAGACTTAAGCTAATACACTTTCCATATTCGGATTATATGCAATGAGGGAGAGGCATAAGCTAACACACTTGCCATACTCGCATCATATGCACTTATGATTGGAACTCTAGCAAGTATCCGCAACAACAAAAGATTATTATGGTAAAACCCAACCATAGCATTAAGTAACCAGTCCTCTTTACTTCCATACACAACAACCCCCTTATTCGGGTTTAAGCTTCTATCAGTCTCGAAGCCCACTATAAGCGAATCCTGAAAGTATTGCAACACCCTATTGTTTCCCACACGTGTGCGCGGCATGGTGGGCACCATGGGACAACATCATATCAACATACAACTCATATTAACCACGCCATACCACAATTAACCCGTAGGACAAAAAGAATCTACTCAAACATCATAAGATGGCAACATATCATTGGATAATAATATGTGGCCTAAAGCACCATGTTTAAGTTGAGATTACAACGGGAAGAGAGAGGTTTACACCATTGTAATGTGAGGGAGAGAGTTGGTGATGACAGCGGCGAAGTTGTAGTGTAGATCGCCGTCACGATGATTCCCCCGGCGACACTTCGGCGCCACTGAGAGAGAGCTGGAGACACCCCCCCCCCCCCCCTCCTCCTTCTTCTTCCTTGGCCTCCCCCCTAGATGGGAGGAGGGTTTCCCCTCTGGTCTTTGGATTCTATGGCTCCCGGAGGGCAGGAGCCCCTCCGAGATGTTGGGAATGGAGTAGAAAACAATAAAAATCCCACCTACGCACACCCAACATCAATATGAAGATGCATAACAGGTTGGGATCATGATCATTACCGTCAACGAGTTGTAGCGGAAGAAGATCATGTTGGTGTTGATCGTACTTGGAGTCCCTCGAACCGTCAATGAACAACCCCTCGAACCGCCGACGAATAGTCCCTCGAACGAAAGACCGAAAAAACGACCTCTCTACTTGGTTGCAAGCCTGCAACCTTCACGAGCCGGCAGTGCTTCGCCATCTAGAGCTAATTGTCGTCGGAGAATTAGAGTGAGCAGACTAGAACCACATTGGGCATCTAATTATGATGATTAGGAAACTAGGTCTAGCTCTAAGTAGATCAACTATGATCAACTAGAACTAGAACTAGATGGGACTAGAGGAGGCTCCAAAAGTTGTGTGTTCAATTGTGGCCAATACCTCAATTATATATAGGTTAGAGGGGGAGAGAGAGGCAGCCACCAAGGAGAGCTCGCTATCGCCGTCGATGAGCTCCCTCGCACCTCGCTCTTATACCAAATGTTGGCGCAGCGAGCCCTAGCACTCGACAGCGATCGCCGGAGACAAGACCGAAGGGGAGGAAGATGATCACAAAGAATTTGGTGGCACACAAACACCTACCGCATCGACGGCTTTTTCTGGTTTTCTCCTCGAGCATGAACTCGATCGCCACAGCAAGCTACACCGGCGGAACGGGGGCTTTATACCCATGTACACTGACACGCTAGCCTGCGCTCGAACGCACCCCACTCACACGACCTGCATGTCCCGCACTCTGCGGCTCGCGCTCCCTGCGCGTACGCACGCGCACTACGCGGCCACCTCCAGCGCCCGACGCGGTCTCCCTCCCGTCCATCTCGCTAACAGATGCACACACACACGCGCGCACGCACGCACTGACTCACGCACACACCCGCGGGCTCACGCATACACACGCTCGTGTCTACCATGGACCGGACTCGACGCGCCCAGCGCACACACGCGCACACGCTAGAGCCCGCCGTGGCTTATTGCCTAACATTCAACCACCTAAGCCACGGCCTAGAGGAGGCCTGCGTCCTCAACATCAATGTCCGCCATTGCCGGCACCAGACTAGACTGCAGCCACGCGGCAGCAAGGATGCTCGCGCCGCCGCGCGACCCGAGCGCCTCCGCCGGGACCTGCAGCTCCGTGCCGCACAACCCGAGCAAGGAGAAATGGCATTGCCGCGCCACCAGCGTCATGTGGGCTTTGCCTCGCAACACACTCTGGCTTCATCGAGGAGGAGGGGTGGGTTGGGGTGTATGGCCGGCGGCTAACTTTTGGCTCCCGGGCCGCGGCGTCGAGGCGACACCAGAGGGCTGGATGCAGAGCTTGTGTCAAGGTGGGTTCTTAGTTCTTAAACGTCATTTTTTTTCTAAAAGACGTGGTATTCTCCTTAAAGTCAAATAAAATGCCATAGATATAGTGCGGTCTATAACATTACTTTTGTTGATGCCAAACAACGTCAAAATATTAATAAACATCTTATTGTTCAAAAACTCCCAAACAAAATAGTGCCACGAAACTATTCCTAGTGTCTCTCGGGTGTACCCCGCGATGAAAAAAGGATGTCTCTAGCGTAGAGCAGAGAACGCTGGGGGAGCAAAATACAGATACGAAGGGTAGAAAACATGCAACATAAGAAAGCGAAGGCCTGCCGGCATATCAGCACTCAGACAGAGGCACACTAAATCATTCAGCAAAGAAGAAAGCTATAGATCAGAACTCCGAATGGTCCCAATAATTAAAGTTGCAGTCATGTAAACTCAAAGTGACAACTTGGTAATAACATGCATAATCCAGGTTCAACCAGAGATATGGTTGGCCAAGGTCCAGCTACCATCAGCATAAACTTATTACATCAAGTCTGTAACCAGGTCTAATCGAAGAGGCACATAATACAGCTGCAGTGTGGATATGTTGAGCCAAACTTGGGGTAAAACTACAACATATACAACAGCACAGGTGCATTGGCTGCGCTAGTACCCACCACCTGCATACGGTATTTGGATACAGAGAAAACAAAATACTTGAGTAGCGAGCAAAGAGCAACGGATACTGATAAATAAACGATGCAAATATGCTTAAGCAAATAATACCTTCAGGGTTGAGGGGAAGATAGCCTCACAGCCACACACTCATCATCACTAAAGGGGAGTATGGTAGCCCCATCTGGTAACACCATTCCAGGATGGCGTCGGTAGATCTTGATCTGGTCAGTTGCCTTGGAGCAACCGCACTTGGCACAAGCAACATGCGTCGCAGTTGCTGCAGTTAGCTTAAATGTTAATTCAACTAGACAATTCCCCGCGCGTTGCTGCGGGAATTTCTGGCAATATGTTTAGGTGAGACTTGGGTTGTGTGGAATATGAATACGATAATAAATTAGCAATTAACATTTTCTTTCATTGCCTGAAGTTAACCTGAAAGGTTTTAGTTTCATAACATCATCTCAACCATTTCGACATTCACATAAGTTGTTACAATCTACACCACATTTAGATACAACATTTATCGATTTATTGCATTACATGACATAAAATGTGTATTGTTGCATTTGTTGAAATTTTGTACATGCATAGGTAGAATTTGGCAATCCCTAAATGTTCTTCCTGAAATCAGTCAGAAACCTCCAAGCTTGAATGATAGAACCGTGACCTGAAGCTCTCAAATGACAAATTTTTTTTAGTGTACCAAGTTGTTCTTCCCTCCAATTCAGTCTTAATGCTGCTGAAAATATTAGATGGATCTCATATGAAACAAAATGGTAACAGTAACTATTTGGAAAAAATATACCAGTGCTATACTCGAGTTACTGTCATATAAAAAGAGTCGTCCTCATAAAATAGTGATTTTTTTCGTTATCTAATTGACATATAATCTGATAGGGGGAAATATATCTGTATAGAGTGAATAAAGATAGTGGTAGCTAGCTGACAAATATTCCACATCTGCAAAACAGAGAAATGTCCTTACGTTACCAAGAATAATAAATTTATATACCAGATAGCAGGCATTTTGCAACATATCATCAGGCATCTAGAAAACTTGAACCAACAATTGGAAATAAGAATATAAAGCATAAGCCAGAGATCCTTATCCTGCAAGCACATCGGGTTGAGGCGGAACTCCGCGGTGTACCCCAAGCTCTCACCCGCGCCATATGGCTGCCATTCCACCTATGAAACAGGGCAACAATGCAAATTTGATGACTATTTTTCAAGCAAGCATGAGAAAGGACTAAAGTAATGACCTCCTTACCTGCTCAGCGTAATCGTGTCCAACTTCGGCAATGTACTTTTGGTACATGAGATTGACATCGTTCGTCATCTCGAAACGATATCCCACTTGTAAGCCCAATGGGCGCCAGAATTCGCCATGTTCATCTGCATACCAAGGATCAAACTCGACGCTCTTCAAGGCCCAACAGTGACGCCTCCCAGCTCCATACGTAAAGTAGAAGCAGATTACCACCAATGCCTGCTCTAGGTGTGATCCTGCAACACGCATCGTCCAGCTACATATGAAAGAAAAACAATGTTAACTTGACAGCAAGCTTGCATTGCTAATGAAATGAGTTGATCACAAAACAGACCAACTACCTGTCGGTACAAGTAGGCAAGAGTCGCTGAACCCCAGCTCCATTTGCTATCGAAGACGGTCAACGCCTTCAGCCACATCCATGGAGCGTTCTTGCCAATGGAGTCAGGAAACAAAGTCCTCGACACAATGTACCACATATACACACGAGCATGTGTCCGGATCACATCATCGGTGGCATCCGGAGGGCACGCCGCAAAGTTATTTTGAATCCACGTGAAAGCAGCTCCGGCTGCTTTCCTTTCCTCTTCTTCTTCTCTTCTCCCTCCTCTACATCATCCTCAGCCTCGGTAGGAGCCATACCGATAAGAGCAATCATTCGCTCGCGCCACCCATCGTAATCGGTGCTCATACAGAGGCCTCCCGTCGATAGCAAGACCGGTGATCAACGAGACATCCTCGAGCGTCACGGTCATCTCCCTAGTCCGAAGATGGAAACTGTGGGTCTCTGGCCTCCACCGATCAACAAGAGCGGACACCAGTGGAGCGTTCAGATTCGGCGTGGACCGGCTGACCAACAGAATCCACGGGAGTAGTCCTGCCTGCTTGATGTACGGTGTGTACCGCTCATCGTAAGGCATGGCAGGACCAGAGACCCCGTGATACCGAATCTTCAGAGGTTCAAGCTTCTGCAAAAACAAGTAATGACAAATCTTAGGGCATGTAAATTTCAACTAAAGGCAAATTTGCAAAATATTTAGATTACTCATTATTACCTTATCCTTCTCGCGCATCATGTAGGCCCGGTGTTGCACGTCAGAGACATCGCCCGAAGCCAAACCATCCTTACAATTTCAAACAATAAACATATAAGAGTTCATCTTCATCTCAAATATCGGTGTACACTAAACATATAACATGTGTTCAACTACAAGAATCTCAACATCTCCTTCTCACACAATGAATATGTCATATAACATGTGTTCAAATAAACTAAACATCTAATGTTTCAAATAAACTCAACATCTAATATATATCTAAACAAACTTCTCATATATGTCTACAAAATCAACATCTCATAGTTATCTATAAAAATAGGCATCTCATACATATATAAAAAACTAAACAATATAGGCTTTCACCAACAAGAATCATATATTGTGAACTAATAAATAACACTACGGTACTACCAATATGAATACACATCCTAAATCGAGCAAACCAAACAAATCAAGGGTTCCATCAAATCTTGGACAAATCTCTAGAATGGCAACAATTTTACGGAGCAAAAGAAAGAGAAGGGAAGAGTTTACCTAGTAGGATGGATTGGGGATCGAATCCACGGATCAAATCTTCTGATCTGAGAGGGATGTGGGGGGGGGGGGGATTAGATGGGGGCGCCGCCGCCGCCGCTGCTCTCTGTCCAGAGAGGGAGAGATGAAGAACTGCCTGGTCGGGCTGGGTCGGCCGCGCTTAAGTCACCGTGCAGCGCCCAAGGGCTAGGCGCTGCACAGGTGCGTGTGGGGCCGCAACTGGTCCAGGGCTGCCACGCTGGCAGGACGTGCGACGCCGAAGGGAAGGGCGCTGCACTGTAGGGTGCGGCGCCCAGCTGTCGGGCGCCACACCAAAGGGTCAGGAAAGTGAAATTTTTCGTTGAGCAGGTCAGTTTGTGATTTCATTTCTGCCTCAGGTCAGATATGTGATTTCTGCCCCTTGTGTATATATACACAGCCCTGGCCGTGCGTTTTGTAACACAGAGAAAAGGAGGAAAAGAAATAAAGAGGAAGAAAAGAGGGCACGACAAGGGCCCTTGGCTATCAGTTTTGTGTGCGCGTGTGTTCGTGCAATTTTATGTGATCCATCCTGAGGGTGGATTTCCAACAGCGTGGTCCGGGCCCTCGCGCCAGTCGGCGTAGGCCGGCGCCGACCACCGCAGCTTTTGGCACAGGTTATGCAGCTCGGAAGTGAACATCGCCGCTGGGCTCGAGGGAGATTCGGTCGGAAAGGAAAGGGAAAGAGGTCGGAATGGTTTCCTCGGTGCGGAGAGGCCTCGATCTGATCTGCGCAGGGTGTGGCCGGCCGGCGTGGTGTGCGTTAATTGCACGCGCCCGTTTCTTCCTTTTTTTGTTTGGAAGCTTGCGGGCTGTTGAGCACAGCTGGGACGGGGTCAGTTAGGAGCTTGGCTGGCCAGTCTGGTGGAAGGTTGTATCGTTCTACCCAAATTGCGCTAGAGAGGAAGAGCATTAGGTTTGAGCTTTTTTACGGTACCCTTGTACTCCCTCCAGCAGAGATGGAGTACCACTAAAATCTGACCCTTCACTTAGAAGGATTGTTTAGTCCTTTCTCCTCTGAATTAGGTCCTTTTCTGCTTTCTAATCAGATCACCGTCCTATCACCAACGAGCCGCTATCACATTAGAGCAGATATGTCTCCATGACGACCGCGCCATTGCTGCCTGGCATCGATATTCGATCGAGAGCGAGTGGATAGCAGTTACCGATCAAACAGAACCTGGCTACAAGTTCTCGAATTCCACACAAAATCTGTAACATGTATACAAAGGAAATTAAAACATAAATATACATTGCTGTTGCATATACGCAAGAGATATCAGCCTCGCAAGAAGTTCGCTCAACACTTGATCCGTCTGACAGAGTCTAATCAAAGCACTCGGTCCCGTCGTTCTATCTTGAATCCAGTTGGTCAAATCAGTTGCATATTTCTACATCTGCAGTGCTGACGTGATAGATCTCCGACTATTTTGATGATCCTGCCTCGCCCTAGTTATCCTGCTTCACCGCGGGTGAGTTTCCAATTGAATGAGAAAGATGGCTCTCGCAAATCGTATGCGCCGCGGCGGTGGCGGCGCGGCCGCCCAGCCCTGGTCGGCGACCTTTCCCACTCGATGCCATTCCAACTAATTCGTGGCCCAATGGCCGCCTGTCTCTTGTACGCGGGCTGACCACACTGCCGCCGGCGCCTATTCTAATGAAGAATTAGGAGTTTTTCTAGAGAGAAGAATTAGGGTTCTAGCGATCGAGTCAAATATCAGCCGTGATGCACTGATATGAGATTAAAATATGAATCAGTTTACCTTTTTACCCCCAAGTAGATGGTACTCCCTCGTTTTTTTAGTTAGTACTCTCTCGTACACACGTTGGAGTACCAATAGACATCAACCGTTGGATCAAGAGAAATGGATGGCTCACATTCATTTAGGGGTACTGTGAAGGAGCTCTTAGGTTTTCATTAGCCCCCAGAAAAAAAGGCAAAAATGTACTCCCTCCGTCCCATAATATAAGAGTGTTTTTGACACCAATATAGTGCCAAAAATATTCTTATATTATGGGACGGAGGGAGTAACTAGCTCTTAGCAGCTAACTAAATATTATATATTCTTTCTTGAAACGGCTTTATGTATAAAGCAACAAGCGAAAAAAATACACGCCCATACGATACAAGATGATGAGGTAGTCCTCAGACAATGCCGATCCAAGAATAATCGGACCATGTAAGAAGCACGCGACTACGCTACCAGAGATAGCACAAGAGGAACCGACTACAACGCCACGCTACATCCTATATAACACCTAAGCTCCACGACAATGTCCCCAGGAGGCAGAAACGGCGCCCAATCATCGCGGCTGCCAAGACAAAGGCTTTCACCTAGAACCCCTTAATGGAGAGGAGAACCACGACGAAGTCTTCAAAAAGATAACGACGCTTGTGAGCGTCGCCGTCGTCGACGACCAAGCGTGAAGCTTTCACCCGGTAGCTCCCCCGAGTAACCATGTGGTCTCGAGGACAAGAGCGACGAGGTCATAACTCCAAATCTGAATCAGGGCGACGCCACTACCGGTGACAGAGAACACACCTGAGCCATCCGTCGCTCCACCTATCGCCGCCTACACGACCAAGGGAAGGCCATCACCGCCACTATGGTGCCCTCCGGAGAGCCAACCATGTGGACCACCATCTGGGTCCCCCGCCCCGACATCCATGTCCGAGACACCACCACCCATCCACGTCGCACTGCATCCACCATGGTAGTAGGAGCAAAGGGCATCTCCCTGGACTCCTGGCCTGGCATCATCCATGGAGTCTAGGTGAATCCTCCATGGCATGAGGCCCTTACGGTCGCGTCTCCAACCAGTCCAGGTGGAACGGGGGAGGCACAACTGCATGACTAGCGACGACCGTCTCCAAGCACGCTCGCACGCCATGTATGTGGTGTTCGACATCGATCTGCCTGATGGAGTAGCTGAGTCCCAACCACCACCAACGACCACCGCACCCATGAGGAGAGGGAACTCATCGCCCACACGAACCACCCGAACCGAACCCCCCACCGCCTAGTAGGAGCGGGAGCTCCGACCCACCTCAGTCCCCAATCTGATATGACCGAGCACGAGCCCCAAGTCCCGATCATCCACCACGCGAGCAATTCGTAACTCCAAATCTGAAACAGGGTGACGCCACCGCCGGTGACAGAAAGCAGACCTAAGCCATCCGTCGCTCCACCTATCGCCGCCCACACGACCAAGAGGGAAGGCCATCACCGCCACCATGGTGCCTGTCAGAAGGCCAATAGTGCGGGCCACCATCCGCGTCCGCCGCAGCGACATCCATGTCCGAGACACCACCACCCATCCACGTCACACTGCATCCACCACGGTAGGAGGAGCGAAAGGCGTCACCTTGGACTCCTGGCCTGGCATCATCCATGGAGTCTAGGTGAATCCTCCATGGCATGAGGCCCTTATGGTCGCCTCTCCAACCAGTCCAGGTGGAACGGGGGAGGCACAACTGCGCGACTAACAACGACCATCGCCAAGCACGCTCGCACGCCATGCATGTGGTGTTCGACATCGGTCTGCCTGACGGAGTAGCGGAGTCCCAACCACCACCAACGACCACCGCACCCAGGAGAAGAGGGAACTCATCGCCCACACGAACCACCCGAACCGAACCCACCACCGCCTACCCGGAGTTGCATATTCTCATAGTCTTAGGAACGTGTATAAGTCATGAAGAAAGCAGTAGCAATGAAACTGTAACGATCATAATGCTAAGCTAACGGATGGGTCATGTCCATCACATCATCCTCCTAATGATGTGACCCCGTTTATCAAATGACAGCACATGTCTATAGTTAGGAAACATAACCATCTTTGATTAACGAGCTAGTCAAGTAGAGGCATACTAGGGACACTATGTTTTGTCTATGTATTCACACGTGTACTAAGTTTCCGGGTTAATACAATTCTAGCACGAATAATAAACATTTATCATGAAATAAGGAAATAAATAATAACTTTATTATTGCCTCTAGGGAATATTTCCTTCAGCCTCCCACTTGCACTAGAGTCAATAATCTAGTTCACACCACCATGTGATTTAACACCAATAGTTCACATTTGTATGTGATTAACACCCATAGTTCACACCGCCATGTGACCAACACCCAAAGGATTTACTAGAATCAATGATCTAGTTCACATTGCTATGTAATTAACACCCAAAGAGTACTAAGGTGTGATCATGTTTTGCTCGTGAGAGAAGTTTAGTCAACGGGTCTGTCACATTCAGAGCCTTATGTATTTTGCAAGTATTCTATGTCTACAATACTCTGCATGGAGCTACTATAGCTAATTGATCCCACTTTCAAGAAGTATCCAGATTGAGACTTAGAGTTATCTGGATCAGTGTAAAAGCTTGCATCGACGTAACTCTTTACGACGAACTCTTTATCACCCCCGTAACCGAGAAACATTTCCTTAGTCCTCACTAAGGATAATTTTGACCGTTGTCCAGTGATCTACTTCTAGATCACTATTGTACCCCCTTGCCAAACTCATGGCAAGGTACACAATAGGTCTAGTACACAGCATAGCATACTTTATAGAACCTATGACTAAATCATAGGGAATGACTTTCATTCTCTTTCTATCTTCTGTCGTGGTCGGGCTTTGAGTCTTACTCAATTTTACACCTTGTAATACAAACAAGAACTCCTTCTTTGACTGATTCATTTTGAACTCTTTCAAAAACTTGTCAAGGTATATACTCATTGAAAAATCTTATCAAGCGTCTTGATCTATCTTTATAGATCTTGTTGCCCAATATGTAAGCAGCTTTACATCTTTCTTTGAAAAAACTCTTATTCAAGTACCCCTTTATGCTACCCAGAAATTCTATATCATTTCCAATCAACAATATGTCATCCACATATAATATTAGAAATGCTACAGAGCTCCCACTCACTTTCTTATAAATACAGGCTTCTCCAAAAGTCTGTATAAAACCATATGCTTTGACCACACTATCAAAGCGTTTATTCCAACTCCAAGAGGCTTGTACCAATCCATAAATGGATCGCTGGAGCTTGCACACTTTGTTAGCACCCTTTGGATCGACAAACCTTCTGGTTGCATCATATACAACTCTTCTTCCAGAAATCCATTCAAGAATGCAGTTTTGACATCCATCTGCCAGATTTCATAAAATATGACAACTGCTAACATGATTCGGATGGATTTAAACATCGCTATAGTTGAGAAAATCTCATTGTAGTCAACACCTTGAACTTGTCGAAAACCATTTGCGACAAGTCGAGCTTTGTAGATAATAACACTACTGTCAGCGTCTGTTTTCCTCTTGAAGGTCCACTTAATCTCAATGGCTTGCTGATACGTCTCCAATGTATCTATAATTTTTTATTGTTCCATGCTATTATATTACCCGTTTTGGATGTTTATGGGCTTTATTTTACACATTTATATCATTTTTGGGACTAACGTACTAACCGGAGACCGAGCCCATATTGCTGTTTTTTTTTTTGCCTATTTCAGTATTTCACAGAAAAAGAATATCAAACGGAGTCCAAACGGAATGAAACCTTCGGGAGCGTGATTTTTGGAACGAACGTGATCCAGAGGACTTGGAGTGCAAGTCAAGAAGCAGTCGAGGCGGCCACGAGGGTGGAGGGCGCGCCCCCTATCTCGTGGGCCCCTCGGGCGGCCACCGACCTACTTCTTCCTCCTATATATACCCACGTACCCCGAGAACATCAGGGGAGCCAACGAAAGCCTAATTCCACCGCCGTAACCTTCTGTATCCGCGAGATCCCATCTTGGAGCCTTCGCCGGCGCTCCGTCGGAGGGGGAATCGACCACGAAGGGCTTCTACATCAACACCATAGCCCCTCCGATGAGTTGTGAGTAGTTTACCACAGACCTTCGGGTCCATAGTTAATACCTAGATGGCTTCTTCTCTCTTTTTGGATCTCAATACCATGTTCTCCTCGATATTCTTGGAGATCTATTCAATGTAACTCTTTTTGCGGTGTGTTTCTTGAGATCCGATGAATTGTGGGTTTATGATCAAGTTTATCTATGAGAAATATTTGAATCTCCTCTGAATTCTTTTATGTGTGATTAAGTTATCTTTGCAAGTCTCATTGAATTATAAGTATGGTTTGTCCTACTAGATTGATCTTTCTTTCAATGGGAGAAGTGCTTAGCTTAGGGTTCAATCTTGCGGTGTCCTTTCCCAGTGACAGTAGGGGCAGCAAGGCACGTATTGTATTGTTGCCATCGAGGATAAAAAGATGGGGTTTATATCATATTGCATGAGTTTATCCCTCTACATCATGTCATCTTTCTTAATGTGTTACTCTGTTCTTATGAACTTAATACTGTAGATGCATGCTGGATAGCGGTCATCGTGTGGAGTAATAGTAGTAGATGCAGGCAGGAGTCGGTCTACTTGTCACGGACGTGATGCCTATATACATGATCATGCCTAGAAAATCTCATAATTATTCGCTTTTCTATCAATTGCTCGACAGTAATTTGTTCACCCACCGTAATACTTATGCTATCTTGAGAGAAGCCACTAGTGAAACCTATGGCCCCTGGGTCTATCTTTTATCATATAAGCTTTAAATCTACTTTTATTTGCATCTTTACTTTTCCAATCTATATTATAAAATACCAAAAATATATTTATCTTATCATACTATCTCTATCAGATCTCACTTTCGCAAGTGGCCGTGAAGGGATTGACAACCCCTTTATTGCGTTGGCTGCGAGTTCTTTGTTTGTTTGTGTAGGTGCGTGGGACTTTTGAGGAGCCTCCTACTGGATTGATATCTTGGTTCTCAAAACTAAGGGAAATACTTACGCTACTATTGCTGCATCACCCTTTCCTCTTCAAGGAAAACCAACGCAAGCTCAAGACGTAGCACTTGTCGATCATCGGGCAAGTCAATCAAAGTCCATACTTTGTTCTCATACATGGATCCCATCTCAGATTTCATGGCCTCAAGCCATTTCGCGGAATCTGGGCTCGTCATCGCTTCCTCATAGTTCGTAGGTTCATCATGTTCTAGTAACATGACTTCCAGAATAGGATTACCGTACCACTCTGGTGCATACCGTACTCTGGTTGACCTACGAGGTTCGGTAGTAACTTGATCTGAAGTTTCATGATCATCATCATTAGCTTTCTCACTAATTGGCGTAGAAATCACTGGAACTGATTTCTGTGATAAACTACTTTCCAATTGGGGAGAAGGTACAATTACCTCATCAAGTTCTACTTTCCTCCCACTCACTTCTTTCGAGAGAAACTCCTTCTCTAGAAAGGATCCATTCTTAGCAACGAATATCTTGCCTTCGGATTTGTGATAGAAGGTGTACCCAACAGTTTCCTTTGGGTATCCTATGAAGACGCACTTCTCCGATTTGGGTTCGATCTTATCAGGTTGAAGCTTTTTCACATAAGCATCGCAGCCCCAAACTTTAAGAAACGATAACTTTGGTTTCTTGCCAAACCACCGTTCATAAGGCGTCATCTCAACGGATTTTTGATGGTGTCCTGTTTAAAGTGAATGCAGTTGTCTCTAATGCATAACCCAAAAACGATAGTGGTAAATCGGTAAGAGACATCATAGATCGCACCATATCTAACAAGGTGCGGTTACGATGTTCGGACACACCATTCCGCTGTGGTGTTCTAGGTGGCGTGAGCTGTGAAACTATTCCACATTGTTTTAAATAAAGGCCAAACCTGTAACTCAAATATTCTCCTCCACGATCAGATCGTAGAAACTTTATTTTCTTGTTACGATGATTCTCCACTTCACTCTAAAATTCTTTGAACTTTTCAAATGTTTTAGACTTGTGTTTCATTAAGTAGATATACTCATATCTGCTCTAATCATCTGTGAAGGTCAGAAAATAACGATACCCGCCACGAGCATCAACACTCATTGGACCGCATACATTGGTATGTATTATTTTTAATAAGTCACTAGCTCGTTCCATTGTTTCGGAGAACAGAGTTTTAGTCATCTTGCCCATAAGGCACGGTTCGCAAGCATCAAATGATTCATAATCAAGTGATTTCAAAAGTCCATCAGCATGGAGTTTCTTCATGCGCTTTACACTGCTATGACCCAAACGGCAGTGCCACAAATAAGTTGCACTATCATTATCAACTTTGCATCTTTTGGCATCAATACTATGAATATGTGTATTACCATGATCGAGATTAAATAAACCATCAACATTGGGTGTATGACAATAGAAGGTTTTATTCATGTAAACAGAATAACAATTATTCACTGTCTTAAATGAATAACCATATTGCAATTAACATGATCTAATCATATTCATGCTCAATGCAAACACCAAATAACATTTATTTAGGTTCAACACTAATCCCGAAAGTGTAGGCAGTGCTCAGTGATGATCATATCAATCTTAGAACCACTTCCAACACACATCATCACTTCATCCTCAACTAGTCTCTAATTATTCTGCAACTCCTATTTCGAGTTACTAATCTTAGCAATCGAACAAGTATCAAATACCCAGGGATTACTACGGGCACTAGAAAGGTACACATCAATAATATGTATATCAAATATACCTTTGTTCACTTTGCCATCCCTCTTATTCGCTAAATATTTGGGGCACTTCCAGTGACCATTTCCTTTGCAGTAGAAGTACCCAGTTTCAGGCTTAGGTCCAGCTTTGGGCTTCTTCATGGGAGTGAAAACTTGCTTGCCATTCTTCTTGAAGTTCCCTTTATTTTCCTTTGCCCTTTTCTTGAAACTAGTGGTCTTGTTTAATCATCAACACTTGATGCTCTTTCTTGATTTCTACCTTCGTCGATTTCAGCATCACGAAGAGCTCGGGAATCATTTTCGTTATCCCTTGCATACTATAGTTCATCACGAAGTTCCAGTAACTTGGTGATGGTGACTAGAGAACTCTGTCAATCACTATCTTATCTGGAAGATTAACTCCCACTTGATTCAAGTGATTGTAGTACCCAGACATTCTAAGTACATGCTCACTAGTTGAGCAATTCTCCTCCATCTTTTAGGCAAAGTACTTGTCAGAGGTCTCATACCTCTTGACACGGGCATGAGTCTGAAATACCAATTTCAGCTCCTGGAACATCTCATATGCTCCGTGACGTTTCAAAAACGTTTTTGAAGTCTCGGTTCTAAGTTGTAAAGCATGGTGCACAAAACTATCAAGTAGTCATCATATTGAGCTAGCCAAACGTTCCTAACGTCTGCATCTGCTCCTGCAATAGGTCTGTCACCTAGCGGTGCATCAAGGACATAATTCTTCTATGTAGCAATGAGGATACACCTCAGATCACGGACCTAGTCTGCATCATTGTTACTATCATCTTTCAACTTAGTTTTCTCTAGGAACATATAAAAAACATAGGGAAGCTATAATGCGAGCTATTGATCTACAACATAATTTGCAAAATACTATAAAGACTAAGTTCATGCTAAATTAAAGTTCAATTAATCATATTACTTAAGAATTCCCACTTGGAGAGACATCCCTCTAGTCATCTAAATGATCACGTGATCCAAATCAACTAAACCATGTCCGATCATCACGTGAGATGGAGTAGTTTTCAATGGTGAACATCACTATGTTGATCATATCTACTATATGATTCATGCTCGACCTTTCGGTCTCCAGTGTTCCGAGGCCATATCTGCATATGCTAGGCTCGTCAAGTTTAACCTGACTATTCTGCGTGTGCAAAACTGGCTTGCACCCGTTGTATGTGAACGTAGAGCCTATCACACCCGATCATCACGTGGTGTCTCAGCACGAAGAACTGTCGCAACGGTGCATACTCAGGGAGAACACTTATACCTTGAAATTTAGTAAGGGATCATCTTATAATACTACAGCCGAACTAAGCAAAATAAGAAGCATAAAAGATAAACATCACATGTAATCAAAATATGTGACATGATATGGCCATCATCATCTTGTGCCTTTGGTCTCCATCTCCAAAGTACTATCATGATCTCCATCATCACCAGCATGACACCATGATCTCCATCATCTTGATCTCTATCAACGTGTCATCACATGGTCGTCTCACCAACTATTGCTTTTGCAACTATAGCTATCGCAGAGCGATAAAGTAAAGCAATTATATGGCACTTGCATCTTATGCAATACAAAGACAACCATAAGGCTCTTGTCAGTTGCCGATAACTTTAACAAAACATGATCAACTCATACAACAAATTATATCACATCATGTCTTGACCATATCACATCACAACATGCCCTGCAAAAACAAGTTAGACATCCTCTACTTTGTTGTTGCAAGTTTTACGTGGGTGCTACGGGCTTGGCAAGAACCGTTCTTACCTACGCATCAAAACCACAATGATTTTTCGTCAAGTGTGTTGTTTTAACCTTCAACAAGGACCGGGCGTAGCCACACTTGATTCAACTAAAGTTGGACAAACAGACACTCACCAGCCACCTGTGTGCGAAGCACGTCGGTAGAACCAGTCTCGCGTAAGCATAAGCGTAATGTCGGTCTGAGCCGCTTCAACCAACAATATCGCCAAATCAAAGTATGACATGCTGGTAAGCAGTATGACTATTATCGCCCACAACTCTTTGTGTTCTACTCGTGCATATAACGTCTACGCATAGACCTGGTTGGATGCCACTGTTGGGGAATGCAGTAATTTCAAAATTTTCCTATGATCATGCAAGATCTATCTAGGTGATGCATAGCAAGGAGAGAGGAGAGTGTGTCCACGTACCCTCGTAGACCTAAAGCGGAAGCGTTATGACAACGCGGTTGATGTAGTCGTACATCTTCACGATCCGACCAATCCTAGCACCAAAGGTACGGCACCTCAGTGATCTGCACACGTTCAGTTCGATGACGTCCCACGAACTCTAGATCCAGCTGAGGTCGAGGGAGAGTTTCATCAGCACGACGACGTGATGACGGTGATGATGAAGTTACCGGCGTAGGGCTTCGCCTAAGCACTACGACGATATGACCGACGTGGAAATCTGTGGAGGGGGCACCACACACGGCTAAAAGATCAATTTGATCAACTTGTGTGTCTATGGGGTGCCCCCTGTCCACGTATATAAAGGAGGGAGGAAGAGGAGGCCGACCCTACAGGGGGGCGTGCCAAGGGGGGAGTCCTACTTGGACTCTCGGTCCAAGTAGGATTCCCCCCCCCCCTTTCCTATTCCAACTAGGAGAAGGAAGGGAAGGAGGAAGAGGGGAGAAGGAAGGAGGGGGGCGCCGCCCCCTCCTAGTCCAATTTGGACCAGCCCATTGGGGGGGTGTGGCCACCCCTTGAGGCCCTTCTCTCCTTTCCCATATGGCCCATTAAGGCCCACTACTTCCCCGGCGAATTCCGGTAACTCTCCGGTACTCCGAAAATACCTGAATCACTCGGAACCTTTCCGATGTCCGAATATAGCCTTCCAATATATCGATATTTACGTCTCGACCATTTTGAGACTCCTCGTCACGTCCATGATCTCATCCAGGACTCCGAACAAATTTCGGTCAACAAATCACATAACTCATAATATAAATCGTCATCGAACATTAAGTGTGCGGACCCTACAGGTTCGAGAACTATGTAAACATGACCGAGACACATCTCCGGTCAATAACCAATAGCGGAACCTGGATGCTCATATTGGCTTCTACATATTCCACGAAGATTTTTATCGGTCAAACCGCATAACAACATATGTTGTTCCCTTTATCATCGGTATGTTACTTGCCCAAGATTCGATCGTCGGTATCATCATACCTAGTTCAATCTCGTTACCGGCAAGTCTCTTTACTCGTTCCATAATACTGCATCCCGCAACTAACTCATTAGTCACATTTCTTGCAAGGCTTATAGTGATGAGCATTACTGAGAGGGCCAGAGATACCTCTCCGATAGACGGAGTGACAAATCCTAATCTCGATATATGCCAACTCAACAAACACCTTCAGAGACACATTTAGAGCATCTTTATAATCACCCAGCTATGTTGTGACGTTTGATAGCACACAAGGTGTTCCTCCGGTATTCGGGAGTTGCATAATCTCATAGTCTGAGGAACGTGTATAAGTCATGAAGAAAGCAGTAGCAATGAAACTGTAACGATCATAATGCTAAGCTAACGGATGGGTCATGTCCATCACATCATTCTGCTAATGATGTGACCCCGTTTATCAAATGACAACACATGTCTATAGTTAGGAAACATAACCATCTTTGATTAACGAGCTAGTCAAGTAGAGGCATAGTAGAGACACTATGTTTTGTCTATGTATTCACACATGTACTAAGTTTTCGGTTAATACAATTCTAGCATGAATATTAAAAATTTATCATGAAATAAGGAAATAAATAATAACTTTATTATTGCCTCTAGGGCATATTTCCTTCACCACGGGTCCCGACCATCCAACCACGCGAGCATCCCGTGCCACTGGCCTGGACCCACGAGAAAGGATGGGCCAAAACCACCGCCACCCCGTGCGCCTGTGGGGTACGGCCACCAGAGAGCGTCGCTGCCCCCATAGACCCGCTCCGCATGCGCCCTAGTCAAGCATGTCACCGTCACAACCCACTGTCGAAAACACCGCAACAAGGCACACCACCATGCTGCACCACCACTAGCAACCGAGGCCACCAAAGAGGGCCCGCCCGCACTGCCATGGCTCACGCCGCTGATGAACAACCGGCCAGACGAGCTTACCACACCAGATTGGGCCAGCGGATCCACCTACGTCTCCCGAGAACGCCCTGCCACCACAGCCCAACATCCAGTCCTCGCGCACCACGGGCGGAACCCCACGCTACCGGCAAGCTACCCAGGCGCCGTCACTGAGTCTCTCTAGACGCGTCGCTGACCATCTCCGCCGCCGACAACGGGCACTAGCGCGCCAAACCAAGCAACCCTGCCGCCGCGGAACGCCGCCACAACCAATTAGCCACTGCCGCCAGTCGCCCAGCCACATCACCAGCATGCCTGCGCGGGTTGCCCCCGAGCAGCCCTACACGAGCTACACGCTCCCGCACGAACTTTGTAGTCCGCACTGCAAGCACCCAGCCAGGGGGAAGAGGGGCCCCGCCGTGCCGACCCTGACTAAGGTTTGACTTTTCAGAAATTCTATATGCGCTACATTATAGAACGTGCCGGGGGGGGGGGGGGGGGTTATACCGGTTATATACGTGAATAAACTAGATAGATGAAAGACATTGGTACGTTGCAACTTTCCGAGGCAAAATCCCCACAGCCCACCACTTTATTAAAGCCAAAATAATGTTACGACAATATGTTAAGAACAGGAAGGCACCTCTCTAAGGAAAAAGCTAGCCAGCTTAAGAGTATATCTTTAAATTAATATAGGCTTGATCATATGCTGCAACAGATACATATCAGGAGTAACCCCTGCTCTCGATGCCGAAAAACATGTACACGATTGTCGCAGACACCACCATCTGCCATGTGCGTGGATGCACCTCTAGATAGCCGCATTACTCATCTTCTGAAAGACTAGGAGCGAGGAGCTTGACTAACTAGTCTACTCGAAGGTTGTCTCGTCCCACCGAAATGGTGCTGGAGAGGGAGGGGCATTAGGTTTTCACTAGCCCACAGAAAATAACAGCACAAAGGTAATTAGCTCAGTACTTCACAAAAGGTCTTTAACAAGCCAATTCAACCTACTCTCATGATTTACTCTAGGTTAATTTGTTTCTGGCTAATTAAATAGGTAAAAATTTAAGCTTACTTAGTGACCGAAAGGCATAAAAAGAAGTGGATATGCCAGATCCATTAAAAAGTGTGAAGGGACTAAAAACTATCATAATTCCTAAAATGTATACGTAATACAGGTCATAAAAGCCAATGTATTGATAAACTAGATACATGAAGGGGCCGAATTTCATGTTTTGACCCTTTTTGTAAAGAATTTCAGGATCTGACCCCTGTTTAATTTTTTTTCAAGATTTGACCCTTTTTCCTACCGCCAGGGCCTCTGGCGATAGGGTTAGATAGCCTACCGCCACGGCCCATGGCGGTAGGAAACTTATCCACATCAGCGCGCGGAGACGGCGCCGTCCCCCTACGATCCCTCCAATTAGTTTTTGCAAACTTGCTACCAATTCGACGCATTATTTGCTTGAAATCCCTCATGTTTTTGAACTTAGATTGATTTTTTTTTCACCTAAGATTGATTGTAGTTGTAGTTCTTAGTTCTTTAGTAAGTAGTGGTATTGGATATGTACTCTAATCAATAGTTCATATGTTAGTGTGAAGATGAACCCTAGTTCATAATTTTTTTGTTTAAAAAATTATGATGTAATGTTGATAAAGGGATGAACCCTAGTTTGATGATGCATGTGATATGATGATATGATCTAGTGTGAAGATGAACCATAGTTTGATGATGCATGTTGATATGATGATATGAAGATGTTGTTTGGAAAATTTTGTTTAAAAATATGAAGCTATGATGTATGTTGGAGGTTTTTTTATATGATGCATGTTGATATGATTTGATCCATCATGTGTAGTAGATGTTGTTGGAGGAATATGCTTAAAATTTTATTTTGATATGATTTGAGTTCATTGTTTGTTTATGTATGCTTATGCTTATGGTGCTTTTGTTTATGAAACTCTATTAAGGCGGCCACCTCTTGCGGACAACATCGGCCAACGGTACTCCATGCTGGACTGGGCATTCGACAAGGGTCATCGTGCCCGTTTCATAGAGAACGGAGAGGTAAGTGATATGAAAGAAATTTTGATCAAAGTTCTCGGATTGATGAAAATGATTTCCTAACTTTTGGCGTTCACTTTTTGACAGACGCTCCAGCCATTGCGCATGAGGGGTCACGGGGTTCATGGGCATATGGACTCACGACGAGCGCCACGCTACCGTTCTTCAAGAAAGCCCGTCTGTTGGGTTTCGTGCTGCAGTTCAAGCGTCAGCCGCCGACGCTTGTCCACGCGGCTCTCACAGCTCTGATTGACCGTTGGAGACCGGAGACCCATTCTTTCCATCTGTCATGCGGGGAGATGACGGTGACCCTAGAGGACTGGGGAATGATTACTGCAATGCCGATCGAGGGTCATGCACTCACCGGTCGAGTGGAGAGGGCCAACTGACAGGAGAGGGTCACCACCCTCATCGGCGACTGCCCCGGTGCCAAGAGTAACCGTACATCCGGTGTGCCGTTGATCTGGATCTTAGAGCACCGGAAGACATGCCCCCAAGGCGCAGATGAGGCGACTGTGGAGTTGTACGCGAGGGCCTATCTGTGGTATATTCTCTCGGAGGTCGTGTTTCCAGACAGCTCCGGGAACTCTGCCAACTGGGCGTATCTGTTCTTCCTAGCGGACTGGGATGCAGGGTACAGTTGGGGGACGGCCCGTTCGGTAAGAGAGTGTCTAATAGCGTACCTACCTACGAAAGTGTGTCCATGAAATTTTCTTATATCTGATGTCTCATAAAATGTTTTGCAGCTTGACGACGCGACGCAGAGGACGGGAGACAAGTCCAATATGGGTGGCTTTGTCTGGGCCTTCTCCATTTGGATGTGGGAGCGGCTGTCGGTGGGGCGTCCGGAGAAGTTGCCAAGACGCCCATGGGAAGACTATGGCGAAGAAGGCGACGAGACTCGAAACCCCACCATAGCTTACGAGTGGGATGTTGTCAAACTCTACACGGGCCTAAACAAGACTTCGTATAAGACCTACACCAACGAAGTTGACGCTTTGACGACACGAGGTATATGAACTCGCCCAACACCTTTCTCTTTGATTCCACTATTGACCGAGAGTGCGAACTTACCAAGGTATATGTAATAGGTAATCTGGTGCCCGTATCGACAAGAACGAGAGTGGGACTTTGATCTGAACGTGATGTGCGATGCGGACCATGGTCTCTGGCGGTGCATCGTGCCCATGATCTGTGTGTACGCCGTCGAGTGGCATTTGCCACAACGCGTGGCCACGCAGTTTGGGATTTATCAGCATACCCCACCGGGCCAGCCCACCGATACCGGCGGCCACGCGCTCCACCTGTGAGTTCTTTGTTCTCCGTGAGATTATCATGTTTCTTGTTTCTTATGATGATCTCATTGCGCTTATGATGATTCTTGTTGCTTATGCCTTGCAGGATGAACCGGCAGAAGAATCAGCCGATCACAGACTGGGGAGAGGAGCATAAGACTCATGTGACGGAGTGGAACCGACGGAGGTACCGTAAAGACGTGGATAGGAGAGTGACTAACTGGGATGATTACCTGGGCCGACACATGAGGTGGTACGACGATGGCCAGAAGCACCGTCTTCGTTCAGGCCTCGATGGACGGCGGAAGACATCGCGGAGCTGGAGTGGGCTGACCCCGATGAACAGGCATACCAGACCGGCATCAGAGACATGCACAGTGGATTTAGGGAGTTTGCACCCCTCATCAACAGAGTGGTAAGTTTGAACCGGCGGTCGTATTTAAAATATTTTATTCGTCATCGTGACTGACTGATGCCGTTGCAGTCCGGTGAGCTGAACAGATGCATCTTTGAAGCCTCAGATGCACTAGGTGATCTTCCCGGGAGCGTACAATCTGAGACCAGAGTGAGGGGGACGATGAAGGTACAATTTCAGCCTCCTCGGAACAAATGCATCTTGTTCACTTGCAGTCAGTCGATCTGATACTTATTATGACCTTGCTTCATTGTGAGTGCAGAAGTTCGTGCAGCGTTGTCGCAAGCTGGTAGGGCTGCTTGGGTGTGCTGGAGCTGGGTCAGTTGAAGCTTATCAGCCTGTAGCCACACAGGGTCTCATCGGCTCATCGAGCCATGCTCCCTCGTCGTCTAGGTTGGTTGGGGAGGAGGAGGAGGAGGAGGATGAGGAGGAGGAGGAGGAGGAGGAGGAGGCCACATATGAAGAAGGGGAGGAGGAGGATGAGAGCAACGGGGAGGAGGAGTACGATGAAGATTATGGACCTCCAGCAACTCAAACGTCTCAAGCATCTCAGCTGCCGAAGAAGAGGAATCTGAAGAAGAAGGATTTGCTGAGTCCGGACCCTTTCCAGAGACCGGTTCCTCGCCGGCCCAAGAAGAAGACCGAAGAGAATCATTCAAAAAGTAACGAGGACCGTACCTCCAAGAGGGGAAGGAGCAAGTGATTATGCTCTTCGATACTTGGCTCTTTTAGTTTGGTTGAACTTTTCTAGTGGTTGTGAAACTATGTGGAACTATGTGTTTGCTATTTGTGGATCTATGTGTTTGAAATGTTCTATGCACTTCAAGTTATCTTAATATGGATCTACGTGATGCCCAAATTTAATTATTTAAAATCTATGATATTGTTGTCAAATTTGTGAAACTTGCTGTGATATTGAATTTGAAAACAAGCAACCAAATGAACTTGAAAAAACAAAACAGAGGACCCTACCGCCAGGCAACCTGGCGGTAGGGTTACACAACCTACCGCCAGGGCCCTTTGCATATTTCGTTCTGAGAAACTTTATACGGCAAACGCAGATTCATCTAAAGCGCCCTGGCGGTAGGGTCAGACAGCCTACCGCCATGGGTCCTAGCATATTTCATTACAGAATGCATACACGACAAAACCCTGCCACACATTACCGCCAGAGCCCCTGGCGGTAGGGTTAGACAGCTTACCGCCAAGCTGTCTGGCGGTAAGGTACTTATCCACGTCAGCGCGCGGTGACGGCCGCCGTCCCCCTCCGTCACACCCTACCGCCAGATACGCTGGCGGTAGGCTGTCTAACCCTACCGCCAGGAGCGCTGGCGGTAGCAAAAGGGTCAAATCTCGAAATTTTTAGCAACAGGGGTCAGATCCTGAAATTCTTTCCAAAAAGGGTCAAAACACGAAATTTTACCACATGAAGGGCATTAAACTAGCCAACACCGCCAGTTATTCTGCCATTTTTATTAAGTGTCAGTTTTCTTGTTGTACACTGTAAAGCAAAAGCCACACAACCATTCCACTGTATTAAAGCCTAAATAATGTTAGAGCAGAATGTATAACAAGATGTTAAGAGCAGGAACAATAAGAAGGCACCTACCTAAGGAGGTAAAAAAGCTAACCATCTGAAGAGTCTATATTTAAACCTAGGCTTGATCATGCTGCAACGGATACCTATCATGAGTAAACCCAGATCTCTATGCTGAAAAAGAGGGTTTATTATTCCTAAAAAAAATCCATTATGCTGCAACCAAGTATCCAACAGCTAGTGAAGGCCACTTCGGCGAAAAAGGATCACCAAAGCTTCTATGAGCATTACTAGCCACTTCAAACATGGTGGTTGCAGGTAGCCAAGCAATCTGAAGATAAATCCAAATCATGCTGCTGAAATTGCATTAAAAGAGAAAAAATGGTTTTTATCTTCCCTTGCTCCACTAGGGCAGAGCACTCAATTTTTATCATCACTCACATGCCAATGGCGCATTTCTAACATATCTCTTGTATATTTATGATTCCATTCAGCAGACGAAGCAATCCAAATACCTTGATCTTCATAGTGCAACAACTTTTTGCAAATCCAATAAAGGGTGACATCGGAATGTAGATGATGGTGTGCCATTGTATAGAAACCGTGGGCATAAAAATTCTTAGACTTACAGACCGGGCATCATCCTTCTCCATCAAGGTAACATCCATTACAGAAGGGTGTTGGTCAAGCAGGGATTGCAAAATTAGCAGTTCCTTGTAAGCCTCTAAAGTGACAGGAAGAGAGAAAGGAGTCTATTTATGTTCCTCGGCTATCACTTCCCTCGCTGAAATGAATTTTTCACTGGAAAAATAAAATAAATGTGGAAATCTAGATTTAAATGGTTGAGAAAGGACCCCAACTCCCAGTTGTCATCCCAGAACATGAGATAATCTCGACTAAAACCCTGCACTTTGCCAATTGATCCATATTTATCAATAAGCTTGACGATATCCTTCCACCAGAAAGAACCACATAATCTATTCAACTGAGGCACTACCCCATGATAATATGTATTCTATATTAATTTGACCCTTGGCACATCCTCCTTTGAATAATTTATGGACATGCTTCATCAACAGAGCTTTGTTCTGGATCTTCATATTCATGTTTCCATGATCTCCTTTGTTTCTGGGCTTACAAACCTTATCCGAAGCCGCCAAGGACTGAGCAAGCTCATTGCTGTTCTTACACCATAGAAATTGACATTGAATCCTTCACATTTGTTTGAGAATGTTAGGGGGGTGATCAAGAAATATAAATTAAAATGGGCGTGGAAATTAATGCTGGGTTTAATAACTGAATCTGGCCCCTTGAGCTAGTAGAGCGAACTAGCAGTCAAACGTCTGTCCATTCAATCCAGCACGGGCATGAAATCTTTTAGTTTTGGTCTGGTGATATGTGGAAAGTAGGGTGCCCAGATGACAGCCAAAAATAAGAGCTAACCCAGGCACTTCCTGATCTTCAACATTAATAGGGACCACCGCTGATTTATGATATTCACATGCAACCCTGTGGACTCGGAGAAAACCAAAAGGAGCTCCTTCAGAGCAAGTAGTATCGAAAAAGGTTTTCGCCCCGCTTTATATATAAAGCACCAAACCACAAAGACCATGATACAAACTCACGCCACCACCGCACACGACACACACACCCAAGGCAAGATACAAGGGTGCCGGGCACCGCCACACCACCCCAATGACTACCAAGCCACTACAAATGCGCGAGGACGAACTGCTTGGAGCCACCAGAGACCTCCTCCTCCGAGGGGAGGCGAGACAGGTACGACGGAACCAGGACTCCAAGATGGTGCCTCCAAGAAGGGAACGACCACGATAGCCGCCACCATCCGATCCCAAAGATCGGGTTTTCACCCGGAGCAACTCGAAGGAGAAAGGCCACTGCGACGGAGCCTACAGGAAGGATACGGTGTCCACGGACGCCGCCACCGTCCGGCCAATACAAGATTGGGCAGGTAATGAACCCCAAAGACGCCCACCCCTCCGAAGCAACCTAGCTCCGTCAACCACCAGCGACCACCCACCCACGTGGCCGTGGCCGCTTGCCCGCACCCGAGGCGCAAGTCCCACCCACGAACTTCGTGCATCCCGCCGCCGGGGCCGCCGCCCTGCATCCAGACACCCCCAGGACCGACCAAAGTGATCAGCTTGGGCCAAAGGGCGCACCCGACCGAAGAAACCGCGGCATACATCCCGCCTCGAACAACGCCAGAGTTGCGTCAGCCCACACATGGCCGGGGAACGGGGGAGGAGGGGGAGCGGACGATCCGGCCGGCACACCCTCGCAAGAACGGGTGGCCCGGGCTCGGCGGGCGCCTCCGCCCCTCCAGCCTGCCTCCCCACCGGACAACTCGGTGTCGCCCCACCTCGGCGGGCGACCGCAGCTCCACGCGAGGCCACCAACATACACCCGCCTACCGGCAAGGAGAGATCCCGAGGGCCGCCACCAATCGCGAAGGAAGCTCACCGAGGAGCCCATCTGCGCTGCCCACCGTCGCCCACCGCCAAGGCGGATCCCGCCAGCCCGCCACCAGCCACCGCTGCCGCGTCGCACCACCACCCGCCGTGGCTATGGCAGGGCAGAGACTAGCAGCTCAAGCCGCCGCTGCGCCGCCAGTCCCAGATCCGCCTCGACCCGCCAAGGACCTGACCGGGCGACATCAAGGCACGCCCACCACCGCCACGCCGTCACGCCGCCACGCTTGCCGCCAAGAAGTTTCCAGGCTGGCCACACATGCTCTGGCCAGCGCCAGATCCCAAAGCGGCCGCCATGACCTGCCGAGGCCCCGCCGAGGAGACAAACAGCCTCGCCGCCACCGGGCGCTTACCAGGCCGCCGCGCCTTCTCCGGGCGGCGAGGGAGAGGAGGGAGGAGGAGGGGAAGTCGGCCGGGGGCGCTTAGGGTTTTCCCGAGACGCTGCTGCACAAGGAGCGAGAGGGGGGATTCCTAGTATATCGGGAATCTTGTCCAGAGCAAGTAGTTACTCTCATCAGCTTGATTAAGTGTTAGTTAGGAAATGATAGGAAGTCGGCATCCATATTATAGAGTGATTTATTATGAACCCACAAGCTCCCTTAATATCAAATGAGTATATGACCATGGCGTTGATGAAATTATATAAATATGTTAACTGAAGGTTCTTTTAAGTGACAATGGCAAGATAACTATGTTCTTGAGAAAGCCTCACTTTAATATTTGGGAAGGTAACATACCTAAAACTATAATCTTTCATTTTGTTAAGAATATAAGAGTAGGGCAAACCATCTTTGCTGAATTAATTTTTTGTGTGTATATATGTGATGGAGAACTCTCTGTTGACTGAAGTCATGCCAACAAAAATCCTTACTTTTAGTTTGGAGACATGCAGTGTTGCTCTATTTTTCCTTCTAATATTTTCTATGATTAATTTGATTCAATTAACTTCTCTTAAAAAGTCTATGTCAATTGTTCCTTTTGGTTGGTTTTGTTTTCACATGTTCTGTATGCCCAGATGCAAAGTTTTTGAGGATAGTCGTCTGATCATATTTTATGAACACATGGACATGCTTGGAAAGTAACAAGTTTGCAGTCGTTATTCCCCTCCCACCCTAGGCGGTGACTAGGGTTCCCTTCCTCCCAACGGATTGTTTTATTGTAGTGAGTCCTATAGTCCTAGTCAGGTTGCATTAATTGCAACGGTGAAGCATCTTCAGGAGGAGTACCTAGGACCGAGTAGTATGACCATCCAAGAGATAAAACTCAAGCAACACATGGGATTTTGCCATTGTTGCGGGGAAAGATGGGGGAGAAAGGATTTCGTTGTTGTTAGATTGCACGAGAAGAGGAAGAGGAAGGGGGAGGAAGAGGGAGAAGAACTGGGAAGGGATGAGAGTGAAGGAGGAAGGGAACCTCCCCACCCCCTGTCGTGTTATGATTTTTTGTTTCAACTTTGCTATATTCAATAAAAGATATTTATATGTACATGACTAGGAGGAAAATAATCCCCACAAAAAGTGTCAGAAGAAACTAGGAGAGAAAACTCTAAGGATTAAAGGGATTGTACAAATACAATGATATAATCACTAAGATCAGTAGAAACCCTATATTTGAGCCACGTTAGGTAAGCCTTTGTCCCTTGAAGGCCTAGCCTGCTTGAAAATAAAGTGATTTATCTGTTTCCAAATGTTTCAAGTGGAGATCTCAAAGAAAAATCTCCCCGGGAAATGTTGTCTTGCCCTTTGAACGACTTCAATCCGAGAGCTATTCGGAGTCCAATGGATGCCCACCCTAGACCAACATCACAAGCTGAATGGACATTTAAAAGCATGTGTTTTTTTTTCACGAGAAACCATTATCTACATTGAAGTGGTGGCGCCTAAGCATATTTGTTGTGTTTAATCTGCCAGCTAAGCCACATGACACCCTTAAGCTTCATCTGGAGCTTAGACTTTCCAAATCCAGCGAAAAGGCTCTGGAGAGGCAATCTAACTAGCTATGACATGACAATGCTTGTAATAATGTTTTTTGCAATAGTTTTTGCTCCGCAAGTTTAGATCCCAGAGTCTAGAGAATCATCATTATGTAAATGGGTGGGTCTGATGTTTATAGCTTGTTCCAACTCAGCGCGAGCTTGCAGGAATAGTGGCAGATTAAAGAACAAGCTAGGGTTCTCGATAGTATATATAGAAGGAATGAACAAATATATCTTCAACCTTCATGTAAGAATACATGCACGCAAATTGATCAGATATAATTGTTCCATTCCATTAGTCATGCCACATTAACCGCCCCTCTTAGAACAAGACAATCAAAGATTCCTCTATAGATGGGCCTTAATTTGATAACAGAACGCCACCAGAGAGAGTTGCACCGGGGAGAAGCAAGAGGAATAGTGTTGGTGTAATGTGTTTCCTAAAGGATTTTTACCCATTGCATGTCAGTGTGGTTATAAAATTTATCCAAGACTTTCATGGCTTGGTTATGAACCGTTCTACTGGTCACGCTGAGACCTCCATTTTTCTTTGGGCAACATATCCTATCCTAGGCTACAAGCGAATTTCATGACACGTCTTGCTTTGACCTTTTAGTCTACAAGCAACGCCTACAGATCTTATCAAACATGTCCACAAACTTAGGTGGAAGCTGGATGGCACTTGTCACATAAGTGACCGTGGAGGAGATCAATGAGTTAATTAACGTGGTCTTTACTCCATGCCTGACATAAGTGTACTAGTACTCTAAACTCTCCTTTCAGTATTATCAACTAGAGGCATAAGCTCGGTCATGGATGGTTTAGTATTTCCAAGAGGGAGACCCAAATATGTAAATGGTGTAAAAATTGTAGGATGCCTAGAATTATGTGTTGTTGTATTGATCTGACCCAGGTATGGGATATATATAGAGTACAATATGTGAGAGAGACTTGGAGTAGGGGACAAGTCATACATGGTTTAAACCAATCCTATCTCTAACTCCTAATCTTTAACTTAAACATAATTATACTTCTAACAAATGGCACAACCAAAAACCTAGGCAAGATCATCAGCTCTCTATGGAGAGAAATTAATGGGAACGAGAATTGACTTTTCAAATTTTATTATGTGGCCCGTGGAAATAGAAAAATAAGGCAGGACACTTTTAAGATTCTCAAGTTGACGGGGGTAAGCCGGAAGGATTGGGATTGTGTCATCTGTGTATTGCACAAATCGATATATCCAGATCGAGGGATCAGAAGTTGCAAGCGTCCTTCAGTGATGGCAGCCAGAACAAACAACAACGAAAAAAGTGGGACACCTCGACGAACACCGCTTTACAAAGAAAATATTTTCCAGGCATTCCATGCTATGGTTCTCCTTCAACTACGAGGCAAGTTTACACCGGTCGTTATTCACAGATAATACTAATTGTGCAGAAATATGTCCATATGGATTCATGCCAGGCACGACGAAGAAAAATTCTAATAATCCTGACTAAAGTTTGTCATTTTTATGTGAAGAATGAATATAGTTAGCGTGTACATTAAGTTTTAGAACGATACAGTCACTCGTAGAAGCTCTACTTATTGACCTACCTAATCAATGTTCAGTATGTAGTACTATAACACATTGGAGTTTGGGTTGTCGTTAAAGCACGAGAAGATAAGGAGGGGAAAATATGAGGGAAAAGGACGGGGGAGTGGGGAGTGAGAAGGGGGGAGGAGTGGGGTGGGGTGGCCGAAGCGTGGTCATCATGCCAAAATGCGACGTCACGGCGCGCGGTGGGGGGGGGGGGGGGGGCGCTGTGGCTGGAGAGGGGGCGTCGCACCAAAATGCGATGACGCACGTCAAAAAACATGCCATTTCAAAATTTCGTCACAATTTGGCTCCTTGATGACATGTTTTGTCACAACTTCTTAGCCCTCTTGATCTGGAAAGAAGATCCGAACATTTCATCAAGCTTGTGTCAGGAATGAACAAGCACCACCATCTGATGAATTGTAAACCCACGAAATTTCATACAAAATGTGCAATATGTATATGTTGTTAAGAAAACAAGGCGAAGGGACTCAGTAAGACTACTTGTGAAGAGTTTGCTGCTGGCTGGCTGGCTTGCAATCAACAAGATTGGGTAGGTAATTTTTCCCTGGAAGTCTATCTTGATCACAGTGGGAGAGCCTAGAGCTTGGATGATGTGGTTGAATTCCTGTGTCTGAGTTACCTCCTGTTTTATGTCCTACATAGGCCTACAGCTACAGAGTCTATGAACTTAATGGCTGGCTGGCTTGCAATCAACAAGATTGGGTAGGTAATTTTTCCCGGGAAATCTATCTTGATCACAGTGGGAGAGCCTAGAGCTTGGATGATGTGTTTGAATTCCTGTGTCTGAGTTACCTCCTGTGTTATGTCCTACATAGGCCTACAGCTACAGAGCCTATGAACTTAATGTACAGCCTGAGGCAGAGATACAGCATGAGCCTGCTCAGAATGTACTCCCTCCGTTTCAAAATAGATGACCCAACTTTGTACTATCATTTACTCCCTCCGTCCCAAAATACTTGTCATCTAAATAGATAGAAAGAGATGTATCTAGAACTAAAACATCTAGATCCATCCCCTTTTATCCATTTTGATGACAAGTATTTCTGGACGGAGGGAGTATTTTGGAACGGAGGGAGTAGAACCTAAATCCAAAGCAGAGGAGACCAGTTGCCAATGAAACAAGAACAAGGCAGAGTGCTAAGGCACAAACAGTTGCTGCAACAAGAACAAGACATGGCCTCACAAGTTTGAGCTATATATCATCTCCAGGTCTGAGTACAAACACAAGCACAATCACAACATTGTCTGATTTAAAAGTACATGGAGGCACTGGTTGGTCTCCATTTCACTCTAACATTTTCTGTCGAACAAGACTTACATCTGCAGAGTTTATGAGTTTCTACTACAACGAATGAGTTAAGTTAATGGGCAACGGATAACGGATCATATCAGGCCACACGAAATGTACAGAATCACTCAAGAACTGCACAGGCAACGAAAATATGTTTGGCACAGTCACATATATATCTTCCTCTGCTTTGGTCGGTCCCTCTGCGACTTCTCACCGGATGTGGCTTCTCGAAAAAGAAAAGAGCCCAGCATCACGAGCGGGAGCCTGGAATAGTGTAAGCAAAGTGGTGGCACAAGTTAGAAGTAGTCAAAGGTTCATGTTCTAAATAAACAAAATGGGCATGCATTGGGGTGCATGTTCAAGAAAGAGAAAATCCATTGAAATGATTCCAGCTCTTCAAGGAAGCCTACCTGCGCTTTCATTGAAGGGAAAATGTTCCAGAATCTAAGAGTTTCGTCGCCAGCTCCTGTTACTATTGTCTGTACAAAATGGAAGGACGTGTTACATTCCCATATTTGCAATGGTCCTATGCAGGGTGATATTTGATTCTGAATAATGGGATTTACCTGTCCATCGGGGGACGTTGCGAGGTAAAGCACACGCAGCGTGTGTCCAGTAAGAGTCGCAACCTGTTGTTCAAAGTTCTATGGTCAGTAACTGAGGGTGTCATTGAAGTAGTGCATGAAGTGCTACAGATATTAAAAGTTTGAAGCATTCAGTGACTAAAGCAACTGTTACATCTCTGACAGATTAAAAAAGTTTGATCAGCATGAAGTGATACAGATATTAAAAGTTTGAAGCATTAAGTGACTTAAGCAACTGTTATAGCTCCGACAGGTTAAAAAAGTTTGAAGCATTCAGAGACAAAAGAAACTGCTATAGCTCCGACAAGTTAAAAAAGGGTTGTCCAGAAGCAAGCCAAGAGAATGCGCAGTTAACTTGCAGAATGAATTATTATTTGCAGTGCTTTTTTCCAGCTATATATCCATGAACCAGTTTACAATTATCTTAATACTGAACGTTCCACCAAATGCATATAAGCTTACCTTTGACATAGATGGATACTTCCACACCATTATTTGGTTCTGGGAGTACCCATGGGTACTCACAAGCTCATTGACATTCTTGCACCAGGCAAGGTTACAGACCTGCAACAGAAAGTGGCAATGAGTACAATAGCACACATTTATTTAGAGCAACATACATCACAGAGATAGGTCTTGTCCAGAACTATATAGAACTTGCCTGGCTGCCTGTGTCAATTGAGTTGAGCATATTTCCATTAGCGGTGTTCCAGAACTTGATACACCTATCAGCCGTCCCGCCTCCTGACGCCACCAGGCTGTGCTGGTGGGGTGACCATGTTATCGCTTTAACCGCGGCGGTATGTTCTGTCAGTCGCAGCACCGGCTGCTGCGACCGCTGGTTCCATACTAGAAGCTGGTTGTCATTTCCACCAGATGCAAGCTCGCGGTCGTCGTGCGACCATTTCAGCCCACAGACCTGGAAAGAAAGATTCATCATCAACTCACATTCAGAAAGAGCTTAAGAAATCCAAGTGTTACAAAGGATCAGGATGCTTTGTAATGCGCGATGCAAGTGAGTGGAAGAAGTCTCACCTCTGATCTGTGGCCAGAAAATTTGCTGATGTAGTCAGTGGGGACACGGATGTCATGCTGCAATATGTTCTTGTCCCTGCTGCCGGAGGACAAGATGGTTGAGTTCCAAGCTAGCACCCCCGCCCGGGTCTGGTGTCCTCCCATGTTCCTAATCCGCTTACAGCGAGAGCTATCCCAAATCTGCCAGAAAAATACACACAGTTATACCTCATGTTCTTGCACAGAAGATTGATTACAGAGTGTTTGCTGAAACTCTTAAGCTAACTCAAGTGGAGAACAGTTTGAAAGAAAGTGCAGACAGTTATACGCCATGTTCTTGACACACAAGATTGATTACATCTAATTCAGAGTATTTGCTGAAACTCTTAAGATAACTCAAGTGGAAAACAGTTTGAAAGTACAGGCAGTTATATGACATATGTTGTTGGCACACAAGATTGACAATATCTACTTCAGAGTTCTGCAGAAACTCTGAAGCCGACTTACTCAAGTCGAAGATAGTCTGAAAGTGCAGACAGAGATGTCAAATGTGAATCAAATCAAATCAGCCTTCCATACAGTAAAACAAACAAACAAACAAACAAACAGCTCTGTATTGTGATCTACTAGTATTAGCAAACAGTGAAAATTATACCTGGACTACATTGTGCATCAGTGAACCAAACAGTTCAGAGTCCTACGAAAAATATGGACTACATTGTCCAATCTCTTTGCCCTGTTGTGAGATTTTGTTGCAATGTGCATCAGGTGAAGATTATACCTGGACGTCTCCAAGGCTGGTGCCGACGGCGAGGTAGGAGCCCTCGCGCGTCCAGTGCACGGCGCAGACGCTGTCCCTCGGCCCCAGATCGCACAGCTTGGTGACCTGGATGACGGCGCCATTAGCAATCTGACTCCTGCGTGATCCATGGATGCAACAAGAAGATGGAAAGAAAGAAAGAAACGCACCTTGCTGCTGGATGCGGACCAGAGGTAGACGCAGGTGCCGAGGCCGACGGCGAGCATGTTCTGGGAGGACCAGTCGACGAGGTTCAGGTAGAAGTCGTCCTGCAGGGACGGCGCGTCCAGCACCTGCACGCCGGCGACGACCACAGATCGGTTAGTACTAGGTCGGAGAATTCGGTGCGCGCGAGGTGTTTGTGGAAATAAGAAGGTGGATCGAACCTTGTGGGGCGTCTTGGGGACCTTGCGGGGCGCCTTCTTGGGGGTGGGGGAGCCGGCGCCGCCGGCGAGGTCGAGCTTCTCGGCGAAGGGGGAGGAGGGCGCGGAGGAGCGGTCCGTCTTGAAGCGGAAGAGGTTGTTGGAGCCGGGGGAGTCCTGCCTGTCGCCGCCGGGGGAGGCGTCGCCCCCGAAGAGCTCCGCGCGGAGGAGGCGCGAGTAGGCGCTGCCGTCGTCCCTGGAGCCGGAGCCGGGGGAGGGGCGGTCAGCGAGCGCAAAGTTGTGGAGGCGCGACGAGGTCCGGCACGGGATGAAGCGGTCGCTGTAGGTGATCTTGGACGGCGACGGCGTCTTGGGGATCTCGAGCAGGCGCGCCACGGAGGAGGTGGACGAGGCCGGGGAGGAGGCGTCCAGGCGGAGCGACCCCGCCATCCCTGCCGGCACGTTCAGCCGCCCCGGCTTGGCCCCCGCCCCCGCGGACGCGCCGGATGCCGCCGCCGCCATGGTGACCGGACCGATCTGCGTCGTAGCCTAGCCTCTCCCGCTCCGCCGCTCGACCCAGCCGCCGACCAAGAAGCCGGCTTTGGGTGGGGTTTGACCGGCGGCGAGGGGTGGGTGGGTGGCGGCGGCGAGATCGGTGGCGATGGCGATGGGGACGGGGATTGCAACGGTAACCTGGGGGTGGGGTGGGGTGGAGCGGCACGCGCTGGGCGTATTATACCTGGCCTTTTTCTAATGCGGGCGGCGAGCTGTGTCTGCGCCGGCGAGGCAGAGTAGCCGTTGCCGCTGACGCCGACATGCGGGGCCCGCCCTACGCGGATATGCTCGCCTCCACCGGATGCAATCTTTGCACATCAATTTTGGAGCGATCTTGTGTTCCTTCCACCACAAGATTTGATCCTCTGCCAATCTTTCCAGATCAAAAGGGCTAGGTTTTGACAAAATCTGTTGCCAAAAGAGCTAGGTCGTTGTGAAATTTGAAAATGGCCTGTGCGCGCACCGTGCGGGATTATGGCGCGGCGGCCCCTCCCCCCTACCGCGCCGCCGTGGGGTTTTGGCACGCCACCTGCGCCAACCCTTCATCTGCCTCGCACCGTGTGGCGGGATTTTGGCGTGCCGCCCACGCTTCCGCCTCCCCTCCACCCGCACCGCATAGTGGGATTTTTGGCGCGACGCCCAGACTTCCGCCACCCTCTGTCCCCGCATGATCAAACGATATCGGACTCCTTTTTAATGTTGCCGACCGGAGATTCCTCGCGTTGGTTGTTTGAGTATAGTTTCCAAAAATAACAGTATCGACGCACACGGATTGTATTCGGTCTTCACGGAAAACGATAAATTTACTCCCAGACATCCAGATTTGTCTTTGCCATGCCCGACACAATCTTTATGCCCATATTTGTATACCAGTTAATGATATCTCTAAGCGGAGACAACAGTACACTTGCCGGTGGAGCAGAGTAGTCGTTGTGGATCATCACACATAAAGACCCATGTGTGTTCCTTCCAACACAAGATTCACTGAGATTGCAATCTTTCCACATCAAACAACACAAGATTTGATCCTCTAGTGATCTTTCCATATCAAAAGGCTTTGACAAAACCTGCTATCTAGGCTGTGATGAAATTTGAAAATGGCTACAGCGGGATGGTGCACGCGTGTGGGGGGTTATGGGGCGATAACACCTCTCTGGCCACAACCTTCCCCACCCCCCTCGTCCGTCATGGAGTTTTGGCGCGCCACCCAGTCTCCCGCCAACCTTCCACCTGCCTCACACCATGTCATGGGATTTGGCACAGCGCCCATGCTTCCGCCAACCTCTGTCCCTGCATGATCTAACGGTATTAGACTCCTTTGTAATGGTACCGACCAGACATTCCTTATGTTGGTTGTTTGAGTACAGTTTCCAAAAATAATGGTATCGACGCACATGGACTATATTAATTCTTCACGGAAACGACAAAAATTACTCGCAGACATCCAGGTTTGTCTTCTTCATACCCGACACAATCGATATGCCCATATTTGTACATTAGTTAATGATATCTCTAAGCGGAGTCAAATGTACACTTTCCGGCAGAGCAGGGTAACCGTTGTCGTTGCCGTTGGCACCGATACGCAGGGCCCCCATGTGGATCATTACACATGCACGGACAACGTGTGTGCCTTGTTATTCCTTCTAACACAAGCTTCGATGAGATTGTAATCCTTCCACATCAAACAACACAAGATTTCACCATCTAGTGATCTTTCTAGATCAAAAGGGGTAGGTTTTGCCCAAATTTGTTTCTATGATCAAATTTGAAAATGACTACATCAGGATGGTGCGCGCGTGGAGGATTATGGGGCAATAACACCTCTCCCACAACAAAATTCCCCAGCCCCCATCGCGTTGTCGTGGGGTTTTGGCACGCCACCCACTCTCCCGCCAATCCTCCATCCACCTCACACCATGTCGTGGGATTTTGGCGCAATGCCCACGCTTCCGCCACCCCTCCACCCACACCGTATAGTGGGATTCTGGCACAACGCCCATGCTTCTCCCACCCTTTATCCCCACATGATCTAGCGACATCAGACTCCCTCGAGTTGTAATGGTACTGACCAAACATTCCTTATGTTGGCTGTTTGAGTCAAGTTTCCAAAAATAACGGTATCGGCGCACACGAACTCTTTTCATTCTTCACGAGAAACCGCAAAATTTACTCCTTGGCGTCCAGATTTTGTCTTTGCCGTTCCCGACAAAATCCATATGCCCAATTTGTACACCAAGCATAGACAAAGGTACATTTGTCGGCGTAGCAGAGTAGCTGTTGCCGCTGATGCTAACATGCGGGGCTCTGTGTGGATCATCACACATGTGTATGTAGATTGTTCCTTCCAACACAAGCTTCGAAGAGATTGCAATCTTTCTGCATCAAACAACACAAGATTTGATCCTCTAGTGATCTTTCTAGAATAAAAGTGGTAGGTTTTGACAAAATGTGTTCTCAAAAGAGCTAGGTTGTGATCAGTGGCAGACCTAGCCCACTGGGCCAGGGTGGGCCAACAATGCAACTTACATATAAATTATTTACTTTCTTCAAAAAATTGGCCTCTCTATAGAATAAAGGTTATTTCCCAATACCATGATGGGTCTTGGCCCACCCCATCAACCCTCTATACCTCCGCCATTGGTTGTGATAAATTTTTGAAAATGACTATGGTGAGATGGCACACATGGGGGAAGCATTGCCACCACAAGCCCTCTCCTGCCACAACCCCTCCCCCTCCAACATCAATGTGGCGTTTTGGTGTAGCGCCCACGCTGTGTCCAGCCCTCCCCCTCCCCCTACTATACCGATGTGATCTAACGACAACGACCCCTTCTGTTGTAATGGTATCGAATAGACATTTATTACTTTGGTTATTTGACTAGAGTTACTACAAATAACGGTATTCGCATGCACTACGAACGACAAACTTACTCCCTGGTGTCCAGATTTGTCTCCGCCGTGCGCTACACAATCGATATGCCTATTGTGCACCAATTAATGATATCTCTAAGCGGAGACAAAACTAGACTTGTTTCGTCACGTCAATCAAAATAGAAAGGTGCTCGGTGTTGTGCAATTGGCTCCACATAAAAATAGATTAATAAAGCTAACTTGTCACAAAAAATTACTAGAAAAGAGGTTAAGTTGTGATAACATTGGGAACTAACTACACTGTTGTGACAATCTATTATCGAAAGTGCTAAGTTGTGATTAAATTTGAAAATAGGGACGGCATAAGCAGGTGATTTTGGCAAGATGGCCCCTCTCATGCCACAGCTTCCCCCCTCCTGAGTTGACGTTCGGTTTTGGCGTGACGCCCACGTTCCTGATGCAGACCATCCTCCCTCCCACGTTGCACTGCGACGGTTTGGCCAGGCACCCAGCTTTTGACAACACCTCGCATCCCTCTATTCTAGCATGACCTAATGATACGTCTCCAACGTATCTATAATTTTTGATTGATCCATGCTATATTATCTACTGTTTCGGGCAATATTGTGCTTTATTTTCCACTTTCATATTATTTTTGGGACTAACCTATTAACCGGAGGCCCAGCCCATAATTGATGTTTTTAGCCTATTTCAGTGTTTCGAAGAAAAGGAATATCAAACGGAGTCCAAAAGACCTGAAACTTCACGAAACCTATTTTTGGACCAGAAGAAGCCCATGGAGTACGGGAAGCTCACCAGGGGAGTCTCGGGCTGCCCACGAGGGTGGGGGGCGCGCCCACCCCCCTGGGGCGCGCCCCCTACCTCGTGGCCAGCCCGGAAGTCCACCGACATACCTCCTGCACCCATATATACTCTCGTACCCTAAAACTTCCAGAACGGAGATTAGATCAGAAGTTCCGCCGCCGCAAGCCTCTGTAGCCACGAGAAATCAATCTAGGCCCTCTCCGGCGCCTCACGGAGGGGGCCAACATCACCGATGGCCATGGAGGAATATCCTGAAGGGGCCATCATCATCATGAAGGCCAAGGACCAGAGGGTGGAGGCTATGGAGGAGGAAGCACAAGGGGGAGATCCTCTCCTCCTCTCTTCCGATGGCACCAGAGTGCCATCGGGAGGGGAATCTTCGCCAAGGTGATCGTCTTCATCAACATCACCATCATCATCACCATCCTCATCTCTTTTACGCGGTCCACTCTCCCGCACCCCGTTGTAATCCCTACTTGAATATGGTGCTTTATGCCACATATTATGATCCAATGATGTGTTGCCATCCTATGATGTTTTGAGTAGATATCTTTTGTCTTTGGGTTGATTGATGATCTAGATTGGTATGAGTTGTATGTTTTACTTTGATGTTGTCCTATGGTGCCCTCCGTGTCGCGCAAGCGTGAGGGGTTCCCGTTGTAGGGTGTTGCAATACGTTCATGATTCGCTTATAGTGGGTTGGTGAGTGACTGAAACACAAACCCAAGTAAGAGGGATTGTTGCATATGGGGATAAAGAGGACTTGATGCTTTAATGTTATGGTTGGGTTTTACCTTAATGATCTTTAGTAGTTGCGGATGCTTGCTAGAGTTCCAATCATAAGTGCATATGATCCAAGTAGAGAAAGTATGTTATCTTATGCCTCTCCCTCATATGAAACTGCAATAGTGATTACTGGTCTTGTTAACAATTGCCTAGGACAATTCCGCACACCGATCCACCATTATTCCACACTCGCTATTTATAATATTTAGTATCATATTCTAACTTTATGATAACAGCACCTACTTTTATGTTTTAGTTCTCCGATATCATACAAAGTTATCCCCTTCATACCCACAACGAAGTTTTATTTCTTGTTGCTAGTTGGAAGCAAACGTCCGGTGCACGTAGAGTCGTATCAGTGGCAGATAGGGCTTGAGAGAATATTGATCTTACCTTTAGCTCCTTGTGGGTTCGACACTCCATACTTATCACTTCCACCTTTGGAAAGTGCTACGATGATTCCTTGCACTTGGGGATTATCAAGCTCTTTAATGGCGCTGTCGGGGAGCAATAGCGTGGGGTTGATATTCTCGTGTGTGCTTGTTTGCTTTCTTCACTAAGTATATTTTGTTTTTCCTTTTTGTTTCTGTTTAGTTGTGGGTGAAACATACGAAAAAATTTAAAAATACTTGCCTTTCATGCCTAAAAAGTTTTTCAAAAAGAGAAGTGATTGGAAGGTTTTGCATTGAAGAAGTGAGGGTCAACCTTGAGCACTTGTGCTCATGCTCACGGAAACAATGTAGAATTTTTCATGGAAGTTTCTCTGTAAATAATTATCCCCATGTATATATTCCTTGTATTATAAAAATAATATGCCAAGCTTTGGTTTTAGGATGATTAGATTGCTTGTTTGCTTTGTGCAAAACAAAAACAGAAACTTTGGCTGTAGTGCATGAATTTAAATTATTAACTGGAAAGTCAATTGGTTCTGATTCTTTTTGCACATTACTTCTGTACAAATTTTTCAAATTGTCAAATTTAGTTTATAATTTTAGGAGTTACAGAATTTGGCCAAACTTCCAGATTACTACAGATTGTTCTGTTTTTAACAGATTCTGTTTTGCGTGTGTTGTTTGCTTATTTCGATGAATCTATGAGTAGTATCGGAGGGTATGAACCATAGAGAAGTTGGAATACAGTATATTTAACATCAATACAAATAAAGAATGAGTTCATTACAGTACCTAAAGGTAGTGATTTGCTTTATTACACTAACGGATCTCACAAGTTTTTGTTAAAGTTTTGTGTGGATGAAGTGTCCGAAGGTCGAGGAGCTATCAATATGAGAAGAATAAAGAGAGGCAAGAGTTCAAGCTTGGGGATGCCCAAGGCACCCCAAGTAAATATTTCAAAGTATACTCAAGCATCTAAGCTTGGGGATGCCCCGGTTGGCATCCCATCTTTCTTCTTCAACAAATATCGGTATACCTCGGTTTTTGTTTTGTTCACATGATTTGTGTCCTTTGTGTTTTTATTTTTCTTCTAGAACCATGCTAGCATGAGATATCCCTTCATTGATTTATATAATACTTCATGTGCTTCACTTAAATCTTTTAAGTATGATCTTATAGAATTGCTCTTTGTGCTTCACTTAAATCTTTTGAGTATGGTTTTATAGAATGCTTCATGTGCTTCACTTATACACTTTGAGCTTGGATATTGGTTAGTTGTAGAATGCTCCATGAACTTCACTTATATCTTTTGGAGTATTAATAATTCTATCATTTAAAGTGGGTTTGGAAGAGTGTCAACTTTAGGAATTAGTGATCCCACTATTTTGGAGGATGTTGAATCTTAGTGTGATATTTATGAAAGTGGATTCAGAAGAGTGTCAACTTTAGCTAGTAATGATTCCACTATTTCGGAAGAGGTTCCAATTGAGTATGAGAACAAATTTGCTATCCATGATACTACTGAAAACTATTATGAGGGAGGAATACATGCTTGTAGGAGTTGCAATAATATTAAGTTTCCTCTCTATGTGCTTAAAGTTTTGAAGTTATATTTGTTTTGCCTTCCTATGCTAGTTGATTCTTGTTCCCATAAGTTGTGTGCTCACAAAATCCCTAGGCATAGGAAGTGTGTTAGATTTAAATATGCTAGTCATATTCTTCAAGATGCTCTCTTTGTGTTTCAATTCTTATCTTTAAAGTGAGCATCATTGAAATCATCATGCCTAGCTAAAAGGCATTAAAGAAAAGCGCTTGTTGGGAGACAACCCAATATTTACCCTTACTGTTTTTGTGTGTCTACATGATTAAGCTACTGTAGTAATCATGTTTTATATCTTTTGTTTCAATAAAGTGCCAAGTAAGACCTTTGGGAGGACTTGGGTGAAAGTTAATGTGATCTTGCTGTAAAAAACAGAAACTTTGCTCTCGCGAGAATAGATGTCATTTTTTACAGAAGAGTGATATTGAGTTGATTCTTTTTGCAGAAGATTAATAGACAAATTCCTCACGTCCACCAATTTATTTCATAATTTTTGGAGTAGCAGAAGTATGGTTATTGTTCAGATCATTACAGACTGTTCTGTTTCTGACAGATTCTGTTTTCATTGCATAGTTTGCTTGTTTGCTAGTTTCTATGGCTTATATTTCTCAATATAAATTGTAGAAATGATATGGTACAGTAATAATTGTGTGAAAACAATTATTAACCTTGTCTTTTACAGTACCAAAGTTCATGGTTTACTCTTTATCATACTAACCTATCTCACGAAGTTCCATTAAGTTTTGTGTGATTGAAGTTTTCAAGTTTTGGGTGAGATATCGATATGAGGAGAATAAGGAGTGGAAAGACCTAAGCTTGGGGATGCCCAAGGCACCCCAAGGTAATATTCAAGGAAGACTCAAGCGCCTAAGCTTGGGGATGCCCCGGAAGGCATCCCCTCCTTCGTCTTCAAAACTATCGGTACACCTTACTCGGAGCTATATTTTTATTCGTCACATGATATGTGTTTTACTTGGAGCGTCATTTTATTTTGTTAGTATTAGCTAGCTGCTATTTAGAATAGTGTTTTGCATCTTTATTTTCAATAAAAATGTCAAGGATAGCCTTTACCATGCTTATTTTGCTAGTATACATGTTTCTGTTTGAAAACAGAAAGTTTACCGCTGTTGCAAAAATTCCCTAGAAAAGTCAGAGCATATATAATGTTGAAACTTTTTGCATAATGATCTCTGATAAATATACTGCAGTGGTAATTTTCTCTCATAATTTTTGGAGTTAGGGAAGTATTGATACTCTTGCATTCTTTACAGGTTGTACTGTTTTGACAGATTGTTGTTATGTTTGCATTGTTTGCATATGTTTGCTTGTTTAATGATTCTATTTGAGGATAGGAGTATTAAATATGAAGATAGATTTAGTATGCAATGTTGAATAATAATTTTAGTGTTTTGCTATAGTAGAAAATGATAAGGTTCTGCATTGGTTTATACTAACCTATCTCACGAGTTCTTGTTGAGTTTGGTGTGGATGAAGCTTTCAATAAAAAGAGAAACCATGATATGAGAGGAATTAAGGAGATATAAAAGTTCAAGCTTGGGGATTCCCAAGGCACCCCAAGATAATATTCCAAGAAGTCTCAAGCATCTAAGCTTGGGGATGCCCCGTTAGGCATCCCACCTTTCTTCTTCAACAACTATCGGTTAGTATCGGTTGAGCCTAAGTTTTTGCTTCTTCACATGAGTTGTGCCTTGCAATGTCACTTTATTTTGTTTTACTTGCTGTTTGAATAAAATCATTGGATCTGAAATTTTGAATAGAAAATGAACCCTCCCATGGCTAGTTAATTATTTGACTACTCAGTGTCTTTCACTTATATCTTTTAGAGTAGTTTGTCATTTACTCATGTGCTTCATATATATACTATGAGTAAATGGGGGAATGAATTGAATGTCATAAATCTGAACTTTCATATGTTTCATTTGCTTATAACATGGTTAGTGATGACTTCACACATAGAAAGTATGAGGCATAAAAGTTGTTGAGAATTGGCAAACGTAGTTTTGGTCATCGTTGCAATTAATAGGAAGTAATAAGGAAAGAGAGGTTCACATACAAATACATTATCTTGGACATCTTTTATGATTGTGAAGCACTCATTAAGTATGACATGCTAAAAGAGTTGACGTTGGACAAGGAAGACAACGTAATGGTTTATGTTTTCCGACATCATAGTTAAAGTATATTGTCATTGACCTTCCAAGCATGTTGAGCTTGCCTTTCTCCCTCATGCTAGCCAAATCCTTTGCACCAAGTAGAGATACTACTTGTGCTTCCAAATACCCGTAAACCCAGTTTTGCCATGAGAGTCCACCATACCTACCTATGGATTGAGTAAGATCCTTCAAGTAAGTTGTCATCGGTGCAAGCAATAAAATTGCTCTCTAAATATGCATGACTTATTAGTGCAGAGAAAATAAGCTTTGTACGAACTTGTTGTGGAAGTAATAAAAGCGACGGACTGCATAATAAAGGTCCACATACAAGGGACAATATAAAGTGACGTTCTTTTGCATTAAGATTTTGTGCATCAACCCTAAACGCGCATGACAACCTCTGCTTCCCTCTGCGAAGGGCCTATCTTTTACTTTATTTTTTTACTTTATGCTTGAGTCAAGGTGATCCTCACCATTCCCTTTTTCATTTTATCCTTTGGCAAGCTCCTTGTGTTTGAAAGATCATGATATATATATCCAATTGGATGTAAGTTAGAATGGGCTATTATTGTTGACATCACCTAAAGGTGAATACGTTGGGAGGCAACACAATAAGCCCCTATCTTTCTCAGTGTCCGGCTGAAACTCCATAACCACAAGTATTGCGTGAGTGTTAGCAATTGTAGAAGACTATATGATAGTTGAGTATGTGGACTTGCTGAAAAGCTCTATTCTTGATCCTTTCTGATGTTATGATAAATTGCAATTGCTTCAATGACTGAGATTATAGTTTGTTAGTTCTCAACGAAGTTTCTGAACCATGCTTGACATTGTGAATAGATTGTTACTTGATCATGAAAAGTTTTATGAGATAAGCTGCTATTATGACACATATTGATGCTAGAAAAGTGATTGGAATTATCATTGATCAAACTTAAGCACTTACTAGCATTCCGCATCAAAAATTATCTTTTGTCATTTACCTACTCGAGGACGAGCAGGAATTCAGCTTAGGGATGCCTCGATACGTCTCCAACGTATCTATAATTTTGATTGCTCCATGCTATATTATCTACTGTTTTGGGCAATATTGGGCTTTATTTTCCACTTTTATATTATTTTTGGGACTAACCTATTAACCGGAGGCCCAGCCTGTAATTGCTGTTTTTAGCCTATTTCAGTGTTTCGAAGAAAAGGAATATCAAACGGAGTCCAAAAGACCTGAAACTCCACGGAACCTATTTTTGGACCAGAAGAAGCCCATGGAGTACCGGAAGCTCACCAGGGGAGTCCCGGGCTGCCCACGAGGGTGGGGGGCGCGCCCACCCCCCTGGGGCGCGCCCCCTACCTCGTGGCCAGCCCGGAAGTCCACCGACGTACCTCCTGCACCCATATATACTCTCGTACCCTAAAACTTCCAGAACGGAGATTAGATCAGAAGTTCCGCTGCCGCAAGCCTCTGTAGCCACGAGAAATCAATCTAGGCCCTCTCCGGCGCCCTGCCGGAGGGGGCCATCATCACCGGTGGCCATGGAGGAGTATCCCGGAGGGGCCATCATCACCATGAAGGCCAAGGACCAGAGGGTGGAGGCCATGGAGGAGGAAGCACAAGGGGGAGAACCTCTCCTCCTCTCTTCCGGTGGCGCCGGCGTGCCATCGGGAGGGGAATCATCGCCGTGGTGATCGTCTTCATCAACATCACCATCATCATCACCATCCTCATCTCTTTTACGCGGTCCACTCTCCCGCACGCCGCTGTAATCCCTACTTGAACATGGTGCTTTATGCCACATATTATGATCCAATGATGTGTTGCCATCCTATGATGTTTTGATTAGATATCTTTTGTCTTTGGGTTGATTGATGATCTAGATTGGTATGAGTTGTATGTTTTACTTTGATGCTGTCCTATGGTGCCCTCCGTGTCATGCAAGCGTGAGGGGTTCCCGTTGTAGGGTGTTGCAATACGTTCATGATTCGCTTATAGTGGGTTGGTGAGTGACTGAAACACAAACCCGAGTAAGAGGGATTGTTGCGTATGGGAATAAAGAGGACTTGATGCTTTAATGCTATGGTTGGGTTTTACCTTAATGATCTTTAGTAGTTGCGGATGCTTGCTAGAGTTCCAATCATAAGTGCATATGATCCAAGTAGAGAAAGTATGTTAGCTTATGCCTCTCCCTCATATGAAAACTGCAATAGTGATTACCGGTCTTGTTAACAATTGCCTAGGACAATTCCGCACACCGATCCACCATTATTCCACACTCGCTATTTATAATATTTAGTATCATATTCTAACTTTATGATAACAACACTTACTTTTATGTTTTAGTTCTCCGATATCATACAAAGTTATCCCCTTCATACCCACAATGAAGTTTTATTTCTTGTTGCTAGTTGGAAGCAAACGTCCGGTGCACGTAGAGTCGTATCAGTGGCAGATAGAGCTTGAGAGAATATTGATCTTACCTTTAGCGCCTTGTGGGTTCGACACTCCATACTTATCACTTCCACCTTTGGAAAGTGCTACGATGATTCCTTGCACTTGGGGATTATCACCTAACGACATTGGACTCCTTCGAGTTGTAACGGTATCGAATGTATATTTATTAAGTTAGTTGTTTGATTATAGTTTCTACAAATAACGGTATAGACAATCAATTATTTGCCAAAAACAACAACAATTACTCCCTAATGTCTGGATTTGTCGTCTCCATGCCCGACACAATCGATATGCCTATACTTTTATAGTGACTAATGATATCTCCATGCGGAGACAAAAGTAGACTTGTTGTGCATCACATCAGTCAAAGGAGAACCCTAGCATGACAATAAAGGGGGAAAGATGCTTGCTATTTTGCAATAGACTCCACAACAAAATAGAATTAAAAAATGCTCACTCATGAAACTTTTTGTTCACAATAGAGGCTAAGTTATGATGAAATTTCAAAGTAATACACTTGGACATTGTGCCTGCCCTCCCCCCCCCCCAAAAAAAACTTGTCTTCGTGCGCAACTAGGTTTTGGGTAGAGTTTATACAAATAACCATATCGGTAAAGGTTGAGTGGTCACAAGAATTATTGTAAAAAGGGGTGCGTGAGCACTACTTTGCTTTTTTTTCCTTCATCTGGATTCTTCGTTCTCCTTCCTCCTCTGCCTCCTTCAATTCAGGTCTAGTATCATCCTCCTCCCCTGGAACCAAACGGCCCCGACTATGTCTAGTTGAGGCACCGCCCTACCATGGTCGGTTGTACCTCTGAAAGTATGTGCATGGTCTCAAGATAGCACTTTTGGCTCCCCATGTTCCACCAACCTCCTCTGCCCTTCCCATTCTTATCGCTCTTCATCTAGCTTCCTCTCCCCTATATAACTACATGTTGGGTATTTATTTGGTAGATCACTCAGTTTTTTTTTGTAAATGACCATGGTATAATTCGTATATTTTAAAATTGATGTACAAGATCACTATATATGTGTGTTCTTTACAGAGAGATAAAATTTGCTACGGGGTGTTCAAATTTGTCTGTGCGACGCGACAAAGTCCATATGGCCGTATTTATATCCCAATTTATATAATTTCCTAAACATAAACAAAATCAGATTAGCTTAATAATTATATTATGTGATTTTTGTCTATGCATTTCCTTATTCACGAGCAACGAGCTTATTTCTTCTAGCACAAGCTCGAAATGCATGTAATCTTCCCATATTGAAAGGGATAACCTTTGACCAAATCTGTTACCAGAAAATAATTGTGTGATGTAACTAAAAATTAAAATTGACAGTGATGTGGACATCACACTTTATTTTTCTTGCTCGGATCCTGACCTTCCCGTCTATAGCCACATCCCCTCCTCCGGTCATCCATATATAATTTCATCATCCTCCTGCACTAGATCCCAATGACGCCATGAATATGACTAGTCGGCGCGCCGTTCTGCTACAACCCTCTATGCCCCATTGTAATGTTAGGCTATCAAGATGACCCTTCGGCTCCCTTGCTCCTCCATTCCCCCTTCTCGCTTCCCATTCAGCCGATGGACAATTATTTGGCCGATTATCCTATTAAATTTTCTATAAATAAGCATGCTATAACATGTATCACTGTAAAAATTAGTGTATACGTTCACTATATATGTGCATTATTTATAAAAAGGGTTAAATTTTACCTTAGGGTATTCAAATTTGTTTGTGCCGTGCGTGGCACAGTCCGCATAACCATATGCACCAGTTCATATTATTTCTAAATATAGAAAAATGTAAAACATATCTTATTACCGTTTGGGGAGCAGGGTGTGGGGCCGGGTGAGGAAAAGTGGGGATCTATCCCGGGGTGGGGGCGGAAGAGCTCGACATGGAGGAGGCACGAAGAGGGAGTGTTGGAATTGGAGTCCTTAGAGTTGGGCGAGGGCGGTCAGCGAGCGCGAAGTTGTGGAGGCACGGGGAGTGGCGAGGGGTGAAGCAGTTTGTTGTAGGTGGTCATGTATGGGGACGTCGTCTTGCGGATCTTGGGTAGGCGTGAGTGTGTGACACCGACGCAACAGAGGAGGAGGCCGGGGACGCTACGAGCATGTTCATCCACAACGGCTTGGCCGCTCGATGCACCCGTCACCGCTACCATGGGTGCAAAATCAATCTTGATTCTGGCCTTTGCCAGTAGCTGCTCCACTCAACCGCTCACATGGTACCACAACTGCCCCCCTTGGTGTAGAATATGCCATTGTCTCTTGTGCGGGCGGTGATGAGACGGGTGGATGAAGAAGGAGGAGTTTGCAAAAGTCACTTGGTTGGACTGGAGTGCTTTGTTGTACTACTCGCCTTTTTCTACGATCTCTATTATTGTAGAGGAGTATAATAGTCAATTTTGTTGACACCGACATGTGGGTCCAAGCCATGATCCCATGGATCACTGATGTCTACTACACAACTTTATCTTGTAGACTCTGTTTGGCCTCCAAGCACAGAGTTTTGTAGGACAACAACAAATTTCCCTCAAGTGGATGACCTAAGGTTTACCAATCCGTGGGAGGTGTAGGATGATGATGGTCTCTCTCAAACAACCTTGCAGTCAAATACAAGAAATCTCTTGTGTCCCTGACACACCCAATACAATGGTAAATTGTATATGTAGACTTGCTCGGCGAAGAGATGGTGATACAAGTGTAGTATGGATAGTAGATATAGGTTTTTGTAATCTAAAATAATAAAACAGCACGGTAGCAAGTGATAAAACTGAGCATAAACGGTATTTCAATGCTTAGAAACAAGGCCTAGGGTTCATAATTTCACTAGTCCAATCTCTCAAATGTACCAACATAATTGAATAATATAAAAATCCCTCAAAGTGCAACAAAGAATCACTCCAAATTGTCAAGTCTTACCAGAGAAAGTAGGATGAAAATTTGTATCGACTATTATGCCAAGATTACCCCAGTGTCACCACGAGAATCTGCAAGTTGATTACCAAAACATACATCAAGTGATCTCAATAGATTAGCCCATTGTCACCATGGGTATCCACAAGCAAGACATACATCAAGTGATCTCAAATCCAGTGTCGGGACCCCGATCCTAAATCACACCGATCTAGCATGTAACACATCATATCCCTTTGCGGCCTCACGCACGGTATCCCCACGGGTGTCGCCTTACCATGGCCCGGGACCGTTTGCGTCTTTTGGCTCACGTATGATAGTGTCGCTAGCATCCATATGACAAAGAACCCGGGCCGACATGACTAGTCGTGAACCCAAAGCGGCGCTAACCTATGGGGACAGGCATACATGAATCACATCGAGCATGTCGGTCATCAGCGTATATATTCGGGCTGTAGCACTGGGCTAACAGGACTCCGGTATTCCGGGCTGTAGCAGGCTAGGCAGTACTCCGAATAACACGCGTGACATTTCCCCGAAGGGACAGACATAGGAACGAAGTGAAACACATGCCGGCCAGTCAAGTGTCCAAGCAGTAGTGCTGGGCTAGCAGGACTCCGGTGAACCGGGCTGTAGCGGACTACTATCGCTCAGAAGCACGAGACTACATTTCCCCATAAGAGAGGCTACCAAGGATAAACAACTAGGTTGTCGGATCCCACACATAGCAGTACAAGTTACACGTACGCATAACATGCAAGTATGTGCTGTACAACATGGCATCACAACATAACGCAAACTCATATAGATAAAGGCTCAGAAGAGCCACATAGCGATAAATACAAACAGGGGTCACATGACCCATCATTCAGAGCATACAAGCAACAAGCGGAAGCATTACATGTCTGAGTACAGACAACTACAAAAGAAAAAGGCTGAGAAGCCTGACTATCTACAAGACCCTCCCAAGGGTACAAGATCGTAGCTGAGGTAACAAGCTACTCGTCGAAGTCCAAGCAGAACTACTAGTAAGACCGAAGTCTCCGCTGCAAAACATAAATAAAGCAACGTGAGTACAAAGGTACTCAGCAAGACTTACATCAGATCCTATCATACATGCATTAGTGCCAAAAGGTAATGTGGAGTTTAGTTGCAGCAAGCCAGCTTTGACTCTGTGGCTATCCTGTTCAACGACTACAAGAAACTCTTGTGGTGAGACAACGACACGCAGTCCACTAATCACCACATCAATACACTACTACGGATTCATTCCCTGCTTCCATACGGGAGGCCATCCATAGCACTCACACTTGTCTTGAGCATTTTAGAGTATCCACTTCAAGTTGTCTATGTACCACGTAAGCATCCAAGAAGTCCATAACCGAGGACACGGCTATTCGAATAGATCATGATAACCTGCAGGGGTGTACTTCTTCACACACGCTCGCCACTTACCGCCATATACACGTCATGTATCTCGGCAACCTTCAAGCGGAAGCTTTGGCGAGGGTGTCGGCCACGACCGACTAACCACACAAGACTCTAGTCCAGGTTTATCGCCTATTCGGGTTCCATCCGCAAGGAGATCCGCCGGGTGTCGCCACGGCCCCAAACGATGTGAGCAGGGTTCCCAAGCCCACCATCCGGGTGCCACTTGGTACACCGTGCCACATGTGCCTAGTCTGTCTCTAAGCCCACCTGCCGGGTGCCACTCGGTAGAAAAATAGCACTACCTACAAACACCAGAGACTAGTTGCGACTCACGGACAGAGATCAAGTTGATTAATAAGCCGAGAGGGGCCGAGTTACCGGAACCCAATGTGTGGTAGTATCCAGTCATTGGACAACATACACAGAACTCAGTGCTTAAGGACGGTTCCAGTGAGACAACCCACCATATACTCCTACATGGCCTCTCACCGCTACCTTTACCAAATCGTGTTCACACACTTCACTCTCAGCATCGGAACATAGAACTGTACTCCAATTCATTCCCAATGAATCAGACCTGACACAACTCTAAGCAATAGCAGGCATAGCATGGTAGGAACACAACATGGCTCAATCAACTCCTACACATGCTAGTGGGTTTTCAACTATTTACTGTGGCAATGACAGGTCATGCAGAGGAATGGGTTCAACTACCGCAGCACAAAGTAGCAGATGAATCGTTGTTGTCCTAATGCAATAACTGAGAGCAGGAGCGAGAGAGTAGGATTGTACCGGAATGAACAAGGGGATTTGCTTGCCTGGTAAATCAACAAGGGAGGCACCGCTTCATAGACAGGTACTCTGGAACGTCTCCGGAGCAGGACCTATCGAGAAGGAACGGTGCCGGCAATCATTACACAATCATATGCAACAATATGATGCATGAACATGGCATGTAGATGTGATGCTGTTTAAGCTAATGCAACTGGTATTCAATTTGAATGAAGTCCATTTGAACCAAAGGTCCAAATGCAATTCCAAAATAAGCTCTTATAAATGCCATTTTAGAGTTTCACTTATACAGCATGTATAAGTTGGTTTGTCATGCATGAAACTAGTACAGATGGATAGATTGAATTTTTCTGATAATTTTTCATATATAAATTATTTCAATCTGAGCTACGGTTGAATTTCTATGAATTTTTGAAGTTTTGAATATATTCTGGAATTTCCTGATTTAATTTAAATCCAGAAAATATAATATTGCGTCAGCACTGCGCAAGCATGACGTCAGCAGGTCAACTGCGGCTGGCTGGGTCAAACCTGACGTGTGGGGGCCACACGTCAGTGACACGGGTTAACAGGGGGGTTAGTTTAGTTTAATTAGAGATTAGGGGGGCACTAAGGCCCACTGTCAGTGTCAGGGGGGGTAGGTTAGTTGGTGATTAGCCTTAAGCTAATCACCTGACGCAGCCGGACCCACGTGGCAGGGCTCAGCGACGGGCTCGCCGCCGGCGACCTGACGCTGGCGGAGTCCGTGCCACATGTGCCACGGGTGGCATCCGAGAGCACCGGGCGTAGCCCGTGCTCGCGCACCGTGGAGCAGCGGAAAGAGCTGGGGCCGGGCTCGCGGAGCGGAGCTTCGGGCGGCGCCGAGTTCGGGTGGAGAGGGGAAGAGGGCTACGGTGCACGGCAGGGCGACGGAGTGGGTGCGTTAGAACTCGAGGATGCACCGAATGCGGTGGTGCGCTCGGACGCGTGTTTGCACGGCCGTAGCCACGACGGCGACATGGCCGGCGGCGAGGGGCACTCGGGACCGAAGGGGGCGGTGGCTATACGGCGTAATCGAGCACGGGAGGTAGGGGGATAGGTAGAGGAGCTCACGGCGGATCCGGGGAGCTGGTTGGCGGCCTTGGGGAAGCGCGGACGGCCGCGAACGGCGGTGGCGATCTCCGGTGGCCGGAGATGGAGAAGAGGGCGATGGCGTCGCGGTGGTGCCTCCGGGCTCGCGTGGCTTGACAGAGAGGGCGAGGTCGACGACGCGGAGCTCGGGACGTCTCGGATGCTCTCGAAGGCGCGGTGGCTACGGCCACTGGCGAGCAGCGGCGACGGTGGCGTCGGGTGCGGTGGGAGAGAGAGCTCTGTGAGGGGGGAGGAATGAGAGAGAGAGGAGAACGGTCGGGCGGCGCGTGGCGACGCCCGGGCATCCAGCGATGAGGGGAGGCCAGGCAGGCAGGTGGCGTGGCAGACGCGTGGCGCTGGGCGCTGCGTGCCCTGTCCTCTCCCGGGCGAGGAAGGGGGCGATCGGGCGTTAAGCCGGTCGGGCCATCTGGGCTGTGCCAGCCGCACACGAGCTGGGCAGCGGTGGGGAGGTAAGCCTGTAAGCTCCCTTTTCCTAATCATTTCCTTTTCTATTTTTCTGACATTTGTTTGATTTATTTAAAATACTAAACTAATTTATTTAATTATGCCAATTTTTTTGTAGGAGCTCACTATATTATTCCAGAGTTCCTCAACAAAAGGCACAATTTTTGGACAATATTTTATATATATAATAATATATATCCAAGGCAAATATTTACTGCATTAATTCCAAATGCCCAAAATAAATACTTATGAGATCCTGAAAATATTGGTTAGATTGTTATCTCTGTCCAATATTTTCAGAGGGCCACATGAGCATTTTCTTGGACCCTTTTGGAGCAATTTTATTTAGGTCATTTCCAAAAGTGATTACGAGGGTTTCACAAATCCCCATTTCAAAATTAAATGGAATTTAAACATGATGCACAATGACTAGCTAGCCTTGAGCATACCAGTACTAGGGATGTGACAACTCGCCTCACTTGAAAGAATCTCGTCCCGAGATTCGTGGGTCGACGGAAAGAAAGCGGGTACTCCAACAGAGACGATCTTCTCGCCCTGTGTAGCTTCTCTCGTAATGATGAGACCACTGAACCTTGAGAAACTTGATATTCGACATCGAGTAACACGCCCGCTTGATCAAGAATGCGAACCGGTACTCTCGGTATGTGAGGTTATCTTGGAGATCAAGCGCTTTCGTGGTCCACTCATGGATAGGATCCGAGAAGCAACGCCTGAGTTGAGAGACGTGGAAGACATCATGAACTCGAGAAAGATGTGGGGTAGTTCCAACTGGTAGGCAACCTCTCCTCGCTTAGCGAGAATGCGAAGGGGCCAATGTAACGAGGAGCCAACTTGCCCTTGATACCAAACGATGGGTACCCTTTAGAGGAGTAACCCGAAGGTAAGCCTTGTCGCCAACTTCATAAGCCACTTCCTTATGACGACGGTCATATTGGCTCTTTTGACGAGATTGGGCTGTTTTCAAATTCTCACGAATGATGCGAACTTGCTCTTTCCGCCTCCCGGATCATGTCCGTCCAAAGAATTGTCTTTCACCGGTTTCCACCAGTTCAAGGGTGTTCGACATCTTCGTCCATAGAGAATCTCAAAAGGAGCTTTCTTGAGACTGGATTGATAGCTATTGTTATAAGCAAACTCGGCGAAAGGAAGACATTTCTCCCAATCCATACCGAATGAGATAACGCAAGCTCTAAGCATGTCTTCGAGAATTTGGTTGACCCTTTCCACCGACCACTTGACCGAGGGTGGAAAGCGGCATCAAGAAAAGATGGGTCCCCATGGCAGTTTGGAAACTTTCCCGTAAATGAGAAGTGAAAAGACTACCACGGTCTGAATTGATCTCTAGTGGAACACCATGGAGTGACACTATTCGAGAATGTATAAGTCAGCGAGCTGACTAGCGGTGATACTCTCTAACAGAAGGAAGTGAGCCACTTTGGAAAGACGATCAACGACTACGAAGATAGCATTATTCCCTTTCTTGGTCCTGGGAAAGCCGGTGATGAAATCCATACCAACTTTATCCCATTTCCACTCGTGAATAGCTAAGGGCTGAAGGGTGCGGCAGGCCTTTGATGCTCTGCTTAACGCGACGACAAACGCCACAGCTTAGCAATAAATCGAGCAATTTCTCTCTTCATCCTAGTCCACCGTAACCTCCGGGCGAGGTCCCGATACATCTTAGTACTACCGGGATGAATTGTGAGAGGAGATTCATGCGCCTCCTTAAGAATCAGTTGTCGAAGATGTTGCTTCTTGGGGACCACCAGCGGTGCCCAAAGAAAACGACACCTCGATCATCTATAGAGAAACTACCGGCAATACCCTTGGCAACGTTTCTCTTGATCCGGTAATCCCTCAGATCATGCTTCCGGGCTTCTATGATATGATCCACCGAGTAGGTTTCGCCACCAAGGTAGAAAGGAATCCGTGAGGAGCAATGTGGAGGTTAAGCTTACAAAATTCCTCATGGAGAAGTGGTTGGCCTTGCTGCAACATGAGGTTGTTGCAATAGGATTTACGGCTTAACGCATCAGCCATGACATTGGCTTTGCCTGGGGTGTAGGTAATCCCTAAATCATAATCTGTGATCAACTCCAACCAACGTCTTTGTCTAAGGTTCAAATCTGGTTGGGTGAATATGTACTTGAGACTCTGGTGATCGGTGTAGATCTCGCAACGTTTACCAAGAAGGTAATGTCGCCAGGTCTTGAGTGCATAGACTACGGCTGCAAGCTCTAGATCATGGGTAGGATAATTCTCCTCATGTGGATGCAACTCACGAGATGCATAGGCAATCACATGACGATCCTGCATAAGAATGCAACCTAATCCTCGCCGTGAGGCGCCGCAAAGAGATAACAAAGTCTTTAGTGAAAACCGTGGCACTAGTATGGGAGCAGAGTCAGCGCCTTTTCAGCCTCGAAAACTGTACTCACACTGTGGGGACCACTCAAACCTTTAATCTTTCTTGAGAAGTTCAGTGAGGGGTTTAGCTACTTTGGAGAAGTTTTAAACAAAGCGGCGACAATAGCTGGCTAGACCAAGGAAACTCCTAACTTGTTTAACGGTTTCGGTGGAGTCCAATCAAGAACGGCCTGAACTCTCTCGGGATTGACAAAGAATGCCCTTACCGGTAGATTACGTGGCCTAGGTAGGTCACTTCGCAAACCAAAATTCACACTTGGAGAACTTGGCATAAAGGCGGTGTTCTCTCGAAGTTTCTCTAGCACAAGTCTGAGATGTTCGGCATGCTCTTCCTCGTTCTTCGAATAAATAAGAATATCATCGAGGTAAACCACGACAAATTTATCTAAGTACTCCATGAAGATCGAGTTCATCAAGCGGGAGAATGTAGCTGGAGCGTTGGTTAGACCAAAGGACATGACGGTGTACTCATACTGGCCATAACGAAAGTGACAAAGGCTGTTTTGGGAATGTCTCCATTCACGATCTTGATTTGGTGGTAGCCTAACCTCAAATCCATCTTAGAAAAGATCGAGGTTCCAAATGAGCTGATCATACAGTGTCGTTGATCTCGGGAGCGGATACTTGTTCTTTATCGTGACCAAATTAACGGACGATAATCTACAACCATCCGTCCGTACCATCCTTCTTCTTGACGAAGAGGACGGGCAAGCCCAAGGTGAAGAACTAGGACGGATGAAACCCTTTTGCAAGGACTCATCAAGTTGTTTCTTAAGCTCGGCTAGTTCTAAGGGTGCCATCTTATAAGGTCTCCTAGAGATTGGGGCGGTTCCCGGAATAAGATCTATGATTTAACTCTACATCTCTGTCAGAGGAACACCTGGCAGTTCCTTCCGAAAAACATCCGGAAAGTCACGGACTATCGGGATATCTTCAAGGTCCGGAAGAGGGCTGGCATTAAGAGAATAGAGTTGACGCTTTGCAACTCTAGTGGAGACAGTGACTATCTTGCCGATGGGTGTGTAAGCTGAATGCACCTAGTGAAACAATCAATCTTGGCATGATGAGCTGTCATCCAGTCCATACCCAAGATGATGTTAATATCTCAAGACTTGAGGGCTACAAGTGAGGCAAGGAATACAAGTCTGTCAACAAGGATTTCGTTACCATGGCTTATGCAAGAAGTTTGCCATTTGGATCCGTGGAGTTTGAATGACTAGCGGAGAGGGCATATCACAAAATGATATGTTGTGCAGGTTAGCATAGCTTTCAGAAATGAAGGAATGAGATGCTCCAAAGATCGAATAGAACTGAGGCGGGATGACAGTTGACAAGGAGTGTACCAAGAACGACATCCGGATCATCATGAGCGTCTTTAGCTGAGACGTGATGCACACATCCACGTGCAGCGGGAGCTGACTTCACACTGATCATCTTGCGTGATGGCTTAACACAGCCAACAGGCTTCTCGAGCTGGGTGGAGCATAATCGCTTGAGAGCAGCCACGTGCATAGTGTCCGGCTCTCCGCATGTGAAGCAAGTCCACGAAGTTGGACGTGGACCCGCATTGACAAGTGGTCTACCAAGAGGGCCTGGGTGGAGCATGTAATCGAACTGGGTGAGGCGCCATATGAAATGGCCTCGGTGAATATCCGGTGGAAGAGCAGAGTTCGAATCCAAATTCGGCGTTTCGCGAACTAGAATCGGAGGAAGAAACCAATTCACGGTGGTGCTTACGAGACTCCTCGTAGGTGAGCTGAGCTGTCTCTGCATTAATGGCCTTGTTCACAAGAGCTTGGAATGTATCACAATGGTGCAGGTGGAGGTCACGACGCAACTTGGGTTTGAGACCCTTCCGGAACCTAGCTCGCTTCTTGGCGTCCGTGGACACTTCTTCCGGGGCATAACGGGCGAGGTTCTCGAATTCTCTGTCAGAAGCATCAACAGCCATCTTACCCTGGGTGAAACTACGTAACTCTTCTCTCTTGCGATCGATGAGGGCTTCAGGAATGTGATGCTCATGAAAAGCCTCGGTGAAATCTCTCCGTGTTGGAATCGACCACCGAAGCACAGACTCATAGTTCTGCCACCAAAGACTAGCATGACCATCCAGGTGGTATTCAGCATAGGTGACCTTGTCATCATCAGATACGTTTGCGGAACACAACTTATGAATGATGCTACGGGTTACCATCGGCATCGAGTGGCTCGATGGAGTGATGGAAGGTGGGTGGGTGCAAGCGAATGAAGTCATGAATAGTCGCAGACTTATTGGACTGATGTGCGGTGTTCTCCTCGACACGCGCTAACAAACGGTTAGACTCACGCTTGTTCCTCTCCATTTCTAACATGAACCCTGTCAATGAAGGCTGGTCGGGAGGATCCTCATCCCTTCCATCCCCGTGGTTCTGGCTATGAGCAACAGAACTTCGCTTAACTGATGACATCCTGAGGAACGAAACCAAGGACGGAATCACATCACTTCATACTGAAAATGTGGGATACCGATATTAGTAATTCTCGAACTCCTGGGGCAATTCCGGCAGCATAACGGCAGTAAAATGTTCAAAATGAGACATTCTGCAAAATGGGGTAGCACCATACTCATATGGGGAAATGTAGTCTCGTGCTTCTGAGCGATAGTAGTCCGCTACAGCCCGGTTCACCGGAGTCCTGCTAGCCCAGCACTACTGCTTGGACACTTGACTGGCCGGCATGTGTTTCATTTCGTTCCTATGTCTGTCCCTTCGGGGAAATGTCACGCGGTGATATTCGGAGTCCTGCCTAGCCTGCTACAGCCCGGGATACCGGAGTCCTGTAACCCATCATATAACTTTGCGGCCTCACGCACGGTATTCCCACGGGTGTCGCCTTACCATGTCCCGGGACCGTTTGCGTCTTTTGGCTCACGTATATGATAGTGTCGCTAGCATCCATATGACAAAGAACCCGGGCCGACATGGCTAGTCGTGAACCCAAAGCGGCACTAACCTATGGGGACAGGCATACATGAATCACATCGAGCATGTCGGTCATCAACGATATGTTCGGGCTGTAGCACCGGGCTAACAGGACTCGAATAACACCGCTGCGTGACATTTCGAGGGGATGTATATAGGAACGAAATGAAACACATGCCGCCAGTCAAGTGTCCAAGCAGTAGTGCTGGTTAAGGTGACTCGTGAACCGGCTGTAGCGGACTACTATCGCCGTAAGCACGAGACTACATTTCCCCATATGAGAGGCTGCCAAGGATAAACAACTAGTTTGTCGGATCCCACACATACCAAGCATTTCAAACATACACACATTATACTTGATATGCGTAGATACAACATGGCATCACAACATAACTCTACGACTCAGATATTTATTCATTAGGCTCCGAAGAGCGAGATATTACAAACATGGGTCTCATGACCCAACACTCAGAGCATACAAGTCAAAGCACAAGCGGAAGCTAATCATGTCCGAGTACGCATAACTATAAATGAAAAAGGCTGAGAAGCCCGACTATCTACGAGATCTCGCCGAGGGCACAAGATCGTAGCTGAGGTAACAAGCTAAACGTCAAGTCCACGTGGAACTACTAGCGAGACCGACGCCTCTCGCAAAACATAAAATAAGCAAACGTGAGTACAATTGTACTCAGCAAGACTTACATCGTAACTAACTACATATGCATCAAGATCAAAGGGGGTGGTGGAGTTTGACCGCAGCAAGCCAGCTTTGACCCGTGGCTATCCTGAACTACGACTGCAAGTAACTCTTTTGAGGTGGCGCACACGAGTCCACATATTCACCATATCAATACACCGTGGTATACCTCGATGATATACTCATCTACTCCAAGAATGAGGAAGAACATGCCGAACATCTAAGGCTAGTATTGATGAAACTTCGAGAGCACCGCCTTTATGCCAAGTTCTCTAAGTGTGAATTCTGGTTACCAGAAGTGACCTATCTAGGACATGTAATCTCTGGTAAGGGCATTGCTGTCAATCCCGAGCGAAGTTCAAGCCGCCCTTAATCGGACTCCACCTGAATCGGTCAAGCAAGTTCGGAGTTTCCTCGGTCTAGCGAGCTATTGCCGCCGCTTCGCCGAGAATTTCTCTAAAGTTGCTAAACCTCTAACCGAACTCCTCAAGAAAGATAAGAAGTTCGAATGGACGCCGCAAGGCGAAGTTCAGCTTTCAGAACTGAAAAGACGCTCGACATCTGCTCCTGCACTTGTTCCACCAGATTTCTAAGGACTTTATTATCTATTATGACGCCGCGACAAGGACTAGGTTGCATACTCATGCAAGATCGTCATGTGATTGCCTACGCTTCTCGCTAAGGCCCACATGAGGATAACTACCCCACACACGATCTAGAGCTTGCAGCGGTAGTTCATGCACTTAAAACTTGGCGACATTACCTTTCCGGGTAATCGCTATGTAAATCTACACCGATCACCAAAGTCTGAAATATATCTTCACCCAACCGGATTTGAATCTCAGGCAAAGACGTTGGGTCGAGTTGATTACAGATTTCGACTTAGGATATCTTACACCCTGTGCAAAGCCAATGTCATGGTCGACGACTAAGTCGCAAATCTTATTGTAACAATCTGGTGTTACAACAAAGTCAACCAATTCTCCACGAGGAATTTCGTAAGCTTAATCTTCACATTGTTCCTCGAGGATTCCTTTCCACCCTGGTGGCGAAACCTACCCTTACGGATCAGATCATCAAAGCACAGAAGGTAGATCCGGGAATCTCCCGTATCAGGAGAAACATCAAGAAAGGAGTCGCAGATTGTTTCTCCATTGATGAACAAGGTGTCGTGTTCTTTGGGGACCGTCTAGTGGTTCCCAAGGTGCGCAACCTGAGGCGATTGATCCTTAAGGAAGCTCATGACTCTCCTCTCACCATTCATCCTGGTAGTACTAAAATGTATCAAGATCTACGCCAGAGGTTTTGGTGGACTAGGATGAAGAGAGAAATTGCTCAATACATTGCTAATCGCGACGCTCGTCGTCGAGTCAAAGCAGAGCATCAACGGCCTGCTGGTACCCTTCAACCTTTGGAAATTCCTGAATGGAAATGGGATAAAATTGGTATGGATTTCATTACCGGGTTTCCCAGGACCAAGAGAGGGAATAACGCTATGTTCGTTGTCGTTGATCGTCTTTCCAAAGTAGCCCACTTCCTACCCGTTCGTGAGAGTATAACCGCTAGCCAGCTAGCTGATTTGTATATCTCTCGAATAGTGTCTCTTCATGGTGTTCCATTAGAGATTAACTCAGACCGTGGAAGTCTCTTCACCTCTCGATTTTGGGAAAGTTTCCAAAACGCTATGGGAACTCGTCTCTCCTTTAGCACCGCGTTCCATCCCCAATCAAGTGGTCAAGTAGAACGAGTCAATCAAATCCTAGAGGATATGCTTCGAGCTTCTGTCATCTCTTTCGGCATGAATTGGGAGAAATGCCTTCCATTCGCCGAGTTTGCTTATAACAATAGCTACCAAGCCAGCCTAGGCAAAGCCCCTTTCGAAGTTCTTTATGGACGGAAATGTCGAACGCCTCTTAACTGGTCAGAAACCGGGGAGAGACAACTCTTTGGCCCGGACATGATTCAGGAAGCAGAAGAGCAGGTTCGCGTTATTCGTGAGAAATTGAAAACAGCCCAATCTCGTCAAAAGAGCCAATATGACCGCAAGCATAAGACTATGACTTATGAAATTGGCGAGAAGGCTTACCTTCGGGTTACTCCTTTGAAGGGGACCCATCGATTCGGTATCAAAGGCAAGTTGGCTCCTCGTTACATTGGACCCTTTCGCATTCTTGCCAAACGAGGAGAAGTTGCCTACCAATTGGAACTACCTCCGCATCTTTCCAGAGTCCATGATGTCTTCCACGCTTCCCAACTCAGCGTTGCTTCTCGGATCCTATCCGTGGAGTAGATCACTAAACGCTTGATCTCCAAGATAACCTCACCTATCGAGAGTATCCTGCTCAGATCCTCGATCAAGCCGAGCGCACCACTCGACGCCGGAATATCAAGTTTCTAAAGGTTCAATGGTCAAACCATTCCGAGCAAGAAGCAACTTGGGAAAGGGAGGATCGCCTTCGATTTGAGTATCCCACCTTTTTCAAGATGAGATCCTAAATCTCGGGCGAGATTCTTTTGAGTGGGGGTGAGTTGTCACATCCCGCTTAGACCATGCATTAGGGTGTGCATCATGTTTAAATTTCATTTGAATTTGAAATGGGAAGGCAGAAACCCCGTAACACCCCCCTTAAAAAGAACTAGGGTTTACTAAAATTTATTTCAATGAACCTGAAATGCCCTTCAAAATGTTCATCCTCTTTACTTTGGTTCGTAACCCATGTCAAAGGAGGTGTACCATTTTCTAGGTCATCTAAGGGTTCTAGAATTAATCCACAAGTTTTTGAAATGAGCATTTTAAATTATATAAAATATTTTAAATGTTCAAAAATTACCAAACCAAAATGTTTCATGTTAGGAATATTCTAACAAGTGACCAGGAGCATTTTGGTGATTTTTAAAATAGTTTTGGTATTTTTAAAAACCCCCACAGAGTTACAGAAAATAGAAAAAGAATTAAAAATGGAAAACACTTACCTGTCGCCCACGCCCGGCCCACCTGCCCAGCCCAAAGAGCAAGGCCAATGAAGCTGTTTGGCTCGGCCAGCAGTAGCTCGGTGCCGGCGGCGAGCCTGGGCGCGCCACGCAGCTGGCCGCCGCCTGCTTCACCTCGCCTCGCTGCCTGGATGGCTCCACGCCGCCCAACCCCTGGACACCCCATTCTCCCCTGCCTCTCTCTCTCGCTCTCCCCAACCTCGCCGACGCCATCGCCGACGCGCCACTGCCGACGCCAGTGCTCCCCGCCGTCCATGCTCCTCCCCACCATGTCCAGCAGCTCGCCGCACCCCACTACCCCTAGCTAGCCGGGTCCCGCCGCTCTAAGCACCCAAGCCCCTACACCGACCTCGACCGAAGCTCAAGTCGCCGGAGATCCCCATCGCCGTCGCCGCCGCATCAGATCGCTTCGCCCCGACGAGGCTCTCTCATCGGTTCACCGTGAGCCCGGCTACCTCCCCATCCTCTCCTCTCTCTTCTCGTGGCACCACAACGAGCACACGTAGCTTCGCCTGATCAAGACCGGCCATGGAGCTCGTTGCCGACGAGGCTCCGGCCACCCAACGCCACGCCACTCGCCCATCGTGACTCACCGAGTTGCGCTGGGCCTAGCTATGCACTTCCCGCGCCTCGCCGAGCCCTCTAACATCAAACCCGACATCTCCCGAGCCCCGGCCGCCGCCCGACTCGTCGCCGGCGCCCACTCCGGCCACCCCTAACCCAATTGACCCCACCAAACGCCGCGGCGCACCTCCAGCTCCACGTAGATGCTCCCCGCGCCCCATTTGGTGGCCGGAAAGTGCAAAAGCACTCTGCTCCGCTTGGCCTCGGCCGGCGGCTAGACGCCGCGAGTTGACCATCGACCGATCAGGGCCTGTTGACCGCCTGAGTCAATGACAGTGGACCCCCGGTTAACTAATTAGGATTAGTTCTAATTAACTTAATTAGTTAAACTAACCCCGACATGCGGGTCCCACTGTCCGCTTTGACCTGGATGACCCTGCTGACCCCTGACGTCACGCTGACCTCATGTCGACAAGATTAATTCAAATTCTGGATTTATTTTTATATAGTAAATTCGAATATAAATCAAATTTCAAATGCTTATAACTTTTTATCTATAACTCCAAATGCAAAGATTTATATATGAAAAATTATCAGAAAAATACACTCTATCCATTGGTACAGGTTTCATGCATGTTAAAACAAGTTAACTATGCTGAATAACCAGAATAAGATATTGCACCATTAGGACTAACTCCAATGAGCTATCATTTGAATCCTTGATTCAAATGAGTTCATCCCCTGTTCTTTCAGCTTGCATTAGACCAACACACATCCATATTGCCATGTCATAGCATGCATCATATTGTTGCATATCGTCATGTGTGTTTACTTTCGGTGTGCTTTCATGATAGGTTTTGCCCCCGAAGATAACCTCGACTACTCATCTGAAGGGCAGTTCTCTATCCCGCCCATCAGCAAGCAACTCATTGATCATTCCGATACAAACCCATGTTCTCGCTTCGCTTCTCGCCATCGCATTAAGACAACGCGATTCAAACTGTTGTGTGCTGCGGTAGTTGAACCCACTTCCTTTGCATGACCTGTCATTGCCACAAAGAACTAGATGAAACCCACTAGTATGTGTAGGAGTTGATTGAGCCATGTTTGTGTTGTTCCTACCATGCTATGCTTGCTATGCTTAGAGTTGTGTCGTGTCCGGCTCATCGGGATGATGAACTGGAGTGAAAGGTTGTGTTGGTTCGAGAGTGAAAGTGTTGAACACGATTTGGTAAAGGTATCGATGAGAGGCCATGTAGGAGTACATGGTGGGTTGTTTCATTGAAGCCGACCCTAAGAACTGAGATCTGTATTTGTGATCCATGAACTAGCTACTACCACGCATTGGGCCCGAAACCAATGGACCCTCTCGGCTTCTTAACCACCCCTGTTCATAGTCCGGGAGTTGCAAGTAGTTTACGTGTTTGTAGCATGTCAGGGGCCGCATGCAACGCTGACCTTAGGGGTGGGTTGTGTTGCGGTAGGCACTGTGGCCCGTGTACCGAGTGCCCGCTTGGTATCTCGGGAACCCCGCACACATCGCTCGGGGCTGTATGGGAAACCTCGGCGGACTCCTGCGGATGGAACCCGAATAGGCGATAAACCTGGACTAGGGACTTGAGTGTTTAGGTAGGCTGTGGCCGACACCCACGCTGGGCTTCCGCTTGAAGGTTGCCGAGTACATGTCGTGTAAACGCATTTATAAGTGGTGAGAGCGTGTGTGAAGAAGTACACCGCAGGGTTAAATATGATCTATTCGAATAGCCGTGTCCACGGAGAAGGACTTCGGGTTACCTATATCAGTTCATAGACAAGTAAATGGATACTACTAAAAGCCTCAAGATAAGTGTGAGTATCGTGGATGGCCCTCTCAGGGATGACGAGAGAGGATCCACGGTGGAGTATTGTGATGGTGACTAGTGGACTCGTGTGCGACAAATGCTTTTCAAGAGTGTTACGTAGGATAGCTTAGCCAAGAGTCAAAGCTGGCTTGCTGCAAATAACTCCACCTCCTTCTTGAGAATGTGCATGTATGATAGGATTCTGTGGTAAGACTTGCTGAGTACTTTTGTACTCATGTTTGCTTAATCAATATTTTTCAGAGAACTATACTACCCCCTCCGACGGATTCTATGTAGATGTTGACTTCGACGAGTAAGCTAGCCACCCAGGTGGCGATCTAAGACTTGTGAAGGGCCATTGTAGATAGAAAGGCTCCAACAAGCTTTCTTTCTTTCTAGAGTCTGTACTCAGACTAGTTTGCTTCCGCATGTGCTTGTATGATTGTATGACTTGAGTGTTGGGTCATGTGGCCCCTACCTGTATGACTATGTTATATATGGCTCCTCGGAGCCTCTTAAATAAAGTACTTGAGTTGTAGAGTTTTGTTGTGATGCCTTGTTGTATTTACTCATATCGGGCATATTGCGTGTATGATTGAAATGCTTGGTATGAGTGGGATCCGACAAACTAGTTGTTTATCCTTGGCAGCCTCTCATATGGGGAAATGTAAGTCTCGTGCTTACGAGCGATAGTAGTCCGCTACAGCCGGTTCACCGGAGTCCTCGCTAGCCCAAAGACTACTGCTTGGACACTTGATCGGCCGGCATGTGTTTCATTTCGTTCCTATGTCTGTCCCTTCGGGGAAATGTCACGCGGTGATATTCGAGTCCTGACTAGCCTGCTACAGCCAGGGATACCGGAGTCCTGTTAGACCAGTTCTACAGCCCGAATTCATTCGTTGATGACCGACATGCTCACAGTGATTCATGTATGCCTGTCCCGATAGGTTTGTGCCGATTTGGGTTCACGACTAGCCATGTCGGCCCGGTTCTTTGTCATGTGGATACTAGCGACACTATCATATACGTGAGCCAAAAGGCTAAACGGTCCCGGCCATGGTAAGGCGACACCTGGGAATACCGTATGCGTGAGGCCGCAAAGTGATATGGAGGTGTTACCAGCTAGGTCGATGTGACTTGGAATCGGGTCCCGACAGCGTTGATATCGAGCCTGACTGCTCAGAGGGATTACCAAGCCAAACTGGTCGGGTTGTGTCTAGAAATGCTTTAGTTATATAAGGGAATTGTTTGTGGAAGGGAACGTAAGGCTCTTTTTACTCCTTATACCTCATGGCCTTCTGATCTGAGTCATCCTCTTCTCTTCTACGGGGTTTAAGAACTAGGCTTCCCATCTATCTATTAGGATGACGTGTTACTAATCCATAGACCTATAAGATTGTTGGTTTTAATCCCCAGTTCAGTTCCTACTACTCCTGTATGATAACTGTTGATCTCAGAAACTTGTTATGATGTTGTTGAGTGGTTATACCACCATTCTTGCAGGATGTCTCAAATCATTTTGAGCATTTACAGCCGTTATGCTGTCCGAGTCATCCCAGGTCTCTAAATAGTCTGATGCATTTGCAAATCCTTTCTTCCTGTTCCCGATGACCTTTTGGTCAGAATAAGCACACTAATCGGTAAGTTGAGGTACTTTGCTGCCTCGACATATATGTTGGAACTATTATTATGACCCTAGGCGTTAGGAAGTCACCTAGCAATTTAGCAATGCTTTTGTATCCCAAGTGTGATGATTCTGGCCATCATTTTTGAAAGCATCCCGTGATGCCATTTAGTAGTAAGTATTCTACTCCTGGGTTTCTGAACCCGAGATTCGTCCTACTTCATGTTGTTAGTATTTGCTAGTGCCTTTAGGATATTAGTAACCTTGCGATAGTCCTCGAGGTCCGTGGTATCTCCTTCTTCCAAATACTACGAACCGTTCATGGCAGAAGTTCCTTGTTGAATCAAAACATCACAATAAGAGTGCTCTTGAGGAGTACTCCATTCATATTGTGACTCTGCCAATTCTACCTTTCCCCATGGGTTATCCGGGGGAAATATGTTGAACTCGTTCGACATGCTAGTCCATGCATCCACAACTCAGAAAATTATATGTTCCTTTGAGTTGTTCTCTTAGATGCCCTCTGACCTTCATCTATCAATTGATAGCCAAGGGTATGTGTGCATTTGTATTCATCGATGCATTTTATCCTCGTGGGTCCGTCAAGCCATTCTATCCGGAATGACTAGGAGAAACAAACTCCAGTACCTCATCCATTTCTAGGATTGGGTCAAAGTAGTTGTATTCCGCAGATCAAGATGCCAATTCAGCTTTTGATTCTGTTCTACCCTGAAGTATTGCCATCTTATGTCAAGAATGTCATGGGAATTGCACAACCTCCTAGGAATTCTTGATGCAGTGGTACTTCTCACCATCATTGTTCATTCCTCGGTTCCGTGTTGTTGTAACCGGAATGCCGGCAAGTGAATTGTGATGTGCGAAATCAATACTCCGAGCCACTCGTTGCTTGGTGGTAAATGGACAATATTCTCATTCTTAGCGTGTTGGTTATTAAACCATCATTCTAAGATTGATCGTGCTACCTAGTCCTTATTTTCGGTGCACTCTTCGATTGATGAGTTAGGATCTTGTCCAGTCCTCACTCATCTGATAATATCGTCTTGCCCTCAAAAGCAAGATTGCTCTCGAGCTTAGTAACATACCGGTGGTTCGTGACTTTCCAAATATCTTCTTGGAAGTGTTACCGGGTTGTTTCCTGACTGTTGTGTTGGGCTCGTGATCAAGTTGGTTTTCCTGTAAACCACCCCTTCTCCAAGAATCTGTGTTGAATATCCCTGAGCTAGTTGGTTAAGCTAGACAATAACTTGGAGAGTTGGAAGATAAAAGCTTGCCTAACTTAGTTCGTTCCAAAGGGATATTCTGGTGAAGTGTGTGTTGAAGAAAGATGATATCTTCATCGATTGTTCCTCGTGATCCGTTGTTGGATCTATCGTCCTACCAATTCTTTGATTTGAGTATGGGCCATTGTCAAGTCAAATCAGAACCAACGATATTCGTAATGTTGTCTTACTCGTGGTTGATTCCTCGAGCATACACCATTATATCTTTTGGTCTGACCAATGCTATCACCGTGTTCACATGATGGTGGAAGTCCAAAGTGATATGGAAATTCGATGAGTTGCTGTTGAGCCCATCAGTAGCATTTTGTCTCCCCCATGAGTCATGTTGAGCATCAACCTAGTATTGGAAACTTGTGTAAGCATTTCTTCGTGTTTCATTCATGAAGCATATGTTTGGATGAAAGTAGTGACTTCCTCGCATTCATGTGCCTTAGGGGTAAGTTGCCGCCATGAGTTTGAGAAAGGTTTGTTTTGTTTCTTTGGAATCGTCCCAAGTCAGTCATGCACGTGCGAAGTATTCTATGGCATGCTAGACTGATCATCTTCATTTCATATGAATTCCATAGCACACCAAGCCACTGATTGACTTGTTCTAGGAAAAGGAGTTAAGTGCTAATCCATGGTAATGCACAAGACTTCATCATCCTCGATGATGGTTCCACCTGAACTCGGTAGTGTTTTATTATAAGACTACCATGTGGTCATGCTTGTCTAGGACAGTGTGTTCACAGGTTTGTAGCGGAACCAGCTCATATTTTGGAGCCTGCTATCGTAGTTCATATCCCGAGAATCTCGCAACATTTTTCCGTCGATTTGTGTTGCAAACTTTCATCCTTTCTTCTAGACTCGATGAGTCTGGAATATCCTAACACCAATCGGATCTGAATCTCAGGCAGATATGATGGTTGGAACATTCGAACAGTTGCATTTCGTTTCCAGCTTGCACCGTCCTTAGGTATACCACGATAGTTTAGGTAGGCTGTGGCCGACACCCACGTTGGGCTTCCGCTTGAAGGTTGCCGAGTACACGTCGTGTAAACGACGATAAGTGGTGAGAGCGTGTGTGAAGAAGTACACCCCTGCAGGGTTAAATATGATCTATTCGAATAGCCGTGTCCACGGAGAAGGACTTACGGGTTACCTATATCAGTTCATAGACAAGTAAATGGATACTACTAAAAGCCTCAAGATAAGTGTGAGTATCGTGGATGGCCCTCTCGGGGATGACGAGAGAGGATCCACGGTGGAGTATTGTGATGGTGATTAGTGGACTCGTGTACGACAAAAAATGCTTTTCAAGAGTGTTACGTAGGATAGCTTAGCCAAGAGTCAAAGCTGGCTTGCTGCAAATAACTCCACCTCCTTCTTGAGAATGTGCATGTATGATAGGATTCTGTGGTAAGACTTGCTGAGTACTTTTGTACTCATGTTTGCTTAATCAATATTTTTCAGAGGACTATACTACCCTCCGGCAGATTCTATGTAGATGTTGACTTCGATTTAGTAAGCTAGCCACCTGTGTGGCGATCTAAGACTTGTGAAGGGCCATTGTAGATAGAAAGGCTCCAACAAGCTTTCTTTCTTTCTAGAGTGCAGACTCAGACTAGTTTGCTTCCGCATGTGCTTGTATGATTGTATGACCTGAGTGTTGGGTCATGTGACCCCTACCTGTATGACTATGTTATATATGGCTCCTCGGAGCCTCTTAAATAAAGTACTTGAGTTGTAGAGTTTTGTTGTGATGCCTTGTTGTATTTACTCATATCGGGCATATTATGCGTGTATGATTGAAATGCTTGGTATGAGTGGGATCCGACAAACTAGTTGTTTATCCTTGGCAGCCTCTCATATGGGGAAATGTAAGTCTCGTGCTTCCGAGCGATAGTAGTCCGCTACAGCCCGGTTCACCGGAGTCCTGCTAGCCCAGCACTACTGCTTGGACACTTGACTGGCCGGCATGTGTTTCATTTCGTTCCTATGTCTGTCCCTTCGGGGAAATGTCACGCGGTGATATTCGGAGTACACGCTCTCGCCACTTATAGCCCTGTACACGTCATGTACCTCGGCAACCTTCAAGCGGAAGCCGGGCGAGGGAGTCGGCCACGACCTGACTAACCACACAAGTCTCTCGTCCAGGTTTATCGCCTATTCGGGTTCCATCCGCAAGGATGCAGTCAAACTCAACGATCTGTATGACCAGCTCGCTGGATCCTCAGTCTTTTCCAAAATGGATTTGAGGTTGGGCTACCATCAAATCAAAATCAAGAACGGGGACATACCTAAAACGGCTTTTGTTACTCGTTATGGCCAATACGAGTACACCGTCATGTCTTTCGGTTTAACCAATGCTCCAGCCACCTTCTCTCGGTTAATGAACTCTATCTTCATGGAGTACTTGGATAAATTCGTAAGTGGTATACCTCGATGATATACTCATCTACTCCAAGAATGAGGTAGAACATGCCGAACATCTAAGGCTAGTATTGATGAAACTTCGAGAGCACCGCCTTTATGCCAAATTCTCTAAGTGTGAATTCTGGTTACCAGAAGTGACCTATCTAGGACATGTAATCTCTGGTAAGGGCATTGCTGTCAATCCCGGCGAAGTTCAAGCCGCCCTTGATTGGACTCCACCTGAATCGGTCAAGCAAGTTCGGAGTTTCCTCGGTTTAGCGAGCTATTGCCGCCGCTTCGTCGAGAATTTCTCTAAAGTTGCTAAACCTCTAACCGAACTCCTCAAGAAAGATAAGAAGTTCGAATGGACGCCACAAAGGCGAAGTTCAGCTTTCAGAACTGAAAAGACGCTCGACATCCGCCTCCGTGCATTTGTTCCACCAGATTTCTCTAAGGACTTTATTATCTATTGCGACGCCTCGCGACAAGGACTAGGTTGCATACTCATGCAAGGTCGTCATGTGATTGCCTACGCTTCTCGATTAGCCATGGCGTCCACATGAGGATAACTACCCCACACACGATCTAGAGCTTGCAGCAGTAGTTCATGCACTTAAAACTTGGCGACATTACCTTCTGGGTAATCGTTGTGAGATCTACACTGATCACCAAAATCTGAAGTATATCTTCACCCAACCGGATTTGAATCTCAGGCAAAGACGTTGGGTCGAGTTGATTACAGATTTCGACTTAGGGATATCTTACACCCCAGGCAAAGCCAATGTCATGGCTGACGCACTAAGTCGCAAATCTTATTGTAACAATCTGGTGTTACAACAAAGTCAACCAATTCTCCACGAGGAATTTCGTAAGCTTAATCTTCACATTGTTCCTCGAGGATTCCTTTCCACCCTGGTGGCGAAACCTACCCTTACGGATCAGATCATCAAAGCACGTAAGGTAGATCCGGAATCTCCCGTATTAGGAGAAACATCAAGAAAGGAGTCGCAGATTGTTTCTCCATTGATGAACAAGGTGTCGTGGTTCTTTGGAGACCGTCTAGTGGTTCCTAAGGTGCGCAACTCGAGGCGATTGATCCTTAAGGAAGCTCATGACTCTCCTCTCACCATTCATCCTGGTAGTACTAAAATGTATCAAGATCTACGCCAGAGGTTTTGGTGGACTAGGATGAAGAGAGAAATTGCTCAATACATTGCTAACTGCGACGTCTGTCGTCGAGTCAAAGCAGAGCATCAACGGCCTGCTGGTACCCTTCAACCTTTGGAAATTCCTGAATGGAAATGGGATAAAATTGGTATGGATTTCATTACCGGGTTTCCCAGGACCAAGAGAGGGAATAACGCTATCTTCATTGTCGTTGATCGTCTTTCCAAAGTAGCCCACTTCCTACCCGCTCGCGAGAGTATAACCGCTAGCCAGCTAGCTGATTTGTATATCTCTCGAATAGTGTCTCTTCATGGTGTTCCATTAGAGATTAACTCAGACCGTGGAAGTCTCTTCACCTCTCGATTTTGGGAAAGTTTCCAAAACGCTATGGGAACTCGTCTCTCCTTTAGCACTGCCTTCCATCCTCAATCAAGTGGTCAAGTAGAACGAGTCAATCAAATCCTAGAGGATATGCTTCGAGCTTCTGTTATCTCTTTCGGCATGAATTGGGAGAAATGCCTTCCATTCGCCGAGTTCGCTTATAACAATAGTTATCAAGCCAGCTGGGCAAAGCCCCTTTCAAGTTCTTTATGGACGGAAATGTCGAACGCCTCTTAATCGGGTCGAAACCGGGAGAGACAACTCTTTGGCCCGACATGATTCAGGAAGCGTAAGAGCAGGTTCGCGTTATTCGTGAGAAATTGAAAACAGCCCAATCTCGTCAAAAGAGCCAATATGACCGCAAGCATAAGCCTATGACTTATGAAATTGGCGAGAAGGCTTACCTTGGTCACTCCTTTAAAGGGAACCCATCGATTCGGTATCAAAGGCAAGTTGGCTCCTCGTTACATTGGACCCTTTCGCATTCTTGCCAAACGAGGAGAAGTTGCCTACCAATTAGAACTACCTCCGCATCTTTCCGAGTCCATGATGTCTTCCACGCTTCCCAACTCAGCGTTGCTTCTCGGATCCTATCCGTGGAGTAGACCAATAAACGCTTGATCTCCAAGATAACCTCACCTATCGAGAGTATCCTGCTCAGATCCTCGATCAAGCCGAGCGTACCACTCGACGTCGGAATATCAAGTTTCTAAAGGTTCAATGGTCAAACCATTCCGAGCAAGAAGCAACTTGGGAAAGGGAGGATCGCCTTCGACTTGAGTATCCCATCTTTTTCGCAACAGATCCTAAATCTCGGGACGAGATTCTTTTGAGTGGGGGTGAGTTGTCACATCCCGGTTAGACCATGCATTAGGGTGTGCATCATGTTTAAATTTCATTTGAATTTGAAATGGGGAAGGCAGGAAACCCTAACACCCCCTTAAAACAACTAGGGTTTACTAAAATTTATTTCAATGAACCTGAAATGCCCTTCAAAATGTTCATCCTCTTTACTTTGGTTCAGAACCCATGTCAAAGGAGGTGTACCATTTTCTAGGTCATCTAAGGGTTCTAGAATTAATCCACAAGTTTTTGAAATGAGCATTTTAAATTATATAAAATATTTTAAATGTTCAAAAATTACCAAACCAAAATGTTTCATGTTAGGAATATTCTAACAAGTGACCAGGAGCATTTTGGCGATTTTTAAAATAGTTTTGGTATTTTAAATAAACCCCACAAAGTTGCAGGAAATTAGAAAAAGACATAAAAATGGAAAAACACTTACCTGTCGCCCACGCCCGGCCCACCTGCCGGCCCAGCCCAGCAGCGGCCAACAGCTGCTTGGCGCCAGCAGTGCAGCTCGGTGTCGCCGGGCGAAGCTGGGCGCCACGCAGCTAGCCGCCTCGCTTCACCCTCGCTGCCTCGCTGCTGGACGACCTCCACGCTGTCAGCCCGACCCTGTGACACCTCATTCTCCCCTGCCTCCTCTCTCGCTCTCCCCAACCTGGCCGACGCCATCGCCGACGCCACACTGCCGACGCCAGGTTTCCCCGCCGTCCATGCTCCTCCCCACCATGTCCAGCAGCTCCGCCGCACCCCACTACCCCTAGCTAGCCGGGTCCCGCTCGCTCTAAGCACCCCGAAGCCCCTACACCGACCTCGACCGAGCTCGAAGCCGCCGGAGATCCCCATCGCCGTCGCCGCCGCATCAGACCGCCCCCGACCCCGACGAGGCTCTCTACTGGTTCACTGTGAGCCCGGCTACCTCCCCATCCTCTCCTCTCTCTTCCTCGTGCACCACAACGAGCACACGTAGCTCGCCCGAACGCACCGCCGCGGAGCTCGTCGCCGACGAGGCTCCGGCCACCCAACGGCCACGCCACCCTGTCCATCGCACTCACCGAGTTGCGCTGGGCCTAGCTATGCACTTCCCGCGCCTCGCCGAGCCCTCTAGCAACAAACCCGACATCACCCGAGCCCCGGCCGCCGCCCGACTCGTCGCCGGCGCCCACTCCGGCCACCCCTAACCCAACCGACCCCACCAAACCCCGCGGCTCACCTCCAGCTCCACGTAGATGCTCCCCGCGCCCCATTTGGTGGCCGGAAAGTGCAAAAGCACTCTGCTCCGCCGGCTTTGGCCTCGCCCGTGACTAGACCGGCGAGTTGACCATCGACCCGACCGTCAGGCCTGTTGACTGCTCTGAGTCAATGACAGGTGGACCCCCCCGGTTAACTAATTAGGATTAGTTCTAATTAACTTAATTAGTTAAACTAACCCTGACATGCGGGTCCCACTGTCAGTTTGACCTGGATGACCCCGTTGACCCCTGACGTCACGCTGACCTCATCTTGCCGACATTAATTCAAATTCTGGATTTATTTTTATATAGTAAATTCCAGAATATAAATCAAATTTCAAATGCTTATAACTTTTTATCTATAACTCCAAATGCAAAGATTTATATATGAAAAATTATCAGAAAAATACACTCTATCCATTGGTACAGGTTTCATGCATGTTAAAACAAGTTAACTATGCTGAATAACCAGAATAAGATATTGCACCATTAGGACTAACTCCAATGAGCTATCATTTGAATCCTTGATTCAAATGAGTTCATCCCCTGTTTTTTCAGCTTGCATTAGACCAACACACATCCATATTGCCATGTCATAGCATGCATCATATTGTTGCATATCGTCATGTGGGTTTACTTTCGGTGTGCTTTCATGATAGGTTCTGCCCCCGAAGATAACCTCGACTACTCATCTGAAGGGCAGTTCTCTATCCCAGTTCCATCAGGCAAGCAACTCATTGATCATTCCGATACAAACCCATGTTCTCGCTTACGCTCTACATCGCATTAAGACAACGCGATTCAAACTGTTGTGTGCTGCGGTAGCTGAACCCACTTCCTTTGCATGACCTGTCATTGCCACAAGAACTAGATGAAACCCACTAGTATGTGTAGGAGTTGATTGAGCCGTGTTTGTGTGTTCCTACCATGCTATGCTTGCTATGCTTAGAGTTGTGTCAGTCTGGCTCATCGGGATGATGAACTGGAGTGAAAGGTTGTGTTGGTTCGAGAGTGAAAGTGTTGAACACGATTTGGTAAAGGTATCGATGAGAGGCCATGTAGGAGTACATGGTGGGTTGTTTCATTGAAGCCGACCCTAAGAACTGAGATCTGTATTTGTGATCCATGAACTAGCTACTACCACGCATTGGGCCCGAAACCAATGGACCCTCTCGGCTTCTTAACCACCCCTGTTCATAGTCCGGGAGTTGCAAGTAGTTTCTGGTGTTTGTAGTATCTTTGAGGGCCTGCATGGCGTGACCTTAGGGGTGGGTTGTGTTGCGGTAGGCACGTGGCCGGTGTCTGCAGAGTGCCCGTTTGGTATCTCGGGAACCCTGCACACATCGTTCGGGGCTGTATGGGAAACCTCGGCCGGACTCCCTGCGGATGGAACCCGAATAGGCGATAAACCTGGACTAGGGACTTGAGTGTTTAGGTAGCCTGTGGCCGACACCCACGTTGGGCTTCCGCTTGAAGGTTTAGTACACGCCGTCGTGTAAACGATTTATAAGTGGTGAGAGCGTGTGTGAAGAAGTACACCCTGCAGGGTTAAATATGATCTATTCGAATAGCCGTGTCCACGGAGAAGGACTTCTGGGTTACCTATATCGGTTCATAGACAAGTAAATGGATACTACTAAAAGCCTCAAGATAAGTGTGAGTATCGTGGATGGCCCTCTCGGGGATGACGAGAGAGGATCCACGGTGGAGTATTGTGATGGTGATTAGTGGACTCGTGTGCGACAAATGTTTTACAAAGTGTGTCACGTAGGATAGCTTAGCCAAGAGTCAAAGCTGGCTTGCTGCAAATAACTCCACCTCCTTCTTGAGAATGTGCATGTATGATAGGATTCTGTGGTAAGACTTGTTGAGTACTTTTGTACTCATGTTTGCTTAATCAATATTTTTCAGAGGACCATACTACCCCTCCGACGGATTCTATGTAGATGTTGACTTGACGAGTGAACTAGCCACCCGGTGGCGATCTAAGACTTGTGAAGGGCCATTGTAGATAGAAAGGCTCCAACAAGCTTTCTTTCTTTCTAGAGTCTGTACTTTCGAGACTAGTTTGCTTCCGCATGTGCTTGTATGATTGTATGACTTGAGTGTTGGGTCATGTGACCCCTACCTGTATGAATATGTTATGTATGGCTCCTCGGAGCCGTTTAAATAAAATACTTGAGTTGTAGAGTTTTGTTGTGATGCCTTGTTGTATTTACTCATATCGGGCATATTATGGTATGATTGAAATGCTTGGTATGAGTGGGATCCGACAAACTAGTTGTTTATCCTTGGCAGCCTCTCATATGGGGAAATGTAGTCTCGTGCTTACGAGCGATAGTAGTCCGCTACAGCCGGTTCACTGAGTCCTGTTAGCCCAAAGACTACTGCTTGGACACTTGACTGGCCGCATGTGATTCATTTCGTTCCTATGTCTGTCCTTCGGGAAATGTCACGCGGTGATACTCGAGTCCTGCCTAGCTCGCTACAGCCCGGATACCGGAGTCCTGTTAGCCCATGCTACAGCCCGAGCTCATACGTTGATGACCGACATGCTCAAGTGATTCATGTATGCCTGTCCCCATAGGTTAGTGCCGCTTTGGGTTCACGACTAGCCATGTCGGCCCGGTTCTTTGTCATGTGGATGCTAGCGACACTATCATATACGTGAGCCAAAAGGCTAAACGGTCCCGGGCCATGGTAAGGCGACACCCGTGGGAATACCGTGCGTGAGGCCGCAAAGTGATATGAGGTGTTACCGGCTAGGTCGATGTGATTTGGAATCGGGGTCCTGACAGCGTTGGCATCAGAGCAGGGCTGCCTGTAGGTTCGCTAAGCCAAACTGGTCGAAGTTGAGTCTAGAAATGCTTTAGTTATATATAGGGGAATTGATTGTGGGAGGGAACGTAAGGCTCTTTTTACTCCTTTACCTTATGCCCTCTGATCTGAGTCATCCTCTTCTCATTCGACGTGGGTATAGGACTAGGCTCTATTCTCTATCGAGTTCACGTGTTACTAATCCGTAGTAACTTATAGGATTGTTGGTTACATCCTCAGTTCAGTGCTACTAATTTTTAGTATGCTATCATTTGAACCAGAACCTTGATATGATGTTGCTGAGTGGATTTGCAATCTGATTTTAATGTCTCAAATCTGATTTTGAGCATTTACAGATGTTATGCTGCCCGATTTTCCCTAGGAATTCTAATGCCTTTGCATTGTGGCTGTGCTTTCAGATGGCCACCCGCCCCCAGAACCAAGTGGTTCGCCTGACCCGTTGCATTGGTGTGTGCGGTCACACGGCCATGCTGGTTAGGGTGATGGTTGAGGCTGGTTATCGATGGTATCCTGAATATACCGTCGAGGAGCAGTTCAGGGATTTCAATCAAAGCCAATATCTGTGCACGGTCAGGATTTATCCATCCTATCCCGGAGCTACTGAACCGCTCCACTGTTCTTATGGACTTGGGATCACTATCGGAATGTCTGTGCAAGATGCAGCCTATTCCATGATGACTATTATTCGAGCCAGAACTGCCTTGCTGGTCAACAGTGATTTCCGCTACATGCCAGCATCCTCCCTCGGGCGCATGGCTATCTTCGTGGTTTGTACAATGATGCATCCCATGAGGACTCACTCCTTCGCACCACCACGGAGATCTTTGGAAGACAAGGACCGTGAAAACCGGGCCTTATGCTTGGAGCTTTTTAATGCCCGTTCGACCACTGGGCTACTCGACTAGGTTTGCACCTGCCGTGCAAGCGGATACATGGATATGAGGGATTTGTACCCAAGCGGGCTGGTCTCGCCAGACTTTATGGAGTGGCGTGAGGTGGGAGGCATTACTCCTCCTCGTGGGCCTCGTGCGCCACCGCTTTGTTGGACCACGGCCACATCCGAGTCCCTACGGTCCCACGGGCTCCACAGATTGTCTGCTTTCGGATGATCATGTTCCACTTCCGTGCTTGGGAGGTGACTTCTATGAGGACTACTACGGAGCTGCCTGAGATAGTAGTAGTATTCCTAGTATGGTAGTAGTTGTGTTTCCACCGTCCTGCGTGACTCGTGGAATACGACCTAGGTGTATCGTTCCGGAAGTGTAGAAAAATAATGTATAGGAGTTGGAATGCTTCCGATGAGATGTAACGCCTTTCCTTATAGTTGTACTCCGTCAGGCTTGTACTAAACTATGAATGGTGTGTATGACCGATGGTATATATATATATGGCAGTTTTATATTACCATGTCATACGGATGAACATATTTGCATTCCTTGCTATCCATTACCTTCCGCCCTTCTTCGTTAAATTCTGCCATCCTGGTTTAAACCTTTGCCTTGTCTCCCAGGATGGTCAATACTCGCAACACTCCTGCTGTTCCAAAGCAGGGAGAAGCCAGTGCAGCCAGAAATGTGAATCTGCCGCAACCGCCATCTTTGGCCGAGGTGATGCTGGAAGCAGAACGCAATAAGCGTGAAACCAACCGCTTATTGGAGCGGATTGAGCAAAACACAGCACGCCAGCCAAGGAACGATGTGGTTTCACTCAACGATTTCGTCAAGCTATATCCCCCAAAATTCTAATATTCCGTCGAGCCACTCGACGCGGATGATTGGCTCCGCAGCATCCACCACAAGCTGCGTTCTGCTAACGTGGCTGAAGCTGACAAGGTTACCTTTGCCGCCTATCATCCGGAAGGCCCCGCTAGCCTACGGTGGGAAAATTATGAGGCTATGCGTCCGGTTGGACAAGTTACAACTTGGGATGAGTTCAAGCCGCCTTCGCGAGCATCATATTCCGGAAGGTCTTATGGACCGCAAACGTGAGGAATTCTGCAGTTTCACCCAAGGTAGGCTATCAGTGGATGCCTACAGCCGTGAATTTGGGAGGTTAGCACGTTATGCTCCCGAAGAAGTTTCTACCGATGCTAAGAAGCAGGCAAGGTTCCGCAAGGGACTTAGCCCTGAGCTACGCCGAGATCTCCGTCTGCATGAGTGTACCTCTTTTCCGAAGCTAGTCAATAAGGCTATCAGCGCCGAAACTGGGCAGTCTGATTTTGAGGCTTCACGCAAACACATCCGTGATTCTGGATCGTCATCCGGCTCTGGATCCCAGAAGCGCCGGGTTTGGGTTCCACATACTGCTCTACCACCCAGTTCACCCGAGGCCATCCTTTGAGGCGCCGCCCAATCTGGCAAGATGTTCCGCCTAAGAATTATGGAGGTCCCATCGCAAATGCTGCTCCACGTCCAAATGTGATTACTTGCTTCAAGTGTGGAGAGACGGGCCACTATATCCGAGAGTGTCCCAGAACAACCCGATCAAGTTGGAAAGTCATTGGCGCGGCAAGCCAGCAGGAAAGGTGCCCTATGTTAAACCAGTTGCCACCGCCGTGGCCATGTCAACTATGTCTCTGCTGAAGAAACCTATGAGGATCCCAACGTCGTCCTCGATGCGCTTCTTGTTAATTGCCATCCGCAACCGTTCTTTTGATCTTTGGAGCATCTCATTCATTTATTTCTGAGAGCTATGCTCGATTGCACAACACCACATTCTGTGACATGCCTACCTCCATGGAAATTCAAACTCCTGGTTCTAGATGGCAAACCTCTAGAATAAGTCATGGGAATGAAATTCTTGTCGGCAGATTAGTCTTTCTTGCATCTCTAATAGCTCTAAAGTCTTCGGACATAAACATCATCTTGGGTATGGACTGGATGTCAGCCCATTATGCTAAGATTGATTGCTCTACTAGAACTGTTCAACTTACCCATCCTTCGTGCAAGGCGGTGGATGTTTTAACCCGAGTGTCTAAGCGCCACTTTACTCATTAAATGCCAACCCTCTTCCGGACCTCGAAGATATTCCGGTAGTCCGTGATTTCCGGATGTCTTTTCCGAGGAACTGCCAGTGTTCCACCCGACAGGGATGTCGAGTTCGTGATAGATCTTGTTCCGGAACCGTCCCAATCTCTAGAAGACCTTATAAGATGGCACCCTAGAACTAGCTGAACTTAAGAAACAACTCGATGAGTCCTTGCAAAAGGGTTTCATCCGTCCTAGTTCATCTCCATGGGCTTGCCCCGTCCTCTTCGTCAAGAAGAAGGATGGCACGGATCGGATGGTTGTAGATTACCGAATTGGCCAATTTGGTCACTATCAAGAACAAGTATCCGCTCCCGGGATCAACGATCTGTATGACCAGCTCGCTGGATCCTCGATCTTTTCAAAATGGATTTGAGGTTGGGCTACCATCAAATCAAAATCAAGAACGAGGACATACCTAAAAGCGGCTTTTGTTACTCGTTATGGCCAATCTGAGTACACCGTCATGTCTTTCGGTTTAACCAATGCTCCAGCCACCTTCTCTCGGTTAATGAACTCTATCTTCATGGAGTACTTGGATAAATTCGTCGTGGTATACCTCGATGATATACTCATCTACTCCACCAACATAACCTCACCTATCGAGAGTATCCCGTTCGTATCCTCGATCAAGCCGAGCGTACCACTCGACGTCGGAATATCAAGTTTCTAAAGGTTCAATGGTCAAACCATTCCGAGCAAGAAGCAACTTGGGAAAGGGAGGATCGTCTTCGATTTGAGTATCCCACCTTTTTCGCATCAGATCCTAAATCTCGGGACGAGATTCTTTTGAGTGGGTATCAGAGCAACGCTGTCAGGACCCCGATTCCAAATCACATCGACCTAGCTGGTAACACCTCATATCACTTTGCGGCTTCACGCACGGTATTCCCACGGGTGTCGCCTTACCATGGCCCGGGACCGTTTGCGCCTTTTGGCTCACGTATATGATAGTGTCGCTAGCATCCACATGACAAAGAACCCGGACCGACATGGCTAGTCGTGAACCCAAAGCGGCACTAACCTATGGGGACAGGCATACATGAATCACTTCGAGCATGTCGGTCATCAACGTATGAGCTCGGGCTGTAGCACTGGGCTAACAGGACTCCGGTATCACGGGCTGTAGCAGGCTAGGCAGGACTCCGAGTATCACCGCGTGACATTTCCACGAAGGGACAGACATATAGGAACGAAATGAATCACATGCCGCCGATCAAGTGTCCAAGCAGTAGTCTTTGGGCTAACAGGACTCCGTGAACCGGGCAGAAGCGGACTACTATCGCCGTAAGCACGAGACTACATTTCCCCATATGAGAGGCTGCCAAGGATAAACAACTAGTTTGTCGGATCCCACTCATACCAAGCATTTCAATCATACACGCAATATGCCCGATATGAGTAAATACAACAAGGCATCACAACAAAACTCTACAACTCAAGTATTTTATTTAAACGGCTCCGAGGAGCCATACATAACATATTCATACAGGTAGGGGTCACATGACCCAACACTCAAGTCATACAATCATACAAGCACATGCGGAAGCAAACTAGTCTGAGTACAGACTCTAGAAAGAAAGAAAGCTTGTTGGAGCCTTTCTATCTACAATGGCCCTTCACAAGTCTTAGATCGCCACATGGGTGGCTAGTTCACTCGTCAAGTCAACATCTACATAGAATCCGTCGGAGGGGTAGTATAGTCCTCTGAAAAATATTGATTAAGCAAACATGAGTACAAAAGTACTCAATAAGTCTTACCACGTAATCCTATCATACATGCACATTCTCAAGAAGGAGGTGGAGTTATTTGCAGCAAGCCAGCTTTGACTCTTGGCTAAGCTATCCCACGTGACACACTTTGTAAAACATTTGTCGCATACGCAGTCCACTAATCACCATCACAATACTCCACCGTGGATCCTCTCTCGTCATCCCCGAGAGGGCCATCCACGATACTCACACTTATCTTGAGGCTTTTAGTAGTATCCATTTACTTGTCTATGAACTGATATAGGTAACCCAGAAGTCCTTCTCCGTGGACACGGCTATTCGAATAGATCATATTTAAACCTGCAGGGGTGTACTTCTTCACACACGCTCACACCACAAATCGTCGATTACACGACGTGTACTAAACAACCTTCCAGCGGAAGCCCAACGTGGGTGTCGGCCACAGCCTACCTAAACACTCAAGTCCCTAGTCCAGGTTTATCGCCTATTCGGGTTCCATCCGCAGGGAGTCCGGCCGAGGTTTCCCATACAGCCCCGAACGATGTGTGCAGGGTTCCCGAGATACCAAACGGGCACTTTCGGTACACCGGCCACGTGCCTACCGCAACACAACCCACCCCTAAGGTCAGCGCTATGCGGCCCCCAAAGATACTACAAACACGAAACTACTTGCAACTCCCGGACTATGAACAGGGGTGGTTAAGAAGCCGAGAGGGTCCATTGGTTTCGGGCCCAATGCGTGGTAGTAGCTAGTTCATGGATCACAAATACAGATCTCAGTTCTTAGGGTCGGCTTCAATGAAACAACCCACCATGTACTCCTACATGGCCTCTCATCGATACCTTTACCAAATCGTGTTCAACACTTTCACTCTCGAACCAACACAACCTTTCACTCCAGTTCATCATCCCGATGAGCCAGACCTGACACAACTCTAAGCATAGCAAGCATAGCATGGTAGGAACACACAAACACGGCTCAATCAACTCCTACACATACTAGTGGGTTTCATCTAGTTCTTGTGGCAATGACAGGTCATGCAAAGGAAGTGGGTTCAGCTACCGCAGCACACAACAGTTTGAATCGCGTTGTCTTAATGCAGTAAACGAGAGCAGAAGCGAGAACATGGGTTTGTATCGGAATGATCAATGAGTTGCTTGCCTGATGGAACTGGGATAGAGAACTGCCCTTCAGATGAGTAGTCGAGGTTATCTTCGGGGGCAAAACCTATCATGAAAACACATCAAAGTAAACACACATGACGATATGCAACAATATGATGCATGCTATGACATGGCAATATGGATGTGTGTTGGTCTAATGCAAGCTGAAAGAATAGGGATGAACTCATTTGAATCAAGGATTCAAATGATAGCTCATTGGAGTTAGTCCTAATGGTGCAATATCTTATTCTGGTTATTCAGCATAGTTAACTTGTTTTAACATGCATGAAACCTGTACCAATGGATAGAGTGTATTTTTCTGATAATTTTTCATATATAAATCTTTGCATTTGGAGTTATAGATAAAAAGTTATAAGCATTTGAAATTTGATTTATATTCTGGAATTTACTATATAAAAATAAATCCAGAATTTGAATTAATGCGTCAGCATGAGGTCAGCGTGTCGTCAGGGTCAACGGGTCATCCAGGTCAAACTGACAGTGGGACCCGCATGTCAGGTTAGTTTAACTAATTAAGTTAATTAGAACTAATCCTAATTAGTTAACCGGGGGTCCACTGTCATTGACTCAGTGGCGGTCAACAGGGGCCCACGGTGGGTCGATGGTCAACTCGCTGGCGTCTAGCTTTGGCGAGGCCAAAGCGCGGGCGGAGCAGAGTGCTTTTGCACTTTCCGGCCACCAAAGGGGGCGCGGGGAGCATCTACGTGGAGTTGGAGGTGAGCCGCGGGGTCTGGTGGGGTCGGTTGGGTTAGGGGTGGCCGGAGTGGGCGCCGGCGACGAGTCGGGCGGCGGCCGGGGCTCGGGTGATGTCGGGTTTGTTGCTAGAGGGCTCGGCGAGGCGCGGGAAGTGCATAGCTAGGCCCAGCGCAACTCGGTGAGTGCGATGGACAGGGTGGCGTGGCCGTTGGGTGGCCGGAGCCTCGTCGGCATTTAGCTCCGGGCGGTGCGTTGAGGCGAAGCTACGTGTGCTCGTTGTGGTGCACGAGGAAGAGAGGAGAGGATGGGGAGGTAGCGGGCTCACAGTGAACCAAAGAGAGAGCCTCGTCGGGTCGGGGCGGTGCGATGCGGCGGCGGCGACGGCGATGGGGATCTCCGGCGACTTCGAGCTCGGTCGAGGTCGGTGTAGGGGCTTCGGGGTGCTTAGAGCGGCGGGACCCGGCTAGCTAGGGGTAGTGGGGTGGCGGAGCTGCTGGACATGGTGGGGAGGAGCATGGACGGCGGGGAGCACGGCGGCCGACGGTGGCGCGGCCGGCGATGGCGTCGGCGAGTTGGGGAGAGCGAGAGAGGAGGCGGGGGAGAATGAGGTGTCACAGGGTTCGGGCGACGACGTGGAGGTCGCCCAGCAGCGAGGCGGCAAGGGGTGAAGCAGGTGGCGGCCAGCTGCGTGGCGCGCGCTTCGAGCTCGCACCAACAGTTACTCAAGCTGGCCAAGCTGGCCAAGCGGCTGGGCTGGGCCGGCAGGTGGGCCGGGCGTGGGCGACAGGTAAGTGTTTTTCCATTTTTAAGTCTTTTTCTAATTTCCTGCAACTTTGTGGGGTTTTTAAAAATACCAAAACTATTTTAAAAATCACCAAAATGCTCCTGGTCACTTGCTAGAATATTCCTAACATGAAACATTTTGGTTTGGTAATTTTTGAACATTTAAAATATTTTATATAATTTAAAATGCTCGTTTCAAAAACTTGTGGATTAATTCTAGAACCCTTAGATGACCTAGAAAATGGTACACCTCCTTTGACATGGGTTACGAACCAAAGTAAAGAGGATGAACATTTTGAAGGGCATTTCAGTTCATTGAAATAAATTTTAGTAAACCCTAGTTGTTTTAAGGGGGTGTTCAGGGTTTCCTGCCTTCCCCATTTCAAATTCAAATGAAATTTAAACATGATGCACACCCTAATGCATGGTCTAACTGGGATGTGACAACTCACCCCCACTCAAAAGAATCTCGTCCGAGATTTAGGATCTGCTATGTAAAAAGATGGGATACTCGAGTCGAAGACGATCCTCCCTTTCCCAAGTTGCTTCTTGCTCGGAATGGTTTGACCATTGAACCTTTAGAAACTTGATATTCCGACGTCGAGTGGTACGCTCGGCTTGATCGAGGATACGAACGGGATACTCTCGATAGGTGAGGTTATCTTGGAGATCAAGCGTTTCGTGATCTACTCCACGGATAGGATCCGAGAAGCAACGCCTGAGTTGGGAAACGTGGAAGACATCATGGACTCTGGAAAGATGCGGAGGTAGTTCTAATTGGTAGGCAACTTCTCCTCGTTTGGCAAGAATGCGAAAGGGTCCAATGTAACGAGGAGCCAACTTGCCTTTGATACCGAATCGATGGGTTCCCTTTAAAGGAGTGACCCGAAGGTAAGCCTTCTCGCCAATTTCATAAGTCATAGGCTTATGCTTGCGGTCATATTGGCTCTTTTGACGAGATTGGGCTGTTTTCAATTTCTCACGAATAACGCGAACCTGCTCTTCGCTTCTGAATCATGTCCGGGCCAAAGAGTTGTCTCTCCCCGGTTTCTGACCAGTTAAGAGGCGTTCGACATTTCCGTCCATAAAGAACTTCGAAAGGGGCTTTGCCTAGGCTGGCTTGGTAGCTATTGTTATAAGCAAACTCGGCGAATGGAAGGCATTTCTCCCAATTCATGCCGAAAGAGATGATGAAGCTCGAAGCATATCCTCTAGGATTTGATTGACTCGTTCTACTTGACCACTTGATTGAGGATGGAAGGCGGTGCTAAAGGAGAGACGAGTTCCCATAGCGTTTTGGAAACTTTCCCAAAATCGAGAGGTGAAGAGACTCCCACGGTCTGAGTTAATCTCCAATGGAATACCATGAAGAGACACTATTCGTGAGATGTACAAGTCAGCTAGCTGGCTAGCGGTTATACTCTCACGAACAGGTAGAAAGTGGGCTACTTTGGAAAGACGATCAACAACAACGAAGATAGCATTATTCCTCTCTTGGTCCTGGGAAATCCGGTAATGAAGTCCATACCGATTTTATCCCATTTCCATTCAGGAATTTCCAAAGGTTGAAGGGTACCAGGCCGTTGATGCTCTGCTTTGACTCGACGACAAACGTCGCAGTTAGCAATGTATTGAGCAATTTCTCTCTTCATCCTAGTCCACCAAAACCTCTGGCGTAGATCTTGATACATTTTAGTACTACCGGGATGAATGGTGAGAGGAGAGTCATGAGCTTCCTTAAGGATCAATCGCCTCAGGTTGCGCACCTTGGGAACCACTAGACGGTCTCCAAAGAACACGACACCTTGTTCATCAATGGAGAAACAATCTGCGACTCCTTTCTTGATGTTTCTCCCGATACGGAGATTCCTCGGATCTACCTTACGTGCTTTGATGATCTGATCCGTAAGGTTAGGTTTCGCCACCGTGGTGGAAAGGAATCCTCGAGGAACAATGTGAAGATTAAGCTTACGAAATTCCTCGTGGAGAATTGGTTGACTTTGTTGTAACATCAGATTGTTACAATAAGATTTGCGACTTAGTCGTCAGCCATGACATTGGCTTTGCACAGGGTGTAAGATATTCCTAAGTCGAAATCTGTAATCAACTCGACCCAACGTCTTTGCCTGAGATTCAACTCCGGTTGGGTGAAGATATATTTCAGACTTTGGTGATCAGTGTAGATCTCACAACGATTACCCAGAAGGTAATGTCGCCAAGTTTTAAGTGCATGAACTACTGCTGCAAGCTCTAGATCGTGTGTGGGGTAGTTATCCTCATGTGGGCCTTGGTCGAGAAGCGTAGGCAATCACATGACGATCTTGCATGAGTATGCAACCTAGTCCTTGTCGCGAGGCGCCGCAATAGATAATAAAGTCCTTAGAGAAATCTGGTGGAACAAGTACGGGAGCAGATGTCGAGCGTCTTTTCAGTTCTCGAAAGCTGAACTTCGCCTTGTGGCGTCCATTCGAACTTCTTATCTTTCTTGAGGAGTTTGGTTAGAGGTTTAGCAACTTTAGAGAAATTCTCGATTTAAGCGGCGGCAATAGCTCGCTAAACCGAGGAAACTCGAACTTGCTTGACCGATTCAGGTGGAGTCCAATCAAGGACGGCTTGAACTTCGCCGGGATTGACAAAGCAATGCCCTTACCAGAGATTACATGTCCTAGATAGGTCACTTACGGTAACCAGAATTCACACTTAGAGAATTTGGCATAAAGGCGGTGCTCTCGAAGTTTCATCAATACTAGCCTTAGATGTTCGGCATGTTCTACCTCATTCTTGGAGTAGATGAGTATATCATCGAGGTATACCACGACGAATTTATCCAAGTACTCCATGAAGATAGAGTTCATTAACCGAGAGAAGGTGGCTGGAGCATTGGTTAAACCGAAAGACATGACGGTGTACTCGTATTGGCCATAACGAGTAACAAAAGCCGTTTTAGGTATGTCCCGTTCTTGATTTTGATTTGATGGTAGCCCAACCTCAAATCCATTTTGGAAAAAGATCGAGGATCCAGCGAGCTGGTCATACAGAATCGTTGATCCCGGGAGGCGGATACTTGTTCTTGATAGTGACCAAATTGACAGGTCGGTAATCTACAACCATCCGATCCGTACCATCCTTCTTCTTGACGAAGAGGACGGGGCAAGCCCATGGAGATGAACTAGGACGGATGAAACCCTTTTGCAAGGACTCATCGAGTTGTTTCTTAAGTTCAGCTAGTTCTAGGGGTGCCATCTTATAAGGTCTTCTAGAGATTGGGACGGTTCCGGGAACAAGATCTATCATGAACTCGACATCCTGTCGGTGGAACACCTGGCAGTTCCTCCGGAAAGACATCCGGGAAATCACGGACTACCGGAATATCTTCGAGGTCTGGAAGAGGGTTGGCATTTAATGAGTAAAGCTGGCGCTTAGACACTCGGGTTAAAACATCCACTGTCTTGCCTGAAGGATGGGTAAGTTGAACAGTTCTAGTAGAGCAATCAATCTTAGCATAATGGGCTGACATCCAGTCCATACCCAAGATGATGTTTATGTCCGAAGACTTGAGAGCTATTAGAGATGCAAGAAAGACTAATCTGTCGACAAGAATTTCATTCCCATGACTTATTCTAGAGGTTTGCCATCTAGAACCAGGAGTTTGAATTTCCATGGAGGTAGGCATGTCACGAGAATGTGGTGTTGTGCAATCGAGCATAGCTCTCGAGAAATAAATGAATGAGATGCTCCGGTATCAAAAGAACGGTTGCGGATGGCAATTAACAAGAAGCGCATCGAGGGGCGGCGTTGGGATCCTCATAGGTTTCTTGGCAGAGACATAGTTGACATGGCCACGAGCGGTGGCAACTGGTTTAACATAGGGCACCTTTCCTGCTGGCTTGCCGCGGCCAACAGACTTTCCAACTTGACTGGGGTTGTTCTGGGGACACTCTCGGATATAGTGGCCCGTCTCTCCACACTTGAAGCAAGTAATCACATTTGGACGTGGAGCAGCATTTGCAGTGGGACCTCCATAATTCTTGGGCGGAACATACTGCGGATTGGGGCGAGGCGCCTCAAAGGATGGCCTCGGGGTGAACCTGGGTGGTAGAGCAGTATGTGGAACCCAAACCCGGCGCTTCTGGGATCCAGAGCCGGATGACGATCCAGAATCACGGATGTGTTTGCGTGAAGCCCCAAAATCAGATCGCCAGTTTAGTGCCGATAGCCTTATTGACTAGCTTCGAAAAGAGGTACACTCATGCAGACGGAGATCTCGGCGTAGCTCAGGGCTAAGTCCTTGCGGAACCTTGCCTGCTTCTTAGCATCGGTAGAAACTTCTTGGGAGCATAACGTGCTAACCTCCCAAATTCACGGTGTAGGCATCCACTGATAGCCTACCTTGGGTGAAACTGCAGAATTCCTCACGTTTGCGGTCCATAAGACCTTCTGGAATATGATGCTCGCGGAAGGCGGCACTGAACTCATCCCAAGTTGTAACTTGTCCAACCGGACGCATAGCCTCATAATTTTCCCACCAGAGACTAGCAGGGCCTTCCAGATGATAGGCGGCAAAGGTAACCTTGTCAGCCTCAGCCACGTTGGCGGAACGCAGCTTGTGGTGGATGCTGCGGAGCCAATCATCCGCGTCGAGTGGCTCGACGGAATATTTGAATTTTGGGGGATATAGCTTGACGAAATCGTTGAGTGAAACCACATCGTTCCTTGGCTGGCGTGCTGTGTTTTGCTCAATCCGCTCCAATAAGCGGTTGGTTTCACGCTTATTGCGTTCTGCTTCCAGCATCACCTCGGCCAAAGATGGCGGTTGCGGCAGATTCACATTTCTGGCTGCACTGGCTTCTCCCTGCTCTGGAACAGCAGGAGTGTTGCGAGTATTGACCATCCTGGGAGACAAGGCAAAGGTTTAAACCAGGATGGCAGAATTTAACGAAGAAGGGCGGAAGGTAATGGATAGCAAGGAATGCAAATATGTTCATCCGTATGACATGGTAATATAAAACTGCCATATATATATATACCATCGGTCATACACACCATTCATAGTTTAGTACAAGCATGACGGAGTACAACTATAAGGAAAGGCGTAACATCACATCGGAAGCATTCAAACTCCTCTACATTATTTTTCTACACTTAGGAACGATACACCTAGGTCGTATTCCACGAGTCACGCAGACGGTGGAAACACAACTACTACCATACTAGGAATACTACTACTATCTCGTGCAGCTCCGTAGTAGTCCTCATAGAAGTCACCTCCCAAGCCTGGAAGTGGAACATGATCATCCGGAAACAGACAATCCTGTGGAGCCTGTGGACCGTAGGGACTCGGATGTGGCCGTGGTCCAACAAACGGTGGCAGACGAGGCCCACGAGGAGGAGTAATGCCTCCCACCTCACGCCACTCCATAAAGTCTGGCAGACCAGCCCGCACTGGGTACAAATCCCTCATATCCATGTATCCGGCTTGCACGGCAGGTGCAAACCTAGTCAGAGTAGCCCCGGTGGTCGAACGGGCATTAAAAGCTCCAAGCATAAGGCCGGTTTTCACGGTCCTTGTCTTCCCGGCATCTCCGTGGTGGTGCGAAGGAGTGAGTCCTCATGGGATGCATCGCTGTACAAACCACGAAGATAGCCATGCGCCCTGTGGAGGGATGCTGGCATGTAGCGGAAATCACCGTTGACCAAAGGCAGTTCTCGCTCGAATAATAGTCATCATGGAATAGGCTGCATCTTGCAGACATTCCGATAGTGATCCCAAGTCCATAAGAACAAGTGGAGCGGTTCGGTAGCTCCGGATAGGATGGATAAATCCTGACCGTACAGATATTGGCTTTGATTGAAATCCTGAATCGCTCCTCGACGGTATATTCAGGATACCATCGATAACCAGCCTCAACCATCACCCTAACCAGCATGGCCGTGTGACCGCACACACCAATGCAACGGGTCAGGCGAACCACTTGGTTACGGGGCGGTGGCCATCTGAAAAGCACAGCCATAATGCAAAGGCATTAGAATTCCTAGGGAAAATCGGGCAGCATAACATCTCAGAAATGCTCAAAATCAGATTTGAGACATTAAAATCAGATTGCAAATCCACTCTACAACATCATATCAAGGTTCTGGTTCAAATGATAGCATACTAAAAAATTTAGTAGCACTGAACTGAGGATGTAACCAACAATCCTATAAGTTACTACGGATTAGTAACACGTGAACCTGATAGAGAATAGAGCCTAGTCCTATACCCACGTCGAATGAGAAGAGGATGACTCAGATCGAGGGCATAAGGTAAAGGAGTAAAAAGAGCCTTACGTTCCTCCCACAATCAATTCCCTATATATAACTAAAGCATTTCTAGACTCAACTTGACCAGTTTGGCTTAGCGAACCTACAGGCAGCCCTGCTCTGATGCCAACGCTGTCAGGACCCCGATTCCAAATCACATCGACCTAGCTGGTAACACCTCATATCACTTTGCGGCCTCACGCACGGTATTCCCACGGGTGTCGCCTTACCATGGCCCGGGACCGTTTGCGCCTTTTGGCTCACGTATATGATAGTGTCGCTAGCATCCACATGACAAAGAACCCGGGCCGACATGGCTAGTCGTGAACCCAAAGCGGCACTAACCTATGGGGACAGGCATACATGAATCACTTCGAGCATGTCGGTCATCAACGTATGAGCTCGGGCTGTAGCACTGGGCTAACAGGACTCCGGTATCCCGGGCTGTAGCAGGCTAGGCAGGACTCCGAGTATCACCGCGTGACATTTCCCCGAAGGACGGACATAAGGAACGAAATGAATCACATGCCGGCCAGTCAAGTGTCCAAGCAGTAGTCTTTGGGCTAACAGGACTCCGTGAACCGGTCAGAAGCGGACTACTATCGCCGTAAGCACGAGACTACATTTCCCCATATGAGAGGCTGCCAAGGATAAACAACTAGTTTGTCGGATCCCACTCATACCAAGCATTTCAATCATACACGCAATATGCCCGATATGAGTAAATACAACAAGGCATCACAACAAAACTCTACAACTCAAGTATTTTATTTAAACGGCTCCGAGGAGCCATACATAACATATTCATACAGGTAGGGGTCACATGACCCAACACTCAAGTCATACAATCATACAAGCACATGCGGAAGCAAACTAGTCTGAGTCTGAGACTCTAGAAAGAAAGAAAGCTTGTTGGAGCCTTTCTATCTACAATGGCCCTTCACAAGTCTTAGATCGCCACCTGGGTGGCTAGTTCACTCGTCGAAGTCAACATCTACATAGAATCCGTCGGAGGGGGTAGTATAGTCCTCTGAAAAATATTGATTAAGCAAACATGAGTACAAAAGTACTCAGCAAGTCTTACCACAGAATCCTATCATACATGCACATTCTCAAGAAGGAGGTGGAGTTATTTGCAGCAAGCCAGCTTTGACTCTTGGCTAAGCTATCCTCGTGACACACTTTGTAAAACATTTGTCGCATACGCAGTCCACTAATCACCATCACAATACTCCACCGTGGATCCTCTCTCGTCATCCCCGAGAGGGCCATCCACGATACTCACACTTATCTTGAGGCTTTTAGTAGTATCCATTTACTTGTCTATGAACTGATATAGGTAACCCAGAAGTCCTTCTCCGTGGACACGGCTATTCGAATAGATCATATTTAACCTGCAGGGTGTACTTCTTCACACACGCTCTCACCACTTATAAATGCGTTTACACGGCGTGTACTGCAACCTTCAAGCGGAAGCCCAACGTGGGTGTCGGCCACAGCCTACCTAAACACTCAAGTCCCTAGTCCAGGTTTATCGCCTATTCGGGTTCCATCCGCAGGAGTCCGCCGAGGTTTCCCATACAGCCCCGAACGATGTGTGCAGGGTTCCCGAGATACCAAGCAGGCACTTCGGTACAGACCCACGTGCCTACCGCAACACAACCCACCCCTTTAAGGTCAGCTGCGTGCCCCCAAAGATACTACAAACACCATAAACTACTTGCAACTCCGGACTATGAACAGGGGTGGTTAAGAAGCCGAGAGGGTCCATTGGTTTCGGGCCCAATGCGTGGTAGTAGCTAGTTCATGGATCACAAATACAGATCTCAGTTCTTAGGGTCGGCTTCAATGAAACAACCCACCATGTACTCCTACATGGCCTCTCATCGATACCTTTACCAAATCGTGTTCAACACTTTCACTCTCGAACCAACACAACCTTTCACTCCAGTTCATCATCCACAACACTTTCACTCTGATACCAAAGCTGTCGGGACCCCGATCCTAAATCACACCGATCTAGCATGTAACACATCATATCCCTTTGCGGCCTCACGCACGGTATCCCCACGGGTGTCGCCTTACCATGGCCCGGGACCGTTTGCGTCTTTTGGCTCACGTATATGATAGTGTCGCTAGCATCCATACTCAACATCATCATTCAAAGGTTCTGGGATAATACTAAACATGCCATACCGAGGGTACTCGAAAACTGGGGTAAGACTCTGATCAACCAATCCTATGGGACTACGGAAATAGTAACACGTGATCCTGATGGACAGAAGAGATAGCCTAGTTCCTTAACCCCGTAGGAAGATAGGACGACTCAGATCAGAGGCCATGAGGTAGAGGAGTAAAAAGAGCCTTACGTTCCCTTCCACAATCAATTCCCCTATATAACTAAAGCATTTCTAGACTCAACTTCGATCAGGTTGGCTTGGAAATCCTACAGGCAGTCGAGCTCGATACCAAAGCTGTCGGGACCCCGATCCTAAATCACACCGATCTAGCATGTAACACATCATATCCCTTTGCGGCCTCACGCACGGTATCCCCACAGGTGTCGCCTTACCATGACCCGAGACCGTTTGCGTCTTTTGGCTCACGTATATGATAGTGTCGCTAGCATCCATATGACAAAGAACCCGGGCCGACATGACTAGTCGTGAACCCAAAGCGGCGCTAACCTATGGGGACAGGCATACATGAATCACATCGAGCATGTCGGTCATCAGCGTATATATTCGGGCTGTAGCACTGGGCTAACAGGACTCCGGTATTCCGGGCTGTAGCAGGCTAGGCGATACTCGAATAACACGCGTGACATTTCCCGAAGGCGACGGACATAGGAACGGCAGTGAAACACATGCCGCCAGTCAAGTGTCCAAGCGGTAGTGATGGGCTTGCAGGACTCCGGTTAACCGGGCTGTTGCGGACTACTATCGCTCAGAAGCTCGAGACTACATTTCCCCATAAGAGAGGCTACCAAGGATAAACAACTAGGTTGTCGGATCCCACACATAGCAGTACAAGTTACACGTGACGCATAACATGCAAGTATGTCTTTGTACAACATGGCATCACAACATAACGCATAAACTCATATAGATAAAGGCTCGGAAGAGCCACATAGCGATAAATACAAACAGGGGTCACATGACCCATCATTGAGCATACAAGCAACAAGCGGAAGCATTACATGTCCGAGTACAGACAACTACAAAAGAAAAAGGCTGAGAAGCCTGACTATCTACAAGACCCTCCCAAGGGTACAAGATCGTAGCTGAGGTAACAAGCTACTCGTCGAAGTCCAAGCAGAACTACTAGTAAGACCGAAGTCTCCGCTGCAAAACATAAATAAAGCAACGTGAGTACAAAGGTACTCAGCAAGACTTACATCAGATCCTATCATACATGCATTAGTGCCAAAAGGTAATGTGGAGTTTAGTTGCGGCAAGCCAGCTTTGACTCTGTGGCTATCCCGTTCTCGACTACAAGAAACTCTTGAGGTGAGACAACGTACACGAGTCCACTAATCACCACATCAATACACTACTACGGATTCATTCCCGTTTCCATACGGGAGGCCATCCATAGCACTCACACTTGTCTTGAGCATTTTAGAGTATCCACTTCAAGTTGTCTATGTACCACGTAAGCATCCAAGAAGTCCATAACCGAGGACACGGCTATTCGAATAGATCATGATAACCTGCAGGGTGTACTTCTTCACACACGCTCTCGCCACTTACCGCCATATACACGTCATGTATCTCGGCAACCTTCAAGCGGAAGCTTTGGCGAGGGTGTCGGCCACGACGACTAACCACACAAGACTCTAGTCCAGTTTATATCGCCTATTCGGGTTCCATCCGCAAGGAGATCCGGCGGGTGTCGCCACGGCCCCAAACGATGTGAGCAGGGTTCCCAAGCCCACCATCCGGGTGCCACTTGGTACACCGTGCCACACTGCCTAGTCATCCCAAGCCCACCTGCGGGTGCCACTCGGTAGAAAAATAGCACTACCTACAAACACCAGAGACTAGTTGCGACTCTGGACAGAGATCAAGTTGATTAATAAGTCGAGAGGGGTCGAGTTACGGAACCCAATGTGTGGTAGTATCGAGTCATTGGACAACATACATAGAACTCAGTGCTTAAGGACGGTTCGGTGAGACAACCCACCATGTACTCCTACATGGCCTCTCACCGCTACCTTTACCAAATCGTGTTCACACACTTCACTCTCAAAGATCGAACATAGAACTGTACTCCAATTCATTCCCAATGAATCAGACGACACAACTCTAAGCAATAGCAGGCATAGCATGGTAGGAACACAACATGGCTCAATCAACTCCTACACATGCTAGTGGGTTTTCAACTATTCTTGTGGCAATGACAGGTCATGCAGAGGAATGGGTTCAACTACCGCAACACAAAGTAGCGGATGAATCGCTGTTGTCCTAATGCAATAATTGAGAGCAGGAGCGAGAGAGTAGGATTGTATCGGAATGAACAAGGGATTTGCTTGCTGGTAAATCAACAAGGGAGGCACCGCTTCATAGACAGTACTGGAGCGTCTCGGAGCGGGACCTATCGAGAAGGAGCAGTGCCGGCAATCATTACACAATCATATGCAACAATATGATGCATGAACATGGCATGTAGATGTGATGTTGTTTAAGCTAATGCAACTGGTATTCAATTTGAATGAAGTCCATTTGAACCAAAGGTCCAAATGCAATTCCAAAATAAGCTCTTATAAATGCCATTTTAGAGTTTCACTTATACAGCATGTATAAGTTGGTTTGTCATGCATGAAACTAGTACAGATGGATAGATTGAATTTTTCTGATAATTTTTCATATATAAATTATTTCAATCTGAGCTACGGTTGAATTTCTATGAATTTTTGAAGTTTTGAATATATTCGGAATTTCCTGATTTAATTTAAATCCAGAAAATATAATATTGCGTCAGCACTGCGCAAGCATGACGTCAGCAGGTCAACTGCGGCTGGCTGGGTCAAACCTGACGTGTGGGGGCCACACGTCAGTGACACGGGTTAACAGGGGGTTAGTTTAGTTTAATTAGAGATTAGGGGGGCACTAAGGCCCACTGTCAGTGTCAGGGGGTAGGTTAGTTGGTGATTAGCCTTAAGCTAATCACCGACGAGCCGGACCCACGTGGCAGGCTCGGCTCAGCTGGGGCTCGTCGCGGCGACCTCTGACTTGGCGGAGTCCGTGCCACGAGCCACGGGTGGCATTCGAGAGCACCGGGCGTAGCCCGTGCTCTCGCGCACTGGTGGAAGCAAAGTGAAAGAGCTGGGGGCGGGCTCACGGAGCGGAGCTCGGGCGGCGCCGAGTTCGGGTGGAGAGGGAAGAGGGCTACGGTGCACGGCAGGCGACGGAGTGGGTGCGTTAGACTCCGAGGATGCCGAATGCGGTGGTGCGCCGGACGCAGCGTGTTTGCGGCCGTAGCCACGACGGCGACATGGCCGTGGCGAGGGGCACTCGGGACCGAAGGGGCGGTGGCTATCTGGCGTGTCGAGCACGGGAGGTAGGGGATAGGTAGAGGAGCTCACGGCGGATCCGGGAGCTGGTTGGCGGCCTTGGGGAAGCGCGGACGGCGGCGAACGGCGGTGGCGATCTCCGGTGGCGGAGATGGAGAAGAGGGCGATGGCGTCGCGGTGGTGCCTCCGGGCTCGCGTGGCTTGACAGAGAGGGCGAGGTCGACGACGCTGAGCTTCGGGGACGTCTCGGATGCTCTCGAAGGGCGCGGTGGCTACGGCTACGGCGGCAGCGGCGACAGTGGCGTTAGTGCGGTGGGAGAGAGAGCTCTGTGGAGGGGGAGGAATGAGAGAGAGAGGAGAACGGTCGGGCGGCGTGGCGGCGTCCGGGCCATCGGCGATGAGGGGAGGCGAGGCGGGCGGTGGCGTGGCGACGGCGTGGCTTGTAGCAGCGGCGCGTGCCCCATCCTCTGGCGAGGAAGGGCGGGCGTTGCCGGTCGGCTGGGCCATCTGGGCGAGCAGGCCGCCGCCTGAGTTGGGTCAGCGGTGGGAGGTAAGCCAGGTAAGCTCCCTTTTCCTATTCATTTCCTTTTCTATTTTTCGACATTTGTTTGATTTATTTAAAATACTAAACTAATTTATTTAATTATGCCAATTTTTTGTAGGAGCTCACTATATTATTCCAGAGTTCCTCAACAAAAGGCACAATTTTTGGACAATATTTTATATATATAATAATATATATCCAAGGCAAATATTTCTGCATTAATTCCAAATGCCCAAAATAAATACTTATGAGATCCTGAAAATATTGGTTAGATTGTTATCTCTGTCCAATATTTTCAGAGGGCCACATGAGCATTTTCTTGGACCCTTTTGGAGCAATTTTTATTTAGGTCATTTCCAAAAGTGATTCTGAGGGTTTCACAAATCCCCATTTCAAAATTAAATGGAATTTAAACATGATGCACAATGACTAGCTAGCCTTGAGCATACCAGTACTAGGGATGTGACATCCAAAGTATTCAATCTGATAACAAAAAGACCTCAAAGAGTAATACTCAATTCACCACAAAAGAGAGAGAAGAACTTCATATGATCTGACTATATTAACAAAGCTCATGATACATCAAAATCATGACAAATCAAAAACATGAGAGACAGAGACAGAGAGAGAGAGAGAGAGAGAGATCAAACACATAGCTACTGGTACATACCCTCAGCCCTAAGGGTGAACTACTCCCTCCTTGTCATGGATGCAGCGGGGATGATGCAGATGGTCTCCGGTGATGACTTCTCCCCTCTGGTAGGGTGCCAGAAAAGGCCTCCAGATGAGATTGCTTCGGAATAGAGGCTTGCAGCGACGAAAAAACTCATCTAGGTTAACTTTTGGGGGTTTCTCAATTTATAAGAATTTTCAGCATTGGAATCACACCAAAAGGAGTTATGAGGGCCCCACAAGCTCAGGAGGCACTCCTGCCCCCCTGGGGCGTGCCATGTGATCATGTGGTGTCCTCGTGGGTCTTCTGGTCCTTCCTCGAAGCTTCGGGGGTCTCTTATGTTCCAAAAAAATCACCGTAAATTTTTATCGCGTTTGGACTTGGTTTGGTATGGTTTTTCTGTGAAACAAAGAAATAGGCAAAGAAAAAGGAACTAGCACTAGGCACTAGATTAATATGTTAGCCCATAAAAATAATATAGAAGTGCACCAAAACCATATAGGACTCATGTAAATATAGCATGAATATTTCATAAATTATAGATATGTTGAAGACGTATCAATCTCCAGACATAACCAACATGCTTGTTCCTTCCAATCCAAGTTCTAGGAGAAAACATTCTTCTTTCCATTTCTAGAAGGCTAAGTTGTAACAAAATCAATTACAATGAGGACACTGTAGTTACTTTTCCTTGCTCAGATCCTCCCTCCTTGTCATGCCCTCCCCTCCTTTGATCCGGATATACTCTCATCCTTCTCCTCCCGTGGATCTAGATGACTCCAAGGGTGACTATTCCGGGTGGCGTCCTTCCATAGCCGCACCTTTGAAATGTTAGTGCTACCCAGATGGCCCCTACAGCTCCCCTGCCCCTCGATTCACATTCACCCTTCATATTCTTCTCCATTTTCATCTTATTTTGTCAACATTGGATTACTGCGCACTGTAAGACTACTTGCCAGATAATTATTTGATAGAATTTAGGATTAAATTTTTTATAAATAACCATGGTATAATAGGTATATCAAGTTCACTATATAAATTGCATTGTTTACAAACAAGATGAATTTATACTCTAGGGGAGTCGAATTTTTTTACGTCATGCATTCCGTAGGTGGTAACCATATTTTCATAACAATTTTTATTTACAAACATAGCCAAAAGCAAACTTATCACATTACATTGGGTAGGAAGGTGTGTCCACCACCGCAGCGGGAGTGGGAATCTGTCCGGGCCAAAAAGCACGGGTGTGGATGAGGTGTGAGTAGTGGTGTGGGGTGCCGAGTCCTTGGAGTTACGGGAGGGGAGGTCGTTGAGGGTGAAGTTGTGGAGGTGCAAGGAGGAGCGATAGGTGATGATATGGTCGTTGTAGTTGATCTTGTACAGGGATACCCTCTTGGGGATCTTGAGTAGGCGCAACACTGTTGTGGTAGAGGAGGAGGCCAGGGAGGTGTGATCATGGTAGGATTTAGGCACAACGAGCCCACCATAACCATAGGCCTATCTAGCCAACCCGGTTTGGCCCCATACATGCCTTTACCACCGCCATCGTTGTAGAATCAGACTCAGTTGTAGCCTTTTACGGTTGCACCACTTGGTCACCTTCTCGACTCAATTGGTCATATATAACCATCACTGGGGTCATGGTATGGTATCCTTTGTTGTTTCTGGCATGGGCAATGATGAGACGTATGGAGGGAGTGGGCACGAGTTTGAACTTGGCCGGAGTGGAGCGGGTTGTTATGTACCTACCTTTTCTATGAGCTATTGTACGGTGGTGGAGTAGAGTAGCCTTTCCGCTGACACACCGACATTTGGGGCCATGCCACCTTCTATGGATCGTCGAACATAGCAAACATGATTGTTCCTTTTGGATCAAAAAGGCTAAATTGTGACAAAGCATGTTCTAGAAAAAATGTAGTTGTGATGAAGTTTGAAATTGAAACTCACTACAATGTAGACACATCGTTCCTCTCTCTCTTTCTCTCTCTCTCTCTCTCTCTCTCTCTCTCTTATCATTCCCATCCCATTCCGAATGACACATCTATTTTTTTTAAAAACAAAGTTCTCAAAAGAAACATCTTATTTGTGAAAAGTAACAAATTTGCAAAATGATCAACACATTATTATCGCAAGAGCCTTAAGGTTGAGATTTATCATAATAAGGGGAGATCAAGAAACTATTGTGTTGCTAATGCTGGTGTGCAATTAATCTTACGCTGGCAGTTTGTGAAGCATTCTCGTAGATCTAGCCAGCAAACCTTATCTGTTTTACATCCGAATTGTAGGTCCAGGATCTGGTGCTTATCCTTATAACAAGTGGGGCGGACTACGTGGCTTACTTCAATCATTCTGTGGCCCCCCTCGTCGTTTTTATGCTTTCACCTAAGTAAAATAATAAATAATAGATTTATCATCTCAACATGCAAACAAACTATGTCAACAATATATTTTACAATAAAAACAAACTTCTAGTTTAAGTTCCACTTCTAAAGGATGGCTGATGTATTTTTTGTTTGTTTGCAAAATTGGTGCCTTATCATCTCTACCTCTATCTGTATTTCTATCTTCAATCTCTATCTTATATCTTCTATATTCTACGTTTTGTCTTCTTATCCTTCTATCTTGTATCTCTATCTATCTTCTATATTTTGTCTTCTACTTCAACTTCTATCTTCTATCTTCTATCTCTATCTATCTTCTATCTCTAATATAAAGCCACACTTCCATCATCCATCTCACCACCCATCTATCTCACAGAGAAAACCGGAAAGAAAGAAGTACCAAAAGAATTAGGAGAAAACAATTTTACAGATGAATACTTTTAATGGATGATGATTTTTGAATAAGTGATGAACATGTTTTGAATAAACTAAAAAATATTTTATGAATATAGGATAATAACTATAACATGATGGATATTTTCCAAAAATGCACCATAAACTTTTAAAATACATGACGAGAAAAATTACAAGAATAAAAGAAAAGAAAAGGAAAAGAAGCAAAAGACAAAAACTGAAAAAATAAGAAAGTAATAAGAAAAGGGAAACAAAAAAGGAAAATATGAACATAAAAGAAAAATTAAAATGAATGAAAAATAAAAAAATAGGAAAAAATAGAATACAAAACAATAAACGGGAAAAGGGAAAACCTAAAAAAGAAAGAAGAAGAAAGTGAACATTTTTCAGATACATGATGTCATTATCATAATACATAATAACAAATAATTAAATGATAGATCAACATTTTTAATAAAAAAGAAAATTATTTAATACATGCTTGTGTTTTTCTAATTACAAGATGAACATTGTTTTAAACACACCAAAAAACAACTTTTCAAAATAGCTTGCTTTTTTGAAAAAATCCCAATAATCTTTTTAATAAAAAGTGAAATACTATCTGACAAATATTTTTTAAATACCCCTATCCATATTTTTTATTTGTATGCACAAAAAATAATATATGAAAAGAAATTTTAAATAGTTGATAAACAATTTTGAACACATGGAATGATTGAATTTGAAGAAAAGGATATCAAAATAGGTAAAGAAACCCAAAAATGGGAACCAAGTATAAAAAATAAAATAAAAAAAATAAAATCAATAATAAAATAAAAATAGTTACAATATAACAAGCAAGAACAAAACAAACCAATAAGAAAACCGCTGAAAACAAATGCTACGAACCAAGCCCTACAAATGAACGGGTAAAACCGAACAACTGTTGTCCCGGCCAACGTGGAGCGTGGTAGGCGAGCACTTGTTCGGAATAGCAACACGCGATATATAGAAATGGGCACGCCTATGTCTCCTCAAGCAGCTACCAGATAAGTTCGGCCCAAATCAGCCCAAAGGCATTCAATTTTTTCTCCTATTTTCCTTTTCATGTTCTTGTAGTAGTTTTTTTCTTTCTTTTTTACCTTTCTTGTGCCCCAAATATTATGAATATATATATTATCAAATCAATTTTTATTAAAAGTTAAAAATGTGAATCTGGCATTTCCAAAAATTTAAACATGTATAGAATTTATTTTCCTATTTAACTTACAAACTGTAAAATATATACATAAAAAAGGTAAGAATGTAATAGTCTTAATTATTTATTTGAATAATGTAAATATTTATATAAAAATGTTTTTGATGTATACAAAAAATTAATAATGTTTATGGGAAAAGTAGACATAAAAAAATATATGTCTAGAAAATGTTAATCATGTATTTGAAATATTAAACATGTCTTTATAAAATATTCCTGATGTATACGTGAAATGTAAAATGTTTATGGGAAAATTAGACATTCAAAATATAAGTTTTAACCACCGAAAACAATTTATTTTAAAATATTGAACGTTAATTTTATAAATTGTGTTTATGGAAAATGTAGACATAAACAAATATTAGTTTTTAGAAATATTAATCTTGTATTTGGAAAATGTTAAATGGGTACATAAAAAACATTGCTGGTGTATACAATAAATGTTGGATGTGTATCTAAGAAGGTTGACATCAGAAGAAAAAAAGGAAAAAATGGTGAAAACCAATAACAGAAACAAAAGAAGAAAGAAGAAAACCAGTAAAACCATGAAAGAAAATATGAAAATCATGAAAGAAACATATAAAACCGCAAAAAAGAAAGAAATATAAAAAATGGCAAACAAAGAAAAGATAATAAAAAAGAGGAAGAAAAGCATACCAGTAAGCGAGCAAGCAACCAAAGCAAGTGGGTTGGCCTATATGTGGATCCTACAGACGAGACGTATATTAAGCTCTCTATAAGCGAGATATAGCATTCACGTAAAGCAATTGCTGGTTTCGTATGAAAGTATCATAGTTACCGGTCCATTGGGCATACCATAGCCGAATGGAAAAATAAAGCACAAGAAAGATAAAAATTAAACACAAAATAGAACGTTTCCCACAAGGTGAAAGAAGACACTCAAAAACCAGAACAAAGGACCAGCGTAAAACCGAACTGATAAAACAAGAACGCACTAACCAACTGCCGCTCGTTCACTATGTTGCTGCAACTCGGCCCAAACCATCACTCCCGTGGCCAACCCTATATCACAATAAGCGATATATAGCCTTTCCGAGTGCCCAAGGCTTACCTCGACAAATAAATAGCTTGCGCCCAAGGCCGAAGCTAATAATCCCACAACACAGGTTCAAGCTGGCAAGCCAACCACACTAGAATGGTCCCCGGACAATCCCTACTCACTGCATAGGTTGACGGATATTGACCAAACGCTCGTGCCGCTGTGTACAGTTGGGCCGATCCAACTAGATCACAGAGAACCCCCATACAATTTTGAGAAGGTTCCAGGCCAGGTTATCCTGCATTTTTTATTTTATTTTTTTCCATGTTTTCTTCATTTTCTTTTTCAGTTGCCTTTTCATTTTTTTTCTACGAAGTCCGGAATTTATTTTCTAGTTCACGCACATCTTTTGAAATTAAGGAATATTTCTTCTGATTCATGTACAGTTTTTGAAATCTTGGGAGATTTTTCAAATATGTGAAAATTGTCTAAAATCTAGAGCATGTTTCGCAATCACAGAACATTTTTCCAATTTGCGTACAATTTTTGACATCCTGACCATTTTTCAAGTTCATGAACATTTTTAAAGTGAACTTTTAAAATTCGTGGATATTTTGCAATATTTCTAACATTTTTTGAAGTCTGAGATTTTTTTCCAAATTCATGATTTGTTTTACAAATCCTAGAACATTTTCGAATTCATGAGTATTTTTTGAATTTGGATTAAGTATCATATTGACACACATTTTGTGAAATTCAACATTTTTTTGAAATCCAAACATGTTTTTAGAATTGACGAAAAGTATTCAAACATTGATGTACAATATTCAATCTTAAGAGGGAAAAACTAAGGCCCCGTCGCCCCCGCATTGATCAGATACAAAGTGCTCAGGGGCATAAGAAAGTCGGGTGAGCCTATGTCTCTAGTGTATACAAAAATTAAATATGCCTATGGACATAAGAAAAAAATGTGTTTAAAAATGTCAATCATGTCTTTCCAAAATGTTAAATATGTATATAAAAATGTTCCTAATTCGTTGAAAAATCACAATGTTGGAAAAGGTAGCACATATAAATATATATTTAAACATTATTTACCCTTTATTTAGAAATTAGAAATGATCCTGATGAATACAAAAAATATATTGTATATATTTATATAAGAAATTATCCAGATATATATATATATAAAGTGTAAATTGTGTATGGAAAAAGTAAATATAATTTTTTAAAATACATGTTAATCAAATATTTTGAAAATGTTGAACGTGTATATAAAACATGTTCCTGATACAAACCAAAAAAGGCAGTATATTTGTTTACCGAGAGAGTACAACAAAAAAGAGAAAAAAGATAAACACAGAAAATTGAAGAAATACCGATTATAAAAGCCAAAGGAAAAAAAGCAATGAAATTGTCAATTGTTTGCTACCAACTATTTTTGCCAATCTCACAAAAATTTTGTGAACTTTTGGTAACTTTGATTTTTCCAAATGTTGGTTGGCCAAATATTGGCATCAAACCAATTAGGCAATTTTCTTTTACTTTGAGAAATGGTTGCTTCTGTAGGCTACATACAGTTTTCTGCTGGTCAGACATGGCACTCGCCCACGTCGCGTGGGGTGGGCTCACTTGTTATGTCGTATGATGTCGCTAGTTTGATGTGTAGGCTATGTATGATTTTGTTTGACTAAAAGACATACATGTTAGATGTTGTTGTTTTTTTCCTCTCTTTTTTTCTATGTTCGTTTTTAGATAGATTATGAATTATTCTAAAATGATATATTTTTCAAGAAAATTCTAATATTCTAAAAATGTTCATCATATATTTAAAAATGTATTAGGTATTTAGGATAAACTCACTGGGTATGAAAAATGTTCATCGCGTATTATCCATCATGTGTTTCAAACATATTTATTGTGTAATTGAAAAAGATGATCGTCTAAAAAATTCTTGATTATGTATTTAGCAATTTTTATCATGTATTAAAAACCGTGTACCTCTTGCTTGATTAGTATGGTGGATATTTCCAATGGTAGAGTAGGAGGAAAGCACGAAGTCAACAATTACAGAGTGTCAAACCAAGCTTGGATACCACCCTTTAGACTAGGCTTAGCTTGCTTCATAATCATGCAAACGTGCTCCTTGAAGCATTTAATGCAGTAGTTAAGGTCCTTAACCTTGTAGTAAAATATAATGCCATTCCTATGATTCTAACCGCTCCAACATCCAGTGATGATGATATTTCTAAGACATATCAAACACATTCACTATTTCCGCTGGGCCGTTTTCCAAGGGGAGCTTTGTAGATTGCTCATGTTCGGCATCGACAAAAATATTAATGAACATGTTGTCACGAATATCCAGACCATGGCCATTCAAAGCCTCCCTTCCATGTTGCCTCAGGACGATGATTATGTGGTTGTCGGTACCAGTTACATCTTTGAGATGTGCAGCAAGTTGGCGTTGGCGGTTAAGACCCGAGAGTATTCTTTTGGGTTATTTAAGCTAGTCTTAAAATGTCAATAGTTACTGTAGGTGGAAGAGATCACGAGCTTGCACGATCATGGTTCTAGAGTGAAAAAACAAATGAATCAGATCTCAGCAAAAAAGTGTGGCCCGGTGTTGCTCTAGCGGTACAATACTTCAGCGGGAGATGTGGCGTATCCTATGTCCCGCTTATAGCGAGACTAGCATCCGCCTTGCTCAAAGCTTCCCTGCAGTGCGCATGCGTATGCCCCAGCCTAATAGTGTGTTACTCGTTCGTTTAGTCGTCAGTCTGTTCATTGATGTGTTCGTTCAGGTTCTTTTCGTAATCGTTTGTTTTTTTGGTTTTCTTAATTCTTCTTCAGTTTTATTTTGTTTTCTTTTTCGTTTGTCAGTGATTTCTCTTTGTCTCTTTCATGGTTTTCTCTTCTATCTTTTTTCGTTTGGTTTTCTTTGTTTCATTTTCGGCTTTCATTTTTTTTTCAGTTTTCATTGTCTCTTTTTGTGTTCAGTCTATAATTTTTTGTATAATGGAAGAATTATTTTTTTAATACACCTTTAACATTTTAAAATAGTTTTAACATTTTTTGAATATACGGTCAAATTTCTTCCATACAATTTTTAGCATCTCAACAAATTCTTGATTAGTATTTTTCAAATAAAAGATTAACATGTTTTGAATACATGGTCATCATTTTTCTATCCGCATTTTAACATTTTCAAATGCTTGATTTGCTTTTTTAAAATATAATATTAATTTTTTACTACATCTTCAATATTTCTTCTATAAATGTTTAACATTTTTCTTATGGTTGATTACCAATTTTCTAAATCCAATATTAAATTTTTTTGAATACATGGTCAATTGTCTTTCTATAAACATTTAACAGTTTTCAAATGCTTGATTAACAATTTTTCAGTACTTGTTTAATTTTGATAAACATTTTTTCAACACATGATCAAACAATTTCATGCACATTGTATTTTTTTGTATACATGAGAACCATTTTCTATATACACATTGAACAGTTTTTTAAATGCCTGGTTATAATTTTTTTCAAATGTTTTTATGAAATTGTTTCAAAATATCTTCATTTATAATATTGGGAAGTAAAAAAGAAACATAAAAAATAAAAATAAAAACACGTAAAAAAACAGAAAATAGAGGCTGTGGCCACCCGCAGACGGGCCGGCCCATCTGGGGCTCGCCTTGATGTGAGGGTTCCCTACATCTGCCTATAAGCTAGACATAGGGTCGCCCGGGAGGTTGTGTGTCAGATAGATGACCTTCCGCATAGCACCGATAAAGTGGGCTTGCCCAGCAGGGTATACGGGTACTTTAGTGCAAACATGCTCAAAAACTCGAGCTGGCGAGGAATCGAAAACAAGACATCCAGTTCATTAGTATGCGTACTTACCTCGAAAACTATTAAAGGCTTGTGTCCGCATAGCAGTGAGATAAATTAAGAACCAACTGCAGCAGCTGATCCGAATGTTTTTCAAATTTTAATGAAGCATATTTTTTAAAATGAATATTTTTTGAAATTCCAACTCTTTTCAAATTTGTGAATGATTTTAGAAATATCAAATATTTTAGAAAATGTGACCTTTTCTGAAATATATGAATACTTGTTAAATTGTCGAAGGAAATTGAAAATTTCTACATTTTTGTAATATAAAAATGATTTAAATTCCAAATAAAATTTTAAAAAGGACTAATTTTTTGAATATGTGAATATCATTTGAAAATTTCTGAATAAAACTTAAAACACGAACAATTGTTTAAGATGGGAACACCTTTTGAAATTATGATCTATTTTTCTAAAATCACCAACATTTTTGATTTTTTGAACAAGATTTTTTTTGAAGAAATAATTTAAATTGATGTTTTTTTAAATAAAATAATTCGAAATTCGAAATGCTTTCCAAAGCATGAACAAAGAAATATGATATTATCACTTGTTTGTTACTTACCAGCAAAAAAAAATTAAAAATGACTTTTTGTCAAATTCTAAACATATTTTACGATACAAGTTTTTGTAAATTTTCAAACATTTTATGGAAAAGGCAAACAATTTGGAAAATTATTAACAAATTTTTAGGATTTGATTTTTAGTTTTTTTTACAATTTGTGAAAAATAAAAGGAAAAAAATAAACAGAAACAAATAAAAAAAACTAGAAAGAAAAATAAAAATGAAGAACAAAAAAAAGCAAAAGTATCCGGAAAAACTAGTAAAAGGATAAAAAATGGGTTCAGCTATAAGGTTCCCAAACCCGGAAAACTTGAAAGGAACCTAAGGTTCCTGAAACCATAACGAAGGAATAGATTAAATGGGTCGGCCCATGTGTGCTCTGGCTGTCGAGACTTGTGCATTTGGCCGACAGTTTGTCGCACAACATATAGGAAATTCCTATTTCAGCAATGATCGGGTATCGTGTTTGACGGAGGAAAGATTCAAGTCGGTCCACTGGCGGCATGAGAGCATCTCCAACCACTGATACCTAATTCAAGCCAAGCAAGTTTGACTTGACTCAGAACTCCAAAGCGTGTGGCGACGACAGTTCATGATGTTCACTACGAGGGACAACCGCAGTGCAGCTCAAAGTACACATAGCTAGTCTCTCACCACGTTGATCCAGGTACAACATTGAGCTCGTGTATAAGTATGTTAGTTACCACGTATAATTTTTCATCGATGAGGACATTGGTGAGCCATTTAGGCTATACGACAAGGTCATGTTGTGTCGGTGACACCTACCCTTGTCATCCCAGGTGTATGCGTCCAAGTAGTTTTCCATGGATTGTAGAGCAAGAAACCCACAACAACTTATGCTCCTTGGTGCACAAACTATATCCCATGGCAAAAAAGATGCCCCCCTGCTAGCATCCCACCAAACTCCCCAAAAGCCCTCCGGCCTCTTAAAACTATTATTTTTGTACTATCTTGTATCCACTCTAGTAGACTGCCTATGTGAGCCCACATCCCTAATAGAAATTAGAGAGTGAAAAACCATCGAGCATCATGGTGAGTTTTGATGGTAATAATGACAACTCATCTGGCGATCTAACACTTTCATTGATTGTGGACATGATGATAGGTTTTCAGGATGAATGTTTCAACGACAGATGCACTACTTTGAAAAGAACGGGAACTTTGGATAAAAATCGTAGTGCCTCTTTTACTTTCTTGTAGTGCTTTCCTTCCTACTATATGATATGTTTGCATGCTTGATCTGTCATTTGGTGGCAATGCTAGTGGAAGTCTGTTTGTTACCTAATGATCTGTGGTAGATTCAAATATATATGTGCTAGCTTTTTTTTACATCCATGCTAAACTTTTCTTTAAGGATATCTACTCTAGACTTTTGTATCACAGTTCTAAACCTTCTCGTGTTGCTACAACATTTTTCTAGTTATGTATCTCTGTTAGAGTTTATGTGTTACATCCATTGTTGTCTCCAACCTAGATAGGTTTAGAACATAAGTGCCTCATGTCCATCTGGTAACCTGGGGTGACGTCGCACCATCATAGAAGTTACCATTGACTTCCATGATGTTGTTGGGTACATCACGAAACACAGCTCGACAATTAGTGGTGCAAGCAAGCATGCTCATCATTGGTGGACTCTTTTGGCCCATCAGTGGTAAGCACTTCGGCAGTAATATATATGTGATGATATGCAATGTATATCATATTCCTCTATATATGTGTATTAGGCAGTGCAACCGATAGTGTGTGTGATATGTCCTAAACGCATCTAAATTTGTTGTTCATGCCTTATTATGTGGTCTAACATATTAATAAAGTGCCAAGTTTCAATTCTTCTTTTCTAGTGTTTTTTTCCATGGATATTAAGATTTTGCACTATGAGAAACATTCAAGAAAAAATACGAGGATAAGTTTCATGTCAGAGGAGACCAAAGGGACCAAACCAGGGGACCTGGAGTGGCCCGAGAGGCATGTGCCTAGAACACCTAGTAGGGTTCCTGGGCCCACCTGGTCACCTCTCGGGTACCCCTGGATTACAATAATAATAATAATAATAATAATAATAATAATAATAATAATAATAATAATAACAGCAACAACAACAACAACATATTGTTGCTCCCTCTACTTTAATTATAACCCATCTCAACCACCACCAAAGCTATAGGAAAAACATTGTATCAAGGAGGCAAAAAAACTCTCTAACTCAAAAATACACAAGCAAAACGTCATCGGTGGTAATCCTTCTTGCGATGTTTACGTTCACCACTGCTTTTGACATATTTGGCGGTTTGAATCCCATCTACAAAAAATATTTTGTCATAATTTTGTTGGTTTGATTCGTATCTGCTAGGGATGGACTATTGTACTATTGTTTGTTTCTACACTTGACGATGCTTTTGCTCTCTCTACCTCGCAACACATGGACAATAACTTAGGCAATTCTAGTTGCTTTGAGATTTGTGGGCAAAAGATAGTGTTAAAATACTATTAATACTAAACATCCGACGTGTGAACGGGAGACATCAACACTGAGTTTGATGGGGGTTACCTATCATGATTTTGCGAATCTATATACACAATACTTGATATGCATTATTTATTATACTTGCTAAACATAATTTAAATTAGAATGGACGATGCTTCACCAGCTGGTACAAAGTTGTCGTTCACCGAAATAAACGACATCAAATGCTTATAACAAAAAAAGTACGATCTTAACCATTGTAACAAGGACAAAAGAGAGATTAAATTCTATATTTTTGAGTGTCCACCATGGGTTCACACTCGCCTTATCTAGGAGATCCAATAAAAAAAAGATAGACCTTGGAGGTGAAAAAATCAAAATACGGGAAAAGGCAATACTGAATACGTAAATGATATGCAATAAATCAGCGCAATTACGCATACAACCCACTAATTTTATTAGCTACTAGAATGATACTTCCAATTTCTGAAATATAGAAAATTTGCTAGGTAATGAACACATCTTTGTTTCGAGACCCATAAGGTTGAGATTTATTTTAACAAAAGGAGAGACAACTAAACTACTGTGTCACTGGTGGGGATGGGCAATCAATCTTGCACGGACAGTTTGTGAAGCATACTCCAAGCTCTGACCAACACAAATTATCCTTTTTACAACAGAATTTATTGCCTACAACCATGTGTGTGTTCCTATAACAAGGGGGGGGGGGGTCTATGTAGCCTTCTTGGACGCTTTTGACCTTATCGCTCCCATAGTCATTTATGCTTTCACCTAAAATGCACGGAATAAAGAATAGGCTTAGCCTCTCAACATATATACAAAAGGGAACATAGCATATATATATATGTACATGTAGACTTTATTGCATGGTTGAGAAAACCCAATATAGTTGATAACAAATGACATCAAAATCAAAGTCAATAATCTATTTCCCAAAAAATAACTTCGATTTATTAATCATTTACCATTTGCGTATCCAAGATAAGCAAGACAGACCACAAAAACAAAAGAAAGTAGCCTAACTCCTTGGATACGATTCCTCATGTGCTTGGCCATCGTTACTCAGAAGCAATGTGTGGTAGTATTCTTGTAAGGGGGACTGGTGAGTGTGTGTCCATCAAATGTTTGCTCAAGGTTAATATATATAGAAAATGCCTTGTTGATGTTTTAGGGCACTTATGGAAAATATTAATGTTTAGAGTTCCGCTTCTAAAGTTGGTTGATACCTTTTTATTAAAACATCCTTATCATAATGTGTAAGTTTAGTGCCACTTCTAAAAATTGACCCCTTATAAAATGTCATGTTTAATGGCTAGCTAAAAATCATGCATGACAATATCATGTTTACGGCACAGATAATGATTGTTTAGTAAATTATTATGGGCATATATATAATTCCTTCCAATGTTGATGTTTCTTCTAGCATAACATTATTTCTCTCTTGGTATAAGAGAAGAAATTTAAAATGTCCCCAATATTGGTTAGTTGACATAATTACTATGCATGGCCTTTTCCCACATGCATGCCTTTTTTTGCGAAATTCCCACATTCATGCTCATGCCACAGAAAATAGTACACCAATCGTCCATTTTGTTTCTAGGCTCTCCTTTATTTTTGTAATATATAACTCATCATAGTCAGGCTTAGTGACATATTTTGGTTCTTAGGTGCTTGCGACCTAAGTGACTAGATATTCGGCTGGTGCTCTTATATTTACCTTGCAATTGATTTTACAATCTCCCGAAGGGCATCATTATACTGGTGAAAAGAACATAACAATTGCACATCCTATGAGTTAGTTTCTTTGATGGTATCATCATGATGACAAGAATGTATGATGAGCATAACAACTAAGATTAAGATCCCAATCAGAACATCTTGCTCAAATGGCTACCAAGGTCAAAAACAAATGGAGAGGATTGATAAATCAAATTAGTGAATGAGATTAAAACTCCGAAACAATCTGGCAATCTTGTTGCTTCTACAAGCTAAGAGGAAAACACTATGAGAAACTCTAGCAAAGTTGCCATATGACTCCATCACCGTAATAACTTCCAATATGGTGATCTTGGACCATAATGGCATGCTAGCAGTGTTGCCAAATGGGTTTTCATCGGCATAATTTATGGAGCTCGCTCCATAAATTGGAGCTCGCTAGATGGGTGTTGATCTTGGCCTGAAATGGCATGTTAGCATTGTCTCCAGATGGAGCTCACTCCACAAATGGACTTGTAGCCTCCATATTTGGAAGTTGGGGAGATCCAGCATGGACCTAGCTCCATACCCAACCGCTAGTGGGTAGGGAAGTGATATGTCTCCAACGTATCTATAATTTTTTTATTGTTCCATGCTATTATATTATCTGTTTTGAATGTTTTATATGCATTAATATGCTATTTTATATTATTTTTGGGACTAACCTTTTAACCTAGAGCCCAGTGCCAGTTTCTCTGTTTTCCTTGTTTTTGAGCTTCGCAGAAAAGGAATACCAAACGGAGTCCAAACGGAATAAAACTTCACGATGATTTTTCTTGGACCAGAAGACACTCAGGAGACTTGGAGTGTAAGTCAGAAGCACCACGAGGCGGCGGCAAGGGTGGAGGGCGCGCCCAGGGGGTAGGGCGCGCCCCTCGACCTTGTGGGCCCCTCGGTGATCCCCTGACCTAGATCTTCCTCCTATATATTCACATATATTCCGAAACCACCACAAGCATCCACGAAAACACATTTCCACCGTCGAAACCTTCAGTTCCCACGAGATCCCATCTTGGGGCCTTTTCCGGCATCCTAACGGAGGTGGATTCGATCACAGAGGGCATCTACATCAACCCTATTGCCCTTCCGAAGAAGCGTGAGTAGTTTACCTCAGACCTACGGGTCCATAGCTAGTAGCTAGATGGCTTCTTCTCTCTCTTTGATTCTCAATACTATGTTCTCCTCGATGTTCTTGGAGATCTATCCGATGTAATCTTTGCGGTGTGTTTGTCGAGATCCGATGAATTGTGGATCTATGATCAGCTTATCTATGAATATTATTTGAATCTTTTCTGAATTCTTATATGCATGATTTGATATCTTTGTATTTCTTTTCGGTTATCAGTTTGATTTGGCCAACTAGATTGTTTTTTCTTGCAATGGGAGAGGTGCTTAGCATTGGGTTCAATCTTGCGTGATTTCACCCAATGACAAAGTAGGGGTAGCGAGACACGTATTGAATTGTTGCCATCGAGGATAAAAAGATGGGGTTTTCATCATATTGCATGAGTTTATTCCTATACATCATGTCATCTTACTTAAAGCGTTACTCCGTTCTTTATGAACTTAATACTCTAGATGCATGCTGGATAGCGGTCGATGTGTGGAGTAATAGTAGTGATGCGGGCAGGAGTTGGTCTACTTGACACGGACGTAATGCCTATATTTCATAATCATTGCCTTGGATATCGTCATAACTTTGCGCTTTTCTATCAATTGCCCGACAGTAATTTGTTCACCCACCGTATTATTTGCCTTCAAGAGAGAAGCCTCTAGTAAAACCTATGGCCCCCAGGTCTATTTTCCATCATATTAGTTTCCGATCTACTATTTTGCAATCTTTTACTTTTAGATCTATAAACCAAAAACCCAAAAATATTTTAGCTTTTGTTTAGCTTTATTTATATATCTCTATCAGATATCACCTTTGCAAGTGACCGTGAAGGGATTGACAACCCCTTTATCGCGTTGGGTGCAAGTGTTTGATTGTTTGTGTAGGTATTGGTGATTTGCGCGTTCTTCTCCTACTGGATTGATAACTTGGTTCTTAATTGAGGGAAATACTTATTTCTACTGTGCTGCATCACCCTTTCCTAAAAAAAACTAACGCAAGCTCATAAGTAGCAAGAAGTTTTAGCTTCTTCCTACTCGCACCACGATGAGGTTTTCAAGTTGCGCAGTGCAGGTACATGCACCAGTATGAAAAAATAATCACCAGTGAGCCATGGATGGGACGACTAATCACCCAACCATTGAAGACTCCACCGCTCCCCTGATTTCCATGGCGGTCATTTAGATGGTCACACGGATTCACACCGGCTAAAATCCTGATGATAAGGCGTCCCCATCACTAAGGCCCTAGCCGCCTCTCCCTCCCCGCTCCCTCATCCCCTTGCATTTCCTCCTCCACTCCGGAAAATGTCGCCGCACAAGAACACAACCTACTAGCTCAATTTCGTGTCAGAGCGAAACCTCCTGTCCCAGATGCTCCAAACTAGCGTGAACTCTCCCCATGCCGCACTAGCCGCGATGGCTACAGGATCCTCCTCCGACGGCGACAATGAATCTAGTGCCACCCGGGGGGGGGGGGGTGTCCAGTGCTTCTCGTGGTGTCGATGCCGGCCGAGGATCTATCCCCTTGTTCGATCAAAGGAGGAGGACGTACGACGTCTTCCTCATTGGACCCTCTGCCCTCCTCGTCTACAAGAACATCCCCGTCGAAGCCCAAGCTGAGCAGGAGTTCGATGGGAAACCCTCAGTGGGACCCCTCGCGCCACAGGCCTCGCCTCTTTGGGCATGGCCCACTGGGTCGCTTGTGGCGCCCATTGGGCCTCGCTTCTGGCTGGGGTGGGCGGAACCCGGCTCCGGGCCTCCCTTTGCCCTAGGCCTGCCTTCCTCCGGCCGGCTATCTGGCTCCCCAGTGGCTTGCCGTGAGCTGCTGTTCCCCTCCCCGCCGCCTCTGTCGTCCAGTCTCGCTCCTCCTCTCCTTCCCCGCTCGTCCCTGCGCCCCCCTACCGCTGGTCCGGCCGAAGGTGTCGATGCTTCTCGTGGTGTCGATGCGGCGAGGATCTATCCCCTTGTTCGATCAAAGGAGGAGGACGTACGACGTCTTCCTCATTGGACCCTCTGCCCTCCTCGTCTACAAGAACATCCCCGTCGAAGCCCAAGCTGAGCAGGAGTTCGATGGGAAACCCTCCGAGTCGGGACCCCTCCCCGCGCCCTGGGCCTCGCCTCTTTGGGCCGCGGCCCACCTGGGTCGCTTGTGGCGCCCATTGGGCCTCGCTGCGCTGGGGTGGGCCGGAACCCGGCTCCCGGGCCTCCCGCCTGCCCTAGGCCTGCCTTCCTCCGGCCGGCTATCTGGCTCCCCAGTGGCTTGCCGTGAGCTGCTGTTCCCCTCCCCGCCGCCTCTGTCGTCCAGTCTCGCTCCTCCTCTCCTTCCCCGCTCGTCCCTGCGCCCCCCTACCGCTGGTCCGGCCGAATCTGCGGCTGCCTTCCCTCCCCCTCGCCAGCGCGCGCCATGACCCGTGAGTGGGACAACGGGGAGGCGCGGCGTAAGCGCTGTACCGACGATCCCCGCGACTTGCACCGCCCGTCTCCAGACGCCCTTCGCCGTGAAGAAGAGCTCCGCCGCGAGCTCCGCGACGGGCGTAGGGATGACGGGCGCTCGCCGGGTCACACGGACCGCCGCGGTCGGTCTCGCTCCCCCCTGCCGCTCCGGGAGACCGGCGGCCCCACCGCCGCTCGCCCTCCCCTGGTCCCTGTCGCGGCCGGAGCCCCTCCCAAGCTCTGCCGCCGCTGCCCCGACCCGGAAGTACGTGCACCCGCATGCCTCCACTTCGACTGCCCCGGCTCCCTCCGCTGCCCCTGGCAGTGGCCAATCCCGTGGCCGCCAGGGGCCAGCCAAGAAGAAGCGGCGGCGCGGGCAGTTGCGGGGTAACCAAGCCGCCAACCCCGCTCTGGCTCCGGACGGCTCGGTCGCCCCTAGCTCTGTCTCCGGTCTCCCCCGGCCTCCGTGCTTCAACTGCGGGGTGGCGGGCCACTCCCAAGTCTCCTGCACCAACCCTCAATGCTGCTTCATCTGCAAGGACCCGACTCACCCTGCTCTTCTGTGCCCTGAGCGACCGGTGACCTCTGAGCTAATGATTTATGGCCACGGCATCGATGGGCTTGGCTTCTTCCACCTCGAGGTCCCCGACGCCCCGCCTCCCACCCCAACACTCCAGGCGATTGTCACAGTGGTGGATGGGGTGGCCTCGCCTGAGATGATCGAGGCTGAGCTCAACCACCTCTACCGCCGCCAGTGGGACTGGGCGGTCACCCCCTCCGCTGGAGACATCTTCACCGTGGTCTTCCCCAACGCCATCAGCTATGGATACGCCACCCGCAGTGGCCAGATCACCCTCGCCCTCAACGACCTCGTTGTCAGCATCACCAAGCCCATCCTCGACCCGAAGGCGGTGGCCGTCCTGGACACCGCCTGGATCCTCGTGGCCGGACTCCCGAACATCGCTCGGTCCGAGCTCGTCATCCGCCAGATGTCTCGGATTCTGGGCAAGGTGGAGGTGGTCGACGAGCTCTCTCTCCGTAATAGGGACATCCGTTGCCCCTTGGCATCCCTTCGGGACATCACGCGGATTGGCTCCCACCACGTCCCCCTCCTCCCGTCCTCCGCCGACGATCGACCGCTGATTCCCCCCGCTTCCAGTTTGAGACATTCTGGCTATCCCAAATAGGCTTTGTGGCGGCCATCGGCGCTCGCTGGGCCGAGGCGCGTGCCCACCCCCACCCCCATCCTCCCTCGGCCATTGACTTATGGCAATTTTGTGCCAAACGGGGCCGCCAGTTCTTGAAGGGTTGGGGTGCAAACCTAGGACGTGATCTCCGCGAGCGCAAGCAGGGACTATTGTCCGCAATCTAGGCCCTGGACCTTCATGCGGACTCATCCATCCTTTCCCCCGAGGAGTGGCTTTCCTGCTATGACTTAGAAGATCAACTCTCCGTCATCTACACCGATGAAGAGGCCTATTGGCACGTCCGTGGTTCCCAGAAATGGGTCCTGAAGGGCGACGCGAACACTGCGTACTTTCAGGCCATTGTGAATGGCCGCCATAGACGAAACACCATCCCTCTCCTCTGGGATGGCGAGACCCTGCTGCAGTCCCAGAGGGACATTCGCGCTCACGTAGACGAGTTCTATGTGGGCTCCATTGACCTCGGCCTCCTTAAATACGGGATCATTTCGCTCATCCCTAAGGTAGCTGGGGCCTCGGACATCTGTCAATTCCGGCCTATCACTGTTATCAACGTGATCTTCCGGATTCTGGCTAAAGGGCACGCCAATAGGGTGACCTTGCTCGCTGGCCGCATTACCCACTCCAACCAGACCGCCTTCATTCAGGGACGGTATATTCTGGATGGGGTGTTAGTCTTCCATGAAGTCCTCCATGAGGTCCGGTCTAAACACCTCAAGGCGGTCTTCCTAAAGATCGACTTCCATAAGGCCTACGATATTGTTAGCTGGCCCTTCCTTCGGGAAGTTCTGCTCCGGAAGGGCTTCGACGACCGCTGGATCACTCGTGTGATGCAGATGGTGTCCTTCGGTCGCACTGCCGTGAACATCAGTGGGGAGATCGACCCTTACTTCCCCACACTATGTGGGGTCAGACAAGGCGATCCCATCTCCTCATTTCTGTTCAACATGGTGGTCGATGCGCTGGCCGCCATCCTTGACAAGGCGGAACTTGCGGGTCATATCCGTGGGATCACCCCCACCTGACAGGAGGTATCGGGATCTCCATTCTCCAGTATGCCGACGACACCGTCATCATGGTCGAAGGCTCGGAGTCGGACATCTCCAACCTTAAGTTCCTCGTCCTCTATTTCCAACAAATGTCTGGCCTCAAGATCAACTTCGACAAGAGCGACGTGATGGTGATGGGCTACTCTCCGGAGGACTGCTTGAGCATTGCCAACCGTCTGAACTGCCGCTTAGGATCTTTCCCCGCGACCTACTTGGGGACGCCTATTAGTGATTCTAGGCTCACCGTCGTGGACTTGCGCCCGACCGTGGCCAAGATTCAAACGCACTGTGAGCCCTGGTAGGGTAGGTGGCTTTCGAAGGCGGCCCAGACGATCCTCATTAACTCTTCCCTCGCCAGCCTCCTCTTGTTCCTCATGAGTTTCTACAGCCTCCATAAGACGCTGCACCACGAGATCGCCGAAGTCCAGTCTCGTTTCTACTGGGCAGGCGATAATAATAAGCAAAAGTACCACATGGTTAGCTGGCCGAACATCTGCAAGCCCCGAGAGCAAGGAGGGCTCGGTATCATGTGTTCTAAATGCATGAACATTGCACTCCTATCCCGCTGGCTCTGGCCCATTTCGCAGGGACAGGGAGGCCTTTGGCTAGACATCATTCGGAACAAGTACTTGCGTGGTCAGTCGCTTGCCTTCTGTCAGAGATCTGGCGGCTCCCAGTTCTGGCAGTCGGTTGTCCAGCTTCTCCCGGGCCTCCGCATTGGGACATCCATCTCGGTGGGATCTGGGGTGGGACTCAATTCTGGTTTGACCGTTGGGCTGGCAACTCCCCCTTCGCGGCGCGCTTCGCTTCCCTCTTCTCTATTGCCGTGGACCCTTCCATTTCTGTCGAGAGGGCCCTTATTGACTTAGGGCGCCTCGCTTTTCGGAGGCCGTTTGGCCCTCCGGAGTCCGCCGTCTGGCGTGAGTTACTTGATTGCGTAGCGCTCCACGAGCCGGCTGTGGATACGGGTGTGGACCTGGTTAGATGGCGGCTCGAGCAATCTGGCGAATTCTCCACCAAGTCCCTCTACTAGGCAATCGCCCCTTCCACCGCCCCTCCTCCCCTCACGGCGGTTTGGTCCCTCTGCCTGCCCCTGAAGATCCGGATCTTCATGTGGCAATGGATCCGTGGACGGATCCCGTATGGGGTGGAGGTCCGCAAGAGGAATGGACCCAGAACGGGCATCTGCCCGCTTTGCGGTGTCCCCGAAGACTCGAATCACATCTTCTTCTCCTGTGTATCCGCTCAGTTCGTTTGGAGCTGCTTTAGGGAAGTGGTGGGTGGCAACTGGTGCCACACCAACTTCCCCGATCTATTTGCCGAACTCCAGTCCCCCCCTCTGTCTTCTCGCCACATTAGGTGGCTTGAGATCAGAGCCCTCGCGTGGACCCTCTGGATGATCCGCAATAGACTCGTGATCTAGCGCATCCCTCTCTGCCGATCTACTGACGCTCTCTTCAAACTGTCTGGCTACTTGCAGCTCTGGCGGCCGCTTGGCCGCCCTGAGGACCGGGACGTCATCTCAGCCTCGCCGACCTCCGCTCGATGGCCGCCCGCCTGTCGCCTTCACTTCCACCGCCACCGCCAGACCCTGATTAGACTTCGGACGTGTCTCCAGGCCGTCCTGTTTCCTTGTTTATTTCTTTGGGCTTGTTGAGCTGTGCCCTCAGCAGAACCTCTGTACTTCTTCCTGTGGGACTTGGGTGTGTTTGTGCTGAACTAGTTCTTGTATGTGTTGCTCTTGGCGGTTTGCTTTATTTATAAAGCGGGGCGAAAGCCTATTTTGGTATGCTTTTAGTCCTTCATAATACCAATGATTGGTAGATACTAGTCGTCAACTCGTGCATTCACACGGGCTAGTGTATATTTTATTTCATTTTGTATTTATTTATACATGGTCCTTTTGTTATTTTCTATTATGAATTTTGCAAGTTCACACATAAAAATTTGAAATTCTATATTCAGATGCCAGATTGTTAAAAAATACTCTTATATGTCCATATTTGGCAACATACGTCATTTGATTAGTTGCACAAATTTACTATTATATATGTATAACTTGAGTGTATATCTTCTCGCAAAAAGAACAACTTGAGTGTATATCTTCTCGCAAAAAGAACAACTTGAGTGTATATCATATTTACCATTATTATGAAAGCTGGCTAATCAATATTTTTCTTGGGATTCATAGGGCTACATATATATATATATATATATATATATATATATATATATATATATTATTGTGCAGGGAGACTTACCTAAAACAATCAAGGTGCCCGGGCACCTAGGTGTCCCAGATAATTTACCTATATATAGAGTAACATTTTAGTAAAAAATATACGTTGAACACCACTACACATATAGGTATATGCGCTACAATTTCAGTGATTTAATATAAAAAAGCCAAGAGCTATTTTTTGTTTACCTTATGGTACAACTTTACGTCAGCACTTGCTAAAGACTTCACTTCTAATTTTGATGGAGATATAATGCTTACTAAAGACTTCAGCTCTAATTTTCATAGAGTTGTGTAGATCACCCAATTTAATGAGTTGACGTTGTACAACCTGAATTTGTGATATAGCTACGCTAAATAATTTATTGTTTAAAGAAAATTCGATATAGAAATTGGTTGTGTATAGATATCCGTGCATGTTTACTCAAACTCTATGCAATACTAAAAAAATTTAATTATACATACAGTAAATAAAATATAAGTTGCTTAATACTTTCAATAATTAAATTATGAATAGTAAGTTGACACGTCATATCAGACATATACAGCTTAAGCAGAATGTTAGTACATAATTAATTAATGCAATATTCTAAACATCACCTCTATATTCTAAACGTTACTTCTGTTCTAATCCTTCCTCTGTTGTCGAGATGGACAATATGCATCCTAAACGTCCAGAAATGCTATACCTTCACCTTAAATAGCACAACGTTTGAGTACATTATCTAGATGTATATCAAGAGCAAGCACTAAAAATTCCACGAAATCATCTGTTTTATTATCATCACTAACTGAGAGAAATCAATTTCCTCCTGCTACTTGCAGGCCTGATCTATCTTCCCTGCTGTTTGCGATCAAATACGTCAACAAAATTAAACATGGACTGCACCACTCCTGCTCTGTTTGAAATTATGCTGCATGCATCCTAATTTACATACTTAAAATAAAAATTTTAAATCCGGGAAGCAACAATGTGCCTCCTCCTGCCTTGATCACTGCTTCAAATTTAACTAAAAGCCCGCTGGCGTGTGATTTTTGTCTTGGCCAGGTCCTCCTTAACCGCATCGAATTCTTATTTATGCGACAGGAAAACTCCGCAATGTCGTGCGATCCGCCGTCAACCTTTCCACTGCTCGATGCTGCCTTTCCACGAGTTGCATGTGTAGAGGAATAGGATGCAACTCTCAATATATTGATAGGTGCATATGCACAAGTATATATAGTACATAGGGCAAGTCATATCCTCAACTATACACAAGGAGGAGACTTGGAGTACAAGAATACATGTGCTAAATACATATCTCAACACCCCCCGCAGTCGAAGCGACACCGTTGCTGACGCAGAGACTGGACCGGAATTCCTCGAAAGACGTCGTGGGCAAGCCTTTGGTCATGATGTCAGCAAATTGTTGGGAGGTGGGAACATGCAGAACACGGACATGGCCAAGAGCCACCTGATCCCGAACAAAATGGATATCAAGCTCAATGTGCTTGGTGCGACGATGATGAACCGGGTTGGCGGAGAGGTAGACGGCGGAGATGTTGTCGCAGTAGACGATCGTGGCCTTCTCAACAGGACACGAGAGCTCGTGAAGAAGCTGACGAAGCCAGGAGCACTCAGCAACAACGTTAGCCACAGCGCGGTACTCAGCCTTGGCGCTAGAACGCGAGACGGTGGGCTGCCGCTTGGATGACCACGACACCAGGGATGGTCCAAGGAAGATGCAGTAACCCGAAGTAGAACGACGGGTGTCTGGGCAGCCAGCCCAGTCGGCGTCGGAGTAGGCGACCAGATCAGTGGCAGTGGAGGCGCGTAGAGTAAGACCAAGCTCCATAGCACCATGGATGTAGTGGAGAATCCGCTTAACAGCAGTCCAGTGAATGTCTCGAGGAGCATGCATATGCAAGCAGACCTACTGAACCGCATACTGAAGCTCCGGTCGAGTGAGAGTGAGGTACTGGAGAGCACCAACAATGGACCAGTAGAAGCCAGCATCCGGAGCGGGAGTACCATCAGTAGCAGAGAGCTTGGCCTTCGTGTCGACAGGAGTGGCGGCCGGTTTGCAGTTAAGCATTCCAGCACGGTCGAGGAGCTCATGAGCGTACTTCCGTTGATGAAGGAAGAAACCATCAGGACGACGCACCACCTCAACACCGAGGAAGTAGTGCAACGGACCCAAGTCCTTGATGGCAAACTCAGCACGAAGACGATCAGTAAGCCGACGAAGAAGCTCAGAGGTGCATGCCGTCAGGATGATGTCGTCAACATAGAGCAGCAAGTACGCCGTGTCGGTGCCCTGGTGATAAACAAACAGTGAAGCATCGGAGCATGTAGAGCGGAAGCCGAGTTGGTGAAGAAACGCTGCGATGCGCTGGTACCAGGCATGAGGAGCCTGCGTGAGCCCATACAATGAGCGTGAGAGCAGACACACATGATCAGGACACGCCGGGTCAACAAACCCCGTGGGCTACTGACAGAAGACCTGCTCCTCAAGATGACCATGCAGAAACGCGTTGGAGACGTCCATCTGATGAACTGGCCAGGCACGAGAGACCGCTAACTGCAAAACAGTGCGGATCGTCCCGGGCTTAACAACCGGGGCGAAGGTGTCGGTGAAGTCCACACCGGCGCGTTGCTGGAAACCACGAATAACCCAACGCGCCTTGTAGCGATCCAGAGTGCCGTCGGGACGAAGCTTGTGTTAGGAGACCCACTTCCCGGTGATCACGTTAGCGTGCCGGGGACGGGGAACAAGCTGCCAAGTCCGGTTCCGCTGCAAAGCGTCGAACTCCTCCTGCATGGCAGCCATCCAGAGAGGGTCGCGGAGAGCGGCCCGAACCGAGGACGACAGCGGGGACGGAGTGGACGTCGAGGCGGTGCAGACGTAGTCATCCGTGATAGCGGGAACTTCGGGCGAAGACACCGTGCGCGAAGCGGTGACGGGCCCGGCCGTCGGAGCAGCCGCAGGTGGCGGAGAGGCCGAGGCATCCACGGCGTCCACGGGAGAGGCGGTGGCCTCCACGTCGTCGACGGGAGAGGCGGGCTGAGCGGAAGTCGAGGCCGCGACGTCGGGGGAGCCAGGCGACAGGGTGGGCGACCGAGGCGGGGTCGAAGCCTTGCCAGGAGAGGCCGCACCAGGGGAGGTGGCGCCAGGAGAGGCCGACCCAGCCGGCGGCCCAACATGCGGCCCAGCATGCATGGCGGGGGATCGGGGCGACGTGGGCGACGTGGACGCGGCTCCAAGCGATGAAGGCGTCGAGCCGGAGGAGGGAGCCGCGGATGGCCCCGATCCGGAGGAGGGAGCCGCGGGCGGGGGTGCCGGAGCACCTAAGGCCGGCAGCTTGCGGCGGCGCAGAGGAGAGCCCACCGCGGGAGGGGAAGACGGCACCACCTGTTCCTGTGCAAAGGGAAACACAAGCTCATCAAATTACACGTGTTGTGAAGTGATGACACAGTGAGACACAGGGTCGTAGCAGCGATAACCCTTAGTGTTGGCCGGGTAACCAAGGAAGACACATGGAACGGAACGAGGAGCGAGTTTATGAGCGGTGGTGACGGTGGTGTTGGGGTAGCAACGGCAACCGAAAATACGGAGACCATCGTAGGAGGGAGGAGTGCCATATAAGAGATGGTGAGGCGCATAGTTCCAGCGCGGACGGCATGGCTGGAGATTGAGGAGGAGGGTGGCGGTGGCGAGGGCATCGGGCCAAAACCGAGAGGGCATGTAGGCATGGAAAAGAAGGGTGCGCACACACTCATTGAGGGTGCGTAGGATGCGCTCGGCACGGACATTCTGCTGGGAGGTGTATGGACACGTGAGACGAAACACGGTGCCTTGGGAGGAAAGAAGATGGCGGATGGTGAGATTGTCGAATTCTTTCCCGTTGTCGGTCTGAAGCGCGAGTATGGGTCGCCCGAACTGTGTGGAGACATAAGCATATAATGCAATGAGAGTAGCGGCAACATCGGATTTCCTACGAAGAGGAAATGTCCACACAAAGTGAGAGTAATCATCTAGTATGACAAGATAATAAAGATAACCAGAATTACTAGGTACTGGATATGTCCATACATCGCTATGAATTAACTCAAACGGAAATGATCAAACTGTGGAAGAGGAACTAAAAGGAAGGCGAACATGTTTGCCTAACCGGCAGGCTTCACATGAGTGAGCGGCCGTTTTATTACATGAAAAGGTAAATCCTCTCATTATTTGACGAAGTGAAGAAGTGCTAGGATGCCCGAGACGAGCATGCCAAAGATCGACGCCGGCAGAAAAGGCTCGAGGACCACCTGGAGATGACGGCGACTGAACTGGGTAGAGGTCGCCGGGACTGTCACAGCGGTGAAGAATCATCCTGGTGCGAGCGTCCTTAACAGAAAAGCCAACTTCGTCAAATTCCACAGTTACAAAATTATCACGAGAAAGATTGCGAACGGAAACTAAGTTCTGAATGAGATGGGGAGAAACAATGACATTATTAAGAGTGAGAGGTCGAGAGTTAGAAGGAAAGGGTGTAGAACCGACATGGGAGATGGGAAGACCAACACCATTGCTGATGATGATGCGGGAGGGAGAGGAAGTGGGATGAACGGAGGAGACGTTACCCAGATGAGCGGACATATGAGCGGTGGCACCGGAGTCCATGATCCAATCGCCACCACCACCGGAGTAGGGTGGCGGCTGCTGCAGCGCCGCTAGAAGGGCCGGGTCGTAGTAGGGGGCGCCGTACGCGTCGGGGGCGCCGTACGCGCCATAGGAGGGCGCGGCAGGAGGGGCGCCGTGGACGCCGTTGGCGCCAAGAGGCGCGGCCAGGAGCGCCTGGTGGGTGCTCGGGCGGGGGCCGAGGATGCCCGGGGCGGGGGGCCGCGGCACGGGCATGCTGTATGCGTGCACGACCCCCGTCCAGGGGTTGTAGCCACCGGCCCAGGGTGGCGGGGGCTGCTGCTGACACTACTAGGAAAAGGGCTATAGATAGGATTGATACTAATGGCGCATCATGGAAGTAGTGCGCCACTACTATATACTAATAGCGCACCTGTTGGTGATGCGCCATTAGTGTGGAAGACACTAATGGCGCACCAGAAACAGGGTGCGCCACTAGTATTAATTTTTTTTTCCATTTTTCCATACATACTAATGGCGCAGCAGGTCGAAGTGCGCCATTACTAGTTCTAACTAGTAATGGCGCACTACCACGCGGTGCGCCATTAGTAAGCTTCCCCCTCACTCCACCCGTTCCCCTCCCTCCCTTCCTCCCCACTCGACCTAATTTGCCCCCTCCGCCCCAACCGTACGCCGCCGCCGCTGCCCCCTCCGTCCCCTCCGTCCCCTGCCGCCGCCGCCCCGACCCCCACCGAAACCACCCCGCCCGACCCCGACCCCTCCGCGACCGGCCGCACCCGCCTGTGTACCTCTCCTCCTTCCTCCTTCCTCCCTCTCCACCCTTCCTCCCATTCCTCCCTCCCTCCCCTTCCGCGCCCTCCGCCTCCCCACTGTCCTAGCACCCACGGGCGACGGCACGAGGCCTCACAAGACCGCACCACCGCAGCCCTGCTGCCTCTGCTCCGGCTTCGGGCCTCCTCCCCTCTCCAGATGGAGCGCTGCCGGACCTCCGCCCGGCCACCGCAGCCGCAGCCCGCTCCCGCCCCGGCCCCAACCTCAGGTGCGGCGCCGATCCACCCGCCGGACATCGAGTCCCTCTTCATGCTAGCGCCGCCGCGGAGGCACGCCGCCTCCACCTGCTGCAGAACGATCCTCTCAGAGACTACAACAACTAGCTGTCTCCTAGGGAATAGCCACTAGCGAGGGATGTTGGCCGCACATCTTGTTTTGGTTTTGGAGAGGGAAGATGTGCGGTGCGTCCCTCTTCTCGCTTCAGTTCTGACCTTGAAAATGGCAGCACCAAGAAGAATGCTGCTTGTGTGTGTCCCTCCTGGCCTGCTTGGCCATAGGTAGGTGTAGGTAGTTGGGAGGAGTAGGAGTAGGAAAGGTTAGATAGTGTAGCCGTACAGAAGTGTGCATGTACCGTGTAGATGTTCTTGCAAAAAATGCTCCTCCCTTGTGCTACTTGTCCTTTTGTCTGTCCTACTTAATATCATTGTAAAATTACTTTATTTAATTGTGTGTTGAATTTCTAGTTGATTTTTTGTATTAAACGAACGTAGTTGTTGATCTGATCTGTCGACGCTTGTCAGTTGCTTCCATGACCATGGGGGATGTACTGTTTGTGTCGAAGATCCTACTTAGATGTCCCAAGTTAGTTGACTCAGACATGTGGACCAATGTGCAGATCACTGCTTTATGGTCAATTTGCATATAAACATATCCACTCAGGCCCCAGAAGCATTACATGGCCATTGATGCAGTAGCACTAGCTTGCACTGTAGTAGCTTGACTTAATGATTTGGAGTACCATAGTGATGCTTGCTTAAAACTGAAGTAGCAGCAATTGGTAGCGATAGCTAGCTTGACTGGATTATGTGCTTAATTCACTAAATTTGGTTGGTGAAGATGAATTAGCAGCTCCCCCATGTAGCTAGAATTGGTATGATTTCTATGGAGAATGACCAATTCAGCTTCTTACCCCTAAAAAATCAGCTTCTTTAAAAGCGGCAGTAGGTTCCTCCCATGTTTCACTTTTTTCTAGTTAGTTTCTTCCAGCTATAGGTTAGTTTACAGCTAGAATTATGTATTTCAACCATTTATATGTTTAGTTTCCAGCTATAGGTTAGTTTACATCTACTTGCTGCTAATACAACATAATATTTGATATGAGCAGGGTGAACAACCTTCAGGTCCCGGGAATCTACTCAAGGCTGCAGACACTTCTTGTCTCACTTCTTTTCTCATCGGTATAATATTCATATTAAGGAGTTTCTACAATTTCATTGTTCTTACCTGAAAATTTAAAATGAAAGCACAATCAATCCATATTAAGTGCTCATCCTAGTGGCAGGCAAAATAATTAGGGGAGTGTGTCATTCTTGCTATGGTCATGTAAGAGAAATGCTCTGACTTGCTAATTTTACCATGAGATTTGGGGTAATCAGCTAGTTCTGGTCAAAGCAAGTGGTTTTCCTGAGCTATGCCTTGGTTAGAAAATGATGCATGATGGGCATCATGCATGTTATCATGCATGTTTTATGATCTGTTGTAAGGGTACTAATTGGTCTCTTCTGCTGCTTATCAGAGATGGCGGAAGCAGCCACCGCCGCTCTGCGACACCTTGATCTGAGTTGGATGCTTCCAGTTCTTCACTATCATACTTGAGACTTCATCCATGACGCAGGTATATAAAACGAGATCTCCCCTTCACCCTTCTCATTATGATATCTATTGTTTGCTACATCACTCATTGTCCCAAACTGCAGAGGCTGCCCGACAGTTTATGAACATGCCGATGGGTGAAGATCCGCCAAATAATGTGAAGCTGCGACAGGCCGGCAGCGGGATTCGCAGGCAGTGGGATGTGGAGTTGGTGATCAAGGAGGGCCACATGTACTTGTCTCGTGGGTGGGAGAAGTTCTATCGTGCCTACGACCTGCGGCTGTGGTACTTCCTTCTCTTCAGGTACGACGATGACGCCACCATGCTCATCGTGAAGGTGTTCAACGCGACTATGTGTCGCATGCGCTACACTGACGATGATGATGCCGGTACGTTCTGCCTCTTCTTATTCCTCTACATTTGGCTTTGTCTCACATCGATTGTTAACGGTCATTGTTGCATTTTGGACAGGTAATGGGAGCAGCAGCAGCGACACTGGCAGCAGCGATTCTGGCAGCAGCGATTCTGGCTGTAGCGAAAGAAGCAGCGATTCTGGCTGTAGCGAAAGCAGCAGCGATTCTGGCAGCAGCATAGACAACAAGAAGGATGATCCGGACTGGAGTGCGGGAGAAGAGGAGCAGAGTGGGGTTGAGGAGCTGCAGGATGACGATGGGCATCAGGCTGAGGATGACCTAGCGCTGGTGGTGGCTGACCAAGGGCAAGAGATGGTGGTGGCTGACCATGGGCAAGAGATGGTGGTGGCTGACCATGGGCAAGAGATGGAGGTGGCTGAGGATGACCTAGCGATGGTCGTGCCTGAAGGTGGCCTCGCGATGGTGGTGGTGCCGGCGATCCCACAGCTGGGCGACATGACCACGCCAATTGTGGTAGAAGACTACATCCCACTGCCTCCACCGCCTCGCCGCTCTTGGCGCATCAGGCTGAGGAAGGAGAAGGAGAAGGAGAAGAACAATGCATGAGAACTGAACTTTGTCAGGTATGTCAGATCTCCTATAGGTTAGTTATCCAAAATGATATATATATGTTGGAAATATGCCCTAGAGGCAATAATAAATTAGTTATTATTATATTTCCTTGTTCATGATAATCATTTATTATCCATGCTATAATTGTATTGATAGGAAACTCAGATACATGTGTGGGTACATAGACAACACCATGTCCCTAGTAAGCCTCTAGTTGACTAGCTCGTTGATCAATAGATGGTTACGGTTTCCTCACCATGGACATTGGATGTCGTTGATAACGGGATCACATCATTTGGAGAATGATGTGATGGACAAGACCCAATCCTAAGCCTAGCACAAAGATCGTATAGTTCGTATGCTAAAGCTTTTCTAATGTCAAGTATCTTTTCCTTAGACCATGAGATTGTGCAACTCCCGGATACCGTAGGAATGCTTTGGGTGTACCAAACGTCACAACGTAACTGGACGGCTATAAAGGTGCACTACAGGTATCTCCGAAAGTGTCTGTTGGGTTGGCACGAATCGAGACTGGGATTTGTCACTCCGTATGACGGAGAGGTATCTCTGGGCCCACTCAGTAGGACATCATCATAATGTGCACAATGTGACCAAGGGGTTGATCACGGGATGATGTGTTATGGAACGAGTAAAGAGACTTGTCGGTAACGAGATTGAACAAGGTATCGGCATACCGACGATCGAATCTCGGGCAAGTACAATACCGCTAGACAAAGGGAATTGTATACGGGATCGATTGAGTCCTTGACATCGTGGTTCATCCGATGAGATCATCGTGGAACATGTGGGAGCCAACACGGGTATCTAGATCCCGCTGATGGTTATTGATCGGAGAACGTCTCGGTCATGTCTGCATGGTTCCCAAACCCGTAGGGTCTACACACTTAAGGTTCGATGACGCTAGGGTTATAAAGGAAGTTTGTATGTGGTTACCGAATGTTGTTCGGAGTCCCGGATGAGATCCCGGACATCACGAGGAGTTCCGGAATGGTCCGGAGGTAAAGATTTATATATGGGAAGTCCTGTTTTGGTCACCGGAAAAGCTTCAGATTTTATCGGTAACGTACAGGGACCACCGGGAGGGTCCCGGGGGTCCACCAAGTGGGGCCACCGGCCCCGGAGGGTTGAATGGGCCAAGTGTGGGAGGGAACCAGCCCCAGGTGGGCTGGTGCGCACCCCCCCACAAGGGCCCAAGGCGCCTAGGGTTTGGGGAGGGGGCGCCCCACCTAGCTTGGGGGGCAAGTTTCCTCTCTTCCCCCCCCCCCCCCCTTGGCCGCCACCCTAGATGGGATTGGGCTGGCCGCCGCCCCTAGGGGTGGAACCCTAGGTGGGGGCGCAGCCCCCCCTCTCCCCCTATATATACTTGAGGGTTTTGGGGCTGCCAACATATGAGTTTCACCTCTCCCTGGCGCAGCCCTACCTCTCTCCCTTCTCCTCTCCCGCGGTGCTTGGCGAAGCCCTGCAGGATTGCCACGCTCCTCCATCACCACCAAGCCGTTGTGCTGCTGCTGGACGGAGTCTTCCTCAACCTCTCCCTCTCTCCTTGCTGGATCAAGGCGTGGGAGACGTCACCGGGCTGTACGTGTGTTGAACGCGGAGGTGCCGTCCGTTCGGCACTAGGATCTTCGGTGATTTTGATCACGACGAGTACGACTCCTTCAACCCCGTTCTCTTGAACGCTTCCGCTTAGCGATCTACAAGGGTATGTAGATGCACTCTCCTTCCCCTCATTGCTGGTTTCTCCATAGATAGATCTTGGTGACACGTAGGAAAATTTTGAATTTCTGCTCACGTTACCCAACGATGGCATCATGAGCTAGGTCTATTATGTAGATTCTTTGCACGAGTAGAACACAAAGTAGTTGTGGGCGTTGATTTTGTTCAATATGCTTACCGTTACTAGTCCAATCTTGTTTCCACGGTATTGTGGGATGAAGCGGCCGGACCGACCTTACACGTACACTTACGTGAGGCAGAGTTCCACCGGTCGACATGCACTTGTTGCATAAGGTGGCTAGCGGGTGCCGATCTCTCCAACTTTAGTCGGATCGGATTCGATGAAAAGGGTCCTTATGAAGGGTAAATAGAAATTGGCATATCACGTTGTAGTTTTTGCGTAGGTAAGAAACGTTCTTGCTAGAAACCCATAGCAGCCACGTAAAACATGCAAACAACAATTAGAGGACGTCTAACTTGTTTTTGCAGGGTATGCTATGTGATGTGATATGGCCAAGAAGAATGTGATGAATGATATGTGATGTATGAGATTGATCATGTTCTTGTAATAGGAATCACGACTTGCATGTCGATGAGTATGACAACCGGCAGGAGCCATAGGAGATGTCTTTATTTATTGTATGACCTGCGTGTCATTGAACAACGCCATGTAATTAATTTACTTTATTGCTAACCGGTAGCCATAGTAGTAGAAGTAATAAGTTGGCGAGACAACTTCATGGAGATCATGATGATGGAGATCATGGTGTCGTGCCGGTGACGACGATGATCATGGAGCCCCGAAGATGGAGATCAAAAGGAGCAATATGATATTGGCCATATCATGTCACTATTTGATTGCATGTGATGTTTATCATGATTATACATCTTATTTGCTTAGAACAACGGTAGTAAATAAGATGATCCCTCATTAAAATTTCAAGAAAGTGTTCCCCCTAACTGTGCACCGTTGCGAAAGTTCGTCGTTTCGAAGCACCACGTGATGATCGGGTGTGATAGATTCTTACGTTCACATACAACGGGTGTAAGCCAGATTTACACACGCTGTAACACTTAGGTTAACTTGACGAGCCTAGCATGTACAGACATGGCCTCGAACACAAGAGACCGAAAGGTCGAGCATGAGTCGTATGGAGGATACGATCAACATGAAGATGTTCACCGATGATGACTAGTCCGTCTCACATGATGATCGGACACGGCCTAGTTGACTCGGATCATGTAATCACTTAGATGACTAGAGGGATGTCTATCTGAGTGGGAGTTCATGAGATGAACTTAATTATCCTGAACATAGTCAAAAGATCTTTGCAAATTATGTCGTAAGCTCGCGCTTTAGTTCCACTGTTTAGATATGTTCCTAGAGAAAATGTAGTTGAAAGTTGACAGTAGCGATTATGCGATCAGTAGAAAGCTTATGTCCTTAATGCACCGCCAAAGGTGCGTAACCCCAAACATCGATACGTGGATGTTGCGAACATCGGACATACACGCTTTTGATAACTACGTGATAGTTCAGTTAAATGGTTTAGAGTAGAGGCACCAAAGACGTTTTCGAAACGTCATGAAACATATGAGATGTTTCGAGGGCTGAAATTGGGATTTCTGGCTCGTGCCCACGTCAAGAGGTATGAGACCTCCGACGATTTTCTTAGCCTGCAAACTAAGGGAGAAAGCTCAATCGATGAGCTTGTGCTCAGATTGTCTGAGTGCAACAATCACTTGAATCGAGTGGGAGATGATCTTCCAGGAGAGATAGTGATGTTTCTCCATAGTCATTGCCACCAAGCTGCTAGAGCTTCGTGATGAACTATAACATGTCAGGGATAGATATGATGATCCTTGAGGTATTCACGATGTTTGACACCGCGAAAGTAGAAATCAAGAAGGAGCATCAATTATTGATGGTTGGTGAAACCACTAGTTTCAAGAAGGGCAAGGGCAAGAAGGGCACTTCATGAAACGGCAAATCAGTTCTTGCCCAGTTGAAGAAACCCAAGGTTGAACCCAAACCCGAGACTAAGTGCTTCTGTAATAAGGGGAACAGCCACTGGAGCAGAATTACCCTAGATACATGGTAGATAAGAAGGCATGCAAGGTCGATAGAAGTATATTTGATATACATTATGTTAATGTGTACTTTACTAGTACTCCTAGTAGCACCAGGGTATTAGATACCGGTTCGGTTGCTAAGTGTTAGTAACTCGAAATAAAAGAGCTACGGAATAAACGGAGACTAGCTAAAGGAGAGCTGACGATATGCGTTGGAAGTGTTTCCAATTTTGATGTGATCAAACATCGCATGCTCCCTCTACCATCAAGATTAGTATTAAACCAGAATAATTGTCATTTGGTGTTTGCGTTGAGCATAGACATGATTGGATTATGTCTATCGCAATACGGTTATTCATTTAAGGAGAATAATGGTTACTCTGTTTATTTGAATAATACCTTCAATGGTATTGCACCTAATAGGAATGGTTTATTGAATCTCGATCGTAGTGATACACATTTTCATGCCAAAAGATATAAGATAGTAATGATAGTACCACTTACTTGTGGCACTGCCATGTAAGTCATATTGGTGTAAATCGCATGAAGAAGCTCCATGTTGTTGGATGTTTGGATTCTCTCGTTTTTGAAAAGTTTGAGACATGCAAACCATGTCTATTGGTGTATACGCATGTAGAAACTCCATGCAGATGGATCGTTTGGACTCACTTGATTTTGAATCACTTGAGATATGCAAATCATACCACATAGGCAAGATGACTGAAAAGCCTCGGTTTCAGTAAGATGGAACAAGGTAGCAACCTGTTGGAAGTAACACATTTTGATGTGTGCAGTCCAATGAGTGCCGAGGCATGCAGTGAATATCGTTATGTTCTGACTTCAAAGATGATTCGAGTAGATGTTGAGTATATTTACTTGATGAAACACAAGTCTGAATTATTGAATGGTTCAAGTAATTTCAGAGTGAAGTTAAAGATCATTGTGACAAGAGGATAAAATGTCTATGATATGATCATGGAGATGAGTATCTGAGTTACGAGCTTTGTACTTGATTAAGACACGTGGAAATTGTTTCACAATTAATACTGCCTGGAACACCATAGTGTGATGGTGTGTCCGAACATCATAGTTGCATCCTATTGGATATGGTGCGTACCATGATGTCTCTTATCGAATTACCACTATCGTTCATGGGTTAGGCATTAGAGACAACCACACTCACTTTAAATAGGGCACCACCTAATTCCGTTGAGACGACACCGTTTGAACTATGGTTTGGAGAAACCTAAGTTGTCGTTTCTTAAAAGTTTGGGGCTGCGACGCTTATGTGAAAAAGTTTCATCGTGATAAGCTCGAACCCAAAACGGATAAATACATCTTCATAGGATACCCAAAATGGTTGGGTATACCTCCTATCTCAGATCCGGAAGCAAAAGTGATTGTTTCTAGAAACGGGTCCTTTCTCGAGGAAAAGTTTCTCTCGAAAGAATTGAGTGGGAGGAAGGTGGAGACTTGATGAGGTTATTGAACCATCACTTCAACCAGAGTGTAGCAGGGCACAGAAAGTTGTTCATGTGGCACCTACACCAATTGAAGTAGAAGCTGATGATAGTGATCATAATGCTTCAGATCAAGTCACTGCCAAACCTCGTAGGGTGACAAGGATGCGTACTACTTCAGAGTGGTACGCAATCCTGTCTTAGAGGTCATGTTGCTAGACAACAATGAACCTACGAGCTATGGAGAAGCGATGGTGGGCCCAGATTCCGACGAATGGCTCGAGGCCATAAAATCCGAGAACAGATCCATGACTTTGGAAGAAATACTTGATGGTCGTAAGGCCATTAGGTGCGGATGGATTTTAAAAGGAAGACAGACAATGATGGTAAGAATTACCATTAAGAAAGCTCGACTTGTCGTTAAGATGTTTTCCGACAAGTTCAAGGAGTTGACTACGGTGAGGCTTTCTCACTCGTAGCGATGCTAAGAGTCTGTTGGAAATGGATTAGCAGTTACTGCATCATTTATGAAATCTTGCAGATAGAATGTCAAAACATTGTTTCCTTGACAGTTTTCTTGAGGAAAGGTTGTATGTGATAAAACCAGAAGGTTTTGACAATCCTGAAGAACGCTAACAAATATGCAAAACTCCAGCAATCCTTCTAAGGACTGGAGTAAGCATCTCGGAGTTGGAATGTGTGCTTTGATGAGATGATCAAAATTTTTGGGTTTATACAAAGTTTATGAGAAACTTGTATTTCCAAAGAAGTGAGTGGGAGCACTATAGAATTTCTGATGAGTATATGTCGTTGACATATTGATGATCATAAATGATGTAGAATTTTATGTAAAGCATATAGGGTTATTTGAAAAGTGTTTTTCAAATGAAAACCTGGATTAAGCTACTTGAACATTGAGCATCAAGATCTATGAGGATAGATCAAAACCGCTTAATGGTACTTTCAAATGAGCATATACCTTGACATGATCTTGAAGGTGTTCAAGATGGATCAGTCAAAGAAGGAGTTCTTGCCTGAGATATAAGGTATGAAGTTAAGACTTAAAGCTCGACCACGGCTGAAAAGAGAGAAAGGACGTAGGTCGTCCCCGATGCTTTAGATGTAGGCTCTATAGTATGCTATCTTTGTGTACCGCACTTAGGAAGTGTGCCTTGCCATGAGTCAGTCAAGGGGTATAAGAATGATCCAGGAATGGATCATTCGACAGCGGTCAGAATTGTCCTTGGAGTAAATAAGGACATGTTTCTCGATTATGGAGGTGATAAAGAGTTCGGCGTAAAGGGTTACGTTGATGCAAGCTTTAACACCTATCCGAATGACTCTGAGTAGCAAACCGGATACGTATAGTGGAGCGACCATTTGGAATAGCTCCAAGTGGAGCGTGGAAGCAGCATTTACAATATGACCTAGAGATTTGCAAAGTACATACGGATCTGAATGTTGCAGACCCGTTGACTAAAACCTCTCTCACAAGCAAAACATGATCAAACCACAGAACTCATTGAGTCTTAACCACATGATGATGCGAACTAGTTTAATGACACTAGTAAACTCTTTGGATGTTAGTCACATGGTGATGTGACATGTGAGTGTTAATCACATGGCGATGTGAACTAGATTATTGACTCTAGTGCAAGTGGGAGACTGTTGGAAATATGCCCTAGAGGCAATAATAAATTATTTATTATTATATTTCCTTGTTCATGATAATCGTTTATTATCCATGCTATAATTGTATTGATAGGAAACTCAGATACATGTGTGGGTACATAGACAACACCATGTCCCTAGTAAGCCTCTAGTTGACTAGCTCGTTGATCAATAGATGGTTACGGTTTCCTGACCATGGACATTGGATGTTGTTGATAACGGGATCACATCATTTGGAGAATGATGTGATGGACAAGACCCAATCCTAAGCCTAGCAAAAAGATCGTGTAGTTCGTATGCTAAAGCTTTTCTAATGTCAAGTATCTTTTCCTTAGACCATGAGATTGTACAACTCCGGATACCGTAGGAATGCTTTGGGTGTACCAAACGTCCACAACGTAATCGGGTAGCTATAAAGGTGCACTACAGGTATCTCCGAAAGTGTCTGTTGGGTTGTACGAATCGAGACTGGGATTTGTCACTCCGTATGACGGAGAGGTATCTCTGGGCCCACTCGGTAGAACATCATCATAATGTGCACAATGTGACCAAGGGGTTGATCACGGGATGATGTGTTATGGAACGAGTAAAGAGACTTGCCGGTAACGAGATTGAACAAGGTATCGGCATACCGACGATCGAATCTCGGGCTAGTACAATGCCGCTAGACAAAGGGAATTGTATACGGGATCGATTGAGTCCTTGACATCGTGGTTCATCCGATGAGATCATCGTGGAACATGTGGGAGCCAACATGGGTATCCAGATCCCGCTGATGGTTATTGATCGGAGAACGTCTCGGTCATGTCTGCATGGTTCCCGAACCCGTAGGGTCTACACACTTAAGGTTCGATGACGCTAGGGTTATAAAGGAAGTTTGTATGTGGTTATCGAATGTTTTTCTGAGTCCCGGATGAGATCCCGGACATCACGAGGAGTTCCGGAATGGTCCGGAGGTAAAGATTTACATATGGGAAGTCCTGTTTTGGTCACCGGAAAAGTTTCGGATTTTATCGGTAACGTACCGGGAACACCGGGAGGGTCCCGGGGGGGTCCACCAAGTGGGGCCACCGGCCCCAGAGGGCTGCATGGGCCAAGTGTGGGAGGGAACCAGCCCCAGGTGGGCTGGTGCGCCCCCCCCCACAAGGGCCCAAGGCGCCTAGGGTTTGGGGAGGGGCGCCCACCTAGCTTGGGGGGCAAGTTTCCCCTCTTCCCCCCCTTGGCCGCCACCCTAGATAGGATTGGGCTGGCCGCCGCCCCTAGGGGTGGAACCCTAGGTGGGGGCGCAGCCCCCCCTCTCCCCCTATATATACTTGAGGGTTTTGGGGCTGCCAACATATGAGTTTCACCTCTCCCTGGCGCAGCCCTACCTCTCTCCCTTCTCCTCTCCCGCCGTGCTTGGCGAAGCCCTGCAGGATTGCCACGCTCCTCCATCACCACCAAGCTGTTGTGCTGCTGCTGGACGGAGTCTTCCTCAACCTCTCCCTCTCTCCTTGCTGGATCAAGGCGTGGGAGACGTCACCGGGCTGTACGTGTGTTGAACGCGGAGGTGCCGTCCGTTCGGCACTAGGATCTCCGGTGATTTGGATCACGACGAGTACGACTCCTTCAACCCCGTTCTCTTGAACGCTTCCGCTTAGCGATCTTCAAGGGTATGTAGATGCACTCTCCTTCCCCTCGTTGCTGGTTTCTCCATAGATAGATCTTGGTGACACGTAGGAAAATTTTGAATTTCTGCTACGTTACCCAACAATATATACTTAGTTACCTATGTTATCTCTAATATGATTGGTTTCCTATAGGTTAGCTTCATTTTTACCTAAGTTGGCTCTAATATGCTAACTTAGAGCTTATATGCTTAGTTTCCTATAGGTTAGCTCCAAAATAACTTATGTTAGCACAAAATGATCAAGTTTACATAATAAGCTTATAATCTTTTTCTTTTTCTTCTTCTTTTCCAAAATGGCATAGGTTAGCTTCATTTTACCTAAGTTGGCTCTAATATACTAACTTAGAGCTTATATGCTTAGTTCCTATAGGTTAGCTCCAAAATAACTTATGTTAGCACAAAATGATCAAGTTTACATAATAAGCTTATAGTCTTCTTCTTATTCTTCTTCTTTTCCAAAATTCTTCTTATTCTTCTTCTAGTGTTCTTCTTCTTCTAGTATTCTTCTAGTCTTCTTCTTCTAACTTCTTGTTTATCATTTTGCAGATTTGATTTAATTCACGGAAGCTTGCATGGATGGAGTGATTCTTTTCCATTTGTGTTTTTATTTTGTATCAATGTGAAACTTTTGTGAATTGATGGATAACGGTGTTGGATGAACAATGTGAAACTTTTGTAATATGTAACGATGGAACTATGTGTTGGCTATGTATGTATATATGATGGAACTTGTGTGTTGGCTATGTATGTATATATGATGGAACTTGTGTGTTGGCTATATATGCATATATGATGGAACTTGTGTGTTGGCTATGATTGTTATATGGATGCTTGTTGTATATATATGTGTTGGATATCTCATAGGTGAAATAGTGACCTGAGATTAAGAAAAAAAAATTTAAAAATTGTTACTAATGGCGCACTACCATGTGGTGCGCCATTAGTATAGAAGACACTAGTGGCGCACTGTGGGCAAAACTAATGGCGCACTGCACGGTGCGCCATTAGTATACCAGATACTAATGGCGCACCAGTGGTGCGCCATTAGTAAAAAATACTAGTGGCGTGCTACTAATGGCGCACTGGTAATGCGCCATTAGTAGGCAAAACCAGTGTGCCATTAGTAGGCCTTTTCCTAGTAGTGTGAGGAGCTTGACCACCGCCGCCGCCACCTTTGCCTCCGCCTTGGCGTTGACCGCCGCGACCACGGCGGCGGTTGCCGCCGTTGCCACCGTTGCGGGGTGGTTGGGGCGGCTGCGGCACCAGCATAGGCTGCGGGACGGCCGGAGGACGGGGCGCCGAGGGTGGTGTAGAGGCGCCCGGTGGAGAAGGCGGCGGCGAGCGCGGTGTGGACGGCGCGGGTGCGGAGGTGCTTCATCCGCCGCTCCTCAAGACGAAGATAGGCCACCACCCGCTCGTAAGTGGGGTTGGCCATGAGGGTGAGGTTGGAGGCGGCGGTGCCGAAGTCCTCGTTGAGGCCGGCGGTGAGCGTCGAGAGGAGAAGCTCGTCGCCCACCTTGAACCCGACGTCATTGAGCTCGTCGGAGAGGGTCTTGAGCCGGAGACAGAAGGCGTCGATGGTGGAGTCGTTCTGGTGACACCCAAAAAATTCCTGCTGCAAGAAAACAATCCGTTGAAGCTTGTTGTCGGTGAAGAGGCCATTGATCTTGGTCCACACCGTGTAAGCATCGTCCCCATCGCGAATGACGGTGTGGAAGATGTCCGGAGAGATGGTGAGGAAGAACCACCGGATAAGGGTGGCGTCGATGGCGAGCCAGTTGGCGTCGTGGGCGCCGGCGAAGAAATTGGCGAGATCGTCCACATGATCACGAAGGTTGTACTCACGGAAGAGGAGATTGAAGTAGGTTTTCCAGGCATAGTAGTTTGCGGAGGTGTGGGAGAGGATGATGGGGACGTGATCGGAGAGGTGGATGTTGCGGATGTCGGCGGCTTGGGGCTCATCGGGCTCGGACCCGTAGGAGGAGTCGAACGGGTTGCTAGTGTTGGAAATATGCCCTAGAGGCAATAATAAATTAGTTATTATTATTATATTTCCTTGTTCATGATAATCGTTTATTATCCATGCTATAATTGTATTGATAGGAAACTCAGATACATGTGTGGATACATAGACAACACCATGTCCCTAGTAAGCCTCTATTGACTAGCTCGTTGATCAACAGATGGTTACGGTTTCCTAACCATGGACATTGGATGTCATTGATAACGGGATCACATCATTAGGAGAATGATGTGATGGACAAGACCCAATCCTAAGCATAGCACAAAGATCGTAGTTCGTATGCTAAAGCTTTTCTAATGTCAAGTATCTTTTCCTTAGACCATGACATTGTGCAACTCCCGGATACCGTAGGAATGCTTTGGGCGTACCAAACGTCACAACGTAACTGGGTGGCTATAAAGGTGCATTACAGGTATCTCCGAAAGTATCATTGGGTTGGTACGAATCGAGACTGGGATTTGTCACTCCGTGTAAGCGGAGAGGTATCTCGGGGCCCACTCGGTAGGACATCATCATAATGTGCACAATGTGACCAAGGGGTTGATCACAGGATGATGTGTTACGGAACGAGTAAAGAGACTTGCCGATAACGAGATTGAACAAGGTATCGGTATACCGACGATCGAATCTCGGGCAAGTACAAAACCGCTAGACAACGGGAATTGTATATGGGATCGAGTGAGTCCTTGACATCGTGGGTCATCCGATGAGATCATCGTGGAACATGTGGGAGCCAACATGGGTATCCAGATCCCGCTGTTGGTTATTGACTGGAGAACGTCTCGGTCATGTCTACATGTCTCCCGAACCCGTAGGGTCTACACACTTAAGGTTCGATGACGCTAGGGTTATAAAGGAAGTTTGTATGTGGTTACCGAATGTTGTTCGGAGTCCCGGATGAGATCCCGGACGTCACGAGGAGTTCCGGAATGGTCCGGAGGTAAAGATTTATATATGGGAAGTCCTATTTTGGTCGCGGAAAGGTTTCGCACTTTATCGGTATTGTAACGGAGTGCCGAAAGGGGTCCGGGGTCCACCGGGGGTCCACCTGCCCGGGGGCCACATGGGCTGTGGGGGTGCGCCTTGGCCTATATGGGCCAAGGGCACCAGCCCCAAGAGGCCCATGCGCCAAGGAAACTTGGGAGGGAAGAGTCCTCAAGGGGAAGGCACCTCAGGGTGCCTTGGGGAGGATGGACTCCTCCCTCCCTTGGCCGCACCCCTTCCTTGGAGGAAGGGGCAGGCTGCCTCCCCTCTCCCTTGCCCCTATATAGTGGAGGGGAGGGAGGGCATCCACACCTGAGTCCCTGGCGCCTCCCTCCCTCCCGTGACACCTCCTCCTCTCCCGTAGGTGCTTGGCGAAGCCCTGCAGGATTGCCACGCTCCTCCACCACCACCACGCCGTTGTGCTGCTGTTGGATGGAGTCTTCCTCAACCTCTCCCTCTCTCCTTGCTGGATCAAGGCATGGGAGACGTCACCGGGCTGTACGTGTGTTGAACGCGGAGGTGCCGTCCGTTCGGCACTTGGATCTCCGGTGATTTGGATCACGACGAGTACGACTCCTTCAACCCCGTTCTCATGAACGCTTCCGCTTAGCGATCTACAAGGGTATGTAGATGCACTCTCCTTCCCTCGTTGCTAGTTTCTTCATAGATAGATCTTGGTGACACGTAGGAAAATTTTGAATTTCTGCTACGTTCCCCAACAGTGGCATCATGAGCTAGGTCTATTGCGTAGATTCTTTGCACGAGTAGAACACAAAGTAGTTGTGGGCGTTGATTTTGTTCAATATGCTTACCGTTACTAGTCCAATCTTGTTTCGACGGTATTGTGGGATGAAGCGGCCGGACCGACCTTACACGTACTCTTACGTGAGACAGGTTCCACCAATCGACATGCACTTGGTGCATAAGGTGGCTAGCGGGTGCAGTCTCTCCCACTTTAGTCGGAACGGATTCGATGAAAAGGGTCCTTATGAAGGGTAAATAGCAATTGGCATATCACGTTGTGGTTTTGCGTAGGTAAGAAACGTTCTTGCTAGAAACCCAAAGCAGCCACGTAAAACATGCAAACAACAATTAGAGGACGTCTAACTTATTTTTGCAGGGTATGCTATGTGATCTGATATGGCCAAGAAGAATGTGATGAATGATATGTGATGTATGAGATTGATCATGTTCTTATAATAGGATTCACGACTTGCATGTCGATGAGTATGACAACCGGCAGGAGCCATAGGAGTTGTCTTTATTTATTGTATGACCTGCGTGTCATTGAACAACGCCATGTAATTACTTTACTTTATTGCTAACCGGTAGCCATAGTAGTAGAAGTAATAAGTTGGCGAGACAACTTCATGGAGACACGATGATGGAGATCATGATGATGGTGATCATGGTGTCATGCTGGTGACAATGATGATCATGGAGCCCCGAAGATGGAGATCAAAGGAGCAATATGATATTGGCCATATCATGTCACTACTATATAATTGCATGTGATGTTTATTATGTTTCTGCATCTTGTTTACTTAGAACGACGGTAGTAAATAAGATGATCCTTACAACAATTTCAAGAAGTGTTCTCCCCGACTGTGCACCGTTGCTACAGTTCGTCGCTTCTAAGCACCACGTGATGATCGGGTGTGATGGATTCTTACGTTCACATACAACGGGTGTAAGACAGATTTACACAGCAAAAACACTTGGGGTTAGCTTGACGAGCCTAGCATGTGCAGACATGGCCTCGGAACACGGAGACCGAAAGGTCGAGCATGAGTCGTATAGTAGATACGATCAACATGAAGATGTTCACCGAGTCGACTAGTCCGTCTCACGAGATGATCGGACACGGCCTAGTTGACTCGGATCATGTAATCACTTAGATGACCAGAGGGATGTCTATCTGAGTGGGAGTTCATAAGATGAACTTAATTACCTTGAACATAGTCAAAAGACATTTTGCAAATTATGTCGTAAGCTCGCGCTTTAGTTCCACTGTTTAGATATTTTCCTAGAGAAAATATAGTTGAAAGTTGACAGTAGCGATTATGCGGACAGTAGAAAGCTTATGTCCTTAATGCACCGCTCAGTGAGCTGAACCCCAAAACATCGTTTGTGGATGTTGCGAACATCGGACATACACGTTTTGATAACTACATGATAGTTCAGTTAAACGGTTTAGAGTTGAGGCACGAAAGCCGTTTTTCGAAACGTCACGGAACATGAGATGTTTTGAGGGATGAAATTGGATTTCAGGCTCGTGCCCACGTCAAGAGGTATGAGACCTCCGACGATTTTCTTAGCCTACAAACTAAGGGAGAAAAGCTCAATCGTTGAGCTTGTGCTCAGATTGTCTGAGCACAACAATCACTTGAATCGAGTGGGAGTTGATCTTCCGGATGAGATAGTGATGTTTCTCCAAAGTCATTGCCACCAAGCTGCTAGAGCTTCGTGATGAACTATAACATATCAAGGATAGAGATGATGATCCTTGAGGTATTCGCGTTGTTTGACATCACGAAAGTAGAAGTCAAGAAGGAGCATCAATTGTTGATGGTTGGTGAAACCACTAGTTTCAAGAAGGGCAAGGGCAAGAAGGGATACTTCATGAAGCGGCAAATCAGCTGCTGCTCTAGTGAAGAAACCCAAGGTTGAACCCAAACCCGAGACTAAGTGCTTCTATAATAAGGGGAACAGCCAACGGAGCAGCATTACCCTAGATACTTGGTAGATAAGAAGGCTGGCAAGGTCGATAGAAGTATATTGGATATACATTATGTTAATGTGTACTTTACTAGTACTCCTAGTAGCACCAGGGTATTAAGATACCGGTTCGGTTGCTAAGTGTTAGTAACTTGAAATAAAAGGCTACGGAATAAACGGAGACTAGCTAAAGGTGAGCTGACGATATGTGTTGGAAGTGTTTCCAAGGTTGATGTGATCAAGCATCGCCCGCTCCCTCTACCATCGAGATTGGTGTTAAACCTAAATAATTGTTATTTGGTGTTTGCGTTGAGCATAGACATGATTGGATTATGTCTATCGCAATCTGATTATTCATTTAAGGAGAATAATGGTTACTCTATTTATTTGAATAATACCTTCGATGGTCTTGCACCCAAATAAATGGTTTATTGAATCTCGATCGTAGTGATACACATTTTCATGCCAAAAGTATAAGATAGTAATGATAGTACCACTTACTTGTGGCGCTGCCATATAAGTCATATTGGTATAAAAGCATGAAGAAGCTCCATGTTGATGGATCTTTGGACTCACTCGTTTTTGAAAAGTTTGAGACATGCAAACCATGTCTATTGGTGTATACGCATGATGAAACTCCATGCAGATGGATCGTTTGGACTCACTTGATTTTGAATCACTTGAGATATGCAAAACATACCACATGGGCAAGATGACTAAAAAGCCTCGGTTTCAAAGAAGATGGAACAAGATAGCAACTTGTTGGAAGTAACACATTTTGATGTGTGCAGTCCAATAAGTGCTGAGGCATCTTGATGAATATCGTTATGTTCTTACTTCACAGATGATTCGGGTAGATGTTGAGTATATTTACTTGATGAAACACAAGTCTGAATTATTGAATGGTTCAAGTAATTTCAGAGTGAAGTTTAAGATCTTCGTGACAAGAGGATAGAATGTCTATGATATGATCATAGAGATGAATATCTGAGTTCTGAGTTTTGGCACACAATTAAGACATTGTGCAAATTGTTTCACAATTAATACCGCCTGGAACACCATAGTGTGATGGTGTGTCCGAACATCATAGTTGCACCCTATTGGATATGGTGCGTACCATGATGTCTCTTATCGAATTACCACTATCGTTAATGGGTTAGGAATTAGAGACAACCGCACTCACTTTAATAAGGTACCACGTAATTCCGTTGAGATGACACCGTATGAACTATGGTTTAGAGAAACCTAAGCTGTCATTTCTTAAAGGTTTGGGGTCATGACGCTTATGTGAAAAAGTTTCAGGTTGATAAGCTCGAACCCAAAAGCGGATAAAATGCATCTTCATAGGACACCCAAAAACAGTTGGGTATACCTCCTAATTCAGATCCGAAAGCAATAGGGATTGTTTCTTGAATCGGGTCCTTTCTCGAGGAAAAGTTCGTCTCGAAAAGTTGAGTGGGAGGATGGTGGAGACTTGATGAGCTTATTGAACCATCACTTCAACTAGTGTGTAGCAGGGCACAGGAAGTTGTTCCCGTGGCACCTACACCAATTGAAGTAGAAGCTTATGATAGTGATCATGAAACTTCGGATCAAGTCACTACCGAACCTCGTAGGACGACAAGGACGCGTACTGCTTCCGAGTGGTACGGTGATCCTGTCTTGAAGGTCATGTTGCTAGACAACAATGAACCTACGAGCTATGGAGAAGCAATGGTGGGCCCAAATTCCGATAAATGGTTAGAAGCCATGAAATCCGAGATAGGATCCATGTATCATAACAAAGCATGGACTTTGGTGGACTTGCCCGATGATCGGCAAGCCATTGAAATAAATGGATCTTTAAGAAGAAGACGGACGTGGACGGTAATGTCACCGTCTATGAAGCTCGACTTGTGGCGAAGAGTTTTTCACAAGTTCAAGGAGTTGACTACGATGAGATTTTCTCATCCGTAGCAATGCTTAAGTCCGTCGGAATCATGTTAGCATTAGCTGCATTTATGAAATCTGGCAGATGGATGTCAAAACGAGTTTCCTTACCAGTCTTCGTAAGGAAAGGTTGTATGTGATACAATCAGAAAGTTTTTGTCGATCCTAAGGATGCTAAAAGGTATGCTGGCTCCAATGATCCTTCTAAGGACTGGAGTAAGCATCTCGGAGTTGGAATGTGCGCTTTGATGAGATGATCAAAGATTTTGGGTTTATACAAAGTTTATGAGAAACTTGTATTTCCAAAGAAGTGAGTGGGAGCACTATAGAATTTCTGATAACAATATGTTGTTGACATATTGATGATCGAAATGATGTAGAATTTCTAGAAAGCATATAGGGATGTTTGAAAAGTGTTTTCAATAGAAAACCTGGATTAGGCTACTTGAACAATAAGCATCAAAGATCTATAAGATAGATCAAAATGTTTAATAATACTTTCAAATGAGCATGTACCTTGACATGATCTTGAAGGTGTTCAAGATGGATCGATCAAAGAAGGAGTTCTTGCACGAGATGTAAGGTATGAAGTTAAGACTTAAAGCTCGACCACCGCAGAACAGAGAGAAAGGACGAAGATCGTCCCCTATGCCTTAGACATAGGCTCTACAGTATGCTATGCTGTGTACCGCACCGGAAGTGTGCCATGCCATGAGTCAGTCAAGGGGTACAAGAATGATCCAGGAATGGATCATTGGACAGCGGTCAAAATTGTCCTTGGAGTAAATAAGGACATGTTTCTCGATTATGGAGGTGATAAAGAGTTCGGCGTAAAGGGTTACGTCGATGCAAGCTTTAACACCTATCCGAGTGACTCGAGTAGCAAACCGGATACGTATAGTGGAGCAACCATTTGGAATAGCTTCAAGTGGAGCGTGGAAGCAGCATTTATAACATGACCTAGAAATTTGCAAAGCACACACGGATCTGAAAGGTTCAGACCCGTTGACTAAAACCCGTTGACTAAAACCTCTCTCACAAGCAAAACATGATCAAACCTCAGAACTCATTGAGTCTAAATCACATGATGATGTGAACTAGTTTACAGACACTAGTAAACTCTTTGGGTGTTAGTCACATGGCGATGTGACATGTCAGTGTTAATCACATGACGATGTGAACTAGATTATTGACTCTAGTGCAAGTGGGAGACTGTTGGAAATATGCCCTAGAGGCAATAATAAATTAGTTATTATTATTATATTTCCTTGTTCATGATAATCGTTTATTATCCATGCTATAATTGTATTGATAGGAAACTCAGATACATGTGTGGATACATAGACAACACCATGTCCCTAGTAAGCCTCTATTGACTAGCTCGTTGATCAACAGATGGTTACGGTTTCCTAACCATGGACATTGGATGTCATTGATAACGGGATCACATCATTAGGAGAATGATGTGATGGACAAGACAATCCTAAGCATAGCACAAAGATCGTAGTTCGTATGCTTAAGCTTTTCTAATGTCAAGTATCTTTTCCTTAGACCATGAGATTGTGCAACTCCGGATACCGTAGGAATGCTTTGGGTGTACCAAACGTCCACAACGTAACTGGGTGGCTATAAAGGTGCATTACAGGTATCTCCGAAAGTATCTGTTGGGTTGGCACGAATCGAGATCGATTTGTCACTCCGTGTAAACGGAGAGGTATCTCTGGGCCCACTCGGTAGGACATCATCATAATGTGCACAATGTGACCAAGGGGTTGATCACGGGATGATGTGTTACGGAACGAGTAAAGAGACTTGCCGGTAACGAGATTGAACAAGGTATCGGTATACCGACGATCGAATCTCGGGCAAGTACAATACCGCTAGACAAAGGGAATTGTATACGGGATCGATTGAGTCCTTGACATCGTGGTTCATCCGATGAGATCATCGTGGAACATGTGGGAGCCAACATGGGTATCCAGATCCCGTTGTTGGTTATTGACTGGAGAACGTCTCGGTCATGTCTACATGTCTCCCGAACCCGTAGGGTCTAGACAAAGGGGTATAAAGGAAGTTTGTATGTGGTTACCGAATGTTGTTCGGAGTCCCGGATGAGATCCCGGACGTCACGAGGAGTTCCGGAATGGTCCGGAGGTAAAGATTTATATATGGGAAGTCCTATTTTGGTCGCCGGAAAGGTTTCGCACTTTATCGGTATTGTACCGGGAGTGCCGAAAGGGGTCCGGGGGTCCACTGGGGGTCCACCTGCCCTGGGGCCACATGGGCTGTAGGGGTGCGCCTTGGCCTATATGGGCCAAGGGCACCAGCCCCAAGAGGCCCATGCGCCAAGGAAACTTGGGGAGGAAGAGTCCTCAAGGGGAAGGCACCTCCGAGGTGCCTTGGGGAGGATGGACTCCTCCCTCCCTTGGCCGCACCCCTTCCTTGGAGGAAGGGGCAGGCTGCGCCTCCCCTCTCCCTTGCCCCTATATATAGTGGAGGGAGGAGGCATCCACACATGAGCCCTGGCGCCTCCCTCCCTCCCGTGACACCTCCTCCTCTCCCGTAGGTGCTTGGCGAAGCCCTGCAGGATTGCCACGCTCCTCCACCACCACCACGCGTTGTGCTGCTGTTGGATGGAGTCTTCCTCAACCTCTCCCTCTCTCCTTGCTGGATCAAGGCATGGGAGACGTCACCGGGCTGTACTTGTGTTGAACGCGGAGGTGCCGTCCGCTCGGCACTCGGATCTCCGGTGATTTGGATCACGACGAGCACGACTCCTTCAACCCCGTTCTCATGAACGCTTCCGCTTAGCGATCTACAAGGGTATGTAGATGCACTCTCCTTCCCTCGTTGCTAGTTTCTTCATAGATAGATCTTGGTGACACGTAGGAAAATTTTGAATTTCTGCTACGTTCCCCAACAGCTAGGGGGTGCGCTGGAGGAGGAGGAGGTGCCGAGGGCCGACATGGCAGCGGTGGAGGATGGCGGCGCGGGTGGGATCGGGAGGGGGTGTTTAGGGTTTCGGGAGGGAGGCGGCTCGGGGGGAGCTGCGGTGGTTGGCAGGGAGGGTAGGGGCGCGGCGGGGAGGGTGGAGGCGCGGCGGGAAGGGGTTGGTGGTGGAGGGAGGGAGGAGGCGCGGTGCAGCGGGAGCGGCGGCGGCCTGGAGAGGCGACGGCGGCGCGGCTTGGGCTGGGACCGAGGGTTAGGCTGATACCATGTAAAGGAATAAGATGCAACTCTTAATATATTGATAGGTGCATCTGCACAAGTATATATAGTACATAGGACAAGTCATATCCTCAACTATACACAAGGAGAAGACTTGGAATACAAGAATACATGTGCTAAATACATATCTCAACAGCATGCTTGCCGCTGGACATCATCACGGCTGTCGTGCGCCAATGACGTTCAGGTCTACCTCATTAACCAACTCCTTCTTCCCATGTCCCGTAGGGTAACACAAACATACTGTTGCATCAGCTTCTTATTTTGTTCATTGACGCATGCTTTCCATTATCCTATACCTTTGCAGTTTCATCTGCATGGTTTGCTTCCCATGGGCCTTGTTGTGACCTAGTCCATATCTAATATCTGCTATAATGAAATCCAATGTGAAATCACAAAAAGTGGAAAATAGAAACTCGATGAGAGGGAGTACCTAGAACTCATCTAGATGAGACGTAATTTGGTCTCATTCACCTGAAAAATAAGAACGGATATAATCCACGTCAACACACACGCATCTTATAGCATCACATCCAATGGCTATAAAAGGTGAATGAGACCAAATTAAATCTCATCTAGATGAGTTCTAGCAAAACTGTTTATGTTTTGTGCGGCGGCTGTGTACAGCGATCATAGAGAAGAGGAACAACCCATAGCTATTTTACCGTGTGTAAAAATTTGCAGCTAGAAATTGGCTACATCAGGCCCCGTATGTTGAAGGGCTGGGACTTCCATGATGAAGGACGTGAGGGATGGGATCTGGGTGATGGAGAGAGGGGATCTGGTGGGGGTAGAGGGACAACAGCCGGCGGCTAGGGTTCAGATAATGGAGAGAATTTTTTGTTTTGGTTTTGAGAGGTGGATCTCTGTAATATTAAAGGGGAGCTAGGGCTATCATGTATGAGTACGTACATAGTTTTCGTGACCGCCCCGTCAATACAAACTCGCCATATAACTGCCTCATCGGTAACCTACGAAAGATTACCTATTCTCCGTCTCTATCCTGGCCACCGGCGCCATGGACCGATCGCGGTGGCCGGACCTGACGCAGGATGTGCTCCGTATGACGTAGCCGGCCGCCTGCACGCTTCTATGCTGTCTGAAGGCCGTGGCGCGACTCACGTGAAGCACCGCCGCCGTCGTTCCGGACCACGACAAAAACCCATCAGTTCCTCCCGTGGCTCCTTACTGCGGCCGACAAAGACCACCAGACCCGGCTCAGGTGCATCTTCTCCAAGTCCACCTACCGCGTCACGTCACCGCCTCCCTGCGCGGCCAGAGGAACTGGGTGTGCAGCGCAGACGGAACCGCCGTCCAGTACCTCACCGTCGACCACTTGATGAACCCTAGCCTCCACGATCCTGTCACCGGACAAGTCACCCGCCTGCCTCGTTTCCAGTGGGACGAGGGTGACCCCCATGGCGTCCTCTATGGCGGCGGCACCATCCTTTTATACAACATCTCCCACACTGATAAAGGCCGCAAGGCCAGCTTCAGGGCGTCGCTCCTGCGTCCCGGCGACGCAAAGTGGACGCTCGTCAAGAGGACGCTTGAGACCCCCAGCAGGAAGGTGGAGTCCTGCGCCGCGTACCACCGAGGCAAGATCCTTGTCACCGTCGAGGATATGGTGTGGCACGTCAGCACCCTAGACGGTGACAAGGCCAGTGACGTGCTGGTCCCGAAGCCCTTTCCGCCGTGGGAGTGGCAGCAGGGACAAGGGTTCTTCTACACGCACCAATACACCCACGTGTTGGAATCCCGCGGCGAGCTGCTGTGGGTATCGGTCGCTGGGCGCTGGCAATGGTGTCACCTCTCAGTGCGGGGCTCCTTGTCTCTATGTGTTCGTGTACACGCTGGAGGAGGAGGAATCAACACCAGAGAAGATGCGGTGGGTGAGGAAAGACGGTCATAGCCTTGCTGACCGTGTGCTGTTCCTAGGGTCACCCAATAGCTTCGCCGTAGACGCCTCATGGCTAGACGGCCGCGGCGGGTGTGCATACTTCATCTACCACAACAACAAGAAAGCCTTGCCGCATGAGAAGTTTGTTGCATTTGAGTACAACTTCATTGAAGGGAAAGCCGAGTTTGTAGAGCAGTTACCGCTAGGATGGGATGGCAAGAAGTGTACGTGGCTTGTCCCTCAGCCAGCCATTGCGCCACTTCAGGTACATATAGTAAGAGCATCTCCAACAGGCGCCGAACGCGGCGCGCGCATAAAACAGCTTTAGCGCGTGTCCATCGCCTGGTTTGGCGCGGCGCGCTGTGCCGGCCCAAAGAGCTGCTTAAAATGCAGCCACACAAGACCGCTTCCAAAGCAACGCCAAGAAAAATGCAGCAAGGCCATTCTACAAACTAGAAATGTAGGCATTGGAAGCATAAATTTTAAAAAAACCAGATAGATTGCATAGATTTAAACGATACAAAGGTATTTTACATCCGAAACATAGATTGCATAAATAAAAACGACAAACGATAAAAAAACAGAGATTGCATAAAAAAACTACTCTAAGTCGTTATCATCATCACCATTATCATCCTCGGCGGTGTCGTCCGAGGTTTCTAGCCAGATGTCTAGCCACCGATCATCGTCCGGCGTGAAGAACAATTGTCCACCTGCTGCAACGAGGTCGGACTGCGCATTCGCCAACGCCTTTCGCCGACGCGTGTCCAACCGCGCCTCGCGGCGCCTTCGCGTGTCCTCCTCGCGGCGCCTTGCCCAGTAGGCCTGCTCGTAGGGCGGCGCCCTCCGTGTAGCGCTGGCGCCACTCCGCAATGACCCGCTTCGTCCTCCTGGCGGCGAGGGAGGCGGCGTTGCCGCCGGGCGTGTTCGCGACGGTCTTCCGCCGTGTTCAGACGAGGCGGCGGGCGGTTGAGCGCTTGCTGGAGCGTGTACACATCTAGAAAGTTTATCTGGCCGCTGCCGCCTAGGGCGCCACGCCGCTGTCAGACGCTGCTGGCGGCCTCGCGTGGCGAAGTCCGAGCCGGAGATCGCCGGAGCGTATCTCCGCGTAGTAGCCGCCGTTGGGGCGCAGGCGGACGCCGCGGTAGCCGGACGCTCCTCGGCGGCGCGGCAGCATGGCGGGGCGCTGGAGCGGCGCGTGGCAGAGAGGGAGAGGAAGAGGAGAAGAGGAACCATGGAGAAGGCGCGTGGCGCACGCCGTACTTTTATAGGCGCGCCGAAAACGGTGTGCAAAAAATGGCGCGCGAGCTGGCACCTTTTCGCGCGCGCGCAAACGGTTCCTACGCGCGCGAGTTTCCCGCGGCCGCTGGAGCGCGGCAAAACGCCCCGCGCGGCTAAAAGCTGGGTCTACCGCGCGCGCGTCGTTTGGCGCGGCCATTGGAGATGCTCTAAGAAATCAGAAATAGACCTTTCTAGTTAATAGAATACTTCATTAACCATAATATCACATAAGCATCACAATTGGCAAAGTGCTAACAAATTAACATTGATTTTGCTTTTTCAGGAGATCACTAAGAGGTCGCTGATGGCTCAAGAAGTGAAGCAGCAGCAAACCGCTACCACGGTGAAACATTACGAACCTAGTTTTACGGTGTTGGTGCGCAACTTGCCTCTTGGGGTGAAAAGCTCTCAGCTGCAACTCTTCTTCAGTAACCACGGCAAAGTGTCCCATGCCAAGTTGATCTACTACAACAAGACAAAGATCATAGAGGCCGCCGGTCTCTTAACTATAACGATGGTGCATACCCACCAAGAAGAAGCTTTAGACGCTCTCAACGGACTGTCTTTGGATGAATGCAGCCTTGAGGTTAGCTTGGTTAAGGAGGAGCAACGACGGTGGCGACATGGCCGCACACTTTGTTGAAGTTATAATGAAAATTCTCCGTTTATAACTCAAATTTGCCTATGCACCTTGTAGATTTATCTCAAACATTGGTTATGTATTGGAAAATAAAAATAGAAGAAATAAAATAGGTAAACGTTTCCAGACGGCGCGCCGGCCGAAGATTCGACCGGTCACGCACGCCTCATAAGATAAACACAAACCTACCCGTCTGGTGGAGCCCCGCACCGCTCTATCCCTTTCCCTTCCTTATCTTCTTCCTCCGTTCCAGATTTTTCTGGCCACAAATCCCCACCGGGGCTACCCACCTCTCCCTCTCCTTCTTCCACCTCCCCTCCCCATTGGCACTGCCTACCTCCCCCTCTCCTTCTTCCGCCTCCTTCGCCATGGGCGCTCCCCACCTCTCCCCTCCTTCCACCTGAAGCCGTGCTAGTTGGGGGACCCTGGGCGCCGTGCTGCGACGGGCAGCGGGGGGTGCTGGACCTCCGGTGGCCGAGCTGCGTCGGACTTCTCTAGCGTCGACCGGCAGCTTCGACCCAAGCTGCAATGGTCTGCATCCGGTGCTGGAACCAGCGAGTCCTAGTGCTACCACCGGCTGTAGCGATGCTGGAACCAGCACGACAGCAAGCTGCAACCCCGGCTGCGTCAAGTGCTGGAACCAGCGATCTCCGATGCTACTACCGGCTATGTCGGGTGCTGGAACCAGCTTCATTTTTTGCTGGAACTTGCTTCTTTTTTTGCTACAACCATGTTTTGGTTTTGCTAGAACTGGCCCATGCTTTTGCTACCACACACCCGCCCAAAATTTTTCTACCAGGTCATTTTCGCTGCAATCGATGAACCATTTTGCTACAACCGTTTTGATTTTTTGTTACTACCGGTGTTTGTCGATTTTTGCTACATACATCTTCTGTTTTTCCTGTCTTTTTTGCTACAACCATATTTTGATTTTGCTGGAACTGAAGACATTTTTTGCTACATCCACCCACAGCGGTGTTGCTCAACGGCGGCGATAGCTTTTTTTTTGCTACAACCGTCTTGGATTTTTGCTACTACCGGAGATGCCATTTGCTACCACTGGAGTTTTTGCTACTACCAGAGTCTTCCTGGAAGCATCAGGAGTTTTTGCTACCACCCCTTGTTTTTGTTGGAACCATCCTAAAATTTTGCTACCACTGTATTTTGATTTTGCTGGAACCGGCATTTTCCGCTTCGGTTCGGCGGTGAAGGTGGGTGATGTTTTGGTTCGCCGGCGGCGGTGAGACTGCGAGCGCCGGCGACGAGCAGGGGCAGCGGTGGTCCAAGCGAGAGAACCGCATGCCAGCGTGCGGGATCCCGCGAGCGGTGGTGGCGCTTGCTTTTTGTTTCTCCTCTTTTTCCCGTGGGGCATGATAACGATAGGAGATGCGGGGCAGGTCTGACGGTTACGAGTGTCCAGATCTAGTGGCTCTGGTTGGACCAGCCGAAATGTTCCGCCGGTGCGTGCTGGAATTTAGTCTATATTGGGGCAGCCCAATAACTATTTCAGAAATTGCTAATAAATCCTAGAGGCCCACTTAGCCCATTTGTGCAAGGCAAGGGATACTACTAAAGTTTAGTCCCACATTGCTAGTTTAGTGGGAGTTGGACTTCCTTATAAGGGAGGTTCTTTCCCACTTGTATGAGCATGAGAACAAGAGGGACATCCACGCGCGCTCCTCCTCCGCTACCTGCCTCGTCACGACGCGCCGCGGGTTGCGGGAATGAGCCGAGCCGATGTCTAATTTTTGCCACGCACTACGGGTATACGAAAGGGCACGCGGAAGCTGAAATGTTTTGCTGTAGTGGAGATTGAATACGAACGGCGCACTTCTTCGCCTGCTGACTGTTCGTTTCATCTCCCTCGTTCTCTTCAGCTCCCAGCGCAGCCTCTCGCCTCCTTCTCTTGCGCCTATAAAAGGGAGGTCGCTCCTCCCAGAGAGACGCACCAGAATCTCTTCCTCCTCTCGCCACAAGTTCCTGAGCACTGCGCTGCTGTTACGTTCTTCCTCATCCCGGCTTGCGGCGTGCACCGCTGGTCGGGACAGTAGGCCTCCGGAACCGCACCCTTTGAGTCCTGTGCAGGAGAAGGGTGATAAGGTTTTTGGGAGCGCCAGCGACCATCGGCTGTTTCATCACGGACGATCCGTCGCCGACGACTTCTTCCCCGACGTCCACGACCTCCACGACGACATGGCAGTCGAGTACACCGACCCCAAGTCCAGCGCTAACCTGCTGCTGTGTCGCGAGGACACCGACCCCAAGTCCAGCACTTCGCTGCTGCTGTGCAGACGTATTCTTCTCCTTTACATTAGAAGTCCTCCTACAGTTCTTGGCTCTAGTATCTGCCCTACATATGTTAGGTTCTGTTTCGTATAAGCAACTTCATCTAGTGTCTGTTCTACATGTGTTTACCTCAAGTTCATATATGCAGACGATGTTTACCTTCTCTTTGTCAGATTGCATGACTTGCTTTATATTTGCTATTTTAGTCATGCTTTATCTAGCATTTTTGTTCATAAAAACATTCAATAAATTTCTCTTATTTCCAACAATCCAAAAACCTTATAATAGGCAATTTACCCCGAGTGGTTTGTCATTTTTGTTGCACTTGATGTGTGCATCCTATGAGCATGAGCTCTACATGTGTTTTGAACTATGCCATGTCATATTTACAGGGGTGTATGCCATGTATTTTTTGTGATCTATGTGGTGACTAGCACAAGCATGCAAAGTAGCCTCCGTGATGTTGCTGATTTCTGTGACTTAGTGATTTCTGTCAAGTCTGAATCTATTATATTTTGTTGCCATATAATCTTGCTGCTACCATGAGTTCTATGCATAATCTGGAGATGTTCACTAAGGCTGTTTTGTTATACATGACATGCTCTATCCATCCATGCCCCTGGTTGCATTTATAGCCTGCTGTAGGTTGTTGTAATCTTGCTCTCAAGTTGCTAAATAATGTTGCTGTCAGACTGTTAACATTATGTTCAGTTTTGCCGTGTGTTTTGCTAGTGATCCATGCACCCTATGACTATGCTATTGCCATGCTTAGATTCATATTTATGCCATCTTGCTGTTGGTTACCTTGCCATGCCATATATTGCTCTGTGGTGAGTGATTCAAGCTCACGAACATGCCTACTTATCGCTGTTTCTGCCATGTGCTATTATTTTTCACTAAGTCTGAATCTGTCATATAACTTGCTATGTTTACTTGGGTGCCATCATATCTTCTGATCCTTTTTGGCTCATGGTCAGTAAGGGGACTTTTGTTCTATGCAATTAGTACATTCATGCCATGCTTTTTGGTTGCCATGATAAATTCCTGTAGCATGTTGTTTGCTAGCTCTAAACATTGCAACTTGATGTTATATCTGCCATGTCTAGTGAATTCTGCTAAGTCTGTGAAACTGTTATTATTTGCAATCTTGCCATGTCTAGTGATTTCTGGAGATAGCTCAGTTTTCATGTTTTGTCATGCTTTACCTGTACATCATGCCCATGGCTTTTGTTTTCGCGTTGAGATGCTGTAGCATATTGTTTTGATGCTTGCAATATGCCTATTTGCTGTTTTGGACAGGTTGTCCTTTATACTTGTATGGTGTGTATGTGTTGAACCGCTGTTCGCTTTTGAGTGAGCTCTATATGAAACTTGCTTGATTTTGCATGTAGTATCATATTATCATGTTGCTTCCTTGTTTTGAGGTGTTTTGCTTGATGTTTGTATGCATTTTGCATCAATGCCATGCTTATCTTGTTTTGCTCATATCTTCTAGGCCGTAGCTCCGAATTAAATGAACCTTATATGTAACTTGACTAGAATCTCTTAGTTTCACCACTGTCAAGGGATCTAAGTGTCAAGTGTGTGTGCAAGCTAAGCAACCTCGTAAGTCCCACGTGACTGCGGAGACGAGAAATCTTGCACCACTAGAACTTATACATTCAGATCTATGTGAAATGAATGGTGTTTTGACAAAAGGTGGAAAGAAATATTTCATGACGTTAATTCACGAGTCCACTAGATACTGTCGTGTGTATCTTCTGAAATCTAAGGATGAGGCTTTGAACTTTTTCAAGATCTATAAAGCTGAAGTGGAAAACCAACTTGATCGAAAAATCAAGAGGCTTAGGTCCGACCGTGGTGGAGAGTATTTTTCCAATGATTTGATGCTTTTTGTGCGGAACATGGTATAATCCATGAGAGGACGCCTCTCTACTCACCTCAGTCAAATGGGGTGGCCGAAAGAAAGAACCATACTCTAACTGATTTGGTTAACGCCATGTTAGACACATCGGGTCTCTCCAAGGCATGGTGGGGGGAGGCGATATTGACAAAGATGTCATGTCCTAAATCGAGTCCCCACAAAGAACAAAGAGATAACTCCATTCGAGGAATGGGAGAAGAAAAGGTTAAAACTCTCTTATCTGCGAACATGGGGTTGTTTGGCGAAAGTCAATGTTCCAATTCCAAAGAAGCGGAAGCTTGGACCAAAGACTGTGGATTGTGTTTTCCTGGGATATGCTTTTCATAGCATTGGCTATAGATTCTTGGTTGTAAAATCTGAGGTACCTGACATGCATGTCGGTACGATCATGGAGTCGAATGATGCGACTTTCTTTGAAGATATCTTTCCCATGAAGGATATGGCTACCTCATCTAATCAGGAGATGCCTAGTTCATCGAATCAGGAACCAGTTACAATTACCGAACCTGGCATTTCGATGGAACACTTTGAAAGTCTTGTGGAGGAGAACAATGAAGTTCCTACTAGGAGCAAGAGACAGAGGACTGCAAAGTCCTTTGGTGATGATTTTCTTGTGTATCTCATAGATGACACTCCCAGTTCTATTTCAGAGGCCTATGCATCTGAAGATGCTGACTGTTGGAAGGAAGCAGTTCAGAAGTAGATGGACTCCATCTTGGCGAATGAAACTTGGGAGATAACTGATCGTCCTTATGGGTGCAAACCTATAGGATGCAAATGGGTATTCAAGAAGAAGCTTAGGCCTGATGGTACTATCGAAAAGTACAAGGCTTGGCTCGTGGCTAAGGGTTATACCCAAAAGGAAGGTGAAGACTTCTTTGATACTTACTCACCTGTGGCTCGACTGACCACTATTCGAGTTCTACTTTCACTAGTTGCCTCACATGGTCTTCTCGTTCATCAGATGGATGTTAAGACTGCTTTCCTAAATGGAGAGTTGGATGAGGAAATTCATATGGAACAACCAGATGGGTTTGTAATAGATGGTTAGGAAGGGAAAGTGTGCAAGTTGCTGAAGTCTTTGTATGGAATCAAGCAAGCACCCAAACAGTGGCATGAGAAGTTCGAAATAACTTTAACAGCTGCAGGCTTTGTTGTGAACGAAGCTGACAAATGTGTGTACTATCGCCATGGTGGGGGCGAGGGAGTTATGCTTTGCTTGTATGTTGATGACATACTGATTTTCGGAACAAATCTGAATGTTATTAAGGAGATCAAGGATTTCCTATCTCGCTGTTTTGAGATGAAGGATTTAGGAGTGGCTGATGTCATTCTGAACATCAAGTTGTTGAGAGATGATGATGGTGGGATTACATTGCTTCAATCTCACTATGTGGAAAAGATCTTGAGTCGCTTTGGCTATAGTGACTGCAAGCCCTATCCAACACCATATGATGCTAGTGTGTTGCTTCGAATGAATCGAAGAATTGCTAGAGATCAATTGAAGTATTCTCAGATTATTGGCTCGCTTATGTACTTAGCCAGTGCTACAAGACCTGACATCTCTTTTGCTGTTAGTAAACTGAGTCGTTTTGTCTCAAAACCAGGAGATGTGCATTGGAAATCTCTAGAGAGAGTTTTGCGTTATTTGAAAGGCACTACAAATTATGGAATTCACTACACCGGGCACCCAAAGGTGCTTGAAGGGTATAGTGACTCAAATTGGATCTCAGATGCTGATGAGTTAAAGGCCACGAGCGGATATGTATTCACTCATGGGGGTGGCGCTCTTTCTTGGAAGTCTTGCAAGCAGACCATCTTAACGAGGTCAACAATGGAAGCAGATCTCACAGCACTAGATACAGCTACGGTTGAAGCAGATTGGCTTTGCCGGCTCTTGAATGACTTGCCGGTTGTTGAGAAACCTGTACCGGGTGTCCTTATGAACTGCGACAATCAAACTGTGATCACGAAAAGTGAGCAGCTCAAAGGATAACATGAAGTCATCAAGACACGCTCAGAGAAGGTTAAAGTCTGTCAGAAAATGAAAAACTCCGGAGTTATTGCGTTGGATTATATCCAAACGCCTAAAAATCTGGCAGATCCTTTTACTAAGGGTCTATCGCGTAATGTGATAGATAATGCATCGAGGGAGATGGGTATGAGACCCACAATATGAGTTGTTCACAGTGGTAACCTATTCTTTGTGATCAGAGATCTCGTGAATTAGATGTGGAAGACAAGCTGTTGGTCAACTGAGAGGAGAGTATCCCTACTATTCACAATACCACTCCATGAAGATGCAATACTCTCCTAATCTGCATGGCAGGTTGATGTATATCTTAATGTGTTCTAAGTGCCTTATTTAAGCAGAGATGTTATCCTGCAGAACATCTTTTGAAGAACACACCTATATGAGTCTGATTGTCAAACGTTGCAATCTATGAGAGTAGGGTTCTCTCTAGTAAACTCATGAAAGGTCACGGAGTATGACACATAAGATCCACCCGCGGGGAAGACCCATGGTAGCCACGTATCGGTCAAGGATTTATGTGAAGCTAGATTCGCACAAAACTTGCAGTTCAAGGCCCAGTCCACTATTCAAGTTGCTTACTAGTGTAGTATAGAGTTCTAGGTGGAAGTTCAACTTAACAGTCTCCACTGCAGTACCGGTATATAAAACAGTGTTTTGGAACCAAAGGCAAATTTCTGTGTGCCTCTGGGATCTGGTGGGGGATTGCTGGAATTTAGTCTATATTGGGGCAGCCCAATAACTATTTCAGAAATTTCTAATAAATCCTAGAGGCCCACTTAGCCCATTTGTGCAAGGCAAGGGATACTACTAAAGTTTAGTCCCACATTGCTAGTTTAGTGGGAGTTGGACTTCCTTATAAGGGAGGTTCTTTCCCACTTGTATGAGCATGAGAACAAGAGGGACATCCACGCGCGCTCCTCCTCCGCCGCCCGCCTCGCCACGCCACGCCTCGTCACGACGCGCCGCGGGTTGCGGGAATGAGCCGAGCCGATGTCTAATTTTTGCCACGCACTACGGGTATACGAAAGGGCACGCGGAAGCTGAAACGTTTTGCTGTAGTGGAGATTGAATACGAACGGCGCACCTCTTCGCCTGCTGACTGTTCGTTTCATCTCCCTCGTTCTCTTCAGCTCCCAGCGCAGCCTCTCGCCTCCTTCTCTTGCGTCTATAAAAGGGAGGTCGCTCCTCCCAGAGAGATGCACCAGAATCTCTTCCTCCTCTCGCCACAAGTTCCTGAGCACTGCGCTGCTGTTACGTTCTTCCTCATCCCGGCTTGCGGCGTGCACCGCTGGTCGGGACAGTAGGCCTCCGGAACCGCACCCTTTGAGTCCTGTGCAGGAGAAGGGTGATAAGGTTTTTGGGGAGCGCTCAGCGCGACTACTGGCTGTTTCATCACGGACGATCCGGTCGCCGACGACTTCTTCCCCGACGTCCACGACCTCCTCAACGACATGGCAGGCGAGGACACCGACCCCAAGTCCAGCGCTTCTGCTGCTGCTGTGCCGCGAGGACACCGACCCCAAGTCCAGCGCTTCTGCTGCTGCTGTGCCGTACGTATTCTTCTCCTTTCTGTTAGAAGTCCTCCTACAGTTCTTGGCTCTAGTATCTGCCCTACATATGTTAGGTTCTGTTTCGTATAAGCAACTTCATCTAGTGTCTGTTCTACATGTGTTTACCTCAAGTTCATATATGCAGACGATGTTTACCTTCTCTTTGTCAGATTGCATGACTTGCTTTATATTTGCTATTTTAGTCATGCTTTATCTAGCAATTTTGTTAATAAAAACATTCGGTAAATTGCTCATATTTCCAACAGTGCGCCGGCGCAGAGTACTGCCCAATAAAATAAGAGTTTTTTCATTCTAAAAATAAAATAAGAGCTTTGTTGGGCATGTGGCCAATTCAAAAAACAAAATTATACGAGTCCCAGCTATATATCTTGCCCGGTCTCTCTTTACGTACTCCGCCAGGTCTTAAACAGCGGGTGTCTCGCGTCATCTGGCAATGTATCATTGGGAAAAGGATCGGGAGAGAGTTTTCCTAAGAAGCATAGACAAACTGTAATTCGGTCTTTGTGGAAAGCCAGAAACTCTACTACATTTCATCATGTTTACCCATATCATCATAGTGTATTGTTTTTTCAAGCCCAGACACCAAAATGTGACTCTTTCTGAAAGCAAAAGAATTTGTGGAAAGAAGAGACCACGTGAATGACGAAACTCCCCCTTATGCATGTGACTTGTGCTACTCTCTTTCTTATGCCCCAGTTTGTAGGTCTAGCATATGGTGGGAACCCCACGTAGTCAACCCCATATGCTTTTGCTTTCCTCTCCCCTTGATGCCGTCAGGGGTTGCTCGATACACTAGTTCCAAACTGTGTTATGCTGTTTCTCGGTTTCATTTCATCGATGCAATGAAATCAGAGGTGCGCCCTCAATTTAAAAGAAACACAGGACTGGAAAGCCAGGGAATTTTAATAGAGCATAGTGCAAATGATTTCTTAGCGAGTATTCCTATGAAACTGAATCCCGCGAGTGAAACGAGCCACATAGCATAAATTTAAGGATTCCAATTATCCAAAAATCCTATAAAGTCCGGTGAATCAAAGAGGCCCTAAAATCTTGGCTAATTAGCAATTCTCCAAAATTCTGTAAAATCCATTGAACGCACATAATTGTAGCACTATCCTAGAAAAAGCCTAACTTGCCATGCCCCCTACAATCCTGGAGTACATATGTATACGCAGGGGCCCAGCAGTGATAGATTACAGATTACATAGGCACGGCAAGCCGTGTGGTAAGGTAGCTAAGCCAAGACCTGGCAGCTACCTTGTCAGCATGATCTCTCAGGCGAAACGAAAAAAGCTCAAAGTCAGATACAATGTTCTGAGCGGTAAAACGAGAAGAGTGATCTTCAGAACGGAAGATAGCAGCATTGCGGGAGTCCCAAATTCTCCATAGCACTACCAGGAGCACTTTCGGCAACACCCTGCAGTCCAGCTCATGCGGGGGCTGAACCAGCCAGTGGTCCTGGAACCTGGGCGTCGTGGGGAGTCCTAATTGTGCCCAAATCTGCACAGCTCGCGGGCAGCCTCTGAACAAGTGAGAAGTATCTTCAGAAAGAGCAACACATTGCAGGCAGTTAGCGGAGTCAGACATGTGTTTGTAGGACAGATTTGCTCTAGTGTTTAGTCTGCCATGAAACAGGAGCGATGCAAACATCTTAAGCTTGTGCGGCGCTCTTGATCTCCAGATGAGATCAGCATGATCATCCTCCAACTCTTCATGCATCAGGATCTTATATGCGGCTTTTGAGGAGTAGCTTTGCCCATGCAGCAGGAACTGTTCATCCTGGCCAACAGTCAACTGTACATCCTGCAACAACAAGCAAAGAGCATCTAGCGCGCGCGAGGCGGCCGAGGTTATCCTGTTCGAGAGGTTTGCCTGTATCCCATCTCACATGATATGTACCACTGGGATGAAGATTTGTAGAGTGGGAATAGAGGCTCAGGAAAGCAGTGGCTAGATAGGTTGGCAGTAACCAGGTGTCAAGCCAGAAGAAAGTCTTCTGACCATTATTGGTGAGGACGAAGGTGATCTGGATAAGTGTTTGGAGCTGTGTTTGGATAATTTTTGAACGTGGGGTTTTGGCATGATGCCAAGTGGGAGAGGCTGCATAGGTGTTGCTTATCTACCTAGTCAATCCAAGGTAGGTGGGAGGTGTTATCATAGGTGAGGTATTTGTGAGCAAACTTCATAAGGAGACAGTCATTCTGAACAGCTAGGTTCTTAATGCCTAGACCACCAAAAAATTCCGGTTTACAAACGTTTTTCCAAGCAATCAAACATTTGAAACCTGTGCATGTCTCCTCAGTAGCCCAAAAGAAGGCTCGTCTAATGGCATCCAGTTCTTTTAGCGTTTTCTTTAGGATTTTGAAAACCAACATGAAGTACGTAGCGAGAGAGTCTAAGACAGAAGAAATGAGCACAAGCCTCGCAGCACGATTGAGCAGTTTTGCGCACCAGCCTGGGAGGAAAGATCGGTAGGAGGAAAGGAGGTGCTGGAAGGCTGAGGAGGGAAGATTAGTGGGGGATAAGGGTAGGCCGAGATAGGTCTGGGGAAGCTAGAGATCGCACAACCGAAGATCTAGGCAATTGTGGAGGCGGTTGTGTCGTCAACATTCATGGGGACAAAAGTAGTCACTAGAAAAAAAATACACTTCCGTGATGATACGTGTTTGTCACAGTAGGTCGCGTTTTCTGTCATGCATGTACATCCATGACAAATTTATGACAGAATCAAGATAGTCATACCTGTGCTGTCGTACAAGTGTTCCATGACATTACCAAAATTATTATCACAGAAGTGCTTGGGTCAAGGGTGACTGACACGTGGCATCCACCTTAACGGAACGCCGTTAAGCTATCGGGTCGGGTTTTGGATCCGATAACCCGTTAACAGCCCCGACCAATGGGGATTTTCCACGTGTAAAATCATCATTGCACTACTAGAAAAAGGGCTATAGATGGGATTGACACTAATGGCGCACCAGACAAGTGGTGCGCCATTAGTATATACTAATGGCGCACCACCTTCTGATGCGCCATTAGAGTTGAAACTACTAATGGCGCACCTGGCTCACGGTGCGCCATTAGTATCAATTTTTTTTTTTGAACTAGTGCGCCTGTCCAAACATACTAATGGCAAGATTCACAGGCAGTGCGCCATTTATAGTTGTAACTAGTAATGGCGCACCTGCCAGGGAGTGCGCCACTAATGTTGTTTTTTTTTATTTTTTTTATTCCTTTTTTTGCAAAACTACTAATGGCGCACTCGCACGCGGTGCGCCATTACTAGTTTAAACTAGTAATGGCGCACCGTGCTGTTGTGCGCCATTAGTAACCTGGATTACTAATGGCGCATTTGTGTTTGGTGCGCCATTAGTAAGTGGGCAGCAACAAGATATTTTGGACAGCCTCTCCTCCCACACTCACTTTCTCCCCACTTCATTCTCTCCACCGCCTCCTCCTTGTCTCGGGTGCCTCCTCTTTTCACCTCATTTCCACCATAAATTCATTCAAATTAAGTGGTTAAGTTACCTTGTTTTGCTAGGTAAGTAAGGGCGGAAGCTATATTTATGTTGTTCTCCCTACAACAATGTGCACATGCACTTTTTATGGCCTAGCTAGATCTGTATGTTCGTGGTGTTGCATATGTTTGTGGTTTTGCATATGTGTTTGTGTTTGGAGGTGTACCGGTATTTGAAATGCGATAGTTGCCAATATTTTGCCGGAATGTTGATTCATTTCCGTTTCGGCGATAATTTTGGCATTAAGCATTCTTTTTGGTCCTATTTTTAGGGAAAGTCATGCCAAATTTTTTCTTGGTTCAAAAATATCGTTTTGCTCTACCCCGCAGGCGACCATGGTCCGCACGATGACCGAAGGCATTGTGAATAGGTTTTTGAGGTCCGCGAAGGCCGAGATGCTTCAAAAGAACGAGACGGAGATAAGATGTCTGTGTCGAAGATGCAAGCTGAAGAGCCTTATTGCGGACCAATTCGGCAGGTGCGGGACCACCTGCTCTTGCGTGGTTTCATGGATGGCTATCGGTGGCAAGGTGATGAAGATGACTACGAAGTCGTCGATGGGGGCCGGGCAAGAAATGAGGAAGGGCAGCAAGACAACCACCGTTGCTCGGGCGGGCGAGAAGACGAAGAATCCCAGTGAGATGATCACGACGGTGATCTTGTACAGTCATCATGTAGAAGAAGATGCAGGACATGATGATGATGCTGGCGGAGCAGACGAAGCTGGACCATCGATGGGCTGGGTGCAGGACCCTCATATTCAAGAGCTGCTTCTCAAGCAGACGGATAACGCAAGAGCTGCCGCCCGAGAGAAAGCCAAGATGGATCAACTTGAGTTAGACGAGGTTACTCCATTGTATGAAGGATGCAGGCCCGAGGATACCCGCCTGAAAGTAACGCTCATGGCTCTGGAGATGAAGGTAAAACACAAAATGACCGACGCATGCTTCGACGAGAACATGTCATTCGCACGAACGTCTTCCCAAGGGGAACAAGTGCCCGACCAGTTTGGAGGAGGCGAAGAAAATCGTGTGTCCTCTAGATTTACCGACGCGTGAAATACCATGTGTGCATGAACAATTGCATCATTTATCGGGATGAGCACGCAGAGTCTACCATATGTCCGGTGTGCGGTGTCACTCGATACAAGAAGAGGAAGAAAGCTCCTCGAAAAGTGGTGTGGTACTTTCCGATCACTCCTCGTCTGCAGCGGTATTTCGCGGACCCTAAGGTAGCAAAGCTCCTGCGTTGGCACGCGGATAGGGAGGAGAAGAAGCGAGAAGATGACGCAAATGATCCGGAGATAGATAAAAAAGACAAGATGCTGAGTCACCCTAAGGATGCGAGCCAGTGGCAAGCGTTGAACTTCGAATACCCAGAATTTGGGAACGATAGAAGGAACATCGTCTTTGGCGCGAGCACCGATGGAGTCAATCCGTTTGGCAGCCAGAGAAGCACACATAGCACCTGGCCTGTGTTCGTGTGGATGTACAACCTTCCCCCCTGGTTGTGCGTGAAGAGGAAGTACATTCACATGAGTATGCTAATTGAAGGGCCAAAACAACCAGGGAACGACATCAATCTGTATCTGGGGCTGCTGAAAGAGGAGATTGACACGCTGTGGAAAACGCTAGCCAATACGTGGGACGCCGCAGAGAAAGAATATTTCCCTATGAGAGCCGCACTGCTCACGACGGTGCACGACTATCTCGGTTACGGATATCTTGCGGGGCAGGTAGTCCACGGATTTTCTGGATGCGTAAGGTGCATGGATGACACAACATATCGCCAGCTAGATAGAGATCCCGGGTCTTCGAAAACCGTGTTCATGGGACATCGAAGGTGGCTTCGGCGATTTACGACCCGTGGAGGAAACGCAAGGATCTGTTCGATGGTGAAACCGAACTCGAAAAACGCCTGCGGTACGAGGAGCGGCGAGGAAATAGACAAGCTGTTGAAAAATTGGAAAGACTGCCCTTGCCGGGAAAGAAGCAAAAGGCGCGAGCAGCTGCTGAAGGTATGGAAAACGAGGTCATTTTCCGGGACTTGCCGTCTTGGAAGATCCACCGTGTGCCTCACAGCCTTGATGTCATGCATATCACGAAGAACGTGCGAGAGTCTGCTTGGTACCCAGCTCAACATGCCGAGAGGACCAAAGATGGGCGAAAGCAAGGGCAGACTTGAAATCAATGGGCATCGTGCAGGAGCTTCACGCTATATATGATGATGATGATGATGATGAGGCGAAGCAGGACACGTAAAGTCGCCGCAAAGGCAAAAGGCCAAGAAGACCGGAAATGACTACCCTCCCGCGTGCTTCACTCTAAGTCGAGGAGGAGATCGAGCAGTTTTCACCTGCCTCCTAGGAGTAAAACTTCCTTAGCAGATACCTAGACCCAGGGCGAAGTTCAGCGGGATGAAGTCTCACGACCGCCACGCGTCTGATGACGCAGATACTTCCAGGTTGCAATCAGGTGGGATCATGGACGCGCACGTCCGTGAAACGCTATTTGGCCTATGCAACTTCTTCGACGTCATCTCTCGGAAGTCGATTGGCGTGAGGCAACTCGGAAGGCTGCAGGAAGAGATCGTGGTGGTACTATGCGAGCTTGAGATGTACTTCCCGCCCGCATTCTTCGACGTTATGGTGCATCTGCTGGTCCATATAGTGGAGGATATCATCCAACTCGGGCCGACGATCCTGCACAGCATGATGCCGTTCGAAAGGATGAATGGTGTCATCAAAGGATACGTTCGCAACATGTCACGACCAGAGGGAAGAATAGACAGGGGCTTTTCGATCAAGAGTGCATCTCCTACTGCACGTAATTATCTAGGCATCGAGAACCCCGCTGGTCTGCTCGTCAACAGGCACCTCGGCAGGCTCGCTGGATGGGGTCACCGTGAGGGTCGCCGCGAAATGCATGTCGACTTCGAGGGTCGACTCGCCGACTTTGAAAGTGCAAACCTAGTCGCGCTACAACACATAGACGTGGTCGATCCTTGGGTGGTGGAGCACAAAACCTTTATTAAGAAGACGTACAATGACCGAGGCCAACAGAGGACGGACGGAGATATACTCAAAGAGCACAACTCATGTTTCACGCGTTGGTTCAAGCAGAAGCTTCGTCGTACCCTTTACATGAGGATTCTTCCGCGGAAGAACAACTCATATTCGCCTTGTCACAGGCGCCGAGCACAACCTGATGACCTATGAGGCGCATTTATATCAACGACTACACATTCTACACCGAGGCCAAGGACATGAAGAGCGATGGTTATCAGAACTCTGGGTAACGATGGAATCCTACACCGGTAACGACAAGGACAGATACTACGGAAGGATCGAGGAGATCTGGGAGCTGAGCTACTGTTGGAGAGAAGGTCCCGATGTTCCGTGGTCGATGGGCCAAGAACGTCATAAAAGAAGACCGGTATTTCACCACCATGGTTATACCCGAAGCCAAATCCAAGATCATGGGCAAAGCGTCACCGCGAAAAATGAGCCATGGGTACTGGCTTCCCAAGTGGACCAATGCGTCTTCATTACCGACCCGCCAAAAGCCCGGTCGTGTTGTCGTGAGGAGAGGCAAAAGGAAGATCATCGGAATGGATGGAGTAGCCAATGAGCAAGACTTCGACAAGTACGGCGACCGAGGATCGAACATGACGACGATGATGAAGTAGCAGCATACACCACAAGAAGAAGCAGGACCACCCTACCTAACGGACGTCTGTTCCATAGAAGAACTCCATTTGCGAAAAAGAAGGGCAAGAAGATTGTGAACAGATAGCTAGCTAAGATCGATTGTATTTAAATCGTAGACTTCATTTCTCGATTATATTTCATGGGCACTTTTTGAACTATCATGAATATTTTTTAATTTCATGGACACTCGATCTCGATCCTCCTCCATCTCGATCGCTATCCCACCTCGCCAGATCCGGTCCACCGGCCGCCGCCGCCGACCGCCCGCACCCTCGATTCCCCTACTCAACCGCCGCCCGACCCCCAAAGACCCCAGGTCCGTCCACTGCCCGCCGCCACGACCGCCCGCACCCTCTCGATTCCCTACTCAACCGCGCCGCCGACCCCCGCACCCTCCCTACTCAACCGCCGTGACCCCCGCACCCCGCACCCTCCCGCTCCACCGGCATTACTGTTTGATGATATTTTTAAAAATTATTACTGTCTTATAAAAAACATATTACTGTTATGATTTACCCAAGTTTGAACATATTTAAACACAAATAAGTATCAAACAGCATTTTAAATGCATAAAAAAAATTGTGGAGCCTGGGAATCGAACCCAGGACCTCCTGGTGTGAGAACTAGCTGCTGACCAGTCGAGCTAGTAGAGAAGACTTGACATGTATCAGGTCAGGTGGTAGATAACTGTTGGCTCGAGCAGAAATAAAAAAAAATACTAATGGCGCACCTCACCCTGGTGCGCCATTAGTATGTATGTACTTATGGCGCACCGAGGGGTGGTGCGCCATTAGTATTGTGGCGCCCCTACTTCGTACCGATCCCCTCTCTCTCCCTCGCCCTCGCCCACGATCCCTTCCCTATCTCCTCTCCCGACGCCACCGTCGCCCGCCCGACACCACTGCCGCTTACGCTCGACGCCACTGCCGCTTCGCCGCCCAGCGCTTCGACACCACTGCCGCCGCGCCCTCGACCCGCTTCGACGCCACTGTCGTTGCCCGCCTCGACGCCGCCCGACACCACTGTCGCCCGCCCTCGACCCGCCCGACGCCACTGCCGCCCACGCCCTCGACGCCGCCCGAAACCACCGTCGCCCGCCGCCCGACACCACCGTCCGTCGCCCGCCGCCCGAACCAGGGAGCGGAAGCGGCCGGCGGCGAACGAGCGGAGAAGGCGGCCATCCTCGTCCTCAACCTGTCGTCGACATCGTCGATTCCAGCTCTCGCAGCAAGGTATGCGGCTGGTTCGTCCCCTGTCATGGCCAGATTGATTTTTTTTCGGTAAACTAGGCTAGGGTTCGATGGATTATGGAGATTCATGGTGATTCATCAGTGAATAAATTCGTTCCAAGAACAAGATCATGGCCATTTCCTGTGCTAGCTAGAGCCGTTGTCAGCCTGTGCAAGGTTCAGAACAAGTTGTCAGCGTCTTTGTGCTCTATACTTTGTATGAAAATAGCATCGCTAATAGTAATCACCGAGGGATAAAAAATACGAATGATATTATAGTTTTTCTATACTTCAAGTTTCTATTTTGTATATGCTCACCTGCATCTACTCCGGTATCATGTCTTTGACGTGATAATGCAATTAAAAAGCAATATTGGTTGAGAGAAATTGCTGTACTGGTTAAGACAACTGATTTTCATACAATGGCAGCAGTGCACAAACAGTGTGAGTGGTGTGTACTTATTTCAGAGATGATTGGTGTCGGCTCAGCGGCTGCCATTTAATCAAATCACAATTCGTAGACTACTGATTCCTGAACTCTTTATGGTTTGTTGTTTCAACTCTTGAACTACTGGATCTTGCATCTGTGTTTAGCTAGTAGAGTATAAAATCCAAATTCTTATGACCAGAAGCATGAATGGTTGTTTTAATGTTGCTCTCTTATAATGTCACTGAATCTGATGCAAATGATAATCTAAGCCCAAAAGAAAATTTTTCTAATTCAGTCAACGTCGAGCTGCTGTTCTCTGCTCATGTGGAACATTGCGTTACATTTTTGCATCTTCAGAAGTGCGGTTGTCCATGGCATGGAGTTTTTGTACTGTTGTTAAGGTTCAGGACAAGCCCGTGACTATCGTGTTTCTAGTAGCTAAAATCTATTTGTTCCTATTGGCATTGGCTTGATTGTTCTAAAACTCAGAACCTGTTGGACAATGACATTATTTGTAACGGCAGCATGAGAGGAGGAAGATTTTGGTTTCTTGTTCTGTATTAATAACTTCCTATAAGCAATGCACCTCTGATGATTTTGTCAAAAGCGTGTCGAGTCGATATTCTCAATATATTATTCTTTATCAGTTTACAAGTTGATTAATTTCCTCTGATTATTCTCAAATTCTTGAATTATTTGTAATGTCTTGCAGAATTATTTGTGCCTTTGTTTTTTCCTAAGTTTAGGATGCACTCTGTTAGGTTTTAGAAAAAGTAGACGAGAGAGATTAAAGGGGTTGTGACCAATGCTCCTCCGTCCTGTAATGTGATACATTTTTTGACAGTGTGTCGAAATGTCTTGCATTATGGGATGGAGGGAGTATTTGTCAGGTATGTGACATACTTCTCCCATAAACGCGTCAGGTATGTGACATTATGGGATTAGGGGTTACAAAAACATCAGTTACAAAAAGTTCAGATTGTAAAATGTTCATTTTGCAGCTAGTGCCCATTTTGAGTAATTGCTTAGAGGGATGATCCTGTGTGAGCTGGTGGAGTGATTTGTTTTCTACATAAAGCTCTTTAGTCAGGCTGGTTTTCGTGAAATACACATGAAGCTTCACCAGCTCCTGTGGGTGTGGGATCCATGTGACATGTGACATTGCATCCATGTCCACCTGGGATAATGATTTTGCCGGTACCCGAGAGGCCCTTGAATTTGCCGGAATGTCGATTAACTTCCGTTCCGGCAAATTGGTATCTATATGTCCTATTTTCAGCAAAGGTCATGCTGAAATTTTCCGTGAATTTTAGCATGACTTTGCTAAAAATGGGACATATGGGGTACTTGTGACTAATGCATGGGCCGGGGTATCGTAGTAGTTAATTATGTAGGATCAAGTGCCCGGCGTACTTGTGACTAATGCATGGCTTTTAGGGTGCCTCGGTGTCGATAAAACCGAAATGATGAAAGCTTAGGCTTTTAGGGTGCCTCGGCCGAAAAACCCTCAATGATAAAAGCTTAGATTTTAGGATGCCTCGGTGTCGACAAACCCTAAATGATGAGACCATGATCTCGTTCGTTGACAATAACCAACTTTTTGACCAAGCTTTGTTTCTATTTAGAGAGAAACATGGCCCACAATGATGAGGACGGGGGTTCGGGCGGCAAGGCATTCTGGGAGCTGTCCCAGGAGATGGAGGAACGACCTCACTTGTATGAGGCCGCCGCCTTCCCCACCGATCCTGAGACCACTGATGGTGCCGCCGAGGATGACCAGACTGATGCCACCACTGATGGTGCCGCCGAGGATGCCACCACTGATGATGGCGGCGCACGCACAGATGGCAGCCAACCGAAGAGGTAACAGGCGGACCGGCGCCCGACCATGCTCCGCACCCTCAAGGAGGAAGTTACTGAAGTGGACTCCAACGGGAATCCAACGGCGCCCGAACGAATAGTCAAGGGGTACTCGCTTCAGCTCGGGTGCATTGTCCGGAGCACCGTCTCGATCAACACCAAGAACCCGAGGCATGCCGACAGAGGGAATTTGGCGCAACCTCCTCTTCACGAAGCTGCACGAACGATACAAGTTCCCGCTGAATTTGCAAACACAAGCCTCAAAGGGAATAAAGTGAACAATGCTGCCCTCACGAAGATGAGCAAGGCCCTGTCTACTTGGAAAAGCAATGTGAAAAGAATGATCGAGAAAGGTGAGAGTTAACACAAGATCAAGGAGAAAAAACCAACGATCACCGAAGATGACTACAACGACTTCAAGATCAATTGCTCGAGCACCGCAAACTCCCAATCAAGTGAGTGGGGGAAACAAATGCGGGAGCTGAACATAGGGGAACACACACTCAGTCCCGGCGGTTACAGAGTGGCGGAGCCTATATGGGACAAGGAGGAGGCAGACCGTGCCGAGCAAGGCCTACCGCCCCTCTTCGATAAATACGGTGACAAGCAGACCAGGAACTTTGTCAGGCCCGGTACAAGAAGGACCCGAAAACAAAGGAGCTTACCACGGATCCGAAGACCAGGCAGCTTGAGCTTGTTCGTAAGGAATACACCCCGCGTAATTAGCTCCATATGGTTGCATTCTAATTAATGAAGCCAAATTTCTAAATGGTTCACATTCCTTCCGCAGGCGACTGAAAGCAGTAGCGCGGGGTTGACTCAGAGCAACCCTTGGGACACCACTCTAAATAGGGGGTTGAATGTAATGAAGAACAAGGATAAGCTCAATAAGCCGACGTCAGCTGGTCGTGTGGCCGGCAAAGGCTTGTCGACAAAATGGGGGTCATACTATACCGCTGGTGTGCGGAAGGAGAAAAAGACCAGCTCGGAAAGCCAGGCGCGAGAGGTTCAAGAACTCAAGGCACAGGTGGCGCGGATTCCGGAGATTGTCCAAGAGCAAGTGGAACAACGACTCGGAGCGACGATCACCGCCATTGTGCCTACCTTGATGTCGGGGTTGAGTGCGTAGATTGCGGGCGGCCAACAGGGGCCGCCCCCGATTCCTAGCTTCACGGCTAGTGTCGTGGAATTGTCACGGCAGATGTCCTCATGAAAGGACTTAGTCGTAGGGCCATCGTACGAGTTAACCTAGAGGGGTTAAAGCGGGCACAAGACACGAGAATTATACTGGTTCGGCCCCTTCGATGAAGGTAAAAGCCTACGTCCAGTTGTGATGTGATTGATATGATTTCGGCGACTAGGGAGCAATCACTTTGCCTTAGTCTCGAATCCTCTGTCCCTAACTCGCCGCCGGGTCGTCCCCTTATATACACGGGTTGACGCCCGGCCGGTCTACAGAGTCCCAATCCGGCTCATACAAGAGTCCGGCTCGGTCTCTTCTTTCTTAACTTACAACACAAGTTACAATACTCAGGCGGTTTACATAAATGGACCTTAATTCGCCTCTGGGCTCCAGGCCGCCTCCGTGGGCCTGAATCATGGACGAGGGTAAACCGGCCCTCCGGGCGGTTCACGCCGATGAGTCGATCCCCAACATTAGGCCCCAGATTGACTTGAACCGGTTCATGTTAATCTTCAACACCTTCGGGAAATTCTTGATCTCTTTTCACATTTTGTAAACCGCCAGCCGCTTGAACCGCCTTGACGTCATCTTCCGATCCGCATGTCAGGGCGTCCTGACGTCATCTTTAATAAAGAAATCCAAACAGTAAGATTCGCTACATTTAATGCCATTCCGGAAATCGAGGCGGCCGCTGCACCGTCCGCCGCTTTTGACTCCTCGATTCTCGCGCCCGTTGATTACTCCGGCTCCTTATAAATAGACCGGTCGGGCCTCTCTTCTTCTTCTTCCGCTCTTCTCCTTCCTTGCGACGCTCCGACCCTGAAGCCCCGCCGTCGCCCCCGTCCTTCGACCGACGCTTCACGCCGGGCCGCTGCATCAACCTGATCATACCAGAGTTTCGGTGCTCCTCCGCGGTTTCCGCTCGTCAGGTAAGGTTTCTTTCAAACCCTAGATCTCATCCGAAAACTCTGTTCGTCTCATAGCTCGTAGGTGTTCATACCAGTTCTTCATACTAGTTCTTCATACTTGCTCCGCCATGGCCGTACGGCTCAGCTGCATCGCACATCTGTGCAAGTGGCTGCCCCGCCACCCAATTAATTCTTTATGCACCGTTTCCTTTTTTCGTAGATCCTCGAGTTTTAGAATACCCGAACCCTCCTGCTCTCTGCATAGGCCGTGAAGGTTTTTCTTACTGGAACTTCGGTAGATCTCGATTATTTCCATTCGCATGTGAAACCTGTTTCTGTCCACACTTAGTAGATTTTTCAATTCTGCCTTATTCGGCGGTTTAACTTTTGATAGCTAATCCGTCACTCCATTAGTCCTCAGTTAAACCGGAATGGGAAGCCGGCCGCTGAATCGCCGGTTTAACAATGCATAATATGCCTGATCCGTTTAATGGTGAACCGTTTCTCCCTTTCTTTCACAGCTTAGTCCTCCAGAATGGCTCCTCAATTCTCAGCCTGCAATTGGGTCCGGTCAAAAATCACTGAAACGCAACTCAACGGCTATGTCACCACTGGTGGTTTAGCTCCAAAGAATGTCCTCCAGTGGCGTGTTCCGGATGGCGAGTTTCCTCCCGAGCCACAAGAGGGAGAAGTAATTGTGTTTATGCAGCACTTAGACCGGGGGTTCTGCCCGCCCGGTTCAAAATTTTTCCGGGACGTCCTTGCAAGTTTGCAACTCCATCCGCAAGATATCAGCCCGAACTCTGTGTCAAACATATGCAACTTTCAAGTCTTCTGTGAAGTCTATCTTCAGGAAGAACCCTCTGTGGAGCTATTCCGGGACTTCTTCCACTTGAACCGCCGTACGGAGTTTTCTGATGGTCCCAACACAGAACTAGGCGGCGTTTCAATCCAGAAAAGGAAGGAAGCAGACTTTCCTCACGCCAAACACCACAGCCATCCAAAGGATTGGAACCAAACCTGGTTCTATTGCCGGAACACTGCTCCTGCCAACGAGAATCCCTTGCCGGGTTACCGTCCTCACCGGGTCAGCAACAACCATCCGCTGCCTTTACGCTTAACCGCCGCGAAACGGAAAAACTTTGCACCTCAGATCATAAAACTCCGAGCTCTGATGTCCAATGGACTAACTGGTGTGGACCTTGTGCGATGCTGGGTTTCTTGGGGCATCTTGCCCTTGAGCCGCCGGCCCGGATTGATGCACGAGTATACTGGCAGCCTCAAAGACCCTCAAAGGCGCCACGAATTACCAATAACTGAATTTGAGGTCACAGAGGCTGTAAAGAAGATGCTTGATGAACCAATCTCCGTCTGCAGCCTAACCGGATTGGCTCCGTTCTGTGTTGCCAACCCGCCGCCTGCGGTAAGGCTTTGCTCACCGCTTTTCTGGCCTTTAATACTTTGTTGATATTCATTAATCCTTGCTACCTCACAGGCTGACAGCTCCTTTTGGAGGCGGACTAAACCGGCCCGAGCTCCGCGTATAAAGTCCAAGGCTACCAAAAAGGCTGGCAAGAAAACCGCCGGGTCTTCTGATCGGCCGGAAGATGAAGAATCTGAAGCTGAGGTATAACTTGATATCCTTACAAGGGAGCAGCCGTAAACCGGCTCTCCTCCTTGTGTTTACGATTTATCCCTCTATTCTTCCCTGTACTGATAAATGTAACTCCCAGGATGATGCTGAAGCCAGCCATGCCGACCATGTTGAGGTAATCCTTCTTTCTTCCGACTCCGACCTCGTGTCGGTTAAAAGAATTCGCCACGCCTGCTCGGAAAGTGAAAAAATCTCATTCCTCTACTTATTTGAAGACACAGCAGGCCGAAGAGCGCCGTACAACCCGGCACAGTGGTCAACAGATTCTATCCTCCGGTTTACCAGATACACCAAACCGGAAGCATCGCCCAGAGGTGACTTGTTCTCCTGAAAAATGTTATCCCTTAAAGGGTTTCTTCCGATGTCCTCTTAATTCGTCTGACCCGAATTATCAGGCCTCTTCCAACTCTTCTGGCGGTTCATCAACCACGCAACTGCCTCCGCTTAAAGTTGCCGCAGGGTATGTAACTGCTGTCCGTCAGTTCGATTTACAATTGCCTTGGTTGATTTGCCTTAATCCAATTCTGAATATTGTAGCACCAAGGCTCGCTTGAGTAAAAAAGCGAAAACCCTTGACCCTACTGCGGATGCTGATCCGGAAAAGACCCCGGAACAAACCCACGAAAATCCTGAAGTCGCCAAAGATAGCTCTGGCGAGTTGTACAAAGACGATACTGCTGATCCGCGGAAGCTGAACTCGAGGTCCAAATGGAAACTTCACAGCCTGCTCCTCCAAACCTGCCGATAGAGCGAGTCGTAATAGCTTGAACCGCCGAGCCAGAGTAAGCAAACATCAAGCCCAAAGAAGACCGCCGAAAATGACGATGTTATTGACAGACAGTAATCGCTACACTGATCCTAGCCAACCGTCGCTTTAACAAAACATAGTGCCAAGGGCGAGTCGGCCGCCATGAGTAAAGATAAAGGAAAAACAGACCTGCTACCACGACAACTTCTCCGCCCAAGAACTGCACTCCGGGTTTCGAACCGGCTCTATACCAGCCGTGACCTTGAAGCTGGTGCAGTAAACCGGATGAAGGACCGCTATGAGGTAATGAATTATGTCTTTCCTGTACTTTAGCTGTATAGTAGCACCCAAGGGTCGTTTCAACTTAGCATAGTTAAACACTGACTTAATTTCTGTACCCAAATGGCAAACTGAGATCAATTAGCCATTAGCCCCCAAGTGCCAAGGTGAATATGTATATTGAGCTTGGGACTTGATATTGAGACACCTAACATGCTTCCTTTGTTACCAGAATGAAATAGAGCGGCAAAGCGCGCAACTCAAAGACCTGCGAGCCAATCTGGAAATTCAGCAAGCAGAAACCACGAAGGCCAAGGACGAATTGAGAACGGCCTTGGCCACTATGGAACAGCTGAAGGAGTGGTATAAATCCGAACGGGCCGACTGGGACACCGAGAAGGCCGGTTTGAAAAAACGGGCGGAAGAAGCCGAAGCAGCCCTTAAACCGGTGACTGAAGAGCTTACCGGACTCAAGCGCCAAGTGCATGCCATGACCTCTGCTGCCTTTTGGTAAGAAACTATGCACTATCTTAATTTTGATATTTCCGCGGTTTATCCTGAGTTGTCTTAAACCGGTGCAGGAAGCGTATTGCACATATGGGCTCGATGTGCGGAAGAAGCTCAAGGCCGCTTATACGCTGATTGAGCAGTTGTATACCGGCGCCCAGCCGAAGTCATATGTGCTACATCATACGACAACACGGCACGGTCCTCGATCGAGAGAAACCCCGGACCGGTTGTCCATGGTTCCGGGCAGCTTGAAGAGTTGAAGCGATCCGCGGCTCGGCTGGCACCTCATCTTTTCACGCCGCGCCAAGGCGTGGATAGCAGATCTTGATCCGTCGACATAGCCAAAGGTTTCCCAGTGCTCAAGAGAATGGTGAAACCTTTGATAACGACGCTCAAACGGATCACAAAGGAAATGCGTTCACCGGGCGAGTCAATCGGCAGACGGCCAACCCGACGGTTCACCGCTCCTTTTATGACGCCAACAACAAGCGGGTGGAGTTTGTCATCCCTGAAGTGCAGAGCCTTGTACCCCCAATCCGTAAGCACACTTATGCCCCTGACGTTGATCCGGCTGAGCTGATAAGTGAAGAAGCTGTCTTTCATGCCTTAACCCGGATTGACTGGTCCACCAATGACTTCCGGGCTTTGGGTGAGGAAGAAGAAGAAGTTGAACCGACGTCAGGCGCCCCCTCTACCTCACGTTAACCCGGCGAAGCAGCGTAATTCGTCAAGCCGGGTGACGCCTCCGAAGCTTCAAGGCATAACACCACATGAAACGCCGGGCCGCAAAAGGCTTTGTAATAGGATAGTCAGCACTATGTTTTGAACAATGCCGTTACAACCTCAGTGTGTAACCTTTTGCATGGTGGTGCTGGATACTTTGGTTTTGAAGTAGTGAATCCTTCAACATATTTTGCCTGCAATCACAAATTCTTAAACCGCCATGGCGGCTTGCGCCTCTAGCCGGATTGTGATGCCAATATATTTATATAAGAAAATATCGAGGTATACGATCAAAATTTTGTGATACAAGCATACTGCGGTGTTGGGCACACAGTTGGCTTTAGCCAACTCAAGCGGAGGCTTTATAAACCATCACCTTCAAAGGAGAAAAATCCCTGTGTGTATAATACCGATTTACCGTGTAAATCGTGTCGGGCATGATAAGCCCCCTGTTACTCCATAATGGGATGTTAACAGCAAAACCAAACCGGAACAATCAATCGCCGGATTGAAAAATGGACCAAATTCTGAAAACTTGAATCCGGTTGAAAGAAGGTTTGTCGGTTTAAGAAAACAAACAAAAGCCAAATTATACGTAGAAAAAACACATGGAAGCAAAAACAATGACAAAGACTGTTTGCAAGAAGAGGCTTTATTGAGCCTGATCGAGATGGCGTTACCATGGTCGGACAGACCAAGCTCCCTATAAGGTGTAGCGATGGTTCAAGTCAGCCAGTCCCCAATCGACATCGTGGCATTACGCCGATCAAGTGGCATTGCATTGGTTCGGGTTCGACCAAGCCCCAAGTGATTCTATGGCCTTAGGCCGACCAAGAGGCGTGATCGGTTCAGACGTGACCATGTCCCCAAGTGATCTGGTGGCTTACCGTCAAGAGGTGTTGCATTGGTTCGGACACGACCAAGCCCCCAAATGATCTGGTGGCTTTCGCCTGCCAAGAGGTGTTGCATTGGTTCGGACACGACCAAGCCCCCAAGTGACAAAAATTTCAAAAAAGCAAGGCTAAGGGTTAAACCGGAGGCCTCTTCACGACAGCATCTCCATGTACCCAAACCGGACTTTTATACAGAACAGATGCCCCGCTTTAGCCGAGGATCCGGTTTTATTGCCTTTATTCATAATATATACATTGTCTTAATATGTACATAAGTGGAGCCAATGGCTCAGGTATTATAAGGTCAAGATGAGCTATGTTCCACGGCTCGTTGGTCTCCTCCTCTCGACGTGCGTGAGTCCTTTCGCCTCTCGAACATGAATCAGATAGTAGGACCCGTTGTATAGATTCTTGCTGACCACAAAAGGCCCCTCCCAAGGTGGGGATAGCTTGTGCATATCTTTCTGGTCTTGAATGAGCCGCAGCACTAAGTCTCCTTCCTGAAAGGTTCTGGTTTTAACCCGCCGGCTGTGATACCGACGAAGATCCTGCTGGTAAACCGCCGAACGAGCAGCTGCCATATCGCGCTCTTCATCCAGTTGATCCAAATCGTCTTGCCGTGCTGCCTCGCTATCTGCCTCAACATAAGCTGCCACTCGAGGCGAGTCGTGACGGATATCGCTGGGAAGGACCGCCTCCGCTCCATAGACCATAAAGAACGGTGTGTATCCAGTGGATCGGTTGGGGGTAGTATTTATACTCCATATCACCGATGGTACCTCTTCCACCCAACAACCCGGCGTCCTCTCTAAAGGGACCATAAGCCGGGGTTTGATACCTTTCAAGATCTCCTGATTAGCTCGTTCTCCGCTTGACCATTGGATTGCGGGTGGCTACGGAAGAAACATCAAGCCGGATGTGCTCTCGCTCACAAAATTCCTTCATAGCTCCTTTGGACAAATTGGTGCCATTGTCCATGATGATACCGTGTGGAAACCCAAACCGAAAATCACCTTTTGATGAACTGAACCGCCGTGGCGCATCACACTTGCTAATGTGCTCGCCTCAACCCACTTGGTAAATTTATCAACCGCCACCAACAGGTGGGTCTTTTTGTCCTTGGACCTTTTGAAAGGTCCAACCATATCTAGCCCCCAAGTCGCAAACGGCCAAGTAATTGGAATCATCCTCAATTCTTGGGCTGGCACATGAGCACGCCTGGAGAACTTTTGGCAACCATCGCATCGTCTGACCAGATCCTCCGCATCAGCATGGGCAGTCAACCAATAGAAACCATGGCGGAACGCTTTGGCCACCAAAGACTTTGAACCTGCGTGGTGACCACAATCCCCTTCATGGATCTCTCGCAATATCTCACAACCCTCTTCAGGGGACACACAACGCTGAAACGCCCCTGACACACTGCGATGGTGCAACTCGCCATTAACAATGGTCATAGACTTAGACCGCCGAACTATCTGCCGGGCCAACGTCTCATCTTCTGGTAACTCGCCCCGGTTCATGTATGCCAAATAAGGGAGCGTCCAATCCGGAATGACATGCAGGGCCGCCACCAATTGAGCCTCCGGATCAGGGATAGCCAGATCAATTTCATCAGGAAGTTTAAGCGGCGGATTGTGCGATACATCAAGGAAGACGCTAGGCGGGACCGGTTTACGTTGAGAGCCCACCGGCTTAAAGCATCGGCCGCTTCGTTCTTCCGACGATCCACATGGTCCACCTGATATCCTTTAAAATGTCCTGCAACAACATCCACTTCCCGACGATATGCAGCCATGAGTGGATCTTTGGAATCCCAAGTACCTGACACTTGCTGGGCCACCAAGTCCGAGTCACCAAAGCATTTAACCCGGCTGAGATTCATTTCCTTAGCCATCCGGAGACCATGGAGCAAAGCTTCATACTCAGCTGCATTGTTAGTACAAGGGAACATTAGGCGGAGAACGTAATAGAACTTGTCACCTCGCGGGAAGTTAATACGACTCCAGCCCCGAGCCCTCAATTGCTGGACCCATCAAAGTGGATGGTCCAATAGGTATGATCCGGCTTCTCTTCAGCGCTTGCAACTCCGTCCAATCATTAATGAAATCCACAAGTGCCCGAGATTTTACGGCCGTCCGAGGCACATACCTTAAACCGTATGCCCAAGTTCTATAGCCCACTTAGCAATCCGCCGCCGCTTCCGGTTACGTATGATATCGCCTAAGGGAGCCGAATCGACCACCGTGTGATGGGGTGCCCTTGGAAATATTGCTTTAGCTTCCGCTTGCCATAAAAACCTCAGATACCAGCTTCTCGCCAATGCGGATATCTCTCGCTTAGACTCAATGAGGACTTCGCTAATGTAATAAACCGCCGTTGAACTGGATACTCCTTCCCGCCTCCTTCCGCTCCACCACGATAGCCACGCTAACTGCCCCGCATTAGCAGCAACATATAGCAGCAGCGGCTCTTTGTCAATGGGGCGGCTAGAACCGCGGGTTGGCCAACCGCTGCTTCAAATCCTCCAATGCTTCATCGGCTGAACTCCGGACAAACTGATCCGCTTTTCTTCAACATCCGGTACAAAGGAATGGCCTTCTTCGCCTAGAGCGGTTGATAAACCGCTTAGCGCAGCAATCCGACCTGCCAAACGCTGGACGTCATTGATGCACTTTGGCTTAGCCAAGGAGGTGATAGCCGTAATTTTTTCCGGATTAGCTTCGATCCCCCTGTTGGACACGAGAAAACCCAATAACTTGCCTGCCGGAACACCAAAAACGCACTTGGCCGGGTTGAGCATCATTTTGTACACCCGCAAGTTGTCAAAGGTTTCCTTAGATCCTCAATCAAGGTTTCCTTCTTCCTTGACTTAACCACGATATCATCCACATAAGCATGCACGTTACGGCCGATCTGTTCGCGGTAAGCAACTCTGAACGCATAACGCCGATAAGTCGCTTGGGCGCTCTTGAGTCCAAAAGGCATAGATACATAGCGAAGGCTCCAAAGGGGTGATAAACGCCGTCTTCTCCTGGTCCTTAACTGCCATCTTAATCTGATGATAACCGAGTACGCATCCAAAAGCTCAAACGCCACAACCCGCCATAGCATCAATAATCTGGTCAATGCGGGGAGGGCGAAAGGATCTACCGGACAGGCCTTGTTAAGATCATGTAATCCACACACATGCGCCAAGTGCCGTTCTTCTTAAGAACCAACACCGGATTGGCAAGCCACTCTGGATGAAAGACTTCGACGATAAACCCTGCTGCCAAGAGCCTAGCAACTTCTTCTCGATGGCCTTGGCGCCTTTCCTCATTAAACCGCGAAGAAACTGTTTTACCGGTTTGTATTTTGGGTCAACATTAAGAGTGTGCTCAGCGAGTTCCCTCGGTACACCCGGCATGTCGGAAGGCTTCCATGCAAAATGTCCCGATTCTCATGGATGAACTCGATGAGCGCCGCTTTCCTATTTAGGATCCAAGTTGGCACCGATGGTGAACTGCTTGGACGAATCGCCGGGCACAAAATCAACAAGCTTCGCCTCACCGCCGATTTGAACTTCAAGTCCGGATCATGCTCCGTAGTTGGCTTCTTCAAAGGGTCATATCCGCCGGATCAACATTGTCTTTATAATATTTTAGCTCTTCAAAGGCACAAACCGACTCTGTAAGCCGCATCACCTTCCTCGCACTACAAAGCGATCCGCGGCTCCCATGAACCGTTATCGTTCCCTTGTGACCCGGCATTTTCAGCTGTAAGTAAACATAACAGGGCGTGCCATAAACTTAGCATAAGCCGCCGCCCAAAGAGGGCGTGGTAAGGGCTTTGAATTTTCACCACCTCAAATATCAATGTTTACGATCCGAGTCATGTTCGTCCCCAAAGGTCACCTCCAGAGCTATCTTACCGACCGGCACGCCGACTTGCTGTGCACCACTCCGTGAAACACCGTCTTGGATGGCCTAAGATGCCTATCCACAACCCCATACGCCGGAAGGTCTCAGAGTACGTGATGTTGATGCTGCTTCCTCCATCCATAAGAACCTTGGTAAACTTGTACCCTCCTACCTGGGGTGCCACCACCAGGGCTAACTGACCCGGATTGTAAACCCGGGGAGGATGGTCCTCTCTACTCCACACGATCGGTTGCTCGGACCAGCGTAGGTAATGCGGCGCAGCCGGTTCAACAACACTGACCGCCCGCTTCTGAAGTTTTCGGTCTCGTCTGTCCCAGCTGGTGGTAAAGACGTGGTATCGTCCACTGCTCAACCGCCTTGGGTTACTTTGATAACCCGACCGCTGCTGTTGTTGATTGTAGCCCCTTGGTTCGATTGTTCTGACTGTTACGATTACCTTGATTATTCTGATTGCCTTGCCCGCCCGGATTACCGCCAATCTCGGGCCGGAATTTCCTCCATCAGAACCGGGCGGACTCGAACCGCCGGGCCCTTGATCATACCGGAAAGAGTTGGAGTTTTGAACTCCTGCATAATGTAACAATCCTTCCAAAGGTGGTTCGCCGGTGCCTCCTTCGTCCCATGCTTCGGACAAGGTTGATTCAATATGAAATTCAAACGATCCGGATTGTGACCGCCCCGGTTTGATTGCCTACCCCTGCGCCGCTGACCCTTGTCCTGCACGTTGGTGTTGGCTACAAAGCCCATGTTGCCGTTCGCTTTACGCTTGTTCCCTCCATTGCCTGCCGAATGATGTTGCTGGCCCCGGGAGTTGCCGTTCTGTTTTCCCTTCCCTGCTTCATCATTCTCAGATTCGGGATCCTTGGTACTATCAGAATCAGCGTACTTTACCAAAACGCCCATTAGAGTGCCCATGTCATGGCAGAAACGCTTCATGCGGCCCAGCTTCAATTTCAATGGCTAGAACCGGCAATTGGCTTCCAAGGTCAAGATCGTGGAATCAGGGTTGATCCGGTCTGAAGAATGTAAAACTTCCGAAACGCGGCGCACCCAATGGGTTGTGGATTCTCCCTCCGCCTGGACACAAGCTGCTAAATCCACCACAGACATGGGCTGCTTACAGGTGTCTTTGAAATTTTGAATGAATCGGGTTCGCAACTGGGTCCACGAACTGATAGAGTTGGGCGGCAAATTTTTCAACCAAGTCCGGGCCGTACCTTCCAACATCATTGTGAAGTACTTCGCACATGCGGCTTCATCCACATCTAGCATCTCCATGGCCATCTCATAGCTTTCTATCCATGCTTCTGGAGCCAAATCGGCAAGATAATTGGGCACCTTGCGCGCCCCTTGAAGTCCTTGGGCAAGCGACGCTATGTAAAGCGGGACGAGGCAAGGCACCCCCAAAGAGCCAGACGTGACCCTGGTTCAAGATGGTTTGGACGAACCGGCGCGGCGGATGATCCTCTGCTTGTGCTGCTAACTCGCCTCTACGCGTTCTCGGCGCGGTCCACTACCACTTGAGCATCCTCCAAACCACCCGCCGGATTGCTGCCGCGAGGCGGACCACGCTGCGCATTGCTTGACACGGCCGGTTCGTCGACGCGTGGGCTATAGCTCCGGCTTGGGTGGGGGGTGGAGTGGATTCGATCCCGACTGTATGAATATGCTTCCTGCTGAGCTAGGGCCGTCCTGAGGAGCTCCTTAACCCGGCGTGTCTCTACCGCCTGTGGTGAATCGCCTTCAATTGGAATCGCCTCCAACCGTGCCACAGCCGCCACGAGGTTATCCATCGGGTTGGAGTAGTGACCCGGAGGTGTCTGTACGGTCTGGGGCGCACTGGTATGATGGCGAGGTAGATCTATCACACGGGGTTGAACCGGCGCGGCCGTCCCAGGTGCTTCCGGCCGGTTTACCAACGGCGGCGGATTACTGGTCCCTGCCCCTGGGGTATTGAAAAGCTCCCTTCCCTCAAAAACGGAAGGTAAACGGGACCTATACTTCCTTTTCATGACTTCATGTGACGCGCTCTGGTCCAGCCTGAGCCTATAAGCTCAAGCATCCAAAGCGGCCCGTTCCGCCGCCATCCTTACGTCCGCGGCTGCCAGGTCCGCTTTAGCATTAGTGATCTGTTCCCTCACCTTTGCAATCTCCGCGTTGTGCAGGTCCTGATCCGGCGGATTAGCTTCCGCCATGAGCACAGCCAATGCGTCGAAAAGCTCTGACAAAACTTGAGCCGGCGGGCGCACAGGGCCTCCTTCCCCGGCTGCCATCACCGCTGTTGAACCGGGCGACCAGGGGCGCCGCGGTCGAAGAATGAAGCACCGCCTGCGTACCGGCCATGAAGATCCCGACCCGGTTGGGTAGATCGAAGGGGTCCGGAACACTTTCACCGTCGGAACAGCCCCCGATCTGGCCATCTTGCAGCTGGTATAGAGACTCAGTTTCTCCGGCCGACGATTCGTCGCCTGAGTAGACAACAGTTTCGTCACCAGATGCTGTTCCGTCCTCGTAGCCTCCATGGACGACTCCCACTAAAACATGCCTGACCGCCGGTTTAGCCAGGGCAGGACTCTTCTTCGCCCGCTGAGCCGTCTCGACGAGGTCGGCGCAGATGTCCGGCCCAGGCCCTGGCTCGCCGATCTTGCCGATGAACACGTGTATGCCGCCAAAGGGGACCCGGCACCCGTACTCAACCGAGCCGGCCTCGGGGCCCCAGTCCGCATCGTCGATGTAGAGCTTGCCGCGACGACTCTTAGTCATCCGGCCCACTGCATAGCCTTCGAGCCCTTCGTACTTGCCCTCTAAGATCATCAAACCATCGTGCGATCGCCCCACGGTGGGCGCCAACTGTCGTGGAATTGTCACGGCAGATGTCCTCATGAAAGGACTTAGTCGTAGGGCCATCGTACGAGTTAACCTAGAGGGGTTAAAGCGGGCACAAGACACGAGAATTATACTGGTTCGGCCCCTTTGATGAAGGTAAAAGCCTACGTCCAGTTGTGATGTGATTGATATGATTTCGGCGACTAGGGAGCAATCGCTTTGCCTTAGTCTCGAATCCTCTCGTCCCTTTAACTTCGCCGCCGGTCGCCCCTTTATATACACGGGTTGACGCCTTGGCCGGTCTCTGAAGTCCCAATCCGGCTCATACAAGAGTCCGGCTCGGTCTCTTCTTTCTTAACTTACAACACAAGTTACAATACTCAGGCGGTTTACATAAATGGACCTTAATTCGCCTCTGGGCTCCAGGCCGCCTCCGTGGGCCTGAATCATGGACGAGGGTAAACCGGCCCCTCCGGGGCGGTTCACGCTCAGTAGTCGTATCCCCAACAGCTAGCAACTCGCATAATGCGATGGCGGGGCCATTGGTGCCTCCAGCGGAGGCGGCATTGGTGTCTCCGACGCCGGCACGGGAGCTTAATGCGCCCGGGTGTACGCCGGCCGGCACCTCTGCAGCAAGCGGCCCCTCCGTCAACTACACGCCCGCCGTTGGCGGTGCCTCTACATTAGCCGAGCTCGACGCCATCATCACGGTAACTAATTAAGCCTCTCTCGGCCGAGGACTTCATCTCCTTGCCTTTGACTGGGTATCCCTGACGCCCTACATGTTTTCGCAGGGCGCCGCCGACATTCCGTGCACTCTCCTCCACTTCGTGAACAACGGGTTGGTCGATGTCGCCAAGGGCAAAATAGTTCAACCGGGCAACCCCTTGTTCCACGGTACCCAGATGCCACCCAACTTGTTTAGGGTTCAACTGGTTCGGTGCTGCCAGGCTGCGACGAGTTGTTACCTCCGAATCGACCCGTCGGGGCCGGCGATGATGACGTGATGACCCTCGGTGCATGCTTGAGCTGGCCCTGCTTTGGCGAAGAGCCAGATTCGTTTGGGGGCGGGGACACCACCCAAAGACAACACCGCCAGTCGTGCGGCGCCAAGTCGGCCCCATGGCAAGACCGCCAAGAACGGTGCCGGACATCCCTATGCCATCGGATCCAAACATGCATATGGCACAGGATCAGAACGACGACGACGACGATGATACATTTGGCAACGTCGATCAGTACTTTGCCGATCATGGGTACGATGGCGACTTCATGGGGCCTCCTTCTCAAGAACCAAACCCAACAAAAGACGTGTGCGATCTAGCTCGCATCATGGAGAAGCCAAGTTGCAACAGGCGCCGTCTGGCATTCAGCTCTCAGGAGACGCCTCCAGCTGCCGACTTCACCGAGCCTCAGATAGGCGAGGTGCGAAATATTATCAGCCCCAACACACTCAAGAAGGCGCTCTGTGAGAAAAACTCGGTCCCATTACAGGAGAAGAAGAAGGCACACAAAAGAAAGACTAAGAAGGGTGCGAGCCAGCTGGCACAGAGTACGATCCGTGCTCAGGACGGGCCACCTTCACCGCAGGATATCTCGAGGAGGGTGCATGTGGCGGGTAGGGCGATGCTACCGACAAATATGCTCAATGCTGCAACCGGTGCTATGCGGAGTCTGCATGACAGTGTTCTTTCTTTGGAGAAGCGGCGTCTCGGGGAGAAGGATGTGGCATACCCAGTTTTCGCAGCCAAGGTGCCAGAGGGCAAGGGCTTTGTGGATAACTCCATCGGGCGTACGATCGTCCTTCGTTTTGATGACATCCACGCTATGTTGAACCTTCATCCGCTGCACTACACCTTCGTTCTGCTATTTTTGCTGAGTATGGAGATGCGGATCATTCGCGACAAGACCGGACATCGTGGATAGTCGACCCCTTCTACATGCGTGCAAGATCTTGGGCAGCCACTGGGACCGCAAGTCGCGAGTTCTTACCTCGAAGGCGTCATTCTGGCAAACCAAGATCAGGATAACTTCCTCGTGCCTTACTTTCCCGAGTAAGTCCTCCCCTCAACCGACTCGTAACATATGAATTCTTACATGTCGATCGTTTTTTCTTTTAACATTCCGTGTTTTCTGCAGTGACACACGTTGCACGCTCATCCTCCTAAGCCCCAAATATTCCATGGCCACGTATTTCGACCCGGACCGTCACCGAACGTAGACTACACAAATGTCAAGAAGGTTCTTGATGATGTTCTCCCGGCCACGCCAAATCTGGAGGCACCTTCACCAGGCCTATTCGTAAGTACGGCAAGCACGTGTTCTCCCACAATACGACGTTCTGCTGCGTCAAGCAGCCGCCTGGCGGTCAGAAGGGTGCCTACTACACCATCCATCACATGCGGGCGATCGTACGGGACCATCATCAACTTCTACTACCGAGTAAACTCCAAGATTGGGCCGCGAGCGTGTCGGCAATCCAGGACGCGGACATTAGACAAGAATTCTTTCGCATCCAGTCGGAGTTTGCGGAAATCATCCATAAATATGTCCTTCGTACCTCGGGGCAGTTCTACCTCAGAAATCAACCGTCCAACAGTGACATCGACACAATGCTACAAATGCAGGATGACAACGACCGTTCTTTCATGACTCCCACGATAGACGGCGGCTTCATCCACGCTCCGGTCCCTTGAGTCGAGTTGTCTAGTTCTGAATATCGATTGGCTCATGTTGTAATTAAACTTTAATGAACTTGTAGTATGTCTCTTTGGTTTCGAGAGTCGTTCAACTTAGATGTAATCGATGCTATTAATGTCTTGCTTTTCTTCCGATCGCTTCTGTTGCATACTTATATATTGCTTATGTATTGTCTGTGAATTGGTACTAACATTTCGTTTGGCTAGTGCATAGCGATGCCGACGTATGTCGTGTACAAGGGTAAGGTTCCCGGAGTATACGACGATTGGGAGGAGTGACGGAGACAGGATCACCGAATCAGACGTAACAGTTACAAAGGGTAAACCGCTAGGGCCGAGGCCGAATCTAGATACGCCCGCTATCTAGCGGGAGAGGGAGGGAGCGTTGGAGGAACCGGATGAAGACGAAGTTTCATCATGATGATGCTCATCGTGATGACCGCAGCTCTCTTCTATGTGATGGTAGTTTAGATGATCGATATCGACTTGTAATGTGAAGACAAACTCGCTACTCGCGGTCTCGAGACTTGTAATATAATGTTCTATCTTTGTTCGGTCTTTTCAATTCGGAGACTAATATGATGAATTGTATTCGGAGACTAATATGATGAATTGTATTCAAAGACTAATCTTCTATTGTATTCGATGAATCTGTTGTTGATGTGTGCTGTCTATATTTTGTCAAATTATACATTTTGTAACCTGTGCAAAAAACAGAAAATAAAAAATAAAAAAAACCTAATATTCATACTAATGGCGCATCACATGACAGTGCGCCATTAGTACGACAAAGCATACTAATGGCACACCACTGGTCAGTGCGCCATTAGTATGCCGCGTTGATTCTTGATGGCGCATTCGTGGTCGTGCGCCATTAGTATGCCAAAGCACTGGGTATACATGGCCCCGGGAGGCATACTAATGGCGCATCAGTAGTTTATACTAATGGCGCACTGGTGGTGCGCCATTAGTATATCAGATACTAATGGCGCACCACTGGTGCGCCATTAGTAAAAATTACTAATGGCGTGCTAGTAATGGCGCACCAGTGATGCGCCATTAATGGCCAAATTAGGTGCGCCATTAGTAGCGGTTTTTCTAGTAGTGTTGGCTGGAGGAAACACGTGTCGGCTCATCGCTGGGACAGATGTCATCCACTCATTGGACAGAAGGCGCCTATGATACATCGACACGTGGCACGGCCCAACAGAGGCCCATTCCTGTGAAAAGGCCGGCCCATTTGACTTGGTCAAAAGGTGGCGGGCCGGCCCATGTAAAGCCTGTTAACGGCCTATTCGCATATAGCCCATTTATAGCCCGCTAACCCAAGGCCCATTACGCCCTATCCGAATTAGGCCCAGTAGCGTCATATGGGCCACCCAATATGATTCCAGCCCGTTTTCACTTCTGGCCCATGAATGGCCCATGACGTCTTTCGGCTCATATGAGGCCCTATGTAACTCTTGGCCTATTAACGGCCCTATCTTTCGGCCTTCTCAGAGCCCATTTATTCTTGGGCTCATTTCCAGCATTCATTTACTTACGGCCCGTTACTGTCATTTTCTGCTTATGGGCCAAATTCAGCCCGTGGTTACAGTCGGCCCGTTTGTGGTCCGTTAACACGTTGGGCCGTTTTCATAGCGTCATGAACACGGCCTATTAACGATGGCCCATTATGGTCGGCCCATGAACGGACGATTCCAACTCTAGCCCGTTTACGGCCATAATGCGGCCTGTTAGTGGCCCATGTTTGGCCAATCGATCATACTGCCCGTATAAGGCCCATTGATGATACGGCCCGCAGAAGGCACATTGTTTCTACGGCCCGTTGAAGGCCCACTACTTATACGGCCCGTGGAAGGCCAACTGTTTCTACGGCTCGTAGGTCCAGTGTCACTACAGTAAATATTAGCCCATGGTTATTGTGGCCTAGTTTTAAAAAATAGGTTATTGCAGCCACTAGCAAACTGCAGAAAAAGAACTGCACTGACTACAAGCAAACAAATAAACAAGACAACAAGGAAATAAATAAGCAAGCAACTTACACTAGGCTATCACGGCTATTACACATATTACATCCACTGGGCATCAAAGTTCGCCACCAGTGCAAATATAGGGAACACAACATCATATAAACGCCGCAGCAAAACAAGTCCAGAACTGAAACCACTTCAGAAGAGCTCAAGAAACAATATCCTGGGTACCCATAATGCTAGCAAGATGCTTAGCAAGCTTATTAACTTTCTCTTGTTTGGCGCTTAAGTCCTCCAGCGCTTGCTGTTGCACCAGAAAGTATGCATCTGAATTCTGCAGGGACTTCCTCAGTCCTTCGGCTTCGCATAACATCTGATCGATGTGTTTCAACTTGAAGTTGAGACTCAAGAAGCCGAACTGATTCAGGCAACGAGTTCGAAGAGCTGGTGCCAAGAAGTGGTAGCCAAGAATCTCGAACACTACATCAAGACAGGACTTTGGGGTTGTCTCAGTGTCCTCAATATAGTTTTTATCAGCTTTCTTGGAGACCAACAGGGATGTCTCACTATCTTGAACCTTATGTGCATTACTTTCTTTACCATTTCATAACAGGGTACTCTTCTCCAATATTTTATCCGCGTTCTAAAAGAGAAACAAACGAACACATCTCAGGTTTACAATGTATTATATGAAACTCATTTTGGTAAACCAGTTCAGTAGTAAGGTGGACAGTATAACAGCATGAAACAAACATATATCTATGTAGTATGGTCCTTTGTATGGTCTATATCATTCTAGTTTATGTTGCCAAATCAAGATAGATAGAGTTTGAATCATATCTATTTAAGACAAAGCAGCATAGACAGAATATAAGTGTGGGAAACTACACAACAATAACAACACTTGTAATGTGCATGGCATGAGAACATAACTTTTTATTCAATTGAAACTGAAATCAACATAGAGCAAGTTACAACAGCAAACAGCCAAACACGTTGAAGAAACAGGTTTAAAACATACCTGTTGCGCCATTGGAGTTTCGATTGCATCCTTCAAATTTGAAATTGGTTGGTATCAGTAAATACAGTGATGCAAGAGCAAAGTAGTATGAACCATAGCTACGGAACCTGACCTGAGAACAATTCTTCTTCTGCTTTAAGCGTTGACTTCGGGTTCGGAGTGGTGGTCCTCGTGATTTGGGCACTGCAGTTGCCTTACTAACTGCTCGTGTTTGGGTGCTCTGTGGTGGAGACGGTGCTGTATCAACGGGAGCTGGGTGTCTATCTGCTGGGGTTGGGGTTAGAAGGGGTGTATCTGGTTCTCTGTCCAACTGGGTAGGGGTACAATCTGCATGAGTGTGGGTTATGTGTGGTGGGGCTGATTCTTGGGCAAGTACAACCGTGGTTCTATCTGCATCGACAGTGTAGCACGATCTTTTCAAGACCGTGTTTTTACTCCCACAGATACTGCCATCACTCCCTCCAATTGAAATGGCTGATAAACAAGAAAAGTAATTGAATATGCAGACATTGTAAGATAGACAGGTGCAATGGGTAGTAGGGAAGAAAACAGGGCATGAAATAATTCACATTTATGTTTTCTAAGCAAACAGAATTGCAGGACATAATTTCACATATATGAAGGCTAATTAAACAGGATAGCATGACACAATTTCACATGTATGATGGATAACTAAACATGATAGAATGACATACTTCAAAATATGATGACTATGTGAACAGGATGACATGATATAACTATACGATGTGTCTATTAAAGTGGTTGGCATGCCATAAATCACAAACATGCCATCGATGGAAACATGATGGCATGATATAATTCACGGACAGAATGACATAATTTAAAATATGATGACTATGTAAACAGGATGAGATGATATAACTATATTATGTCTTTAGAAAATGGGTTGGCATGCCATAATTCAGATACATGATGTCTATGTAAACATCATGGCTTGACATAATTCAAATATATGATTTATATACTAAGGAAGTGAGCAAAGGGCAATTGCATATATGATGTGTCAACTAAGGAGATGACATTCAATATTGTGTATATGATGTAAAAACTAAGCATTGTAATACAACATATGCATTATATGAGTAATATAACCCTGCCAAGTTTGAGCATACACCTCAGGGGGATAATAGGACTGGTCATCTGCCTCTGAATCCTCCTCTGAAGAGCTATCTGTAACCAGCAAGATATTTGCTTCAGCAGATAGCATTGTCTGCTCTGAAGACCTTGTTTTCACTCCAGATTTCTCCATCACCAATTCAAATGGCTGATGCACAGTAAGAGCAGTTGAATATACAAACATTGTCGACAAAAGCAATGAGAAGTACAAAAAAAGGACGGCATGATATAATTCACATATATGACGCTTGCCTAAACAGCATGGCATTGCATAATTCACATACATAATGCCTTGCAACAAGATAACATTGCATAATTCACATATATAATGTCTTGCAACAAGATGGCATTGCATAATTCACATATATGGTAATTAGACACTAAACAGGTGGCATTCACACAAAACATGTCTAAACTAAGCAAATGACATAGCAATGCAAGATACCATACGCACGATATGAGTAACATAACCCTGCCAATTTAGGTCATGCACCTCAGGGGGGAAATATGACTGGTCATATATCTCTGAATCCTCCTCTGAGGAGCTATCGGTAACCAGCAAGACATGCGCTTCGTCAGATAGCATTGTCTGCTCTGAAGACCTTGTTTCCACTCCAGATTTTTCCATGACCGTGCCAAATGGCTGGCCTTACAGGAAGAGTAATTGAATGTACTAAAATTGTTGACAAATTTAACACATAATAAAAAATGATGGCATGATATAATTCACATATAAGATGGTGGCTAACCAGGGTGGCATTGCAAAATTCACATATATGATGCCTGGCTAGACAAGGTGGCATTGCATGATTCACATATACGATAAAGAAACTAAACAGATGGCATTGACACAAAGCATGTCTAAACTAAGCAGAATACATCTTTAATGTATATAGTAAGCAATGCAAGGCACCATATGCATGATATTACCAACATCAGCATGCCAAGTTAGAGCGAAGACCTCATGGGGTAAATAGGAGTGGTCTTCTCCTTCTGAATCCCCCTCAGAACAGTTATCTTCCTCTTGATTACGGTCCGAAATGGGTGGAGGGGGGCTGCCTTTGCGCCCACCATGGAATGACGTCTGCATGAAATTTTATTGCCACGCAAGGCTCGTCTCTTTTGCTCTACATGATCAGTTACACTGTGTACAATAACTGGCATGCATAGGAATAAAACATAGTGAGATTATGTAAGGAGTACATGCACAAATCCAGAGTGATGGTAGCAAACTGTGGATAGACCCAAAACCAATGATAGCAGGCAGATAATAGCTTTAGTTAAAAAATACAGATAATGGCTCCTTTAATGTTTGTTTGCACCCAACATGAAACTCATAGTAGACACCGGAGATTAACCAGATAGTAGACAGATAGTACTGATTTCTGCCCCAATATGTACCCCACAACCACTTAAAAACTCAAGTTTCAGCATTAGTTTGGACCTGATTCGGAGTCTAATAGGTGAACACGATGATAATGTAGCATGTCATCATATTAAGCGACGCATAACGTAAGCAGACACGGATGAGTGCGACCTCTCTTGCGGACCCGTGTAGTCCTCAAGGTCATCTGCTTAGTTGATGATGGTAATGCAGTTGTCGTGGCTGCCGGCGGCGGGGAAGAAGATCTGAGGCGGCGAAAGACAGTCTGGAGAGCGGATCCTTGCTGTGGTGAACCCTTCCGTCGTTGGAGCGCTGAGCTGGGGTGGAACACAGCGCCACAAGAGCAGGACAAACCACACAAGGTTTTCATTGACACATATCTGTAACAGAAGTAATTGAGTAAGGGATTTATTGAATTTGAGGATTCTAACAATGCAGGGATAGGAAATAGACAGTAATAGGATAGGAATGCACGTGCAAAACAAAGAATTTAAAAACACAGGATTTCTGCCAATCTGGGTGTTTGATTCACAACAATTGGAAGATCACATGATGCAAATAAGCATGGTGAGATTAAGTCAAACCACAAGAAAATGTACGGTTATAATGCTATTATGCTACTATCTCTTAGTCTTGTGCTTAATGAATAGGAATATGAAAAGGAGGAGAAGTGGAAATTAGAATTCCTACGGTTTTTCTTTCAAGGAGACACTAAAGGAACAAATCCTTAAGTTTTCCTTTGCTCCATTCCTTTGCACCAAATTCATGAAAAGTAGTACCATGGGAAACTTTCCAATTCCTATGTTTTTCATTCACTTTTCCTTTCAAGCACTGGCGATTCTAGTAGGCAGGCTTGAGCAAGGAAAATCCTACACTAAAAAATGTTTTTGTGCTACTTCTATTACTTTGGACCCAGGCCACTGCCATACTAGCTCAACTCCCAGGCCCATCGACAAATGCACAACTCAAACGCGCAGAGATAAATAATGATGGCGTTCAAGAGAGTCCATCACGGATAGCTAAGTTGCCTGGTACCTCACTGCTTGTCATATAGTAGGATAAAATAATCGTATTTCCCGTTACCACAAGTGCTCAGTGGACAATATATATAACATGTAGAGTAAAAAAGTGATGCAACAAGTGTACAACCTCTTTGGCGAAGCCATGTCGATCTCAGCGTGATTGGGTTGGCGGTGAGGATGCTCCGCTGACTTTGCTGTCGGGGAGGAATAAGATCTTAGGCGTCCCGGAGATGGAGCCCGAGGTACTGCTCATTTGTGATGGAGGTTTTAAATCGTTGGAGTAGCTCCGGTGAGTTGTACAACACCGAGGCTGAAGCAGGACAAGAGAGACAACGAACAACGTTAACCTGAGTGGAATTCTAATAGCATCTCCAATACATGACGTAAAATACATAACCACAAAGTGCTAGATGTAAAATACATCAGCCGCTCATCTCTGAACTTAACTGTCGAAACTGAACTTAACTGTTGAAACTGAACCTAACTGTCAAAACTGAATTTTGCTGTCGAAACTGAATTTTGCTGTCGAAACTGAACGCACTAGCAAGGTGAGGCTACACGTCGGTCGACTGACTTTTTCATCTCTGGTCAGTCGATTTTGCTGCCGTTGGATACGAAATCAAGGGCCTGCGGTTCATCTTCAACCTCCACCCCCCTGAGCCGCCAGCCACCACCGGCCAAACAGCAGCCCCCTGCCCGCCTCGAAAACACTCCCCACCGCCGGTCCGCTGCCGCCCCGGCCATCCCTCTAGGCCCCCTGTGCCAAGCTTTTTCTCCGGCGATCCCCACGCCACCGCCCCGCCAACGCCCCGCCACCGCCGGCGACCACCGCCCCCATCCTGAACCCTAAGATAGATAGTGGGGTACCTCTCCGGTGAGCCCCCCTCCCGTCTGCGGCTGGTTCTTCCGTCACCCAGTGAGCCCACCTTGAAAATCAGTGACCCAAAAATCGATTCAGTCGACTGAAGTGTAGCCAAATCGGAGCAGCATCACAAGCAAGAGCAAGAGCGAGAGCAGCAGCGCGAGCAAGAGCAATAGCAAGAGCAGACCAGGCAGGGGACCGAGAGCAAGAGCAGAGCAGTAGCGCGAGCGAGAGCTAAAGCAGCAACAGCTCCTACTGATGTGGACGTCGCCGCCGAGGGAGCGACGCCGTGGAGGAAGTGGCCGGCGATGCCGCCGTGGATGGAGCCGCGCCGTGTCGGCTCGGGACCGAGCGCCGGCAGCACCGTGAGATCGAATCAAGAAGAAAATGCGGCGATTAGTGTACAACCTCTTTGGTGGCGCAGATTAGGCCGCAGCTTCATCTGAGGAAACGGTGATGATGATGCTCTTCCGATGGTGCAGGTGAAGACGGCGGTGTGGGAATGGAGGTGGCTCGAAAGACGAGGGGAACATCGGGGCAACTCCTTGGAGGTGGAGGACGAGGTGGCCAATCCGGCGGGATGATGAGATCGACGACGGATCCTCATCCGGTACGGTGGATGAGGGACGTCGAGGTGTTGCTGTGGACGACGTCGTCGGGGAAGAGGCTTCGGCTGGGTGGCGGACGGAGCAGGGTGTGGGGTTTCGTCGCGGGTTTTCGCGGCCTCGGTGTACGAATGGGTGGGCGGATGGGATGGCAGTGGGGAACCATGGCTTAGAGACGCACTTGTCCGAAATGTGGCGTAAGTTACGAAAGTACCCCCCACCGATTTGAGGTGGTTCTTTCGGTTCGGGGGTACCATGGGCATTTCGCGTATCGGGATTTCACAGGAGGTGGGAGTTTTCGCGCGCATTGTAATTTCGGAATAGCAAGGCGCGGGTTGAGATGGAGGGAGTTGTCGGAGCACAACGAGACAAAGATATATTTTAAATATTTGGGCTAACAAGGCTCGGGTTGAAGAGGCGGGAGTTTCGCAGCACGATAGACAGAGATGCTAGCTTCAATTTTTCGGCATTAGAAGGCGCGGCTTGAAATTTCGTAAGAAAAGCTTAACGTGTACCCAAAAAAAGACAATTTGCACCTCAACACGCACAACACACACACAAACACCATTTAGACTAGAGTAAGGTACACGTGCATTACACGCATGAGATTTGGCAACGAAATTATGAATAAATACCACATTATAGCATGCAAGCTTTGAGTCATATATGCATGATGTAGATGTTCGTTTAATTCTTATAGTTCATTTCATTCAAAATCATCTAGTTTTTATAAGAAAGCTAATCTATTTTAAGATTCATGGAATTGTGCGTTGTAAGACATAAAGTAAAAATAAATAATGGCAAATCATGTAGAAAAACATTTGGGCAATTCTGATACGGAAGATTCTAGAACAAATAAGAAGTGCTTGTGTTTTGATGTTTGTGCATTATGCTTAAGTTCAACCATGGAGTCTTTTAGATTATACATGTGCCGAAATCTGGTGGAATCTAGATGATATCCAACGGCCAATAGTGCTCAAATTTGCCATCTTTGGACCATTGGATTCGCCTCATCCAACGACCATCTTTCAAAGTTAAAGTTACCCGCACACAATATAAAAAATTAATATATATATATATATATATATATATATATATATATATATATATATATATAGGTGTATAGATATAGATATGTGACGCGAAAGCCGCCCATCATCTCCAATTGGAATAGTGTGTCCATGCACGGATGCGACGTGGGCAAATGATGTCTGCCATCGGTATCTCAAATTCAAATCAGTCTGACCTTGTTCAATGTGTATACATTACAACATGCTCGTTTCCAAACCACACCGCGCAGATCTCCGTTATATTCATGCATGCATGGGTTTCAAACATCAGGATCTCTTATTCAAATATTTGAATTCAACTTTACATTGATTATGACCTCACCTATTCTTTTACACCCACATAGTAGTCTTCTCTTTATAATTGTACCACTAACTTTCTCTCGTGCATGCATGCACACACACTACCATTCGTCATTATCTATCGCACGCATGCAATCTTTTTCTTCAGGTCGGTCTCCCATGAAGGCACACACCCACACACATCCCCCTCTCCATCATACCAGGCATTCTTTATCTCTCACGCCTGCATGCGCAACGATCGATGTTCCTCTATGTATGTGTGTATATAGCTAGGTCTTTCATAGTTTTCCACACAAACCGATCAATCGATATATCCAGTGAGGTCTCACCCTCTTTCCCACGTCCACATCGATCAATCTATACCTCTCTATATAGGATTAACATAAATAGCTAATACACCCACATTAATTATATATCCAACGTCCCCCTCTCATCATCCATGCCTTCCGCTTCATCTCTCAGATGCGTGCACAATGGCGAAGACAGGGGCAGTAAGGGCCCGGCCCCCCCCCTAACATCACTATATATCGAGGCTAATATGAATGTGATCATTAGACAATTGCTGCTAAAAAGGTTTAATTTCATGAATTGACCCTCCTCGTAAAGGATTAGCAATGCTTACCCCCCTAGCTCATTTATTTTTCATGGCTCCGCCATCATTACAACAGCGCACGTGTTCGCCCCCTCTCTCTAAATATCGATCTCGCACTTGTGCATTCCTTCATAGTCTCCCTCCACTCGGCCGCTCGCACCATCTTCTAGCCCCCCACCGGATTCTGCCACATGTACAATCTAGCAGACTCCATGGTTGAACTTAAGCATAATGCACAAACCTCAAAACAACAGTGGTTCTCTTTTGTTCTAGAATCTTCCGTATCATAACTGCCCAAACTTTTTTTCTAGTTGAATTGCCATTATTTGTTTTTACTTTATGCTTTACAACGCACAATTCCATGAATCATAAAATAGATTAAGGGCTTCTTTGATTCAAAGGATTCTCAAAGGAATTTTGGAGGATTCTAATCATTAGGAATTTTTCCTATCTTGGTTGTTTGATTTGTAGGATTGTAAACCATAGGAATTTTTCCATATGATTCATTTGCACTAGATTTCATAGGAAACATCCCATCCACTCAAAACTCTTTGAAATAATTCTGCGTTTTTTCTATGCACAATCAAACACTCGTACAATCCTGTAGGATTCAAGACGACATTCCACTATAATACCATGTTTTTCCTATTCACGCGTTCTTAGCTTTTTTATAAAAACTAATTTGATTTTGAATGAGATGAACTATAAGAATTAAACGAAGGGCTACATCACGCATATATGACTCGGAGCTTACATGCTATAGTGTGATATTTATTCATAATTTGGTTGCAAAATCTGATGCGTGCAATGCACGTGTACATTACTAGTACTTTGAGTATGTGCAAAACACGTAAATTAGAATACCAATGGCACGCTACACAGTGTCTCTCTTACAGTTCATGAAGCCACGTGGCACATGTGGAGGCGTTGTCGCGACCTCCTTGCGTGGATTGATCACAGTGACGTGCTGCTGGTTCCAGAAGAATGTACTCGTCCTCCCTGAGCCATACTGGCGGTACATGCACGAAGCGAAGATGTGCACGCACGCCACACACGCACTCATTCCTCGCACGCTGCATCGCTGGGTACACGGGCGGACGCAATTTTGTACCAAGATCCACCCCATGTGATAATTTGAAGCGTGTAAAGTCGTTCACTTCATTGATGGTCAATTAATACAAAGCATGCAAATTGAGTGGACGTGAGGGCGGAAGAAAGACATTATTACTCCACTGCGCGCATGCGAGTAGTTAAATCGTGGGTTGCTAGTAGTACTTCCATTGGTCTCTGTCGGTGTCAAAACCGGCGGATCTCGGGTAGGGGGTCCCGAACTGTGCGTCTAGGCGGATGGTAACAGGAGACAAGGGACACGATGCTTTACCCAGGTTCGGGCCCTCTTGATGGAGGTAAAACCCTACGTCCTGCTCGATTGATATTGATACTTGTGGATGTTTACAAGAGTGGATCTACCACGAGATCAAGGAGGCTAAACCCTAGAAGCTAGCCTATGGTATGATTGTAAGGGTTGTTGTGATTCTAGTCCTACGGACTAAAGCCATCCGGTTTATATAGACACCGGAGAGGGCTAGGGTTACATAGAGTCGGTTACAATGGTAGGAGATCTACATATCCATATCGCCAAGCTTGCCTTCCACGCCAAGGGAAGTCCCATCCGGACACGGGGAGAAGTCTTCAATCTTGTATCTTCATAGTCTTGGAGTCCGATCGATGATGATAGTCCGGCCACGGCTGATGATGGTAGTCCGGCTGTCCGGACACCCCCTAATCCAGGACTCCCTCAGTAGCCCCTGAACCAGGCTTCAATGACGATAAGTCCGGCGCGTATATTGCTTGGCATTGCAAGGCGGGTTCCTCCTCCAAATGATAGAAGATTGTGAACACCAGGATAGTGTCCAGCTCTGCAAAATAAATTCCACATTCCACCGTAGAGAGAATAATAATATATACACAAGTTCAATCTGCTGACGTTTTCCGTGGCATGACGTCACACCACTACCAAGTCATTACTCGAATTGTCTTTTACTTTACCACCTCGGCGCATTTAGCGAAGCGTTTTCCTTGGCACGTCTTGTCGAAGCAGAGATCGTGTTTCCCCTTAATCCGGGATTCTCATCAATACGGGCGTGGGTAACCCAACCGCCATTGATGGTGACGCAACAGGAGATAAGCGAGTTTTACCAGGCGGCGGGGACGCGTAAGACTTCGCCCGCCCATATAAGGGATAAGGATTCACCTTCTCACCTACGCCTTCTTCCTCCTTTGCTTATCCATCTCCGCGCACTCGAGCTCCAGCGCCCAAGTTCGCGCATCTCGTCTCAACCTTCTCCGACCATGTCCGGAGCAGGAAGTAAATGGTTGGTCTCCACCGTAAAGGAGGAGCAAATCGCCAAACTGCGCGGCGCCGGATACCTCTCCAGCGACATCGCGCACCGGCTGCCCGACGAGGGGCAGCTCATCCCCACCCCCAGGCCCCATGAGAGGGTCGTTTTCCTTCCCCACTTCCTCCGCGGACTGGGCTTTCCACTTCACCCCTTTGTCCGGGGGCTCATGTTCTACTACGGCCTGGATTTCCATGATCTGGCCGAACTTCATCCTCAACATCTCGGCGTTTATCGTCGTGTGCGAGGCTTTCCTCTGCATCCAGCCCCACTTGGCTTGTGGCTCAAGACCTTCAATGTCAAGCGAAGGTAGTGAAGGGCACTCAAGCGGAGTCTTGGGCGCCATGTTGGGCAAGATGCCCAACGTCCTTTGGTTTGAAGGGGCCTTCGTGGAATCCGTCAAGGGGTGGCAATCGGGGTGGTTCTATATCACCGAGCCGCGTGACCCTAAATGGGCGGCGGCCCCCGAGTTTAGATCTGGTATCCCCACGCAGCTCACCTCCTGGAAAGAGAAGGGCTTGCTATGGGGTAGTTCGAAGGAGCTGACGGGACTCCAAGCCTGTATCAAGAAGCTGGTGAAGAAGCTCAGGCTGGTTAACATGGTCCAGGTCATGCTCGCCCGCCGGATTCTCCCATGCCAAGAGCGGGCATTCAATCTATGGGAGTTCGATCCGGAACAGCACCAGGCGCTAAGCCAGCTCTTCGACACAACGTACGAAGGCGCCTGGAAGGTGCTGTTCAAGGGCGCCGAAGCCCCCGCATCCGCCGATCAAGATCGCGGATTTCGCCGCAGCGCCAGCCGACGAGGTAAGTGATTCTACCCCTTTACGGGACACTTGTTTTCATAGTTTGACTCTATGCGGGTTTTAATTTCCCTTTTCCTTTGATAGGACTGGATGAGGAAGGCGGAGCAGATTACTGTCCGGCTCCTATGCCGAGAAAACCCAGAGGCGCTCGTCTAGCGAGGCTGCTGGTTCCGGCACCGCACGTGGTGCCGGAGAAGAAGGCCAAGAAGGAGGCCACGGGTGCTCGAAGAGTGCCCGTTTTCAGGTGTCCAACGACTCCGGGGCTGACTCCTCCCCCGAAAATGAGGAGGAGGAAGAGGACTCTCTCCCATAGTAGTGAGAGAGAAAGAGGAAGGCTTCCCCAACAGGGGATGCCGAAGGGTCCAAGAGGGGAAGGACTATTCCCCTGGACAGCTCCGCCAATGTCAATGTTGGCGAAGAAGAATGGCCTTCAAGGGCCAGGCCTCCGGCGAGATCGTAAGTATCCGGATTCCTGAATGATTTATAATTTCTTTTTCTGTGTCACATAGTGTCATTCTAATGCCGCATGCTGCCTGTAGTCCGGCCAGTGATGATCTCCCCGCTTCATCGAGCGGGTCGTTGGCTCCGTCGGATGTAGACTCCATCCCGACCGCCTCCACCCCTCGCGACACCGAGGACGCCGAGGTGGGATCCCAAGAAGGGACCCATCGGGGGGAGGCTCGAGGCGCCACAAGGCGTCCTCCGGACTTTGCGCCGGACTCCACAGTGGAACCCGCAGTGGTTCCGGAGTCCGCCGGGCGGCCCTTCAACGAGCGAAGGCAAGACCGTGACGCCGCGGCTTCCGGCCCAACCGAGTCGCCGGGCAATTTGTTGGAGGCGCTGCAGAGCGCTTCCATCGAGGAAGAACACCGCACTATTATGAGTGCGGTGATCCAGAAGGTGCAGCTCGCCAAGAGCGGGCTGACCGGAGCCTGCAGTAGCCTTCTATCAGGCTTTGAGGTAAGAAGTTAAAAATATGCAATGTAATACCGCATAGACAGTAGCCCCTGATGCTCGGTTCGGTGTTCAGAAAGAAAAGCCGGACTGAGGATCTGAAAAAAAAGATATCTGTGAGGTTGCTAAAAAATTATGTCAATATGGGTTGCAGGCTGCGCTGCTGACCACTGCCGCACTAACTGCGGAGGTCGGTGCTTTGAAGCAGGAGCTCGAGCGGTCCGAGCAAGAGCTCGGCCGTGCCAGGAAGCAGCTCCAGGACAAAGAAGGTGAGTAACACCACTTTGAACTTGTACCTTCTGAGAAAAGGATTTAGGTTGCAACAAAAAATAACAAGGATAACATGGGTGCTGCAGGGCCCACGAGCGAGGTGGCGACCACTGAAGGAGGCCGTGTCCGTGGCCGAACATAATCACGGCCACGGAGCGGGCAGAGCGAGAAAAGCAGGGGGCGCGGGTGGCGGTGGTTCAGCAAGAGCTCCAGGCTCTCATGGAGAAGCATGAGAGTTTGGAGCGTGACTCAAAGACTCGAGAGTCCGAGCTTGCCTCGGCTCTCGAAAGTGCCAAAACCACCAAGGCCGAGGCCCATAAGTCCCTTCAGAGATTGAGTTGATGAGGAAGATAGTGGCGGGTAAGGCATTTTTCATGCAAAGCAAGCATGTGAATGTAAATTACGTGTTACTTACCCGAATTCGGAGCTCTCGAGGCGTTTGCAGATCTGCCTCGCAGGTGTCTACGATGCCGCCGCATTCTACCGAGCCGAGGAGGGAGCTCAACGGAGAAGGTCGTCTGGTTTCAGTATGCTGAGGCCGGCCATCCGGTGCACCCTAGCGACCAGCTGAAGCAGCTGGTCGAGCTTCACAAGGTGGCCGAGCAGGCCATCAAGGGCCTCATAGTTCGGCTGTGGCCTGGAGAGGCCATGCCTGGGAGCTACTTCGGCCTCGTGCGACGGCTGGTGGATGTGTGCCCCTGGGTGGAGGTTATCAAGCGCTCCGCCTGTATTGAAGGTGCTCGTCGGGCCCTTGCCCGCAAAGGTGCATTGGGGCAAGCTGGATGCGGAGAAGCTAATCACTGACGCGCCACCAGCGGGCAAGGAACATCGTACGCCCGAAATCTACTATAAGGTTGTCCTGAAGGGTGCCCGCAAGATTGCGGATGAGTGCCCCAGGGATGTAATTTTTGAGTAAATTCGCAATGTGTTATCCTGTGCGCTGAAAACTTTGTTCATATGCGCTAAGCAACGCTTGTTAATTTAAATTATTACCTTCTGTGCGGCCGTTTATTAAATCTGAGAGATGGCAAGTCGTCGGCTTCAGCCCCCATGCCACGAGCGCTGGGGTGTTCGGGAAAAACTTGAGCGCTCTAGTTCCCATTTTTGGGTCCATCGAGGGAGGCGCTCAACACAACGAACAAGGCAACCGGACTTATAGTGCTTGAACACTCTCACTTAGCCATAGAATTCTATAATTTTAAATTTTGGCGAAGCCCCGATTTTGGCACTGCGGAGTCAATGTTGGAGCTAGAGGCGCTCTTGGGGACGCATGCAGGTTGACACACCATGGAGATCAGTTTGGAAATGCCTGAGAAAGAAGGCGAAACACGATGTGGCATCTAAGGTAGCATTAGCTTTTTAGGTGAAATCTGCAACACAAGTTTAGCCGGAGTGAAAAAGGTTGCATCTGGGCTGCGAGTAACAGTCCTAGATGCAGCTGGAAGAGATCCTCTGCTAGCTAAGAACATAAGTTCCTGGTACTGTAACAACAGGGAACAATTATTCAGTTTAGCCAGCAAACCTAAATGGCATGAAAACCAATAAGAAGAAACTGTGTTGTATGCTGAAACGTTGTTGAATAAATTGAAAGAACCAACGTAGAAGATAGTTAATTGCGTTGTCTTTGGCTTGGGCATGCCCCTTTAAAATTGGCGACCACTAGGCATCAGACTACAGCAGGATTGCATCCATCAGACCAGTCATGCACCGTACGATGAAGGTAATCCGGGCCATCCAATTGCCAGGCGGCCCATCGCGGAGGGAGTGTAATTAGCGCTAATTAATTGCTTCCTTGTACGTAATAACTGCTTCCTGAATGGACGCCCTGGACGTACGCCTTCCTTCGCCAGGCTTTGCTAGCGATCGACTCGGGCTATTTCGTGGCGCGAATGCTTCCCTTCCGTACTTGCAAAAATGACGCATCTCAGCCGCGAAATTGAGTACCGTGGGATCCCCGATGCAAACTGGTGTCGTGCTTCGTGTCCGGGCATGAGTTCAGAAGCTATGGGGGGTTCTGCAGCTGGGCTTAATCGGCCTTACGAGAATCCACCGGTTGTGAACAATGGAGTTGAAGAGGTAAGTTGAACAAATTCCATATAGTTTAGCGTTTTTGTTTGTTTTATCTGGAGATTTGGGGTAGTTCTGATGGATGCTCGCTGTCGGATGCAAGATTCTTTAGTTGTGAACATGTAGTATGTGATTCTTGATGGTAGAATTATGAAAATGATGATACGTAGTCAGAAGCTTGATGTCTTGCTCCATGGTGCAATTTGAAAAGCTGATTGAAGCTTACATGTTACTGTCGTGTAGTGTCAGATATGTGCTAGTGTGTAGCGTCAGGGTTGGCGCAATGCTGTTTTTAGTGCATCATCTGCTGAATTTCGCCTGAATAATTCATTGGTGTATGTAGTTAGTATCTCCTATATTCCCGTAGATTAATATGATGCGATGTTTGAGTAGGGATAGATGCTATTCTTTCTTTCTGATGATACGTAGACAGAAGCTTTGTGCGTTGCTGCATGGTGCACTATGAATATACGATTGAAGCTTACATATTACTGTCGTGTACTGTCAGAGTTGAGCTAGTGTGTAGCGTCAGGGTAGGCGGAATGATATTCTTAGTGCATCATCTGCTGAATTTCGCCTGAATAATTCATTGGAGTATGCTGTTTATATTTCTTCTATTCCCGAAGATTAATAGGATGCAATGTTTAACTAGGGATCGATGCATTCGTTTAAAATGTAGAATTCAGATATAGTTAGTGTGGCATAACTGAATTTTGGAGCAAGTTCAAGGATGCAAATGTCGATGCTAAATAAAATTTTCATTGTAGGATGAAATCATGGATGACTTGGAAGCTGACACGTATATGCCATTTGTTGATGATGCAAGTACTCCTCGACCAGCTGCGCCATATGTAGGTCAGGTGTTCGACACCATCGAGGAAGCACAGAATGTGTATAATAAGTATGCAAAGAAGCTTGGTTTTGGCACTAGGATTTGTTACACAAAGAGGACACAAAAGAAGGGTTGTGACCACATAATCAGGAGAGAGTATGAGTGTGTTCATGCAAGGGGAGGAAAAGGGTAGGCAGGAGGAAAACATGGTGGATGTGATCCTGAATGGTATGACGCAACAGAAGACGATGGCACTGAAGCGAACGAAGAACCAGATTTTGGTACAAAAAAGGTTGCTCCGCAACGGTGCAGGAACAAGGTGAATAGGCATGAATGCAGAGCACGGATGGCAGTGTTGTTGAGGAATGGAAAATGGGAAGTCTCTGTTTTTGAGGAGCAACATACACACCCAATGATGAGTAGGGAAGAATGGACGAGGTTCTACAGATCTCACAGGAAGGTGCCATATGAGGACTACATGTTTCTGAAGACACTGCATAATCGAAACATACCAACCGCATTGATCATGGCTACACTTGGAGACCTGCATGGTAAAACAGGTAACCTGCCATACACTGACAGAGATGTTGCAAACATTCGAACTAAGATGAGAAATGAGGTGTCCTTAAATGATATGGCAAAAACGATGGAGTATTTTGAGAAGCTTCATGCAGAGAGTCCATGGTTCTATTATGCAAAGTTGGAGGATGAGAATAAAGCAGTGAGGGCCCTTTTTTGGGTGGATGGACGGACCCGGGAGGCATACAAGAAATTCAAGGACTGCGTATTTTTTGACACAACGTTCTGTACGAACAGGTATGATATGCCATTTGCACCAATCGTGGGGATCAACAACCACATGCAGACCATAATGTTAGGGTGTGCGTTGGTTCCGGATGAAAAAATAGAGACATTCAAGTGGGTGTTTGAGAGGTGGATGGATGCAATGGGGCATGATCCTCCTGGGTGCATAATGACTGATCAAGACCAAGCAATGGCGACATCTATTGGTATGGTGTTTCCTGGTATAATACACAGATGTTGCAAGTGGCATGTCCTGAGGATTGCGAAGGAAAAACTTGGTATGCTGTTTAGGACAAGAGAGGATTTTGAGAAAGAATTCTATTATTGTGTGAATGGGACGGACACCGTGGAGGAATTTGAGGATGCATGGAAGCAGATGGTATTGAAGCATGAGCTTGTTGAGCACACGCATTTGATTAACATGTGGGATTGCAGGAAAACTTGGGCACCGGCGTACTTTAAAAAGAATTCCTTTCCCTTCACTGGAACCACAGGCAGATCAGAAGGCCTAAACTCGTTCTTCAAGAAGCTTGTGCACCCGCATGACTCGGTGTGGCAATTCGTGAAGCAGTACGAGTACATCCAAGAAACTAGGCTAGTCCGGGAGGACATTGCAGGGTTCCTTGGGGAGGCGACGGTTGCACCTTTGTGGTCCAGGTAAGGGAGGTCATTTTCATAAATTTACAGTAATGACGGTTCATGCATCATCTGTACTGATGGATTGCTTCTGTGTTGTTTATTGTATGCTTCCGTAAGCAGTACTAAGTAGGTATTGTTTTTTTCGCTAGGTACAAGATTGAGGAGCAGGCTTCAAAGTTTTACACCAGGGCTGCCTTTGTAAAGTTCAAAGCAATGATGGAGGAAACAACAGCGTTGATGATTAATCCGCTAGAAGGTAATAATTTTAAGTTTGAGCTTCGACGTTGTGATCCAAGTTCCAGTAAAATCCGTGTGGTTGTTATCGACACAGTAGACAAATCGTATGACTGCTCATGCAACCGATTCCACATGAATGGGATCCTATGTCATCACATCCTGAAGGTCATGGTGCATACTAATGTGCAAGTAATACCGGAGAAGTACTTGTTGTACAGATGGTCTGAGGAAGCAACCATTAGACCTGCAAAAAGCAATGTTTTGGTTCAGATGAACCAGAAACAAATACTTTGAGGTACAATGACCTTTGCATTAGGATGTGCACCCTTGCTCCGGATGCATGTTTTGGTTCGGAAACATACAAGATTGTTATTGGTGGAGTAGATGATTTAAGCAACCTGGTATGGAAGTGGAGGTTATGCGGTGGTGTGCGAGTCATCAGCACCTAATGAAGAAGTAGTAGGCTGTAGCAGTGTGAAAAATCCTCCTAAATCTGCGAAAAAAGGTAGACCAAAAGATAAAGAGAAGAGGAAGAAACCCCTGGTTGAGATTCTGCAGGAAAAGGCGTAGCAAAAAGGAAAGAAGAAGGGTCTGTGTTCGTACTGTAAAGAAGATTGGCACGATAAGAGAACTTGCCCGTATCTAGCGCTTGAGAGACAGAGGCAGAAGGTGGAGTCGGAAAAGCTAAGGCGACAGACGGAGCTGACACTTTAAATCGTTTTATGCAAAAGGTTGTTTCACTTTGAAAATGCAATTTCTGGAATGTTACCACGTAGTGTATTCTGGTGTAATATGTTGGTCAAGACATGTTTAATATTTGAGATTTTTATGGTTTGTAATGGATATGAATTTGAGCATCTTTTGCGAATGTTTCTTTGTTAGTTATTGTCTTGGATGACACTTTTAGATGGATGATGCAAGAACTGTGATTCTAGTTAGTGGTACAAGCTGGAGTCTGTACCAACATATTGACAAATAATCTGTCATTGCTTCCTGAGAGAAACATCTCACCAGGTCTTTGTAAGGTGCGGTAAGTTTGGTCGGTAAGATTAGTTTTAGATACCTCGAAAGCATATTCGTTGTGTGAGAGAAACACCCGTTTGGATGGGTGAGGAACCGTATGTTTTACTAGGCGGTGATATGTTTCATGTGAGTTAGTGACGTCTGTAGGAAGCATCAGCACGGTGTAGCGGAAACAAAAGTTGTATGTAGTAGGAGCATGGCGATATTGGTTGGGCATGGTATTAATCACAGATAACAAATGGTAATGTACAACTTAGGTAACAGTTGATAGTACGTAGTTGAGAACAAAAGTGTGAACCAGCAAAAACTGTGCTCTGAAAATAGATGTTGTAGTTGCACCGATGACTAGAAACAGTATTAGTTCAGGACATACATGACAGTACTATTTGGAAATAGAGAAGAAATTGTGTATTTGAAAACTAGAAGATGAAACTAAAAAAACAAGCGAAGCACATTCTTGGTAGAAGCACAATCTTTTATTCTCTAGTAGGCTGCTAGGATGTCTTCTGAAGCACGGTTATTTATTGTATTCAGCACGTCTAGGCAGGCATCTCATTTCTTCGTCAGTACCCAGCTTGGATCTTTGGTGTTGAGTTGTGAAGTGAGGATTTCTTCTGTGATAAGCGCGCGATGGTCGTATGTATCCTGCAATTGCCATAAACTAGTGGTTAGAGCGTTGAAGCATAAACTTGTGTGTGTTGAAGCAGGAGAAGGCTTTGTTGGTTGCATGATCGTATGTATCAGTTGAAGCACATACATGATTGTTTGTAGTGCAACTATAATGGTGATTTTTGTTGTCGGTTAGAATGGAAAAAAATGGTAGATGCATGGAATTGAGCCCTTAGGTGTAGGTAGCTTTGAGGTGAAGTACCTTGCAAAATTCTGCCATTTTCTTCCCATCCCACTGCTTCATGTAGAGCATTGTGAAAATTCCACAATCAAAGCTGGCAACATAAGGTACAGAGTGTCAAAGCAAGTGTGAAGGTTCTTCATAATTGAGTTTCAAAAAGAAGATTGTAGCATAGTTACTGTGTTTTCTATTGGGGGCATTCAGGAGGGTTGAAACACGTGAACTTCATGAAGTCTAACTATGTAAATGCTTTTGCATGTGCATAAGTGTCTTAAAGTTGGTAACCTAAGGGACATGGATGCAACATGAGATGGATGCATCATCGTTAAAAGATAGCACTATGTTGCGGTAATGCAAGGTTCCAAGAGTACTAACCAGATTGTTGGACATATCGTACACCTCGTCGTTGTTGAGCTTCTTGCCTGAATCGAATATGTTTATCTGTTTGTAAAGAAGGTTGATGCAACATACGATCCAATGTTGATTGTGGGGGATGGCGAAGTACAGCTGGAAATTATTAAGGTTAGAAGCATATGAATGTTGAGTTTTGAACATTTTTTGTATGTCAACAGAAACCACAAAAAATGGTAGTAAGCGTACGAGATCCTTAGACTTGAGCGAGCCCTCTTGGTATGCGGTGTTGAATTCACGAAGGCAGTCGGTAGGAATGAACTTGTCCTCGGGAACAAGTAGTTTGGACTAATGAAAGGTTGAAACAACATGTTAGGAAATTTAATTCTTGTAAAGAATAAAACATCAGAGGCAGGCATGAATTGTAGTTACCGTAAGAGATTGTGAGAATGCATATTTGTTTGGGAGAGCGGAGCCACTTGTCTCAATTGATTGTTCGAGGTTGAATTGTCGAATGTAGAGCTCCATTGTATGAGTGTCAATCCACCCACGTGGTTGCATTGCCTCGCGAAAGTCTTCATATGATATGTGATACCCGCCGTAATCAACAAATGGTGGCCTGGGAGAACACATGGGAAAGATTGCGCCCTATTAGTAATTGGTCGAAGCATTGTTTCATAGTTTGTAAGCAATAGTAGCCTATTGTGGAAGCATACGTTGGTGTTAAATGAAACACATACATAATAGACAACATGAATAATATGAAGGCAATGCATGTGATAGATTGGAAATGGTGGAAAATGTAACCTGTTTTCTTTTTTGGTCGGAGGTCGCAAACATCTGGTTGTAATGTACTTGGTGTACAGATCAATTGAGGAAGTTTTAACCTTGAGCTTCTTCAGCCTTGTGTCCTCTGTTTTCCGAAGACAAGCTCGCTTCTTCCTATTCTTCTTTTCCTGAGTTTGGGTGCCAATGGTTTCAGGGACGTCCATCGCGGTGCGTTGCTGTATCTGAATGGAACATAGTTTGTACAATATTTGTTGTTGTTAATGGTGGTTGTTCGAGAGAGATTGGAGTTTTGTAGTGAGAGTGTGATGCAAAGTGTGCATCTGTACCTCGGGCACAATACGGATGCTGCTAGGTGCTTCGGTTCCATTTTCCTAAATTGAAGCATGGTAACAAATTGGTGGAAACTTCAGAAATAGGTAATGGAAGCTACAAATGGGGAGATATGTAATAGACATATGTAAAGGAAGGTATAAAATTATTGTTGTTGGAAACATGAGAAAAATGTAATTGAAGCTACAAGTATGGTGAACGGATGCAGTGTTGAGAAATGAAAAAATGCACCTTGTTGAGCTGGGTTGGGGATGTTGGTGGTGGAATCTGTAGAGGGGATGTTCCGTGAATGATGTGTGGCAAGTTTGAGTCCACTGTTGACATGGTTGTTGGCCCTGCAATGTCTGAGATATATGCAGGTGGTGTAAGTGAAGAGCAATAAGTAGAAGACAGCTTGGCAATTTGTATATGATGCACTGACCTGGAGTTGAGGATTGTGCAACATTAGTAACAGCATCGGCAGTTTGTGCTTGTTGTGATGACGGAGCTGGTTCAGACCATACTTGAGTCCAAGTCTGACTAGGTGGTAGGAAACTGTAACTCAGATCTTCGTCCGAAGCAAGGATCCTCCGCCTTGTATCTTCCTCTTTGGTGGATTTCTTCGTAACAGGAGCGGATGTAGAAGCAACAACATGGTTATTGTGAGGTGTTTTCCCGACACTTTTATCCACTTCATCGGCGTATGCAGTTGCTTCCTGCCAAAACCTGGTGTCTGGTGTGGTTTTTGTCCCATTTTCTTGAGCATTTTCGGTAGATAAGTCTTGGACTACCCTAGGAGGCGAAGAATAGGCAGGTGGTATGGGAGTTTGATTTTTTGTGGCAGCAAGGACGTCTTGTGCAAACTCGTTCATGCGCTTGGCGTGCAGTTTATTAAGACGTGATGTGGCTTTTGAAATATCTTGTGCCCATTTTGCATTACGCCTTTGCAAAATTGGAAGCATGAACGCTAGTACTTCCTGCATGAACAAAGGGTTTAAAAAAATAATATTCTTGGAAGCATGTAATTTGAAGCATGAAGACAATCTATTAGAAAGGCAGTAGCATGGGTTAAATTTTAGAATTAGTGATTGTTGTTTTCCCTTGTGCTAGATGGAAGCATGACAACTATGCAATGACAACATTTAGATAAGGAGGTAGAAGCATGGTTTGCTTTATGGAACTTGTCGCTGATGTTGATAGCATTTTATTTATGTAATACATGAGCAAGGGAAAATTGAAAAATGTTGTACCTCAGATTGCTTCATAGTTAATGAAGGGACCTGGTGATGCATGTCCTGTTGTGAAGCACGGCCGAATAGATTTTAATACCCAAAATAAACATGGAGCATAAGTTATGAAAAGAAAATTAAGCTACGAAATGAGCAAAACAATGGGTGGGTACCTGAGCTGGATGGTTGGTACCATCAGTTTCTTTTTGCTGTATGTATGGCTGGTGAGTAGTTTGCTCTTTGTAGTTTGCCGCTTGGATGGCATATGGGGTGGTGTGAGGTGCACGAAACTGCAAAAGAAATGCACCATTTAAAGCAGATGGTGGGTACAATGTAGTGAAATAGTGGTGGATCGTCCGTAGGATAAAAATGCTTAAATCCAGATGTATATGGAGAAACATAAATGGTTTGCATATATTTGAAGCAAGGACTATAGAAATGGTATAGAAGTCATAGTTGGTTTCTCTTGTCTTACCGGTCATGCGCCATATAAATGTGGGTTGAGGGTCAGTCTACTTTTATCGTGTAGCATGACAAAATCGAAGTCGTCATCGGTTACATGGGATGCTCTAGGAAGTGAGTAATTTATGCGATGCGTCGACAAAGATGATTCGGGGAAGTCAAGATGGTCCATGTATATAATCTGGAATAAAAGGTAGGAACAGAACATGTGAATTTAAATGAAAAGAATAAGGCTATTAAATTTAACATAGTAGAAAATGTGTAGTATAGTGTGGGTACCGCGAGCAAAGGTAGGCAGCTGCCAACCCATATTTTTTTGAAGACACCATCTAATAGTGCTTTTTTCTTCTTCTTCTGGAATGTATCGATCTCGGACATGACATCTTTCAGAATTAGATCTCCCCATGCAAACTCGCAAAACTCGTCAGCAACTTCAAGGCTGCCTAAATACTCCAGAGGAAGCATATTTCCAGTTCCGGGTGCCATGTGAGTAGCCAATGCTAGTAGGAAGAAGGTTCTGAAGAAGGTCTCATCATCTAAATCATTGCCTTTATCTAGGATATTGGCAGCATGGTGAATGGGCGCCCGTCTGCCATGTTCATATTCCGTCTTGTAGAATTCTCGGTGAGGTGATTCTTCATGCTTGCTTATGATAACCACAGGCCTAGTACCAACAGGAAGTCCGAGAACCTTTTCAACCATTTGTCGAGTAAAAAGGATGCTGGTATTGTTTCGTGGATTCCGAAATTCACCTAGCTTCGGATCAATCCGGTCAATGATCCATTCTAGCAGACCCTCTGGAGCTGAGAATTTGCTAATATTAAGTAGATTACCCCATTTTTTATCAGAAATGAGGTCTTTCCTTCTCGGTGGGAGGCCCTTGACAATGTCATGTAAGCGACCAGCTGAATATCGACTCTGCAGCATGATTGACTCCTTTTTACTCATTGTGGAGTGTCACCTGAGAACACACGGAATGTAATGTGTTAGCATTTTTGTAAATATGTTTTGTAAGCAATGAAGTGATAGATTTGGTCTGTCATGGAATTATTTGTATGGGAGCAATGCACTAGAAATAACTGTATACATTGGTTGACTGATGACATAAAGAATGACAGAAGCACGTAATATGGATACAAACATGTACGGCGCATGACATTGAAATTAGTAAGCTTGCTGGCATGATGAGGATGCATCTGCATGTATTTTTGGCATGGAAGCATGTTTCTATAAAGCTGTATGGAAAAGGGGACAATTTAGAAGCAATTTTGTTTGATGGAAGCATGGGATTTAGGGGATGCATCTTGTGCAATTTAGGGTGCATTTTCAATATTAGATGGAAGCATAGAATTTCAAAAAGGGGAAATATAACAACTTTACCGCCAATCTGAGTGTACTTTTGCGTGTAATGCTCTGTTTACAGTAAGCATTGTAGGATGCAATGAGAAGACGGTGTCGCAGCAATTGTAAAATATATTCGAAGCACCGACAAAAATTGAAAACAACTGTATAATCGGATCAATACTAGGCCGGCAAATGAACATAAACTACAAATCTAATCCAGCTGATGGATGCAATACACAACAAACACCTTTGCAACTGCACAAACCTTTGATTTCAGGGCTTCAGAGCTTCAAAAAGGGCCGCAATTTTGAAATCCAAATGCCTATACACCGGTCGGCCGATTGAAAACGATGGGGATGCAGCCGATTCAGTAGATGGGGGAACATGGCGTCTGAAGAAAACTGCAGAATCGCACGGGGGTCGCATCGGTCGAGTGTACTAGGTGGTAGCCATGCTGCTCGGCGTGGAGGCTCGATTGAGGAACAATGGGGCAGGAGGCCGGGCGCTGCGGTGAACCGATGCGAGGCGGAGCTGGAGGTGCGAGGCGGATGGAGCTGGGTGGTGAGGTGGAGCTGCGAGGTCACGTCGCTGGCCGGTGTGGTCTCGGACGGCGGAGAGGGGTCGTTGGCTGAAGGAGACGCGGTGAGACGGCGGCGAACCAGCGGATCTGGTGAGCGAGCTGGCGGCGAGGCGACTCAGGTGGGAGGCAGAGCTCGTCGCGGCCGGCAATTAATTCATCGAGAGATAAGGGGAATTGATTGCGAGCGGGGCCAGGGATACGCACGTATCGGTGTTTCCGCTTAGGCCGCTTATTCTGTTTTTTTTTAACGAGATGAAATCTGGAGCGTCACTTGTCCAACGAATCGACGGGGAGCGAGTGGTCTGGCGATTGCGTTTCTTCAGACTATAGATACTAAGCGTTTCCCTTTAAAATTAGGACAAGCAAACAGGGAAAATTATCTACCTTGATTTATAGACACCAACGGTAGAAGCAGCGACCGCATTATTCATCATGAAAGGCGGTTGTTTAAACATGCTACCAGCATCAACGCCATTAAGGAGCTTAGGCGAAGTCTGAACTATGAACATCAGATAGTTGGGATTGAACGGCGACAACATTGGAATCACTCTAGCGACATTAGGAGCATGCTGCTGCTGTGGAGGCTGCTCACGGCAAGCCTGGCAGCGGCGGCGCGCTGCCATGGCTCTCAGCACCAAACGATCTCTGCACGACATAACGAGCACACGACAATTAGCAAAACTGGCAGCGTCTACATAACGCTGCTGGATAATGATAATAATTAGAATTGCTTCCTACTTTTGCCAGCACAATTGCGCACCTATGCAAACTTATAATTATGAAGCTGAACAAGCATGGATGGAACTGTTAACCAACAGAATCGCTAATTGTACAGTGGAAAATATAAAGCAAGCTGACGCGAACAGAGGCTGGAACAAGTGATGCCGTACTCCTCGACGTTGGGTGCGAGGAAAGTCCGGTACGCAGCAGCCTCGACCTCGCCGAGCACCTCGCCGGCCAGCCCGTCGCTGCCAGCCACGGAGTGGACGGAGAGCCTGGTGTAGGCGTCGAGCACAGCGTCGAGGCACGGGTCGGGGATAGAGAGCATGAGGCCATAATGGAGCGGCTTGGGGGGCGGGTCGTCAGGAGAGGAGGGGACGGTGCTTCTCCCCGCCCCCTCGGCCCTCAGCAAGAGGAGCTGCTCACCGCCGGGACCCACGACAGTGGTAGCCGCCCCGCCGTCTTCGGATCCGGCCGCCGCCATCCCTCGTTCCTCAGGTGCTGACCGGTGGGCAGGTGATTCTGGCGACGGGAGGGAAGGGAAGGGGAGGAGGCGAGGCAGCTCACCTCGACCGGCGCCACCTTGCTCCGCCGCTCCCTCCTCCGCGCGTCTGGCGGCCTGGGCGAAGGAGACGGCGCTGGCTCGGGGAGCGGGGTGGGCGCGGTAGCAGGAGTGGGAGGAGGAGGACGTGAGGAGAGGAGGAGGACGGCGGCGGGGAAGGAGGCAGCAGTGGCGATGCTAGGGGCGGGAGGAAGAGGAAGGAAGGCGGGTGCGTGTGAGGGAGCTCGGGGCGGGGATTGGAGGAAGGGAGGTGCGGCGGCGGGGCATGGAGGGGAGAGGAGGCGGCGGCGAGGCGGGAGGAGCGGGGCGCAGGGGAGGAGAGGAGGCGGCGGCGAGGCGGGAGGAGCGGGGCGCGGGGGAGGAGAGGCGGCGGCGAGGCGGGATGAGCGGGGCGCGGGGGAGGAGAGGAGGCGGCGACGAGTGCGGGGGGAGGAGACGGCTAGGTCACCCACGGCAGCGCCCCCTTTTTATACCCCTGTACACAGAATGACCAAAATACCCCGGTGGGGCACGGTATTTACGTTTTGCTGCCATTACTATTCATTCCAGCAGTGTTTACCTCAGATCCGACGGCCCAGGTTCATCCAGATGTTGATCCGACGTCCAGAAACGCATCAAGGAAACCGATCCAACGGCCGAGATTCACTGATCTGTGAGGAGGCTTGTAGGGACCTTCTTCTCTTATTTCTGGATTAGGTACTCCCCCTTTTCTAAATATAAGTCATCTTAGAGATTTCAATAGGGACTACATACGGATATATATAGACATATTATAGAGTGTAGATTCACTCATTTTCCTCTGTATGTAGTCCGTAGTGGAATATCTAAAAAGAAAAAAGGGACGGAGGGAGTATGAGGGATGTGTTCCCCCTTTCCAACAAAAGGGAGCACATTTCCCTCTCACCCTGCTAATTTTATTACTACCTCCGTTTCAGTTTATAAGTCCTGCGCGTATACCTAGGTTGCCAATTTTATCACCCTAATATAAACTATGTAACACAAAAATTATACCTTTTGAAAGTAGAAACTCCGAAGTTTATGTTAGTATATTTTTTGTAGTATATGATTTGTATTAGGTTGGTCAAATTGACGACATAGGGGTACGCGCACGCCTGAGAGAGAGGTAGTACCTTTTTTGAGTAGCCATTTTACATTTGTGTATGATTTTGAAATGTACTTAGAACTCTAAGTTATGAGTTTATATGTTTTTAACTTTATTTAGGCTAAGCAAGTAAACCACGGTAACTATGACTCTATGAGGAGAACCAAGACGGTTGAGCTATCATGCTGATGCAGTCAAAGATGTATGCCGCCTTTCGCGCCGCCGGCGCTTCTTTACAAAGCTCACCTGGAGACTACATCCTTCCAAAACCTGCATGGATGATTATTTTTAGTGAATAAGAATGGATTCATGAATACCTGACAGTTAGGTGACTGATTACTGAATTAATCTAGCATATATGCATGCATGCACTAACCAGCCCCCTGAGAGAAGCCAGAGCATCTGCACGGTGGGCATGCGTCGTCGCCATGGTTACGAGGCCAATACCCTGTGACGTCTTGGTCTTCTTGTAGTAGATAACCTCGGCGCAGGATACTTTACCATGTTTGCTGAAGAAATATTGTAGACCATTGCTGTTCATTTTGTGAGGTAGGTTGCACACCAACACACCCTGAGACAAGGATTGTAATATCTCTCGGTGTGATCCATGATTCTTTCATCTGTCTGCTCTTGCCGAGGCTTCAACATTTCACTAATTCCCTGACCGAGCAAAATATATCAAAGTTATGAAAGTTAAGCATGGCTAAATGTAATCTTTAAGTTTTTCAGTATTTATTGGCGGCAACCGAACGCCACCTCCAACGACTCAACTAATCAGCTCCAATGCTCCAAAATAATAGACAACGAACTTAAACCTTTACATAACCACGGCCCCAATCCAAGCTCATCCACGTGAGCACCTCTGGCTAGGTCTAAGTGAACACCCCTAATCCTAACACCCGCAATTGCTCCAATGGGCGCATGTCTTCTTCCAATGATCCGCCTCCATCACCGCGTCCACCTTATCATACCGTAGCCAGTGCGGTGAACTCTCCGTCCTTGCCTCTGTCACCATTGCCAGTCTTGTGTCACCCAACAACTCCGCCTCATAATACTAGCCTACCACGGAACTACTTCGACCATTGCCATAAGAGATTGCCATAAAGGTCAGAAGGAACATAGTAATCTAGCGTTGATTTGATTTATTGCATAGTGACGAGCATATATTCTTAGAAAGTTCATCTGAGATATTGACTACTAGTGCATACCTGTATAGGAGCAATTGTAGGCTGGGGGATGATCCACGTGCACAATTCGTTGTTCCATGATGGAGGCAGCCACTCGAGAAACTCCACCTTGTGATCAACGAGGTTGTACCTAAACAGCCCACACCGCTCACGTGGAATGATGTCGCCCCCATCATCATTGCAGAGAAAGTAGGCGCAGCCGCCATTGGCAATGGCACCCAACCGCGAGACACCAATAGCGAAGTTATTGAGCCATCCAAGGAACAGGACACGGTCGACCAGGCTTTGGCCGTCCTTCCTCACCCATCGCGGCACCTCATCCGCCTGCTCCTCTAGCGCGTGCACGGTGCACCGACATGGAGAGCGCGGGGAGCAGGTCGCAGACGCCCTTCCCTCCCTTCTCAATATAATTCATACTGATTTGCACCGACACCCATAGAAGCTCACCGTGGGACTTGAGGACGTGGTTGTAATCACAGAAGTAGTCATCGCGCTCGCGCGACATCCACAACCTTGGGAGCAGTAAGTCGTCATGCGCGGCGGGGTGGCGCCATGAAGCGATGTTGGGCATGGCAAACAATTTGGTCGAGCCCGGCGACGACATGGAGAGCAGCAAGTGGTTGTTTGGAGCCCAGAACAGAAAACATGAAAGTTGAGCAGCAACCCAGTTGGTCACACACTATGATTGCCAGCAGCCGCCCACTTGGTTACAAGCTTTTAATGGCGCCGAGCTTCAGTGATTAAGAAGGCTTCAGTAATCAAGGATGCAGACGTGACTGGAAGTAATCAAAGAGTCAGACAGAGCCGGAGGCTTCAGTAATCAAAGAGTCAGACGGGACTTGTACCTCTTCTTTGATTAATATAGTATTTGTTGCATCCGCCTAGGGATGCTCATAAGCCAGCAAGGGATGGCCTGGCTGGCGCCACCTCATCGATCGGCGGCATAGCCTTTCCTCTGGCAATCTGCACCCCTCCAGATCTCTGATGTGTTCTCTCAACCATATATGCCAGCATCTCTCTTCTATCTATATATACAACAAGTAGTTGTTTATCCGCGTGCGGGGTGCGTGTACGACTTGGACTTGGGGCTTGGGCGAGAGGCGAGAGGCCATGCTTTCGTTCCTCCCTGTGTTGAGGGTTTGCTGCTTTGGGCGTGCCCGTGTGTGTGGTCTGCTTCTTCTTCTTCTCCTTAATTTTGTTGTTGCAGGATGGGAGGAGCATAGAGGAGGGGGTTTCAGTTGAGGTCGGACATGGATGGATGCGGCTGCAATTGATCTCTCCCACTAATAGGTAGGTAGAGCCTCCTTTCCTGCGTGAATTCGCGGCCGTCATCAACGAACGAGCGAGCGAGCGAGCTAGCGGTCCCAGGCACAAGGTCGCCGGACCAGCTGCCCTAGCACGTCGTGTCTTGGAGGAAGTTGAAGAGGAGCAGGTCGCGCACGAACCCAAGCCAAGCCAAGCCGACCGGATCTAATCAGTGATCTTACTTCTGTTGCTTCTTGGTGAATATGAAATATATGGTGTTTCATGGAAGCAGGAGCCGAGTAGTTGTGGAGCAGGTCGTGGGAGAGATCGTCGGCGAGCGCAGGCAAGACAGGAAGGTGATGCCTCCGATGGCGAATATGTCGGCGGGCAGGGCAGGGTTGACCGTGGCCATCATGGTGTTTCTGAGGGAGAGCAAGGCATCCGCCATTGCGCAGTTGAAGAAGTCGAAGTCTGGGGCGAGGTTGGCCACCGTGGCTGATGTGAAAGCTGACGGACCTAAAGGCTGGTGACAGGTTCGCCACCATTGCACCGTCTCTGAACTTGGTGGAGACGCGGAAGGAGAGTGGTGGCGCCATGAACACCTCAATGCCTGCTGCCACGACCACCACCATGATCATGACCATTGTGTCGGTAATAAATATGCTAATTGCATACATATTCCCCAACTTTGGAAACATTAGATAAATATCTAACTTATTATTTAAAAAGCTTGATTCAAGATAAATGGAACCTATCCTATATACAATGAGCTTCGGAAACATTAGATAAATATCCAACTTATTATTGAAAACTCTTGATTCAAGATAAATGGAACCTTTCCTATATACAATGAGCTTATTATTGAAGGTTGTATCGATTGTGCTATTATTGCTGAAATAAGAGGCTTATGAATTTGTCAATCTTTGTGTACCTTGTAATAGTGACTGTCAATCTTTGTGTACCTTGTAGTAGTGACACGTGGATGCATAAATTTGAGTGATACTCCCTCCGTAAAGAGCGTTTAGATCACTTATATTTCTTTACCTAGGGAGTACTAATACTATTTAAAAATGAACGATCTATATCCAGTTATAAGTTCTTGGGTGGCGAGTGATTTGATTGGTTAAGGAGATAGGAAAATCGCCGAGAAAAGTGTTGTGTTATTCATTGTTCATGTTGGTCGAGACAAGACAAGCTTCTACGACTGGGTGCATTGCACCCCTCCGAACAACAAAGTTGAAAAAATAACAAAAACATTCCCATCAATCTATAATTTTAATTGTGAAATGCCTTTCGAGAAAACAAAATCATCACTCACAGTTTCGGAGCACTGAATTTGTTTCTCTTATGGGAGCTCCTAGGATATCGTTTATGGATGAAATTTTGTAAGCACCTAAAACATATGACTATCTTTGATGCTAAAAAACTCCGGATTTCCTGCAGGACGAATCCTGCGCGCTCCCCTGTCGAGCGTGGCCCCGGCGTCCGCGCAGATGGCGCTTCGCTCGGTGGGTGAGGGGTGCACCAGCCACCGCGGTTGTGGGTGTCGACAGCGACGTGCAAGGCGACGGCCCGTACACGCGCGCGCGTCCGTAAGAGCGGCGGCAAGGCGCAGGAGCATTCCGCGCGTCGGCCAGGGCACGACGGCATCGCGGCGTCTCCGCCCTCGTGCAGCGGTGGGCGCTGTGCGGGCCCTGAAGGGAAAAGGCGGCTACGCGGCGCATTTGGTGAGAATTTCTTCTCATTTTCTTCTCCAATTCGTGTACATTAGTTGCTTGATGTGGGGAAAAAGCAATCCTAATTTCAGAATTAGGGTTCTACCGAATTAGGAAAAAAATTAGGGTTCTTGAACAAGGGGTTTGCTATTGTTGATGTACGTGTATCCCTCTGCTTACTAACTTGATGTCCAAAACGGAAACAACACTTAAAAACAATCAATCTTAATTAGCTGAAACTTAATCATGAGCATTAATTCTCCATAAGCATAAGTAAACTGATTAGGCATAATAGGCAGTAGAGATCCGTGACAAATTGGTATATAACATGATGATTTACAGAGGGGCATCAAGACAGTAGCATGCAGATTTGGGCTAACCAGGGGCTGAAACTTTCAACCTTGATCATGAACCATGAACATGTCATTGATCTAAACATGAACCATGAACATGTCATTGATCTAAACATGATAGTGATCTACTGATCAACAATAAAGGGATCTATTGCAATCAAGATTGGCGACTAATACCATTGTTGGAGTAATTATGCATCTATGAGATGCCATTAGCAGAATCTAATTGCATCTAGATCACCTCACAACATGAACAAAGAAGGGTTTAGGGTTTCTTTACATGTCACGGGAGTGGACATGATCGCCTGCTCGGTGCAGGCGTGATGCACGGATGATGTAGTCGAAGTAGAGGTTCTCCTCGACGTCCTGATTCCTTCAGGACGCCACCGAGACTGGCCGGGGATGGCGGCGGCGGCTGGCTTAGGTCTTCCCGTCACTGCAGCGCTCCCCTGATCGGATGGGTTGAGAATATCGGGAGGAGAGAAAACCGTACGTGAACTGTGATCGTGCAGGTGGCCAGCTCTCTCCCGTATCCTTTTATATGGCGCTGGCAACAAGGGACCCAAAACCTGAGTTGGTTTTTGGATACCCCCGATCAGGGCGCATTAGTTCTGATCGAGGCTCACGTACGTTGGTACATGGACCCCTTCACTTATCGTTATCCTTTCTTTTTTTCTGTTAGACTAATAGATCTAATCTAGCTTGTTTAAGCCGTCAGATCAAAACCAACAATTACGAGCCTAGTTTTAGGGTGCTCGTGCGTAATTTGCCTTTCACTGTGAAGAGCTCGCGGCTGCAACTCTTCTTTAGCAACCACGGCAATGTGTCCAGCGCCGAGGTGATCTACTACAAAAAGACCAACCGCTCGCAAGGCATCGGCTTCGTAACTTTATCGACGTTGCATGCCAATCAGGAAGATGCTTTGGATGCTCTGAACACACTGTTTTTGGATGGATGTAGACTCAAAGTAAGCTTGGTGGGGCAGCGGCGACGGCGGCCGTCTTCCACCTAAGTATAGCTACATACATAGTATATAGCTCATCCTCTTTGTTCGTAAAATGAAGTTGCATAGTGTTTTGTAAGTCTTGGTAGACATCTGAAATTCATTTTGCATATTGACTCAAGTGGAATAAAAGGAAACTTTTATTTTCATTTTCATGTCGACTTCTAAACAAACAGAATATCGATTGTTCATGTTGTACACAGGGAAATAAAGCTGCTCATAGATCACCTCATGGCCGGGCAAAGCCCTCGCGGCCGACGGCGGCAACGGGGCGCTTCCTCGTGGCTGCTTCGATCTGGGGGCGGCAGATCCTGGTGGACGTCTTGCGCGAGTTTGGCGACAGATCTGCATCTGGCGGCAACGCTCGGGGTCGCGCATGGAGCGGACGATGGCGGCCGGTGGTGCGTAGGCTCGCTGCTCTGGTCACGCGGGGGTGGCCACTCTCCTGTGGTGCCTTCGCTGGCCGTCCCAATGTGGTCGTCAAGCGGCTGCAAGGGCAGCGATCGGATCTGATATCCGGCGGTTACAGTATCGGCGTCGTCTACAATCGACCTGTGAGTGGTTTGCTGATTCAGGTTTAAATGGCTCGTTGGATGTGATCCAGATCCGATCGGCCCGGATGGTGGAGGCTGCAGTGTTAGAAGGGAGAGAGAGGAATTGTTGTGGAATATGATGGATGTATTATTGAGCCTCGAGGGCGAGTATATATTGAGTACAAGACTTGGAGGGCAAGACGCCTCTCCTAGAGATAAGGTAGGAATCCTAAACTACCAAATACATGTAACCCAAATATATCTCTAACATCCCCCGCAGTCGTAGCGGTAGCGTTGCGAACAACAGGAGCGTCGCGGACGGTCAGACTGGAGAGAGTAGCAGCCGATGGGCTGACATCCCCCCGCAGTCCTAGCGGGAGCGTCGTGGACGGTGTCGCGTCGCGGACGCATTGACTGTAGAGGAAGCCGACGATTTGCTCAAGCGGATGATAGCCCTTTGTGCCGATGTCGATGTAGCCGAGAGCGTAGGGTGGTGTAGCCGTGGTCGAGGTAGCCGTGCGAAGAATGCCGTGGTCAATGTCGAGTCGGGGTGGCCGGTGTCGAGGAAGTCGCCGTGGAGCCGCGGGCGCAAGGGGGCGCCGAGTTAGCATGGGTGCAAGGGTGTCGAAGTAGTGGTGCGCCGGGAAGAAGATGTTGTTGACGACGCGGTGCGACGGGTTTGCCAAGCCCGGGGACACATCGTGGACGAAGGCACGCAGCAGTGTTGCCAGCACCGGGCATGCGTAGACGGACGAAGACGAAGTTGACGAAGCGCCGACCAGGCTTGCCAGGCCCGGGGACACGTCGTGGATGAAGGCACGCATCGGTGTTGCCAGCACCGGGCATGCGTAGACGAGGGACCTGCACGAGCTGTACGCCATGTCGGAGAAGTCGGAGGGGCCAGCAGAGAAGAACTCGTCGACAATTGCGGCGTCTATCGGCGCAAGGCCGATGTCACCAACGGTGGTCGGAGTAGACGAAGTGGTCGGGGTAGATGACGGTGACGCTGGCGATGGGCTGGTGCTTGGACGAAGACGAAGGGGGTGGACGGGCGGCGGTGGCGGCTACGAAGGTAGCGGCGGCGGCGGCCAAAGAAGAGCGGCGGCGGCGGCCTGACGGCGGCGGCGGCGGCTAGGTTAGGAGTGCGGCGGCGGTGCTCGAAGTAGGCGAAGAACTCGACAGTGTGGCGACCGGCACAGACGGTGGCGTTCAGCGCCAAGGGAGACGGCGCGGCGCATACCACGGGAGGTCGACGCGCGGTGACGGCGGCGTGGACCGCGGGCCGCGGTGCTACGGCCCGATAGGGCGACGCAGCGGCGGCAGGCGGGCCGGGGTGACGGCAGGAAGACCTCGGGGCGACGGCGGGAACCGCGAGGCGGCGGCGGGGACCGCGTTCCGCAGTGCTACAGCTCGACGAGGTGGTGTAGCGGCGGCTCGCAGGTCGGTGCAACCGCGGGGACGGCCTCGGGCGGTGGCGGTGACTGCATGCCGCAGCTTTACAGCCCGAAGAGGCGGTGTAGCGGAGGCTCGCGGGTCGGGGCAGCCGCGCGGAGAACCACGAGCCGAGGGCGATGGCCCGTCGGGAGGCGGCGTGGACCGCGTGCCGCGACGTGATAACCCTAAGGGGTGACACGGAGGCGGCACGTCCAGCCTTGCCGCGCGGTTGATGACGAAGCAGCCGGTGAAATCGACGCCAATGTCGGAGGAGAGGCGCGGGGGTCGACGGTGGCGGCGGGCGACGCAAACCGGATCATATAGACTGGAAAACCAAAAAGTAGACGCCGATCAAAGTGACCGGCGAGAGAGAGAAAACCCGGATCAAAGGATCGGGAAAAAGACTCTCTAAGGCAGCCGGTCGACACGACCGGTGGACGAACCCTAGGTACGGGCAGCGCGGCCCCCGGCGGCGGTCATGGAGGCCGACCGCCTGGGCGGCGTGCGTGAAGCGGCGGCTACTAGGGTTTGGATCGTGATTAGGCTGATACCATGTTAGAAGGGAGAGAAAGGAATTGTTGCGGAATATGATGGATGTATTATTGAGCCTCGAGGGCGAGTATATATTAAGTACAAGACTTGGAGGGCAAGACGCCTCTCCTAGAGATAAGGTAGGAATCCTAAACTACCAAATACATGTAACCCAAATATATCTCTAACATGCAGAATGCCGCAGCGATCTCCTGTGGCTCCACGACGAGGATGGTCACCGAAAGATTCATGGGAGGGTTCATCTCTCCAGATTCAATGATGGACTTCGGCGGTGAGATGCAAACTATGGACAAAGACTTGACGCAGAGGGATGGATGTGCAGCGGCGACGAGTAGCTGCTCGGATTGTGAAATAGTGGTGGCGACTACACAAGTGACTACGATGGTGTCCTACAGGCAACCAGTCTCGAGATCCGGGGTGAAATCTTAGGTATGCCCAAGTTGATTATACCTGGCAATGACAACGTTATTTTGCGTCGTTATACCTGGAAATCCTATGGGTGTCGATTCAGACCCCGGAAAATAACATGTATCAACTGGCACCCCAGGCTTGCAGGCACTTGAGGAACCGCTATATATTGTCATCATCCCCGGTACCTGAGGAGAAGATGAGATGAGTGAAAAGGGATGGCCGTAGCCTGGGCGACCGCGTGTTGTTCCTGGGTATGCGCCATAGCTTTGACGTGGACACAGGGTGGGTCCCCAACGGCCACGACACGAGCGCCTACTTCGTCTACCACAATTATAGACATTACATATGGAAATCGTGGTGTGCACAGGTGGAACCTCATTGACGGCAAGAGACCAAGCTTGTACAGTGGTTGCCTCATTGTTGCGACGACAAGATGTGCTCATGGTTCAACCCTGAGTCCGTCATTACTCCTCCTCAGGTGCCCAAGTGCGCATGCATTACTAAAAACAACTCAAATTTGTCTCTTAATAAAATCTCCTATTATTATTCATATGTTGGCCACATCAAGCTGATACACCTTAAAAGAGTTTAACCCAGAACTCTGCATATTCCTTTTTTTTTGGGTAAGAAAAATAATTATGTTGACCTTATCATCACATCATCAAGATAATACAACCACAAGTGCTAATAATTGTGTTGACGTTATTTTATTTCTTCTAGTATTTTTATCTTCCAATACATAATCAATGTTTGAGATAAATCTTCAAGGTACATGCATATTTGAGTTATGAACAACGAATTTTCATCATGCATGGCTTCAACGAAGTGGACGGCCATGCCGCCGCCGTCGTTGCTCCTCCTTGACCAAGCTAACCTTGAGGCTGCATCCATCCAAAGACAGTCCGCTGAGAGCGTCTAGAGCTTCTTCTTGGTGGGCATGCACCATCGTTATAGTTAAGAGGCCGGCAACCTCAATGGTCTTTGTCTTGTTGTAGTAGATCAACTTGGCAGAGGACACTTTGCCGTGGTTACTGAAGAAGAGTTGCAGCTGCGAGCTGTTCACCCCAAGAGGCAAGTTGCGCACCAACACCGTGAAACTAGGTTCGTAATGTCTCACCATGATAGCGGCTTGCTGCTGCTTCACTTCTTGAGCCATCAGTGACCTCCTAGTGATTTCCTGATAAAGCAAAATCAATGTTAATTTGTTAGCATTTTTCCAATTGTGATGCTTATGTGATATTAAGTTTAACGAAGTATTCCACTAACTAGAAAGATCTATTTCTGATGTCTTACTATATGTACCTGAAGTGGCGCAATGGCTGGCTGGGGGACAAGCCATGTACACTTCTTGCCATCCCATCCTGGCGGCAACGGCTCGACAAACTTGGCCTTCCCTTCAATGAAGTTGTACTCAAATGCACCAAACTTCTCCTGTGGCAAGGCATTCTTATTGTTGTGGTAGACGAAGTACGCACGCCCGCCGTGGCCGCCTAGCCATGAGGCGTCTACGGCGAAGCTATTGGGTGACCCTAGGAACAGCACACGGTCAGCAAGGCTATGACCGTCTTTCCTCACCCACCGCATCTTCTCCGGCGCTAATTCATCCTCCTCCAGCGTGTATACGAACACATAGAGACAAGAAGCCCCGCAATGAGAAGTGACACCATTGCCAGCGATCGATACCCACAGCAGCTCGCCGCGAGATTCCAACACGTGGTTGTATTGGTGCATGTAGAAGAACCCTTGTCCTTGCTGCCAGCCCCACGGCAGTAAGGGCTTCGGGACCAGCACGTCACTGGCCTTGTCACCGTCTGGCGTGATGACGTGCCACACCATATCCTCGACGGTGACAAGGATCTTGCCTCGGTGGTACGCGGCGCAGGACACAACCTTCCTGCTGGGGGTCTCAAGCGTCCTCTTGACAAGGGTCCACTTTGTGTTGCCAGGACGCAGGAGCGACGCTCTGAAGCTGGCCTTGCGACCTTTATCGGTGTGGGAGATGCTGTATAAAAGGATGGTGCCGTCGCCATAGAGGACGCCATGGGGGTCACCCTCGTCCCACTGGAAACGAGGCAGGCGGGTGACTTGTCCGGTGACAGGATCGTGGAGGCTAGGGTTTAGGAAGCGGTCGATGGTGAGGTACTGGACGGCGGTGGCGTCGGCGCTGCATAGCCAGTTTCCTCTGGCCGCCCAGGGCGGCGGCGATGTGACGCGGTAGGTGGACTTGGAGAAGATGCACCTGAGCTTGAGAGGGGTCTGGTGGTCTTTGTCGGCCGCGGTGAGGAGCCACGGGAGGAACTGATGGGTGGTCGTCGTAGTCCGGAACGACGGCGGCGGCGCTTCACGTGAGTCACGCCACGGCCTGCAGACAGCGTAGAAGCGGACGAAGTCGGTGGCATCGTGCAGGCGGCCGGCTACGTCACGGAGCACATCCTGCGCCAGGTCCGGCCACCGCGATCGGTCCATGGCGCCGGCGGCCGGGATCCAGACGGAGAATAGATAACTTTCGTAGGTTACGTGTGAGGCAGTTATATGGCACGTTATTTTGACGGGGCGGTCACGAAACTGCATACGTACTCATACATGACACAACATTGCTAGTCCCTTCGTTAACTTCAAGTTTTTCTTTTTACCCCTTCCGTTTGGTTGATCAATCCACGCTTGTTCACTTTAAGAAAAAACAAAACAATGTAGAAGGAGCATATAGAACTCGAGTTACCAACGACTTTTTTTTGTCCATGAAAAATATTCTAGTGGTGATTTATGCCAAGGTTTTTTACAAGAAAACTTCTAATCTATTCATCAACTATATCAAAGTAGTACACATAACACTAGAAATAAAAATTACATCCAGGTTTGTAGACCAACTAGCGACGACTATAATAACTGAAGCGAGCCGAAGGCGCGCCACCATCATCGCCCCTCCCTCACCGATACCGGGCAAAACTTATTATAGTAAGGGCCTCTTTGATTCGTAGGATTTTCAAAATGCAGGAATAGGAAAAACGTGGGATTGGAGTGGCATATCATCTTGAATCCTACATGATTGTATGAGTGTTTGATTGTGCATAGGAAAAATGTAGGATTCTTTCAAAAAGGTTTGAGTGGATGGAAATTTTCCTATAAAATCTAGTGCAAATGAATCATATGAAAAAATTCCTATGGTTTACAATCCTACATATCAAACAACCCACATAGGAAAAAAATCCTAAGGATTAGAATCCTTCAATATTCGTAACTGAAAACCATAATTGGAGGCAACTAAGCATCACCGTTAGGCAACTTCAGAGTGTTTGTACGACTTAGAAAAACAATGATAACCAACGTCACAATATTTGTAGGCAACTAATTTGAAAAGTTAGGCAACTGATCAACAATTGTAGGCAACTAATTTGAAAAGTTAGGCAACTGATCAGCAATGGACTGATGGAAAGAGTGGCAGGCTCCCCCTAAATAAGCCCCTTCGTCGTTTCTAAAGACCACTCCCACTCCTCCTTTATCTCCATTTTTCGATGTTGCTCCATCAATGTTCACTTTTATCCATCCCAAATCCGGTGGCTCCCACTTCTGTATTACGTTCAGCTTTGCACTTTTACTCTTGCGGCCATGGATGTTCTGCCATTCTTCCATAACCTTCACCACTGACCGCGCTATATCAGCCGGTTCTTCTATCATTTTGCCAGCCCACGCATTATTCCTCGCCAGCCATAGCCCGTATACACCTTGAACCATAACTGCTTTTTCATCATCAGATGCTTCGGCAAACCAAGTCAACAGCCATCTTGCCAGAACACTCTGGGAGCTAGCAGACACCGGTGGGATCGCCACCGGAACTCCCAATTCTAAGTGCATGACATTCTAGAAATTCGCTGAGTGATGACAACCCCAAAACCTGTGGTAATTTGTTTCCTCACGACCACAAGCTGCGCAAAATACCCCAGGTTTAATTCTCCTCCTATGAAGCTCTGAGCCTAGTGCCAGACCATTCCGAATCAAACACCATGTGTATGTTTTAACCTTGCCAGGAGCTACTGTATCCCATAAACTTAACCAGGACTTGTGATCTGCCACCGACGATGATGATTTCGGCCGTCCGGACTTGAGTCAATTTTGTGTCATACGTAGGTCGTAAGCGGACCTGAAAGTGAATGTACCTTTTTTCGTGTAATTCCATGCCAAGTAGTCCTCCATGCCCGGCCCTCCTACTGTCATCTGTAATATTTCATTTGCTTCATCCGGAGGGAACATCCGTTCAACTTTGCTTACATCCCATGAACGGCCCTGGTGGTCTAACAGATCACTAACTCGGTTAATCCCATGTACGTAGTCCTAGCCAGTGACTTCGGGCTACCTTTCCTTGGGATCCAATTATCATGATGTATCCTAATTCTTGACCCATCACTGATCCTCCAGATTAGTCCATCTAGCAGAAGATTTCGGCGATGCAGAATACTTTTGAAAGTGAAAGATCCTCCTCCTGGACATGTAGCATTCAGAATTGATCCATCACTGAAATATCTAGCTTTTAGTACCCTCGCACATAGCGATGATGGAACCTGCAAAATACGCCAAGCCTACTTCGCTAGCAGAGCTTGGTTGAATGCTTCCGGATCACGAAACCCAAGGCCTCCTTCATGCTTCCTAGTGCACATCTTGTCCCATGCAATCCAGTGCACCTTCCTTTCACCATTCGCTGCACCCCACCAGAAGTTTGAAGAGATCGATGACAGGTTCCCGCACATTTTCTTTGTGAGTTGAAAACAGCTCGTGGTGAATGTTGGTGTGGATTGGAGACCAGATTTAACTAGTACCTCCCTCGCTGTCTTGGAGAGGCCTTGTCCCTTTGATCCTGAAACTTTTCCTCTAGCACTCTCTTTGACATATTTGAAAGTTCCGTCTTTGGATCTTCCCACCACCGTGGGGAGTCCCAAGTACCTCTCACTCAGGGCCTCTATCTCTATGCCGACTACTTGCTTGAGAATTGCTTTATCCTCCTCCTTACTACCCTTACCAAAAAAGACGGAAGACTTTTGCAAATTAACCTTTTGTCCTGATGCCACCTCATAGTCATGTCAGATCGTACGGAGTGCTTCCAAGTTTGATTGGGACCCCTCTAGAAACACCACACTGTCATCCGCAAACAGAAGGTGAGTGACCATGGTGCCAGTGCTCCCAAAGGAAACTCCTTTAATCTCCTTTGTCACCTGAGCGCTTCTCAAGAGAGCCGAAAAACCTTCCACACAAAAAAGAAAAAGGTATGGTGACAAAGGATCCCCCTGTCGTAGCCCTCTGGTTGGTACAAAACTTTGAGAGAGGCCACCATTCATCTTAACTGAAAATCTCGCTGACGTGACGCACCTCATCACCATCTCTGTCCAGTGACTAGAGAAGCCAAACCTCGTCATCATTTGCTCCAGAAAAACCCATTCAACTCTATTGTATGCCTTCAACATTTCAAGCTTTACTGCACATAATAGTTTCTTTCTCTTCCTTGTTCTAATGGCGTGTAAGCACTCATAGGCCACCAATACATTATCTGTGATCAACCGGCCAGGGGCAAAGGCACTTTGCTCCTCTGAAATCATAAGCTGCAGCACCACTTTCAACCTATTAGCCAAAGTTTTTGCAGCAATTTTATACAAGCCGTTACACAGACTAATGGGTCGAAACTGCGAGTGTAACTCCGGTAAGTTAACTTTCGGAATCATAACAATGATAGTGTCATTAAAGCCGTTCGGCGCTGCCTTTCCTGCCAGAAAATCCCGAACAGCCAAGCAAACATCATCCTTTACCAACGACCAGTGTCGTTGATAAAACATCACCGGGAACCCATCCGGACCTGGCGATTTGGTTGGTCCCATCTGAAATAATGCCGTCTCGATCCCTTCATCAGTGAACACAGCCGTGAGCCTAGTATTCATCTCCTCCATCACCACTGGGTCAATATGTTGTAATAATCTCTCGCCTTCATTGGATCCTTCTGATGTGAATAAATTAGCATAAAGGCATGCTGCCATTGCACGCATACCTTCATCATTAGTACACTTCACTCCATCCTCCTTTAGCAACGCCTTGACAGTATTCTTGCGCTTCCTATGTGGCACTCTATTTTGAAAGTATTGGGTATTCTGGTCGCCCTCTAGTAGCCAGTCCACTCGGGATCTCTGCTTGTAGAATATTTCCTCTCTTTCATATACCTCATGGAGCTGGTCCTCAATGTCCTTGATCTCTTGTCTGTACCCAGTGTGCACAGCTCTGTCTTTAGCCTCACGGAGTTGTCCCTTCAAATGAGCAATCTGGCGTTTAATAGAACCAAAAACTCTCCGGCTCCATTCACGCATGGATTTGGACATCAACCCCAGCTTGTTGCATGCTTCACCCAGTCCCGCCTCCTCCTGATTGGCTGCATGTGCATTCCGCCAAGCATCCATCACCATTTCCTCATATCCGAATGTCTTGTCCATGCAGCCTCGTACATAAAGGCTCTTTGCGCTCTATTATTACTTGCAGCCAGTGCCGCCAATACTCTAATCACTAGCGCCTGGCGGTCAGATTCTTCTGTTAAAATATGTTGCACCTCAGTCGCAGGGTACATCTGCATTAAATCACCGTTGCATGTAGCTCTATCTAGTCTCACTTGGATGTTCTCGTCTGCTTCATGCTTGTTGTACCCTGAGTACCCAAGGTCATCCAAACCGCAGTCGGTTAGACATTCTCTAAAATCCTCCATTTGCCTCAAGCTCCTAGGATTACCGCCAAGTTGTTCATTTTGGAGTACAGCTTCATTCTAATCACCTGCACATATCCAAGGTAAATTATCTTGGCCTCGAAGATAGCGCAGAACATCCTAAGTTTTTTCCGCATGTCAACTCGAGGCTCCCCATAGATTCCAGTGAACCTATAGGTATTCCCGTCAGCTTTGACCACTGCATCAATATAGTACTGGCACCATGGTCTCACCGTAACATCCACATAGTCTCTCCACCACAAAGCCAGCCCCCCACTCTTCCCCGCGCGATCCACCGCAACACCTTGCCTAAATCCCAGGCTCCACTTCAACCTCTCCATTGCTCGCGCCTTCTTTTTTGTTTCTGATAAGAACATCACCGCTGGGTTGTAAGACCGTATTAGGTCACGAAGTTCGCCCACCGTCGAGTCCAACCCCAATCCTCGACAGTTCCAGTCCAGAATATTCATTGCTCCCGGCGGCCCGGCTCCCTGGCAGGGTCCGCCGATCTATCATCTACCTCCAAGATACTATCAAACACCATAGACATCTTCAGTCTAGTGTCGCGAATGAACGCATCGTTAACTATACTCCTATCATTATCATCCTTTGCCACCCACATCTGTCTTGGCCCCCTCTTTCTAGTGGTGAAGGATGCATGAGAGCTTTCCCCCTAGTCCTATTAACTTCATGATCTGGACGGGGCTTCCTGACATAAGTGCCTTTCTTTCTCTCCGTGGACCTGTACCATCCCGATTCAGCATGACCTTCTCGGCCCCTAGATACCTGCGCACATGCTCTCTTCTACCTCTTTCCTCATATCTCTGCTGAGCATATTCCTTCTGCCTCTGTTGCTCCTTCAGCTTGTTTCGAAGGTCCCATTCCTTTTTGCGTTCTAGCTCATGCCTCAGGTCTCACTCGGTTGTCCATTCTCCTCTATAACGGTCCTTGGTGGGGCTATTAACCTCTCCTCTCTCTGGTCTGATCTCCACGCCAGTGCTGGAGTTTGCCGGGCGACTGAATTCTGCATTCAGATTACGCTTTGTTGGGAGGTCTCTAACCCTCGCTTGGCTGCGCTGACCTCTATCACTTTCTGTTGATTGCGAACTTCCAAAACCACGGTTGCTGGTTGCCTTTCCATCATATGATCCTTCTTTTGGTCCAGAGCTGCGCCCCGGTGAGGCTCTCAGCCAACCTCCCCATTGTGAAGATGCATCAGCAGGGGGATCACACCTCCCCCCAACGTGTACAAGTCTACCACATTCAAAACAAAAATGAGGTATTTTCTCATAATAAAAGTCAAACCAGGCGCCAACCTTATCTTCTTGTGAAGATTTAAGGTGGAATCCTCGAACCAGAGGCTCATAAACTTAAATTTTTGCTCTCACTCTCAGCTGGTTGCCTCTTGCCACACCATCCTTGTCAACATCCACCTTGACTACCTCCCCTAACTAGTTCCCAAGGGCTTTCCCAAACGTTTCTGTTCTTTTTCCCAGTGGTAAATCCGTCACATGAACCAGACTTCAACCTTATCAAATATCATCTCTGAAGGTCTGGTGTTGATCTCATATTCCTTAAGGATAAGTACGTTGAAATCATACTGCCATGGACCATTGTTCATTGCGTGCTTCCAATCCCCTTCACTACCAAAGTGGACTGCAAAAATATTGGAACCCATATCTATGAAATCTGCCTCGCGATGTAGCCCCCATGCCCTTTGCATCGTTCGCTCCAGAAGACCTTTGTTGATCGGCCTTGGTGAAAAGGACTTCTCCACCGCAGACCAGTTTGACTTCTTGGACATGATCTGATCTGGTTCCTCAAAGACAAACCCCTGCACTTCCTTATCTAGCAGCACCATCCCTCCCGGCCTCGCTGAGAGACTTGCAGTTGGATCCGGCGTCTTACACTCGACCCGGGATTTGGAATAGCCCCCGCTTCCTTGTTTTCCGGGCGTCCTCGCCGCCGCCGGGGTCGCCTCCTTCGCCGGAGTCACTGCCTGTTTTCCGTTCATCCTACCCGCCATAGCTCTGCTCCTTGGAGAGGAGAAAGACTCGCCGATCAGCGTCCAGGGATGCGTCGTCGCTGCCCTAGTCACTATCGAAACCACAACATGTCAGCTCTACTCTCTCTACTCATCAATCATGGCGGAATTCGAGCATCCGGATTACAAATTGGGGGATCGGAGGAAGAGGGGATCGAGTTCCTGAGCCACACGCTCTTGCCGTGCCCCGGCTTCTAGCCGTTCTGCCAGCCTCCCCCCACCCACTCACACATGCCTCGTATAAGTAGTCGTTACATAGAATTAGGCCCACTCAGGCCTAGCAAGCCTAGCGGGCCGCTGAGGTTTGCGACGAGGCCTGGCTGGAACTTGATCTGCTGCTTCCCGCGTCACCGGTTCGCCTGGAGGTGCCTGATCGCTGACAATTCCTCCCCTCTTAGAATCGGCTTGGGGCGCACGAGGAAACAACTGGTTGAGCGTTTCTTTGTCCTCCCAGGTGGCCATGTCTTCGGTAGAATCACTCCATCAGATCAATGCTTGGACGACCGTATCATTGCCGCGACGGACCACCCGCTGCTGCAACACCTATTCAGGGACTTGCAAATGTGCGTCAGGAGGCGGTAGTTGAGAACGAACCTGACAGTCTGGCGCCAAAACTCGCTTCAGCAGTGAAACGTGAACCACTGGGTGCACACGGCTGGAAACAGGTAAATCCAACTGGTAGGCGACTTCTCCCACCCGGTAAATGATCTTGAAGGGGCCATAGTACTTAAAAGCTAGCTTGTGGTTGGCCCTAGGAGCGACTGACGACTGAAGGTAAGGCTGCAGCTTCAGAAAGACAGAGTCACCAACAGCAAAGGTGCGTTCAGTGTGGTGTTTGTCTGCTTGAACCTTCATACGCTGTTGAGCACGCAACAGGTGCTGACGGACTGAGTCGATGACTACCTGGCGTTGCGTCAACCACTGTTGAAGGTCTTCAGACTGTACTGCATCATCAGTCGTCAGTCCAAAGTGGCGCGGGGGGTGCCCGTAAATGATTTCAAACGGAGTGGAGCCAGTAGCGGAGTGCCAATTGGTGTTATACCAAAATTCACACAATGGTATCCACTGAGCCCAACGAGCTGGATGAGCACTGACAAAACAGCGAAGAAAACACTCAACCTGCTGATTCACACGCTCTGTTTGGCCGTCAGACTGAGGATGGCGAGCAGAACTCATTCGCAACAGGACTCCAGACTTGGTGAAGAGTTCCTTCCAAAAGAGACTGGTAAAGATACGGTCACGATCGGACACAATAGACAACGGCATGCCATGTAGTTTATAAACTGAATTCAGGAAAGCCTCAGCAACTGTTTGGGCAGTAAAAGGGTGGTGCAACGGGACAAAGTGTCCATATTTTGACAGCTTATCAATAATCACCATAAGACAATTATATCTCCCAGACGTAGGTAATCCTTCCACGAAGTCCATGGTGACCATTTCCCACGGCATGTTGGGGACGGGCAGTGGCTGGAGGAGCCCAGGGTAGGGAGTACGATCAGGCTTGGCTTGTTGACAAGTCAGGCACTGGCTCACATACTGTTTGATGAACCCTCGCATACCAGCCCACCGGAAAAGCTGACGAACTCGTTTGTATGTGACCGGAAAACCAGAATGGCCGCCTACCGGGCTATCATGGAAAGCACTGACGACCTTCTGATGCAAGGAAGGTACATTGCCAATCCATATGCTTTTATCCACACGAAGCAATCCTGCTTTTAAAGAAAACTTCTTGTCAGCTTCGGCATCAGTAGCTAGTCGTTGTAGCAATCCAACACAGAAAGGATCATCTGAGTAACTGTCCAATATTTCTGTGAGCCAAACTGGCTGAACCGATGATACAGCCAAAACTTCAGGAAGAGTTTCAGAAGCAGAGTGCGGCCTGCGTGACAACGAGTCAGCTGCACCATTTTCGGTGCCTTTCTTGTAACAGATACTATAACTGAGCCCCAATAGCTTGGTAAGTGCCTTCTGCTGCCATACCGTGTGCAATCTTTGTTCAGACAGGCTAGATAGGCTGCGTTGATCAGTTCTGATGATGAACTCAGACAACTGTAAATATTGACGTCAGTGATCGACAGCGAGCAAAATGGCCAAGTACTCCTTTTCATAAATAGATAAGGTTTGGTTTCTAGGGCCCAAGGCCTTGCTAACATATGCCAGTGGGTGCCCATCTTGCATAAGGACTGCTCCAATTCCCACATCACATGCATCTGTTTCAATCACAAACTGTTTTGCGAAGTCGGGGAGGGCCAGAACAGGTGCTGAAACAAGAGCTTGTTTGAGAGCCTCAAAGGATTGTTGCTCAATATCTGTCCAGTGGAAGAACACCCCTTTCTTGAGAAGATTAGTGAGGGGCCTGCTGATCACACCAAAAAGCCTGATGAACTTCCTGTAGTATCCAGCCAGACCAAGAAATCCTCTGACTTCCTTGACAGTAACAGGAACATGCCAGTTCTGAATAGTTTCAATTTTGGTGGGATCTGTAGCCACTCCTTGCCCACTGATGACATGCCCCAAATATTCAACCTGCTGCTGAGCAAAGGTGCATTTAGATAACTTAACTTGCCACTGTTGCTTCTGTAGGAGTTGCAACACCTCTTCCAAATGCTGCAAGTGCTGAGAATATGTGATACTAAAGACCAATATATCATCAAAGAAAACAAGAACAAATTTCTTGCCCTTATGGCGTCTCATGACTGGTTTCAGGTCACTATTCATAGCAAACTGAAATGTGTTGGGGCCACCAGTAAGACCAAAGAACATGACCAAGAATTCATAGTGGCCCATGTGTGTCTGGAAAGCAGTTTTGTATTCTTCCCCAGGTGCCATTCTGATTTGGTGAAATCCAGCTCTAAGGTCCAACTTAGAAAACCAATGAGATCCAGCCAGCTCATCTAGTAATTCATCTACAACAGGTATAGGGTACTTGCCCTTAACAGTAATATTGTTTAAGTGTCTATAGTCAACCACTGGTCTCCATGTTGCATCCTTATTTTCTACCATGATCATAGGGGATGAGAATGGGTTGTTACTATGCCTGATAATGCCACTGTCCAGCATCTCTTGCACCTGCCTTTCCATCTCACTTTTCAGAGCAAGGGCAATTCTGTAAGGTCGAAGGGACACTGGAGCAGCACCTGGGACTAGTGGAATAGTGTGGTCATACTGCCTTCTAGGAGGCAGGCCAGAAGGAGCTTCAAACACAGAAGCATATTTATCCAACAGCAATTGCACTTCAGGTGGTATGTCAGGCAGAGCAGTGTCTGCAGCAGATGTGAGAGCATAGAGACTGAATAAAGTACAAACAGGCTGAGCAGCATTTTCCCCAAGCAAGGTTATGAGAGCACCATCATGCTGGAAAGCAAGCCAATGAGCAGACCAATCCACCTGCATAGGGTATGTGCAGATAGCCAATCAATGCCCAAAATTCCATCATATGAACCCAAGGGAAAAATCCTGAAATTACTGACAAACTTATGTCCACCACAAGTCCACTTGCCCTGCAAAAGTTGTTTGGAACAAGGAACTAACTTGCCATTGGCGATTCTGACCATGGAAACAGGCCTGTCTGACACCCTTGACAGCAACTCAGCCACTGCATAGTTCAAAAAAGTATGAGAACTACCTGAATCGACCAGAAATGATAAGGTACGGCCTTGCAACTGAATTTTCATCTTCATTGTCAGAGTAGGAGCTGCAGAATTGTCACCCAAGGACGCAGCAGACAGTGACATAGCATTGGCTTCAGAAACCGTATCTGTTTCAATGTAGTTGGTCAACTCCGGTGGAAGATGTTTCACATAATCCAGCATTTCTTGCACAACATGCAACTGAACTTCTTGCTTACAAACGTGATCCTTACCCCAGCGCTCTCCACACACAAAGCATAGCCCCTTTTCTCTCCTATAAGCACGCAGAGCACCCCACTTATCGTCAGAAGCAGGTTTTCTGAAACCTTCTGCTGTTTTCTTATCATCAACCACACGAACAGCAACTGTATTAGACGCTGAGGGCTGTGGAGGGGGTGGTAAAGGCAATGCAGAAGCCCTTCGGTTGGCGCCAGCTATGGACGGCCCGACTGAGCTTATTCCCAACTCCTCATGTAAGATAGCCAACTGATAGGCAGTGTCCAAGTCTGCTGGTTGCTGAATGCCAACAGCCAATCTGACAGCAGGCTTCAGTCCCTCCATAAAACGGGTAACATAATGCACAGTGTTGGGAGAACTCTCGTAGGCAGATAACTGATCAAACAGCTCAGAGAATCGCTCAACATAATCCTCCACAGTTCCAGTCTGAGATATGTGAAAAAATTTCCTTAGAACAGTCTGGTGCAAGTTGCGGCTGAACCTGCTTTGGAGCAATTTGCAGAACTCATCCCAGGTGGCGTGAGGAGCTCGACGATGAACTGATTCCAACCACCTAGCAGCAGATGCTTCGAACAGCGAAGTGGCCAGGGAAATCCACTGATTCTGCGGCGTGCCCCAAAACTTGAAATAATCCTCGCAACGGGCCTGCCAGAGCTTCGGGTTGGATCCGTCGAAACAGGGCATCTCAATCCGAGGGCCAGCACCATATACAACAGCAGAATTCTGCCTCGAATCTAAGGATGCAAATGGAACGTGCTGCAGCACTTGTTCGTGATGCGTACCTCTGATGGGGGGCGGAACATACGCCCGATGAACAGGGCCCCGATTTTCAGTCTCAGAGCGGAACGCTTCAGAACCGGAGGAATTGTGGCCTGACGCTCGAGAAGGAGTTGCAGGTGCGCCATGCGGATCCGCAGCTGGTGCAGGCTTGTCGAACTCCTGCCGCAATTCGTCGATGTCGACTCCGATCGAGACCTTGACCTCGTCGAGGCGCCCGGAGAGGAGGTCGAGCTTGGCTTCGAGCTGCGCGATGGCCTTCGCGGTGGAGTCGTCGCACTCGCGGCTGACCTTGTCGAAATCGGCACGAAGGAGGTCGTAGATGGCCTTCGTCTCCGGCGGGATGCGCTCCATCGCCGCCGCCCGCAGCCGATCGGCGAGCCGCGTGTGGCGGTGGTGAGCCGGGAGAGCCGATGGATCGAACGGCTCTGATACCAGATTGTCAGCTCTACTCTCTCTACTCATCAATCATGGCGGAATTCGAGCATCCAGATTACAAATTGGGGGATCGGAGGAAGAGGGGATCAAGTTCCTGAGCCACACGCTCTTGCCGTGCCCCGGCTTCTAGCCGTTCTGCCAGCCTCCCCCCACCCACTCACACACGCCTCGTATAAGTAGTCGTTACATAGAATTAGGCCCACTCAGGCCCAGCAAGCCTAGCGGGCCGCTGAGGCTTGCGACGAGGCCTGGCTGGAACTTGATCTGCTGCTTCCCGCGTGACCGGTTCGCCTGGAGGTGCCTGATCGCTGACACAACACCCCCGTGCAAGAAACCCTAACCCTAGCGAAAGGAGTCGGTCGCCTCGCGGTCGCCTCCAAATCACCTTAGCGTTCCTACCCGTGGTGGACCCTCCTACGGGTACTTTCTTTGTTGAAAGCCTTCAAACGGGTACTTGATATGATGCACTATGTCACGCAATTATTCTACTACCACCATTACTAAATATAAGACATTTGGGCAGTTTAATTAAACTTGACAAACGTCTTATATTTAGGAAATGAGGTAGTAGTTTGTACGGAGAAGCGATCGCACTTGAAGAAAGTTTACTTCAGTTCTCGACTTCATTGAAAGTTTAGTTTTCATCCCGAATCTTTGTTTGCTGCAAGAAACCTTCAACTTTATCAATCGAGGTCTCAGGTGGTTTTCTGGTTTTCATGCTCACTTGGACAATCCTTTATTTTTATTTTTGATATAACCACATATATGTCATTATACAATTGTATTACAAAGAGCACACATGTGGTCATCATACAAGACGTACATAGATGTCTTGCAATGTTGCATCAAAGACTTCGCAAGAAGTAAAACTAAAATTTCACTTTCGTAGAATCTTGTGCCACCCCAAAACGTTGACTACCATCGTCCACCTCCGACGTTGAGGCAACATCAAAGAAAGAGGTGAACTGCCTTCATACCAAGAACTAGAGGAGCACCTTTGTATACATGGATACTTTTTGAGCCGATGAAATGGACCACCTCAAGCGATGAGACCTAGACTTTGTGGCACGCCGGCCGAGGTTCTTACCCGTGTCCACTAGATCCCAGTTTAGGCTTTACCGGATCAAGCCTGGCAAGAAGACCGATCAACCTGCTCCCCGTCACCACCCGTTAGAGTGTGAACGAGATGGAGCAAGAGCATACACAAATTATTTTGATGCGGCGCCATCTCCACCATTGATGCAACTTCTGAAAACAAACTATGTATATTCTATACCTCTACCGGACAGAGCCTGCCGGGGTCCCTGCCCGCTCCCGTCGCTAGAGAGGCAGACGGAGAAGGAAGAGGACCCAGAGTTGCCGGCGGTGTTGCCGTGTTGAGGAAAATCCTTTACTTGTGGGAATGCGTGACAATAACGTAATAGTGACTGTGATCACAACAAAACAGTCAACTCGTTTGAAGAAACCCTGGTGAAGAAAGCAAGAAAATAGGGACGGAGATGTGACGTTGGTCCGTACAATATATCCAATTGAAGATCTAAAACATGCTTTTAGGATATAGCAGAAATAAAGTGAGTGACATTCTATTGAATCTTTGCTACCGTGGGCACCTTTTTTTTTGAAAGGTCACCGGGGGGAGAGGATCTCCACCTGAATATATTGCTCAAAAAGCTGCCAAAGCCAAGAGTCACCTTTTAAGCTTTCGCTGATCCAGTTTATAAGGGAAACCGGATCAAAAACCTAAACAAGTTGACCCCGTTTATGAGGGAAACCGGGCCGAAAACCATACAGGTAACAAGGTTATAGAAGATGAGAAAAAAGTTGCCACCTAGGAGAGGGCATGACCTAGCTAGCAGGCAAAAGACCAACACCACAAGAGACACAAGTAGATGTGGGGTTTTGTCCAGGGATCACAATACCAAGACTCTGCAAACAACCTAACGCACCACACCGGCGTGCGTACCGAGCCCCACGGCACAACAGAGGATCAACCATAATCAACGAGTGCCAAACCTTAACACGAACCTTGACTGAGAGATCCGCCACAGGCGGTCAAAACGATTAGCAGGTTGGGGAGGCATCATTGCGCCGTCATTGAGCAAAGGTGAACCAAGACAACACCAAGAGCCCGAAGCTCGCCGCAGCACAACGGCAACCATGGGAGGGTCTTGAGCATGCACAGCAACAGGACGGAGACCACGCGAAGGACAGTCGAAGAGAAACACATGAAGAAGAGGACACCACCATCGGCCCCAAGCTGGCCGCACCACCATCAACCACGCGCAGCAACAGGAGCCGTCGTTTGGGTCTCCAAGATGACGCCTCCAAGGAGGTAGTGCTATCGAAGACACAACACCATCATCCGATCCGGCGAGCCGGATCTTAGGTTTTCACCCGAAGACCACAAAGCAAAGTACCGTAGGTGCTGGAGCTCCACAGCGGCACCTCCTGCGAGGAAGACGACATACATAGACGCCGCTGCCGCCGACATCGACATAGTCGATACAAGGTTCTCACCCGGAGTTTGAGCACATCCCTACAGCAAGACAGCCTGAACCACGCCGCAGATCCACGCGAAAGAGCTCGGAGACCATGCCTCTAGGAAGGTATACGACGCTGGGGTGGCGCTGTCGTGGTCGGCTCACACAATGGGTGAGCAGGGATTTCTCCCAGAGCACCTTCGCACAGGACCCGATTCGGAGCAGATCCGGCCCGAGATCGCCGCCCGGGCCGTCCGCCATCACGACCAGCTTAACCCGAGCGAAGCAAGCCACGCATCCACCATCACTGCCAGCAAGCGCCAACCAAGCCGCCGAGCACCATCCACGACCGACCGCCTCGAAGATTGCCAGATCGGGGATGGGGCCTCGGCAAACTCGAGCTGCCAGATCTGGAGCCGGGCGCGCGCCGCTCCGAACCACCTCACCCGCAGCTCTCGACCGACGCGCGCGCGTGGCGCCCGCACCAGCACCGGGCGCCACCACTCGATGCCACGCCCGACGCCGCCCGGTGATCACACACGCCCAGGGCCGCGCAAGGCACTCAGGACGAGGACGCCAGCGCCAAGACGCCTGCGGGCCGCAATCCCCGTCGCGAACCCGCAGATCTGTGCGGAAGCCACGCCGCCGCGCCCCACATTGCAGCGCCCGGCAGACGCGGCCGCAGCAGAGCGGACGAACCAGAGAGGTAGAGTGGGCTGCCACCCTGCATCAACCAGCTGGAGCAGGTGGCGGGCAGGAACCCGCAACACGCCGCTGCATCCGGTGTGAGAGCCGCCAAAGCATCTGGCGAGGGAGAGCTTGGATTTGAGGGAGGAGCGCGAGTCCCTGGTTTCAGGAGCAGGCCTTCGCCGCCGCCGGCGACGGCTGCCGGCGGCGGCGGTGGGGTGGTGGTGGTTGAGGCTGGTGGCGGCTAGGGCTGGGGCGCCCCGGTGTCGCCCCTGTCAGAGTGACACAGGAGCGGGCGACCTTTCGGCATCATGTCCTTCTCCCTGTGGGCACCTTTCATCGCAGATACTTCCTCTGTAAACTAATATAAGATCGTTTAGATTACTACTTAAATAGTAAATAGATCTTATACTATTAGTATACACGGGGAGTATTTGAAAACTCCAAAATGCAACAGGATTCCATTGCACGATCTCTAGTTTCTGCTCTATGCACAAAACAACAATTTGCGATCTACAAATCCTCTTTATTTCTCAACTGATATATAGACACCATCAAATGGAAGCAAACATCTGCAGCTCTCCGACATCTATTGTCATATTCGGATCACATTTGAGAGGTAGGTCACATACCAACAACTTTTTTAAAAGGGAACAAGCACCATTATTTTAGAACGGGATTGTTAAATCTGGACTTAACCATGTCAAAGTCAATTCTATATTTGTGAGATCTTATGTGGAGATCCGTGAAAAAAATATTTTAATTTTTGCCTTTCTTTTTTTATATGTTTTGTCACTTGACTAAGACTTGGACTGAGAGCAAGCCACACCCTTTTTATAAACATATTACAAACACAGATGCTCATATACACGCATGTACATTCACCCTTATAAACATACACACACATCCTACACCTATGAATACTTACAAAAGAGTAAGCCAGCAAATCTTGAGATTGACAAAGTCACCCACCAACACCCTAAATCAAGGGCAAAGTGTTTTGATGTGAATCATGTTATTACTTCTTGGAGTATTAACTAGAACCTGATGAATTGGAGCAATGGTGGGCTGGGGTATGAGCCACGTGCACATTCCCTCGTCCCATCCTTGGGGTAGCCACTCGATGAACTCTGTCATGTTGTCGATGAGGTTGTACTTAAACACACCACACCGCTCATGGGGCTGGCGGTGACCCTGGTCATCGCAGTACAAGAAGTAAGCGAACCCGCCGCTCACGCCAAGCCGCGACGCGTCCATGGTGAAACTGTAGGGCCACCCGAGGAAAAACAAGCGATCATTCAAGCTCTTGCCATCCTTCCTCGCCCACTGTAACTTCTTCGACCCCTCGCTAACCTCCTCAAGCACATGCATGGACATCCACAGTGCGCGAACCAGGCCACAAACACCCTTTCCATCGCCGTCCTGGTACGGGTAATCCATCTTGATGTGCACCGATGCCCAGAGAAGCTCGCCGCGAGACTCGAGCACATAGGTGTACTCGCAGAAATAGCCGTCACACTTGCGCGGCGTCCAGAGTGGCGTGGGGACCAGCATATCATCCTTGTTCGTTGCTGCTGTGGATGGTGTCATCACCACGAGCCAGAGGTTGTTGTACATTGTCACAATGATCTTGCCGGCATGATACATGGCATAGAACTCGCCGTAGCAGGGCGTTTCCAGAGTCCTCTGGACAAACGTCCACTCATCGTTGCCAGGATGCAGGAGCGATGCGCTGAACTCGATCGTGTAGAGGTCGCTACTGTTGCATTTGCCATATTTGCTGTATAGAAGGAGGGTACCGTCATTGTGGATGATGCCACTAGGGTTCTTCCCCAACCGGTCGATGTGTGGGGAGAGGGGCGGGTAGGTGACGACCCCTCCGGCGACAGGTTCGTGAAGAGTTGGGCTCCAGGGAGAAACCGTGAAATAGCGGATGTTGGTGCTGTCGGCGCTTGTCACCCCGTTCATCATGGTGGCAGATATTGGCGGCGGCACGCGGTAGCTTCGGCCGGAGAAGACACATCTAAGCTTGAGAGATTCATCACCAGGCTTGCTTGGCGCGAGGAGCCATGGCAGGAACTGATAATAAGTCATTGTCGGCTCGTGTGAGCCGCGCCATGGCTTGCAGACCGCGTGGAACCGGACGAAGTCGGCGGTGTCGTGCAGGCGGCAAGAGATCTCACGGAGCAGTTCCGGCGGGAGGCCCATTGACGACGACGTCTCGTGCATGACGGCAGGTCCGTCGGAGATGGAGGTGGATGTTGAGCCTCGTTGAGAGAGATTAACCACGCCAAGTGCACGATGAAGGTGGAGTACCTTCCGACGTGCACGATGAAGAAAGAGATGGCTGGGACTGGGATACGTACGTAGACACCATGGCGACACGCTTGATTAATCCATCGATATACTAGTGTGCCTCGTTATCTTTATTGCGTTGATTGATTGATCTCGCAGGATTTATTACAGGGGCAAAGGAGGGCAAATACCAAACCTAGACGGTGCTTAATTTGTCTACTACTCGGAGAGGACACAATACGTGATGGAACCGAGAACAAGACGTGCTTAATTCAATTTAGCTACATTCCACTCAGCTGAATTTTAGTTTTGTGGTCAATCAATTTTCTGGCCCTTGAATTGTGCTTTAAGATTTGGGTAGTTTTTTTTTTCTTTCACGTTTTGCTCGTCGTGTTGGGCTGGATTTTGCTGTGCGCATGCTTTTTCCCATGTGTTTGCTTTTGTTTTCTGTACATGTATGCTTTTATTTTTTTATGTTTCAGTTGAGTTTTTTTTCTTTACGTGTATTTTCGGATGTTGAGTGCGTGAAAATGTATACATGCAAATACCGCATGTACAAATTACATTAGAGTACGGAAATTTCACTCTTATATATTTATTCTACATATTATAGAAAGTACATTTTTTGTGCTAATTGTGTGGAAATTTTTGTTTTTTTAATTTCTTTACTCTTTAAGGGTAATACCAATGCTAATTTGGTGGATTTCCCACCTCGATCAGACTTGAGTGTTTTTCTAGCTCGATTCCATTTTTCCTTCTACTATATCTTTTCGATTTTAACACGTTCAAGAAGGTTCAGTATTTATGTGGTGTTGACACATCACCACCAGGGGCCTGACAAAACTGAACTTATCTCGTTTACAATCATTTGATGTCTCTATCTTCATAAGTATTGACGAACCTTCAGATCCTGGTTTTGTCCCTATAATACTTCCTACATTTCTAGTTGCAGACCGGTGATTGAAATTCAGATATGAGAAATGTACGGTCTTCAGTACTTTGTCATATTTAGATGTCTCTCCCTTCTGTCTTGGCACCTATGCGAATAACTTATTCTGCTCTTGATACTTGGAACTGGACTTGGTTCCTAGCTGTGATCTTTGGCTTGCCGATATCTTGTCACAATGAAAAAACATAATCTCTTTTTGTCTGTTGTATTGTAACAATAGTTTGGTGGATGCTTTGGAGGTTTGAAGACAAGGCTTTCCAGGAGGGATCCGTGCCTTTTGTTGGCTACCTCAGGAGCGCTTCTTCCAGCGTGTCCTGCACACCATGGTCAACAGTGCGCAGCCGCATGTTCTATTTCTTCAGACTTGAGTAACATTCAGTTACAGCTGCATCTCTTAATTCGACTAGAAAAAATTTGTGTCTTTTAATGACCAGCACGTAGACCCACTCACACACACACACAACTTGTCACACACCGACGCCGTCGCTTAACAGTTTACGCCTCGTCCATATATAGCATAACACGTGTCATAGTTAGTTCCAGGAGCTTGTGATGCTAGGTGCGTCACTGTTTGTACAATCAACCATCAACTGAGTGTGATGATGCTCTTACAATTAATTCCGGCCGTGGTAGGTAAATCTGTGTGGCTGCTCTGACCCTGACGCCCGGCATGAAAGGACCTCTCTTTGTTTGGTTCTGTCTTTTTCTAGCTCGATTCTGTTTTTCCTTCTACTCTCCTTTCCAATTTTAACATGTTTGAGAAGGTTCCAGTATTTATTTATGTGGTGTTGACACATCACTGGTAGCGACCTGGCAAAACTCAACTTATCTCATTCTTGTCATTTAGAATCATTTGATGTCTCTATTTTCCTAACTATTGATGAACCTTAGATAGGCAAACACATCCAGATCCTGGTTTTGTCCCTATAATACTACCTAGCTACATTCTAGTTGCAGTCAGGGAATTGAAATTCAGATATGAGAAACGTGCCCTTTCTGAACTCTAGACTCTCAACTGTTAACAATTGAGCACTCGGCTGCTTCTTGGATTACTTGTGTTAACAAACGTGTCATTTCTGAACTAGCTAGTTGACTGAATGTAGTTTAGAAATTAGATGTTAATTTGAACATGAAAATGTTGTTGGCTCCTCTATTTTCCACAGTTCCACCCATGGAAGGGCCGAGAGAGATGGCCACCTGTTCCGGCCATTACGCAGGCGGATCCGCACCCACCTACGGCGGCTGCTGCACCAGCACAACATGGAGGCCGGCGGTGGACCCTGGCCGGCCGCATCCGGTCAACCCCGTCCACCTCCTTCTCTACTCTCAGTGGGGCCGGGGCGTGGCACAAGGAGGACCTTATTGCTGTAGTGGACCTTGACGACGTACGTGAGGTAAGGGACTTCTCCAACCCCCTCTACCGACGACCTGTGGATCCTAGACGCCTGAGGAATGCCTCACCTCCTTCCTTCCCCTTCCTCTCATGCTGTCCTGATTAGATTACATTAGATAAATTCCTGCACTGTTAGCAGCTACTGTAGTAGATTCTCATGTGCTTGTGATGTTGTCTCTGTGCTACTAGTTTTTAGATCTGGGTTGATGTTTTGCTTGATAAGGAAGAAGAACAACACATGGAGAGGACAGGAATTCAGAGATGTTCTATTTCTTAAGACTTGAATAACATTCAGTTATAGCTGCGTCTTTTAATTGAACACGAAAAAATTGTGTTTTTTAATGACCAGCTGCACACCTCCTGGCACGCAGGCCCACTCACACACACACAACTTGACACACACACCGGCGCCATCCCTCATTTTCTCTCTTGCTGGATGGTGCCTTAGCAGTTTAGATCTTGTCCATATATAGCATGAGACATGACATAGTTAGTTCCAGTAGCTTGTGGTGCTAGTTGCTTCTAGTTTGTTCTTGTGATGCTCTCTTGATTAATTCCAGCCATGGTAGCTAGTTCCGTGTGGCTGTTCCAACCCTCACGCCCTGCAAGGACCACTCTGTTTGGCTCTGTGTTGTTCTAGCTTCGATTATGTTTTTCTTATACTCTCTCTTTCTGATTTTTAACATGTTCGAGAAGGTTCGAGTATTTATGTGGTGTTCACACATCGCTCGTAGGGGCCTGACAAAACTGAACTTATTTCATTTTTGTCATTTACACTCATTTGATGTCTGTATCTTCATAAGTATTGATGAGCCTTCAGATAGGAAAACACATTGAGATCCTTGTTTTGTCCCTATAATACCCACCTACATTTCTAGTTGCAGATGGGAGATTGAAATTTATATATGAGAAATGTTACATATTAAGGTGTCTCTTCTTTCAATCCAGGCACCTACATGAACTGACTTATTCTGCTCTTGGAACTGGACTTGTTTCCTAGCTGTGATCTTTGGCTTGCATATATCTTGTCACAGTGAAAATGCATAACCTTTTGTCTTGTCTCTGTTGTATTGTAACAGTAGTTTGGTGGTTGCTTTGGAGGTTTGAAGACAAGGCTGTCCAGGAGGGATCCGTGCCACTTGACGGCTCAAGCACTCAGACTTTGAATCCTCCTCTGCAACCGCTCAAGCACCGCCATGGATGTGCTGCGGGTGCGTATGGTTTGAATCCCCTATAAAGTATGGTTCTTTTGTTTGCCTCTAGTCTTGTCTGTATATAGGTCTCTTGCAAGTGTGCTATTCGTTCTATAGGTTCCAGCTTGTTCTAACTCTGATCCGATGGTTACTAAAATTCAAGGCTGACATCAGACTTTGTCCGCTAGTTCATGTGAGAAAGAGAGGTGTCTATATTCAAAGATGTTCTGTTTCTTTAGATTTGAGTAACATTCAGTTATAGCTGCGTCTTTTAATTCGACTTAAAAAAAGTTGTGTCTTTTAATGACCAGCACTCCTCCCGGACTGCAGGCCCACTCGCAGACGCACCTGGTGCTATTGATGATCTTCTCTCTTGTTGGCTGGCGCCTTAATAGTTTAATCCTCTCATCCATATATAGCATGAGACATGCCATAGTTAGTTCCAACAGAATGTGGTGCTAGTTGCTTCTAGTTTCTGCAATGAACCATCAAATTGTGATGCTCTCAAGGTTAATTGCAGACATGGTGGCTAGTTCCGCTTGGCTGCTCCGACCCTGATGCCATGTAAGGACATCTCTCTGTTTGGTTCTGTGTTGTTCAGGCTCGATTCCCTTTTTTCTTCTACTCTCTCTTTCTGATTTTAACATGTTCGAGAAGGTTTCAATATTTATGTGGTGTTGACCTGTAGCTAGATAGATAGGTTGACATTGGTAGCAATGTAAAATACTGACCATGCTAAAAGTCAGCACTTCTATCTTTTAAAAGTTATTAAAATGATTTTAGCCTACATTCCTTTCTCTGAAATAAACTATTCTGAATTTGATGCCTAGCTATTATAGTTGATTACAAATTAAAGAGCACTTGGATGTACCACATAACACATGTGGTAAGCAATCCAAACAATTCAAAAAGAAAGAGGACTTGGATGTGTCCATTCAGTGTCTATATGTGTACTAGCTAGTACCAGTTTGTAGCGACAGATGCACGCCTCGTTGTTTATGTATGCCGATGAGGTGTCCACGTTGTTGTTTCACGAGATTCACCGTCTGCTGTTAACTGTGTTTTCAGAAGATGATGTTTTGTAAATTGTGCCTAAAAAAATTTCTGCTGTTAACTGTGTTTTGGTGAGTTTCTCGGACCTTACCTGAGGTCTTGCTCAGTTTTTGCACCATGCTTGCTGACATTATTTCCTTGCATCCTACTGACTGGCTGACCTTGCGCATCATGTTTCTCCTGCAGGAAGCAATGGATGATCATCAAATGTCTGTTGGTCTGCGCGAGACATGGTAGCCATGGATGGGAGTTTGCATTTTTTTTTATAGTCATGTAGCGTTCGTTGGGTTTGGAAGCTTGCTTGTACTAGGAGTGAATTTTGTGTTGGTTTGGATCCTTTTGCTTTCATGATAAACCAGGGCCTGATATTTACCTGTTGTAATCATGTATTTTCTGACTCTGAGAAAGAAATAAAGAAAGAAGTTGGCTTTGAGAAATCCTTGCTGGTATCTGCTCTCTTGTTTACATATCAGTTCCAGGGGATGTTGCCTTGTTGAAAGGGTGCTTGGCCTTACTGAAAGGGTGCTTGGTGACATGGTCTCTAGAGGGGAGGCGTACGTACGTGTCTTGTAATTTGAAAGATCATGCTTCTTTCTTGAATGAATCAATCAGTTTATGAGCACCAAACTGTCGTGGTTTAGAATCAATCTGATGTAATTTCTGAACATGTCGCTGGCTGACTGGATCGTCTGCTTTTTGAATTGCCAAGAAAGGACTGTGTTTGGTAAAATAAGCTGATCTTGCTTAAGTGTTGCCCGTATACTATATCCTATAGGGAGCATGGTGAAGGAGAAGATTTATGATTCTAAGGAGTTCCACGCTGAAGAGAAGACAAGAGATTTGTTTTGGTTTATTTGGGCCTCACTGAGGGGTGGCGCCACGAAGCGATGTTAGGCATGGCAAACAAATTGGTCGAGCGTGGCGACGACATGGAGACCAGCAAGTGGTTGTTTGGAGCCCAGAACAGAAAACATGAAAGTTGAGCAGCCACCCAGTTGGTCGCACACTATGAATGCCAGCAGCCGCCCACTTGGTTACAAGCTTTTAATGGCGCCGAGCTTCAGTGATTAAGAAGGCTTCAGTGATCAAGGATGCAGACGTGACTGGAAGTAATCAAAGAGCCAGACGGAGCCGGAGGCCTCAGTAATCAAAGAGTCAGACGGGACTTGTTCCTCTTCTTTGATTAATATAGTATTTGTTGCATGCACCTAGGGATGCACATAGGCCATAGCAAGGGATGGCCTGGGTTGCGCCACCTCATCGATCCGCGCCATGGCGTTTCCTCAGGCCATCTGCACCGTCTCCACATCTGATGTGTTCTATCCACCATATATGCCACCATCTCTTCTATCTATAAATACAACAAGCAGTCGTCCATCCGCGTGAGTGGGAGAGAGGGAGAGAGAGAGAGGGAGAGGGAGAGGGAGGGGGGAGGGAGAGAGGGAGGGGAGAGGGAGAGAGGGAGAGAGGGAGAGAGAGAGGAGAGAGAGAGAGAGCTAGAGGGAGAGAGGGAGAGGGAGGGAGAGAGGGAGAGAGAGGGAGAGGGAGAGAGAGGGAGAGAGAGGGAGGGAGAGAGCGAGGGAGAGGGAGAGGGAGAGGGAGGGAGAGAGAGAGCGAGGGAGAGAGAGGGAGAGGGAGGGAGAGGGAGGGAGAGGGAGAGAGAGAGCGAGGGAGAGGGAGAGGGAGAGATAGAGGGAGGGAGGGAGGAGAGAGGGAGAGGGAGGGAGGGAGGGAGAGAGGAGAGGGAGAGAGAGAGAGAGGAGAGGGAGAGGAGAGGGAGGAGGGAGAGGGAGAGGAGGGAGGGAGGGAGGGAGAGAGGGAGGGAGAGGGAGAGGGAGAGGGAGAGGTAGAGGGAGAGAGGGAGGGAGAGGGATAGGGAGGGAGGGAGAGAGGGAGAGGGAGGGAGGGAGGGAGAGAGGGAGAGAGGGAGAGAGATAGAGAGAGGGAGAGATAAATCTATGGCCCCCGGGTGAGAGGGAGAGAGGGAGAGAGATAGAGAGAGGGAGAGAGATAAAAAAGATCCGCCAGGCCGATGCGTATCAACGCCCTTTCGAACCTCACCAAGTTGAAGAACAGAGGAGATGAAAGGGGAAGAACAGAGAGTTCGCGCGCTGGACGAAGGATATAGGAGCATCTTTACTCCCGGTTTTTAACTTTTTATTACTTCTTTGCTGCAATCCCTCTCACAAAAAGATGTAGTGCTTATTATTCTTGGACTCTTTATGCGCAAGGAAGAAAACAATAGTTATGAATGGACATTGGTGTCAGTGATGATGTCATGGCAGTCTTAGTTGTTTTTTGGTGGATATTTAATTTTTGGCCAAGTTGAGAGCAGTAGATGTTTACTTTTATGGTTTTATCTTCAGACCTTTTGATCTCATTTATCATGTTGTCTCTATACAGATGGCTCGAATCCTTTCCACGAATTAGAATACTCCACGTCTTCACTATAGCTACGCCTCCAATCTTCTTCAGGACAATTACTCTCCCATCTTTTGATTCCCCTCGACCTCTTCACCTTCTCCACCGTTGTCGTTGCCTTTCTTTCAAGAAGCACGTACCCGTCGTCTACACAACTTCCCGCCCACGCCCCTTCTCGAGAATGGCCATGCTTCACCCTGTTGGCTAGGATACATCTGTAGCCCTCGCCGTCGTTGTTACCGGCCCAACTCGGTCCCATGTCCCTTGCCTCTTGGGGTGAACAGCTTTCAGCTGCAACTCTTCTTCAGTAACCATGGCAAAGTGTCCCATGCCAAGTTGATCCACTACAACAAGACAGAGACCATAGAGGTTGCCGGCCTCTTAACTAAAACGATGGTGCATGCCCACCAAGAAGAAGCTCTAGACGCCCTCAGCGGACTGTCTTTGGATGGATGAAGCCTCAAGGTTAGCTTGGTCAAAGAGGAGCAACGATGGCGGCGACAAGGCCGCCCACTTTGTTGAAGTTATGATGAAAATTCTCCGTTTATAACTCAAATTTGCATATGCACCTTGCAGATTTATCTCAAACAATGGTTATGTATTGGAAAATAAAGTAAGAATTTTTTTCATTTTAAAACTAAAATAAGAGCTTTTCTGGGCATTCAAAAGACAAAATTATACGAGTGTGTATTCTGTAGTCTTAGAGTCCCAGCTGTTTGGGTGGTGCTAAAACATTATAGATCTTGCCTGGTGTCTCTTTACGTACTACGCCAGGACTTAAACACCCGGTCTCTCGCGTCATCTGGCAATGTATAATTGGGAAAAGAATCGGGATAATCTTTGCAATACGAGAGAGAGAGCCTGTCATGGTGGCCGGACCTGGCGCCAGATGTGCTCTGCCACGTCTCCCGTCAGTTGCATGGTACCCCTTATCTTTGACGTCTTCGATGTAGAGTGTGGTTTTCTTAGCTCGAGCTACATGGTACCCCTTATTTTTGTCATCCATTTCTGCATCGCGAACCATGCAGAAATATTTGAATTTTTGTTTCTCTCAGATGACACAACATATAAACTTCAAATTTTGCAGAACAACATTACATTCTAACTACAATGTGGGAAGAAACTTTCGGATTTTTTCATGCATTTTAAATACTTAAAATACTATTTTTAGTCAAACAAAATCTCATTTTGTATATTTATATCAGACCAAAAAATCTGAAAGTTTTTTCGCATATTGATGTTCTAATGTTTGTTCGGTCTGCAGAGTTTGAAGTTCATATGATGTTTCATTTGAGAGAAACAAAAAAGAGAAATCTTCTTGTCGTAAGTTAGTTTGAGAGTGCGGATCTCAAAGCAAGGCTGGAGGGTTGAGGATAAGAGGTTCCATGTAGCCTGAGCTACAAGGCAACTTTCTGATGTTGACAGCAAGGAAGGAGACCTTGCTCTTGCATTGGCTCCTCGCAGCTAACAAGCCTAACCTCAAGTTTAGATGTGTCTTCTCCAGAACAATCTATGACAACAATCTATGATAAAAGGTTAGTATTTTTTATTGGGGGATTCTAGTTGTGCCGCAATTCTCATTATTGATCCTTGTATAAATAGTGCTGCTATGCTATAAACATGAACACATCCGTTGATGACATCTTGGTGCTGCTCTGCTATAACAATCTATATATGCATAGCTGCTAGCTCTTAGTTCTATCTTGGTGTGCTATACTGGTGCTGTCTGTCAACCTGATGAATGAAACCAGAAAATTTCACAACTTCCCATGTAAAAACTACTTGCTAGCTTTGTATGTCATGCCAGCCCTTCCTCTTTTGTTTGTTCGGCTTTGATGTAGAAGGAGCCATCCATGGACGACATCGGCGAGGAGGTCATCTACCCCTACCACCGCGACTCCCATAAGAGGTTGAGCCCTCTCAACTCGAGTGAGTTTTTTTATTGCTACTCTGCTCTAGTTTATATTCTGGTCATCAAACCAAACTAGCTATGGTGGCCTGATGAGATCCTATAGGAGGCATTGCCTCCCATTCATGTCATATTTTCGCCTCTATGATGTGTGTTTTGTTGATGCTCATGTAATGAATTTGCTACTGAATGAATTTGGTTTCATCCACCACTACTCTAGCTAGCTTATTGTGAAATTTTGCCTAGGGTGATTGGTTGACATCTCTGCTTCCCGATACTAGTTTAGTTAGTTTAGACTAGATGGAAAGCTAGAAATGTTATTTTCTTTAAGAATATGTTTCCTGCTGCTAGTATGGTTTTTTGGTTGTCATATTTACTATTGTTTGGACTGTTTTGCAGGAACAGGACCTACAACACAAACAACATCTGCGCAAGATGTTGTGGTCGCTGGTGAAAATTGTCATATTTTGCCAAAGAAGTCAGCAGGGGCAGTTGGTCAATTGACAGGGTTAATCTGGCTCGGAACAACAGTAGTGAGGCATGTTTAAGACTTGTTTTGTAGTTTTTGTTGCTTTGATGACTGGTCTGGCTTTTTGCGCCTTTAGACAGGTTGCATGGTTGCATCACCTCTGCTTGCTCCATCATCTCCACCGGGTGAGTATGTTGGAGTTCTCAGTTAGTTCTGTTGTATAGAATAGAAGATGATGTTTTGTAACTTCTGGCTAAATAAATTTTTGCCGTTAACTGTGTTTTGGTCAGTTTCTCGGACCGTACTTGAGGTCATGCTCAGTTTTTGCACCGTACTTGCTGACATTATTTCCTTTTGTCGCAAGCATCCTACTGACACTGACTGACCTTGCACTGTGTCTTGTTTCTCCCACAGGAAGCAATGGATGATCACCATGTTTCTGTTGGGTCTGCACCAAGACGCAACAACCATGGATGGGAGTTTCCATTTTTTTTGTAGTCCTCCTGTAACGTTTGTTGGGTTTGGATGCTTGCTTCTACTAAGAGCGAATTTTGTTTTGGTTTGGATCCTTTTGATTCCATGATAAAGCAGGGGGCCTGAAAATTTACCTTTTGTAATCATGTATTGCTGACTGAGAAAGAAATAAAGAAAGAAGTTGGCTTTGAGACTTGCACTTGCTGGTATCTGCTCTTTTGTTTACTTATTAATCCCAGGGGATGTTGCCTTATTGAAAGGGTGCTTGGTGACATGGTCTCTATTGGAGAGGTGCATGTGTTTTGGAATTTGAAAAATCATGCTTCTTTCTTTAATGAATCAATCAGTTTATGAGCCCCAAACTATCGTGGTTCAGAATCAATCTGATGTAAAATCTCCGAACATGTCGCTAGCTGACTGGATCATCTGCTTTTTGAATTGCCAAGAGAGGATTGTGTTGGCAGAAATAAGGTGATCTTGCTTGAGTGTTGCCCATATACGATAACCTAGGGAGAACAGTGAAGGAGAAGATGTATCTTTATGACGATGCATGATTCTAAGGAGTTCCACGCTGGTTTATTTGGGCCTCACTGGGGGGGGGGGGGGGGGGTGGCGCCATGAAGCGATGTTGGGCATGGCAAACAAATTGGTCGAGCGCGGCGACGACATGGAGACGAGCAAGTGGTTGTTTGGAGCCCAGAACAGAAAACATGAAAGTTGAGCAGCCACCCAGTTGGTCACACACTATGAATGCCAGCAGCCGCCCACTTGGTTACAAGCTTTTAATGGCGCCGAGCTTCAGTGATTAAGAAGGCTTTAGTAATCAAGGATGCAGACGTGACTGGAAGTAATCAAAGAGTCAGACGGAGCCAGAGGCTTCAGTAATCAAAGAGTCAGACGGGACTTGTACCTCTTCTTTGATTAATATAGTAGTTGTTGCATGCACCTAGGGATGCACATAGGCCATAGCAAGGGATGGCCTGGGTTGCGCCACCTCATCGATCCGCGCCATGGCCTTAATTTCCTCTGGCCATCTGCACCCCTCCAGATCAGATCTCTGATGTGTTCTCTCCACCATATATGCCAGCATCTCTCTTCTATCTATATATACAACAAGTAGTTGTCCATCCGCGTGCGGGATGCGTGTGCGACTTGGACTTGGGGCTTGGGCGAGAGGCGAGAGGCCATGCTTTTGTTCCTCCCTGTGTTGAGGGTTGGCTGCTTTGGGCGTGCCCGTGCCCATGTGTGTGGTCTGCTTCTTCTTCTTCTCCTTAATTTTGTTGTTGCAGGATGGGAGGAGCATAGGGGAGGGGGTTTCAGTTGAGGTCGGACATGGGTGGTCTGCTTCTTCTTCTTCTCCTTAATTTTGTTGTTGCAGGATAGGAGGAGCATAGACGAAGGGGTTCCAGTTGAGGTCGATCGGACATGGATGGATGCGGCTGCAATTGATCTCTCCCACTAATAGGTAGGCAGAGCATCCTTTCCTGCCTGATTCCGCGACCGTCGTCAAGGAACGAGCGAGCGAGCGGGCACAGGGGCGTCGCCGGACCAGCTGCCCTAGCACGTCGTGTCTTGGAGGAAGTTGAAGAGGAGCAGGTAGGTCGCACACCAACCCAACCCAATCTCCGTGCATCATCAGTAAAATCAGATTCTCTACTCCAATATGTCCCGTCCAATTCTGTTTTGAAGAGGCCAGTTTTGCCATTGACTCACACATATAGATTGGTCGGTTCGTTTGCTGTTTTTCCCTTTCTTTCTTTCTTTCTTTCTTTCTTTCTTTCTTTCTTTCTTCCCATCATCAGATCAGATCAGATTCCAATCGGGCGTTTGGTTGGTTTTGGCTTTTCGGTTGGACGTCTTTTTCTTCCTTTTTTTTTCTTTTTGATTTGATTCATTGATGATGAGAGTGTACGAGGAGTCCTCTATCTATCGGTCAGACTTGGATACGTACGGCTCCACTCGATCTACTGTTAGGCAGAGCCTCCTGTCCCGCGTGAATTCGCGGACATCAACGAGTGAGCGAGCAAGCAGATCCGGGCGCCGCCGGACCAGCTTCACTAGCATGTCTTGGACATGGCCGATGAAATGCAGGAGGAGCAGGTCACACACCAGCCCAACCCGATCCGATCCCTTTTTTAGGTGCCCTTTTTTAGGGCAGCAGTGGAGACGCCGCTTGTGGTGCCAAAAAAACCACTTTTGCTTGCCCTAAATTTTACTCCACACACTTTGATGCCCTAAAATAGAGAAGCTATTGGAGATGCTCTCAGCCTCTGGATGTGATTGATGTGTATTCGGCTTGTAACTACTGGAGCTAGTTTTGGAGCCTTCGTGATTTCCTGATACAGCCAAACCATATATAGGTGATTCGTTAGCACTAGAGCTACAGGCCGGTGTTAAACTCTTAGACGATGAGGCAATTAATGAATGAATCTATTAACAAACAAAATTCAGTTTAAGATGTTTCCAAGAGAGCGTGCACCTGAATTGGAGCAATGGTGGGCTGGGGGACGATGAGGTACTGGATGGCCGGAGATGCCAGGGGCCAGATTCGGCGGGAGATGAGCCCAACGCGTGGCGGCGTGATCGTACGTGGAGCAGAATGATGCAGCTAGCTAGCTGGACTCAAAACCGGTCGACTAGCAATCGAATCGAAAGCAGTAAAAACCCAAGAGCGAGCGTTCTAATGCTTTGGTTGCCCTTAATTAATTGCGCCACCTGCGAACCTCCCAAGAGCAAAGCCGGATTTGATTTGGTGCACGCACGCGCGCGCGACTCACTCGTCCAAGTCTTGTTTTTTCTTCTTTTTTTCTCTTCTCTTTTTTGCATTTCATCGCCAGCGGACATCTACGGACGGACCTTTTTCTTTTTCGTTATCTTTTTTTCGTCAATCTCAAGATGATACGTCAGTCTCAGTCTCTCGGAGGTGCTCATATGCCGTTAGGGTGCGCGCGTGTACATTTATCATAGGGGTAGGGTGTATGCGCGTATATGCGAGCACATGTGTCTGTACTGCGTTACACAAAATAAGAAGCATCAACCTCACTTTCATTCCTCTAAGTACGTACCTGTGCTCTCCGTCTTTCACCTAGCTTCATCTGCTCCATGTGCGCCGCCCCACCCTGGGGATCGATCGATAAAAACCGTACGTCGCGTTCCTTTGACCTCAAAGTCATGACTCAACCAAATAGAGTTTGCGGTACAAAATGTTGATGACTGCAGCTGCGACCAATCAACCTTTCGCTCCATGAATATACAAGCGATCAAGGGGGGCCTAATCGAGGCGACATTGGACCCTGCCATGGAAAAATAAAATCCCCACCTAACAACATCTTCTGCCCCGCTAGCACAGGTAACCCTATCTTTCGTTGGATCCGAGCGGACAGTTACGATAGACTAGAAAAGAGATGGATCTAAGGGAGCTCGCGAATGAACAATCCGTGCCAAGGGCAGGAAGCCGTGATGGAGTTGGGGAGCTTGCGATAGTGCACGCCCGGCTCCTCGACCCACAAGCACGCACGCGACCCGATGGAGGCGGCGGTGAACCCTTGTCGTAAAAATAAATTCCCCTCATGACATCATCGTCATATTTTGGGCTCCACCAACTCCCCACGCAATAGTACAAATCCAACTCGTTCTCTCTTTTGTTGGATATGGACGAATGGCTAGGATCAAGTGGTGAGGGGATCAATCCGTGGGAGGTGATGATCCACCAATGAGCATCTTGCAATCAACCTAGCTAGCCGTGGTGGCCGAAATAAATATTTGGGGTGTCAAAGTGGCGCGATCTCAGCCCTCCCTTAATTGATCGTTGGGAGGCTCCCGATGGAGCGCTCGTCAACTAATTGTTCTCGTACGTGATGCTCAGTCGAGCGAGTCACTTTGCGAAATCACTAATTGAGGATTACTTCTTCCAAAGATTACTCTCACCTTCCCGGGTTGTGACAAGTGGCGTGCTGCATGTGCGCAACTTGTCGCAACCTGGGAGTTTTCCTTTTTTCCGCGTCCGAATCTTGAACCGTTTTCATCGTCGATTCCTCGCGTCAAGATCTTCAAAATTAGATCACATGTTCATAGGTTTTAACGAATTTTTTTATGAAAAAAACGAACCAGGAGCACGTTTTTTCTCTTTCTGGAAGCGTTTCTGAGAGGCACGGTCATGCCTTTTGCGGAAGCAAATCCGTGCCACTCGCGTAAGTAAAGCCATGCCTCTCGTAGAAAGAAAAATAAAAGACAAAACATGTTTTTTTCGTTGGAAGCAAAACCATGCCTCTCATGGAAGAGAAAAAAGAGAACACGCGTTCTTTTCATTTCTGAGAGGCGCGGCGCCTCTCACGAAAACAAAATCATGCCTCTCATGGAAGAAAAAAGAATAAGGGAAAATGCGTTTTTTCGTTTTCGAGAGGCACGGACGTGCCTCTCGCGGAAACAAATACATGTCTCTCACGGAAAAATAATTGCGTTTTTCGCTCAAAAAATATATTTTTTTCAAAATTCTTTTGTCGAGAAGTTAAGAAAGACTGGTGGAAAACCGAAAAGTCGAAAAAAGGGAAAACCATCTAGAAAGCCGAAAATGCGTGCGGAAAAGTAAATGTTTTGTATATCCAAGATGTTTGTTCTATACTAATAGCTCACTGGAGGTTGGGTTATCTTTTTTTAGAAAAGGAGGTTACTCCCCGGCCAGAGGTTGGGTTATCTATTTATGAACTTATTTCCATTTAGTTCAGAACATTGTTTGTAAATGCTAGTTGATAAGCTTTCTCATCTGGAATTTCATAGATTATGTATTTCCATTCCTAGCCATTAATTATATGGTCAATGCTACCTCTCAACACAAAGTCTTCACGGAATTGTAGTGTGAACAAAACTAAGTGCAATCATCTGTACAAAACGGCAGAGATGCAAGATGCTCTATCAATTTCACCCTCGCTGTTTATAATATTTATTTTCTTGCACATGCTTATACGACCTGAACAAATTGCCCATGATTTCTACAGATCTCAAGCATTCTGATCACTCACACTCACACACACACACACACACACACACGCACACGCACACGCACACGCACACGCACACACACACACACACACACACACACACAAGCAAGTGCAGCTATAAATTCAGAAAACTTATAGCAGTTTGTAGTATATACATGGTTGTGCAGTATAGTACACAGCACAAGGCTGTGTTTTCCTTTTTCAGTCAATCCTATGAGTCGGATGAAGAATGAGTGGTAGATATGGTAGGCTAAGGCGCTCTGTGCCTTTGCTCTACAAAGGCACTGAGGCTGAGTCCGGAGGAGAGAGATAGAGAGAGAACCATTTGTGGGGTCTACCGAGATTTGACTTAATCTTATATACGAAAAGTTGGCTTTAAAATACAAAGCAATACAATGAAGTGGGCCTACAACCAACACGAATCACATAGCACTTGGACGGTAGATGATTCACCCCTGCATACAGGAACCGATAAAAGGTCTTTGCGATTATAGAAAGGCATGGTTCCATGATACAATACCCTTTTTCTACTCTCCATTAATCTTCATATTTCTACTCCACGGGTATAGATTTGTGAGCTTTCTCTCATGTCCAACCATTGTAAACCCGTGTAGCACCGGTGAGCTCCTCACTCTCCCCATCTTCCTCCACATTTTTTCCCTTCAGACTTTTCTCCGGCTTCTTCTTCTAATGAATATTAGAAGACGAGAGATAGAAACGGGGCAATTTGATCGGCAATGATTGATCACATGATGCAGTGCAGTGATGTGCAAGTCTCGTTTATCTTTTTTGTGCGAACATGCCTTGTGGTTTTTTTACCTAGCTAAGCGATTAATATAACATTGCATCTTGTAATACACTGAGTGGAGAAGGATTGGGGGAATGGAATGCGGGAGGAAGTCAAAACCCTCAGGAGATTTATGACACGCCTGTGTGACCCACCAGCCCACGCGGCCCAAACAAAACTTAAATAAGGAAAATGAAACAATGCACATGGGCAAGCGAGTGTGCGCTAGGCGATGGCCACTGATTCTCAAAACGTGAATCTTGGAGCAAAAGGATCATATGATTCAGGGTTAGATGTGCTCTAACTAATTCACACTAGATGAGAATTAGCAAATCCGTTCTTACTAATATATTTATAAAATCAAGATAAACCTAGTACTCACGACAAATATGTATATATGATTTTCAATTTTGCAATATAAATAATTTTTGGTAGTCAAATTTTCCATGTATTTATAATGATCAAAATGAAAATCCAAGTTATTACATCTATCTGCGCTGACGCCGACGTTGTGGTGGCTGCCCCTCTTTAATCAAGCTAACTTCAAGACGGCATCCATCCAAAACCAGTTTACTGAGAGAAGCAAGAGCATCTTCCTGATGGGAATGTATCGTCTCTATGGTCACATAACCAATACCCTGTGAGGCCCTGGTCTTCTTATAGCAAATCACCTCAGCTGTGTACACTTTACCGTGCTCGCTGAAAAAGAGTCGTAGCTGACTGCTCTTCACCGTAAGAGGTAGATTGCACACCATCACCCTAAAACAGGGCACACGATGTCTCTCAATGGGAACGGCATGTCTTGGAGGACTTGAAATTGTTGTGGCTATCTGTTGTTGCTGCTTCGGTGACCCCTCACTGATTTCCTGGCAGAGAAAAATCAATGGCATATTAGCAGATGTACGGTTGAATTGTATTTATCTCATGATAAGGTCAACATAAGGATTTTTGTTATATAAAAAGAATTTGAGAAGGCTTATGCACAGTTCCAGATTAAACTCTCTCGCGAAATATTAGCTTGATGCAACCATTACATCAATAGCATATAACAGGAGATTTTATTGTAAGAGAAATCCAACTTAAGAAGTTCGAACTCTTTTTAGCAGTGTATATAGGGGTACCTGGGGAGGAGTAATGACCGACTTGGGGTTGAACCACACGCACATTTTGTAGTCCCAACATTGAGGCAGCCGCTGTACAAGCTCAGTCCTGCCATTGATGAGGTTGCACCTGAAGACAGCACGCTTCCCATATGTAAAGGCGTTATTATTGTGGTAGACGAAGTAGGCACACCCGCCGTGGCCGTCGGGCACCCGTCCCGCATCCACAACAAAGCTATGGCGCGTACCAAGGAACAGCACGCGATCAGCCAGACTACGGCCATCCCTTTTCACCCATCTCATGTTCTCCAGTGCCGACGATTCTGACAATAGAGGCTCCTCGAGTGCCTGCACTGACACCTTGACTTTGAGGAGGTAGGGGTTTGTCCCCATGAGATGCCTGTCATACTCCCGGGTGTTAATTGACACCCATAGGATTTCGCCACGGGATTCAAGGACGTAGCTATAATCGCTGGTGGATTCGCCAAACCACACCTGCACCACCGGCGTCCCCTGGCTCTCGACAAGCTCATCACGGGTGACATTGCTGTTTGCTGTGACGAGGTGCCACCGTTTGTCAGCCTCAATGAGAACCAGGATCTTACCATCGTGGTATGTGACACACGACAGAACAGGTTGATGAGGTGACCCGCCCCAGAAGCGATGCTCATACTCGAGGGTCCTCTCGAGGATTGTCCAGTCTGCGTCGCCGGGGCGAAGTAGAGCAGCCCTGAACCTGGCTGTGGAGGTGCGGCTATAACAGGTGCAGGTGATGCTATAACAGGCGCAGGTGACGTTGGAGATGCTGTAGAGAAGGGTCGTGCCGTCGCCGTAGATGACGCCGTGGGAAAAGATCTCCTCCCGCAGGCCGAGGGATTGTGGGAGTAGAGGCAGATGTTCGGCGGCCCCTGTGAGAGGGTCATGGAGACTAGGGCGAAGGCGTTCAATGGTCATGCACCGGAGGGCGGTGCCGCCGGAGCTGGTCACCCAGTTCCACCGGGCCGGCTGAGACAGCAGCGGCTGCGAGCGGTAGTTGGACCCGGAGAGGACGCACCTCATCTCGAGGCGCGTCGCGTCTTCCTTCACCGCCGCGACGAGCCAGGGCAGAAACTGGTCCGTCGACGTCGTCGTCCGGGAGTCCCGCCATGGCTTGCAGACGGCGTGGAAGCGGACTAAGTCGACGGCGTCGTGCTGCAGGCGTCCGGAGATCTCGCGGGCCAGATCCGGCGGTAGATCAGACCAACCACTTGCGTCCATGGCGGCGTGATCCGGGAGCAGACGGGGTCAGCCAGTTATAATAATGAGCGGTAGTTGGATCCGGAAACGTTACATAACCGAGCTTTTTAAGGCTCGTACACAGAACTCTCCGTTGGAGGGGGATTCGAGGGTCCTGTGGATAAACGTCCACTCGGTGTCACCGGGACGCAGGAGCGCCGCCCTGAACTCGGCGGTAGATGTGTCGATGCTGTCGTGTTTGCTGAACAGAAGGACGGCGCCGTCGCTGTGGATGATGCCTGTGGGATTCTCCTGCAACCGGCTGTGGACGTTCTCGTCTGGCAGGTGGGTGGGGGGCCCTCCGGCGAGAGGGTCGTGGATGGTTGGAGGACCGTGGGGGCCGGAGGCAGTGATGTAGCGAACGGCAGTGCCATCGGCGCTGGCCACCCAGTTCATCCCGGTGCCACAACCATCAGATATGGGCAGCGGTGGCGGGACGCAGCTTGTGTTGGAGAAGACGCATCTGAAGTTGAGGGAATCCTCGCCCTTCTTGCTGGGCGCCAGGAGCCACGGCAGGAGCTGACCAGTCTCCGTCGTCGTCGATGGTCCGTGTGAGTCGCGCCATGGCTTGCACACGGCGTGGAAGCGGACGAGATCGGCGGGGACGTGCAGATGGGAGGAGACCTCGAGGAGCAGTTCCGGCGGGAGGTCCGGCCACCACGTCCCCTGCATCGCGGCAGGTTGGTTCTATTCTAGATCGTGATGGGATCGACAATCGTATGCTGCGGATCAAGCACATATATAGCTGGCACCTGTACGTATCGGTAACTGATCCGATTCGCTCTGGTGTTAAGTACCAACACGTCTATATTCTGCCGTTGGAATTTCCAAAGTAGAGAAAAAGTGTTTTCGGACCGAGAAATGATTTGGATCAGCCGACGGATAACCACGCATGCATCCGCCGCCTTCGTGCCCGTTGGATCAGATGGTCAGAAGCAATGTATTATATAGACTAGTTTTTGCAACTGACTGGTCGTTGCAATTTCCCCGACCGCAACAACTAGTGTGTTGCGGAATCTGGATCTGAATCTGCACGAGAGCAGCCACCACTCGTGCACCTCCCAAGTTCCCCGTCAAATCCGACTCCTTTCTCGCGTTGCTTTGACCGCCACATAAGCGCTCGTCGCGGTGTGGGCCCGCGCTGACCACCCACCTTCACCATGAACGTCGGCCGTTGTGGTGCACCCAAACTCAATCTGCATCCCGCCGTCCTGGGGGATCACCCGCGTGGGTGTCCACCGTGGGGAGCTGCGCCCGCCGTCGCCCCGCCGTCCCGTGGGAGCACTGGACTTTCTTTATTTCCCCACGAAAACCACGAAAAAAACAAAAAAAAGGTAAAAATGAAAACCAGGAAGAAAAAATGGCAACCGAGAAAATTAATAAAAAGAAAAGAAATGGGGCAAAAGCATGGTTGCTGTTTTTCCTTTATTTGCCCATTATCATGATTGGCTTATTTTGCAGATAAACCTAGAAAGACAAAACCCGTTGAGCAAAGGCATAAATAAAGTTGAGTTGATCGTTGTCGAGTTCTTCAGAGCTGCATTGGGATGGAAGATAACTCGGCGGATTGTTGCAACCTAAAATAAAGAATTCCATAAGTAAAAGCATATTCGACTTCTGCCGACACATATTGGACTATCTTATACCTCCCTAGTTTGGTGCTTCTATTCTTTTGTGTGTTGGTAAAACTATCTACAACTACAACTACAACCAAGGTAACAACTGATCCAACGGCATAATGATACCAAGCCTCGGTATGAATGGCATATTTTCTAATCTTTCTCATCTTCAAGCGCATTGCATCCATCTTGATCTTGTGATCATCGACGACATCCGCAACATGCAACTCCAATATCATCTTCTCCTCCTCAAGTTTTTTATTTTTTCCTTCAAGAAATTGTTTTCTTCTTCAACTAAATTTAACCTCTCGACAATAGGGTCGGTTGGAATTTCCGGTTCAACAACCTCCTAGATAAATAAAATCTATGTCACGTTGGTCGGCATAATTTTCATAAACAATAAATGAACCAATAGTTATGAAAAGATAATATATACCACATCCGAATCATAGACAGGACGGGGGCGGATACCAAAACCATCGCACTATATAAGATGCAATAATAAAAGTAAGAAAATAATACAAGTATCTATCTAAACAAACAAGTAATAATATTTTTCCTTTCAGAAAGAAGATAAGAACAAGAGGCTCACCACGGTGGTGCCGGGGATGAGAGCGGCGCGGGTGATCGTGGCGATGAAGACGGGACGAGGCGTGACGGACCGCTAAACCTAGATAAATATTGAGGAAAATGGAGCTTGGCGGTCGAGCTTGGAGAGGAGAAACCTTAAGTAGTGTGGCTCGGGCATTCCATCGAACACCTTGTGTGCATAGGAGGTGAGCTAGAGCACCACCAAGCCCTCTCCCCCTCGGCCAGAAAAAACAGAGCAGTGTGCTCTGCTTTTGCGCGAGGGGCTATATATAGGCAGCACCATTAGCCCCGGTTGGTGGCATGAGCCGGGACTAAAGGGAAGCCTTTGTACCGGTTTATGGCCACCAACCGGGACCAATAGTAGTGGGCCAGGAGCAGGACCATTGGTGGGTTCGTCCCACCAACCGGGACCAAAAGGTCCGGACGAACCGGGACCAATGGCGCGTGGCCCGGCCCCCTGGGCTCACGAACCGGGGCAAATAGCTCCATTGGTCCCGGTTCTGGATTGAACCGGGACTAATGGGCTAAACTGGCCTGGACGAAAGCCCTGTTTTCTACTAGTGTTGTGGAAGTCCCATGAGGATGAATGTTGAGGTTTAAACTTTGACCTTTCGTTATCGGCAATACTATGTTGTTATAGCCCCAGTCTATGTGATATGGATAGAAAGATGGGGCTAGGCCATGTTGTTTTCTCCAGATTGTGCATCCCGTCTTTTTTAGTTTCCCTGTTGTTTATCACCCTTTCCTACGTTGTCAACTAGGTCGGGACCTGTACCTAGCGATGTCTAAAGTATGGCGGCTACCGAGCTTATCCTCAGTGGTTCATTGTGGGAAAGAGTGGCTACTCCAGGCCCTAGCTCCACTGAGTGGAACAGAACATTGCATGATGCTTATGACCTTCTGAAGAACAGGGCATATGCGAAATGAAGTTACCCATTATATGCCAGCTCCACCTATGGAGGCTTCTGTTAGATTTCTCCATAGCTATTTGGAATCACTGATATGCGTTTAGTTGAACTCACATATTGATCCGGAGAAGGGGAGGGTGGTAACTTCATAGATACCGGTTGCACCTGTGGTTAGACGTTCTGATGCTGACCCAGCTTGGACGCCATCGATGCAAGGCTGGGTAAAACTGAACACTAACGGATCATATGTTGCAAGTGAATTGGTCGGTGTTGGAATGATCCTACGTGATTCTGTTGGTGCCATTATTTTCTCGGCATGTCGAGACCTTTTTGCATGTAGGGATGCTTTGGAGGCGGAGTTATGCATGTGCATGGAGGGTCTATCATTTGCTATACTGAGAAGTGACCTCCCTTAGTGGCCATCTAGATGGATTCATGGATGGCGGTTTGTATGATCACTGGTAGCGAGGTGGATCGCTCAATGTTTATGCTTCTTTGGCCAATGAGATTAGATATCATATTAGTATTTGACTTACTTGTATACTCATGTTTTTCGTTCTCGGCATAAAGCTAGTGACACTTCTTCTTCGGTACAACCCCCCTAGACACATCAACGGTTCAGATCGTACTATACCCCTTCATGTAAAAACTTAAAAAAGGGTAGGATGGTCATTCCCCAGCCCCGCTCCCGCGACGTACCCACGCGCGAGGCGACGGATTTTTCTTTTACACTCGCGCAAGGACGGCGTATTTTTGTATAGTGGGACGACGTACGTACGCGCCCGTCGGTGGTCAAAGAGCGTCGGTGGTCGCCCGAAAAAAAAACAGCATCGGTGGTCAATGCGCGACGCGTCGCCCGCGGAAAACGCGTCGTGGCGCGTGGATAGCGGCCCCGCCGTCCCGTCCTGTCCGTCCCCTCGACTGCTGCAACGCCACCCTCGACTGCCGCCCCGTCGTATCCCGTGCGCATGAATGCCGTCGCCATTACTGCCCATCCGCCCGCCGCCCCGCCGTCTGCCCTATAAAAACCACCCCCGTCCGCCCGTCGCCGCTCACACCGTTTCTTCCCCCCACCCGTCGCCACATCCACCCCTCAAAAGCTCGCCAGCGAGATGTCGTTCCACCGCGGCAGCAGCTCCGGCACCGGCAGCGGCGACGGACCGAGCGTGTGGCCGTCGAGCCTGAGCACGCCGGAGACAGAGGAGCTGTACCGGTTTGGGCTCCTCGTGCCGCCGGGTTGCCGTCTGCCGCCTGTTGGAAGCTCGACAAGGACGGCTACCCGAGGCGCGGGCCCGGCGCCACCGCGGAGGAGAAGCGGAACGGCGGCCGCAACAACATCGCCGGCCATCACGCGTTCTGGGACGGCAAGGACTACGTCGCCGTCATTCGCGCGTCCCGGCTCGCGGAGTCCGGCGGCATGGTAGACCTCGTCCCGCGCCCCCGTCGATAAGCGCGCGGCCGTCGGGCCCCTCCACCACCTGCGCCGGCGACCGCCGATCCCCCCGCCTCGCCGGAGGTGGAACTGCCGCCGGAGCAGTTGGTTCTTCGGGAGGACGGCGATCCCGACGATACGCCGGGCTACCTCGTCGCCCTGCGGGCGTCGGTGGCTGCAGCAGCGGCTGCAGAGGCGGCGGCGGCTGCGAGGGAGGCCGCCGAGCAGGCGGCAGCGATCCAGGCGGCGGCGGCGATTCCGCCGCTTATCCCGCAGGCGGAGGCGGAGGCGGCAGAGTCGTCGGACGAAGACGACATGTTTTGGGAGCGGCTAGCCCAGGAGAGCGACGACGATGACGACGACAACGACGGCGGCGGGTGCGGCGGAGGTCATCGATCTGCTGGGTAGCGACGACGGCGAGGAGTAGTTGTTTTTTTTTAAATGTTCTAAGTATGAACTATGATTATGTTCGGATGAACTCGTTTCGTTTCCGTAGTGTTTAATGGACTATGTAAAATATATCTATGTTCAATCAAGTTTGTTCGAATGTTGTTTTAATTTGTCTTCAAAGTTTGTTCAAAAAATAAGTAAAATATTGAACGCTTATTTTGACAAAAATTTGAAAATTTTCCGACCCATGCATATAAATGTTCACAATATATTTACAAAATTTCCATCGAATATACATAGCACAAAATAAGGTATGCAATTATCGAAAAATTGTAGCAAAAAAAATCATGCAAACACATAAAATATAAAAGAAAACTGAATAAAAATCAAACGTGTTTCTAAATGTTTATAGAATGTTTTAGAAATGTTCAGATGTTGTTAAAATATGTGCATATAGTAAAGCCCGGTGGATGAAAAAATGAAAATTAAGAAATAAAAAATTTCACAAATAAAAAAATATTCAAAAGGTGAGATATTTTAATTCATTAAGTAACATTTTCTGAAATATTTTTAAATTCATTAACATTTATATTGTGAACATTTTTATGTATGGGTCGGAAAATTGGGCACGTTTGGCGGATGCGAAGCGGAGACGTGCGACCGAGGGTCCCCTCCGGCCATACCGAAACCACCCCCTTGCACAGCAAGTACCTAGCGGTTTTCACGGAATGCACCCAACTTTTGCCAGCGCGTGTGGGGCCACACCCGGGCACCCCACGCCCAAAATGAACGAAATCGGACAACAAACGCAAGTTGCGTCACGTCCGGGCAGTATTTTAGGGGTTTTCAGCCCGAAAAATCGTAGAAAATCCATACGGACTCGAAACGCGTCAAATTTTTGCGTGCGTGTCCTGCATGGTCACTGTGGCCCGTGGAAAAAAATTGGGCACGTTTGGCGGATGCGAAGCGGAGACATGTGACCGAGGGTCCCCTCCGGCCATACCGAAACCACCCCCTTGCATAGCAAGTACCTGAGCGGTTTTACGGAATGCACCCAACTTTTGCGAGCGCGTGTGGGGCCACACCCGGGCACCCCAAGCCCAAAATGAACGAAATCCGACAACAAACGCAAGTTGCGTCACGTCCGGGCCGTATTTTAGGGGTTTTCGGCCCGGAAAATCATTGAAAATCCATACGGACTCGAAACACGACAAATTTTTGCGTGCGTGCCCTGCATGGTCACTGTGGCCCGTGGAAAAAAATTGGGTACGTTTGGCGGATGCGAAGCGGAGACATGCGACCGAGGGTCCCCTCCGGCCATACCGAAACCACCCCCTTGCACAGCAAGTACCTGAGCGGTTTCACGGAATGCAGCCAACTTTTGCGAGCGCGTGTGGGGCCACACCCGGGCACCCGAAGCACAAAATGAACGAAATCCGACAACGAACGCAAGTTGCGTCACGTCCGGGCAGTATTTCAGGGGTTTTCGGCCCAGAAAATCGTAAAAAAATCTATACGGACTCGAAAAGCGTTAAATTTTTGCGTGCATGCCCTGCATGGTCACTGTGGCCCGTGGAAAAAAAGTTGGCCACGTTTGGCGGATGCGAAGCGGAGACGTGCGACCGAGGGTCCCCTCCGGCCATACCGAAACCACCCCATTGCATAGCAAGTACCTGAGCGGTTTCACAGAATGCAGCCAACTTTTGCGAGCGCGTGTGGGGCCACACCCGGGCACCCCGAGCCCAAAATGAACGAAATCCGACAACAAACGCAAGTTGCGTCACGTCCGGGCATTATTTTAGGTGTTTTCGGCCCGGAAAATCATAGAAAATCCATACGGACTCGAAACGCGACAAATTTTTGCGTGCGTGCCCTGCATGGTCACTGTAGCCCGTGGAAAAAAATTGGGCACGTTTGGCGGATGCGAAGCGGAGACGTGCGACCGAGGGTCCCCTCTGGCCATACCGAAACCACCCCCTTGCACAACAAGTACCTGAGCGGTTTCACGGAATGCAGCCAACTTTTGCGGCGTGTGGGGCCACACCGGGCACGAAGCCCAAAATGAATGAAATCCGACAGCGAGCGCAAGTTGCGTCACGTCCGGGCAGTATTTTAGGGTTTCGGCCGGAAAATCGTAGAAAATCCATACGGACTCGAAACGCGTCAAATTTTTGCGTGCGTGTCCTGCATGGTCACCGTGGCCCGTGGAAAAATTGGCCACGCGTTTGGCGGATGCGAAGCGGAGACGTGCGACCGAGGGTCCCCTCCGGCCATACCGAAACCACCCCCTTGCATAGCAAGTACCTGAGCGGTTTCACGGAATGCACCCAACTTTTGCGAGCGCGTGTGGGGCCACACCCGGGCACCCCAAGCCCAAAATGAACGAAATCCGACAACAAACGCAAGTTGCGTCACGTCCGGGCAGTATTCTAGGGGTTTTCGGCCCGGAAAATCGTAGAAAATCCGTACGGACTCGAAACGCGACAAATTTTTGCGTGCGTGCCCTGCATGGTCACTGTGTCCCGTGGTAAAAAATTGGGCACGTTTGGCGGATGCGAAGCGGAGACGTGAGACCGAGGGTCCCCTCCGACCATACCGAAACCACCCCCTTGCACAACAAGTACCTGAGCGGTTTCACGGAATGCAGCCAACTTTTGCGAGCGCGTGTGGGGCCACACCCGGGCACCCGAAGCCCAAAATGAACGAAATCCGACAACGAACGCATGCGTCACATCTGGGCAGTATTTTAGGGGTTTTCGGCACGAAAAATCGTAGAAAATCCATACGGACTCGAAACGCGACAAATTTTTGCGTGCGTGCCCTGCATGGTCACTGTGGCCCGTGGAAAAAATTGGGCACGTTTGGCGGATGCGAAGCGGAGACGTGCGACCGAGGGTCCCCTCCGGCCATACCGAAACCACCCCCTTGCACAGCAAGTAACTGAGCGGTTTCACGGAATGCAGCCAACTTTTGCGAGCGCGTGTGGGGCCACACCCGGGCACCCGAAGCCCAAAATGAACGAAATCGGACAACGAACGCAAGTTGCGTCACGTCCGGGCAGTATTTTAGGGGTTTTCGGCCTAGAAAATCGTAAAAAAATCTATACGGACTCGAAAAGCGTTAAATTTTTGCGTGCGTGCCCTGCATGGTCACTGTGGCCCGTGGAAAAAAATTGGCCACGTTTGGCGGATGCGAAGCGGAGACGTGCGACCGAGGGTCCCCTCCGGCCATACCGAAACCACCCCATTGCATAGCAAGTACCTGAGCGGTTTCACAGAATGCACCCAACTTTTGCGAGCGCGTGCGGGGCCACACCCGGGCACCCCGAGCCCAAAATGAACGAAATCCGACAACAAACGCAAGTTGCGTCACGTCCGGGCAGTATTTAGGGGTTTTCGGCCCGGAAAATCATAGAAAATCCATACGGACTCGAAACGCGACAAATTTTTGCGTGCGTGCCCTGCATGGTCACTGTAGCCCATGGAAAAAAATTGGGCACGTTTGGCGGATGCGAAGCGGAGACGTGCGACCGAGGGTCCCCTCCGGCCATACCGAAACCACCCCCTTGCACAACAAGTACCTGAGCGGTTTCACGGAATGCAGCCAACTTTGCGGCGCCAGGGGGCCATACCGGGCACCGAAGCCCAAAATGAACGAAATCCGACAACGAACGCAAGTTGCGTCACGTCCGGGCAGTATTTTAGGGGTTTTCGGCCCGGAAAATTGTAGAAAATCCATACGGACTCGAAACGCGTCAAATTTTTGCGTGCGTGCCCTGCATGGTCACTGTGGCCCGTGGAAAAAAATTGGCCACGTTTGGCGGATGCGAAGCGGAGACGTGCGACCGAGGGTCCCCTCCGGCCATACCGAAACCACCCCCTTGCATAGCAAGTACCTGAGCGGTTTCACGGAATGCACCCAACTTTTGTGAGCGTGTGTGGGGCCACACCCGGGCACCCCAAGCCCAAAATGAACGAAATCCGACAACAAACGCAAGTTGCGTCACGTCCGGGCAGTATTCTAGGGGTTTTCGGCCCGGAAAATCGTAGAAAATCCATACGGACTCGAAACGCGACAAAATTTTGCGTGCGTGCCCTGCATGGTCACTGTGGCCCGTGGTAAAAAATTGGGCACGTTTGGCGGATGCGAAGCGGAGACGTGCGACCGAGGGTCCCCTCCGGCCATACCGAAACCACCCCCTTGCACAACAAGTACCTGAGCGGTTTCTCGGAATGCAGCCAACTTTGCGAAGCGTGTGGGGCCACACCCGGCACCGAAGCCCAAAATGAACGAAATCCGACAACGAACGCATGCGCCACGTCCGGGCAGTATTTTAGGGTTTTCGCACGGAAAATCGTAGAAAATCCATACGGACTCAAACGCGACAAATTTTTGCGTGCGTGCCCTGCATGGTCACTGTGGCCCGTGGAAAAAATTGGGCACGTTTGGCGGATGCGAAGCGGAGACGTGCGACCGAGGGTCCCCTCCGGCCATACCGAAACCACCCCCTTGCACAGCAAGTACCTGAGCGGTTTCACGGAATGCACGCAACTTTTACCAGCGCGTGTGGGGCCACACCCGGGCACCCCACGCCCAAAATGAACGAAAACGGACAACGAACGCAAGTTGCGTCACGTCCGGGCAGTATTTTAGGGGTTTTCGGCCCAGAAAATCGTAGAAAATCCATACGGACTCGAAACGCTTCAAATTTTTGCGTGCGTGCCCTGCATGGTCACTGTGGCCCGTGGAAAAAAATTGGCCACGTTTGGCGGATGCAAAGCGGAGACGTGCGACCGAGGGTCCCCTCCGGCCATACCGAAACCACCCCCTTGCACAGTTAATAATCACCGCGGGCCCGAGGCAGCAAAATATCTGCCCAATATCTGCACGAGCCGTCGCTATCCGAGGGAATATTCCCGACAAACCCGCACGTCGCCCAATCACGTCGCCCAATCACGTCGTGCATGCCCTTTTTGCGACGTACGTGCCGACGACGCGCCCGATCTGATCCCCGTCGCCCGCCGCCGCCCACACTGTCGTTCCACGCCCGACAGCGTCGCGCCGCCGTCAGCCCGCACTAGTTGACGTCACCAGCCGCCGTCAGTGCCGGTCGTCAACGCCCGCCGTCAACGCCCGACGTCACCACCCGCCGTCAGCGCCGGTTGTGAACACGCCGTCAGACGCCGCCGTCAGCCGCTGTGATCACTGTCTCCCGCTGTAGTCGCCATCGGGCAGGTATATATTTTAAAATTTTGAACATTATATAACACATTAGCTGCATGCAACGTCACATAGATATTTTTATATGCAGTATGGACATTGATGGTGTGATTGCATGTTCTGTAGAAAAATGGGTTAGTCTTGTTAATAAGTTAACATCAAGTCAGCGATTTACGTTTTACGAAACGGAGATGGAGGGCATGTTACGAATACCTTCGGTCAAGATGCGTGATAATTTGCTTGCGCTTATGATTATAGGTTACAATCCTAGTAGTAAAAAATTCATGGTGCAAGAGGCAGCGGAAAAAAGGGTTGATTTCACTGAGGCCTGATGATGTGTTTGCTATATTTGGTTTGAAGAATGAAGGAGTTGATGTTTCTAGTTTTTTGAGTATGGACCAAGGCAAAGCAATAAAAAAAATCCAGCTAGTTTTGTTAACAAGAAGAATGGTAAAATATTGATTGATGATCTTATTGACAAGATTGTGAGAAATAAAAACGCGGACGATGAATTTGTTCGGATGGCGTTTCTCGTCCTGTTAGGGACTATAATTGCACCAGTGTCTGATGAGTACATTCCAAAGAATTATTATGCACTAGTGCAAGATGTTAGGCAGATAAAAAGTTCAACTGGAATGCATTCACTTTGGCGGTTTTGTTTGTCGGAGATTGGTATGGTCTTGCAGCCCGGTCGTGTTAGGGAATGGCCACGTGGCAACCTAGCACTTCTGCAGGTATGATTTATTTTTTAAATTGAATAGTTGTATTATGTAATAATAGTGTAACACATGCTAAATGGTTGTTTGTTTGTTTTGCAGTATCTATATTGGGAGAAGATGCAGCCAAGCACCGGTCCACAGTATGATCCTTTAGCGTTGTTGAGCCCCTTGATGAGGAATTGGACAGAAGCGGCAGCGGAGAAAAGAGACAAGTATGAGTTTCAATATGGTCGTGGTGTTGGAATGGTAATACGTTAAATATTTATTTTTCCATTTAAAGCCTGCAATTAATTATTAATTAAATATGATTGTATGATCCTTTATGTTGTAGATCGATGACACCATTACTGAAGAGTACCGCTTAAACAAAATTAGAATGGAACAGGCTGAAAAGAACAAGAAATCCAGTACGAGAAAGTCTAACATTACTGGAAGGAGAACAGGCGTGAGTACATCTGAGGCTTCAGCTACCCAGAACCCTATTATGGATCGGATTTTGACTGAGCTGAAGCACATTCGTAAGGATATGCTTCGTATGCCGGAGCTATGCGCACAGGTACAAGTTTTCTGATTTTGCCGTTCACAATGGATTTTGATGTGTCACATAACTAATTACAACTAATTTTTAATCACAGAGGGTCATAGAAAAAATAAACAAAAGCGCTGTATTTTACAAAGCCGGTGATAGTGAAAAAGAAGAAGAGAATGAGTATGGTGAAAATAGTGAGAGTAGAAACTATGGTGGAAAACCTCGTAAGGAATTTGTATATAATCCTGACGTGGAAAATTTCAAAACACGGGGAAAAAAGAATGTGCAAGAGGATGATGAAGATGATATTAATGATTGTGAAGAGAAGACACCTTATTATTGCACACCTGAATATTTCGATAGTTTCAAGGGTGATGAAGAGGATCCTATCGAAGTTCCTGAGGTATCTGATGAGAAATCCGTTACATCTTTAGGAACAGATGAAATCGCATCACGTGAATCGGTAGATTGTATTGGAGAAGATGAGGTACAGGAGAAGGGTGTAGGGAAGGAAGGCGGAGACGATCAAACCTTATAAAGTCTCCTTATATTCCAGTTATACCTACAAAGCGTGCAAAGCGTTCAGCAAAAGCAAGTGAGTTTTATCATATTATTTTCGAGCTGAAATTACTACTTATCATTGACATATTACCGTCATGTATTGCAGAACTATTCGAGAAAGAAGTCTTTGAAGAAGAATACGATGTGATTAAAGCTAGTGTTAAGTTTGTTCGTGCTTATGAGCGGTCAGCAAAACATAGAAAGAAGGAAATATTCAATGATGGCATGCGCGAAGGTCTGACTGCAGAGGGCTTGTAAGATTCTTGACCATCAATGGCTAACCGGTGATGTAAGTTATTGTTCTGTTTTCTATTAGCATTCAATGCAAATTGGAATTGTTATACATCATTTAAATTATTTTCAGGTTATCAATGCTTATTCGTCATTATCTGTTGGGAGTTGTTGGTGAAGATCGTCATATAATGCCGACCTGGCTGGTCAATTGGTTACTTGAATTTAGACCGACACCCAGGGAGGAAAAATGACAACGAAGTTGTGGCGAAGAAGAATGGACCCTTGAATAGATGCACCGATGAGTATTTTAAAAAAGATAAGGTAAGTTCAACTTCCTTAAAGTATGCATATATGGGATATAAATAATAAGATAGTATGTGTTGATTGCATCATATTTTCGTTGTGATGCGGCTTTATATTCCTCTTTGTAAGGGAAATACCCACTGGGTTTCGGTTGTCATGCATCGCCCGAAGCAAGAGTTCCAGGTTTTTGATTCTTTGATGGGACCCGAACCTGACAGTGAAATTACAGAAAAGGTTGAGGAGCTGGTACGGCATAAATTTACATGAGCATATTGAAATTATCATTTAGTAACTGAACTATGTTCAATTCTTTTCGTGCTATCATGTATATGAACAGAAAAATCAACTTGGATATGATATACGTGATGTAATGCGGCGGTGTTATGAATTTTCCGGATGTGTCTACCTGGCCTATCAAAACGTATGACATCCCACAACAAGAAGACGGGTGAGTAAATACTTTCATATTGTTTTAATAAGTTACCTCAAATGTGAACTTATGAACCGTTGTTTGTATGGACCAGCAATTCATGTGGAATATTTGTTCTTCGATGCTTTCAATATTGGAACGGTGAAAAATGGACAAGCCATTTTTCTCAGGTCTGGTTTTATTTCAAATGCTTATATTCAATTAAATTCATTATGTAATACTGTTTGAATTGTACTAATATGAAGTTCTAACAGGGGTCAATTGATAAATCGAGGGACTTAATGATTGCGCAGCTTATTTTTCGGATAGAAATACGCCAACGATGTCAAGGACAAAGTTACCCGGCTTGCAAAGAAGAAATAAATGTGGCAAAATTTTTGTACAAGAAAATTTTGTAGGCTCAAATAATGTTTACATTTATTTTGACTTTCATGCCTTGTGATGAAGAAGACACTACTATTTTGAATATTTAAGTCGAGAATGACATTTGGATTATTATGTTGTCTTCATGCCGTTGTCTTTACATTTGAAATCTTCATATTAATAGTTGTGCAGTCGTCAACTTGTTTGGATTTAACTGTACTGCTGAATGTTAAAAAAATGTACTCGTATATATTATGCACTTTAAAGCACTGTCGCCATCGCTTATTATAACACCGACGTTCTTAATTTTCTTTTCTAAAAAAAATTGCCGACAAGTGCGCCGGCCAGTCTGACGTCAGACAGGACCGACGGCACTGTCGAATAGGGCAGCGTCGAACGACGGGTAGCATAACAAATCAACGACGCTCGACTGCAAGTGCGCCGCCGGGTATATAAGCAGGTCGTCGCGCGCTCCGTCGGGCGAGGTGGGACTAAAACTTAGCTATCGCAGCCGCCGTGCATGCAGCGACGCGCATGACCGCGTGGGCCGGCCCAATATAATTGTTTCCGCCCGCGGCGCGACGACGGCCCAAGTAGAACGCGACACGACGACGGCCCAAGTTCCACGCGGGGCGACTTGGAATGTTAGTCCCACCTCGGCCGACGGAGCGCGCGACGACCTGCTTATATACCCGGCGGCACATAGGCTATCGAACTCCTCTGATTGCCTCATACTGCTGTCGCCGTCCGACTCTGTCCTGTGGGACAGTGCCGCCGGCCGACGCTCCCACTGTCGGACAGTGCCGCCGGCGCACTTGTCGGGTGGTTTTTTTTTTAAACGATGGGGTTCAAAGCGACGGCGACCGTAAACAGCGACGACAGTACTATGCAAAAATGAGCACGTCAAAATAAACAACAGCGACTTGCACAAAATTAACAGTAAAAATGAACACATCAAAATAAACAAAGTAAAACTCCTTGCATTACATAGTCTGTCATCAAAACAAAATAGTCTGACATCAACGAAGTAAAATAAGTTCATATAACATATTATAACAATTTTTAAAGATCAAATATATAGAACATTAAAAAATTGTCTTCAATGAAAGGATGGAACGATCTTCCATAGCCATCCATAATAAAACTGTCTTCAATCAAAGGGTGAACCAATCTTCCATACTCCACAAGTTAAGCAAAGTTCCTACATAACAATAAGATATGTGTTAATTCACAATGAACAAATAAATTCGGTTTGAACAATAAGATATACAATAACATAAGAAAATCATACTTAGGATTTTGAGGGCATGTGGACTTATAATGACCCGCAACACCGCACTGTCCACATTGACGTTTGCTTTTCTCATCAAAAGCTTTTGGTCGCCCATTTTTGGTGACATCAGGACCATCCTTACATGACCTTTAACATTCTGTTTTGGTGCGCCTTTGGTGTTAACTTTTGCGGGATCACGAACAAGACCATGATCTTGATTAGGCTCGAATGCATCGTCGTTCACAAACTGTACCTCCGCACCAGGCTCATCCTCCTCAGTGTAATCATTATCTATTATGTCCCTCAGAGCCGCCTTCAACTTGTCGAATAAAAATGGTTTATGGCATGCTTTATGAGTTGCTTCAGCAGATAAGATAGTCAACTCGCTGTACCTAGCTCTGTCCCCTGCACCTGCCCATCCCCACGCAAACAGATCGCTAGTGCGCTTCACGGGAAGTCCACCCCTTGCAACTTGGCTCAACCTCCGCAGTACTAAACACTTAGGTATCTCACGTAAGCGTAGCTGAATCAGAACGTGAAGAATATGTTTGCAAGGAAGTCCTTTGCGATACATGCTTCTGCAACTGCACTTCACAGTTTCTTCTAAGTTACCTGGGGTGTAATCCATAGTGAATCTGATATCTCTATTTTCCTTTCATGTCAGTATGAATCTGTGAGTGTCTGCTCCTCTCAGTCTCTCAAGGATCACAAGCTCCCGTGCCTTCTTCATATCTTCCTGCAAGATATAAAAGTTTGCCGCAGTGAGCTCACGGGCAGCTGATTTCTCAATATCTTTACACTCATCCAATACTGGTACTGGAACTGTCTGTGAGTTTGTGTAATCCTCATGCGCCTCATTCTCACGAAGACGAACTATGCAGTTCTCATAGTGCACAATCATATCAACAATAGTCATACCGGAGTCTAGATGCAAGTGAAGGCATGAATTTAGACTCTCACTTCGCTGGTTACTTCGCATACCTAAGAAAAAGCCACCTGAGAGATATGATGCAGCCCAAAGCCTTTTCTTCTTGTACATCCTATGTAACCATGTCTTTGTTTTCTCCGACTGTCATTTGGCGGTAAACGCTGCCCATCTCTCCTCAAATACCTTTTTTGAAGTGGCATAATAAAGTAGAGACCTGAACTCCTTTAGAGACTTATGATGAAGGTGTTTCTGCATGTTCTTCTCAATATGCCACGAGCAAAGACGATGCCAAACCTCCGAAAGTACCTTTCTTATGGCCTTAATCATAGCTGCATCTCCATCAGTAATTACTGACCTGGGCCTCTTCTGACAGTGAGCCCTCAAAAACGTCTGAAGCACCCAGACATATGTATCTTCCGTCTCGTCAGACACAAGAGCACAACCGAATACCGTGGTGCAACGGTGGTTGTTCAGACCGACAAAAGGTATAAATGGCATGCCATACCTATTCATCCTGTATGTGCTGTCGAAGACTGTCACATCACCGTAGTCAACATAGTCTCGACGTGATTGAGAATCACACCAGAATATGGTTTTTTAGCCTTCCTTCATCATCGACGGTGTGCTCAAAGAAGAAATCTGGATCTCTCTCTTTTCTGGTCATCATGATCCCAATGGCAGTGTCTGCATCATCTTGTGCAAGCAACTTGATTTTTTCTCTATAACACATGTTATAAAGCTTCTTCCTCCCAAAACCAGCCTTTGCATATGACCCGTACCTACTGACGAGTTGATCATAAATCATATGTTTCCTGATTCCAGCACCTGCCATGGTTAAGATCTCAGCCTTCTGATATTCTTTAATCTGATTGTGAGACCGAAGAAAGCGTGAATTCATCCGGTCTAGCTAGAACGTGACTGTGATCATCATTGAAACTGCTGACATACCAAACGTCACGCTCTTTATCAAGTTTCAAAGTTATATGCGCATCGCAGAAGCAACGAGTCTCCCCTCTCAGCCTGCGGGTCCTGCCTTCCATTGTACAAAGTTTTGCCTGTCGTTTCCCAGCTCTCGCACACACATACTTTCTCAAGCGCTTAGTTGCCTCAGGACCTTTCGAATATTTCGGTGAATCCTTTCTTACGCTGAAACCATGCTCGTAAGCATACTGGTTATAGAAAGTGTAAGCCTCTCCTAGTGACTTGAACGTCTTCCTCATGACCTTCCAATGCATGTTCAATGATTCTTGCTGATATTCATCAAATCCGATGTCAAAATTAAACAGATCATCACCAACATGCTCATCTTTACCGCTTGTACCATCTACTTATCACTTTAACTTATTGAATTTTACCTTTTATTTCAGTCAGTTATAATTTTAATATGTACTGTAGTGATGTAAGTTTCAAAACTTACTTTGCTGGAGCTGTCATCATGAGATGCATCAACGTGCGATTTGTCACTTTCATCGTCCACGATATTCCTCACAAAGTCCCCGTCCTCGTCCATCTGCGCGCATTGAAAAAAAACATGTAAGCGCTCATATGGTTATTATGTCATTTCTTCTATGATTTTATTAATAACATACCCGGAGTGCACTTTCAGCAAATGAATCATCTACATCCATATCATCATCATCATCGCCATGTCGCTGCATCATGCAAAAAAATATTAAATTTTCCGTGCGGTCTATCATATTTACCCCCTCATATTTATTGTTTTATCAACATTGATCACACTTACTTGCCACTATAAGATTCATCCAAACTCATGTAGTTCTCCTCACGAGGTTCATCCATATTCAATGACGAGGTTTCGTTGTCCTCGCCGTAATCATCGCCATCATAATCTCCCTCATCCTCTAACTATATATAGTTAAAAAAAATTGTACGATGAATCAAACGCCGTGTAACATCATCCCTAAAACAACTATCTTATCAAGCACAACAATGTCTCAAACCAACCTCTTGCACGGCGGCGAGGATTTCAGCCGGATCCATTTCCTCCGATGACGAACGTGATGACAGCGAAACGTTGCTGGACGGCGGAGGCTGGTGTCGACGGCGTGAGGACGATGGCTGGTCGTAGCAGGCGTAGTGCGCCGAGGGAGGCGGCGATGTAGATCGCGGGTGGGCGGCCATCTGGGCGAAGGGAATGGAATGCGGCGGTGGGCACGCGCGCCGGCAGCGGTAAAGGCGCCGGGGCACGCGCGGCGGTCTGTTTGGGCCGCGACTCGGGCGACGGCGACTTCATGCAGATGGGGGCCAACGTGGAGACGGCGTGAATGGGTTAGGGTTCAGGGTTTCGACGGCGGGCGTCGGCGGCTACCGTGTCTTTTTTTCCCTCCAACAACTGTCGACACCAACGTGGAGACGTGAGGGCGTACGACGGCAACGTATGGCGACGGGTGCGGGTACGCGGGCGGGCGTACGTAGAGCGACGGGTGCGGCATACGCGGGCGGGAGTATGATGTCGCGAGGTCGCGCGCGACGTACGGCGTTGGGTGGGTATTCCTATACCTAATGTGCAATTACCATACTACCCACTATACGTTTTATGGGGGTTGTACCGAAGCACTCCCCAGCTAGTGATAGTTTAGCAAACTTTGATAGAATTGAAGGCCGGACTATGACTTGGTTCCTCGCGCCGTCGGCGCTGGCCACCCAGTTCATCACGGGGCCACCAGATATGGGCGGCGGCGCGGCGTAGCTTGCGTTGGAGAAGACGCATCTAGACTTGAGCGAGTTGTATGCTGGCGTCACCACATGCTTGTAGCAGGGCGCGAGGAACCAGGGCAGGAACTGATGATCAGTTGTTGTGGTTGGTTCATGCGAGTCGCGCCATGGCCTGCAAACGGCATGAAAGCGGACAAAGTCAGTGACATTATGCATGTGGGAGGAGATCTTGTAAAATATTGGAGGAAGCGTTAAACCCTTTGCTCGGGCCGCATTGTATTATATAGAAGGTATGCCGTGGCAAGGAAGGAATCGATCGAGAGAAGAGATAGATCGATGCCCGGTTGGTTACAGAGAGGAATAACAGAAGAAGAGATAAGAGAAGATTACAAGTTTAAACTACTCCTATCTCTTTACAACTTATTTTAACATTCCCCCTCAATCTAAACCGAATAAATTTTACCAAGGTTAAGATTGTTCTTGAATTCATTCAATCTTCCTGTAGTAAGAGGTTTTGTGAAGCCATCAGCAAGTTGATCACCAGTTGGTATAAAACGAATATCAAGTAGCTTTCGAGCTACTCTTTCTCTGACAAAGTGAAAATCAACTTCAATATGTTTGGTTCGTGCATGGAAAACAGGATTAGCTGAGAGATAGATTGCACCAATATTATCATACCATAATCTCGCAGCTTGTGGAGCTTTGATCCCAAGTTCATATAGCAAAGTCTGTATCCACATTACCTCAGCTGTAGCATTAGCAAGTGCTTTATACTCAGCCTCTGTACTTGACCTAGAGACAGTTGCCTGTTTTCTTGCACTCCATGACACAAGATTTGTTCCCAGAAATACAGCAAAACCACCTGTGGACCTTCTGTCATCAGCACACCCTGCCCAGTCTGCATCAGAGTATGCAGTAACAAGCATAGACAATGACTTGGTAATCTGAAGTCCAAGACCTTCTGAATATTTAAGATACCTCAAAATCCTTTTTACTGCAGTCCAATGAGTTGTTCTAGGTGCATGCAAATATTGACATACCTTATTAACAGAATAAGAAATATCAGGACGAGTAAGAGTCAAATATTGCAGAGCACCAACAACACTCCTGTACTTTGTTGCACCTTCTGGTCCAAGCACCTCGCCACTTTCAACTGTAAGTATTTCTGAAGTGGAGATTGGTGTACTCACAGGTTTACAATTTTCCAATCCTACTCTTCTGAGTATGTCAGTGGTGCACTTTTCTTGTGTAAGAAGTATACCATTTTTTATCTGATTAACTTCTATACCAAGAAAATAATGTAGATCACCCAAGTCCTTGAGAGCGAACTCCAACTTCAGATCTTTCAGCAAACAAGTGGTAGCATGTGCACTAGAACTAGCCACAATTATATCATCAACATAGACAAGCACAAAAATAGTGATATTACCTCTATGATAAAAGAACAACGAGGTATCTGCTTTTGATGGTGTAAACCCAAGTTGTTGTAGTTGCATATTCAACCTTGAGTACCAAGCTCTTGGGGCTTGTTTCAAACCATACAAAGCTTTATCCAACTTACAAACATAGTGTGGTACACTTCGGTCCTCATATCCTGGTGGTTGCCGCATGAACACTTCTTCCTCAAGAACACCATGAAGAAACGTGTTCTGAACATCTAGCCGGCGTAAGCTCCATCCTCTAGAAACAGCAATAGACAGTACAAGCCGAATAGTAGCAGACTTAACAACAGGACTAAAAGTATCTTCATAATCAATACCAAACCTCTGTTTGAAACCTTTAGCAACTAGTCTAGCCTTGTATCTGTCTATGCTTCCATCAGATTTTCTCTTTATCTTGTATACCCATTTACAATCAATGATATTGTGACCCTGCCTTATGGTACTAAATGCCATGTTTTATTTTTCATGAGTGCATCATATTAATGATCCATAGCTTCTTTCCAATCTTTGTGGGCAAGAGCATCATGCAAATTTGTTGGTTCACCAATGTTACTAAGAAAAGCACGTTTCACTTTATCATACCTGACCGTACCATCAGTGTATTCTTTTGCTTTGGTAATGCCTGACTGTGAGCGAGTATGTCGCCGAGGAGCCGCTGGTGCTGTAGGCGCAGAAGATCCTGGTGCAAAAGATGATGTGGAGTCCTGCACAGAAGATCCCAGCTCCGGATCCAAGGGAGATTCGCGCACAGAATCTACAGAAAGGCCCGGCCCATGATCCGAGGGCGAGTCTGAGCGCGCAGACCCCGCAGGCACCCCGCTGTCGGCGGCGGTTGGCTCGATCCACGGGCTCCCGGCTCGTGAGGCGCCGCATGGAGACGCGGTTTCGCCCGCGCGTGGGCTGGCGCGTGGAGTGGCGGGTTCCACCGGGTGCAGGCTGTCGGCCACAGCCGCGTCAGAACGAGGCGGGCCCGTGCTGACGTGCACCTGATTGGCTGCATGCCAATCTGCATCGGATCGCGCGGCGACAGGGACAGCGCTGACACGCGGATCGGCACCGGATCGCACGCCGCTGCCACCAGGTGAATCAGCTCCGTTTTCTGCACCATCTTTGTCCGGTTCTGCACACATAAAATGACGCCCCAATCTTGCACAAACATCATCAGAACCACTGTTGTCAACAGAATTTTGCACATTGTCAGTTTTATTTAATTCACCCCCGTGATCGAGGAGTAGTGTTATCTCAGTACGAAGAAGGGCTCCGGCGTTTGGATGAAGTTTAGCAAACGGAAAGAGAGTTTCATCAAAAACGACATCTCGAGAAATATAAATCCGTCCAGTTGCAACTTCTAGACATTTGTATCCTTTATGAAGATTGCTATAGCCAATAAAGACGCATTGAGTAGAACGAAGCTCAAGTTTATGACGATTGTAAGGACGGAGATTGGGATAGCAAGCACATCCGAAAAATTTGAGAGAGTTGTAATCGGGTTTTTGACGATATAACCGCTCCAATGGAGTGATGTTGCCAATAACTTTACTAGGGAGACGATTTATGAGATATGTGGCAGTAATGAATGCTTCATCCCAGTACTTGAGAGGCATAGATGCATGGGCAAGGAGAGATAGACCAACTTCAACAATGTGGCGGTGTTTCCGCTCAGCGGAGCCGTTTTGTTGGTGAGCATGAGGACAAGACACATGATGTTCAATGCCTATGCTACGGAAGAAAGAGTTGATTTTTTCATACTCCCCTCCCCAGTCACTTTGGACTGTCAAGATTTTTCTGTCAAAGTGTCGTTCAACAAGTTTTTGAAACTCTTGAAACACAGAGAAAACTTCAGATTTGTGTTTGAGTAAATAGATCCAGTAAACTTGCTAAAGTCATCAATGAAACTAACATAGTATTTCTTTCTGCCAAAGGAGTCTCTTGCATGACCCCATACATCATTGAAAATAAGCTCTAAAGGAGCATGAGATACACTATTCGACTTGGGATAAGGTAGTTGGTGACTCTTGGCACATTGACAAGCCTCACAAGCGGACTCACTAATAGGACTATGTGACAACGAGAGATTGCCTTTATTGACTACTTGTTTAACAATGATCGAAGACGGATGTCCTAATCTTTGATGCCACCTTGCCAAAGAGGGTTTGATGACAGAGAAAACCTGACGATGCTTGCGACTAAGTGCTCCAAATGTGATGGGGTAGAGACCTCCAATGCATCTACCGTGATGTAGGAGTTCCCTCGTTGCTCGATCCTTTATAAAAAAGTAACGAGGGTGAGTTTCAAAGAAGATGTTGTTATCATTGGCTAAACGAGACATGGATGCAAGGTTTTTGTGGGCTTGAGGAACATGAAGTACATCTTTTAACACTAGATCACGTTTAAGTGTAGGGGAATTAATAAAAGCTTGACCAATGTGCTGGATATCCATACCTCCACCGCTTGCGGTGTGAATCTGATCATTGCCATGGTACTGTTCACGGAGGGCGAGCTGTTCTAGTTCACTTGTGACATGGTCCGTTGCACCAGAGTCAATGTACCAAACTCCTTCTCCTCCTTGTTCACGCATGGCAGCAGCAACATGGTGAGAGTCAGGCACAAAATTCTCATCGTACCTGTGCCAACACTCCATGACTTCATGGCCCGCCTTCTTGCAGAGCTGACACCGGGGACGAGCACGTGAGGAAGAGGGACGGCGGCTGTTGTTGGCGTGGAAGCCACCACCCCCTGCCCTGTTGTTGTTGTAGCTGTTGCTGCTGCCGGTGTTGTAACCGCCGCCGCTGCTGTTGTTGGTGTAGTCGCTGTTGCCGCGCCCGCACCCGCCGCCTCGTTGCCCCTGGTGACCGCGCCCACGGCTACGGCCACGGGAGGCAGAGTTGGCAGATGACTGTCGAACGTTGGTGCCGTGGAGGAGACTAAGGCGAGCATCGAAACTCAGGAGCTGGCTATACAGCTCCTGAACCGTGATGGGCTCCACCCGCGCAGCAAGAGCCGAGACCACAGGGTTGTAGTCCATGTCGAGGCCGGCAAGGATCTTGGACACAATCTCCGGATCAGAGAGCGCGGCGGCGGTGCAGGCTACTTCATCTGTAAGGCTTTTTATTTTTCCAAGATACTCAGCCATGGTTATGTTACCTTTTTGAAGATTCGTGAGCTCGATGCGGGTGTTGATTGCTTGAGCTTGGCTTTGGGCAGCAAACATGGCATGGATGGCATGCCATACTTCGGCCGGCGTCGAGAGCGTCGCGACCTGTGCCAGGATCTCGCGGGATAGGGATCCCATCAAGAATCCTTGGAGCTGCTGCTGCTGCACGTACTAGAGGGATCGTGCGAGCTTGAAGACCTGTTCATCCTTGCCGTCCTTGGTGATGGTGAGCGTGGCCGGCGGTGGCGGGCTCTGCGCGTCGAGGTGGCGCTTCATCTGTGCGCCCTTGATCTGGGGCAGCACGATGGCCTTCCAAAGCAGGAAGTTGCCCCTCGTGAGCTTCTTTTGGGGTGGCGATCCGAGGAGGGAGGTGTTGGTGGAGGTGGAGGTGGAGGAGGAGGCAAAGGCGGAGGATGATGAGGTGGTGAGCGCACCAACAGTGCTGGCCGTCATGGCGACGGAGGTGGTGGACATCTCGCTTGGTCGAAGAAGTAGCTAGATGCGATCTTTCCTGATCTATCGAGGAAGAGGCTCTGTTACCATGTGAAATATTGAAGGAAGCGTTAAACCCTTTGCTCGGGCTGCATTGTATTATATAGAAGGTATGCCGTGGCTTACAAGGAAGGGATCGATCGAGAGAAGAAATAGATCGATGCCCGGTTGGTTACAGAGAGGAATAACAGAAGAAGAGATAAGAGAAGATTACAAGTTTAAACTACTCCTATCTCTTTACAACTTATTCTAACAGATCTCACGGAGCAGTTCCGGCGGGAGGTCCGGCCATCGCGGCTCGTACGTGCATGGCGGCGGCAGGATCAACTTTGAGTTGATCTCGAGATTGAATCTCCATCAAACGTACGCCTCACGCAAGCAGATCGGTCTCGTGTATGTACCCGTGTTACACTAGAAAACCTGATTCATGTCCGGGACATCCCGTAAAAGCATCCTTCCATCCAGCTTCCTGCTTAAGGTAGATACTATAATCTTCGAGGAAAAAAAAACTAGTTTGGCCTTTTTTTCAAGAAAACTTCCAATCTTAGCGATGAAATAATAAAAATGACATCTTCAATCATGACAATACCACGAACACCAGAAATAATAAAAATGACATCCTGATCCGTAGACCACCTAGCGATAACTACACGCACTTGTTTCCCAATTTTGACTCATCTACATGCTCCTTTCCTCCATGACCATCCTATCCCACTACATCATCATAGCGTCTCCAATAGCTGCCCTAAATAGAAGGTTAACCCTTTTTAGGCAGTTGGGGCAAAAAAAAATAGCTTTCATATCATAAATATCTGAGCAAAAATAATTTGGTCAGCCCTAAAATGCGGCTGCCGGTGCTGCAAATATACAGCACCACGGGCGGCTGCCGCAAAAAAATATAACGGCTTGCAGCCGACCCCCCGCAGCCTCCATCTACAGTCGCGCCAGAACGCCACCCCTCTGTAAGACATATAATTTGGGAACTGCTCGACACCCCTAACCTGGGGTGTGGCTATCTCATTATATAGAGGTACCCAAGGGGTACAATACAATGTTACAATATAAATATACAGAGGCTACATATATACAGTCTAACATTCTCCCTTAATCTTAACTATATCCTGAAGTACAAAGCAAGTTAAGATTGCGCCTACAGCCTACAAACTGTGGTTGTGGAAGAGGCTTCGTGAAGATGTCAGCAAGTTGATCCTTTGATGAGATGAACTTGATACAGAGTAGCTTCTGTGCAACACGTTCCCGAACAAAGTGATAATCCACCTCAATGTGTTTTGTCCTCGCATGGAACACTGGATTAGAAGAAAGATATGTAGCACCAATGTTGTCACACCACAGGACCGGAGGACGAGCTTGAGGAACACGCAACTCTCTCAGCAGAGACTGTACCCATATAATCTCAGCAGTTGCATCAGCAACAGCTTTGTACTCAGCCTCAGTACTACTGCAAGACACAGTTGCTTGCTTGCGAGCATTCCAGGCGATCAAGTTAGGACCCAGAAATACAGCATAAACCCCCCGTGGATCGCCTGTCATCCGGACTACCAGCCCAATCGGCATCAGAGAAAGCCGAGAGCTCATACGATAGTGCAGGCTGAAGAAGCAAACCATAGGAATCAGTAAGACTGACATAGCGCAAAATACGCTTCACAGCTGACCAATGAGACGTCCTGGGAGCATGCAGAAACTGACAGACACGGTTAACTGCATAGGAGATATCAGGCCTGGTAATGGTGAGATATTGCAGACCACCAACGATACTGCGATACCTAGTAGCATCATCAGACAAGAGAGAGTCACCATCAAGAGCAGACAACCGATCAGTGGAAGACATCGGAGTGTTAACATGTTTGCATTTGAGCATTCCTGCACGACGCAACAAGTCCAAGGAATACTTCTTCTGAGTGAGAGTCAAACCAGCAGAGGACCGTGAAACCTCAAGACCAAGGAAAAAATGAAGAGCACCCAAATCCTTGACAGCAAAATCATCACGAAGAGCAATCACAAGACGATCAGCAGCAGCAGCAGAGGAACTGATGAGGATGATATCATCAACATAAACCAAGATATACATCATAACCTCAGGGCGCTGGAGGAGAAACCGTGACGTATCAGCAGTGGAGGGAGTAAACCCAAGAGCCCGAAGAACAGATCCAAGGCGAGCATGCCATGCACGAGGGGCCTGTTTGAGTCCATACAGTGCCTTGACCAGACGACAGAGATGATGAGGTCGTGTCGGATCAACAAAACCAGGCGGCTGACGCATATAAACCTCCTCCTCCAGAATGCCATGTAGAAAAGCGTTCTGCACATCAAGCTGACGAAGGAACCATCCACGAGTAACCGCAAGAGACAGTAGTAACCGAATGGTAGTAGGCTTGATGACTGGACTGAAAGTGTCTTCATAATCAAGACCATACCTCTGTTTGAAGCCCTTGGCAACTAACCGTGCCTTGTAGCGTTCAATGGAGCCATCAACATGTCTCTTAACTTTGAAAACCCACTTGGAATCAATGATATTGACGCCAGACTTTGGAGGAACAAGACGCCAAGTATCATTACATTGGAGGGCACGAAACTCTTGTTCCATTGCAGCACGCCAATGAGGAATACTTAGTGCAGCCTGAAAGTGACGAGGCTCTGCAGTGGGATCGCCCGGTGATGTGAGCCATGCACGCAGCAAGCCACGCAACCGTGCCATCCGTCCACTCCTTCGGACGAAAGACACCGGACTGGCTCCGTGTGCGAGGCCGAAGTGTGACAGCAGGTTCAGCTGGTGAAGACGGTGTAGCAGAGGATGTTGACAAGTCCGGTGAGTCGTGCTCACCGATGACCGAAGCAGAGCGGCTCGGCGACCCTGGCACCAAGGTGGATCGGGCCGGAGCAGGTGACGGGCCTCAAGAAGCGGCAGACAGCGGCCAGGCGAGAGACCCGCCATGGCCCAAAGCGAGCCACGTGAAGCCGGGCGCGGCGAGGCCTGCGAGTCGGGCGAAGCGGGCGCGGGCGAAGTCGCTGGTGCTGACGAGGCCAGCGAGCCAGGCGAGCCCAGCGCCCGTGGGGCCAGCGGGAGGCCAGACGGGGCCAGCTTGGAGCCGGGCTGACCCGTCGCCCGCGAGGCAGTCGGGGAAGACTCCACAGGCGAGACGGGGACGGGTTGGCGGGTGCCGCCCGTCATGCATGGCGCATGCACGTCCCGACCAGGAAGCTCATCGGTGACCTGTTCATCAAGTAGCTCAAGACGGGCACCGCGTCCAATACCTGCAGCATGATTAGGAAGCAACGCAGGGGCATATGCAACATCCACAAATTGATCAGGCGTAGGTGTGGACACAGGTACCGCTGGTGTAGAAGTGGTAAGGTCAGTCGGAAGTGCATGAAAAGGGAAAACATTTTCATCAAACACCACGTCACGAGAGATGTAGACGCGGTTGGTAGGAACATGCAAGCACTTGTACCCTTTGTTAAGAGAACTATACCCAAGAAAAACGCACTTCTTAGACCGAAACTCTAGCTTGCGTTTGTTGTGTGGACCTAAGTGAGGCCAACATGCACAACCGAACACTTTGAAAAAAAGTGTAGTCTGGAATCTCATTAAGCAGAAGTTCAAGAGGGGTTTGCATTTTCAGAAGTCTCGAGGGTAGCCTGTTTATGAGAAAACAAGTTGTGGAGAAAGCATCACTCCAGAACCGAAACGGGACGGAGGCATGAGCGAGCAAAGTTAGACCAGTTTCAACAAGGTGGCGATGCTTACGCTCGGCAGTACTCTGCTGATGTGTATGAGGACATGATACACGGTGCGAAATCCCAAGTTTGTTAAAAAACGAGTTGAGGTTGTGGTATTCACCCCCCCCCCCCCAGTCAGATTGGACATGGATGATTTTCTGCTTAAGAAGACGCTCAACGTGTGCTTGAAACTGAATGAAGACATCGAACACATCAGACTTACGTTTAAACAGATATTGTTGGAAATATGCCCTAGAGGCAATAATAAATTAGTTATTATTATATTTCCTTGTTCATGATAATCGTTTATTACCCATGCTATAATTGTATTGATAGGGAACTCAGATACATGTGTGGGTACATAGACAACACCATGTCCCTAGTAAGCCTCTAGTTGACTAGCTCGTTGATCAACAGATGGTTACGGTTTCACGACCATGGACATTGGATGTCGTTGATAACGGGATCACATCATTTGGAGAATGATGTGATGGACAAGACCCAATCCTAAGCCTAGCACAAAGATCGCAGTTCGTATGCTAAAGCTTTTCTAATGTCAAGTATCTTTTCCTTAGACCATGAGATTGTGCAACTCCCGGATACCGTAGGAATGCTTTGGGTGTACCAAACGTCACAACGTAACTGGGTGGCTATAAAGGTGCATTACAGGTATCTCCGAAAGTGTCTGTTGGGTTGGTACGAATCGAGACTGGGATTTGTCACTCCGTGTAAACGGAGAGGTATCTCTGGGCCCACTCGGTAGGACATCATCATAATGTGCACAATGTGACCAAGGGGTTGATCACGGGATGATGTGTTACGGAACGAGTAAAGAGACTTGCCGTAACGAGATTGAACAAGGTATCGGGATACCAACGATCGAATCTCGGGCAAGTACAATACCGCTAGACAAAGGGAATTGTATACGGGATCGATTGAGTCCTTGACATCGTGGTTCATCCGATGAGATCATCGTGGAACATGTGGGAACCAACATGGGTATCCAGATCCCGCTGTTGGTTATTGACCGGAGAACGCCTCTGGTCATGTTCGCATGGTTCCCGAACCCGTAGGGTCTACACACTTAAGGTTCGATGACGCTTAGGGTTATAAAGGAAGGTTGTATGTGCTTACCGAATGTTCTTCGGAGTCCCGATGAGATCCCGGACGTCACGAGGAGTTCCGGAATGGTCCGGAGGTAAAGATTTATATATGGGAAGTCCTGTTTTGGTCACCGGAAAAGTTTCGGGTTTTATCGGTAACGTACCGGGACCACCGGGAGGGTCCCGGGGGTCCACCAAGTGGGGCCACCATCCCCGGAGGGCAGCATGGGCTAAGTGTGGGAGGGGACCAGCCCCAGGTGGGCTGGTGCGCCCCCCCACAAGGGCCCAAGGCGCCTAGGGTTTGGGGAGGGGGCGCCCCACCTAGCTTGGGGGGCAAGTTTCCCCTCTTCCCCCCCTTGGCCGCCCCACCAGATGGGATCTGGGCTGGCCGCCGCCCCTAGGAGGGAAACCTAGAGGCGCAGCCCCTCCCTTCCCTATATATACTTGAGGTCTAGGGGCTGCCCAACACATGAGTTTTCACCTCTCCATGGCGCAGCCTGCCTCTCCTCCTCCTCCTCTCCCGTGGTGCTTGGCGAAGCCCAGCTGGATTGCCACGCTCCTCCATCACCACCACGCCGTTGTGCTGCTGCTGGACGGAGTCTTCCTCAACCTCTCCCTCTCTCCTTGCTGGATCAAGGCGTGGGAGACGCCACCAGGCTGTACGCGTGTTGAACGCGGAGGTGCCGTCCGTTCGGCACTAGGATCTCCGGTGATTTGGATCACGACGAGTACGACTTCTTCAACCCCGTTCTCTTGAACGCTTCCGCTTAGCGATCTACAAGGGTATGTAGATGCACTCTCCTTCCCTCGTTGCTGGTTTCTCCATAGATAGATCTTGGTGACACGTGGGAAAATTTTGAATTTCGCCACGTTCCCCAACAAAGGGTATCAGAGCTAGGTCTATTGCGTAGATTCTTTGCACGAGTAGAACACAAAGTAGTTGTGGGCATTGATTTTGTTCAATATGCTTACCGTTACTAGTCCAATCTTGTTTCGACGGTATTGTGGGATGAAGCGGCCCGGACCGACCTTACACGTACACTTACGTGAGACAGGTTCCACCGACTGACATGCACTTGGTGCATAAGGTGGCTAGCGGGTGCCAATCTCTCCCACTTTAGTCGGAACGGATTCGATGAAAAGGGTCCTTATGAAGGGTAAATAGCAATTGACATATCACGTTGTGGTTTTGCGTAGGTAAGAAACGTTCTTGCTAGAAACCCATAGCAGCCACGTAAAACATGCAAACAACAATTAGAGGACGTCTAACTTGTTTTTGCAGGGTATGCTATGTGATGTGATATGGCCAAGAAGAATGTGATGAATGATATGTGATGTATGAGATTGATCATGTTCTTGTAATAGGAATCACGACTTGCATGTCGATGAGTATGACAACCGGCAGGAGCCATAGGAGTTGTCTTTATTTATTGTATGACCTGTGTGTCATTGAACAACGCCATGTAATTACTTTACTTTATTGCTAACCGGTAGCCATAGTAGTAGAAGTAATAGTTGGCGAGACAACTTCATGAAGACACGATGATGGAGATCATGGTGTCATGCGGTGACGATGATGATCATGGAGCCCGAAGATGGAGATCAAAGGAGCAAAATGATATTGGCCATATCATGTCACTATTTGATTGCATGTGATGTTTATCATGTTTATGCATCTTATTTGCTTAGAACGACGTTAGTAAATAAGATGATCCCTTACAACAATTTCAAGAAGTGTTCTCCGCTAACTGTTCACCGTTGCTAAAGTTCGTCGCTTCTAAGCACCACGTGATGATCGGGTGTGATGGATTCTTACGTTCACATACAACGGGTGTAAGACAGATTTACACACTCGAAACACTTAGGGTTAACTTGACGAGCCTAGCATGTATGCAGACATGGCCTCGAAACAAAGAGACCGAAAGGTCGAGCATGAGTCGTATGGTAGATACGATCAACATGAAGATGTTCACCGATGATGACTAGTCCGTCTCACGTGATGATCGGACACGGCCTAGTTGACTCGGATCATGTAATCACTTAGATGACTAGAGGGATGTCTATCTGAGTGGGAGTTCATAAGATGAACTTAATTATCCTGAACATAGTCAAAAGATCTTTGCAAATTATGTAAATGGCTCGCGTTTTAGTTCCTTGTTTAGATATGTTCCTAGAGAAAATATAGTTGAAAGTTGACAAGATGGCGATTATGCGGACGTAAGAAAGCTTATGTCCTTAATGCACCGCTCGGTGTGCTGAACCCCAAACGCCGTCTGTGGATGTTGCGAACATCGGACATACACGCGTTTTGATAACTACGTGATAGTTCGGTTAAACGGTTTAGAGTTGAGGCACCAAAGACGTTTTCAAACGTCGCGGAACATATGAGATGTTTCGAGGGCTGAAATTGGGATTTCAGGCTCGTACCCACGTCAAGAGGTATAAGACCTCCAACGATTTTCTTAGCCTGCAAACTAATGGAGAAAAGCTCAATCGTTGAGCTCGTGCTCAGATTATGCGAAGTGCAACAATCACTTGAACCGAGTGGGAGTTGATCTTCCGGATGAGATAGTGATGTTTCTCCAAAGTCATTGCCACCAAGCTGCTAGAGCTTCGTGATGAACTATAACATATCAAGGATAGATATGATGATCCTTGAAGTATTCGCGATGTTTGACACCGCGAAAGTAGAAATCAAGAAGGAGCATCAATTGTTGATGGTTGGTGAAACCACTAGTTTCAAGAAGGGCAAGGGCAAGAAGGGATACTTCATGAAACGGCAAATCAGCTGCTGCTCTAGTGAAGAAACCCAAGGTTGAACCCAAACCCGAGACTAAGTGCTTCTGGAATAAGGGGAACTGCCACTGGAGCAGCATTACCCTAGATACTTGGTAGAAGGCTGGCAAGGTCGATAGAAGTATATTGGATATACATTATGTTAATGTGTACTTTACTAGTACTCCTAGTAGCACCAGGGTATTAGATACCGGTTCGGTTGCTAAGTGTTAGTAACTCGAAATAAAAGCTACGGAATAAACGGAGACTAGCTAAAGATGAGTCGACGATATGTGTTGGAAGTGTTTCCAAGTTTGATGTGATCAAACATCGCACGCTCCCTCTACCATCAAGATTAGTATTAAACCAGAATAATTGTCATTTGGTGTTTGCGTTGAGCATAGACATGATTGGATTATGTCTATACATACGGTTATTCATTCAAGGAGAATAATGGTTACTCTATTTATTTGAATAATACCTTCGATGGTCTTGCACCTAAATGAATGGTTTATTGAATCTCGATCATAGTGATACACATTTTCATGCCAAAGGTATAAGATAGTAATGATAGTACCCCTTACTTGTGGCACTTTGCAATGTAAGTCATATTGGTATTAAGCATGAAGAAGCTCCATGTTGATGGATCTTTGGACTCACTCATTTTTGAAAAGTTTGAGACATGCAAACCATGTCTATTGGTGTATACGCATGGTGAAACTCCATGCAGATGGACCGTTGGACTCACTTGATTTTGAATCACTTGAGATATGCAAATTATACCACATGGGCAAGATGAATGAAAAGCCTGCTTTTCAGTAAGATGGAACAAGATAGCAACTTGTTGGAAGTAACACATTCTGATGTGTGCAGTCCAATGAGTGCTGAGGCATGCAGTGAATATCGTTATGTTCTTACTTCACAAATGATTCGAGTAGATATTGAGTATATTTACTTGATGAAACACAAGTCTGAATTATTGAATGGTTCAAGTAATTTCAGAGTGAAGTAGAAGATCATCGTGACAAGAGGATAAAATGTCTATGATATGATCATAGAGATGAGTATCTGAGTTACGAGCTTTGTACGCATAATTAAGACATTGTGGAAATTGTTTCACAATTAATACCACCTGGAACACCATAGTTTGATGGTGTGTCCGAACATCATAATTGCACCCTATTGGATATGGTGCGTATCATGATGTCTCTCATCGAATTACCACTATCGTTTATGGGTTAGGCATTAGAGACAACCACATTCACTTTAAATAGGGCACCACGTAATTCCGTTAAGATGACACCGTATGAACTATGGTTTAGAGAAACCTAAGCTGTCATTTCTTAAAAGTTTGGGGCTATGACGCTTATGTGAAAAAGTTTCAGGTTGATAAGCTCGAACCCAAAGCGGATAAAATACATCTTCATAGGACACCCAAAACAGTTGGGTATACCTCCTAATTCAGATCCGAAAGCAATAGGGATTGTTTCTTGAATAGGGTCCTTTCTCGAGGAAAAGTTTGTCTCGAAAAGTTGAGTGGGAGGATGGTGGAGACTTGATGAGGTTATTGAACCGTCACTTCAACTAGTGTGTAGCAGGGCACGGGAAGTTGTTCCTGTGGCACCTACACCAATTGAAGTAGAAGCTTATGATAATGATCATGAAGTTTCCGATCAAGTCACTACCGTACCTCATAGGGTGACAAGGATGCGTACTGCTTCAGAGTGGTACAGTAATCCTGTCTTGAATGTCATGTTGCTAGATAACGATGAACCTACGAGCTATGAAGAAGCGATGGTGGGCCCAAATTCCGACAAATGGTTAGAAGCCATGAAATCCGAGATAGGATCCATGTATCAGAACAAAGCATGGACTTTGGTGGACTTGCCCGTTGATCGGCAAGCCATTGAGATAAATGGATCTTTAAGAAGAAGACGGGCGTGTATGGTAATGTCACCATCTATGAAGCTCGACTTGTGGCGAAGAGTTTTTCCACAAGTTCAAGGAGTTGACTACGATGAGATTTTCTCATCCGTAGCGATGCTTAAGTCCGTCGGAATCATGTTGGCATAAGCTGCATTTATGAAATCTGGCAAATGGATGTCAAACGAGTTTCCTTACCAGTTTTAAGTAAGGAAAGGTTGTATGTGATACAATCGAAAGGTTTTGTCGATCCTAAGGATCTTTGAGAGGTATGCTAGCACCAGCGATCCTTCTAAGGACTGGAGTAAGCATCTCGGAGTTGGAATATGCACTTTGATAAGATGATCAAAGATTTTAGGTTTATACAAAGTTTATGAGAAACTTGTATTTTCCAAAGAAGTGAGTGGGAGCACTATAGAATTTCTGATGAGTATATGTTGTTGACATATTGATGATCAGAAATGATGTAGAATTTCTAGAAAGCATATAGGGTTGTTTGAAAAGTGTTTTTCAATGGAAACCCTGGATTAGGCTACTTGAACAATAAGCATCAAGATCTATAAGATAGATCAAAATGTTTAATAATACTTTCAAATGAGCACATACCTTCACATAATCTTGAAGGTGTTCAAGATGGATCAGTCAAAGAAGGAGTTCTTGCCTGAGTTGTAAGGTATGAAGTTAAGAGTTAAAGCTCGACCAAGGCAGAAGAGAGAGAAAGGACGAAGGTCGTCCCCTATGCTTCAGACGTAGGCTCTATAGTATGCTATACTGTGTACCGCACCGGAAGTGTGCCTTGCCATGAGTCAGTCAAGGGGTACAAGAATGATCCAGGAATGGATCATCGGACAGCGGTCAAAATTGTCCTTGGAGTAAATAAGGACATGTTTCTCGATTGTGGAGGTGATAAAGAGTTGGCGTAAAGGGTTACGTCGATGCAAGCTTTAACACCTATCCGAATGACTCTAAGTAGCAAACAGGATACGTATAGTGGAACGACCATTTGGAATAGCTCCAAGTGGAGCGTGGAAGCAGCATTTACAATATGACCTAGAGATTTGCGAAGTACACACGGATCTGAATGTTGCAGACCCGTTGACTAAAAACTTCTCTCTCACAAGCAAAACATGATCAAACCTCGTAACTCATTGAGTCTTAATCACATGATGATGTGAACTAGTTTACAGACACTAGTAAACTCTTTGGATGTTGGTCACATGGCGATGTGACCTATCAGTGTTAATCACATGACGATGTGAACTAGATTATTGACTCTAGTGTAAGTGGGAGACTGTTGGAAATATGCCCTAGAGGCAATAATAAATTAGTTATTATTATATTTCCTTGTTCATGATAATCGTTTATTACCCATGCTATAATTGTATTGATAGGGAACTCAGATACATGTGTGGGTACATAGACAACACCATGTCCCTAGTAAGCCTCTAGTTGACTAGCTCGTTGATCAACAGATGGTTACGGTTTCCTGACCATGGACATTGGATGTCGTTGATAACGGGATCACATCATTTGGAGAATGATGTGATGGACAAGACCCAATCCTAAGCCTAGCACAAAGATCGCAGTCAGTATGCTAAAGCTTTTCTAATGTCAAGTATCTTTTCCTTAGACCATGAGATTGTGCAACTCCGGATACCGTAGGGAATGCTTTGGGTGTACCAAACGTCACAACGAATCGGGTGGCTATAAAGGTGCATTACAGGTATCTCCGAAAGTGTGCATTGGGTTGGTACGAATCGAGATCGGATTTGTCACTCCGTGTAAACGGAGAGGTATCTCTGGGCCCACTCGGTAGGAAATCATCATAATGTGCACAATGTGACCAAGGGGTTGATCACGGGGTGATGTGTTACGGAACGAGTAAAGAGACTTGCCCGTAACGAGATTGAACAAGGTATCGGGATACCGACGATCGAATCTCGGGCAAGTACAATACCGCTAGACAAAGGGAATTGTATACGGGATCGATTGAGTCCTTGACATCGTGGTTCATCCGATGAGATCATCGTGGAACATGTGGGAACCAACATGGGTATCCAGATCCCGCTGTTGGTTATTGACCGGAGAACGTCTCGGTCATGTCTCAAGATGGTTCCCAAACCCGTAGGGTCTACACACTTAAGGTTCGATGGCGACGCTAGGGTTATAAAGGAAGGTTGTATGTGATTACCGAATGTTGTTCGAGTCCGGATGAGATCCGGACGTCACGAGGAGTTCCGGAATGGTCCGGAGGTAAAGATTTATATATGGGAAGTCCTGTTTTGGTCACCGGAAAAGTTTCGGGTTTTATCGGTAACGTACCGGGACCACCGGGAGGGTCCCGGGGGTCCACCAAGTGGGGCCACCATCCCCGGAGGGCAGCATGGGCTAAGTGTGGGAGGGGACCAGCCCCAGGTGGGTTGGTGCGCCCCCCCCCCCCCTCAAGGGCCCAAGGCGCCTAGGGTTTGGGGAGGGGGCGCCCAGCTAACAGGGGCAAGTTTCCCTCTCCCCCCCTTGGCCGCCCCACGGATGGGATGCAGGCTGGCCGCCGCCCCTAGGAGGGAACCCCAGAGGGGCGCAGCCCTCCCCTTCCCTATATATACTTGAGGTCTAGGGGCTGCCCAACACATGAGTTTTCACCTCTCCATGGCGCAGCCTGCCTCTCCTCCTCCTCCTCTCCCGTGGTGCTTGGCGAAGCCTGCTGGATTGCCACGCTCCTCCATCACCACCACGCCCGTTGTGCTGCTGCTGGACGGAGTCTTCCTCAACCTCTCCCTCTCTCCTTGCTGGATCAAGGCGTGGGAGACGCCACCGGGCTGTACGTGTGTAGAACGCGGAGGTGCCCTCATAAATGCACTAGAATCTCCGGTGATTTGGATCACGACGAGTACGACTCCTTCAACCCCGTTCTCTTGAACGCTTCGGCTTAGCGATCTACAAGGGTATGTAGATGCACTCTCCTTCCCCTCGTTGCTGGTTTCTCCATAGATAGATCTTGGTGACACGTAGGAAAATTTTGAATTTCTGCCACGTTCCCCAACAAAGGGTATCGAGCTAGGTCTATTGCGTAGATTCTTTGCACGAGTAGAACACAAAGTAGTTGTGGGCGTTGATTTTGTTCAATATGCTTACCGTTACTAGTCCAATCTTGTTTCGACGGTATTGTGGAATGAAGCGGCCCGGACCGACCTTACACGTACACTTACGTGAGACAGGTTCCACCGACTGACATGCACTTGGTGCATAAGGTGGCTAGCGGGTGCCGCCTCCCACTTTAGTCGGAACGGATTCGATGAAAAGGGTCCTTATGAAGGGTAAATAGCAATTGACATATCACGTTGTGGTTTTGCGTAGGTAAGAAACGTTCTTGCTAGAAACCCATAGCAGCCACGTAAAACATGCAAACAACAATTAGAGGACGTCTAACTTGTTTTTGCAGGGTATGCTATGTGATGTGATATGGCCAAGAAGAATGTGATGAATGATATGTGATGTATGAGATTGATCATGTTCTTGTAATAGGAATCACGACTTGCATGTCGATGAGTATGACAACCGGGCAGGAGCCATAGGAGTTGTCTTTATTTATTGTATGACCTGTGTGTCATTGAACAACGCCATGTAATTACTTTACTTTATTGCTAACCGGTAGCCATAGTAGTAGAAGTAATAGTTGGCGAGACAACTTCATGAAGACACGATGATGGAGATCATGGTGTCATGCCGGTGACGATGATGATCATGGAGCCTCAAGATGGAGATCAAAAGGAGCAAAATGATATTGGCCATATCATGTCACTATTTGATTGCATGTGATGTTTATCATGTTTATGCATCTTATTTGCTTAGAACGACGGTAGTAAATAAGATGATCCTTACAACACTTTCATGATGTGTTCTCCCCTAACTTTGCACCGTTGCTAAAGTTCGTAGCTTCTAAGCACCACGTGATGATCGGGTGTGATGGATTCTTACGTTCACATACAACGGGTGTAAGACAGATTTACACACGCGAAACACTTAGGGTTAACTTGACGAGCCTAGCATGTACAGACATGGCCTCGAAACAAAGAGACCGAAAGGTCGAGCATGAGTCGTATGGTAGATACGATCAACATGAAGATGTTCACCGATGATGACTAGTCCGTCTCACGTGATGATCGGACACGGCCTAGTTGACTCGGATCATGTAATCACTTAGATGACTAGAGGGATGTCTATCTGAGTGGGAGTTCATAAGATGAACTTAATTATCCTGAACATAGTCAAAAGATCTTTGCAAATTATGTCGTAAGCTCGCGTTTTAGTTCCACTGTTTAGATATGTTCCTAGAGAAAATATAGTTGAAAGTTGACGATGGCGATTATGCGGACAGAAGAAAGCTTATGTCCTTAATGCACCGCTCAGTGTGCTGAACCCCAAACGTCGTCTATGGATGTTGCGAACATCAGACATACACGTTTTGATAACTACGTGATAGTTCAGTTAAACGATTTAGAGTTGAGGCACCAAAGACGTTTTTCGAAACGTCGCGGAACATATGAGATGTTTCGAGGGCTGAAATTGGGATTTCAGGCTCGTACCCACGTCAAGAGGTATAAGACCTCCAACGATTTTCTTAGCCTGCAAACTAATGGAGAAAAGCTCAATCGTTGAGCTCGTGCTCAGATTGTCTGAAGTGCAACAATCACTTGAACCGAGTGGGAGTTGATCTTCCAGATGAGATAGTGATGTTTCTCCAAAGTCATTGCCACCAAGCTGCTAGAGCTTCGTGATGAACTATAACATATCAGGGATAGATATGATGATCCTTGAAGTATTCGCGATGTTTGACACCGCGAAAGTAGAAATCAAGAAGGAGCATCAATTGTTGATGGTTGGTGAAACCACTAGTTTCAAGAAGGGCAAGGGCAAGAAGGGATACTTCATGAAGCGGCAAATCAGCTGCTGCTCTAGTGAAGAAACCCAAGGTTGAACCCAAACCCGAGACTAAGTGCTTCTGGAATAAGGGGAACTGCCACTGGAGCAGCATTACCCTAGATACTTGGTAGAAGGCTGGCAAGGTCGATAGAAGTATATTGGATATACATTATGTTAATGTGTACTTTACTAGTACTCCTAGTAGCACCAGGGTATTAGATACCGGTTCGGTTGCTAAGTGTTAGTAACTTCGAAATAAAAGCTACGGAATAAGCGGAGACTAGCTAAAGATGAGTCGACGATATGTGTTGAAGTGTTTCCAAGTTTGATGTGATCAAACATCATACGCTCCCTCTACCATCAAGATTAGTATTAAACCAGAATAATTGTCATTTGGTGTTTGCGTTGAGCATAGACATGATTGGATTATGTCTATCGCAATACGGTTATTCATTCAAGGAGAATAATGGTTACTCTATTTATTTGAATAATACCTTCGATGGTCTTGCACCTAAATGAATGGTTTATTGAATCTCGATCATAGTGATACACATTTTCATGCCAAAGGTATAAGATAGTAATGATAGTACCCCTTACTTGTGGCACTGCAATGTAAGTCATATTGGTATTAAACGCATGAAGAAGCTCCATGTTGATGGATCTTTGGACTCACTCATTTTTGAAAAGTTTGAGACATGCAAACCATGTCTATTGGTGTATACGCATGGTGAAACTCCATGCAGATGGACCGTTTGGACTCACTTGATTTTGAATCACTTGAGATATGCAAATTATACCACATGGGCAAGATGAATGAAAAGCCTCGTTTTCAGTAAGATGGAACAAGATAGCAACTTGTTGGAAGTAACACATTCTGATGTGTGCAGTCCAATGAGTGCTGAGGCATGCAGTGAATATCGTTATGTTCTTACTTCACAAATGATTCGAGTAGATATTGAGTATATTTACTTGATGAAACACAAGTCTGAATTATTGAATGGTTCAAGTAATTTCAGAGTGAAGTAGAAGATCATCGTGACAAGAGGATAAAATGTCTATGATATGATCATAGAGATGAGTATCTGAGTTACGAGCTTTGGCACGCAATTAAGACATTGTGGAAATTGTTTCACAATTAATACCACCTGGAACACCATAGTTTGATGGTGTGTCCGAACATCATAATTGCACCCTATTGGATATGGTGCGTATCATGATGTCTCTCATCGAATTACCACTATCGTTTATGGGTTAGGCATTAGAGACAACCACATTCACTTTAAATAGGGCACCACGTAATTCCGTTAAGATGACACCGTATGAACTATGGTTTAGAGAAACCTAAGCTGTCATTTCTTAAAAGTTTGGGGCTATGACGCTTATGTGAAAAAGTTTCAGGTTGATAAGCTCGAACCCAAAGCGGATAAAATACATCTTCATAGGACACCCAAAACAGTTGGGTATACCTCCTAATTCAGATCCGAAAGCAATAGGGATTGTTTCTTGAATAGGGTCCTTTCTCGAGGAAAAGTTTGTCTCGAAAAGTTGAGTGGGAGGATGGTGGAGACTTGATGAGGTTATTGAACCGTCACTTCAACTAGTGTGTAGCAGGGCACAGGAAGTTGTTCCTGTGGCACCTACACCAATTGAAGTAGAAGCTTATGATAATGATCATGAAGTTTCCGATCAAGTCACTACCGTACCTCATAGGGTGACAAGGATGCGTACTGCTTCAGAGTGGTACAGTAATCCTGTCTTGAATGTCATGTTGCTAGACAACGATGAACCTACGAGCTATGGAGAAGCGATGGTGGGCCCAAATTCCGACAAATGGTTAGAAGCCATGAAATCCGAGATAGGATCCATGTATCAGAACAAAGCATGGACTTTGGTGGACTTGCCCGTTGATCGGCAAGCCATTGAGATAAATGGATCTTTAAGAAGAAGACGGGCGTGTATGGTAATGTCACCATCTATGAAGCTCGACTTGTGGCGAAGAGTTTTTCCACAAGTTCAAGGAGTTGACTACGATGAGATTTTCTCATCCGTAGCGATGCTTAAGTCCGTCGGAATCATGTTGGCATAAGCTGCATTTATGAAATCTGGCAAATGGATGTCAAAACGAGTTTCCTTACCAGTTTTCGTAAGGAAAGGTTGTATGTGATACAATCAGAAAGGTTTTGTCGATCCTAAGGATCTTTGAGAGGTATGCTAGCACCAGTGATCCTTCTAAGGACTGGAGTAAGCATCTCGGAGTTGGAATATGCACTTTGATAAGATGATCAAAGATTTTAGGTTTATACAAAGTTTATGAGAAACTTGTATTTTCCAAAGAAGTGAGTGGGAGCACTATAGAATTTCTGATGAGTATATGTTGTTGACATATTGATGATCAGAAATGATGTAGAATTTCTAGAAAGCATATAGGGTTGTTTGAAAAGTGTTTTTCAATGGAAACCCTGGATTAGGCTACTTGAACAATAAGCATCAAGATCTACAAGATAGATCAAAATGTTTAATAATACTTTCAAATGAGCACATACCTTGACATAATCTTGAAAGTGTTCAAGATGGATCAGTCAAAGAAGGAGTTCTTGCCTGAGTTGTAAGGTATGAAGTTAAGAGTTAAAGCTCGACCATGGCAGAAGAGAGAAAGGACGAAGGTCGTCCCCTATGCTTCAGACATAGGCTCTATAGTATGCTATGCTGTGTACCACCGGAAGTGTGCCTTGCCATGAGTCAGTCAAGGGGTACAAGAATGATCCAGGAATGGATCATTGGACAGCGGTCAAAATTGTCCTTGGAGTAAATAAGGACATGTTTCTCGATTATGGAGGTGATAAAGAGTTTGGCGTAAAGGGTTACGTCGATGCAAGCTTTAACACCTATCCGAATGACTCTAAGTAGCAAACAGGATCATTATAGTGGAACGACCATTTGGAATAGCTCCAAGTGGAGCGTGGAAGCAGCATTTACAATATGACCTAGAGATTTGCGAAGTACACACGGATCTGAATGTTGCAGACCCGTTGACTAAAAACTTCTCTCTCACAAGCAAAACATGATCAAACCTCAGAACTCATTGAGTCTTAATCACATGATGATGTGAACTAGTTTACAGACACTAGTAAACTCTTTGGATGTTGGTCACATGGCGATGTGACCTATCAATGTTAATCACATGACGATGTGAACTAGATTATTGACTCTAGTGTAAGTGGGAGACTGTTGGAAATATGCCCTAGAGGCAATAATAAATTAGTTATTATTATATTTCCTTGTTCATGATAATCGTTTATTACCCATGCTATAATTTTATTGATAGGGACTCAGATACATGTGTGGGTACATAGACAACACCATGTCCCTAGTAAGCCTCTAGTTGACTAGCTCGTTGATCAACAGATGGTTACGGTTTCCTGACCATGGACATTGGATGTCGTTGATAACGGGATCACATCATTTGGAGAATGATGTGATGGACAAGACCCAATCCTAAGCCTAGCACAAAGATCGCAGTTCGTATGCTAAAGCTTTTCTAATGTCAAGTATCTTTTCCTTAGACCATGAGATTGTGCAACTCCCGGATACCGTAGGGAATGCTTTGGGTGTACCAAACGTCACAACGTGAATCGGGTGGCTATAAAGGTGCATTACGGTTATCTCCGAAAGTGTCTGTTGGGTTGGTACGAATCGAGACTGGGATTTGTCACTCCGTGTAAACGGAGAGGTATCTCTGGGCCCACTCGGTAGGACATCATCATAATGTGCACAATGTGACCAAGGGGTTGATCACGGGATGATGTGTTACGGAACGAGTAAAGAGACTTGCCGGTAACGAGATTGAACAAGGTATCGGGATACCGACGATCGAATCTCGGGCAAGTACAATACCGCTAGACAAAGGGAATTGTATACGGGATCGATTGAGTCCTTGACATCGTGGTTCATCCGATGAGATCATCGTGGAACATGTGGGAACCAACATGGGTATCCAGATCCTGCTGTTGGTTATTGACCGGAGAACGTCTCGGTCATGTCTGCATGGTTCCCAAACCCGTAGGGTCTACACACTTAAGGTTCGATGACGCTAGGGTTATAAAGGAAGGTTGTATGTGACTACCGAATGTTTTTCGGAGTCCCGGATGAGATCCCGGACGTCACGAGGAGTTCCGGAATGGTCCGGAGGTAAAGATTTATATATGGGAAGTCCTGTTTTGGTCACCGGAAAAGTTTCGGGTTTTATCGGTAACGTACCGGGACCACCGGAGGGTCCCGGGGGTCCACCAAGTGGGGCCACCATCCTCGGAGGGCAGCATGGGCTAAGTGTGGGAGGGACCAGCCCTGTGGGCTGGTGCGCCCACAAGGGCCCAAGGCGCCTAGGGTTTGGGAGGCGCCCACCCAGCTTGGGGGCAAGTTTCCTCTCCCCCCCCTTGGCCGCCCACCGATGGGATCTGGGCTGGCCGCCGCCTAGGAGGGAACCCAGAGGGGCGCAGCCCCTCCCTTCCCTTATATATACTTGAGGTCTAGGGGCTGCCCAACACATGAGTTTTCACCTCTCCATGGCGCAGCCCTGCCTCTCCTCCTCCTCCTCTCCCGTGGTGCTTGGCGGCTCACTGGATTGCCACGCCTCCTCCATCACCACCACGCCGTTGTGCTGCTGCTGGACGGAGTCTTCCTCAACCTCTCCCTCTCTCCTTGCTGGATCAAGGCGTGAGACGCCACCGGGTTGTACGTGTGTTGAACAGCGGAGGTGCCGTCTGCTCGGCACTAGGATCTCCGGTGATTTGGATCACGACGAGCACGACTCCTTCAACCCCGTTCTCTTGAACGCTTCCGCTTAGCGATCTACAAGGGTATGTAGATGCACTCTCCTTCCCCTCGTTGCTGGTTTCTCCATAGATAGATCTTGGTGACACGTAGGAAAATTTTGAATTTCTGCTACGTTCCCCAATAGATATAACCAAGTAAAACGGCTGTAAGCATCAATGAAACTGACATAATAATTGTGACCGCTAACGGATGTCTGGGCATGACCCCATACATCAGAAAACATAAGCTCAAGAGGATGTTTCACAACACGACTAGACTCTGAAAAAGCAAGTTGATGACTCTTGCCTGGCAGCGGGCATCACAAATAGTTTCAGCAGTTTTATTGGACACAACTGGTAGATCATGACGATGCAAAACATGTCGAACTATGGGAGCCGCCCGGGTGACCAAAGCGGCAATGCCGGTGTAGGCGACACACGAACACCACTAAACACCTGAGGAGAAGACGGCATGGAGGGTGGGCGCGGCGCATCAAGTGCATACAGGCCATGACGAAGACGACCGCTAAGTAGAACGGCCCTCGTGTCCCGATCCTTGATAAAGAAACGAAAAGGGTGAAACTCAGCAAGGACATTATTATCACGAGTAAGTTGAGGAATAGACAACAAACTACGCGTAGCAGAAGGAACACGAAGGACATTAGAGAGGTGCAATGTGCGAAAATTGTGTGCAAGAAGAGAGGCCTGACCAACATGGGAGATGTGCATACCTGCTCCACTGGCGGTGTGCACCTGATCATGACCACGATATGGCTCCTGAGTAGAGAGCTTACCCATCTCACCGGTGAGGTGGTTGGTAGCTCCAGTGTCCATGTACCATGCAGGATCAACAGAGTAGGACGGAGTACGGCCATGATCATGGCTCGTCACGGCAGCGGCGGCCTGCTTGTCGTTCCCTTTGCCATTGTTGCCGAGGCCCAGAAAATCTTGCTTGTAGCGACGATGGCAGCGAGAGGCAATGTGGCGCTCCAGGCCACACAACTGGCAGGCCTGTTGGGCACCACAAGAAGAACAACACGCCACCGGCCAGTTGCCACCTGCGATGGTCGGAGCACTGCCCCTCGAGGCTGGTGGTGAAGGCAGCGCCGGTCTGCCTCCTGAAGATGATGACCACTGGGGCTTGCCGCGAGTTGCGGCATTGGCGGAGACGAAACTGGGGGAGGCTCGGCGCGCCTTAATGCGCTGCTCACGGCCAAGCAGACGGGCATAGAGCTCACGAGGTGGAAGCGGGTCATCGCGACCATGGACATTCTCGATGAGATTGTCATAATCATCATCAAGCCTATTAAGCACGAAGGTGGTGAACTCCTCATCCTGCAGCGACTGGCCAACTAAGGCCAACGTGTCGGCGAGACCCCGCATTTTGTTGAAGTAGTCGGTGATGCTGAGGTCACCAAGCTTCGTCTCACCCAGCTCGGTGCGTATAGAGTGAGCACGCTACCGAGACCGAGAGGCAAAACTGGTGTGAAGCGCCGCCCATGCCTCCCGGGACGTAGCGGCGAAGATGACCAGCGACGAGACGCTCGGGGTGAGCGAGGACTGGATGGCGGAGAGGATGGCCTGATCCTGAGCCACCCAGGTGTGGTACGCCGGGTGGTGAGGGGGCGGACACGGGATGGATCCGTCAATGTAGCCCTCAAGATAGCGACCCCGCAGTAGAGGGAGCACCTGGGCACGCCAGGACAGGTAGTTGTCAGGCGCGAGCTTCACCGGCAGCAGATGCAAGAAGTAGAACGGTGCAGGCACCGTGGCCAAATCAGCATGGGCATGCGGCGATGCATACAGGCCCACCGACGAGGTCGCCCCAGGATGTCCGGGAAACACCGAGTAGGGCGGGTAGAAGCCGGGGGAAGACGCCCCGGGGGCGCCGTAGTGTGTCATGGGGGCGCCGTAGTGTGTCGCGGGGGCACCGTGGTAGGGTGCCACGGGGGCACCATGATTGGCCGCGGCCGAAGGCGCGGGCGGCGAAGCAGCCGCAGCTCCGTGCGGGTGCGGGGAGGACGCCGGGTAGGGTTGAGGCGGCGCCGGCGCCGAGTAGGGTTGGGGCGGCGGGGGCGCCGAGTAGGACAGCGGCGGCGGCGCACCGTAGTAGTGATGAGGCGGCGGGGCGCCGTAGGGCTGCTGCAGGGGCGGCGCGCCATAGGGTTGGGGCGGCGCCGGCCAAGACGACGGCGGCGGCGGCCCACCATGGGTCGCGGGAAGGCCGCCTGCAGGAGGAGCAGCGCAAGAGGGAGCACCGATCGGGTTGGCGCCGCGGTCCCCCGATCCGATCGGGGAGCGAGGCGACGACGAGGCGCCGTAGGTCATCGCGAGAGGCTACGAGGCAAGGAACGGCGAGGCAGTAGCGAGAGCCGGCACCGCGGCGGAGGCGGGAGGAACCGAAGTCGACCCGATGACGGCGGCGGCGGAAGACATCGTAATCTAATTTGATACCATGTAAGACATATGATTTGGGAACTGCTCGACACCCCTAACCTGGGGTGTGGCTATCTCATTATATAGAGGTACCCAAGGGGTACAATACAATGTTACAATACAGATATACAGAAGCTACGTATATAAAGTCTAACACCCTCTCCCGTGCCACCACCGTCTCCAGATCCGCGACCGCCACACCCCACTGTCACCGGATCCACTCACCTCCCTTGGTCGCCTCCTGCCGGACCGGCCAAATCACGTTGCCACATCATCCTCGCCTCACGTACATCACCGTCGCCGCCACATCCTCGTTGCCTCCTTCCCCGTCTGGCCCACCTCAGCCACCATGCTGAAGGGCAAAGGCAAGGTCGAGTTTAACAGGGTGCGGTTGTCGCCTCTGGTTGGCTCGGTGTCTAGTTCTAGCACACCGGCTAGTGGTACTGGCTCCGCACATTTCCGATGGCAGATATTGTCGCCCATGACTACGACATCGCGGCGTGGAAGCTTGGCCTGCCACGCAAGAGGCACAACTTCCCAGAGATCAAGTCTCTGCAGGCAGCGGAACTCGTCGGGCCACTGGTTACCATTGAGTCCAGCCCGATCAAGCCGACGACTCTCATTGATTTTGAGGAATGGGACAATATCCGGACCGGGAGAGTGACGAGGAGGCTATGCCGAGGTTTGCAAGGGAACACCCGGAGTACGTGCAGAACGAGATGGAGTTTACTAGAAGAGGGATCTCAAAAAGTCAAAGCATAAAAACGATGTCGAGGCAGGGCCTTCACTTGATGTCAAGGAGGAGAAGGACGCAGGCCCCTCCGGTGTGGTCAACCTAGATTCTGATGGCAAGAGTGACGTGTCCAACGAAATTGACGGAGACAACCTATAGTGTTTCTAGTTTAAACTTGCATTTCGTAGTTGAACAACGTTTGTAATTTGCATGTTTAAACTTTAATTGCTTAGAACTTTTGACCGAACTATGAAATATGTTTTTATTATTTCTAGTGTTCGTTGTACTGCCGTGATGGAAGATGAATAGATTGAAAGTTTTCTCGCAAAAAAAAAAAGTAGTACGAATATTTTTTTAAAAATAAGGTTTTGCTGTTTTGGGTGCCCTTTTTTAGGGCAGCGGTTGGAGACGCCACTTTGTGTTGCCAAAAAAAATTTTACTCCACGCACACTTTGGTGCCCTAAAATAGAGAAGCTATTAGAGATGCTCTCAGCCTGGCACGGTCTTAAAGAGTAGGGATAGGACGTTGTTTCTTCAAACACATTTCGTCATTATGGATGACTACAAAGGCAAATTTCTAGATAATAAATGTAGAAAAGGAGTATACAGTTAAGGAAGAAATGTCTTCACTATAGCTATGATGGAGTCACGGAGATCATCGAGCTACGTGTAGCTATATTAGCTCTGGTGGAAGACCAACTTGCCGCTGCGCCGTTGCCTTCGTGGTCTGTCGCCAACCAAGATAACATTGAGGTTGCATCCATCTAAAATTAGCCCATCGAGAGCGGCGAGAGCATCATCCTGATGGAGGTGAGTCATCGCGATTGTGGCGAGACCGATACCTTACGAGGATTTGGTCTTCTTGTAGTAGATTACCTCCGCGCTGGAAACTTGCCCATGCCTGCTGAAGAAGTGTCGCAGTTGAGAGTCCTTCACCGTGAGAGGCAGATTACGCACCAACACCCTGAAACTAGGCTCGTAATGCCTCTGGATGTGATTGATGTGTATTCGGCTTGTAACTGCTGGAGCTGTCTGATGATGTTGTAGTTTTGGAGCCTTCAGCTTACTACCCTTCGTGATTTCCTGATAAAAGCCAAACCATAGGTGATTCGTTAGCACTAGAGCTGCAGGTGTTAAACTCTTAGACGATGAGACAATTAATGAATGAATCTATTAACAAACAAAATTCAGTTTAAGATGTTTCCAAGAGAGCGTGCACCTGAATTGGAGCAATGGTGGGCTGGGGGACGACCCACGTGCACTTCTCGTTGTGCCATCCCAGAGGCAGCTGCTCAACCAACTCGGTCTTACCGTCGATGAGGCTATACCTGAACACACCATACTGTTCATCTGGCCTCGTCGATGCAAAGTAGGCGCACCCGCCATGGCCGCCCATCACCGAGGCGTCCACCGCGAAGCTAATGGGTGAGCCTAGAAAGAACACACGATCAACCAGGCTACGGCTGTCTTTCCTCACCCACTGGATCCTCTTCGGCACTAACAATGACTCCTCTAGTGCATGCACCGACACCGAGAACTGTCGAAATCGGCGGCTGCCAAACGCGAACTTATAAGTGAAACGTGACCAGATCTGGACGGACACCCACAGAAGCTCGCCACGGGATTCAAGGACGTAGTTAGACAGCTCTGAGTAGCTGTCGTGCTCGTCTGGCATCAACAGCCTCGGGACCACCACGTCGCAGGCGACATTGCTGTTGGGTGTGATGGCATGCCACATTTTAGGCTTGACAGTGAGGAGGATCTTGCCGCCGTGGTACGTGGCGCAAAACTCGCCGGAGCACCAGGACCAGGGCCAGGGGGTCTCAAGGGTCCTCTGGACGAGCGTCCACTCTGTGTCACCGGGACAGAAAAGAGCTGCACTAAACCTGGTCATGGTGTCATGCAGATACTTGACGCGGGAAATGCTGTAGACAAAGGTGGTGCCGTCGCCGTAGACGATGCCACATGGATGGCCCTCCTCCCACTGGATGAGCGGGGAACGAGGCAGGTAAGTGTAGTAGCTGGGGCGAAGATGGGTGGTGACGGGGTGGTGCCAAAGAGCGGTGGCGTCGGAGCTGCACACCCAGTCCCTAAAAGGCACTGTCGGCGGCGCGCAGTAGCCGGACTTGGAGAAGACGCACCTGAGCTTGAGCGGGGAGTCCGACTCCGACACTACCGGCGCGAGGATCCAGGGCAGGAACAGGTGGGTCGCCGTTGTCTGGGACAGCAGGTCGCGTGAGCTGCGCCATGGCTTGCAGACGGCGTGGAAGCGGACGAAGTCGACGGCGACGTGCAGGCGGCCAGCGATCTCGCGGAGCAGATCCACCGGGAGGTCCGACCACCTGCTCCGGCGCATGGCGGCGCGCGTATGGAATTGGAAACTTGGAAAGTAAGAAGGAAGCAGATGGAGAATCGTTGATGTACGTTTTGTTTGTTGCGTATCAGCCGGCCAGTTAGTTGTTTGTTTTACCTTTTTTTAGTAATGCTATATCATCTAGCGTAATCAATCTTACGTAATAAACGTAATAGGCCAGGTGGCATTTTGACATCATGGGGTGGAGAGATTAATTAGGAAGTTTATTACGTAAAGGACAACGTGCTTGTACGTAGATGTAGCATTTTCCTTTTTTTTTCACTCTAGCCGGCTAGTTGCCTCCCGTGCATTTAGGGGCAACTTTTTACAAAATCTTCCTCCGATATCATCCTATGTAAACCTATAAATTGGTTCTGCTATCGTCATACATTGCGTGCATCCGCAAACTTGGCAGGACAAGATTTTGCAAATCCATCAACATTATTTCACACACAATTCAAAAAGGAAATTTAGTTGCATAGTTTAGAACATAAGAATGCAAGAATGTACTGTACCCTATATGCCACAGAATTGCTAGCTCACTGAACATTCATGCATGCAGTCGAAGCGAGCTCGATCGAATCCATCAGCTATGTCAAATACGTCGGCGGACGGGGATGCGGCGACGCCGGCCTCCTTCTTTGCCTCGACGGCATACGCTAGTCCGCCACCAACTACCTCCTCCTTCGTTCGCTCGACACCAATGCTGAGAGCATCTCCCAACCGGGCTAGGCGCGAAAACGCCAGCAATTGGAGCACCCTCGTGAGGAATAGGTGCTCGGGGATCATGCATGCATCCAGAGGAGCACGATGCCCATGGCCACCGCTAGGAGGATCTTGCGGGCCTAGTTATGCACTGGTTCCTCCATGACCCACTCTTTGTTGCTAAAAATTGATCAGACTGTTTATTTCTTGTTTGACTCATCGGAAGTTATTTCTTATTTTTGATAAAACCATAAGTAGCTTTTTTTAAGGACGACGATAACTGTCACACGTGTGGGTGTTAAGGGGCCTGCCCACATGTTTTGTATGGTGTCTAAAAGGACCAGCTCACACGACTACATGGGGGCAAAACAACTAGCACCCACACGCCTCTTTTTTTCCTTGCGGTCTCTCTCACACGCCTACGTGTGGTTAAAATGTATAACGCCCACACGATCTCTCTCAGCCACCTAACTCACGGTCCCGCACGCCCCGCGTGACAGTCACCACACGTTCCCGCAGTTGCCATGGTCCGGACCCTCTTCAATGTCCGTTTAACTGCAGTTGCCATGTCGGACAACTACAGTTGCCATGGTTGCTCAACTGCAGTTGTCATCTCAGGTCAAGTGCCAGATGCCATTTTGGACAACTGCAACTGTTGCCATGTATGGTCTGGTTTACTATAGTTGCCATGATTCAAAAACTTTAAAAGTTGCCACCTACTAACACTAAGCAGTTGCCATGTATGGTCTGATTTACTACAGTTGCCATGATTTGAAAATCTTAGGAGTTGCCACCTACTAACACTAGGCAGTTGCCGTGTAGCACTATAAAGAGACATGGCAAAACAACATGTTCGGATAAAAGAGAGAGTTGCCGTCTGCTTACAAGCATACTAGGGCAGTTGTCGTGTACCCTGCAAAACACATGGCAACTGACATGTTCGGGTAAAAAAAGAGAGAGTTGCCATCTGCTTACAAGCACACTAGGGCAGTTGCCATGTACACTGCAAAACGCATGGCAACTGGCAGCTTGGGTGTGGGAGAGGAGACGGGCGTGTGGGCCAGATGGCAAATGCCCACACACCAGCCCTTGTGCTTGAGTGAAAACTGGCGTGTGGGCGAACTGCTAACCGCCAACACACCGGCTTCTCCGTGTGGTGAAACGGACGTGTGGGCGACCGGGTGAATGCCCACACACCAGCCCAATCCTACGTGGCACCACAAACATGCCAAAATTCGTGCACTACCAACGGACGCGGATCCACGCGTGTGGGCGAGATGCAAACGCCCACACGAGTGGGCGTTAGTGTTTCCATTTTTTAAACACGGTACAGACGCGGACGCAAATATATAGGCACACACACTCACCCCTATGCACGCACGCACGCACACACACCTCATTTCTATGAGCACCTCCAAAAGATTGAGTTGACCCATCATCTTTGGATTGATAAAGTCGTCATAGATGTCTTCATAGTCGACAGTAACGTAATTCCTAGTTCGAAGATGAATTACATGTTGACTTTATAATGTTTCAGGGAGTTGGGAGTGTACTAGTCTTAATCTTCATTGATTGCATTTTTTTTCTTGGTGGCTTACCAAGCTGACCACTTGGTCTAGTCTTAATCTTCGAGTGTTAAGAAAAAGTAATCTAGATGGTGTTTGTTTGAAGGGACTTATTGGTCTAGAGACTTAAAAAAGTCCCTATAAGTTCCATCTAAACCAAACAAAGGGACTTATAGGGACTTAAAATGAGCATTTGGAACTTATGAAATAAGACTCTCAAGGAGGGACTTATAGGGACTTATAGTTGTAATATGGTCTTATAAGGACTTATAAGTCTTAGGAACCAAACAAGTAGGGACTTTTTAGGGACTTGGAACTTATAAGTTGGGACTAAAAAAAGTCGTAGGACTTATGAACCAAACAAAGCCCTAATAGTATGTCAGATGGAATCTTCTCCTCCAAAACACTTCACCCAAAACACCCCTAATCAACATTATCCTTTGTCCCATCATTGTTATTCGAATATAAATGTTACTCCCATCCATCCATAAGTGTCGCAGTTTTGAACTAGGGTTATTTCGACACTTATTATGGATCAGACTTAAACAGGAAAATACCTAACACGTATGGTCTCGGCATCGAGTTTTGCTCTTTCTACAGTCGGTCTGTTGCAAGGTACTGTATATAGCTCGATAAGTTTATCGGTTTTGCTAATCCTTAGTCGACTGAGATTTTCTAAGTCTGAGTCGATTTCCGGAAACGTAACTTACGGTCTTCTCACTAAACTGAATAAACTGAAGTTGCATTTTCTGGAGGATTGATTGGGACATAAAAAAGTGTCAATCATACTGAGGCTTAGACGAATCCTATAAATAAACATGTGAACAAACTTGAGTAGCGTTGACAATGACTAGCTGGTGTTGTACTACACACGGGCGATCGAGTTGTACTGTCAAGTAGTAGTACTACAAAAAAAAAGTCAGCCCTGTACTGCACACAAGAACGTACATACATGAGGAGATGAGCTGAGGAGATAACTACATACATGAGTACGTACGTACTGGCCAAATATACCTAGAAACTCCTCTGCATATATATCGTGCTGGCCTAGAAGAAACCACCATGGTGAAGATGGCAAGGTCGACCAGGAGGACGTCTAATCTCATTAGCACCTTGCTGCTGCTATCGCTGCTGCTGCTTACCTGCTTCTTCCAGCAGGCCAGCGGCCATGGCGGCGTCGACCACGGTGACGGCGATGAGGAGGACGAAGATGGCCACCACGGCGACGCGGGCGTCGGCGGGGGGCTCCGGTCGAGGGGCCTCATCGCCGTGAAGGTGTGGTGCCTGGTGATCCTGCTGGTGTTCACCTTCCTGGGCGGCGTGTCCCCCTACTTCTACCGCTGGAACGAGGCCTTCCTCCTGCTCGGCACCCAGTTCGCCGCCGGCATCTTCCTCGGCACCGCGCTCATGCACTTCCTCGCCGGCTCCACCTCCACCTTCAACGCCCTCACCCACAGCCCCTACCCCTTCTCCTACATGCTCGCCTGCGCCGGCTTCCTCCTCACCATGCTCAGCGACGTCGCCATCGTCGCCGTCGCCAACAGGCAGAGGGTCAACCAGGCGGCGCCCATCCAGAAAGACGCGGAGGAGGAGGGCGAGTCAACGTCGGCGGGGCCGGTGGTGGCGCACGCGCACCCTATGCTCATGACGGCGACGTCGTCGTTCGAGGACGCGATCCTCCTCATCTTCGCGCTCTGCTTCCACTCCATCTTCGAGGGGATCGCCATTGGCGTCTCAGGTGAACACCACAGAGCCATTTCATAATTTTCCACGTCTGCGCCATGGTAGGCACTAAGGAACGAATAGTTTGTGGTGTATTTCATATGTAAAAACCTGAACTAATAGTAATAGAGAATGTGCACACCATGAAAAGTCATATGTTTCAATAGTTCTTTTTTCAAAATCAATTAAAATTGCAGCGACGAAGGGCGAGGCATGGAGGAACCTCTGGACGATCGGGCTCCACAAGATCTTTGCGGCGGTGGCCATGGGCATAGCGCTCCTCCGAATGATCCCCAAGCGCCCGTTCCTCATGACGGTGCTCTACTCGCTGGCCTTCGCCGTGTCAAGCCCGGTTGGGGTGGGCATCGGAATCGCCATCGACGCCACGGCGGAGGGCCCGGCCGCGGACTGGACATATGCCATCTCCATGGGGATCGCCACGGGGATCTTCGTCTACGTCGCCATAAACCACCTCATGGCTAAGGGGTACCGCCCGCAGCAGCCAAACTACTTCGACAAACCCATCTTCAAGTTCCTCGGTGTGCTCACCGGCATAGCCGTCATGTCTATCGTCATGATATGGGACTGATTTATCCATCCGTTAAATCAAGAGGCCGCTTTGATTTGATTATTCACATGCACAGTGTGCTTAATTTCATTTGGGTTTTGTGTGGGGGCATTATACACATATGTACTTACCTGATTTACTTACATTTTGTACATGTTTGGAATATTTATGCGGATGTGTGATCTTTTGGGAAATGGGGTGATGAATAATGAGTTACAACATTTTTTTAACATGGGCAATTATTATGTAGAGTTTGCTCCCAAAGAGGGCTAGCATCTCAGTTTTACACTAACATGGGAAATCAGGTTTTCTCCTCGAGTTATTTTTTTTTAGGGCAAAGCAAAGCTTTATAAATTAACGGTGTACGGGCAAATCACCCGTAACACAAACAGCCACTGCGGGCGGTACATGCGAGTCCCACTCGATAAAGTTATTGAAGCTACACGAACGACCAAGTTTTGCTAGTTCATGAGCGACAGAATTCGCACTACGACGACATGCATTAATGGACTGGTTGGAAAACCACATCTTCAGCTGGAGCTTGATATCCTCGATGATGGCCGCATGCGATGATGCATCCGCCATCGTGAGGGCTAGCGCTTCTTGGAGGAGTTTGGAATCCGTCTCAAAGATCGCCCTCAAAGCACCCACATCAACAGCCATAGAAATCGCATGGGACATGGCAATTACTTCTGCATAAGCGGATCGGCGGTGTGGTCTGTGCGACCAGCCCGCGCGAGTAGCACTTCTCCCGTGTGATCCCGGATCACCACTCCCCACGACACAAAGTTCTCTCCTGGCGTGAAAGCACCATCGAGGTTAATCTTGACTCTATCATGTGGCGGGGGCTGCCATTTGCAATCTGGGGCAGGTTTTGCTTTCGGTGTAAATAGCTGCATACACTCCAGTGTGTTGCTCATGGCGCGCCTAGTCAGTTCGGCCACCTCGACAGGTAATTCTCCCTCTCTGACTTTATTTCTGTTATTCCACCGATGCCACCAAAATGTAAGGATTTGCACTCGCATTTTTTGATCTAGACCCCATAGATAGTCCTGCATTGCATGCACGGACGTAAACTGCTCTAGTTCAATCCGGAACCATTCCAGTTGCATGGCTCTCCAATCTTCCTTCACGGATTTGCACTTGACAAATAAATGAGCTCCATCCTCATCTGCTCTACCACAAAATAGGCACTTTGTGGACTCCAGTTTGACCCCTCTCCGGGACAGATTTGTGCGGAGTGCCAAGGACTCATGTTTTACTCTCCAAGTGAACATTTGAACTTTACGTGGGCATGGCAACTTCCAGATCCTCTTCCACGCCTGGTCAGGGCTTCTCACAAGGTTGCCAGCCATCATGTCGCTGCTCCCTGGTACCCCGCCCCGCTCTTCCTTCTCGGTCTGGACTTGAAGCTTGTACGCGCTCCGAACGGAGTGGTTGCCTTTCTTATCGTAATGCCAGGCCCTGAAATCATCCACCCCCTCCCGCAACGGGATTTTGAGGAAAAGGCTGGCATCGTCCAGCCAGAAGGTTGCATTAACCAGGTCCTCGTCCCAAGCACCCGTGAGAGGGTTGATAAGTTCATTAACCGAGGTTAACAGGCTATGCCCCCTTGGCGTGATGATTTGGCGAGACCAGGACCGGGGTATCCAAGGATCAGACCATATGTTCACATTGGTGCCATCCCCGATTCTCCATATGTAGCCCTTTTTGATCAACTCCAGGCCCGTCAAGATGCTACGCCACGTATATGATATGCCGTCTCTTGGCACCGCTTCCAGAAGCTCGCAATTTGGAAAGTATAGGGCTTTCAGGATTCTGCCACACAAGCTATCCGTGTTTTGGAGAAGGCGCCATCCTTGTCGTGAGAGCATAGCGATATTGAAGTTGTGCATGTCTCGAAACCCTAAACCTCCCTCCGCTTTTGGTTTTGTCAGAGTGTCCCAACTGAGCCAATGCATTGTATTCTCCTTATCCTGATGACTCCACCAAAATCTCCCAATGAGTGTGTTTAGCTCTTGGCAAAAAGTCTTAGTAAGATCAAAACACGACATGGAAAATGTCGGAATCGCCTGCGCCACGGATTTCACCAGGGTTTCTTTGCCGCTCTTCGCTAGCAACCTTTCTTGCCATCCATGGACTCGCCCACAGAGGCTCCTCTTGATGTACGCAAAGGTGCGACGGACCGCCTAACGTGGACAGGAAGCCCAAGATAGCGATCCTTCCAATCCTCACTGGTTATCTGAACCTCGGCCTTAACTTGAGCCTTCATGGCCATATCAGTGTTGGGTGAAAACATGATGGCCGATTTTTCATGGTTGATGCATTGACCCGAGCAATTCTCATACAGCTGTAGGATCTCATGGAGGGCAACGGCCTCATCCTGCTTTGCCTTCAGAAAAATCACCGAGTCATCGGCGAACAACAGATGTGAGACACTGGGTGCGTTCTGGCAGATCCTGACGCCACTGATTCTCCCTTGCTCCTCAACTTCATGCAATAACGCGGACAATCCCTCGGCACAAATAACAAAGATATAAGGGGAGAGGGGATCCCCCTGCCTCAGTCCTCGCGTTGGCACAAATTGTTCTGTTAACACACCGTTCACTTTAATTTGGTAACGGACCGTTGTGACACATTTCATGATGAGTTCTACCCATCGCCTACGGAAGCCAAGTTTGCACAACATTGCCTCTAGGAATCTCCACTCCACACGATCGTATGCCTTGTTCATGTCCGCTTTGATCGCAGCCACCCCTTCCTTCCCATTTTTCTTGTGCCTAAGAAAGTGAGAGGCTTCATATGCTATTAACACGTTGTCTGTGATCAACCTCCCGGGTATGAACGCACTCTGGTTCCCTGAAATAATTTCTTGGGTATTAGAACCACCTCGAGTTATTTGCACTTACTTGAGATCATGACAGCCTATTAATTTCAGTAGACTAATAAAATAAAACGGTCGCCTTGATTATTTAAAATTATCCCAGGTCAAAACTATTAAATCAGAGCCATTATTAAGTTTAAACTAACTGGGTGAACTGAAGCAGGAAGAGCACTCAATTTATTACTCCCTCTGTAAACAAATATAAGAGCGTTTAGATCACTAAACTAGTGATTTAAATGCTCTTATATTTGTTTATAGAGGGAGTGTATTTTTATTAGGTCAGCAGAGCACTGAATTAGATCATGACAGCCTACTTCATTTTTTTCTCTTTAGATGCAAATGAACCGAAGGCCTGCGCATGAAGAAAGAAATAACAAACAGAAAAACTTCTTTTTGGGCCCAGCCCATACATTCTTTCCTATTTCGTTTTCTTTTACATTCACCTCAGTCTACCATATTGTCTAGAAAAAAACCTCAAGCTACCATAAAACAAAATTTAACTCACAACAACAATATTTACTTGGTCCTGGAAAACTTAGCAATATCAACTCAATAGAACACACTCCCTCCATCCCCAAATAAATGGCGTATAAACTGAGTAAAAAAGTCAATGATTTTGAAGTTTGACCAAGCATATATAAAAATTATGAATACAAATTATATCAAATCAATATCAATATATCCATTATTTTATATATTGATAATTTATTTATTCAATATTGTTGTTATTGATAATTTCTTCTACATTCTTGCTAATTTTCTTCAGTATTGGAGTTAGCTCAAAAACGGGCATGTAGCATCGCAAGTTTTAACTAACATGGAAATTATTATGTGGAGTCTGCTCACAAAAGGGCCTGCTTCTCAAGTTTTGCACTAACAAGGGGAACCAGATTTGTTTTCCTGGAGTTATTTGCAATTACTAAAGATCATGACAGCCTATTAATGTCAATAACCAAAAAAATTGAAACGATGGCGTCGATTATTTTAAATTATCCTAGTCCAAAACAATTAAATAAGAGCCATTGTTAAGTCTAAAATAACTGGACGAACTGAAACAAGAAGAGCACTCAATTTTATTTTATTCTTATTAGGGAAGCAGAGCACTCAAATGAACTAAAGTTTTTTTCCTTATATAGATGCAAATGAATCGAGGTCCTGCGTCACACTCCTTCTTTCCAATTTCGCTTTCTTTTACCTTCACCTCGCTCACTCAGAGTGCTAACATAAAAGCACAATGTAACTCAAAGCAAAAAATATTTAGGGCCTCTTTGATTCGTAGGATGCAAAAATCAAATGAATAAAAAAACATAAGATTGGCATGGCATGCCCATCTCAATCCCACAGGATTTTGGTTTGTTTAATTGTATCATAGGAAAATAATGATTCTTTTAAAGGGGTTTGAGTGGATGCTAGAAATCCTATGGGAAGTAGTACAAAGAAATCATTAGGAAAAAATCCTATGGGATTCAATTCTATGAATCAAACAACCAACATAGGATAAATTCCTAATGATTCTAATCATCCAAAGTCCCTATGAAAGTCCTTTGAATAAAAGGAGCCCTAACTTGGTCCCAGAAAAATTAGCAATATCAACTCAATACAACACACTATTACCATATGAAAATAACAATAGCAAATCAATATATCCATTTTTATATATTTTCATAATCTATTTATTCAATATTTTAATTATTGATAGTTTCTTCTACATTTCTACTAATTTTCTTCTATATTGGAGTTTGATCAAAAAGGGGCCTGCAGCATCTCAAGTTTAACTAACATGGGAAAATCATATATATTTTCCTGGAGTTATTTGCATTTACGGGGAATCATGATAATCTATTCATTTCAATAAACCAATAAAATAAAATGACGGCCTTCATTATTTTAAATTATCTAAGTCCAAAAGAAATAAATCAGAGCCCTTCATAAGTCGGAAGTAACTGGACGAACTGAAGCGCGCAGAGCACTCAATTTTATTTTAAATTAGGGAAGCAGAGCATTCAAATGAACTGAAGGCTTTTCCTTTTTAGATGCAAATGAACTGAAGTGTATGGAGGAAGAAATAATAAAAAGAGAAGCTTCTATCAAGGCGCAGGAACAATCCACAGCCCATACCATCTTTACCTTCATCTCAGTCACTCATAGTCAGAGTGCTAATATATTTAAAAAAAATAACTCACAGATACTCCCTCCGTCCGGAAATACTTGTCAAAGGAATGGATGTATCTAGACGTATTTTAGTTCTAGATACATCCATTTCGATGCATTTCTTCGACAAGTATTTCCGGACGGAGGGAGTATTAACTTGATCAAGGAAAGTAGCAATATCAACTCAATAAAACATACTCCCTCTGTCCCAAAATAAGTGTCTTGGCTTTAGTTCAAAAAAATCGAATTTAAACTAAAGCCAAGACACTTATTTTGGGACGGAGGGAGTATTAAATATTTTGCACACCTAGCTCCTGTACTAATTTAGTCTCAGGTAGTTCCAGAGATCATGAACATTTCTTGGAACAAATAAGATCATGATGACAGTCTACAACTACAACTATGATCTGCCATGGAAACGACCATGAGATATTTTCTCCACATATAAAAAGAGTAGAGTGGTAGTAGCACATGCACCAGCAACAAAAGACAGAACAGACTGTCATCTTCCTTCACCAACAACCAACAGAACTCTGCAACTGCAGCTCAGCAACCAGAGCAAAAAAAAACTAATGGCAGGACTAGGACAGGACATGAATCATTGGCAATCAGGGAAACACGAGGCACTGCAGCAGCTACATGGACCATTTCTAGAATAATACTTTGATTGCAAAACATTGCATACCAGAATGGAATTGTAGTTATGCAGACTATCTATCACATAGAACAAAAAAGGTTCTTGGATCTTTCTCTTCTCCAAGATACCAGCAGATTTAATGAAGATATTTTACAAATGGTGATCATTTTTTTTTTGGAAACAATGACAGGAATATAAGGATGGTGATAATAGTAAGAGAGCATAAAAAACATTCAGCTGTTGGCTTTGTTGAATAAGACAAAAAAAAACATGCCCTCCTGTCACCTTCAGTTCTTTGAAGTGCAAATGAACTGAAGGCCTGTGTATGGACTATGGAGGAAGAATTGATAAAAAGAAAAACTTCTATTCGGGCCCAGCCCAACATCCAGCCCATACCATTCTTCCTATTTGGTTTCCTTTTACCTTCACCTTGGTCACTCACAGTGCAACATATTACAATAGAAGTAAGTACTCACAGTGAAGATTATTTTTTCAAGGGTCAGTAAGAATATTAACTTGACCTAGAAAAAGTAGCAATATAACCTCCACAAAACATAGTAAATATATTGCACATCTAGGTCCTTTACTAATTCAGCCTCGGGTTGTTTCAGAGAACATGCACATTTCTTGGAGCAAATAAGATCATGACGACAGGCTACAACTATGATCTGCAATTGAAATGACAATGATATCTTGCCTCCACATACAAAAGGAAATTCTTGCAGTCCTACAGTGGTAGCACATGCACCAGCAACAAAAGACAGAACAGACTGGTATCTTCCTCCAGCCACCTACAAAACTCTGCAACTGCAGCTCAGCAACCAGAGCAAAAATAAATAAATAAATAGTGGCAGGACTAGGACAGGACATGAATCATTGGCAATCAGGGAAACACAAGGCACTGCAGCAGCTACATGGACCATTTCTAGAATAATCCTTTGATTGCAAAACATTGAATACCAAAATGAAATTGTAGTTATGCAAACTATCTGTCAGACTATCACATAGAGCTGAAATGAGTTTATATGTCTTAATGTGATGAGTGTTGTGCAGCTCTGCTCCACATAAAACCAAAAATGTCGTTGGATATTTCTCTTCTGGGAGAGATGCCAGCAGATTTGACGGAGATCTTTCACAAATGATGATCTTTTTCTTTTTGAAACTATGATAGGAATGTAAGGATGGTGACAATAGTCAGAGAGCGTACAAAAAACAGTCAGCTCGTTGGTTTTGTTGAATAAGACAAATAATATAACCTCCTGTCCCTGGTAAAAACAGGGATGAGAATGTCTGATGAGCTGAAAAAAAAAACTGTGGGCTGAAGCAGAAAATATCTTCAAATGTGTTTGTTGAATCTCTGCTACAGCATCTACAACCTTCTAGACTAACTCCATTGATTGCAAAACATTGGATACCAGAATGGAATTTTAGTTATGCAGACTATCGAATCGCATAGAGCTGGAATGAACTTGCTATCCTAATACGATGAGTGTTGTGCAGCTCTGCTTCTCATAAAACAAAAAAAGGTTCTTGGATCTTTCTCTTCTGGGAGATATGCCAGCAGATTTGATGAAGATATTACACAAATGGTGATCCTTTTTTTTGGAAACTATGACAGGAATGTAAGGATGGTGACAATAGTAAGAGAGCATAAAAAAACATTCAGCCCATTGGCTTTGTTGAATAAGACAGAAAAATATGACCACCTGTGCCTGGTGAAGAAAGCAAGAAAAGAAGGATGAGAAGGTGACCATGAGCAACACAATCATATCCAGTTAAAGAGCTGAAAAAAACTGTACGCTGAAGCAGAAAATATCTTGAATGATGTTTTGTTGAAGCTCTGCTGCAGCATCTACAAACCTCCTTCTAACAGGTCGTGGGTACAATCAACGAGCCCTGAAGAAATAATTGAGGTGCTGAAAACAATTTATATATCATAATATGATGAGTGTTGCACAGCTCTGCTTCACATAAACCAGAAAGGTTCTTGGATCTTTCTTTTCTGGAACAACAGATTTGATGAAGATATTTCACAAATGGTGATCATTTTTTCCTTTTTTGGATTGGAAAGCCTGACAAGAACGTAAAGATGATGACAATAGTAACAGAGCACAAGAAAACAGTCAACTGAGCTGCCTTTGCTGAAAAAGACAGTATGCCTGGTGAAGTGAAGAAAGCAAGAAAACAAGGATGAAAGGGTGACCTTGATCCGTACAACTATATATCCAATTGAAGAGCAGAAAATATCTTGAGTGATGCTTTATTGAATCTTTGCTACGGTCTAAACCTTCCAACAAGTCATGGTTACAATGGATGAAACCCGTCGCATTGAGCGAGATGGAATTCGAAGAAACAATTGAGCACTGCCAACAATTCAAGAGCTCACTATCCAGATGCTTGCATCGATCAGTAACAAACTTTGTCTTGCTGGATGATACTCCAAAATGCAACAGGAAGACCGACCTTCTTGAATACGCAAACTGGAGGACATTTCCATTGCAACATCTCTAGTTCTGCTCCTCTATGTACAAAACAGCATGCAATTTGCGCTCTACAAATCCTCTTTATCTCTCAACTGACTTATATATAGAAAACATCAAACGGAAGCAAACATCTGCGGCTCTCCAACATCTAATGCCGTAATATTCCCCGATGCGTGATGCAGTCATCACCTGGCGATCGCATCGGCATGGCTATCTTGGGATCTCCAGCTTGTGCTGCGGCTCCTCAGACCACGGGTGAAAACCGAGCTCCACTCCGACCTCGAGGATGAGGCTCGAGTCACATTGGTCGAATGGGTGTGCCCAAAGCAAGCAAACATGTTGTGGAACATGCGTCTAATAACTCCCCTCTGGGACGAACGGCTCCCTCTTGATGACCATGAGATCCTCCTCGGTGCACCGCCATTGTTGAAACCGCCGTCCACCTCGGTGTAGACAACTGGGAGCTCCCTCTCGCCGGCCCTCCGGCCACCAGCGAACCTCCCGACGGCAAAGCCTCCACCAGGGAGCCGCCAAATCGTCAACCCCACCGTTGTCTCCTCCTCGCTGCCAGCCTCAGCCCCGGTGTTGCTGCCCTGGTCGTCTGCAGCACCCAGGTCGCTCGCCGGAGCAGGCCGCGCCACGTCCGTGGGCAGCTCATGCCGGCACACGGGGCACGAGTTGCGCAGCGCGAGCCACGGCAGGATGCAGTCCTGGTGGTACATGTGGCTGCAGGGCATCTCCCGGGCCTCGTCGCCCAGCTCGAAGGCCTCCTTGCAGACGGCGCAGTGGGAGTCGGCGCCGACGTGGCAGGCGGCGACGACGACGGTGGGCATGGACTCAACGGCGGCCTTGCAGTCCGGCGGGTTGTCGCAGGGGCGGACGGCGCCTAAGCCACCGGCCTCGATCTGGGCGAGCTGCTTGAGGAACCGCTCGAATCCGGACCCCATGAGGAAGTCAAACATGGTCTCGGGCAGCGGGCGGAGACCGAATCCGGCGTCGTCGTCGTAGAAGAGCTCGAAGCTGCTGGTGGCGTCGGGGGCCTCGTCGCTGGGAGGGGCGGCGGAGCGCCGGAGCACGATGACTGGGTTGTACGGGGACCCCGAGCGGTCCCCCGAGGCGCCGCCGCGCCTGCCGCGGCGGGGCCGGACCTCGGTGGGCGCGTCCGCGGCGCGGCGGCGGAGGAAGGCGGAGGGCGCGGCGGCCCTGCGCGGCGGCGGCGGCGCGTCCATCTGCTCCAGGAAGCCGCCGTCGCAGCCGGGGCAGACCAGCCCGGCGTCGCCCGCCGTGCGCACGAACCGCTCGCAGCTGTAGCACCAGTAGGACGGCGTCCCTGCCACCCCCGCCGCCGCCGGGCCGGCAGCCGTGGCCGCCCACCGATCCATGGGTGGAAAAAAAGGCGCGGGCTTTCCGCAGGACCAGATCCGACTGAGCTGGATAAGAAGGAGCTGGAGCTGGAGCTGCGCGGTGGATCGGAGCAGGGAGGGAGGGAGGGCGGCGCGGGAGCAGGGGGGGATGGGGGAGGAGGTTGGGGATGATTGGTGGTGGGTGGTGGCGTTTTAACCGGCGGCGACCAGACCGGGCCGAGTGGAACGGGGAATGGGAATATTTCCACCCCAGCGGCGGGGGAAGCGCGTGGCGTGGGGCCGGGCTGTCAGAGCGGCAGCGTGGCGAGGACGCTTCCATCCTTCTCGTCTCCTCTCCGCCGTTAGATGTTCCAACGCCGTTCCGCTCCGGTGCCACGCGCCATTCTGCCTTTTGTTTTCTTGATTGATTGATTGATGATTCTCCGTTTCTTGTTCAACCATTTATTTACTGGGAATTCTAATGGGAAATTAGAACGGATGGACGCCGCTACATCGGCCGTCTCCATCGAATTTGATTCGGGGGAGGGATCGGGACGAGGAGAAGGTGATCTCTTAATACAATGAATAATTGTTTTTCGTGCACAGTTCCAGTAACAAGAGCATATGTATCGCCCGTTAACACCCTGCAATGTGGCATCTGAAGATCCCCTCAGAGCTCATATATTTCTCTAGTTGCTTGCTAACAACAAATTACTCGTTAGAGATAATATGCACAAGAGACAACATCCCTGATCTAACTTGTCTATTTTGTGCTGAAATTGAATATTGCAAGCATTTTATTTTTCGAATGTGTTGTTTCGATCGAACTTTGGAGAGTGACCACTAGGCTCACTGGATTTGGAGATACTCCCGATATGCATGTTTTCCATCTCCAACTGGTGGTGATATATAAAAACATTGTTGCTAACATAACATGGTACAAGCAGCAGCCCCTTTGGGCTCTCTGAAAACTCGAAATGACATATGTTTCAACCATGTTCGTCTGGTCTGGTATGCAGAAGATGAGGTGAAAAACTGCGTTAAATTATACTGTAGTACTATCGTTGTGGGAGGTCCTTTGCTTTGGACTTGCCAAATCTCGCTGGTGGATTTGGTGAAAGAAGTTGCTCAAGATCCACCCCTGCAGATGTAGCCATGTTGCGTGGTTTGAGAGCATAAAAGCACCATATGTTTGAGCCGTGGAAAAAGGAGTGGCCAGCTTTGGTTTGCAGCGCCTGAGTAGACCCGATTCCATTCCCAGCAGGCAGCAGCATCTGTCACCAGTTCGCCGAAAGAGAGAAGAAAAAGCAGGTATTCTGACAGGCAGATGCCCTGATGGATGAAAATCTAAGACAAATCTTTTCGTGGCGCCCATGATCCAGCCAGGGGAAAGTCGGTCCGGTCCACGAAAAGGAAGCCGGCCCGTGAACGTCAGATAACGGCGTCACAGGGAGTGGCTGCCATGGAGATGGAGTCAAAGGCCACCCATCTGGACGGACGGAAGGACGAGAATGCCCCCGGACCCGGCACCAGCACGCACGCGCACGAGGTCGCTAGGCCAGGCCACGTCGGATCCGCACAGCCTGGCACAGTTGTGCGTACTAGCTTGTGGCGGGCCCGGTCCCACCAGACAGCCAGCGAGACGGGATCACTTCTTCTTCGAGCTAAGCTAGCCAGGGACCCACCCACCTGTCCTTCTCACTGTCGCGCGGGCCCTGGGACGTGCGTGGCTGTCGTGTTTCCTCCTGCCCCCTCCGGCCCGTCCGTCCGTCCTCCTCGACGCGCGCTGCGGCGACCGGCCGGCTGTCGTGATTGCACCGGCGACGGCGAGGCGACGGCGCTGGTTGCTTCGCGAGCAAGGAGACGTGAAGAGTGCGTGCGTAGTTGCAAATGGCTGACGCGGCTCAGCTCAAATAATCAATCTTTGGGGGCGGGGCCCGCCCACCTCGTCTTGTCCCTCTCCGGCCCTCCTCCCCAGCTTGTCCGTTTCCTTTCCTTTTGGGTTTGGAATTCCGTATCCGTGCACCGTTCCTTGATCGGCGACGCGTGGTATCTAATCCCGAGCTCATATGCGCTATCACAAACAGTAAAAACAAAAAAATAGCAAAAATGCAGAAGCTTTTTATGCAAGCTTTGACAAATGTTTTCGGTGCTTGTGAATTTTCACCCCAAAATAACATTCGTGTAAGTCGTGCTAAAAAAAGCATTTCGGAGTGTTTTTTCTCATGACTTTCAGAAATGTTTTTTCAGGATGAAAATTTGCAAGCGCCAAGAACATTTGTCAAAGTTTGCGCCCAAAAAAATTCAGAACTTTTTGTTTTTTTTTTCATTTTTTTGGCGGAATTTACTGTTCACCCAAAGTTAAT